>OX016540.1:222892125-224139149 GCA_943590905.1 Sphaerophoria taeniata | reverse complement strand
TTAAAACTTCAGGTGTAGGGACAGTAGCATAAGATTCTCCGATCATAAAATGTGACGGGGTTAGAGCACTAGGTTCAAGATCGGAGGTCTGCCACATAGGTCGACAGTTAAGTAAACATTCAATTTGGGTCAACAGGGTATACATTTCTTCGAATGTTAATTTATGGTCACCGATTACACGTTTGAGATGGGCTTTTACTGATTTAACTCCCGCTTCCCACAAACGACCAAAGTGGGGAGCAGAAGGAGGAATGAATTTCCAAGCGATGTGGTCCTTTGTCAGATGATCATTGATGATGTTGCTCCTTTGTTGACTCCGAAGAATATCGTACAGCTCACCTAGCTTTCGTTTAGCTCCATGAAAATTCGTTGCGTTGTCGCTCCATATTTCTGTCGGCTTTCCGCGGCGTGCTACGAATCTGTCAAGTGCTAAGAGAAAGGCATCCGTTGACAAGTCACTAACCAATTCGATGTGGACTCCCTTAGTGACGAAACATACGAACAAGGCGATGTAAGCCTTAACAAACTTAGGGTTTCGACAACGAGATGAGCGGAGGATAATAGGGCCCGCGTAATCGCAACCGACCTTGCTGAATGGGCGTGAGAAACGAACACGTTCAACCGGCAAATCTCCCATAAGTTGCTGCGATACAGTTTGACGTTGTCGAAAACAATTGTTACAATCGAAAACAATTTTTCTAAGTAAATTTCGGCACCCAAGAATATAGTAGTTTTGTTTTACTAACGCAACCATTAAAGTAATTCCAGCATGAAGATTTCGCTTGTGAATTGATTCAACTATTAATTTAGAAATAGGATGTGATTTACATAAAATAATAGGGTGTTTCTCATTAAATTTTAGATCAGAATGTGTCAAACGACCACCGACGCGCAAAATATTTGATTTGTCAAGAAATGGATTAAGGTTCAATAGTTTATTTTTGTTAGACAATTCTGTGCCCCTTCGTAAAGAGTTAATTTCGGAACCGAAAAGCTTTGCTTGAGCACTTTTTATTAGAAGAGTCTGAGCTTCATTAAGTTCTTCAGTAGTTAGATGTAAACACGATTTTCGAATAGATTTAAAACGAGAATTTCGATAAAACCGATAAACAAATGCCACAACGCGAACCAGCTTATACCAATTTGAATATTTAGCGATTAAATTTTCGAGAACATTTTCAGAATTCAAGTTTGAAGCAAATACCTTGACCTTTGTACTTTTTCGTTGCTCCAAATCTTCGTTAGGAACTCCTTCAACACTGTATTGGGAAACTGGCCAATCAGTGGGTTTCCTTTCTAACCATGGCGGTCCTTGCCACCAAATGTCTGTTGACAACAAAAGCGACGGGGAGATGCCTCTCGATGCTACATCAGCTGGATTTTGCGACGAACGTACATGATTCCAACATTTAAATGGTAAGGAAGACTGAATTTCCGAAGTTCGATTCGCAACAAAGACAGACCATTTTTTGGGCGATGAGGATAGCCAGTGAAGGACTATTGACGAATCTGTCCAAGCAAAAATTCGAAGTTCTTTCTCCTGTAAAGAAACTTTAATTTTGTTAATGAGTCGTGTCAATAGAAGAGCTCCACATAACTCAAGTTTAGGTAAAGACAAAACCTTGATTGGAGCAACCCTACTCTTTGCTGCGACCAAAGATATCCTCACTTTTCCATTAAGATCAACGCTGCGACAGTAAACCACAGCGGCGTATGCGTCCAGTGATGCATCACAGAATGCATGTAATTCCATGTTGTTTGGGTTTGACCACATTGTTCGAGGAATTGAAATTGATTCAACTAAATGCAGTTGATCACGAATAGTCGTCCATCTAGTTGCAAGCTTTTCAGGAACTTCTTCGTCCCAGGTGATTTGATCTCGCCACAAGTCTTGAAAGAAAATCTTGATGGCAACGACTATGGGAGATAGGAATCCTAACGGGTCGAAAACTCGCGACGCATCGGAGAGTATACGCCGTTTTGTACAAATTGTCCGATCAGGAAGAGAAACCTTGTATGAAAAGCAATCCTTAGACGGGCACCACCGAAGACCAAGTACCTTGATGACACTCGATTCCTCAAACTCCACTGGCGACATCTCACGTTGTTCATCAGGTAGTGAAAGTAAAAGAGGCCAACAATTCGTAGACCACTTACGTAAGTTAAAACCGCCTAGTTTAAGAAGCTCTACAAGCTCGTTTCTAAGAGACATAACATCTTCAACCGAATCTGCACCAGAAAAGACATCGTCGACGTAAAAATCATTTAGAATGACATCCGATGCTCTAGGGTGTGTTTCTGAATAATCAAGAGCTAGTTGTTTAAGCGAGCGCACTGATAAGAAAGGCGCGGATGACGTACCATAGGTCACTGTTAACAATCTAAAATGTCTCAGCTTCTCATCCGGAGAAGAACGCCATAAGATTCTTTGATAGTTGGTGTGATTCGGTGCAACTAAAATCTGCCGAAACATCTTCTCTATATCTCCAGATATAACGTAAACATGTCGACGACTTCGAAGGCAGATGGAGAAAATATCGTGTTGAATGGTTGGACCAATAAGAAGAAGTTCGTTAAGAGAAGATTTCGAAGAATCGTTAGACTTAGCTGAGCCATCGAATACTACCCGTAACTTCGTGGTAGTACTATCACTTTTGATAACTGCGTGGTGGGGCAGGTAATAGCAGGGCGAAGTTGAGTTTTTGATTTCATCATCAGGAATCTCTTCCATGTGGCCTAATTCGAGATACTCACTGAGAAATCGAGTATATTGAGTCCTTAAGTCAGGATTATTCTGAAATCTGCGTTCCATAGAATGTAGGCGATTAAGAGCAATGCCAAACGAGTTAGAAAGTTTTGAGCTAAAATCGGTTTTAAATGGCAATTGCACTACATAACGTCCATTGGCCGAACGAGAGTGAGTTGATGCAAAATGTTCTTCAGCCTTTTCTTCCTCAACAGATAACAAAGGTTTACACTGAACCTCTTCCAAACGCCAAAATTTTTCCAAATCAAATTCCTGCGAGTAATCAATTTGTGTACAAAATGCCTTCACTTCCTGATTTGAGAACGTACGCTGCTGCTCAATGTTGCCTGCTATCACCCACCCAAATATCGTGGAGATAGAATTAGGAACATCAATTCTCTTTGAACTAACAGGTTCTTTAAGAATCTCAAACACCTTGTCTGCTCCTATTAGGATATCAATAGGACCTGGCTTATTGAAACTAGGATCGGCTAATTCAAGCGACAGGTATGATTGACTATCCGACAACAAAACGGAAACAGATGGAAGAAACGAAGAAAGCTTAGAGATGACATAGCAATCAATATCTATATTGTTTGCATCGAAGCGCGAAGATAAATTTAGGGAAACTATGCCATTTGTAACACCAGCCGAAGTTGATCCAACTCCCATTATAGGAACACGCGATGGTTTGCGAAACAGTCCCAAACGTTGAATGATCTGCTCTGTTATGAAAGAGACTTGCGATCCAGTATCCAATAACGCGCGAAGTTCATGGAAAGCTCCAAGCTTATCCTTAACCATGACGACAGCAGTAGGCAAAAGCGTAGAAAGAGATTTTGACGGTTCAAGCGAATGACAATTAACGTTTGCAAGTTGAGAAGAACTATGACATGAAGACGATGTACCGGCGAAAACTGTTGGAGCTACGTTCTCAGTAGGGTGAACCAACGTATTATGACGCTTTTTACATAACTTACAACGTAAATACAACCTGCATCTATTTGACGGATGACCCGGACGGAAACAATTGAAACATAATTTACTGTCTTTGACGAATTCACGACGAGCCTCTGAATCTAGAGCAGCGAAAGAATTGCACGAAGAAAGAATGTGGTTTTCTTTACATTTAGGACAACCGAGATTTGTTTCAACCATATGAGACCGAACACTTTTATAATTTAGGTTATTTGACCGTTTTGAAAGGGAATCTGTTACCAATGGACCACAAGCTTCAAGACAGTTGCATCTTGTTTGCAAAAAATCAAAAAATTCTTGAATTGTACAATCAGTTCTAGAACCTACTGCCTGAGCCCATTCTTGTTTCGTTTCGTAGTCTAACTTTTGAAGCAAAATATAAATGATCCACGGATCTCTTGATGTAACGTCCAAAGAGTTCAAACCGCGTATCACTTCATCGGCCTGATCAAATATCTTTCTTAGCAACGAAGCGTTCGGAGAATTAACCGACGGTAACGATAAGAAGGTTTTAATAAAAGATTGCACAATTAAATTAGACCGATCATAGCGCTCTTCTAACTTTTCCCACGCTTCAATATAATTCTTGTCCGTACAAGGAGTATTTTTGAACAAATCGGCAGGTTGCTTGCCTAGGAACGATTTTAAATATTGGAACTTTTGCGTTCCAGTGAGGGACTTATTCGCATCGATAGTGCCCAAAAAAATGTCTTTAAAACCCGGCCAGTCCTGGTAATCACCATTAAAAGTCGGAACGACAAGTTTTGGAAGTTGAACCGATTTCGAAGTATTCGCGGCTTCGATAGTTTTCAGAAACTGAGTTTGTTGAGAAGAAAGCGATGTACATAGAGTTTCCATGTTTATTTCTTGAGGATTAGGTGTTTTTGGCGCAGGGTTTCTTTTTCGAATGGCCTCGATCATTGCTCCATGTGCTGTCAGATACTTTTCCTCGTACTCTGCAAATTCTGTTTCAGGATCTACGAATCCCTCAAGGTCAACAAATTGATACAATCTGTCAGACATGACATTGAAATCTGACCAGGCTTCGGTAAGCCTAGAGAAATGAATCTCCAAAGAATAAAGCGAAGTGTTATCATCAATGCGTTGAGCATATGTAAATTGCAATGTAAGAGAAGCCTTTGCGCGACTACGTTTTCCCTTGACGAATTGTAATTCCATTTTTAAAACACCGAAAAATGTCTTTTAACCCGAAACAATTGTCTTTACTCGTATAAAAGAGGAATTACCAAAATATTTCTTGCACAAAATTGTCTTTCAATATGCACAACACGTGTTTTCAAATTATATATGTATCATCAAAACGTTATAAGTGTATATATGTATATCATGTACACGCAGTTTTCAATGTCATCAAATAAAAATCGTCTTAAGCATGCAATTATCTAATACACTAATTACATATAAAAACTACTTTTCAAAGCATCTACTCATATCATATCATAAGTTCGATTATAAAATGATTTTGGAGACTGCTTTCACATAACTGTCTCAACAATTTCACTTTTTGTTAACGGAACGGCACGGCACTGATTTTAATTAATCATACGGTTTCGAAGGACCAATGTTTTATATGGTGTCGATGATGTGTGGACTGTATGTGTTTTGTGTGATTTTAATGTTAAATGTTAATGAAAAGATTGAGTGTGATTTTGTGTTTTATAATTTAATTGTATAAATGTAATAAGGTTTAATGTAAATCGTGTATAAATGTTGGGTGTGTATAAATGTTAATTGTGTAGTGTATATATGTGATACTTATGTAATTATTCTCGATTCTGCTGCTGCTTGTGATTCGACTGTCTTCGCTGGTGGTTATTGTCAAAGTGAAAGAGTTTTTTCTTAAACGCAAGCAACGGCAGAATGAATTATGCAAGAACAGTGCAATGTACATATTTAAGAGAACAAAGAACAGAGAACAAGAAGAATTTAGACATTAACTAGCTTAGAATCAATATGTATAAGGTACATTAACATTTGTTTGGTACTTTTTATAATATCAAAACTGAAACTGTTATACAAACATATTAATTAAATTGCAATAAAAACATAATAATAATAAGATAATATATATTAACAAGATCAATCAGTAGTAATCCACAACAGATGTCTTATCAAGTAGACGAAATACCATTGAGTTCTCATCATATCCGACGTATGTTAATATAGAAGCTTTGTCATCCCACTTCTTACGTTTTTCTTCTGGGATGTGAACGAATGCACTAGATACAAAAATTTGAAGATTCTCAAATCTTGGCTTTAACTTATGCCAAATTTCAAAAGAAGAAGTAGATAAAACGCTAGAGGGCAAAATATTTTGAACGTAATTGGCTGTCATTTTAGCTTCACCCCAATACTCTCGACCTAGTTCAGCATCCAAAAGCATACACCTGGCCATTTCTACTAAAGACCTATTTTTTCTTTCGGCCGTACCATTTTGTTGTGGACAATAAGGGGCAGTATGCTGATAAGCTATTCCTTCATTTTTTAAATATCGCATAACTCGTTCATTTTTGTATTCTCCTCCGTTATCCGATCTGATAACTTTGGGCTTTTTTGAAAAACGCCTTTTAATCATTTCAACATATTCCTGAATACATTGAAAAACATCTGACTTTTCTCTTAAGAGAAAGACTGTAGTAAATTTGCTAAAATCATCTATAAAAGTCATGAAATGTCTTTTCCCTCCGGGTGTTGTATGTTGCATTGGCCCACATACATTACTGTGAACCAAATCCAAAACAGCAGAACTTTTATTTGTTGAGATTGAATTAAAAGGCAAGCGAGTCATTTTGCCTTTCATGCATATTTCGCAGACATCAGAACAACTACAACTACTTATAAGAAATTTAGATTCACTCACCAATTTCTTAACAACATCCGAACTTCGATGACCACGCACCCTGTGCCAGTAATGTATGCAGTTCTTTCTGTGTGTTGTAGTTATCATCGCTTCTTGTTTCCTTGTGCTTTCTCGTAGTCTGTAGAGATTTCCAGTTAAATCTGCCATTGCAACTATTTCTCCTTTTGGAGTCTTGATGGTACAAAGTTTTTCATGAAACTTGACGGTTAGTCCCTTTTTCAGCATTGCTCTAACTGAAAGTAAACTTCCTTGGAACTCAGGAATGAAAAGTACGTTTTCCACTTGAATTGATGTTTCCCGGTCTCCTAACGTGATAAATAAGCGACACGTACCTTTTCCACTTGAAGTAATTTCTTGACCATTAGCTAGGGCGACTTTTTCCTTTTCTGAGTGTTCATCTAACGATATGAAATTGCTGGCTTTATTGCTGATATGGCAAGTTGCTCCTGAGTCGACAATCGAACCATTTAAACTCTCGAAGTCATCGTAACATTGTTGACGGATCCCTTTGGTTGGTTTTTCTTCCATTGAGCATATTTTCGACAGTCTCGTTTGATATGCCCACTCTTCTGACAAAAGAAACATTTTTTATCCGATTTAATAAAATTATTTACCTTCAACACAGAATTATTTTCAACGCCCATGTTGTTGTTTCTTCTACAGCATTCTTCCAATAATTTTGATTGGACCATTACTAGTGTAAGATCAGATTCAGGTCTTGCTTCTAATGCAGTCACTAAAGTGTCATAGGACGATGGAAGACTGCTTAATAAAACTGCAACTTTCCAGCTTTCAGATAAGTTATCCCCCAACGCCGTCAGTTTTTCAAATAACGTCGTCATCTTTTCAATATGAGGTTCTATCTTCTCATTTTCCATAAGTTTGAGGTTGCATATTTTTCTCATAAGTTGCACCTTATTACTCAGTGTTGCCTTTTCGTGATAATTCTGCAGATTCGTCCATGCTTGTTTCGCGGAACTGGCTCCCCATATGTGAACTAATTGGTTGTCTTCTACCAATAATCCTATAATGCTTATGGCATCACTATCTGCTTTGATCCAAGCATCTGCATTTGCTGTAGGCTTCTCGGTAGGGTGTCCATAACGTGTTCGAAAAAAAAGAGAACATTTTCAAAAATTCAAACTTTTACTGTTATACTCCCCCGCTCACCTCACCAAATAAAAGATTTGATCAAATGTTCGTTTCATAAAAATATATATTTATAAAAGAAGCATTAACAAAAAATAATTATAATAAATAACAATAAATAATAATAATTAGTAGAACTTAAATACAAATTAATTCAAAACATTGCTTTATTCAAGTAGATAATTATTATATAATATCAAGTAGATTATTTTACATAAATATGTAATTTTCTTCCTCATCTGAGGATGTATCATACTTTTGGGAGCCTCGAATTTGATCTAGATCTAGGGTTCGGTGATGGATTAAGAAAAGGTAGGTTCGTATTGCAATTAGTGGTGGGATCATTCGAATGATATAATTGATTCAGGCAATCATTCGAGATCATTCGATTATTGAAATCATTCGAATGATTTCTCAAACCCTGCTACAACGATTACTCTTCAAAATTAAAATCTTAAATGAAAAAAAAAATCGAATGACGATTATTAGTATTCGAATGACCATTAATATCATTTGAATGCAAATAATCGATTATTAGTATTCGAATGAAAAATCATTCGAATGAATAAACGATTATTAATAATCGAATGAAAAATCATTCCAATGAAAATAGTACTCGACTGAAAATAGTACTTGAATGAAAATAGTACTCGAATGAAAAGAATCGATTATTAGTACCTATTCGAATGCAAAAAAAATCTAATGATAGTTATTTTAAATTTTTATTCGAATGACGATTTTATTTCTAGTTGAAATTGCAAATCTTTGGAATGGAATTTTGTTTATGATACAAATTGGCGAACAAAAATTTGTATTTGGAGTTTTTTTTTTATTTATTTTTTTTTTAAATCATAGCTTTGGTATTTCAATATACATCTTTGGTAGAAATTTTTGCGAATTAGTGTTTAAAAAATGATTTGAATACGGAACATTGTTAATAGCTAAGAAGAATAACAGGCTTTTTATAAAAATGTTTCTAAAATTAAATTGAACCTTAATTTAATCCTCTAAATAAAAGGAAATGGATATAAAAGGATCATAATGAGTTCCTTAAAATATTAAAAAAGGATTAGGATTTGGATATAGTTTTAGTCTTTTTTCTTTGAAACGAGGAAGGAAATATTATGTCAGTGTAATAAACCATGAATGGATTCGTAGGAAGTAAAAGGTTAACTAAAATATTTGTTTATAACTGTAAACTGTAAAATAGCTCATTGTTCACTGTAAACTTTAAATTTTTCACCATTTTCATTCGATTTCGTAATTCGAATAATCATTCGAATGATCATTCGATTATTCAAATCATTCGAATACTATTTTCTCGATTATTGAAATCATTCGATTATGCCCATCACTAATTGCAATGCTTTATTTTAGTGGACACTACAAAGTTAAAAAAGAAAAAAAAGGATAATAGCTTTCCATGAATCATCCCTCCGTTAAAGTAATTCAACCTTGAATTTCCAGATGTGGTAGTTGTTACCATTCAATTTGGTTACACTACTTTTGAAAACGTCCATCTGGGCCCATAACCTGTTATTTGATTCCTTGTAAAATGAAAGACCTCTTCTTGACTAAATAACAATTTATTAAATAAGGTCCAAGCTGGTTCAGCTATAAATAAGGAATGGAAATATTATCGAAATTTTCACAAAACAAACATACAACAGAAAACTTAATATTTCAAAAGTAAACAAGTAGTTTTAAGTTAAGTTGATTACATACATATACAAATGAATATTCTAACACTTCTGAGATTCGCATCTTCTCTGACAGTCAGGCTGCTATTAAATCTCTCGACGGTGTCTCAAGCAACTCTCAAACGGCCCTCGATTGTCGATCATCTCTTATGGAGATGGCGCAGCAATTTAACATTCACCTCTTTTTGGTGCCGGGCCACAGAGACATCACAGGAAATTGTAGAGCCGATGAACTCGCTAAAAATGGAACCGTCATACCTATTTCACCTGAAAGTGAAAAGATAGGTATACCGATAGCTACATGTAAACTTTTGCTAAAAGAAACAGCCTTAACGATAACAAACTCTAGGTGGTACAATTTACCAACGTGCGCAGTCACAAAACTCATATGGCCGTCACTGGTCCTGAAACGCTCTAAAGACTTGTTGTCTCAAAGCAGATTTCATATTAGCTCCCTAATAGGTGTCCTTACGGGACACTGTCTTATAGACAGACACGCAATACGACTTGGTGTTGGTGTAGCATCAAATGACTTTTGCAGGAGCTGTGTGGACGAGGAGGAAGAGGAAACAATCTCTCACCTTCTCTGCACTTGCCCTGCTCTTTCAATAAGACGCAAACTTCATCTGGGAGAATACTTTTATGATAATCCCAGTGAACTAGCTTATAAGGATATCAAATATCTTCTTCGCTTTATAAAAAGCTCAAAATGGTTCGACTAGTAAGAATTAATTTTCTAGATTCATGTGGTATCACAATGGGCCTTTTCTTTTGGCCTAAGTGTGCGGATCCTGTATCCGCAGCCACTTTAACCTAACCTAACCCTACCTATAATTTTCAATTGCATTTGTTTATTTTTATATGTGAAGATATGCACTATCTAAAGCAATTGATAGCGATTCACTGATTTCTACACTTTCCGGTGTTTTTGTTGGCTTGATAGATTTGTAAAGTTCCTTTATAAGTAAAACAACGTCCTCTAGGTAACAATATTTTATTCAGACAGACAAAAAAACTTAAAGAAAATTTTCTGATTTTCAATAAACTGATCAATTGATTATAATTTAATATTAAATATTGAGTGATAAGAACAAAGTGTTGTCACTTAACGAATGTAATATTTAACAGTTTTAACGCAGAAAGAAGTTCTCTTATTCTACTTCAAAGTTCAAACCAATTACCAAAGTACTTCTTTCATGTTGCTTTCATCGATGGCAATGTTTTTCTTTTCTTTCTTAAAAATGAATTGCAATAATTCAATGACAATTATAACGAAACGAGATTGCTGTCAATAGGAGAAAAATAATGCTTATGTGGATAAACCGATGAAGAAAAGCATATCTACAAGATGCATACACACTTCCATCGTCGTAAGGTTAAAAATGAAAAAGCGTGTACGTTCCAGCAAGAATAGTAAATTTGTCAATTTCGGCCGGACATTGTACAATTTTAATTGACTTTGATGAGTGGCAGAGTGGGTATTGAAAAATTATATTTTAAGTTCGAACATATTTTATTAGATTGTCGTTATTTTGAAAGGCAAAATGTCTTATCTCGGGAGAAAACATAAATTAGGAGGAATAACTTCTGTAAGTCATCTTGTTATGTTTAAAAGAGCATCGAAATTGTAAAACGCTTGCTCAAATTTGGTTTTAAAACTTGATATTGATAAAATAATAACAAGGGGTGGAGATTATGTTTCGATTAATCGAAAGATTCTCTAACCTAAAAACTGTTTAGAGCAGCGTTTAGCACGAGTAGATTTCCTCTCTTATAGAGTACCATTTCTAACGCTTGGGTGTTTGGTTCGACCTCGGGATTTCATTTTCAGTCCTACGTATGATTTCTTTCATGCACCTTACTAACTTATGAGTAATATACTGAACTGTGTTATAGTTTGTTACGAAACTTTATTGAATCGAAGAGAAACGAAAACAGAAGATAATCGTCACTGGGGCGTATGCGTAACCAAAATAAAACATGTAATGACATAATTATCTAAAAAAAAAATGGAGAGATAGAAAAGGGGGAAATGCATAAATAAGTAGAAAATTATAGAAAGAATCCTTGAGAACACTCGGTGTCGGTGCGGATTTCGAAATGATTTTCGATAAACAAAATCGAAAAGAAAAATTCGAGCAAGTAATTCTGGAGGTAAGTAGCAATGTTCAAACTAAAAATGTTTGCTTTTTGTTCTAAGTGTTTTAAGACTTGACGTTTGGTTAAATTTTGACACTTCGTGTTGAATAAAATGTGTTAAAAATACACTAGCTGCGGAGCAGGCTAAAATATGACAGCAGTGGTTAAATTTAACCAATAGAGTCGTTGGTTGTCGTCAAGTGTTTGAAGAGTCCGGTTGTGTTGTGCAGTGCTTTTGTTGTCTAGTCTAGTTTTTTCATGTCCCGTCCACGTCCCTCGCGTCCATTAATAAAAACAATATCCCTTATACCACCAACAAAAACCAACAATAATCAACATTTAAATAAAAACTTAAAGCCAAACATAAAAATAATAAGAAAAGGAGCCAAACAACAACAAAAAAATTAATTATCCAAATCATATTATAAAACAACAACAATAACAACGCAATCATACACCAAATAAATGCACCCACAAAAAAGACTTAAAAATACCCGCTAGCCACAAGAGCACAGTAAGTACATACCCTTCCCGTTCTCCTCGTTTCCCCGTCGTACAATTGACAGCTTATCATATGCATTACATTGCATTGAGCTTTTTTTTACTCATTCAATGTGTGCATATGGTGTGTTGTCAATAACAGATGAATAGAGATTAACTGTTTGAATTCCAGGGTCGGATCGATTCACGCTGCCGTTAAGGCATAACACTGACAGTGGCGCTGAATCGTAAAGATTTCTGTTATTCAATTCAGTAACTCTTTTAGATCTTGTCTGTTTTGGTCTTTTATTTTTTTAACTTGCAATGATCGATAATTTCAGAGTCGATTATTGCAATATTCGTGGGCTGAGAATTAATTTTCTTGCTGTGTACATTCACACTGTTACAAACAGGCCAGCTGTTTTGGCACTGAGTGAAACCCAAGTAGGTGAGAATACCGACCCTACTGAATTTCTTATTCATGGGTATTGCTTAGTGCCTTTATTCCTCTCCCACCATGGTCTCGCCGTCTACATTAGGGATGATGTCGCTTATCAATTCCTTCCACAATACGGACATTGCTCCGACCCTTTTTTTAATCTCATGTGGTTCAAGTTCACCATAAATAAGCACATCATCCACTATTGTTTCCTCTATCGAAGCCCAAATTTGGACAGAGCTTCAACTTCTCGCGAATTTGATTCTCTGTCTGACTCCATCCAAAGAATTGTTTCCCTGTACCCTCACACTGAAATCGTTATTACGGGCGATTTCAATGTACACAATTCTTCGTGGCTTCTCCATTCGGGCCAGACAACACCCGAAGGAATGTGTGCTGAAATTTTTGCTGAGTTTAACCACCTTAGTCAGCTGGTCACTGAGCCCACTCGAATATCGGATATTGATGGCCAAGCGGAAAATACTCTTGACTTGTTCCTTACGTCCGACCCTGATAAATACACTATCAGTGTATTAACGCCTCTAGGCAGATCAGACCATAGTATAATATCTGCAAATTTCTCGTGCCAAACTAATCCAGTTAAAGAAAGAGCTCCGAAGAGAACCGTATGGCAATACGAGAAAGCCAACTGGGACGGTCTCAATAACTTCTTCCGGATCTTTAACTGGTCACTATGCTTCCTCGATAGTGACGTAGACGCCAGCGCAGATATGATCACTAATATGATTATCTTGGGAATGAAAACTTTTATCCCGAATAGAGTTAAAAGCATCAAACCTAAGGAAAAATCATGGTTTGATTCAAGCTGTAAAGAGGTTATCAGGGAAAAAGAAGTAAAGTTCCGGTGTTATAGAGCCAACCCAACTGAGGAAAACCGGAACAAGTTTAAACAAGCCAGGAAGGCCTTCAATGCCCATATTCGACGGACTAAGTTTTTGCATGACCAAAAATTAAGGCAAAAAATACTGCAATGTCCCAAAGGCAGTAAGAATTTTTGGTCTTTTGTGAAAAATATGAAGAATTCTTCTTCTTCCTCGGTCCCTACGCTCGTTGACAATGACACTCCAGTTGTTAGCTCTCTCGCGAAAGCTAACCTTTTTGCTAGGCAGTTCGCCTCCAACTCTTCGCTGCCAGATAGTGTCATGACTCCCCCAGCTCTAGAGCGCGTCAATGATTCCATGGGGCAAATCTTCTTTCGCACTCGTGCTGTGGCAAGAGTCCTCAAAGATCTCAACATACATAAATCCGCTGGTCCGGATGGTATCCCCGCTATTGTTCTGAAGAGGTGTTCTTCCACGCTGGCAAAACCCTTGCGTAAGCTTTTCCATCTATCCTATTCTTCTGGGCTTGTTCCGAGCAGTTGGAAAACAGCATTTGTCCAGCCAATCCCAAAAAAAGGCGTATCTTCTTCTCCCTCCAACTATCGTCCGATTGCACTTACGTCCCTTCTTTCTAAGGTCATGGAAACGCTGATAAACTATCAGCTCAAGAAATATCTCGAAGACCGAAAGCTTCTTAATGACCGGCAGTACGGCTTTCGCAGCAACAGGTCCACTGGTGATCTGATGGTTTATCTCACCGAACAGTGGAACAAATCTTTACATCGTTTTGGAGAAAGTAAGATTGTTGCACTTGATATTTCTAAGGCATTTGATAAAGTCTGGCATCTTGCTCTTTTATCGAAAATGCGTGCTTTTGGTATCGATGAATCCCTTCTTCGATGGATTAGAAACTTTCTTTCGAACCGTTCAATACAAGTTGTATTGGACGGATTCAAGTCTGAAACCCATAACATAAATGCTGGTGTGCCCCAGGGCTCCGTTTTGTCTCCGACCCTCTTTCTCATTTTCATAAATGATCTCTTGTCTGTAACTTCTAATCCAATTCATTGTTTCGCCGACGATAGTACCCTTAGCTTTTCATATTCGTTCCCAGACTCACATCCCTCCACTTCGGATGTGGACCTGCAACGGCAAAATATGATAAGCTCATTAAACTCTGACTTAAACAGCATTGTACAATGGGGAATTAAAAACCGCGTCGAGTTTAATGCTTCGAAAACTCAATGCTGTCTTGTATCGTCGAAGCGAGATGTACCCCCCTTGCCACTGTCCATGAGTGGCACTTGCATCAATGAGACCGAACATCTCGAGATTCTCGGTATGTGCATTACAGACCACCTTTTGTGGAGCGAGCACATATGCGATGTCGCCAAAAATGCCGCAAGATGTTTGGGTTTCTTAAGAAGGTGCAAGAAATTTTTCTCCCCTTCTGATCTGGCTATTATCTATAAAACATATATCCGTCCAAAGCTTGAGTACAATTCCCATCTCTGGGCTGGTGCTCCAGCTACTTACTTAAGCCTCTTAGATGGAATACAAAGAAGAGCTGTAAGAATGATTGGTGATAAAGAGATCACTGACTCATTCACCCCTTTAGACCACCGTCGCAACGTAGCGTGTCTCTCCTTGTTTTACCGTTACTTCTATGGTAATTGCTCTAGTGAAATAGCCAGTTGCGTTCCTCCCCTCAAACAATTCGCCCGTAATACTCGCGCTTCTAGGAATGCCCATCAGTTTACCCTCGAGCCCAACTTCGGACGTACTCTCAAGTATAGAGAATCATTCTTTAGCCGTACTACGCGAATGTGGAACTCTCTTCCACACTCTGTCTTTCCCGATCATTGCAATGTACAAAAATTCAAGACCAATGTACATCGACACCTCCTTTCCAACCCCTTCACTTCTTCCTAATGCACTCACTGTGTCTCTGTATAAAAAGGGTATAAAAAATCCCTTGAGTGGGTGCAAATTATAAAAAAAAAAAAAAAAATAGAGGGTAAGACTGGCGAGGATATTTAAAAGGGTTGAACAGTTGCTCGTTCTGATTTTTTTGGTTGCAAAAATTATGTCTCCTAAACGAATAAGACATTATAAATAATAAATAGAGTGGCGCGACAGCTCTTAAAGAGCCAAGGGCGTAGGTCGCGAAAACTGACGTAAGGTTGCTTGAATTTTTGACTGTATTGAATTTTAAAGTTTTATCTCTTTTCAATTTGTTGTCGTCCTGAAAAGGACGGATTGTCGTCCTCAAAAGGACGTAGATCTGGTCCAAAATCTATGTTATGTCCTTGCCTGTGGTCAATCTTAGTCCGCGTATTCTTTGGAGGATTTCATTTTTTTTTATTATCCTCGACTTTGGTGGCTGCTCTCCTCGGCGTACTCGTTCCACTGCCAGCTTTGCCATGGCTTGTTCCTTCCCAAGATCTGCAATGATCTTATACAGACCAGTGTGTTGTTTGCCGACGACTACTTTCAGTCTTCGATGCCAAGCTTTCACGCTGTTTTGGGTTCTTGGAAAGCTTGAGTCGGCTGCCATCGCTCCGGTTGTCCATAATTCTGGCGAATACCGTGGCCTACGGTTAGAATAGGCAACGTAGTTCTTGCCGAACCACTCAGCCATCCTTTTGGAATCCGGGTAAGCCAAGCTAACCTGGAACTCGCCGAAGTACGTCGGAACCTCCTCTGCCGGGACAAATGCCAGAGGTTTCAGCATTTCTTCATGGAAAGCCTCACTGTGGAGTATTTTTCTGCAAGACCCAGGGCTTGCATCTTCCTCCACAGGATTTGTCCGAAATATGAGATCCCTTTCTCGCTGCCGATATGGGAAGAACGTCCTTGTCGATTTCAGGATTGCTGGCTCAAAGTCGATATGATATGATTTCCTCAAGTTTGGGTAACCTGGGTAATTTTTTGCGAAAACTTACCTCGGCGAAATGTTGATTTTGTTGTTGCATTTTGCACTTAACTTTTTTCACTTAAACTTTTACTTGACACAAAAAATATTTTCTATTAACAAAAAAAAAAAAAAAAAACAGATACTATGTTTGGTTTATTATTCAAAACAATGAGAATTAAGAAGAGCGAAGGAAAAAATTTCAGAAAAGGCCTCCTAACTTAACGTATTTGTTTTAAGAAAAACGAACAAAACCTTGTTTTTCTTGCGTTTGAATAGCATTTTTCAACATTTTTTTTTTAAATCTTCAAACTCATTAAAACCTCTATGATATTTTTCAAACAAAAATTAAAAGACATTGCTACAAACTCTAGTATATTGACTTTAATGTGATTATGATGGATTTCTGGTATGAATCGTAGTCGGAGCTTTCGTTTAAGAACAGTAGTACAGATACAGATTATAGAATTTGAGGACTCAAAATAATGATGAGGACGGCGAACAAACTCAATTTAAGATTATTGATTGATTAAACATTGACACAAAACAAGGATTTCGTGCGAATTTTACACTTTAAACTGTAATTTATTTTGTTAATAAACAAATGAGAAAACTGAATAAGTTGTATCTCTTATTGAATTGTTGTTAAAAAAAAAAAATATTGTTAGAATAAGGAAATTAGATGCTCATATACTTTAAAATATAAAACTTTATTTAAAAGAAAAGTAGTGGACTGTATTCTACAAAAGCACAATGAATAATGAATTTGATTTCGATGCAAGCAACAGCCTGTTGCTTGTTTACCGTACGTTCGTACGCAGCTGCACAGTGTCCTCTTCTCGGTCGCAAGTACCGCTTATCGAGACGATATGAAAAAGGGTGTGGCTTATATCACCCCATGCCAGATGTTCAGCTCTATCGTTCTGGGTCCGCAAGTACCGCTCATCGAGGCACTATGGAAATGGGTGTGGCTTGCTCTCAAGTAAGTTGTTGACGACGATCTCGGTTCGCAAGTACCGCTCATCGATGATGTGTTTTATTGCTCTATGCTCATGTTGTTGGTTGTTGCTCGTGTTGTTTGCTCTTAAGGACGTTGCCTACGTCGTGTTGTTCTGTTGTTTATTAGGACACTGCTCTTGTCCCAATATTCTGCTCTTGTTTTTGAACATTCCCCCCCCCCCCCCCAATTGAACCATAGGCTTCAATTGGGAATATCGCTCTCATCCATGGGAAGAACACACAATTTCTGGATTGGTCTCATAAATGTTGAATGCTCTGTCTTGACTTCTGCGCTCCGTACAAGTCCGTCCTGCCCTGAACGAACAGATGTCACTCTTCCGAGGAGCCACAACGTTGGTGGCAAATTCTCTTGCTTGATGAGAACTAAATCGCCCACCTTCACGTTCTCTCGCTCCTTGTTCCATTTGGGACGTTGTTGCAGCGAATTGATGTATTCCTTGCTCCATCTCTTCCAGAAATGCTGCTGCATCTGGTTGCTCATTGCCCAAGCCTTCAGCCGATTCTGAGGTACAGCAGAAAGATCTGTTGAGAGTGGCTGCACAATCTGCTCCCCGATGAGAAAATGCCCCGGTGTCAATGCGCTCAAGTCCGTTGGGTCATCTGTCAAGGTTGTGAGTGGCCTCGAATTTAAGCAGGCCTCGATCTGCACAAGTGTGGTTGCCAGGTTCTCGAAGGTGAGTATTTGCTTTCCGATTACTCTTCGCAGGTGGTGCTTCATCGACTTGACCCCTGCCTCCCACATGCCGCCTGTATGCGGTGCTCCTGGAGTGATGAACTTCCACTCCGTGCCCATAGCTCTTATTTGCTCAATCGGAAGGGTGTCTTGCCAACGCACCCCATTAGCTCTCAGCGTCTTGTCAGCACCGACAAACGTTGTCGCATTGTCGCTCCACAGGACTGAACAGCTGCCCCTTCTTCCAGTGAACCTGTTGAATGCAGCAAGAAAAGCTTCCGTCGTTAGGTTACTTACCAGCTCTAAGTGTATTGCCCTTGTCACCATACAGACAAATACGGCTACATATCCCTTCTCAATGATTTTGGATCTGCCTGCCCTTGCCTTTATCTGCACCGGTCCAGCATAGTCTACGCCGCTGTGTCTGAATGGTCTTGTTGGTAGAACCCGCTCTCTGGGAAGATTGCCCATAAGTTGCTCAGCTGTTTGTTGTCGTTGTCGGAAACATATCTTGCACTTAGATATGTATGATTTCAATTCCCGACGTAGTGATGGAATCCAGAATTTCTGCCTCAGAAATTGCATGCACAACTGGACACCGCCATGAAGCGTACGAAAATGCGCTTCCCTCATTAGCAAAGTACTAAGTCTGCTCTTCGGTGGTACGATCATTTGATGGATATGGTCGTACTCCAGTTCGCTCTCTTGGAGTCGCCCTCTGACTCTTAGAATCCCATTTCCATCCAGGAAAGGACTCAACGTTGCAATGCTGCTCGAGACATCAATTGAACGACGCTCTTCGATTAGCCATATCTCTTGCTTGTAAGTTGCTCGCTGGGCTGCTCGTACCCAGTAGTCCAATGATGTTGTACGCTCAATTTGTAAAGGAAAAATTTTACCTTTTCTTCTCTTGAGAATGTTTTGAACGAACCTGAGGACGTGTGTCGTGATTCGTAGAATGCTCTGCAATGTCGATTTGCGCTCTAGTAAGCTCTGGTCGTCTATTTTCAGCTCGTATGCTCTAATGGATGTGAAGTTCGCTGCCACCCATTTCACGCCTGTGTTGACACGGTCCCGTGTGCTCAATTCTGGCTTCTCTTTGGCCAGTGATGTTCTGGTTTACTTAACCAATGTGGCCCGCGCCACCACAGCTCTGAATTACGCAGCCCCTCCGCTGCGAGCCCTCGCGACGCCAAATCTGCCGCATTGTCCTCAGAGGCAACATGTCTCCAAGGTCTGCCTTCGCTCTGCTCTTGTATCGCACAAACCCTATTCGCTATGAAGGGTTTCAGCTCAAATGGCGCCTTCGTGATCCAATGTAAAACGACCATTGAATCGGCCCAATATGTTCTTGGTACTTCTTTAAATTTTGTTGCACTTACCACCTGATTCATGAGTTTGGTCAAGAGAAGTGCCCCGCACAGCTCTAATTTGGGAATGGTGATGGTCTTGAGTGGTGCCACTCGTGTTTTTGAAGCGACGATGACACAACTGATGTTTCCGTCCTCCGAAACTGCTCTCATGTAGATGACTGCTCCATATGCTCTTGCCGATGCGTCTGCAAAACCATGCAGCTGCATGCTTGCCCTGCTCTCGCAACCTAACCATCTCGGAACCCTAATGAAGGTCAGGTGGGTCATTTGCTCGTTGAAGCTCCTCCAAACAGAAACTAATTCGTCCGGTATGATCTCGTCCCATTGGATTCCTGACCGCCAAAGGTCTTGAATTAGCATTTTGGCACAAATGATGACTGGCGCCAGGTATCCATTCGGATCATAAAGTTTAGCTACGGCGCTAACTACTGCTCTCTTCGCCAGCTTGGCAATCTCCTGCCCTGGAGATACTCTGACGAATATTTGATCTGTGATCGAGTCCCAGCCAAGGCCCAATACCGATGTTTCGTGCTCTGGTGTAAAAATTAGCTCTTTTCGGATGTCTTCCTTCCTGCCCAGCTCTGCAAGCACTCGCTCATTTGCGGATGCAAATTTGTCCAGTGTAAAGCCGCCCTTACCAAGTGATGAAATTATCTCCTTGCCCAACGAGATAGCCTGCTCTTCATCGTCTGCTCCGGTGAGCATGTCGTCGACATAGAAATTGTGACAAATTGCCTCATATGCTCTAGGGTGTGTATGCTTGTTGTCGTAAGCACATTGCTGCATAGCTCGTACAGCGTTGAATCCGCTTGATGTCATCCCGTATGTCACTACGGTCAGCCAATACTCCAGTAAGGCATCGTCTGGACTTTTTCGCCAGAAGATCCTTTGCAGATCCCATTGCTTGGGATCTATTCGCACCTGCCGGAACATCTTCTTGACGTCGGCTGTTATCGGCGTCTTGTAGCATCGAAAACGAGTGATGATGTCTGACAAGTCATCTTGGAGTTTGGGTCCTGCGAACTGCACATCGTTCAAAGAAATGCCGCTATCACTCTTGCAGGAAGCGTCAAACACGACTCGATACTTCTTGATGACACTGTGATGAGGGATATGATAGACTGTTCCCTCAGCTCTGTAGTTGGATTCGACTGGTCTCATGTGCCCTAGCTCCAAGTATTCGCTCATAAAATCGATGTATTTTGCTCGAAGCTCCTGGTTGAATTGCAGTTTTTTCTCCAATTGGAAAAATCTTTGCAATGCTACTGCTCTCGTCGTGCCCAAGCTCTGAATCCGTGGACTGCAAGGGATAGTAACTACGTATCTGCCAGACGAGTCTCGGTAATGAGTGTTTTTAAAGTTCTCCTCGACCTGTTCGTCTTCTGGTGACAACCTGGTGACTCTGTCGGGTTCTTGAATCTCCCAGAAACGTTTCAAGAGAACGTTAAGCTCTTCGTTTGATGGCTCTTGCACAGTGAACATGGTCCTTGCTCTGGATGCTCTTTCACCAAATATGATCCAACCCAAGTGTGTGTCTTGAGCTGTCAAACCTGATTCGTATCTTCTGATGTCGCCCTTTATGATTTCGGCCCATACCTGAACTCCAAGAAGGATGTCGATCCCAGATGCCAGATTAAAGTCGGGGTCGGCTAGATCCAACCGATTGGTTAGCTCATCTGGTAGGAAGTAACCTTCTGGCAGCTCCGATGTTATGTGGGGTATGGTGTAGCACTTGCACCGTAATACGAATGATGTTGTGGTTTTCGATTGAATACCAAGATAAACAAAGCCCGATATCTTGACGTTCTGACATGCTCCGACTCCTATCACCTGCAAATCAGGTTTCCTGATCTGTGCCCCTACCTTGTGCGCTAGCTCCTCAGTCACGATGTTTATCTGACTGCCACTATCCAAAAGCGCTCGTGCTTCCGATGTCTGCCCTGCTCCATTGCTCACAAAGATTCTAGCCGTCGCTATTAAAGCTCTCGTTGTTGAAATGTCATCAATTGTCCCCATGCTCATGGGTTCTTCGCTCGATGACCTAGGTGTTAGTTGCTATATTTCAGCTCCGCTCTTCTGCTCTTCCGTTTCTTGATGGCGATTAACATGCGCTACTACTGCATTGGTTCCAGCTCTTGTTGTGTTTGTTGTGTAG
The DNA here is from genome assembly GCA_943590905.1 of Sphaerophoria taeniata. Taxonomy (NCBI): domain Eukaryota; kingdom Metazoa; phylum Arthropoda; class Insecta; order Diptera; family Syrphidae; genus Sphaerophoria; species Sphaerophoria taeniata. The sequence continues at coordinate 224,117,660 of OX016540.1, read as the reverse complement.
CTCAGCGGACATAACACACTGTTGTGTTTCTTGTCGCACTTGCGACAGCTCCCAAGCGGACAAACTGACGCAAAATGACCGCACCTTAAGCAGTTGGCGCAGAGGTTCCATTGACGTACCTTTTCAAGGCGCAGCTTCAAACTAAGTGCCAGGAAGTCTTTGCAACGATACAGTGGATGGTCTGCACGACATTGCATGCATTTGACTTGCACCGCTCTATTAGCTGCAGCTCCACTGGTCGATGGTCTGGACTTTCTATAGTCATCTCTGGCATTTCGGTCTACTTGCTCGGAGAACGGCGATTCAAGAGCGCTAGATCGTTTCTCCAAAAAAGACAAAAATTCTTTCAGAGTAGCAATCCTCCTTACGTCATCTCGTGACATTTGCCAATCACGATTCGTCTCTGCATCTAGACGCGATCTGATCATATTTATCATCATTGGATCCCAGCTCTCGATCTCGACGCCAAGCGCTTTCAAAGACGTCAGGTGCACATTAGTCTCGTTGATAAGCTCACGAATATCACGTGACTTTGTTGGGCCTCTGCCAATAGGGCGCATGGCATGCAAGGCATTCAAATGCTCGTCCACGATGGTCTGAGGATTGTCGTATACCTCGTTCAATTTGCTCCAGGCTTCGCTATAGTTGGCATCGGAAATCTGCCAACGGTTAATGAGTCTTGCGGGTGCACCTTCTAAGGCCTGTTTTGCTCTTTAAATTTGGTTATGTTAGCCATTTGCACGTTTTCGTGTACCTCCGTCACGAAGATGTCACGAAATTCGCGCCATTTTGTTAGCTCTCCGTTGAACGTGACCAGTTTGGGCTGACGCTCCTGTCGCACCTGGATTACGTTGCTCTGCATTGGAGTTGATGTTGCTCTTTGACGCGCTGAGATTCTTCTCTTAAGACACGCGATGGTCTCATGATACACGTCCTCAGTTCCCGCTAAGTACTCGTCGTGGGCTTGTAGCTCTGCCCCTGATGCTCCGTTGCTCACAAGAGAATCATGCACAGCCATAAACTTTGTGAAAGTCTCCTCCGCTGAGGCTAACTTCGTTGACAATAGCTCTTCATCGGCTTCATTGAAATTCTGCCCTCTGGTAAAAGTCGCAATTCTGTAGAGTGAAGCACGAAAGCCATCTCTTCGTGCCAAATCGCCCATGGTTGTAGAATTGTTAAATTCCTTGCCCGTAAGACCGTCAACGACTGCTAAAAGTCCGGGTCGACCCCTCGGAGACTAAAACAACCGTGAACGGAATTGGAATGAAAACAATTTTTGCGCACTAACCTTAAATTCTTAAGCACGAGGTGAGCTCTTAAAGGTTTTGAAGTATAAAGTGTCTGCTCTTAACGCACTGATTTAAGAATTAAGCACAAGGTGTCAGCTCTAAGCTCACTGATTTAAAATTATTGGCACGAAATGTGAAATTATAGGCACGATTGAAGTGAATTTAAAAGCACATATAAGCACAAAAGGTACAAAAAAAAATGTTCCGCTCTTCCACTGCTCAGAAAAAAAAAAAAATTCACCGCTCCAACTGCTCGATCTTATGCTCCTTGCTCATAGCCCAAAAACAGCTCTATGCACTTATTTGGCTCGAAGGATCAGAATGTTAGAATAAGGAAATTAGATGCTCATATACTTTAAAATATAAAACTTTATTTAAAAGAAAAGTAGTGGACTGTATTCTACAAAAGCACAATGAATAATGAATTTGATTTCGATGCAAGCAACAGCCTGTTGCTTGTTTACCGTACGTTCGTACGCAGCTGCACAGTGTCCTCTTCTCGGTCGCAAGTACCGCTTATCGAGACGATATGAAAAAGGGTGTGGCTTATATCACCCCATGCCAGATGTTCAGCTCTATCGTTCTGGGTCCGCAAGTACCGCTCGTCGAGGCACTATGGAAATGGGTGTGGCTTGCTCTCAAGTAAGTTGTTGACGACGATCTCGGTTCGCAAGTACCGCTCATCGATGATGTGTTTTATTGCTCTATGCTCATGTTGTTGGTTGTTGCTCGTGTTGTTTGCTCTTAAGGACGTTGCCTACGTCGTGTTGTTCTGTTGTTTATTAGGACACTGCTCTTGTCCCAATATTCTGCTCTTGTTTTTGAACAAATATATATCTTTTTATTTGTTAAAAATTTTATTTTAGTATAAAAATTTTGAATGTTCGGGAAAAATGTTTGGGATTTTGTTGTTAACAAATTCCTAGAACATTGTATAGAGCTAAAACAACAATTGGATGACATAGGCCGCGAAAACTGACGTAAGATCAAACAACAATACCGGAACAAGTATCACAGACAGTGGTGTAACAAGTGGGGGCGGAGGGGGCGAACCGCCCCGGGAGTCACCCATTTTGGGCTGACACCCAAAAGCTACTACGGCGGCGTTATAGATCGCAGAATATTTAAAAAATTAAATGCGACATCGTACCTAACCTAACTACCTACCAGTTTCTATTTGCACAAAATTTATATTATCGGCTAGTCTATGTTTTTTTTTAGTTTGTAAATAAAGTCAATCGACGTGTCGCCCTCGACGATTGACTTACTCGTTTTTTGTTTTTGTTTTTGTTTTATTTGGTTAGCCCCACACGCAGGTACTTCCACAATAAAAGTCATTCTCCGGTCGTTCTTAGATACTGTTATTTTTTCCTGCACAGAACCTAAAATCTGCAATGATCGATTTCGCGTTTCTTTCTTTTCTCTTTTTTTGGAATAATGTCCTTAAGAAATCAATTATACTCAGATTGCACTACAAGCTAAAGGATTAAGTGTTGATCACTTTACTAAAAAAAAAAGCCGTTCGCATTTACGTTGATGAAAACGGGGCGAAGATCGTAAAATAAAAATTTAAATTGAAATATGTGCCTCAAAAATGGATTTAATCGGAAAAAAATTGATGTCATATGATTTCTTAAGAAACGTTGGTTTTTCAATTTTTTTTTAATTTATTGAAAAAAAAAATTGAAAATGTACCTCGTAAATATATTTTATTGCAAAAATTTAAATGCCAAACAAATTTAAACCTTATTTTTGATTTATTGATTTTTGTTTTTGAAAATCGTCGGAGCCGTTTTTTTTTTTATTAATTTTTTATATATAAAATTTTTCAAAAATGTCTTAAAATTAATTTGGGTATGCAGTATTGAAGAATATGTAAATATACATTTTATGAGTAAATTTCGATTTTTAATATTGATTTTTTTTAAGATACACAATTTTGAAAAAAATACGCTGAATCGGACTGTTATTTTTCGAAAAAATCTAAAATCAAAAAATGGTTCTATGGGAGGTACCGTTTTGGAGCAATACAATTTTTTTTTTACATAAAACACATGAATGTTTAAAAAAATTAAATTCGAGGAAGTTAAAAAAAAATCGTAGGAACCGTTTTGGAGAAAATTTAAAGTTTTGGTTTCTTGCCATAAAAATCGTATCGTGGCTACCCTAAATTTTGATCTTAAAAAAAAATGAAAAAACTGGGATATGACTTTTTGCTCAAACCTCTTATTTTCAAGTTTGAAGTCAATCGGACCAGAGGTTAAGGCTGTGGGTGCCTGTAAACTTCCAGACAGACAGATAGACGGAATCGCCGGACCCACTTTTTTCGACTTCTCTATCATCGTAATGTCATATCTCATCATCATCTCAATTTTTTTTTTACGAATTCAATTCTTGCCATATATTCTACAGGGTGATTCACGAGCGTTGTGCCAAAAAGCTAGAGCGTGTAGGTTGAGTTGAGACAAGAAAAAAATCGTATGGGAGGGGGGGGGTCTATTCCCCCCCGTTTAGCCAGGAGGGGAAATTTTCTGAAAAAATGACTTATTTTGTAAAAAAAAATATTAAAAATCAACGGCTTAGTTTACAACACCGTGCTATACCTTTCTGAAAAGCTAAAAACTTCTTCTTTCACTTTGTTTTTAAAATAAATTGTTTTAACGAATAGTTTTTAAAAAATAAATTTTCAAACTCAAAATTTTCAAAAAAAAAAGCCAAAAAAATTTTTTTTTTTCAAAATTTTATGTAATTAAGTACTAATTTTGTTTTAAAATTGCAATGTCTTTGTTAATTTTTAGTCGAAAACAGAAAACCGGATGCAAAAATGTCTTTTCGTTTTTGAGAAATTAAAAAAAAACCAAAACCACTTTTTTCTAAGAAAATCTTTGTTTTTATTTTTACCTATCTGGACTTTTCGTTTAATTGATTATTATTATTATTATTATCTTTATTTCATTAAAAATATCTTAGAACCTATACATATTGTTTACAATTTTTGTGTTTATAGTTTAGTTTTTGTGTTATTAGTTTAATTTATAAATTTAATTGTTTGTAATTGGAGTTTTATGAGGACTCAATAAAGTAGAAAAGTATTGGATTTTCCCTGTATTAATCATTTTGTTCATTGAAAACGTCTGCCATTGACCTTTCACTTCTCTAGCTCTCCGTGCTCTCGTCGGCGGATTCTTGAAAACATGCTACGACTTGGGCGCCATCTATTGGGATACCTTTCAGCGTAGAGTCTTTCGACTTCCCGATCTCGACAACAAGTTAAACCGTAGCAGAAGTTCCTGTCCGCTAACTCTTCTCGAGCGTATGAGTTTGTTATTGTTATGTGTTGATGAGTTAATATTTTAATTGTAAATGGTTGTTTAGTAAATATGCGATGCCTTTTATTTACCTTTAGGTTGTTAATTGTTTTTTCATTCAAGAAAAAATGCGGGTTAATTATCTTAAGCCCCTAGCAGGTAGAACCCTTCGCCGGCGAGTGGCCGCGGCCCCAGGTATAGTAAGAAAAAATTGCTGGTCAGTTTTCAGACGTTATCAATGAATAAAATGGTTAATCCATTGAAAATCCAATACTTTTCTACTTTATTAAATCGTCATAAAACTCCAATTACAAAAAATTAAATTTGTAAATTAAACTAATAAATTAAACTAAAAGTCCAGATAGGTAAAAATAAAAACAAAGATTTTCTTAGAAAAAAGTGGTTTTGGTTTTTTTTTCAATTTCTCAAAAACGAAAAGACATTTTTGCATCCGGTTTTCTGTTTTCGACTAAAAATTAACAAAGACATTGAAATTTTAAAACAAAATTAGTACTTAATTACATAAAATTTTGAAAAAAAGTTAGTTCAAAAATTTTTTTTTGGCTTTTTTTTTGAAAATTTTGAGTTTGAAAATTTATTTTTTAAAAACTATTCGTTAAAACAATTTATTTTAAAAACAAAGTGAAAGAAGAAGTTTTTAGCTTTTCAGAAAGGTATAGCACAGTGTTGTAAACTAAGCCGTTGATTTTTAATATTTTTTTTACAAAATAAGTCAATTTTTCAGAAAATTGCCTCTCCCGGCTAAACGGGGGGGGAATAGACCCCCCCCTCCCATACGATTTTTTTCTTGTCTCAACTCAACCTACACGCTCTAGCTTTTTGGCACAACGCTCGTGAATCACCCTGTATATGTCGCAAGTAAAAATCAAAATTCAGTCGTATTCGTGTGCGGAGAGAAGTCACAAATCGATCGCAAACTAGTTGTAAAACAGTAGCTTGAGCAACTGATTTGCGACTCTAATTGCAAAACAGTTGCTTCGTGTGCGGAGGGCCTTAGCAAACATTAATGATTTGAAAAACGCTGTTTCAAAATTTGCTAGTGCTTAGAGTCAGAACTTCTCTCAGAGATACCAAGGTTGAGAAGTTATTTGAAAGCGGCTTAAGTGACAAACATCTAATTGGTTATCTTTAGACTTTATGAAGTTCATCGTTGAATGGGACTTTGCAGAATCTCTTCCGAATCTCATTGTCGCATTAAAAATGCTTATGACAATATGTGTGTCAGTTGCGTCATGTGAAAGGAGTTTTAGTAAGCTTAAATAAGTTAAAAACTATTTGCGGGCAACAATGACGGAAAAGAGGCTCAACAATCTGGGAATTTCAACGATTGAACATGAGGAGATCCAGCAAATAAATTTTGATGACGTTATCAGCGAATTTTCTGCTTTAAAAGCTAGGAAGAATAGGTTTTAGTAATGTTTTTTCTGTTTTTTTTTCTTTATACAATGTGAATATTATGTAGATACATTAATTTTTGTTCTCCTTTTTTTAAATTTTGTATTTGAATTTAAATAAAGAAATCGCAATATATGGAATAGCGGAATTTTATTTATTTTACTGTTTTTCATTCTGGGGGTGACACCATAATTGCCGCCCCAGGTGCCACCCATGTTAGCTACGCTACTGATCACAGACACTTGTTTCAATATGGAACAATTATTACAATTTAAGGTTATATCCTTAAGAATTATTCTTCGTTCTATAAAGGACGTTTTTTCACATACAGGAAGAGAAGACATATCGTTTATAAACAATTAAATACAATACAAAATTATTTTTTGTAATTCGCGTCAATTTTAAACTATAACTTTGTATCTTATTTAATTTTTTATAAAAACAAAAAAAAAGCACCCGCGTCTCCTCTCCCTAACATGTGATACCTGGACATTTACATATTTTTACATTTTATCTTTATTTGAACTCATATTTATATACATATTTACAATTTATTGAATAATTACATAAGGTAATATTTGATTATTAAGTTGTTGGCACAGAAGGGGCCTAACTATATACAATGTTTGTTTTCTAAATTTAAGATTTACAAAAATATGAATGAATAAAAGTTAAAAAATACATGAAATGAAAAAATCTCGGGATGTTCAGTCCTGGTTGTCCATTGGTGAGGCTCTTAGCCGCGGTTAAAAGCTGACCCCGTGTCAGCGTAAAATTGAGGATCTCCTTCGTCGTTGGTTTGCTCGAGCTCCTCCTTAAGTACGTCCAGCGCACATAGGTATCTCGGTTCAGGGTGTCTTTGTTGTGTGGTTATTCCGTTGATGAGGTTGTTGGGGTGATTGCTCAGTGATCCTGCGATCCTTTTAGCTGACCGAATTAGGTATTTGTCCAGTGGTGTAATTTTCGCTTCGTCGTAGAGTCTTTTGTTGCTGAAATGCCTCCTTCTCTGATGGTTGAAATAAAGTCCTGTGCAGCTCCGCAGAACTTTTCGTTCAAACACTTGGAGTTCCTTCATTGCTGTCTTTGAAATTGTATACCATACTGGGAAGCTGTAGGTGATGACGGGCCGAATTAGCTGCTTGTATATAAGTAGCTTCGTTGATTTGCTGAGTCCTGTTCTCTTTCTTAGAAGTGGATTCAGTCGGTGTAGGGCGTGGTCGGCCTTCTTTAGCACAGCTCTCGAGTGAGGGGTGAATTTCAACATCTCATTGAAGTGGACTCCAAGGTATTTGGTATTTCTCTTCGCTGCCAACGTTGATCCATCGGGGAGAGTAATTGAGATGCTTCGGCATATTCCAGCTCTTCTAACTCCACCTCTGTTAATGATGGGCCTTCGGAAACAAATCAGCTCTGATTTCTCTGTTTTGATGTGAATTCCCCATTTCTTGTAAAAGTCATGAAACCTTTGTACATGGGATTCCACCTTCCTGGTTGCGATGATAGGCGATGGTGAAGAGCAGTATGTGATTGAGTCATCTGCATACAGAAGACTCTCACATTCACTGCTTGTTGGCTGGTCGCTGGTCATCAGGCTGAAAAGGAATGGTCCAAGTTTTGATCCTTGAGCTACTCCAGCTTTTATTGTCCTTGTCGATGACTTGAAGTTCTCCAATTGAACAAAGAAGTTCCTGGAAGAGAGAAAAGAAAATACCATTTTTATTAGACTTGAGCTAAGAGCTTCAAGATAAGAGCTTCAATCCAGACGCTGTCAAATGCCTTTTCCACATCTAATAGGCACGCAACGGATACACGATGGCTGTTGAGTGCCGCGGCGATGTCGTGTTGGAGTTTAGCTAGTGGATGCAGAGTAGAGTGCTTTTCCCTAAATCCAAATTGGAAGTCCGGGATGAGGTTGTTGTCGGAGCTGCACATCTTAAGTCTTCTCAATATAATCTCTTCCAAGATTTTGCTGATGTTTTTGAGAAGGGAGATTGCGGCCTGAAATTGGTCACAAGGTTCCTTGCGCCTTTCTTTGGGATTGCCACTATATTTTCGCAGTTTTCCATTTTTGAGGAAAATAGCAGTTGTTGAGGCAATTGTTGAAAATGATGGTGATGTACAAGATGAACACTTGGGAGAGCTTCTTCAGCATGAAGTTGGAGACTCCATCAGGTCCTGTTGATTTTTTTGGCTTCAGGTTCTTGATGGTTTCGCTGACTTCTTCTCTTGTACAAAACTTTTCATTGTTTTCAGTTGGATCATCGGCAGGGTTTGTGGAGCTAAAGATGACTTCTTATTTCCGCGAGAAATGCAGAGTCCGTGGATGGAGATGGTGTGAAGTTTCCTTCGAAGCAGGATGCAAAAGCCTCGGCTTTCTCAGCTGCTGAGGAAACCTCATTGCCATTGTAAACTATAATGTCGGGAATACTCTCCTTCCTTCTGGCAATCCTATTAATTTCCTTGAAGGCATTGGGACCAGGTTTTATTTCCTAGAGCTTCTTCTGGAAATGAAGGTTGTTGTGGTATTGGATTGCGTTCCGGAAAATGGTGTTAGTACATTGGAGTTCTGCTTTGACTGCTTGGTAGTCGCTATTGACGGTGTTGAGTTCCCGGTGGTGAATCCGTTGAAGACTTTTCCTCAGCCGTTGCCTGTGGTTGTACAGATTTTGCACAAAGACTGGAAGGTGCCGGTATCTATCCCTAGATGTTTTGGGTACCTTCTGGTTGTCAATGGCTGTTTTGATGGCTGCTTCGAGTCCTTCGATGGCGCTGTCGATCTCTTCATTGCGAAGATTCCTGTTGGGATGTGATACCTGGAACAAAAAGGCAACTGCTTAATAGAAATATTTGAACTAAAAATTCAAATGCTTCGTTCTCCATGATTCTCAGCATTTTATGTCTCATAAAATTTCTGTTTTCGAAAAAGGGTGTGGCCTAATACAGTTAGAAAAATCGAAAAAGATACCAGATTTCGATCTCCTTAATTCTGTGCGGTCTTTTGTCTTGCGGTCATGTGGTTTGCGGTCTCGCGACCCCAACCCGAATACATCTCAAAGGCATAGCCAGCGCCATGTGTAACTAACAAATTTAACTTATGCCGCCGCAAATGCTACGTCCAGTTTGTTCATGCAGGCAGATTTGATTGATAAACAAAAGTCTCCTTGACTTTGGAATTATATACTTGCAAGCATAACATATCCCCTACTGCCCTGTCAGATAATTCCGTTACTGATGTCTTCGCACCTAGATTGGCATTCAAATTTCCAAGAAAAAAAGGAGATCATAAAACGTCTTGGTATCTGCTTGCTTACCCACAGAAATGAAACTCAAGACTTTAATTCCGTAGTTCTGAGAAATAATAATATTTCTGTAACAACTGGAAAATAACTAGAAAACATTGTTTAGAAAAGCAATTCCCTCCAATGAAATCATATTCTCGTCGATGACCTTAAACACATCAATAGAATTCGTGTTTTATTAAATTCATACAAAATATTTCATAAACAAATAAAAAATGTACAACTTTGAATCAGATAAATCTATTTTTCCTGAGCAAGCGAAATCACTGTTCGTCACTGTCCCTTATCAGCACTCATAGAAGTGCTTTTCAATGTAGCGCGGCAATGAGAAGGCCGCTTTGTGCATAGCCGTCGAATAGAAGTTCAATCCCATTTTATCAATTTCCTTGTTTGTGAATGGTCTTGCCGGTTCGTCTCGCAGTGATCTTGATGTGTCCAAGCTTCCAATAACAAATCCAATATTCCCACAGGGATAGGATGGAACCGATGTAACTGCATAAGCCACTTGGGCAAAGTGCTGTTTGCAGCCCGTCATTGTTTTCTTGATATAATCCTGATCGAGCCAATAACTGCCTCCTTGTGAGGAAACGATTCCACCTTTGCGCAAGGCGTTCTTCATCAGTTCGTAATAACTTTCTTGGAATAGGCTTACAGCTGGTCCAATAGGATCAGAGCTGTCGGTGATGATGACATCAAACTCATTCTTATGTTGCTTCATGTACTCGAATCCATCGCCAATGGTCAGTTTGAGTTTGGGATGCTCGAAGCCGCAAGCCATTTTGGGTAGGTATTGTTTGGATAAATCAACTACCCTGTCGTCAATTTCCACTTGGTGGACTTCCTCGACATCGGGATGCTTGACAACCTCTCGAGCTACACCGCCATCGCCACCTCCGACAATCAACACCTTTCGGGGCTCCGGATGACAACACAGAGGAAGGAAAGAGATCATCTCTTGATAAGACATTTCGTCGCGAGAGGTGCATTGAATGATTCCATCAAGAATGAGACACGTTCCATAAGTTTCCCTGCAATCAAGATAATGTGAGAGTTCATTGGTGAAACGCTGCGCTGAAGGCATACTTACGTTTCAACAATTTTTATGTCCTGAAATTTAGACTTTTCTTCGTGAAGTATTTTCTTAACTTTTAGAGAAAAGCACTGACCAGGCCAAAGGTCGTCTTGGATTTCACTGAACCAGCCTTTACTAATTACATTCATGATAATGATAGTATTTCAACTAATTGTATAGGTCGCGCTCTTTAAGAAATTTAATACTGCAATGCCGGAAACCTGTTGCTAATTCAGCAGTGATGCAAAGTGGACTACTACTGATAGTAAGCTATGCTTAATACTTATATTACTTGCATGCAATGTTAAAACTTAGAAAAAACTATTTGGAATATATACGGAATTGTTGTCGTGTTAAAATGCAACTTAAATATGGAATAAACAATTCAATTAAATGCAACGTGCAAAATCAACCAGACACTTTTAACACAATGCCACTGCACTGTCCGCTTTTATGATCCACATTCCACATCCCTATTCACCAACACGTTTGCACATCACATACTATAAAATAATGACACTTCTATGTTCTACATCGAACAGAACTGCCATATTAAATTATCGATGACCTGATAGTCCAAACTTGTCCAAATATGAGACTGAACAGCTGTTCAATCTAGGCTCAACTCTGAACTACAGGTCAACGTAAGAACAAAAAATGGCGGGAACACGAGGTCACTGATCAGTTATAACAAGATGGGAAAGCTTGCTGTCAAAATGACATTTGCCTACGAACTAAAAAACAGGTTAGCTGCAAGAGTATGCGTGTAATTGTAATAATGAAACAGTTGCCTACATAATAAAAAGCAAGTTGGCTGCAAGAGTATGCGTGTATAAAAACATAAAATTTGAAGTATTTGGAGGGTAAAACGTAGGTAGATTTCCAATCTTGTTATAACTGATCAGTGCACGAGGTAGGTAGGTAGCAGCGTTGCCAAAATGTACACGATCGGGCCATTTGGCCCTTAGTTTTTTATTTTGGCCCGTGGCCCGGGGCCAACATCAAGTGGCCCGGGGCCAACATCAAATGGCCCGCATATCATATTTTTTTATCAATTCATTCTGACTGACGTTTGCTTTTCATTTGTTTTCGCCAGTCGCCACTTTATTTTTTTTCCCTGCCTAGTACGTATCTCGTCTGTTTGTTTTGTCATTTTCATACGTTTACTCAACTGTTATTGTCCTGAGACCGTTGATGGTGGATTTTGAGACCGACGACTCCTGTTTTAGGACGATGTCCTCTCTGGTTCTATGCAGCCGGAGTAAAAGGTTTGTAGAAGCCATAAAGGCGTGATGAAGATTTATCTGAACTAATCGCAGCATTGCTACTTTTAGACAGATCAACCTCCATCACTGTCTTATCGGCGTTTTCATCGTCTGAGAAGGAATGAAGTAGGACTTCCTCGCTTAGAGTGATGCCTAGAGTAGAGTCTTCAGTTTCCATGTCGGAATTACTGTCGACTGCGAGATCAGTTTCCACGTTTGATGGTTTGTTAGAGGCTGAGGAGGTCGATGCGATGGTTCCACGTGTGGTGTTACATCGATCTCCATATTGGTGTTCTTTGAAGCATTTCCTTTCGCTGGAGGGGTTGCATTTAGCGAGTCTTCATCTTTCTTGTAAATTCGGACCATGATTTCGTCGAAACCGTACTTAATCACGCCTTCGGTCGTGGCCAGTGGAGCCAGTGATTTCCGTATTGATCACCAAGAGAGCTGATCTATAGCGACCCACTGTCTCCTTCTCCTCAACCTTTGGGACTTTCCAGTTGTGAGTAGGCAGGTTTGGATTACTCATTTTAATCAGTTTCATGATCATATTTGGGCAGTTTAGTGGAGCCGGGACTATTATGTGTGATCTTGGTCTTAAAGGAATATTATCTCTTGTAACAACCTCGATTTTGGCAACCAGCCACACTTCTGGCAAGCCATTGACAGCAGCCATGTACAGACCGTAAGATCTCTTATCTTTACAGGCGATGAGTTTGATACGATTTTGGTACCGTCCTGCATCGACTGTGTCTGGGACAGGTCCCGGATTCTCCTCGATGATGGATAAAAATCTGGAACCGAGATGAGCCTTGACGTCTGCCCATTGATCATGAGAGATGTTACCATCGACATGACCCCTGTCAATGACCGCGGCTATGATCTTGCCTCTGAGCGCGTTGCTAAATGAAAGATCTTTATTGAAGGCTGTTGTGCTGCTGGAATACACCTTCTGCCTTTTCGCTTCAGGCATGTCACCCTCAAAAGACCTATAACGCTTTGACGTTGAGTCGCTGCAGGTAGGTTCGGTGGTTCTGCTAAAGAAGCCACAGGCCCACTCGAGTTTTCGCATTTTTTCAGGGGTTCTTTCCGTCGTCGCCGCCGCACAGTTGTCCAAAAAGGGAAAAGTCGTGGCAAAAATACAAAATCTGATGTTTTATTTTTATTGTTTTGTTTTTTATTTCTAAGAGAAATATAGACAGAGCTTCAAAAACAGCAAACAAAATAATTTTTTGATCACTAGTTTAATTTATAGGGCTCTTCAAAGTTAGTTAATTTTTTTCTAGAGAAAAAAAAGAAAAAAAAACAAAATTTCTTATTTTCATTTTTGCGATTATGGCATATTGAATGAAAAATCTTATTTTTTGTTAATAGTTCCTGGTTTAGTTACTTATAAGTAAATTTAAATTTGAAATTGAAAAAAAAAATAATTCTTAAGGTTTTTATAAATGAAACAAAAAAACACCATTTTTTTACAATTTATCGAGTTTGATTAGAGCTACAAAAAAATCCATCCAAGTCCATGCATTAAGCCGAATAGGGTATGTGTATCAATCAATTGTTGAGCCAAAAGAAAAATATTTAGCTGCGCATACTTGCGCACTGCCGAGATTTAGTACTTTGAAAAAAAAAATAAAGGCTTGAGAAAACGCTTACTTTGGCATACCTTGATCCACGTAAACGCTTAGTTCTCTGTTAATAGTAATGCTAGCAACGATGTTAAGGTTTTAATTTTTAGAAGAAATATTATCCATTGTAACTGCATCTACAAGTTTTCTTATCTTTTTTTTATTGGTCAGATATTATTTTTTGAAGGATGTTCCGTTGTTCTTGTCCGTGATAATTTTTGACTTTGATGTTCTTTTTTTTCGAAAAATGCGTCGTAAACATAACATTTTCTTACCTTATTTTAATAATGATAATAATAATGAATAAAAAAGTCATTCATAAGGTTGTCGAAAAAGCCACAAGTATCATAAAATGTATGATACTTGTAAAAACCAGCAACGGATGAAATTTTAATTTTTTTTTTTGCATTAGAATAAAAAAAAATATTATTTTGGATTTTATTACGAATATAAATTGATATTGGTTTTGCAAAATGTTTTACCATATCTACCAATTTTTATAATCTGCCTATTTTCATTTTCCTATTTAAGTAGATTCCTGCAATTAATAAGCCAAAAGGATTATTATAAATCTAAAAATAGGTAAACAAGAGATAAACTTTTTACTACCTACTAATTATATTTAAGGTTGAAGGATATTTTTTATTATAGATCCTTATTTTATGGTCCAATAAAACAGGTAGAGAGAAATATTTTTTTTTCACTTACCCAATAAAAGAGCTAAAAAGTAATGTATTTTGGGTAGCTTAAATTTCACAGGTAAAATAATCCTTGTGCATGTGCATGTTTATCTGTTATATAAACTCTGACAATGGATAAACTTCATTAGTTTTCAAAACAATTGACTAAAGCCCGGATCGTGTTAATTTAATTCGAATATGAATATTTCAAACAAAGTCCTTTTGGAACATTTTCACAATGCTTCGAATTCTGAAGAATTTGTGCAATTGTTTCGGAATCAATACGCAGAAATTAGTATTAATGAAGAAATTAAAAAGAAACTTCAAAAGTTATATGCTCTATTTAAGCAAAAATGGACACAAAGTAGTAGACACAAAGAAAGATTTCTCACTAAAAATGAAGAATTTTTGAATGGAACATTTACTATACAAGAGGTTGAAATTGAAGACAGTGACATGCCAAGTACATCAAGAGGAAGGCCTTCGAAATCCTTGCAGGCATGTTCGGAATACACCAAAAGGAGGAAACTAATGGAAACTACGAGCAATATTTCGACGGAAAATGTGTCAATAGCTCTTAGTATGAAATATAACAAGGATAATAATAAGGCAAAAGCGGACATCACAAAAGCTGTTCTGAGTGCTAGCCCATTACGAGTGCAGCGAATTAAAGCGAGTATTCCTACACCTCAAAGGGATCCAATAAAATATGATGGTCCGACTGCAATTGCCTTGTTCTTGGACATGGGACTTTCTAAGGAAAAATACAAATTGATGCGAAAATCATTGCGAAGCCATAACGTTGACGTATTTCCAAGTTATAATGAGTTAATGGAAGCTAAGATAGAGGCCACTCCACCAAACCTGATAATAACAGAAACATCTGTTGAAGTGAATCTTCAAGATTTGGTGGACCATACAGCAAAGAGGATAATAAACAGCCTAGACAACAGGGAACTACAAGCACTACCAACACAATTAAATTTGTTAAGCAAATGGGGATCCGATGGATCTTCTGGACAAAGTGCATACAAACAAAGAATAGTTTCAGAAGATGGTGACGTAGTATCTGACGCGAACATGTTTATGGCATCACTAGTTCCACTTCGTCTAAAAGGTGATTTAAACGAACATTGGAAGAATCCAAGGCCGTCATCTGTTCACTTTTGCAGACCGATAGTGTTTAAATACGCCAAGGAGTCCAGAGATATTATTCAGACAACTGTCAGCAATATAAGGAACCAAATAAAAAATCTAGCACCAACTGTAATCACACTTAACGAAGAAAAAAATGTGATGGTTCGACATGAATTTTTCCTGACTATGATAGATGGAAAAGTTTTGAATGAACTAACAAGCACGAAATCTACACTATCATGTCCAATCTGCAAAAGAACGCAAAAAAAATTTCAAAGAGAAGCAGACGATTTAGCTGAAGCAGATGAAAGAAACTACGAGTTTGGAATTTCGCCTTTGCACGCTAGAATAAGATGGATGGAGTTCGTACTTAAACTAGCATATGGACTACATCAAGAAAACGAGGCCACCGACAAGAAGGAAGCCGAAAAAAGAAGAAAACTGGAGATACAAAAGGAATTTAGGGAGCAGCTTGGGTTAATTATTGATACACCAAAACAAGGATTCGGTAATACAAATGATGGAAACACTTCAAGAAGATTTTTCGAAAATCCAGGAGTTACATCAGCTATAACCCGTGTAGACGAAGAACTTTTGAAGAAACTGCAAGTGATTTTGAATGCACTATCATCTATGGAATCTATTAATATAGATAAATTTAACGAATATACAAAAAACACCTCGGATCTTTTAAAATCGAAATATAGTCACAAACTCTTGACCCCAACACTTCACAAGATTCTGGACCACGGTGGAGAACTAATAAGCCTTCAAATTTTACCAATAGGGGAACTTTCAGAGGAAGCACAGGAAGCAAGGAATAAAGATTACAAGCGATATCGATTATCCAATACTCTCAAGGTTTCAAGGAAACGACAAAATGAAGATTTATTTAATATGCTATCCATATCATCAGATCCACTTGTTTCATCTTTAAGACACGTTAGATCCCAAAAAGAGCTCA
Organism: Sphaerophoria taeniata; assembly: GCA_943590905.1. Lineage (NCBI taxonomy): Eukaryota > Metazoa > Arthropoda > Insecta > Diptera > Syrphidae > Sphaerophoria > Sphaerophoria taeniata. The sequence continues at coordinate 224,101,602 of OX016540.1, read as the reverse complement.
AAAAAAGCTACTGTCCAGAGCTGATTAGTCTATTAAATATTAAAAGTGATGATGATGGCAGTGAACTTTTTACTGAAAATTTATAATTATTGTTTAAGATAGTTTATGTATATATTTTTATTTAATATATGTATACCTATATGTTTTTAATTAAACTTGATTTTTTTTAAATTTTTGGTCCGTTTATTTTTTCCCTTTACTGTTTCACATAAAATATGTCACTTAAAAAGGTATAAACCATTATTATTGACCGCTTAAAGCAAAAAAAAAAAGTTTCTTTGCCAAATTTTCGCATCCACTGTTGTGATGAATTTTATTTTAGAACACCCTATAAACACTAAGGGGGCCATCATTTTGTTTTTATCAACATTTGCAAAACAAAAGACAATTTTTAAAGTTTTACTTCAATTCTTTTTTCTATAAATTTAGTTTTTTGAGAAAATCTGTTTTCGGCCGATGATTCCGAAACACCCTGTGAAATAATTTTCTTGAAATTCATTGGTGTAACAGCCCTGGAAATTTCCTTCAAATTAAAAAAAAAATTGTACCGCTACCTCAATCCGTTCAAAAGTTATGATTTTTGCAACGAGATAAGTCATTTTGGACAACTGTGCGCCGGTAAGATACTGACTGCGGCCAGAATTCGTGTGATAGCTGTGTCCGTGTGACACAGTTATGAATCCATTATTTAGTTTATTTAGAAAATGCAAATTGCTATTATTATTTTTTTTAACAAGTTATCTCTAGGGCCCTCAAAATGGCATTTAAAATTTTTTACTTCGGCAACACTGCTAGGTAGGTAGAAATGACTGTCCTACTTCCATGTAGGACACAATTAGCGCTGAGTGCCCAGTTTTGATACCATACCTCGCGAGATTCTAAATATATTTGAAAATGGGTTATGGCTTATGGGTTATGTATGTTCCGCACGTACAATCCTATATACAATGTTGTATTTTTCTCCCACCCCACGGCCTATTATCTCATTGTGCCATTTAGTGAGGTAGGAATAAGGGGGGGGATGGGGCGCTAAAGCCACTTTGTGTTATAGAGGTATGAGATCATGTCTTTGATCTTGAATTCTGAGAATTCCTCAATACCGTTGAAGAATTCTTTACCTAAGTAGAGTGCTCTTTTCCTAGCCAAAGCCGCACAATGGCAGAGAAAGTGTGGGACCGTTTCTTTTTCATCCTGATCCTAACAGCTACGGTGGAAAGTGATATGGTATACCTACCCAATTTTGCCGCATGCTCCCCTATAAGCCAGTGCCCTGTGCAAGTTGCAACAGTCCCGGCTATGTCATGCCTTGGTTTGGAAATTAAATTTATTGATTTGGGTTTGTTATAGGTAGGTCAGATTTTCCTAGATATAACGCAACAGGTTAAGCTATTCCACCTATGCCCTATGGTTTGCTTCTGATGTGTATTTTGCCCTTCACAGCTCCAGAAGAAGCATTATACTCTCACCGCCAAAGATCATGTTTGGGGAACTGGGACGACAAACTCAAAGACATGCCAACAAAATCAGATTTGGAGGGAATGCGTAAACAATTCCAGGATCTAAAGTGTAGCAATGAGGACTTGAAGGCACAGGTGAAACATTATGGAGCCCGCTGCAGTGCATTGGAGCGCCAAGTCGAGTGGTTGCAATCGAAGGCCAATGAAAAAAATGTCTGTGCATCTACCAATACAAGCAAATGAAAATGCCTTGATGATTACTTAAATAAAATAAATAGAGTGGTGTGACAGCTCTTGAAGAGCCGTGGTTTACTCTCATCAACAATTCTCTGAGTGCGTGTGAAGAATTGAGGGGACCTACAATTTTACGCCGATTCCGAAGTGATATGTCAATGGCTTGCTACACAGAACGCTTGGGTTCGAATCCTGCTTGTGCCCATAAAGTTTTTATTTCATCTTTCACGGGTACTGCCACTTGCGAAGAACTGACAAAACTTCCAAGAGCATCAATCTATCATGAAATAAGTGCTTCTCAACTTCGCCGTTCGGAATCGGCATTAAATTGTAGGTCCCCTCAATTCTCAGAGAATTGTTAATGACGGTTAAGCACTATTCACATGAGCACGACCAACGAACGACGAATGAATGAAGAAAAGTGATTTTACATACGTTTGAGGCCTTATTTTCTTACAAATTCTCAACAAAACGATAAAATTATAGTTTATGTTTGATTTTTGATACATAAATTAACTTTTTAATCTCAAATGTTAATAAAATTGAGAAAACAAGTTTATTCGTCGCGAATAGAATTGTAGTTGATACGAACTGTCAAACTCTATTCGCCTTCCACATACCATCCACACTCCCAACGAACAAAATATTTGCGCGCGTATAACCTCAAAAATCATTCCTGCTTTGAGTTTTGGTTGTTCATTCGCGACGAATTAAAAACTCTCATGTGAAAGAAATGTCAAAATCGACGAATTTTCGTTCATTCGTTGGTCGTCGTTCGTGCTCATGTGAATAGTGCTTTAGTGTCGCGCCACTCTGTATTTATTTTATGCAAGTTCAAAGGTTACCCTGTATTATACAATTATCTTCATTGACTTATTATACATGGACTGCCAGTGGCCAACTTCACGATGATTCCACTTTTCACGGACGCCGCCCGATCCAGCGGCAAAATCGTGTAACATTTTTGACAAATGAAAATGGCGCTTTTTATTTTTTTTTTCTTATTTATTTTTTTTTTGTCACAGTTCCAAACAACTGCCGAAGAACAAGATAACCACTACATGCTGTTTATGAAATTCCAAATGGCAATCATAAATCTGGAAGAGGACTTTTGCAATATCAACGAGCTAATTCGGAGAATTGAACTACTCAAACAAACATGGCCAATGTCCAGTCCATTAGTCAAAGCCGAAAATAAGCTGCGAAATGATAAAGAAGAGGTCAATAACATGCTAAGAAGTGTGCTTCTATCGCAACTTCCTGCCAATTTTAATGCCGTAGTTTATGCCTTTTACAATGTATCATTCAAAGTCTTTGCCAATAGTCATCAAGCTGGAGAAGGTAAACCAAATTTGAGACATGGTTTGTTTTAGCTCGTTCGCTAGTTATGTTTCAGATGACGATATGGGAGATCTGGATGAAGTGAAATGTAATGGCTGTGATGGCGAAACTGAAGGTTGTCGCTGCCAAAATCTTGTCTGTTCATTCAACAAAACCAACGAGCATTTGACGAATTTGGGACTTCTAGATCGAATTGCGGGACATACGCTGACAACACTTATCCAGCAGAGAATAGCAACTCATGTTCGGGATACTTGTCTTGGAATATTCGATAAGGGTCATTTGAAAGAACTAGAAAAGGTAATGACCACGTTCAGTGTTAACACTCTTTTTGACTTCTATTGAATTGCAGTGGCTTGAAGGCATCGTTTTGAATTGGTTAACCAGAATCTTCAACCGAGGGCATTTGAAAATTAACATAGAGGACGTTAAAACCCAAAAAGTTATTCAGGATTTCAAAGTAAAGCTCACGTATGGCATTCGCCATTTAGATAGTAGTGGAGTTATTTTGGAGACTGTTACTGAACCAGTTAAGGAATACCTTAGAAAGCGAAGTGACACAGTACGTCGAGTTGTTACTGGTTTAACTGTGGAGGGACCAACAGATTTGGCCGAAGAATTGGCCAAAAGTGAAGCACTCAAAGAGAACATCGATGCAGCTGGCAAAGATGAGATTGCCAATTGGGAGAATTGGCAACCGGATCCTGTTGACGCCACACCAGTTGCGTTCACTTTAAATCCTCGTAGTAATCGGTCTGCCGATATAATTTCAATGGTTGTCGATATTTACGGCAGCAAGGAACTGTTTGTCAATGAATATCGCAACCTTCTAGCCGACCTCCGTGGAATACTGCGGTGGCACCCATCTTCGTTGACTTCGTCATTAGCAGTGAAGAAGCCATCGCCAAGGGCATACGACGCATTGTCGCCCTGATCGGACCGAAGCCGTCAAGGCTCTTAAAAAGACAGAAAGCTTCGAGAATAAAATAAATACTTTACGGACAATGATCGACTCCGATAAAGACGGAAAAAATTCAAAGGATCATGTTAAGAATATCGTAGAATTAACCGAAACAATATCGCAAGCTCAAATTCCCCACGTAAGGAAGGATGTTATGCGAAATCTCTTAAAGTCCCTTAAAAAGATCCTGGATGACAAGGAACGCGCTGTCAAAGCCGCCGTCGCTGTCACTGTCGTCGAGAAGGCTAAGGAAATATGTCAGGCCAATTTAAACACTCCGGTGATTGTCAAACAATTGGAAGCCTTCAACAACACCAAAGCACTTGATGCTGCTCTGAAACAAGTTCGTGCCTTAAGTCCAGAAACGTCGGCTATGTTTGTGTCGGTGGATGCAGAGTCGAAGAAGATATTCAGTCAAAACACGTGGAAGGCTTGGACGCCGAAAACGAAGCAGACGAATCAACCCCAGAAGGTGAAGAAAATTACAGTAAATGCTCACATCCACTACCCAAATAAAAATAACGATTTCCTTTTCAGACGCAGAAGAGAGCCCTCGTCAACAAGCAAACGAAGAAAACTGAAATTGAAAGATTCTCATGCGTTTATTAAGACATAACTAATACTTCTTCATTAAAATTATAATCTTACTGCTTAAAGTTGCAAATATTTATTAACAATTAAAATTAAATAAATTAAATAAAAGCCATACAGTTAAATTAGTTATCTAGATGCTGAGTTTCTTTGTCTTGTAGCCAGTCCTTGGCCAACACCCGCAGCAGACCATTATTGTAACCTATGGCTAACACATTGCATGCACTTTTGTTTTGATTGAATTTTAATTTGTTTATCCTCACTAGTCGCTGTAAATTGAATGGCGGTACCCTCTGGGTACTGTAATAATCTGGTTTCTTAAATGCCGACAGCTAAGGAAAAACAAGGATTTTAAATGGACATCAAATAGAGCAGTGCAATGTTTACCTTCTTAACGTTACCAAACACAATTCCATAGTTGTTCTTGAAGTCTTTATCGAACACCCGCATACCATCGGGTGGTATTTGTATCCCTGTTCGACTGATCTCTTCGTTTTCCAACTTGCACATCGCCATTATCCGCTCCCGATGCGACGCTATTCTGCCAAATGTTATAATCCAAGACCGAGACTCCAGTGCAAAACTTATCAACCCTTCGAATCGAGTAAATAATGTTCATTGGACTGACAACACTTGTCACACAACCATCTGAAAAGTTAATTCAAAGTTTAACCTGTTCATGAAGGAAAAAATGTAATTACTTGAAGGCATCGCATCGCCCAGACATAACATAACATTTTCCCATACAATCGGCCACTCTATGTCACTGATGGAATTCAATGTCACTTCAATTCGGATCAATGTTGGCTCGGTAATGTCTCTCAAATCATAGATCAAGATTTTTCTCATTGAGTTGCAAGCAGCCAGCCATCGGGGTCCATCCAAGTCATAGTGCAGAGCCAGATCTTCAGAGAAAATAAATCTTAAATCAGAATACACTTTAAGGAGACCAAAAGTTGAACATACGCATCAAACGATCTTCCGATGTCCAGAAATATGAAACCGGAGTGAATCTTATGTTGCCGCTCACATCGAATCGATTCAGATTGTCAGCATCATCACAAATATCCCATATGCCCACAAAACCATTCAAATAACCTCCAACTATAATATTGTGTCCAGCGGTCTGTGACCATGCCAAACATGTACACTGAGAGCAATAACTGTCCATTTCATCACTCGGTAAACTATCGTCCTCGCGAAGCACCAAATGCAAAGCCATCGCTGTATCCAATCGGACAAGGCGGGCACCACGAAGGAAGCCAGACAACTCGGATCTTCACGCCAGTCACCAATATAAGGCATTTCTACTTGAAAAATCTATTGAATTGGCTGAAAAAAAAAAGAAATTATTAAAAAAAAATATTTATTACAAAAAAACTTACTGCTACTGCCTCGCCTGCTTGCTTTTCACGAACTGTCAAAATTTTTATAATTACATAACGAAAAAATAAGGCCGTGTGCGAATTCAGTTAAAAATGGGTTAAAACTTGACGTTTGGTTAAATTTTGACACTTCGCATTATTTGACTAGCTGCTGAGCAGGTTAAAATATGACAGTAGTGGTTAAAAATTCATCCATTTTTATTTTTTAACCACAATTCATCCAATTCGCACACGGCCTAAAGATGGCATCGTTTATCTTCAACAAATTAAACTAGATGTCAGTACTTTCTATGCGACCGAAACTTATCTCAACAGATGTCACTAAAATTTTTACTTACTTTTTTTGCCACTGTCTCGGACAATGCTAGTGTAGCGAATTTCAAGTGGAACCATTTTTTTTCGAATTTTGTATGGACAATTCAGACGACTAGCAGTCCATATATAGTAAGTCAATGATTATCTTCAACCAACCCTTGAAACTTCTTTATGGTAAATGTGTATCAACCCTTAGGTGGATGCTATGTTTTATCCGCCATCCACATCGAACCGTCAACTGTCATTTATCTGATGTCATTAACAGCTGAGCCAGCAGCACAACAAAACAAATTTTTCAAGATATTTGTTCAACATTTCTACATCGTAAATAAATTATCTTCGATTTGCTTAATTTAATAACAATTTCAATTGCAGCAAAAATATATAAACCATGGGTGGCTGGGGACTTGAAGTTGGAAAAATGGCTCTTTACATGACCTTTCCGGTTGCACTTTTTCATATTTTCAATCAGCCAGCATACTTTGAAGAATGGGTAACCAAAACCAAACGCGATCTCTATCCCCCGGAAGACAAAAGCCACCGAAAGGAGCTTGAAGATGCCATCAAAATGATACGGGCACAGCAGGAGGAGAAACAAAGGAAAGCTTATGCAGATATGCAGAAATCAAAGATCTAAAAAATGAAAAAAAAATATTAGAATATTTTGGATGAAAAATAAAATGCGTTTTTTGTGTGGGAGAAAATGAATTGGTGGTGAAATTATTTATTTATGTAACCAGCGACTTTCCGTAATGAATTTTGGAACGTAAACAAACAACTGTCAAACGCATACCGCACGTGTTTATTTATTGTTTGTTCGCAATTGTAGACGGTAATTTGTTCATATTTTTATTTAAATGGGAGGAAATCATAAAAAGAATATTCGTGCTGAAAAGGCGAAAGTTAAGCTAAAAGGCGCCAAATTGCCAAAAGGATTGAACATCACCAAAACCGATTTTAAAGTCAAGAAAATTGTAATCAAGGAACAACTTGCCGAATCACAAGTTGAAGATGGCAAACGGAAACTCAACATCAAGGTTAGTTACAGCGGGAAATGCTGGGAAAATTGAATCATTCTACAATTTCTATTCTAGGAAACCCTCAATCGCCTTAAGCACAGTAGCTCTTCATTCCGCTCAGAAGCACTGCGCAATCTGCGAGAATCGAGCTTCACTTCTGACGAAATCTTTCGGCATTTAGGTGATTTGATACAATCAATTGCTGCCATTAGTCTGGACATCGATAAAGACACCCGTCGGGAATGTTTCAAGACACTCAGCAGTCTTCTGGCCACCCTTCCCACCGAAGCAATTGAACCCTTCTTCCAAGCTTTGTCCTCATATCTGCGTTGTGCTATGACCCACATTCAACCAGCAATTCAAGAGGACTCGCTTCTGTTTCTCGATGTTCTTCTGCTACATGTTCCTGTAATGGTAGCCGAAAACAGCAATAAGATATTCCAGAACTTTATCGAAACGATTTCCAAGATCCGCACCGACGCCAAACCAGGACGCACACTCACCGTTAACATGGGTAACAAAACAACGACAATTAAATGGCGTAGCAAAGTCCTTGAACGCCTGCAGGGAATGCTCAAAACACTCATCGAAAGCAATCGCAGCCGCCTGACGATTTCTTCAACAAAAGGGAAAAATACCCAATACAAGATCACCAACACTTTTAGCACTGTTCAACCGCAGTACTTTCCTGTGATCAAATGGCAACTTAACGAGAACTGCGACCTGTCGCAGATCTTCAGCAAGTCCATTAGTGAGAAATCAACTTCCAAGGCTGATGCAAGTTCAATTCTCAAAGGATACATCGAGAATCTGATGCCGTTGCTCTTCGAATCCTGGCTAGAAGTGCGTCACGCCGAAAATGATAAACCTTCGGAAGTTATTTTGTCTTATGATGCTGCACGGACCCTTAAGATTGTTTTGGAAATCCTCCAAAATCTTTGGGTACTTACAGAATTACTTGAAGCCGAAATCAGCAACACCGATCTCAGCCGATGGTTCCGCAAGGAATATGCCGATAGTTTCGTGTGTAATTTCCTGGGTACATTCCCGTATAAGCAGGCTGAGGGCTCACGTTTACCCAAGTCCAAGGCCAAAGACGCTCCCAGCGAGAAGGAAGTCCTCGAAGCTGGTGGACAACATTGTTTGCTGCAGAATACCACTCTGGCCTTTCTGATGTGCGTCTTCTATGAAAACAAATTGAACAAAAACGTCGAGAAGGTGAGCGAAATGTTGAGATTCCTCACAAGTAAGTAAAAATGCAAGCCTTGTTCTGGAGTTTCACTCACTTTTGGTATTTAGAAATCGTAGCCGAGATTAAAAGCACCCATTTGGACGGTTTTCAATGCCTCGAAAAGGCCCTCAGAGCTAACTTGTTCCTCAGTGGATTGACTTTGCTGCGTTATGATCGTGAGAATACCCTAGCCTTGTTGAGGACCGTCATTAATTCTGCTCAAAATAATCTTTTCACGAAGGAAGGACAAACTAAAGTTTTGATTTTGCTCTGTGACATCGTAGCCTCGCCCAAATTGTATTCATTGTATGGGTAAGTTGTCTTATGTCAGTATTCACGGTTTTCCCCTTTCACTTCTGACGACTTTTAGACAAAACGAGTTCGATTCGTGGCTGTCAGAGTTGCCACGACAGGTTCTACTGAAACCCACAATTCCGCAGGAAGCTCTGATAGTTCTGTCGAATCTTGGAAAGCAGAAGAATGTTGTTTTCCTTAAGGCGCTTCCACCAATTATCGAGAGTGTTATAGGTAGGTTCACGTTTTTAAACTTAGTAAGGATTCAATTGAATCACTTCTCTTCTTGTTTATAGAAAATATTCAAAAAGTTCAAGTTCTGGGCAGCGAGAATGCTTTCGAAGGTAAGAAACTTATTATGAACTTGTTCTTTTGGGCGGATCGATTCAGTCCGAATTTGCAAAAGCAACTGATAGAGAAAATTGACGCGAACGTTACAGACAAGAGAATCGCAAGCTATTTTAAGTTTATTGTGACAAAATAAAGTTTTAAAGCAGAAAACGAATTTTTCTTTTCTCCTTGAAGTCAACCGGTCGAATGATTTAGACAAACGGAATTTCGGGTTCGCTTTTTTCTACTTCTAAACCTTTTCAACTGTGTTCAAGTTTATTCACCATCTTCTTCTACACCGTCTTACTAGCTCCCTATCCATGAAGGATCTTAGCCTGAGACACGGCAGCCTTCGGGAACGGTCACATTCTCCAAAACCAAGCGCTTTGGCATCCGCAGTCACTTGGTCCTTGTCCCGGAAGTTCGGTCTTCCTTGTCGTCTCGAACCTGATGGCTGCGATGAGAAGACTTTCTTGGCTAGAGCGTGGTCCTCCATTCCATTCAGTTTGCGGTTGAACCTTTTTCTCCATTCTCCATCTTTGCATACCAGACCAAAAATCCCTTGAAAGATTTTTTTATTCAAAAGTGCCAGGTATCATTTCCCCTTTTTTACTTATCGTCTAGCAAACGGCGCCATATAGTAGAACTGGGAATTTCAAAGTCTTGTATAGCAGACGCTTTGTCTTTCAAGTGAGGAATTTTGGCCAGACCGCAGCAGCAGCGGTTCGCTAGAGTAATTCTTCTTCGGATCTCCACTAAGGTGTTGTTCGTGGGATTGATGTTTGTTCCAAGGTAGGTGAGCTCCTTAACTACCTCGAAATTGCTACTACCAACAGTGACGTTTTTTCCTAGGCGGTGGACAGATGTTCTTTTGTTTGTACTTTGTTTTGTCCTCATTCACCAACTAGCTTCACCTGTTCTTCAGTCGCTGTGACGGCCTCAAGCACAGCTCTCATGGATCGACCGATGATGTCCTTGTCTTCCGCATGGCCTAGGAGCTGGGTGGATTTGTTGAAGATAGTGTTTTCCGTGCTCACACCTGCCTTGCGCACTATCTGATCCAGGACTATGTTGTCCCTGCGCATGTTTGAAACAACTCGGATTAGTTGTTACTCATTTGCACACTGCACTGCGTATCATTTAGCGTCATGCAGCACAGCTGGATCAGTTTGTTCGGAATCCCGAATGGTGGATGCTATCATAAGCAGCTTTAAAGTCGATGACAAGAGAAGATGAAGTCTTTTCCAGGATCTGCCTCAGTGTGAATATTTGGTCTATCGTTGTGCCGATTATTGTGTTGCAGAAAGGTTTAAGACGCTCAAACAGTACGTTGGATAGGATTTTGTATGCAGGGATATGCCACGGTAGTTTTTGCATGACATCGGATCGCCTTTTTTGTAGATGGGGCATATGGAGCTCATCGACCAGTCAGTGGGCATGCATTCTTCCTCCCACACTTCGTTGATGACCTGGTGCATGCGGTTCATCAAAACACCTCCTCCATATTTAAAGAGTTCCGCAGCTATGCCATCCGACCCGGCGGACTTGTTATTTTTTGGCTTTTGGATGGCTCCTTCTACCTCGTCTGTGCTGGGGGCTGGGACTGGGTCTTCATTGACTAGTCTTGATTCTCTTTCGTCATTATCTTGCTCGACATTTTGCGCATTCAGCAGCTGCTGGAAGTGCTGCTTGAAAACATCTACAATTCCCCGTGCTTCGGTGACTTGGATAATATAACCTACTAAGGCGTTGAGTTGTTCTTCGACTAATGGCATCGGATATCGGATTTTCTTCGTGATGGAGTTTAGTTTCCGGTAGTCAACACACATTCTATCTTCGCCTTTTTTTTGCCAAAACCACTGGCATAATCAGACTGTGATTCGACAACAAGGTCACAATCCAACAGCCCGGTTATCATGTAGATATTACCTGTCTTTTTGCATAAGGGACTTTGTAAGGTGGATGAACTATTGGCTCTTGTTTTACAAGCTCGATTTCCATTTGGATGAGTTTGGTCCGACCTAATTCCTTTTGGTTCATAGCAATACAGTCACGGTATTTGTTTAGGAGTGTGACAAGGACAGATGTTTCTACCTCTTCGTATAATTGGATGTCGAACTTAGATATTGGCTTAGGTGAACAAACGTCAACCTCCATCCTTTGCACCTTCAAAATTTCTCCCATTTTTAGCATATTGCACATGGGGTTGTTCAGGACATCTTTTCCAACTAATACCGGTTTCGAGAGCTAATTATCTTCCACCACTGCTTGGACTGGAAAGAAGGCTCCATCTATTTGGATTTCGCATACAATGCGTCCGATTGCTCGGCAACTTCAACCCCCAAACCCATGCAAAGTGGCTTCACATTTGTTCATCTTACAGTTTGCATTAGCCGCTGCTTGTTTTGATATACATAATTGTCTTCTCACTCACTTCCAGAATCTAGAAGAGCTACGTACTTCTTACCGTGTATGAAAACATCTTTATGATAACAATCTGTCTGTTCTTTATTGTAAATCAAATTCAAACTATAATTCTTCTCTTGCATCTTCTCGGTTTTTGCTGCTGGGTGTTGATTTGTATAATTGAGCTGTTAGCTTGTCGGGAATTCATGCGGACACCTTGATACCATTTGATTTTTTTCGATCAATTCGGTAATATTATTAAAATCTCCAGCAGCAAGTGTGGTACTCATCTGGGAGTCGTTGAAGCCAGTTAGGATATATTGGGTGATGTTTTTTTCAGAAAGATCAATCCTTTTACCTAACAAATTCATTTCGAAACAGAAATTTTCTATAGTTCCCGATGCTTTTCTCGTCCGTGATTAAAAGTCTCGATGGAGTGCGTTTCAGTTGCATCTTGTTGTCTGTCATAATTGTTAATTCTTTAGATGAGGATTCTTTTGAACCAGCTGGTTGGAAGACCCCTCTTCCTCGTTTCCTCCTGTAGTTGTTTTGCGCTCAAATTATCCATTTTGCTTTCTATTACATCAAAGGAATATATCAAAATTATTTCTTTTTATTTGTTATGAGACTTATCTCGGTCCGATCCCGCTTCTGATCTTTAAACAATTCAATCTATTAAACAATTTATTAAGTTGGATTTATTACACATTCAGTCCAGTTAATTTATTAAAACAATTGAATCAGATTATTTCACGCTTTCGTAATAATGTCCGCACTGGTTCGAAGTCAAATATTGAATGACGTTGGTGTTGATAGTTTTTGCTCTCTCTCCTTTTTCTTACATAGAATTAGCGTTGCCATCTGGCGTTACACTAAATTGTTGCTGAAAATTGTAACGCCGGTGTTGACAGTAAGTTCCATAAGTTCTTTCATGATGTGGGACTTGTAATTCGAACGACACACGACGGAATTTCCTATTGAAGAGATAACAAAAGGGAACAACGAAATAAAAGACAAGTGAATTTCCTTCGTCGAATCAAATATTTCAAAGGAAAAATATTTGTTTTATATTTTTATTATTTTACGTGTTTTCTTTTTAATCTAATTTACGCACGACGTTGGTTGGTTGGTTGCTGTTTATACATTTTATATAATATTTTATAAATACAATGTGTTTGTTTCTTCTTTAAATTATTACTAACCAAAAACAGTAATGCCAAAGGACAAACGACTTGTCGTTTGTAAGAATTGGTGTGTGTTGGATTCAAAATACAAAATGTATGCATGTGTTGCTCATTATGTGTAAATCAGTAATTCTGCTTATTAAAATATAAGAAAAACTAAATAAAAATGAGCTAAAATTAGATATTTGACTATTTAAAACGATAAATAACTTATAGTCCAAGAGATAAAAGCAACAGCGTATATTTGTATTACCCCCATCCTATTAGTTGACCGCATTCATAAATATTATTATATCCTAGTATAATTATTAAAATTCTATTTGTTTGTTGGGCTTCCAATGTGTCAGTGATTCGTTTTGTTCCCTTGGAAGACCCAGTTTTAAGTTTAGTAAATCTAAATTAGCACACACAACATGACTTAACTATTTAGAAAAATTTTCTTCTTTTTATTTAAATCTTATTTCATTTGAATAAACATTATCTATTGTTTGTTTTTGTTTTGTTTCTTCTTTGCGTTTGTAGCTCTACGTTTTGTCATCGATTTTGTTTTTTAAATAAAAAAGAATTCAATTTTGTGGAGACTCTCTCATGAGTGAAAACAAAAAAAATATATACTTTTTGTATTTATAATAAAATAATTGTAAAAATAAGATATGTGGAAGGGCTTAAACCAAATAATAAATTGCAAAATAACAACACAAGGCAAAAATAATAATAAAAAATTTGGAAAACAAAAAATAAAGAAAATGAAATGTTTGGAAGGTGGAAAAGGACAAATTTTATGGATCAATATGTTTGACTTTACGAATAAAAAGTGTCCAAGTAATATTTTTATTTATCAATTTTTTCTTTAAAGACTGTTTAAGTTTTTTTTTTTTTGGATTTTTTTCTTTTTTTCTAAATTTAAAATGGCGTGTGGCTGTGGGATATTTTTTTGGAGAATCCACCACAAGGCCGCTGAGTAATAATTTTTTTATATTTTGTTTGTTTTTAAAAAGAATATTAAATTTTGCAGTAAAACAATTCCTAATCGGAGCCGTCATCGTCTAGTAGTCCGGAATATTTGTTTGCTGTTTGTAGAATCTGTAAATAAGAGAATACATTTTTTTACTAAATCATTGAAAGAATGAAGAATTTTTTTGAGGCTTACCGGCCCTGCGGTTGGTGGTTGGTACTTTGGCATTGGCCTTTCGGGCCTTGGTTCCCGCTTTTGTTTGCTGTCATCCCTTGGCCTGTCCTCTTTATGGTGTGGCCTGTCTTTGTTGTAACGGTCATTTCTGTTGGGAAAATTTATTGTTAGTCTTCTTTTAATTTATTCGGTTATCTTGTTCAATTTAAAGATGAAGTTGCATTTTACAAATGTTCCTAACCATTTGTAACGGAAAAGTACTTCTCAAAAGTTCCGAATCAGCATAAAATTGGAGGTCCCCTCAATTTCTTAGACGTAAGAAAATTAAGCTTTGGTTCTTCGGGGCTGTCGTGCCACCTTTTTATTATTAATTTTATTAAATTTTAATTATGAAATGATTTTCAAAGGATCATAGTTGTGTGGAAAAGGATTATATGTCACTACCGCGGAAGGATAGCGACCATCCCAATTGGCTTTCTCGTACTGCCATACGGTCGGGAGCTCCTTTTCTAACTAGATTGGTTTGGTGTTGTTTTCCATGATCAAAGATCTGATATAATTTGTTCATATTTTATTTGTTATCAATTATTTTGTATACTAAGAATGAAAAGATTCGAGAGTCAGGGAAATATCCAGAGGGCTGATATTTGTCAGTATGATATCTTGTATTTATATCAGAGGCACATTCAAAAAGGCTGCATTACAAATGATACTTGAATGATTCATGGCTGTTCAAGATGATCTCACTTTCAAAATCTGGAATATTTATTACTATTTATTATGCAGGAACTGAAGTTAGAGAACTAAAAACAAGTTAGGTTAGGTTTAAAGTGGTTGCGGATACAGGACCCGCACACTTAGACCAGAATAAGACACATTGTGATACCACTTGACACTTTGACTTTGACTTTTACTTCTTATTAGTCGAGCCTTTTTTTAACCAGATATTCTGGCCTATCGAGGTATTTTCCGGAGCGAACAATTTTCCGCAACGCAAATATGATGAGGATGACTATTCATTCATTTTGTGAAGTAATCACTTTCTCTGATGTCTTTCGGATGTTCACCTTCAGCAATTTGAACCATCCACAAGAATTTGTTGATATCGCGAACAAAACTCATATTTTCTATGAGATAACCATAAGCGCAACGACTTACTTGTTACTTCTCCTTGTTGGCAACGCCAAACCAACTACTTTTACATTACTTACGAATACGAAGAAAATGGAAGAAAGAAGAACAGGTGGCATTTTGATTTAGAGTCGATTTTTCAATCGTCAGATAAACAAGCAGATAGTGTTTATTCGACAAATAACAAAATATTGAATTTTTCAATCGTCAGATAGAGTTTATCTGACGAAAAACGCTCTTATTTATTCGACCGATGAATACTCAGATAAGTTTATTTGCCAGTTTGTTATTTTTATTTTTGTTCGATGATTGAAAAATCGGCTCTTAAACGAAGAAGGTCATGAATTGTCAGCCATCTTAAAATAATTTAATTTTGATACAAATACTGTAATTCTGATAATAAAACATATTTGAACTTTTAATGTTGTCTTTAAAACATAACACTCCTTTTGGCACATCCGCACACTTTCAAGAATCAACACGACATGATGTTCGCCAATTATGTGTCTGCCGTGTAGGGAATAACGCAAACGAGCATGTTCGGCAAACAATTCCGCAAACAATTTTCGGCGGACAAATCGGAAACCAAATTGTCAAATATTAAGGAAAATAAAGCTAGTCATCGCACCACATTGTTACTCATCGTACTGCGTTACTTCATGTCGGAAAAAATTCCGAATTGCAAGTCGGAAGAATACCTCGAAGCAAAACTTGTCCGAAACGTACGAAATCGGACAAAATTCCGCTCCGAAAAATACCTCGATAGGGCAGATTAAGGCTCCCCCTTGTGGAAATCACAAGTCATAAGCCCTTGTATCTATTTCTTGTGAGGATTGTTGTGATTCGATAACACATAATCCATAATCCTCACAAGAAAAGTCACAACGAAACTCACCACAGCCAATGTGAATATGGAAATGGGTTGCCAGAATGGATTCTTTGTAACTGCAATATGTGTTTCAACGCAACATATGATGCGATTTCGTCAATATTGGCAACGCAAACAGAGATTGTGTATGGGTGTCTTTTCTCTTTCCTAACTATTTTTTCACTATATTCATTCATACTCATAAATGAAGATGTCAAATCTCAAATAATTTTCTAGTTATGACCTGTTCTGAAGGAGATCAGATCACAATGTCGATTGTTTTTGTGACTCTCACAAGCACACAAAAGGAGATCGGAAACTGACTTATGTTTTACCCTCCGGATACCGCAAATTTCATTTAACCGAGACCTCGTGTATGTGAATAAATGAGAAAAAACAGCAACAAAAATCAGGTGGTATGTCGAAGTTTACTGAGACAGTATTGGTAAAACACGCATACTTTTGCAGTAAACTTGGACCGCAGCTTGTAGACATTGTCATTTTGACAGCTTGGTTTCCCATCTCCCTTTTAACTCATCTCACAAGTTTTGACTTTGGGGGAGAATACGAAAAAGTCACAAAATCAATTTCACCTCTTCTTATGACTTGTTAGGTATCAGTGATGATGGGAGAATCAGGCTGTAAGGCGAGAAACAGATTGAACCAGCAAACCAGCAACAGCAACAGCGCCAGCAACAGCGGCGGCCATTGTTTTAGAGCCCATGTATTTTAATCGTCCGACACAGAATAAACCAGCACCAGCAACGTCAACAGCGTCCTAAATTTGCTGTTGCTGGTCCATTGCTGACAACGTTCAATGTACAAAATTCAGAGGCGCCAAACAACAAAAAATAAAACAAACATGAAAACAAGGAGAACGAAATGTCAAAACAGATGAAATGACGTCGCTGGTGGCAATAGGCGTTTTTCTTTTTTACATCTGAACAGAGCTTGAACTGTCAAATGAAAAATTGTGTTTCTTTTTTAGTTCAGAGTGTTCAGAGCATCAAAGTTGTGTTACTTTTTTCGTTCAGAGCACTGATTCTGAGTGTTCAGAGTTCGACCGACGCGCTCAGAAAAAAGAGACCGAGCATAAAGGCCCAACTATAATAGTCGGAAGGGTGCGTACGTTGACGTACGAAAATTCCCAAATACATGCAAATCAGATGTCACAGCCATAATAGCGGACAATGATTTTATATCATGATTGATTTCGCTGGTGCAGCATAATAAACTACTTTATGATAAAAGGGATGCCTTGTATTATGGTGGAAATTGGTGTACAAACAAATAGAACATGTGAGAATAATGACAGAAGCTTTCCGTTCAATTATGGGTAAGCGGATGCAATTGACAGTCGGAAAGAAACGGTTCGTTCAGTTTTGACGCTAGCTTCCGTTCCCGTCCGTCTATTATAGTTGGGCCTTAATGAACGAAATGCTGAGCGCAAGCGTGTTTTTCTCAAAAAAATTGAAATGGTGGTGGAAACAAGTCGCTCAGGCAAAGATGATAAGTTTTATGTTGAATAATTAATTAAATATTTTATTTATTAATAAAAAAATGTTAATTTCAGCTTTCAAAAAAAAAAAAATACGAAGTGTCGATGCCTGAACTAAAAATGATCCATTGCATTTCAAAATGAAATCCGAGCGTTCAGAAAATGTTCAGAGCTTCATTTGTTCAGAGCGTGTTCAGCAAGCTCTGAACACTCAGAATTCGGAGCTCTGAACTAAAAAAGAAAAACGCCTAATGTGTTTGGAAAATATTTGCTGGCCAGCGTGCTGTTTGCTGTTGACGGTGCTGATGCTGTTGCTGGTTTAATCTGTTTCACGCATAAATGTCTTGCACTAAAAAAAGATATTCACCCCTATCACAGAGCTCCTCGTAGCAAAGTTCCGAACGAAAAGCTCCGCTACGAATACGAACAAATAATAATCATAAAGGGCAAAACAGATGTGCAGAATTGCTGCGCAGCAAAATCAAAAATACACAGGCTCTTATGGGAGCAAATTCTGCATGCAGAACAGCGCTGCGTGATGTCTCTATTTCTAAATTTTCTGCCTAGTTTCATTGCAGCCATAATTGAAAAACTAAATTTTCCAAATAATTGCTATCTGGTAATACTTATATTGACACAATATTGACACTGTTGACAGTGTGTGTGATTTCTAATTGTCAGTTTGAAAAATTAAATAAGCGAATAATATTTTTTATTGCCGGCACAAATGGACTTGTTCCTACGCGAAAGTCTTCAAAAACGTTCGGTACATCGATCAAGGAGTAGACAAGCGACCAGGAGCATTCGCCATCTATCTAGAACTATGGCATTCGGACATTTCTGAGTTCCTTGACTTGAGGAACAACACCGTAAAGGAGGAAACTTGCGAACGTGATCTCTTCTATGCCCTATGAATTCCTGATTTGTTCATGAAACGTGTCGAGGCCGACGGAAATTGGTGTGTCTGCACAAATGTCTCGGATTGCACCAAGTCTGGGCTGGGGTGAAAAATTCGAAGACCTTTACACTCGCTACGCGGAGCAGGGTCACGCCAATCAAACAATCAAATTGACTTCGAATTATTTCTTCTGTTGGGAGGCTGGCCTGAAAACGGGATTGTATTACTTGCACACGAAGCCAGCTGCTCATGCAATTCAAATCATCGTGGACAAGACTAGACTGGCATACACAAAACGGAGGTAGTGCTGCAGGTGCAGCCACTCCAACTTCGACACTGGTGAAGAAACAAAATGGTCACAGGTCGATGATACCGGAACAAGCGGAGCGAAAACGGAGAATCGCCGAGATGGGTTTGCTTGCTGGAGAACAAAGACGCCTGCATGAATTGTCTTTTATTGTTTTCCATATCTAATTTTGTGTTTTTCTAACCCATTTTTCGAAATTATAGAAACTAATTATAATTCCTAACAAGAGATGTTTCTGTTTTTCTTTTTATTTTAAGAGGGCAGGTCTAAGCTCTAAGGTCCTTTTGCGGTCTACAACCCTTTCCTTCTTCTACCTACAAGAAAATCTTCAAAGAATTTTCTAAACAAAAATTTTTAATAAGCAATTCAAGACAACCAAATCAATAAAATTTGACAGGTGTCGTTTTAATCTTGACAAAACTTGGCAGAGTTTCTGCACGTGTGTTTTGCTTGAAGCGCTGCATGCAGCGCTGCGTGCAGAAATTCTGCACATCTGTTTTGGGCATAAGGCCCGAACGAAATAAATATAGGCATTGCCACACACAAATCAATATTCCGAATTTCGGAATCATCTGACCTGACGTACTTCAAAATATGAAATTCAAAACATAAATTAAATTTCTACGTTGTGAATGTGAAATATGAAAGTTGTCATTTTTTTAAAATATGGACTCAACAACAATTGCTTTTGGACTACATGTGGTTTCAACAGAACAGAATTTTGCCACAAGCCACAGAGCTCACCGACATAATTACAATCGATAACTTAAAGAGAGAAATGGGCCATTTGATCAGACCATTTGTCTTTGATGCTATGTTAGGTCAAATGATTCTTCCAACAAACTGACGACACTTTGGAAGAGCTCAGAGCCAAAGAGATATGTATGACTGCTCGAGTCATCGAAAATTATGTCCAATGAATCGACCGCTATTTTTAAAAGAAGTGTTGTCCTAATTGATGCTGCTTTTCTGCTGATACAGCTTGTGGAAAAAGCAGAAATTCGTGAGACTGTGTAGTTAGTGTTCAAGGTCCCTCCCTGTGAAGAGATAAAAAAAATCTTTGTCCCTGTGGTCGTACAAACGAAAATGTGATGGGGATGGGGGATGGCTGTATTGGAATGGGAGGCTGACATTGGTGTTTAGTCAAGGCACTTCAGCTTCGAAGCCGTCTTGACGAAAAACGCCATATTGATAATAACTGTTGCCCGTTTTTGAGGTTGAACGCTTAGGCTTATTACATTGGTGGTGTTTTTTTCGAATTAAGGCTAAGTTTTTCAATTTCTTCGTAGGGTACTGCCACGAACCAGATAAAATGATAAAAATGAAGCTTAATAGGGACCAGAATGTCGGACACTTAACTTGCTATTCCTCGAAAAGATATCGGGAAGGTAAAAGAAACACTGGGTTGCATTATTATATATGCATGTATATGCTTACAAAACATTGCATTATAGATGATGCCGGATACCTCTATTAACCTTTCGTATTGGGTCTTGTTAGTTTTTCACGATAACCTTGGATTTAAAAATAACATAGGTGTTCATTTTTTATGCAATCGAATCAAAAGGTTGAATGGGTACGTCCATTTGAATCTGAATTTATGTAGCTCCGATCAAAAAAACTGTTCGTAGAAAAAACTATCAAACTTCCTACTCGTTCGGGGCTTGTGATATCAATTTCACGAACTCCGAATTTCGTAGCAAATGATTTTATTACGACGGGATCTATGATATTTATTTTCGGGATTCGTAGTACGAATCTATTACGTCGGGGCCTGTGATAGGGGTGAATGCATCTTACTGTGTAGTGTATGCTATACTGAGTAAAGAAACTGAAACTGAAAACTAACTAGGATAATAATAGGTCTGTATAATGAAGAAAAACTGGATCAGAACAGCACAAGTCAATGACAACTGTCAGAACAAGTTACGGCCCCGACCCATAGAATCCGTTTCATCCGTTGCGTCGACGTATTGCACTGACAGCTGGATTAAACACATACGTTGTTATGGGATGCTGCCCATAAGCAACGCATGCGGTGAACGCAACGGACAAAATAGCCCAACTTTTAACTTTCCCCTCCGGCAGATGCGATGAAAGTGACAGATTGAAAACAAAATGTAATAAACAAAATATAATAAACATTTTTTGCTTTTTTTTTATTAAGTTGCAAATCAAACACAAGAATAAAAGTACTTTTACTTCACAAAATTATAAGAATGTGTCCACTCAACTTGATAATTCACAAATCTGCAACTTGTTTTCACAACAACTGTCGAAAACGTCAACGCATTCATTGGGTCACCTCAAATTCATCGCATCCGGCAACGTACACGGATGCGTTGCCGGAACGGATGAAACGGATTCTATGGGTCGGGGCCTTTAGAACAGAAAAGATCAGTTTCTGTCAGTTTCTTTTGACAGTTTCCAATCAGCTGTTAAATAAAAAATTGTGCAAGTCAATTCAAATTGAATTCAAATTTTATTTGCTTAAAGGACCATGGATACATCATCAGATTTTTGTGAAGAATTTTAACTTGAGGGTATGAATATGGAAGCTCCAAGCGCCAGATACAGATTTAATATGGATTTGGTATTTTTCTATTTTCAAACAATATTTTTTAAATTCATAAACAAAAATTTTCAATTGAAATTTTGACATTTGATATTTGGCACTAAGCTACACCAGGAAAAAAGTAGGGGTAGAAAAAATTGTACTAAACTGAGCTGAACAACTTCATGGAACACAAAATGACAGAATGTAGAACAGTTTGGGGCAAGGTTTTTCCTCATGGAACACACAAACGTGTACTTTTTGGATCTTTTCTGTTCTTTTCTGTGCGGAACAGGTTCATTAAACAGACCTAATAAAAATGTTCTTCCATATGAAGTTTTCGTTTAAAAGAAAGAGCAGGGCAAGTACAGAGAAGGTGAGAGATTATATCGTTCGTCCTTACGGTTCCTGCAGAAGTCGTTTGCGTGTCTGCCTATTACGTGTCCTATGATGAGATCTGCCACGAGATACCAAATCTTTTAAGCGCTTTAAGTCAAGTGACGGGCATATAAGTTTGATGGCTGCGCATGAAATTCTCACCTTTAAGGCAGTTTTTGTAAGCAATATTTAGCGATCGATATACCTAATTTCCCTTTCAGGTGAGATACTTTTAAAGTTATAACCGTTCTATTTTTTCACGGCAGTTGCCCGTAGCTTAGTGGTGCGTTGGCTGCTAAGCAGAACGTCGTGGGTTCGAGTCCTATTCGTGCCCATAAAGTTTTTATTTCATCTTTCACGGGTACTGCCTCTTGTGAAGACCTGACAAAACTTCCAAGAGTATCAATCTGTCATGAAAAAGTGCTTCTCAACTTTGCCGTTCGGAATCGGCGTTAAATTGTAGGTCCCCTCAATTCTTCACACGCTCTCAGAGAATTGTTGATGAGAGTAGGCCACTTAGGCCTTGGCTCTTCAAGAGCTGTCGCGCCACTCTATTTATTTTCTATTTTTCACGAGTTCAACAGCTCTACAATTTCCTGTGATGTCTCTGTGGATCGGACCTCAACAAAGATGCATATTAAATTGCTGCGCCATGGAGAGAAGATCGACAATCTAGGACCGTTACAATGATGAGGTTTAAATTAAGCTTTTCTGAATACACATCCCTACCAACGCCATCATATGTTTTGGACCCGTCTGTATTTAAATGAGTATTCTGGTCTTACATGAATTTCCTGAAGATATCGAGAGGTGTCCGATGACCCCGCTGGATTCTGATAAGTTTGTGACAGTTATTGGCTTTGTTTATATGTTTGTAGACTTTAAAGCCGCCTACGACGGCATAGAACTCTAAGAACACAAATAAGACTATGTAGGATGTCCATGGGCAACGTTTCAAGCCAAATTAAAGTAGTCGGATTGCTATCCAGGCCTATCAACATTTTCCTGCCTGCCTCCTCTTCAACCTGACATCTATTCTCGTCACCAAGTCCAGCCAATTATTGACGTACATAAATGAAAGAAAAACTAAGTAGAAGAACGTTGGAGGAACACGAATTTGAAGTTGTGCGATCCTTCAATTACCTTGGGTCAGTAGAAGCAGCCGATTACAATATGGAAGAAGAAATACGCTGGCGGCTGGTCAAAGCCAACAGTACCTACTTTAGTTTTTCAAAACTCTTTAAATCCAAAAATCTTACCATTACTTCGAAATTGCTGCTGTATAAGACGATAGATAGACCTGGGTGCTTAGCAAAAGGCACTCTGAACTCTTAGCCGCTTTCGAGAGAAAAGTCTTGTGGAGAATAGTTGCCCGTTTGTGAGGAAGGACGATTCCGGAGGCGATAAAACTACGAGCTAATATGAAATCTACCGCGAAGCAGACTTGATGACAAAAATTAAGCTTGGTAGACTCTGTTGGCCTGTATACCTAGCTCGTGAGCGAAAAGGAACCGGCCTGGAAAGTCCTTTCATGATAGGAGGCAGCGCGGCAGACCAAATTTGCGCTGACTAGGACGCCTAAAGCCTTGGGTTGCGGAACTAGATGGCGTCGGCTAACAATTGGGATACATGGAAGAACTTGCTGGAGGGCGCCCGGTCCGGATCCTCGTTATGGCGCAATGGTGAGAGAAACTTCATTGGCCAGGCCGATGATGATGATGATGACGATTGTCCAGTTCAGCCCACCATACTGCAACCCCGTACGTGAGCATTGGTCGGAAGACCGATGTATGAAACCAGTTGGTTATGTGTGGTTGAAGACTCCGTTTGCTTTCTTTGGCTTTTTTACAGAAGAGGGGACTGAACTTCACCCTACGGGGTGCCAAAATCATCTCAACTTGATGAAGAAAAATTCGTCTATGGACTTGCGATATGGCATGATTGTTTTCTCTTTAAGAGAAGAATCATATCAGTTCTATCTTTCATTGGCATTGGATTTCTGATTGAGTTTCAAGAGTTCTGTCTATTTTAACTAGTGGGATTTGCATGCCAGATCTCCCAAAGGGTTCGCTTGAAGCTGTAAAGGATAGCGATTTGGTGGTAATGAAATAATGAAATAAAATACTCCCTAAGATTACTTCTGATTTGCATGGACAAAAATGCAGCTTTTGGAATGACATGCGCATTGCGCATGCACACAAATTGCAAGTTCATCCCCCCATAAAAACATTTAAAATTGACCCTCACCGAATATAGAATCTTTATTGTATATCGGATAGACATGTCTCAACCATAACCAGGATTATGACTTGAAAATGAAATGAAAGAAATAAAGAATAAAGTACGTACCTTTCATTTCTATCGCGGTTTCTGTTGTCTCTGTTGTAGTCCCGATTGTCACGACCACGGCGATCATCTGTAAAATTCGCAATTCGTAAGCAAGTGATAATTGGCTAGAACAGAATCTTTAACTTACCGCCCCTACGGTCATGATTTCTGCGATCGGGACTGTTTTTCCTGCCAACGTCGCCGCCATCTTCATCCTTCCGACGCCAACTGCTTATTGCAGTATTTCTAGTCTCCTTGTCGTCCTTGTTAAGATCGACATTCGCAACTTTCTCCGTAATTTTATCGTCATTTTCTTTAGCCTGCTTTTCAAGGCGTTCACGTTCCAAACGACGTGACTCTTCTAAACGCCGTTCGATTTCCTTCTCGCGGGCAGCTGTATCCACTGGCTTTGCCGAGCCAAAAACCTTCTCAGCTGGAATTCCCGCAGGACGCGGCGGCTCCTGAGATTTTGACTCTGTATCAGATCCCGAAACTTGGTGTTTATCTTCCGAATGAACTGAATTAGCTTCTTCGAGTTCAGGTTTGCTTACAATTTCTGGGAGAGGCAATGTTCTAGGCTGCAAGTTCAATTTGGGACGCTCCATGGCTGGCGCTTCGTCCTCTTGTCTGCTGCGACCGCCT
Organism: Sphaerophoria taeniata; assembly: GCA_943590905.1. NCBI lineage: Eukaryota > Metazoa > Arthropoda > Insecta > Diptera > Syrphidae > Sphaerophoria > Sphaerophoria taeniata. Next base: position 224,077,121 of record OX016540.1, on the reverse strand, counting down.
TCACCGCGATCGTAACGGTCACGATCTCCGCCACGATCACGGTAACGATCGCGGTAGCCATCGCCTCCGCGACGGGGGGATGAATCGTACTGGGGACGATCCCCAGTGCGCCACGATCCACCACCGCCACCTCCTCTTTCGCCTGAACCATCACGCGGCGCACGATCCCTATTGTAGCCACCACGATCGTAATTGCGTTCGTAGTTACGACCTCCACCACGTCCGCTGTCCATGTTATCTTCCTTGTCACGACGCCAGTTCGTTGATTCGCGATTCTCGCCACCAGATCCGAAAACATCGTATCCTCCTCGACGAGAATTACGGTCACCGCCATCCCGAGGGCGTCGCTGATTATTTTGCTGTTCATTTTCGTTGGACACTTCAATGCGCACTCGACGATTCTTGACTTGCGGATCAGGCAAACTGATGACGTGAATTAGGTCATCGCGCGTCTCGAATTCTGCGTACCCAAAACCACGAACACGACCCGTTTCGCCGTCTTCACGAGGCAGTCGAAGCGAAACCAATTCAACTGGATAGAAGAACTCATGTATATCGTCCTCATTTGCATCGAAGGGCAAATTCGAAATGTAGGCCAAGAACGGCGGCTTATGTGGTATGGAATCGTCATCGAAAATACGACTGGCCCGCGGTCCAGTTGGCAGTTGAAAGACTTGCGGCAGTGAGCCGTCGTCTTCATCACTATCGTTGCCCCAAGTGCGGACTTTTTTCGCCACCTGGGTGACACCAGCTTGTGGTTCCCCATTTGCAAGGAACGATTGCAGGGATATGACTGTCCCTTTATTTTTCTTACCTTTTTTACCTGCGAATTAGAGAAACAAAGAAAAAAATCGTCATATATCTTTGTGTGAATTCCATTGTTTGATGAAATTCAATTTTCATTTCTTTTTTTTTTGGCCACGCGGAAAAAAACTGGAGAAAACCATTAATCGGGGGAATCCAAGATTCTTTTTTCATTTGCTTCTATTTTGATGGGCAGAGCATTTATTGTTTTTGTAATAATTACAACACAAACATTGAATTTCAGGGAACAATTTTCATCTCACAGATGTGTTTGCAAATCACTTTTAATTAGGTTATTTGGAATTTATTTTGTGAAATAATTTTCGTATAAAAAACCAACCTGAAGAAGCCATGTTGAAAAGAACTATCAAATTTTACACTGCTGCCAACAGAGCAGTTAAAGAACTTGAATTTTTTCCACGAATCCATGACAGTTTGGAAAACTTCGAGAAACTAAAAGTTCGCTTGCTATTCAGTCTGTGGAATTGTTAGGAAAAACTGAGTTTTCATCGATTGATTTTTCGATATTCAAAATGAACAAATCCGAGTTTTCTTGCATACATCGAATGATTTTTTGCTTGTCGTGGCTTGTGAGGTTGAAATCGTTTAGTGGAAATAATAATTTCCAAATTTTTCGTCAGATATTTCTATTTTTTTTTCAAGTTATCGATTCGTAAGACTAATATCGATTACCTACATCAGTATTTCGGCTAATGTAGACTCTCGATTAAACTTTATCCCATCAAAGTGCTACTAACTTCACATCATTAATTTTGACAGGTCTGTGACCAAGCAAGAAATTCACAAAACTTTTTTTGTAAAATAAAGTACATATATTTTTTATTCTTCTTAAAAATTACAGTAAATTATATTCAATAAAATGCCAGACTATTTGGGCAGCGATCAGCGAAAAGTCAAAGGTGAAGAAAAAGAAGAGAAAGAAATCAAATCTCTCGACGAGGGTGACATAGCACTGCTGAAAACCTACGGCCAGAGCCAATACCACAAAGCAATCAAATCGATTGAAGAGGACATCCACAAAGCCATCAAGCAGGTCAATGAGCTAACAGGAATCAAAGAGAGTGACACTGGTCTGGCTCCTCCAGCTCTATGGGATTTAGCCGCTGACAAGCAGACCCTTCAAAATGAACAGCCCCTGCAAGTAGCTCGCTGCACCAAGATTATCAATGCCGATTCCGATGATCCCAAGTACATTATCAATGTGAAGCAATTTGCTAAATTCGTTGTCGATTTAGCTGATTCGGTTGCTTCTACAGACATTGAGGAGGGTATGCGTGTTGGCGTTGATCGCAACAAGTACCAGATTCACATTCCTCTTCCTCCGAAAATCGATCCCACTGTTACCATGATGCAGGTGGAGGACAAACCCGATGTGACCTACAGTGATGTGGGTGGGTGTAAGGAACAAATCGAGAAGCTCAGAGAAGTCGTTGAGACTCCATTGCTTCATCCGGAGAAATTCGTCAACCTCGGTATTGAACCACCCAAGGGAGTCCTTTTGTTCGGACCCCCCGGAACCGGCAAAACCCTGTGCGCCCGTGCAGTGGCCAACCGTACTGATGCCTGCTTCATCCGTGTCATTGGATCCGAGCTGGTGCAGAAATATGTCGGCGAGGGTGCTCGCATGGTTCGAGAACTCTTCGAAATGGCCAGATCGAAGAAGGCTTGTTTGATTTTCTTCGACGAAATCGACGCCATCGGTGGAGCTCGTTTTGATGACGGCGCTGGTGGGGACAATGAAGTGCAGAGGACCATGTTGGAACTCATCAACCAATTGGACGGATTCGATCCCAGAGGAAACATTAAAGTCCTTATGGCAACAAACCGGCCAGATACTCTGGATCCGGCTTTGATGCGTCCCGGCCGTTTGGACCGCAAAGTCGAATTCGGTCTACCCGATTTGGAGGGTCGCACTCATATTTTCCGAATTCATGCTCGCTCAATGTCTGTGGAGCGGGATATTCGTTTCGAGTTGCTGGCACGTTTGTGTCCCAATTCGACTGGCGCTGAGATTCGTTCTGTTTGTACCGAAGCGGGCATGTTTGCCATTAGAGCACGTCGCAAGGTTGCTACCGAGAAGGATTTCCTCGAAGCTGTTAATAAAGTCATCAAGAGCTACGCCAAGTTCAGTGCCACTCCACGGTACATGACTTACAACTAAAGTAGCGTATTTTTTTATATCTCGTATTTTCTTTTGATGTGAAACGATTCACTTGGAATAAAGATTCTTAAATTTAAGACCAGCCTTTCGTATTGTTTCTTGTTAGAGCATGTTTCCGTAATTTTAGTTTCTTGGAGTAGCAAATAGCCAGGGACGTTGACGTTGTCCACCAGGAAAAGCTGGACGGCACCTACTGTGGTCTTGCATTAGCAGGAACGATAGGAACACCCTATCGTCACCTGAGCTCCAATTTGAAATGCCCTGCTTCAGTGATCACGATTTGGTTGGTTGGTTGCGAAGAACCAACATCGGACCACAATCGAGATAAGGAATCAAGTTCTAAATCTTAATATTTGAGAGCTCGCTAAGCTCGCGTAGGAAAGGAGCACCCAGAGCCATTGTTCTGGCGTTTAGAAGGCTGGACACTCGCACAAAAAGTGCTGGAGTGTTTCCCTTTGGGCCGTATCACTGCAGCTTCGTCTAGATTCGTTGTAGGGAATACCAAGTTTCATGGAATGTTGTCCGACTGGCCAGTGGCCTATGCAAATGGAAACTATCCTGCCAATGTCAGACCTGGGTTTATTCAAAACTTCCTTGGTACGTTTCTGGTTGTAAGTGAGCCATATGTCTAGAGATTTGAGTATTTTGTTCACGGGGTTCGGCTTCTTGTCGGTCACACCTTGATCAGAGACGGCCAGTTCTCATTTTAGCTTCTCTGATGCTAAAGGTAAGACGATTCTTTTTTGCCATTTTCGGTGATTCGGAGACTGCCGTCTGAGATTTGCTTCGCCATCAGTCTTGATGACCGACCAGTCCTCCATATCGATCTCGGGATTTTGACTTTTGAGCACTTTAAGAAGACGCTCCCCATTCGACTTGGTCTCTATTTCGGATAACCAATCGGTTGCTTTTGGTCTTCTAGGGACGTCCTTGGCCTGGATGAGCACGAGCTTCATACCCACCCAAGCGTAGCGACACATTTAGCCAGGAATTCCTTTGAAAACCCATCCCGGACACCTCTCACTGTCTCGGCGGAGTTGAATGATGGTGAGGGCCCCCGTGCCCTTCGAGAATATCTTCTATCACTAGATTTTGCAATTTGGCTTGAATAGCTGGCCAGCTGGTTGCAACGGGCATCCCGTTCGCAGACAATTGGTCAGCTATTGCCACCTGGAGATCGTCCCTAACAATGTCATTCAAGGCAAGGTGATAGATTTCTCCTGTCCGGTTTTTTTCCACCTTCTTTCTCTGGTAGTCCCCGTTTGAGCCTGAAGAGTGAGCAGTCTCATCTTGAGACCTGTTGCGCTTACCAGCTTGCCCACCAGAGTAGTCTTCTATGATTTTGGTGTATTCAACCTTATCCTCCTGGACTTTTGCACTTTTGCACCGATTTTTTCTTACCGTACTTGTGGACTTATATGTTTACGCTTGGGTTTGCAGTCGCTGCTCCCTGCGTAGCTGCGTTAACGTCCAAATTGCTTTTATTTTTGACTTTCTGAGCTACCGTTATAGTGTCATCGTCACCGCTAACGTCAGCAGGTGCTTCTGATGGTTTCGCCTTGCTGTTGTTAGCTTCAGCTTTAATCACTGTCTCTTGGCTTGCGACAAGTAATTCATCTTCCTGCGAGGAGACAAAGGAAATTTGATCTCAGTGATAAGTTTTGATCTTCGATTTCCATCCATTTTTGTTCCCACGAGTAGATTGGAAAGCGAAATGTCAGCCCCAGATGAGCCGAATACCGGGGTAAGGCAAGATATATTATGACGGATTCTGCCAACGCGTCCGAAAAAGCCCAACAGCTGATTTTCTGCTGACCAAGAACAACCCACGACCTGTATATACAAAACAAGAATGGAAGAACGCTGGTTTGAATAATGCCTGGATTAGGAACTGCTGGTTTCTGCCAAATTTATGAAGGATAACGATTGAAGGCTCACATCAGAGTCCACTTAAACCGATACCTTTGGCTCTGTCAAATCAAGTTTTTCCCTGAGCGGTCGATATTGACATTGTCGGGTAAAATCGTGATATCAGGAGCGTGTTTGAGAACATTAAGACGCAAGCGGTATGTAGTGCTCTTATCGACAATAAAGAGAAAACAAATCATAATGATGTCATCAGAAAAGAGGCCAACAACATCTAGAGGCAGTTGAGGACTTGGTTTACATAGCAGTCAACACAGCCAACACCAATACTGGGGTCAAACGAGACTCTTGCTAAATGCTGCTTCTTTAGGATAAGAAGGTAAGTGAGAGCCCTTTAAAGATCATCCAGTGAAGTTATACAAAAGAGTTAAGAGAAACGTTCTTCAGGCAATCCTTGATCCGTTTGTTTCAACGGCGAGGAAACATTGGACTTTACAGCTGCCCGGGAGAAATGTCTTTAAGACCGCATGGCTGGTTTAACTTACTTACTTACTTATCCGGCTCACAATCCATGAAGGATCTCAGCCACTGCAGCCTTCCATCGTGAACGGTCCCTCGCATGCACTCTCCAGTCGCCGAAACCAAGCGCTCTGGCACCCGCAGTCACTTGGTCCTTGTACCGTAAATTCGGTCTTCCTTTGTCCTCTCGAATCTGGGGGCTGGGATGAGAAGACTTTCTTGGCTGGAGCGTTGTCGTCCATTCGCTCGATGTGGCCGAGCCAATGTAGTCGTCTTTTCTGGGCTAGATCCACATCATGGTACAGCTCATACAGTTATCGGTTGAACCTTCTTCTCCATTCGCCATTGTCGCATACGGGACCAAAAATCCTTCGAAGAATTCTTCTTTCGAAAGTGCCCAGTATCAATTCCCCTTTTTTACTTATCATCCAGCACTCGGCGCCGTAGAGTAGGACTGTTAAAATCAAAGTTTTGTATAGCACACTTTGTCTTTCGAGTGAGGAGTTTTGAACCCAGTTGTTTGGCCAAACCGAAGCAGCAGCAGCGTCACACGACAATGCATCTCCTTGTCCATGGCTGGTTTAAAGCGAATAGAAATTGAGTGCATGTCGTTGCAGAGGACAATGCACCAAGCTAGGGCGCACAAATTAAGAGCATGTTGAATAAAGCCCGAATCCCCCATAACCAAGATTCCCTAACCATCAAAATCACAAGTTATGCAGCTGCTTCCACAAAACATTAAAACACGGACCGTTATTTACTTTAGTTACTTTTTATTGTTTCATGTACAAAAAAGCGTCCGATTGCATTTAGTTGGCAATGGTTACCTCAACCTCTACACCAGGTTCAATGTTGATGGATGTGATCTTCTTGACGATCTCAGATGGCGAGTGCAAGTCGATGATTCTCTTGTGGAGTCTCATCTGCAACCAAGAAGAGAAAATACATGAAAAACAATTCCAAATCAATTTGAGGAAATGTAAAACTCGAGGAGCTCAAATGAAGTTGGTAATCTTCTTTCAAGACTATGAGAGTTCGTTTGTTCTTAGCAATCCATTGATACTGTCCATAAATGTGGGCTTTCCATACTCTATGGTTCTATATCGGTTTGCTGGGCAAAAAAAGAATCGAGTTTGACTGGGAAACCTACTTGGAAACGATCCCATGTCTTGGAACCTTCACCACAAGGTGTCTTACGGGTGGTGATGCGGAGGATCTTGGTCGGCATGCGTACTGGACCCTGCAAATGTCAAAAGAAATCTTAAGTTTAATCAATGCTCAAAGGGACCCGAAAGAATTGTCTATCAGAGTTGTTTCTCCATGCTGGTTAGGGCAGCTAGGAGAAAATGTCCTTCAGATAAATTTCTTTGGCACTTAGTTTAACTAGGAAGAGAGTATTTGTAAGACTCAAAACCTCCAGGTAAGTGCAGATCGTTATTGTGGGAATGAACTTACCTTGACGCGGAGTTTTTGGTTCTTGGCACCTTGGATCAAGTCACGGCAGACATTTTCCAACGAACGTACATTCCTTGAGGTCAAGGTAATGCGGATACGATGGACAGATGCAGAATCACCTCCTTGGGGCTTCTCGATATCCTTGACAGCAGCAGCCTACATAAAACACCGAAAAAACTAGGTTAGAAGACACGTGGATACGAAAAAGAAAGTTTTCAACACTGGATAAATAGTTTCCAAAGAAGGAATTGCAATAAAATTATAGAAATTAATTACCGGTGCAGGTTAAACAATTTATTTACCATATTTAAGCAGAAATCTGGTCGAGTTATTCAATTAAATAAAACGAAATTGAGCAGCGCTGAACCAGCGTTCTTGCGAGATAAAATTGAAATGGGAAGAGTTTAGGGCGCGATGATGGCAGGAAATGCAAGCGCCATGATGGGAAATTGTTTGACATTTGTCAAAATTCGGAATGAAGGAAATTTTTCGATGTTATGCTGTCAGCACAATGCATGATTTTACTTTTGCATTTACATTGACAGATTGTTTCAGTTTTGTCTATGCAAATTTTAGAAAGAATGACGAGCTGCGGTGGTCATTTACCAAAATAAAAGAAAGCAATTTCTTGAAAATTACAAAATTTTATTCTTAGGAGCGTCTCTATCAACATAAGATAAGAAGAACTCTATTTTCTTGATGATCAAATTCAAAGTACTCTTTGAAAGGTTTTCCACGAAGCATTCTTCAAACTTCTGATTGAATTCGGATGGATTCGTCTTCGCCTTCTTCTTGAATTGTTGCTCCTTTGCAATTTTGAACAGATTCAAAACATCGGAAAGCGCCGCAAGTTTGAAATCCAGTCCACCAGCTACGATCTGTCTGCAATCTTTTTGAATCTCCGTAAACTCCGTGCAGGGCAATGGAATATTTTTGGCGAGGGCCTCCATTTCTATAGAAACAACAGCCTGTTCAGCATCGTCAAAATTGACGTTCATTCCGAGGTTTGCTGATAGTGCAACAAGATACTTGGTAGCCTCCAACGGGTTAGTCTGATGTTCTCCGTTGAAAAATTTAACCGCGCACGCATAAGCCGCCAGGATATTCCATAGATTGTTGTGAATGCATGACGGCGGTTCCTTGGAGCATATTTGACTAAACGGAAGTATATTTTCGAAGATCAATGGCATATTGCTGCTCGAAATCGGAACAACCAATTTATTGCTGAGCGCTGACCACCATGGGGAGTATTTCGGTAGAAGTTTTGTGATTTCCCCATTTTCGATTTGAGCCTGGAAGTCTTTCTTTTCAGAGTCAGTGAGACGTTTCCATATTTCCTCGGAATCGTTTATATTGATTCCTTCCAGTCTGCTAGCCATATCGTTTTCTGTTGGAATCAAATCGAGAGTTAAGTGAAAATCAATTGTACTTCGAACAAACCATCATTGTCCTCGTTGTCATCATCGGAATCCAGTTCTGGCGGAGGTGCATCCAAATCAAATTCATTGTCTTCGAATTCATGATTCAAGCGATTGAGGATGTCGTACATTTTCTTGACATCATCGGTTGGGTTCGAAGTTGCCGCGATTTCATCTTCGACGCACTTTTTGTAAAATTCCTCGGAACATTTCAAGTGTTCCGGAGATCTGTAGCAAGTTAGAGAACAGTAGACAATGTTGCATTTTGGACAGGAATACTTGAAGTCATTTTTGTTGCAGCTGAAACATTGATTTAAAGCCAATAATTAAAGGTTTTTGAAATAACTTTTAGAAACTTACATTTTGCACAAGTTGGAGGACATTTTCGATGTTTTTGTTTATTAAATGCCGAATGTCAATGACGATGTTGCTCTTCAGCTGATTTTGACATTCGGAATTAATCCGGATGTGTTCAGAATGTAGGCAAAACGTCGAAGACTTAGGCTTGAAACACATTTAAATCCAAAAGAAATATATACATTTTTGTTAACCCCGAGGCCACACTAGCAAGTTGGCAATCAATCAAATTATTTTACTCGATAATTCAAACTTTTAGTACTTGCCAGTCAACTGGCTTGCGAATTTTGAAGCCAGTTGACGAGCAAGTTGAGAGGAAAGTAATTTGACAAATAAAAAAATTAAAATACAAGCAAGTTGACTAGCAAGTGGCTTGCCACCAAGAACACAGATAGAGATTTGAGATTTGATAACTACCTACTATATATATATTAGAGCCTTATCTACTGCAATTCAGAAGATAGGTATTCTTGGTATAAGCTGAGATGGTTCCAGAAACTCTGTTATTAAAGGCAACTGGCTACTGGCAAGCCAGTACATCACATGATAAGGGTCAGTGCAGTGGAAACAGCATATAATGAGCTGAACAGAATGCATTCACTAGTCGCTCGACTACGAAAATAACAGTTGAAATTTGTATGGCGCTAAAAAGTTGAAAAAAGTTCAACTTCGTCGTGCGAATTCATACAAATTCAGCTGTAGTTTTCGTCGGGCGACTGGCGACTGCATTCTGTTCTGCTCTATATCCATCAATTTCGCTATTGATTTTATAAACAGCCTGTCAAAGTACTCAAAGGAAAAGAAACACTCTTTTGTGTTTCACACGGAATTTTAAAAATTTTTGAAAATGAATAAGCTAATGTGTTAGAGGCCTTAAAAATAAATTGGCATTACTTTAATTTCAAAACATAAAAAATTCGGAAAGCGACGGCGCCAAACATCGCACTCCGATGACAGTTCGTTTGACAGGTGCGCTTTCCTCAACTGACACCATACTCGCAAATTTCTTTACAAATTTTCCTCGCTGTGCGTTCGGTTTGTGCCGCCGCGAGTTTTGTCCTTAAATTCAATTATCATCTACTTAACACAAAATTTGTAAAAAAATTACATTGTTTCACAGTTTTTTTTTAACTTTAAGTGAAATCCTTAAAAAACAGTTGACACTTAATAAAACCATAAAACAACAACATGGCTGAACCTGAAGTTGTAAACGGCACTTCTAGCCAGCAATCTAGACACAGCGTGGTTCCCCACAAGGTCTCGGTGGTCTTGGGCGCCCAATGGGGAGATGAAGGTAAAGGAAAAATCGTCGACATGTTGGCGACTGAAGTGGACATTGTATGTCGGTGTCAGGTAAGTTCGTTAATCAGAAAAAACAAAATTTATTCACTTGAAATCAAAACCATGCAGGAATTTTCACATGGCCATGTAATTAACATGTTTCAAGTATACCAAATTTGAGGAGCTCCTTCTATGTATATTGAAAACGCCTCAAAAGCCAAACTGTTTACATAACATTTTTTCTCGTTCGTACAATCTTATCATACACAAAAAATTGCTATAATTGAATACCTATACCTACAGCCTTAACATACGAGTCATGGTGTGCTTTTGATTGCTTACGCGCTTGTCTACGTCTAGTCACATGGTTTTTAAAATGGGCCTTTGAATTTATTGCGATTTTGTTAAAAAAGCAATTTTGTTTGTCTTCTCGTCATCTATTCGTCCCGAACGAACGAACGCTTGGCTTGTTCTCGTTCGGTACAATATGTTTTGTTGAAGATTGCTCATAAAATGTGAATAATCGAGAATTGCTTTTGTTCGATGCCTTGGAAATGTGTATGCAGAGTGTGGGATCGCCAAAACAAGTAGCGGGTATATTTTCTCACGCGTGCTTTTATTTTCTCTATTTTAGTTTCGTTTAGTATGGAATCAGAAAGAAATCAAGTTGGGATCAACTGAAAACTAGTATTCAGTGGAATCTTTAAAGTAGGAACCTACGACGCAGAAATATACTCATTTGCAAAAGTTTAAACTACTTTGGGTCTACTCTATCCGTTCTGTTTCTTTCTAAACTGATTACTCAATCAGTTTTTCCATAGGAGTGTTGATATCTAGCGAGACTTGTATAACTTTTAAGATTATTTCAGATATCAGCGCAGCCCAGATAATATTGTCTGTGCTATCAGAGTTGGTTGAATGGTTTGCCGACACTTAACTGTGTTAAAGCACCGGCTCATCACTAAGTGCGCAGTTATGTAGTTCGTAAAAGCACACTTAAGCCCATACTCAAGCGAAAAAAGCTAAAATTTAAATCATTACATTGTCTCAAAAATTGTAACCGCCTCCCCTATGGGCAAAGTTTCTATCTGAAGAGCAGATAAACGATATTCATATCAGGAATTTCTTTAAAGGCAAACCGACCAAAACTTCATTGAACGGGTTCTATCTTTTCAATTTGAATGTCGTAAAGGGGTTCAAAGGAGAACGGATATGATATAAATGATATATTTCTCCAGTCGATCATTGGGAAGGGTTGGACCTTTAACCAGTAGTATGCCAATTGGTCTCGAGATATTTTTAATCTCCTTCACATCAATTAGGCGAAGATCTGTATTTTACCATGGTGCAGAAGTAGTTTTTGTAAAGTCTTGAAGCCACTTAAGTGTGGCGTCGTTTTCACAATCCATCACCTTGAACCCATGAATGGTTGTTAAATTACCGAAGAGCGGGGGGCTGTTTTTGACTATGGCCTCATTGACTTCATGATACTCATCCTCAGTCAGCTTCCCTGAGGGTTTACTGAAATCGGCAATGGGAACTTCTTGCCCCTTTACGGTTCCCCGGGAGATCTATAATCTCTTCGGCGGTCGGGGAAAGTTCATTCCTTGTCCTTTTTGAGGAACAAGGCCCATCCAGAGGTGTTTTAAGATTTACATCCCTACCTGTCGATGTTTTGAGTGCGTTCTGTTCTTGTCCCGTAGCATTCGTCTGTAAGCGCTGTTTGGATTTGTCCAGCGCTGCCTTCTCTTTTGCTGTCAAGGACTCTGGTTTCCTGTTGACAAATCGGCGGACAATCCTCTCAGCGTTACGTCTTTGTCGTCGTCTGATTTCCTTGTCATCTTAAACTTTTGCCTTACGTGTTGACGTTCTTCTGTCTATGATCATTCTTGGAGGTGAAATCATGGATCTTGGCAATTTAGAAAGGAAACATGTTTCCTAGAACATATGGTAATATGTGAAGTGAACGTGCTGACCTACACCTACGGTTGACGATTTAGTGTTTGTCCGTACGACCTGTCTTGCCTGTTTATTCCCGTCATGAGGAGAGGCTGCAACCATCGATGGAGGGCACCCTTCCTCACGCTGTATTGTTACAGTGATGGGGACAGGTGTTCCCATCACGGTTTTAATGCTCGTGCTCTTCGAAAAGAGGGGGTTTGGTACTTGATTAGCGGGGTGCCTGTCTTTTCCCAAACCCTCCCTATCCAGAAAAGCACGAGCGTTATGCAGCCTCTTCCTCTCCTGCTCAGTCAGTTGGTCCCAATCTAACTGCCCTAATCTTTTAACAGTCCTCTTACTGCTACATTTTCTAAATGCCCTTGATACAGTCGAGAGGCTGGAGCTAGTGACCGAGCAGACTTCACTGACGTCAATCTCGCTGGCGCCATCCTCCATATCAAGGTTTGAGAAGGGATTAGGGAGAAGATTTTCCTCTTCTTCAGCTAGACAGTGGTCCTTGATCGAGCTCATATTTTTTAGTATTTTCAAGTGCTTATAATTTTCCGAAACTGAAAAGAGAAACGAAAATAAAAAGAGAAAAGAAAAAGAAGAAGTTTCGAAATTATAAGTTGAGTCACAATAAAATAAAATTTTATGAAAGGAAAAATTGTCACTGGCGACTCCTCCTCTAGGTATTAAACCGCGAAGCAAAGCCTAAGCCGATAGCCGTGATTTCTACCGACCTTACAGCGTATATCCCCGCTATGTTTTTGTTCTGTTTAAGTAATTCTTTCATATTCATAGGGGTGGTCCTCTATTAGTTTGCTTAAACCTAAGTTGGTGGCTGAGAGTCTGCTCAAGAGCTTGAATCTGCAACTTAACCTACTTGCAGTTCTCACGTAAGCCTCCTCACCAACGGCAAGGTGGAGACCCGTCGAGGAGACCCTTACATTGAATTGAATTTTTAACAATGCTGTCAATGTGCTCACACTTAATTAGAAGTAAACAAAACTCCGAGAAAGAAATAGGGTAAGCCATTATGAATTCAAATTAAACGTCATAATCTCGTGAAAAAAGAAACTGATCGAAAGCGACGAGTCGCCTGGATACAATCAACTACCTGACCACTTGATAGAGTTTTGAGGGTTTTATTTAAAAATAGCACTAATAGTAGGAGAGCCCGCTGCTCGATCCCACTCTACATGTCGTCCCGAAGCGAAATGTTGAAAAACCATTTGTTGGTGTCTGGGGTAACTCCAAACCGCCGACTTGCCTGATGTTAAGTGGTGCGAGATCATAGTATTTAGCTAAAAAAAAATGCAAAAATCGACAAAAATATGTTGCATATCGTCCCGCATGCAGCGTTTATACACCAAGCCGTTTTGTTGGTAAATAATTTTTTTTTCTAATAAATGCCAAACTGTCACACAACTTAATAAAACAGCTTTGTAGTGCATCAGAGTTTGGATCTTAAATTCATTCTTCCAAATAGAGGAAATTTTCGTGATTTCAAGGACAGCCTTAACATCAAAGGCAGATGTAGAAAGGTGTCGATTCTTCTACTCCTGCAACAGAATTTTCGGGAAAACTTGGGACCAAACCATCAAATTATCTGGTGTATGTATAGGGCAACAATTAGACCAATACTAACCTATGGTAATTAAGTTGGGGAAAACGCTTTAGAAAAAAGCACGCACCTTAAAACTTTGACGAAAGAACATGAGATCCACCCCAACTGCGGGAAAATTTGAAACCCCTAGATCATTTTGTTCAAGAATATGCACCTAAAAGTGCCTTGAGGCTTAGTCAGACCTAAATCACGAAAAGCAGTTCAATAGAACATGTTCAGATCCTTCATAAAGTTATGGGTCATGCTACCACAGACTATAAAACACCCGAACTTGATTTTCACAAACGGTTCCCAACGGCTCTAAGATGGATACTGGTGTGGGTGGTTCTGAATCTCTCAAGTTAACAAATTCCGTTACGTTTCCAGACTACAGTAGTGTCTTTCAAGCGAAGGTCCTGGCAGTGACAACAGCTGTTGAACAGGTATTTATGATGGCGATACCACGAGCTGATATCCCCTTTTACATTGAAAGCCAAGCGGCAATTAAAGCTATTACTACAAAGACTCATCTAAGCCCCAGGCAGCATCGGTATAAGAGGCAAAGAGAAAGTTGGTGAAATAGCAAGACAATTGTCAACGCACAGCTTGACCCTGTTAAATAAAACAAGAGCTTTTGTTCGATGCCTTGATCAGGCCCTGTACTTTGCCAACAAAGGAAAAAATTGCTCGGCAACTATTTCTTTGGAGACTGAAGAACTCTCTAGTACTCCGGGTACTTATATTTTGAGTTTCATCAACTCTTTCAAATAGCTTAATTAATTGAACTCAGGTTTTTGGGTGGGAAATTCAGTGGTTTCTTTTTAAATCATAGGTTATTTTTACACTGGCAGCTGTCTCCCGATCGGAATCATAGAAACTCAGTGTCATGCCTCCGCGGAACGAAATGAATCGCTTTACGCTTTAACAACGTTTCGGAAATATTGAAAACTTATTTCCAAAGTGAGTGCTGTGTAGCCCAACGGTCAACGGTGGACGGTTTATAGCCATGTTATCCGACTTTTTTTTTTTACTGAAATTGAAGTCATAGATTTGGACGACTTCTGGTTCATGCAGGATGGCGCGCCATGCCACACAGCCCATGCCACAATCGATCTTTTACGCACCAAATTCCCAAATCGTCTTTAGGCGATGTCAATTGGCCACCTCGGAGCTGCGATTCGACCCCTTTTGACTTTTTTTTTTATTTGGAACCGTAAAGGCCGATGTTTTGCTAACAATCCAGAAACAATTCATGCACTCAAAGCCAATATCAACCAAACAATCGATGAACTACAGCTCGAAATAAAAAAAAAAAATGGAAAATTGGTGTGACGGAATGCGCTACTTCGAAGCCAGTCGAGTCGGCCATTTGAACGAAGTTGTGTTCAATAAAATTAATGGGAATGTTGCTCTTTGTAACACAACATTTAATTTTGTTCGTTTTATTGCATTTTTCAAAAGAAACCACTAAATGGCCCACATATTTCTTAGAAAAGATTTGTTTAACAAAATATAAAAACAGGTTTGTGTGTTATAAATCAGTTTAGACTTACCCGAAACTCAGTAAAAAATTGTTTTTAGTCGGTGCACTGAATCTTAGGATTCCAGGTATAAGATCACTAACAGGTGACCATATTGACTACACACCAACTATGTTAGGTTAGGTAAGGTTAAAGTGGCTGCGGATACAGAATCCACACACTTAGGCCAAAGGAAAAGGCCCATTGTGATACCACATGAATCTAGAGAATTACTTCTTACTAGTCGAACTATTTTGACCTTTTTATGAAGCGAAGAAGATATTTTATATCCTTATTAGCTAGTTCACTGGGATTATCATAAAAGTATTCTCCCATATGAAGTTTGCGTCTTAGTGAAAGAGCAGGAGGGTCATTCCGTATCTCGATATCGTCGTAACGATATCGTTTCGACGATCGACTCGCTTCACGTAACTCTGAAAATCACTATCGTCCAGACGATATCGTTTTTTCAGATCGACATTTGCTTTCCGTAACTCGATTATCGTCAAAACGATATCGTCAAAACGATATCGTCAAAACTATGGAATTTGAACGATAGCTAATTAGGTATCGTCTAGAACAAAAATGTTAAGGGAATTAATTTTTTGATTCAGAACACGGTTTAAATTTATGAAACATTTTATGTTATATCATTTATTTTATTAAAACAAAATGTTCTCGACTTTTAACAGACTTTTAAGTTTAGATTTTTGTCATGAAGTGGACTTTATGAATTTTCTTTGGAGTGAAAAAGAGAAAAATGCAAATAGGAATAACTTATTTCAACTGTTGGTAATGGAATTACATATATTTTTTGTGTTTAAAAAAATCTCCGAGGTAAACAAAAATTAAATGTGTAAAACGCCTAGTTCAAATTGTCATCTTTGATGGTAGTATTTTTATTAACGAGTAGGTACTGCAATCAGATGAAAAGAGAGAAGCGACATCTTCATTATAAAGTTCTCTCTATATCTTTCTTGCAAATTCTTCATAGGGATGAAGTAAACAAACACAAAACTTGATGTGATAGTAATACACGTGCACTTCGATGACATTTTGTATACAGTTTGAGAGTCTCTGTAGCTCTAAAAATGTAGAGGCCAAAAAACGATGGACGAGACGATGACGATCAACTTACGTGAAGCAAATTTGAGACGATATCGTCGACGACAATCGTTTGGACGATAGTCGTTTTCAAAGTTACGGAATGACCCTCCAGGGCACGTGCAGAGAAGGTGAGAGATTGTTTCCTCTTCTTCTTCGTCCATACAGCTCCTGCGTGTCTGCCTATAAGACAGTGTCCCGTAAGGACACCTATTAGGGAGCTAATATGAAATCTGCTTTGAGACAACAAGTCTTTAGAGCGCTTTATTTCCAGTGACGGCCATGTGTTTTGTGACTGCGCACGTTGGTAAATTGTACCACCTAGAATTTGTTATCGTTAAGGCTGTTTCTTTTAGCCAAAGTTTACATGTAGCTATCGGTATACCTATCTTTTCCCTTTCAGGTGAAATAGGTATGACGGTTCCATTTTTAGCGAGTTCATCGGCTCTACAATTTCTTGTAAAGTCTCTGTGGCCCGGCACCCAACAGAGGACACACCAACTAGCTCTGGCAAAATATGATAAGCTCATTAAACTCTGACTTAAACAGCATTGTATAATGGGGAATTAAAAACCGCGTAGAGTTTAATGCTTCGAAAACTCAATGCTGTCTTGTATCTTTGAAGCGAGATATACCCCCTTGCCACTGTCCATGAGTGGCACTTACATCAACGAGACCGAACATCTCGAGATTCACGGTATGTGCATCACTGACCACCTCTTGTGGAACGAGCACATATGCGATGTGTCGCCAAAAATGCCGCAAGATGTTTGGGTTTCGTAAGACGGTGCAAGAAATTTTTCTACCCGTCTGAGCTGGCTATAATCTATAAAACCTATATCCGTCCAAAGCTTGAGTACAATTCCCATCTCTGCGCTGGTGCTCCAGCTACTTACTTAAGCCTCTTGGATGGAATATAAAGAAGAGCTGTAAGAATGATTGGTGATAGAGAGATCAGAGACTCATTAACCCCTTAAGACCACCGTCGTAACGTTGCGTGTCTCTCCTTGTTCTACCGTTACTTCTACGGCAATTGTTCTAGTGAAATAGCCAGTTGCATTCCTCCCCTCAAACAATTCGCCCGTAATACTCGCGCTTCCAGGAATGCCCATCAGTTTACCCTCGAGCCCAACTTCTGACGTACTCTCAAGTACAGAGAATCATTTTTTAGCCGTACTACGCGAATGTGGAAATCTCTTCCACACTCTGTCTTTCCTGATCATTACAATGTTCAAGAATTCAAGACCAATGTACACCGACACCTCCTTTCCAACCCCTTCCCTTCTTCCTAATGCATTCACTGTGTCTCTGGCATAATAAGGGTATAAAAAATCCCTTGAGTGGGTGAAAATTAAAAAAAAAGTTGTTTTAAGTGCAACCTTACTGTGATATCGTCAAAAAATAAACAAAAAAAAAAGCAATCGGTAATTTCACAAAAAAGTGTGTTCTTAAACGTTGTTAATGAGACTAACACTATCCAAATGTCGAAAAAAATAAACAATGAACGAGTGGGTGTGATGTAAATAAAAATATCTGTGAATTACCGTTCGAACATTAAAGTGTCAATGATTCGTTGCCTGTGTGTTTTTCTTAGAAAGAAAAAGTGTAACACACATTCATCCTGAAAAAAAGTTTGTCGTTCAAGGTCATGCGAAGTTCGAATACACAATCTTGTGACTCGTGCTAATGCCTATGAAAATCCTTGAATCGATGTTAGGTTAGTGTTGAATTTCATAACAATAAAGACGACACAAAGCAGAACAAAAATAATTTTTAAGAAATAATCAAAAATATTAGAATAATCTTAAGCATGCCAACAATTTTCTGTCCGCATTTTATGTCATAAATGTTTCTCGGGCTTCTTTTTGGCAATTTTTCAATTTTGTTCTCCGATATTTTGTGAAATGGATTTTATATTTTTTAGAGACAAATTATTAACGGAATTTTAATTTTTTTTTTTACACCACAAACAAGTTTTTTGATTGTCTTAAATTCATCGAGACCTATTTGCTTGTTTACTTGTTTTCTCATTCGTAAGATAAAACTTGGGAACTTATGTTAAAGTTCAGTTCATCTTTGCCATCATACTAAAGGGTGTTTTTTTCGAGGTATAGAACTTTAAGTTGGCATTACTTTTCAAGACGGCGACCGATTTAACAGCAGCTGTCAAGTGATTTATTCTCAGTTAAGGTTAGGTTAGGTTAGGTTAGGTGATAAGGGGTGTGCACAGCGTGAAGCTGTTGCATATACGGGTGCCTACTGGTCCATTGTGATCCCCTATAAAAATAAAAGTTAGCATCGATGCTCCTCAAAAATGCCGATTAACGTAGACTGGCTCGTTAACGAACCAGCCTGTGCTATCTATAAATTTTCTCATGTTTTCTAGATCATCAAATGACGGAGTCGGCTAGTTTGGAGGTTCGGACAGTCACAGAGCAGGTGTTTAATGGTTTCTATTTCCTCCTCATCCTGACAGCTCCTACAGAAATCGGGTGCAAATGCCCCTATCTTGTTGGCCATTGTGCCAATGGCGCAATGACCCGTTAGTACACCTATCAGGATTTTAATGTTCCTTTTACTCAGCGATATAATATACCGAGTTTCCTTTTCGTTTGTGTTAGGCCATAAACTTCTAGAGATTACGCAATCGTCCCTGGATTTCCAGGAGTTATTGATTTTCTCTTTTGATTTGAGGGCTATCTTCCTCTTGAGTACCCCAATCGGGACGAGTGGTCCCCTAACTGAGTGGTCGCTACTACTTGTATCTGCTTCTGACCCTTTACTGGCTAGTTCATCTACTATTTCGTTCCCTTCTATATTGCTATGTCCAGGAACAGGAACCCAGCAGAGCTTAACCTGGTTAGTGTGGCAGATTCTATTTAATTCCTTCCTCATGGAAACTGTAGGTATTAAAACTGTCTTTGATCTCATGGTCTCACTGGCTAAGGCTTTGATAGCAGCCTGGCTGTCTACGAAAAAAGTAATCTCCGGGGAGCTTAGCTTTTCATGATGTGCCAATTCAGCTGCTTTTTCAAAGATCTCGGCCTGAAAGACACTACAGTCAGCTGGGAGTTTATACGACGCTCTGATGTTGAGAGATTGGCAAAACACTCCAGCACCTGTTCCTGATTCCATTTTTGAACCGTCAGTGTAGAAAGGGATACCCTGTTTACTTTTATAAGTGAATTAATATCCCAACCCTGTCTTTCTGGTAATGTAAATAGAAAATTTCCTATCGAAATCTAGTAAGGGGGAATGTAATCGGTGGTCTCCATCAGTCCTGGCATAGTGTCATATCTTTGTAAGATTGACCCGTGTCCATAAGTGCTGTGCTTCCATAAACTCAGTTCTTTAAAACGAATTGCAGTTCTGAACTCATCCAGAGCCGGGAGATCCAAGATAATTTCCAACCCAGCTTGTGGTGTGGATCTCTGAGCCCCTGTTATTACTATACAGGCTAGTCTCTGTACCTTATTCAGGTTCTTGAGATAGCTTTATTAACGCTTTCCACCATACAATAGAGCCATAGGTAAGAATGGATCTGGCAATCGCTGTGTACATCCATTGGATGACTTTCGGTCGCATAACCCAACGTACACCGAAGGTCTTTATGCATGTGTAAAATGCACATAGTGCTTTTTTAATTCTTTCCTCAGTATTACGCTTCCATGTAAGCTTGGAGTCAAGGATTACTCCTAGAAATTTAGCTTCTTTAGAAAGTTTTAGAGGAGTACCATTTAGTTTGGGAGGGTTGAAGCCCTCCAGTTTCCGTTTTTTTCGTGAACAAAACTAGCTCTGTCTTGGTGGGGTTGACCCCGAGACCGTTCTTAGTTGCCCAAGAAGATAAATCCTTTAATGCGTTTTCCATAATATATCCGATGGATAGATTATACCAAAACCACTATGTCATCTGCATATGCTACAATTTTTATGCCCTGATCTTTAAACTTTGTGAGAATTTTGTTGACTACGAGGATCCAGAGCAGGGGTCATCTGACCCCTCCCTGTGGTTTGCCTCTAGTAACTGTTTCCTCAATAGTGCTAACTCCCATATGAGATTTGATAATTCTGCCATTTAGCATGGTTAAGATCCAATCGACAATGACAGATTCAACTCCAACTTCAACTAAGGCAGTTTTGATTGATTCCGTTTTTACGTTATTAAACGCACCCTTGATAAATAAAGAAATGCTGCCAGGGTTTATTCTTTTTGTTCGAGGCTTTTCTCAATATGTGAAACTACCTCATGCAGAGCAGCCTCCACTGATTTACCCTTAAGGTAGGCTTTTTGGTAGTTGCACAAATTGTTTTTGTTGAGAAGTTCTCTAACATGCAGATCAATTATTCTCTCTAGTGTCTTAAGGAGAAACGAAGAGAGGCTTATTGGTCTATAATCCTGAGCGGTCGAGTGAGTCAGTTTCCCGGCTTTTAAGATAAAGACTACCTTGACCTTCTTCCAGCTATTAGGGACGTATCTAAGTTTGATACAACTTATGAAGATTACCCTAAGTCAAGGAGTTATTTCTTTGAGAGCATATTGAAGAAGAGCCGGAAATATGTCGTCTGGTCCAGCTGATTTATAGGGTTTGAACGAGTTTATTGCCCAGATAATCTTCTGCTCAGTAATAACCTGTTTTAGTTCTTTAAATACATTTAAAAAATTGTTGAAAACACAGAGTCCAAGAAAAAATCAAAATTGCTGAGTAAGTCTTTATAATAAGCTGAGCTGTAAAATAGCAAACGAAAAGCTAACCTCAACCAATGAGCAAAAGAAATCTAATAGAAACCTCTCCTGAACATTCTCAAAGTGAAAAACGTTACTCCACTGCAAAAGCTTACGATATGGGATCACCATCTGCCCAAGAAGTCGAATCAATTATGAGACAAATACTTAGAGAAAACAACGATGAACTCTTCAAGCGACTAGCAACAAAAACTGACCTGCAACACCTTCATTCTGAGTTTGCTAACTTGCAGTCCCGTCATGAAGACATGACTCAGCGAGTGGTTCAATTAGAAAATCAAAACAAGATCTTGGAGGAGCAAATCGAAAAAATGTTACAAAAGAACACAGAATCGAACTTGGTGGTGCACCTACCTGGCGACGGCATCTCCGATGTCTGTGATACTGCAAAATCCATCTGTGCAGGGCTCCTTAATGAAAGTGATACTAGCACAAGTGTCGAATCCGCATACAGTGTGCATAATCGTAATGCTCAAACCGCAACTATAATTGTAAAGATGAAGTCTCGAGATAGAGCATGGAATGTGCTTAAAAACTCAGGGAAGCTGAAAGGGAAAAACATCAGCATACATAAAGATCTTCCTCCGAATGTCCGCCAACGACGAGCTAAACTAATTCGAATAAGAAGAGCGCTCCATGCTAAACATCCACATAAGAAAATTGCAGTAAGGGATGACAAACTGGTCATCGATGGGAACGTTTTAACCTGGGATTCCGCCTTGGGCATAAGGTGTGGTGAAAATGATGGCACTAGCATTTTGAAATCCATTTTTGGAGACATTAATTTCTTACAAAATTTAATGAATGAACTTTTACCAAACAAAAAAGATTTGTATTTCACGTCAAACATGCCAAACAATGGAAACGTCAACGTAAATGACAGAATAGACAACAGGGTGACACCACAACAGTCAGAAGATAATTTGGGTGCAAGCACAAGCGTTGCTCGTTCACACGAGGCATGAGATTCACCAGTCTACCAGAATGCCAGTATTTATATTAATAAAATTAGAATTATAAGTTATAATGTATCAGGAGTAAAAAACAAAACTTTATATGTGAATTTTTTTAATTATGTTAAATCTTTTGATATTTTTGTTCTTTTTGAAACTCATTTGTTAGAAGGAGAAGAAGATAGATTTAAGAAAATATTTTTTGAGTATGAATTAAGATGGGATAATGCTGTTAAAACATCAATCTTTGGTCGTGGCAGTGGAAGAGAGCTTTTCGGTTATCGCAGAAATCTTGTCGGTTTAAACATGAAGTTCGAAAGGGCGAATGAGTCATGGGTGTTGGATGCCGAAGCTGGTGGCGAAAAAATGTACTTAGTTCCAGTTTACCTCAATTGTAATCACTGGCAATTAGACTTTGAAAAACTGTGTGACAACTTGCAAGACATTGATTCGACGAACATAATGCTTATTGGAGATTTCAATGCCAGGATTGGCCAATCACAAAATAACTACATCAGTTCACATTACCCATTTTTCAATCTGAACCGTAATTCGAAAGACGCTTTGTGCGATAGCAAGGGATCGAAAATCTTGGAACTTGCAGATGAATTCAACTGTCATGTTCTAAATGGAAGTTGTGAAGGAGACGCTAAAGGGGAGTATACCTTCATTAGAGGAACTAGTTGTTCTGTCATTGACTATTGCTTCATATCTGGAAAATGGAATGATGTCATAAGTAATTTTGAAGTAGGAGTTGAAACGTTTTCAGATCATATGCCGCTTGAAATAGCACTTTCGTGTACAACATCACAATCTCCAGTCAATACAAGAAAGCTTAACCTTGTCCCAAAACTGATTTGGAACGATAGGAACCGAAACGTTTACCAAACAAACTTAAACAAAGAACTGGAGACGCTTGGAAATTTGGATATTTGTGCTGATATAAACACCCTTCTAGAAATGATTAAGAAAGCAAACCCGAAAAACAATCCGCAAAAAAATAAAGCATTAATTAAACAAAAATGGTTTGATGTTGAATGCATGAAAGCAAGGAAATTGTCGTTTAATTACCTCAATCTTTTAAGAACCCACAACCTGCAGATTTTTAGAAAATTATATACGGATGCGAATAGGAATTTCAAACGATTATGTTATGCCAAGAGAGTTTCCTTTGAAAATTTAAATATTGCCGTTATAAATAACACCCGCTCATCTTCAGAGTTTTGGAAAGCTGTTAAGCATCTTAATGGAAAAATAAATACTATCGCTCTGGGTTTGCAGGCATCTGATCTAAGAGATTACTTCATCAGCCTTCTCAATCGCTCAACAAATGGTCCTTTGGTGCAATATGCAGCTCCCTCGATCCTCGATGAGTACTTAGATGCCCCTTTTTCGATCCAAGAAGTGAAAGAAGTTGTTGCAAATGCAAAATTAAACAAAGCCCCAGGGGATGACCGAATCCCCTTTGAATTCTTCAAACACGCCACGGAAAAATTTATCTTTCTTTTAACATCCGAATTCAACCGAATTTTCGAAAGTGCCTCTGTTCCGGAAGTTTTTCATAAGTCAATTATTTTTCCGCTTCACAAAAAAGGTAGCTACGAGGACCCAGCAAACTACAGAGGGATTTCTTTTCTTAACACCTGCGCTAAGCTATTTGCTGGACTTATTCACAACAGACTGTCGAAGTGGGTGGAGGACAAGAACATTCTATCGGAATTCCAGGCTGGTTTCAGGAAAAGTTATTCAACCATAGACCATATTTTCTCACTGCTGAACATTGCTGATCTTTATAAAAGGAAGCAGAAGAAACTATACGCTTTCTTTATAGATCTCCGTGCAGCTTTTGACTCTGTCGACCGTCAAGCTCTCTTTTACAAGCTCTCTGTGTCAGGTGTGTCAAGTAAAGTTATAAACGTGCTAAGAGCGATGTACGACAACAACTTAGCTTACGTTTGGGATGGCGAGTCTATATCCGAGGAGTTTGCAACAGTAACTGGTCTTAAGCAAGGCTGTATTCTTAGCGCCCTCCTATTTATAATTTTCATAAATGATATTACTGATGAAGTGAGAGGTGGAATCACTGTAGAAGGATTGACTGTTCCAGCCCTTATGTATGCAGATGACATCGTGCTATTCTCCGAAACAGTAGATGGCATGCAGCTAATGATAAACAAGGCTTGCGATATATTGCAATCGATGGAATCTGGAAGTTAATTTGCAAAAATCGAAGATGATGATTTTCAGAGGTGGGGGTGGCAGATATTCAAGAAATGAGCAATGGAAATATAACGGACAGAAAATCGACATTGTGCGCGAGTACAAATACCTAGGAGTTTTGGTAACCTCAACCCTGAATATGAGACAACATCTGGAGGGAAAATTGGCGGAGGCCAAGCGCGGAATCTCTTCGTTATGGGAAAGGTGCTTCAGAAACAGATATGTTGAGCACAGTGCTAAACAAAAGTTGTTCCGCTCTACAGCCCTGTCAATCCTGCTCTACGGAACGCAAGTTTGGGGATATTCCTCCTTTGAATCTGTGGAAAAATTCCTAAGATATTTTGTGAAAAGA
Organism: Sphaerophoria taeniata; assembly: GCA_943590905.1. Classification (NCBI taxonomy): domain Eukaryota; kingdom Metazoa; phylum Arthropoda; class Insecta; order Diptera; family Syrphidae; genus Sphaerophoria; species Sphaerophoria taeniata. The sequence goes on along the minus strand of OX016540.1, from coordinate 224,052,796 downwards.
ATACTCCGACTACCAAAAATTACGCCAAACTACATGGTTTACCTAGAAACAGGTACACCACCATTGATTATGGACACCCTCGCAATACACTTCAACTATATTGTAAAGGTATTTGAAATGGATGGTAATCGGATACCAAAAAAAGTTCTAAGAGCAGCTATCCAAGGAAAAGGATCAATGTTCGAAGAATGGACTAACCTCGCCGAAACATGTGGTACAACCATGAACATATCCTCAACTGAACAACCGTCAATGCTAAGAAGAAAGTTCAATGAGATCCTCGAAAAGTTTGGAAGCATCTTGTTTGAGAGATATGCATCGGAAGCCAGCTCTTCTCTGTTTAGATGCTACTATAATCGTCTTAACTATAACCTTCAACAGAACTCGTACCTTCTAAATAAGAACTCATTAAATAAAATAAATATTATTTTCAAAGCAAGAGGAGAATTGCTCAGTCTCAACTTTGTACCCCACCGACCAGATCTGCCTCAAGTACAGAGAATCATTTTTTAGCCGTACTACGCGAATGTGGAAATCTCTTCCACACTCTGTCTTTCCTGATCATTACAATGTTCAAGAATTCAAGACCAATGTACACCGACACCTCCTTTCCAACCCCTTCCCTTCTTCCTAATGCATTCACTGTGTCTCTGGCATAATAAGGGTATAAAAAATCCCTTGAGTGGGTGAAAATTAAAAAAAAAGTTGTTTTAAGTGCAACCTTACTGTGATATCGTCAAAAAATAAACAAAAAAAAAAGCAATCGGTAATTTCACAAAAAAGTGTGTTCTTAAACGTTGTTAATGAGACTAACACTATCCAAATGTCGAAAAAAATAAACAATGAACGAGTGGGTGTGATGTAAATAAAAATATCTGTGAATTACCGTTCGAACATTAAAGTGTCAATGATTCGTTGCCTGTGTGTTTTTCTTAGAAAGAAAAAGTGTAACACATTCATCCTGAAAAAAAGTTTGTCGTTCAAGGTCATGCGAAGTTCGAATACACAATCTTGTGACTCGTGCTAATGCCTATGAAAATCCTTGAATCGATGTTAGGTTAGTGTTGAATTTCATAACAATAAAGACGACACAAAGCAGAACAAAAATAATTTTTAAGAAATAATCAAAAATATTAGAATAATCTTAAGCATGCCAACAATTTTCTGTCCGCATTTTATGTCATAAATGTTTCTCGGGCTTCTTTTTGGCAATTTTTCAATTTTGTTCTCCGATATTTTGTGAAATGGATTTTATATTTTTTAGAGACAAATTATTAACGGAATTTTAATTTTTTTTTTTACACCACAAACAAGTTTTTTGATTGTCTTAAATTCATCGAGACCTATTTGCTTGTTTACTTGTTTTCTCATTCGTAAGATAAAACTTGGGAACTTATGTTAAAGTTCAGTTCATCTTTGCCATCATACTAAAGGGTGTTTTTTTCGAGGTATAGAACTTTAAGTTGGCATTACTTTTCAAGACGGCGACCGATTTAACAGCAGCTGTCAAGTGATTTATTCTCAGTTAAGGTTAGGTTAGGTTAGGTGATAAGGGGTGTGCACAGCGTGAAGCTGTTGCATATACGGGTGCCTACTGGTCCATTGTGATCCCCTATAAAAATAAAAGTTAGCATCGATGCTCCTCAAAAATGCCGATTAACGTAGACTGGCTCGTTAACGAACCAGCCTGTGCTATCTATAAATTTTCTCATGTTTTCTAGATCATCAAATGACGGAGTCGGCTAGTTTGGAGGTTCGGACAGTCACAGAGCAGGTGTTTAATGGTTTCTATTTCCTCCTCATCCTGACAGCTCCTACAGAAATCGGGTGCAAATGCCCCTATCTTGTTGGCCATTGTGCCAATGGCGCAATGACCCGTTAGTACACCTATCAGGATTTTAATGTTCCTTTTACTCAGCGATATAATATACCGAGTTTCCTTTTCGTTTGTGTTAGGCCATAAACTTCTAGAGATTACGCAATCGTCCCTGGATTTCCAGGAGTTATTGATTTTCTCTTTTGATTTGAGGGCTATCTTCCTCTTGAGTACCCCAATCGGGACGAGTGGTCCCCTAACTGAGTGGTCGCTACTACTTGTATCTGCTTCTGACCCTTTACTGGCTAGTTCATCTACTATTTCGTTCCCTTCTATATTGCTATGTCCAGGAACAGGAACCCAGCAGAGCTTAACCTGGTTAGTGTGGCAGATTCTATTTAATTCCTTCCTCATGGAAACTGTAGGTATTAAAACTGTCTTTGATCTCATGGTCTCACTGGCTAAGGCTTTGATAGCAGCCTGGCTGTCTACGAAAAAAGTAATCTCCGGGGAGCTTAGCTTTTCATGATGTGCCAATTCAGCTGCTTTTTCAAAGATCTCGGCCTGAAAGACACTACAGTCAGCTGGGAGTTTATACGACGCTCTGATGTTGAGAGATTGGCAAAACACTCCAGCACCTGTTCCTGATTCCATTTTTGAACCGTCAGTGTAGAAAGGGATACCCTGTTTACTTTTATAAGTGAATTAATATCCCAACCCTGTCTTTCTGGTAATGTAAATAGAAAATTTCCTATCGAAATCTAGTAAGGGGGAATGTAATCGGTGGTCTCCATCAGTCCTGGCATAGTGTCATATCTTTGTAAGATTGACCCGTGTCCATAAGTGCTGTGCTTCCATAAACTCAGTTCTTTAAAACGAATTGCAGTTCTGAACTCATCCAGAGCCGGGAGATCCAAGATAATTTCCAACCCAGCTTGTGGTGTGGATCTCTGAGCCCCTGTTATTACTATACAGGCTAGTCTCTGTACCTTATTCAGGTTCTTGAGATAGCTTTATTAACGCTTTCCACCATACAATAGAGCCATAGGTAAGAATGGATCTGGCAATCGCTGTGTACATCCATTGGATGACTTTCGGTCGCATAACCCAACGTACACCGAAGGTCTTTATGCATGTGTAAAATGCACATAGTGCTTTTTTAATTCTTTCCTCAGTATTACGCTTCCATGTAAGCTTGGAGTCAAGGATTACTCCTAGAAATTTAGCTTCTTTAGAAAGTTTTAGAGGAGTACCATTTAGTTTGGGAGGGTTGAAGCCCTCCAGTTTCCGTTTTTTTCGTGAACAAAACTAGCTCTGTCTTGGTGGGGTTGACCCCGAGACCGTTCTTAGTTGCCCAAGAAGATAAATCCTTTAATGCGTTTTCCATAATATATCCGATGGATAGATTATACCAAAACCACTATGTCATCTGCATATGCTACAATTTTTATGCCCTGATCTTTAAACTTTGTGAGAATTTTGTTGACTACGAGGATCCAGAGCAGGGGTCATCTGACCCCTCCCTGTGGTTTGCCTCTAGTAACTGTTTCCTCAATAGTGCTAACTCCCATATGAGATTTGATAATTCTGCCATTTAGCATGGTTAAGATCCAATCGACAATGACAGATTCAACTCCAACTTCAACTAAGGCAGTTTTGATTGATTCCGTTTTTACGTTATTAAACGCACCCTTGATAAATAAAGAAATGCTGCCAGGGTTTATTCTTTTTGTTCGAGGCTTTTCTCAATATGTGAAACTACCTCATGCAGAGCAGCCTCCACTGATTTACCCTTAAGGTAGGCTTTTTGGTAGTTGCACAAATTGTTTTTGTTGAGAAGTTCTCTAACATGCAGATCAATTATTCTCTCTAGTGTCTTAAGGAGAAACGAAGAGAGGCTTATTGGTCTATAATCCTGAGCGGTCGAGTGAGTCAGTTTCCCGGCTTTTAAGATAAAGACTACCTTGACCTTCTTCCAGCTATTAGGGACGTATCTAAGTTTGATACAACTTATGAAGATTACCCTAAGTCAAGGAGTTATTTCTTTGAGAGCATATTGAAGAAGAGCCGGAAATATGTCGTCTGGTCCAGCTGATTTATAGGGTTTGAACGAGTTTATTGCCCAGATAATCTTCTGCTCAGTAATAACCTGTTTTAGTTCTTTAAATACATTTAAAAAATTGTTGAAAACACAGAGTCCAAGAAAAAATCAAAATTGCTGAGTAAGTCTTTATAATAAGCTGAGCTGTAAAATAGCAAACGAAAAGCTAACCTCAACCAATGAGCAAAAGAAATCTAATAGAAACCTCTCCTGAACATTCTCAAAGTGAAAAACGTTACTCCACTGCAAAAGCTTACGATATGGGATCACCATCTGCCCAAGAAGTCGAATCAATTATGAGACAAATACTTAGAGAAAACAACGATGAACTCTTCAAGCGACTAGCAACAAAAACTGACCTGCAACACCTTCATTCTGAGTTTGCTAACTTGCAGTCCCGTCATGAAGACATGACTCAGCGAGTGGTTCAATTAGAAAATCAAAACAAGATCTTGGAGGAGCAAATCGAAAAAATGTTACAAAAGAACACAGAATCGAACTTGGTGGTGCACCTACCTGGCGACGGCATCTCCGATGTCTGTGATACTGCAAAATCCATCTGTGCAGGGCTCCTTAATGAAAGTGATACTAGCACAAGTGTCGAATCCGCATACAGTGTGCATAATCGTAATGCTCAAACCGCAACTATAATTGTAAAGATGAAGTCTCGAGATAGAGCATGGAATGTGCTTAAAAACTCAGGGAAGCTGAAAGGGAAAAACATCAGCATACATAAAGATCTTCCTCCGAATGTCCGCCAACGACGAGCTAAACTAATTCGAATAAGAAGAGCGCTCCATGCTAAACATCCACATAAGAAAATTGCAGTAAGGGATGACAAACTGGTCATCGATGGGAACGTTTTAACCTGGGATTCCGCCTTGGGCATAAGGTGTGGTGAAAATGATGGCACTAGCATTTTGAAATCCATTTTTGGAGACATTAATTTCTTACAAAATTTAATGAATGAACTTTTACCAAACAAAAAAGATTTGTATTTCACGTCAAACATGCCAAACAATGGAAACGTCAACGTAAATGACAGAATAGACAACAGGGTGACACCACAACAGTCAGAAGATAATTTGGGTGCAAGCACAAGCGTTGCTCGTTCACACGAGGCATGAGATTCACCAGTCTACCAGAATGCCAGTATTTATATTAATAAAATTAGAATTATAAGTTATAATGTATCAGGAGTAAAAAACAAAACTTTATATGTGAATTTTTTTAATTATGTTAAATCTTTTGATATTTTTGTTCTTTTTGAAACTCATTTGTTAGAAGGAGAAGAAGATAGATTTAAGAAAATATTTTTTGAGTATGAATTAAGATGGGATAATGCTGTTAAAACATCAATCTTTGGTCGTGGCAGTGGAAGAGAGCTTTTCGGTTATCGCAGAAATCTTGTCGGTTTAAACATGAAGTTCGAAAGGGCGAATGAGTCATGGGTGTTGGATGCCGAAGCTGGTGGCGAAAAAATGTACTTAGTTCCAGTTTACCTCAATTGTAATCACTGGCAATTAGACTTTGAAAAACTGTGTGACAACTTGCAAGACATTGATTCGACGAACATAATGCTTATTGGAGATTTCAATGCCAGGATTGGCCAATCACAAAATAACTACATCAGTTCACATTACCCATTTTTCAATCTGAACCGTAATTCGAAAGACGCTTTGTGCGATAGCAAGGGATCGAAAATCTTGGAACTTGCAGATGAATTCAACTGTCATGTTCTAAATGGAAGTTGTGAAGGAGACGCTAAAGGGGAGTATACCTTCATTAGAGGAACTAGTTGTTCTGTCATTGACTATTGCTTCATATCTGGAAAATGGAATGATGTCATAAGTAATTTTGAAGTAGGAGTTGAAACGTTTTCAGATCATATGCCGCTTGAAATAGCACTTTCGTGTACAACATCACAATCTCCAGTCAATACAAGAAAGCTTAACCTTGTCCCAAAACTGATTTGGAACGATAGGAACCGAAACGTTTACCAAACAAACTTAAACAAAGAACTGGAGACGCTTGGAAATTTGGATATTTGTGCTGATATAAACACCCTTCTAGAAATGATTAAGAAAGCAAACCCGAAAAACAATCCGCAAAAAAATAAAGCATTAATTAAACAAAAATGGTTTGATGTTGAATGCATGAAAGCAAGGAAATTGTCGTTTAATTACCTCAATCTTTTAAGAACCCACAACCTGCAGATTTTTAGAAAATTATATACGGATGCGAATAGGAATTTCAAACGATTATGTTATGCCAAGAGAGTTTCCTTTGAAAATTTAAATATTGCCGTTATAAATAACACCCGCTCATCTTCAGAGTTTTGGAAAGCTGTTAAGCATCTTAATGGAAAAATAAATACTATCGCTCTGGGTTTGCAGGCATCTGATCTAAGAGATTACTTCATCAGCCTTCTCAATCGCTCAACAAATGGTCCTTTGGTGCAATATGCAGCTCCCTCGATCCTCGATGAGTACTTAGATGCCCCTTTTTCGATCCAAGAAGTGAAAGAAGTTGTTGCAAATGCAAAATTAAACAAAGCCCCAGGGGATGACCGAATCCCCTTTGAATTCTTCAAACACGCCACGGAAAAATTTATCTTTCTTTTAACATCCGAATTCAACCGAATTTTCGAAAGTGCCTCTGTTCCGGAAGTTTTTCATAAGTCAATTATTTTTCCGCTTCACAAAAAAGGTAGCTACGAGGACCCAGCAAACTACAGAGGGATTTCTTTTCTTAACACCTGCGCTAAGCTATTTGCTGGACTTATTCACAACAGACTGTCGAAGTGGGTGGAGGACAAGAACATTCTATCGGAATTCCAGGCTGGTTTCAGGAAAAGTTATTCAACCATAGACCATATTTTCTCACTGCTGAACATTGCTGATCTTTATAAAAGGAAGCAGAAGAAACTATACGCTTTCTTTATAGATCTCCGTGCAGCTTTTGACTCTGTCGACCGTCAAGCTCTCTTTTACAAGCTCTCTGTGTCAGGTGTGTCAAGTAAAGTTATAAACGTGCTAAGAGCGATGTACGACAACAACTTAGCTTACGTTTGGGATGGCGAGTCTATATCCGAGGAGTTTGCAACAGTAACTGGTCTTAAGCAAGGCTGTATTCTTAGCGCCCTCCTATTTATAATTTTCATAAATGATATTACTGATGAAGTGAGAGGTGGAATCACTGTAGAAGGATTGACTGTTCCAGCCCTTATGTATGCAGATGACATCGTGCTATTCTCCGAAACAGTAGATGGCATGCAGCTAATGATAAACAAGGCTTGCGATATATTGCAATCGATGGAATCTGGAAGTTAATTTGCAAAAATCGAAGATGATGATTTTCAGAGGTGGGGGTGGCAGATATTCAAGAAATGAGCAATGGAAATATAACGGACAGAAAATCGACATTGTGCGCGAGTACAAATACCTAGGAGTTTTGGTAACCTCAACCCTGAATATGAGACAACATCTGGAGGGAAAATTGGCGGAGGCCAAGCGCGGAATCTCTTCGTTATGGGAAAGGTGCTTCAGAAACAGATATGTTGAGCACAGTGCTAAACAAAAGTTGTTCCGCTCTACAGCCCTGTCAATCCTGCTCTACGGAACGCAAGTTTGGGGATATTCCTCCTTTGAATCTGTGGAAAAATTCCTAAGATATTTTGTGAAAAGAATACTCCGACTACCAAAAACTACGCCAAACTACATGGTTTACCTAGAAACAGGTACACCACCATTGATTATGGACACCCTCGCAATACACTTCAACTATATTGTAAAGGTATTTGAAATGGATGGTAATCGGATACCAAAAAAAGTTCTAAGAGCAGCTATCCAAGGAAAAGGATCAATGTTCGAAGAATGGACTAACCTCGCCGAAACATGTGGTACAACCATGAACATATCCTCAACTGAACAACCGTCAATGCTAAGAAGAAAGTTCAATGAGATCCTCGAAAAGTTTGGAAGCATCTTGTTTGAGAGATATGCATCGGAAGCCAGCTCTTCTCTGTTTAGATGCTACTATAATCGTCTTAACTATAACCTTCAACAGAACTCGTACCTTCTAAATAAGAACTCATTAAATAAAATAAATATTATTTTCAAAGCAAGAGGAGAATTGCTCAGTCTCAACTTTGTACCCCACCGACCAGATCTGCCTTTACTGTGTAGTCTATGTAACTTGAAAGCGCGTGAAGATACATTTCATTTTATTGCAATATGTCCTGTTCTGATTGAAATTCGGTTGAGATACTTCAACAAACGCAACTTGGAAGAAGGAGAAATGCTCAGCATACTCAACGGCGACCAGGGATGGGATGGACTTTACAACTATGTTATCACAGCACTGCGTTATAGAAAAGCTATTATTGAAGAAGATTTTTAATTATATAAAATAGTAAACAAAACAAATTTTAACAATTTCTGTATTTTTTCAATGAATTCATATTATAATATGTCAGTCTGGTAGACGGCCAAATAGGCCATACCAATTAGGCTTTAGAAATTAATATTATGAAATGTTATTATTCTAAGAAATAAAGAAGTCAATTAAACTAACTAACTAGTTCTAATTTCGATTCCGTGTGAGTAAAATCCAGCGTGTTCGATTGAAAGTAGTCAAAACTTTCTGGGAAAAAAAAAGTTGAAGACAAAAAAACTCAACTTTTGATGTGACCGTTGCAAATCACACTGATAACAAGACGTGTTGGTTTGTTTTCACTTAAATGTTCAATTTATTGACTCAAAGTCTAGACAACCCAAATCTCAGGTTCTTATCTTCAAAAAATTGTTAAATTCGCCACATCCTTAATTCGAATAACATATCAATCAGTTTAATAACAATTTGTCCTCATTCTCTTTCATTTCAGGGTGGAAACAACGCTGGACACACTGTCGTTGCCAATGGCACAGAATTCGATTTTCATTTATTGCCAAGTGGCGTTATAAATGAGAAGTGTATTTCCGTCATCGGTAAGTTATAGTCGTACATGTGCTTTGCCTTCTATCATATTAAGAACCGCCAATAAAAAGTTAATTGCACAAAGTGTGTCTTGTCTTCGATGAATGCATTAATGTTAGTTCATTTGTCATTTGGACACGGGCATGGGCAAGAGTGAAAAATGGCAATCGATATTGAAAATGATTAGACAATTTCGTACTGTGACGACACATATTAAAAGGATTACATATTGTTGGCACTTGGCACCCCTTCGGCCGGCTTGTAATGAATGGCAGTGCTACTGCTGACCTTCTAAATAAAAGCAAAAAATAAGACATGGGCTTAGATGCAGTTTCGTGCACCGGCAGCGCGGCGGTGTAGAAAGAGTGGGCGCAAGCACATTTGCGTTTTCGTTTGCCAAAAAACTCTCGGGCTGTAATAAAGTCACACCCAAACACCTTGACATTCTGAATCAAATAGGTATTGCAGTGGTTTCTTCTACAAATAACTGTTTTATCACAAAACATCATAAATAAAGTTATGTAAACTGTTAATGTGAAAAATAGTCTCGTGTGCAGTTGCTCTTATGCCTAAACAACAAATAATGTCCAAACTTGGAGTGCTAAAGGGGTGAATAAGCAAATTCTATTATCAAATCAAACTCGTGAGGAAAATCAAATATGAAGTGGTGTAATTTTTAAATTAATGGGGGAATGGTGTAATTAAAGATCCACTTAATGGGGACTTCCGAGCTTTGATAGTTGCTAGATGCCATCCTGTCTCTGTCAGTCTGTTTTGCCAAATCATAATGGACAAACAAAGTGTGATAAAATTGTTTTATAAGAATGGCAGCAGTTCTGTTTGGGCGACGTTTCGCCCAATGTACAGTTGCCATAATAATTATCAGCGATGAGGTCCCGAATTTGAGATTACTTACTTATTTACTTACTTACTTATGGTGGCGCTACAGTCTAGGTCGGACCAGGGCCTCACCCAACAAACATCTCCAGCCAGCTCGGTCCCTAACTAGCTGTCTCCAGTTTCGCACGTCAAGTTGGTTCAGGTCCTCCACCACCTGTGTGCTCCACCTGAGTCACGGTCTTCCTCTTCTGCGGCGTCCTTCCGGGTTGGATTGGAAGACTCTACGAGCCGGAGCATTATTTTCCATTCGCTCAACATGACCCAACCATCTAAGTCGCTGGACCTTAACTTTTCTGGCTACAGTTCTTGGTTGAATCTTCGTCTCCATTCTCCATTTATACAAACAGGACCAAAAATGATTCGAAGAATTTTTCTCTCAAAGCAGCCCAAAGCGTTTTCATCGGATGTTGTCATGGTCCATGTCTCTGCACCATACATTAGGACCGGGATGATGAGGGTTTTGTAGAGTGTCACTTTAGTTGCTCGGGAGAGGACTTTACTACTCAATTGCCTTCTAAATCCAAAAAAGCAGCGTTTGATTTCAGCGCAGGTGTTGTTGTCTGAGTTGATAGCGGATCCTAGGTAGACAAAGACCTCAACTACCTCGAAGTTAAATCTGTCTATGTTGACGTTTGCCTCAAGACGTCGATGTTGGTTGTCCTTTCTTGTTGACAGCATTAACTTGGTCTTGCCCTCGTTAATCGCTAGACCCATCTTCTTGGCCTCCGTCTCAAGACTCGCAAGCGCTCCACTGACATCACGCTGTGCTCTTCGTATCCTAATAGCTGGACGGACTTTTGAAAGATTGTGCCTCTGGTGTTGACGTTGGAGCTTCGCACAATCTTTTCAAGAATGATGTTGAAAAAATCGCATGACAACGCATCGTCTTGTCTAAAACCTTTTTTGAGATCAAAAGCGCCCGTTAGGTTTTTTTCCGACCATGATGGAACAGCGTGAGTTTTCCATTGTCATTTTACACAGTCGGACGAGTTTTTCTGGGGTGCCAAAACGAGACATTGCTCTATATAATTGGTCTCGCTGTCATACGCGGCTAGTCCGTCTGCTCCAGCGGCTTTGTTCGACTTAAGTTTAGATATCGCTATCTTCACTTCGTCAATGTCGGGTGGGTGGAATTGTTGGCCTTCTGCACCCAAATTGAATGGTTCTGTATTGCTGGCGGAGTTTTGCTCTTCCGTGAAGTTTTGATGACGAACAAAAAAAAATGCAGTGTGCTGCGGTTTACAACTGATAAACAAGCTTCAGTTCCTCAGACATTTCAATACCTTTTAGAAATGCTGGCATTATTTGAATCATCAGTTGACATGTCAAAACAAGCGCTTTAGTAAACAGACAACCTGTGCAAGGTATAAGTGTTTTTTTATGTTTTCATTAATTAATTAAAACCAGATTCAATTGAATTATTAGCATTGACCTCGATGATTGTCAAAATTGTTTGTTTTTGTTTAATCAAATAAATTGTACTTTGGCACAGGAGTACGACCAAACGGGTAGATAAGAATTTGAATTCGATAAGCATAGCAAGTGTGAATAGACTCTTCGGTTGTTTTACCTAAAAAACAAAAATGATTACGGTAAGAGAGTTAGTTGGAAACGCTAAATTTTGTCTTATCGTCTGCAAATGTTTAGAGGTCAAAAAATTGACTCAAAGAATATTGCTGCCAGACTGATCTAATCACGTCGTCACTTGAAATCCTTTGCTTTACCCTATGGAAAGGAAACTTAGAAATTGCACAAAATACTGACCTTCAAGACCTTTCTTGGAATGACACTTTTAAACGAAAAGTGAACGTCCGGAAACCTTAGTGTTCTTTTAACTTACTTACTTACTTACTTAACCGGCTCCCAATCCATGAAGGATATCAGCCTGAGACACTGCAGCCTTCCATCGGGAACAGTTTCTCACATGCACTCTCCAGTCGCTAAAACCAAGCGCTCAGGCATCCGCAGTCACTTGGTCTTTATACCGTAGGTTCAGTCTTCCTTGTCGTCTCGAACCTGGAATCTGCGATGAGAAGACTATCTTCACTGGAGCTCGATGTAGCCGAGCCAATGAGTCGTCTTTTCTTGGCTTTCTGGACCATATCCACATTTTAGGACAGCTCGTACAGTTCGCTTGAACCTTCTTCTCCAATCGCAATCGACGCATAGGCGACCGAAAATCCGTCGAAGGATTCTTCAATGTTGAAGAAATCACAAGATAGATCTCCTTGCCTAAACCTTGCGTATGTTTGAAACAACTTGGATGAGCTGTTACCCATTTGCACACTGCACTGCGTATCGTTTAGCGTCATGCAGCACAGCTGGATCAGTTTGTTTGGGATCACGAATTGAGACATCGCTGTCATAAGCTCTTGGCGGTCGATGCTATAATAAGCAGCCTTGAAGTTTGAATTCGATGGATTTCGAATTGAAATTCGTTGGTCCTTTCCACAATTTATAGTATATGTTCTGCCGAGAAGTACAGTCTATATACCTCAGAGAAGTAAAGGTAGTATTCATCCCCAAGGCGGGCAAATGCTCGCATGTCAACCCTAAAGATCTAAGACCTATTAGCCTGTCATCATTCATTCTCAAAACTCTGGAACGATTGATCGATATCCATAAATGTAATACCATTGATAAGAGACTATCGATGTCTCAGCATGCTTAGAAATCGGTAGAAACAGCCTTGCATAATCTGTTAAGAACTATCGAATACTCCCTAGAATATACTATGGTTGCCTTCCTGGATATTGAGGGCTATGACAGCAGCTAAAAAGCAGGATCATCAACACTAAGATGGGGGATTTTTGCACGAAAAGGTCTGTCAGCAGAGGAACTCCGCAAGGTGGTGTTCTGCCCCCTCTCCTGTGGAACATAGTAGTTAACGAACTGCTAATATCCCTCGAGAAGGAAGGCTATTATGGTGATTGCGTATGCCGATGATGTTGCTATCGCCGTCACAGGAAAACATCCTAATACCCTGAGAGATCTCCTCCAAAACGCACTTAATATGCTCACCAGATGGGCTGATCACTGTGGACTTAGTATTAATCCTCAAAAAACAGACCTCGTCCGGAATACAAAATCCCAGTAATTGTACCTCCTTCAATAAAAGGTGAAGCACTAATTTTTACCTTTCCGGGTCTGAAGCCAAACTGATAAGGCTTCAAACGTTCACACAGCACGGCGTTTAACTCTAAGACGAAGAGCCGGCAAAACCGCTCCTTATAGGCCTGGGCTGCGAATATGTCTTAGTAGCCCTATAAGGTGTTCACTAAGTAGTTCATCCTGACTGGAACTGTAGACGCCACCGTTGATTCCATCTTGGGAGTTCTTCCGCTGCCGCCTGTTGAAAAGGAGGCATGCCTTAGTGGACGCATACCTCCTCTCCCTCTCTCTCTTTGCTGCCGCCAACAACTTTCCACTGGGGTTGGAACCCAATCTTCGGTTGAAGGTACTAGGCACCCGATATTCACCACGGGGAGGTGGAGAGTAGGAGTTGATAGACAGAGGTTTCTGTGAACGCTTGTGTCCTCTTGAATGCACGTGTCTTCCCTTCGAACATCTCCTATCCTATGGCCTATGCTCTTGGCACACAAAATTTAAAGTGAATCTAAAAGGAAAATCAGTTGAAGAACAATTGAAACGATGCCAACAAGTAAATACATTGACTTTGACCCACAAAACAAAATCTCATTACTCAAAAACACACATCTCATTGAGCTTTTCGTTTGCCTTCAAACTGCCTTAAACTCAATGATACACGAAATGAACTTCAAATTTAATTCCGATGGTGACGTTATGCCATCATGGCTCGTTTGCTCTTCATTTCATCTATTCATACTTGCTAATTAGCGGAACCCATCAACAAAAATATTAAATAAGTTTAATTCCATTGTGCCTGTACCAACTAGTACTCACTGTTCTATGTCTCGTTCTGCATCATGTAACTTGAACTTATTAAATCGGTTCAACTCAGTGACTTGTCCCGTTTTAATGGCTGTTTGTTGTGCTGCAAACAGAAACAGACATACGGGCTACATTCAACAAATGATGAAAATTCAACTATAATTAGCCTCGTGCCGCTGAAAGCAAAACACATTTTGTTAACAAGTGGGAGTAGCTTTCGTGTCCCATTGTACCAACTGAAATAATTTTTATTTGATGGAAAATAATTTACATTTTTTTGTTTGTTTTTTGTTTCAGGTAATGGCGTAGTAATTCATTTGCCAAGTTTGTTCGATGAGTTGCGCAAAAATGAGGAGAAAGGTTTGCAAAAATTGCAACATCGCCTGATCATATCGGATCGGGCACATTTGGTGTTCGACTTCCACCAACAGGTCGATGGTATGCAGGAGGCCGAAAAGGGCGGAAAGTCCCTTGGCACAACCAAAAAGGGCATCGGTCCAGCCTACGCCAGCAAGGCCACACGCAATGGCATCCGAGTCGGTGATTTGTTGTCTGACTTTGATTTGTTCGCTGAGAAGTAGGTGGCAATCTGTTCTTTATTTTTTCAATCAAATAAATTCCAATTTATGATTAGATTCAAGTCAATTGTGGCGACACACATGCGTTTGTTCCCGACACTATGCGTCAATGTTGAAGCCGAATTGCAAAGGTAAATAGAAAAAAATTTGGTTGTGTCATCGAGATCGGATGTTGGTCCTGAGCGAGGAGTTTTGTGTTCTAGGTATAGAGAATACGCTGATATGGTGCGGCCATTTGTCAAAGACACAGTCTGCTTCCTACACATGGCCCTGCGACTGGGCAAGACCATTCTGGTTGAGGGAGCCAATGCGGCTATGTTGGATATTGATTTTGGTACATATCCATATGTGACTAGCAGTAATTGCAGTATTGGCGGTGTGCTTACTGGCTTGGGATTGCCACCGCAGTCAATTGGCGATGTTATTGGAGTTGTCAAGGCCTACACCACCCGTGTAGGTGATGGACCATTCCCAACTGAGCAGTTGAATGTAAGTCTCTTGTATTGCACCTTAAATCATCTGTTTGCAACTTAGATTTTCGTCTTTTTAGGAATACGGTGAACTTCTTCAAAGTAGAGGCTTTGAAGTAGGTGTAACAACTAAGAGGAAACGCCGCTGCGGCTGGCTGGATCTCGCTTTGCTGAAGTACACCTCGCTGGTGAACGGCTATACTTGCATTTGCTTAACAAAATTGGATATCCTTGATACATTCAATACCATTGAAGTTGGCGTTGGGTAAGTTTTTTGTTTATTATTATTTTTGGATATCCACTGAATATTTGGTTAAGGTAGAGTGCCTCCGTAATGTTTCAATTCAAACGCCAAGGAGGAATTCTATCACCCCTATTGTGGAGTCGCTTTAGATGTCTCGGTTTTGCTGATGATATTGAAACATCCCCTGTTGGGAAGTTCGAAGAAACTTATTTGCTTACTTAAGGTGGCGCTACAGTCCGGTGTGGACTTGAGCCTCAATCATCAGTCTCCGCCAGCTAGCTCGGTCCCTAGCTAGCTGCCTCCAGTTTTGCACTCCAAGTTGATTGAGGTCCTCTTCCACTTGTGTGCGCCACCTGAGTCGCGGACTTCCTCTCCTTCTACGTCCCTCGGGACTAATGTCGAAGGCTTTCCGAGGTGGAGCATTGGTGTCCATCCGCTCTAAATGACCGAGCCATCTGAAGCTCTGGACGGGTTGTACAACCCGTAAAATTCGCTGTTGTTTCTTCTTCTCCATTCCCCATCACTGCACACGGGGCCAAAGATGACCCGAAGAACTTTCCTCTCGAAACCACCTAAGGCATGATCATCCGATTTTGTCAAGGTCCATGCTTCTGCACCATGCAGCAGGACTCGGATGATGAGGGTGTTGTACAGTTTTACCTTAGTTGCTCGAAAGAGGGCTTTTCCACTCAATTGCTTTCTTAGCCCAAAGAAACAGCGATTAGCAAGATTAATTCTTCGTCTGATCTCGGCGCTGGTGTTGTTGCCGTGATAATTGGGGAGCCAAGGTAGACAAACTCCTCTACTACCTCGAAGTTGTATGCGTCTATTGTGACGTTCTGTCCGAGCCGTCGGTGTTGGGTGTCCTTACTCGAAGACAGCATGTACTTCGTTTTTCCCTCATTTACCGCTAAACCCATTTTTGACGCTTCTGTCTAATTCTCACAAAGGCGCCATTGATTTCACGCTGTGTTCTTCCCATTATATCAATATCATCGGCGTACGCCAGAAGTTGAACAGATTTTTGGAAGATAGTTCCTCTGGTGTTAAAGAAATCGCAAGACACATCGCCTTGTCTGAATCCTTTTTTGACATCGAAAGATTCCGTATCCCATTGCCAACCTTGATGGAGCAGCGTGAGTTCTCCATCGTCATCTTGCACAAGCGAACGAGCTTGGCAGGGATGCCAAAACTAGACATAGCTCTATACAGTTCGTCTCTGTAGATGCTGTCATACGCGGCCTTAAAATCGATGAAAAGGTGGTGGGTGTCGGTTTGGAGTTCATAGGTTTTTTCCAGGATCTGCCGCAAAGTGAAAATTTGGTCGATGGTTGACTTTCCTGGTCTGAAGCCACATTGATAAGGACCAGATTGTTGACAAATGGCTGCACACGTTCACATATACATATACGGCAGAGAGGATCTTGTAGGCGATGTTAAGTAGACTGATTCCTCTGTAGTTGGCGCAGTTTAGAGAATCTTCCTTCTTTAGGATCGGGCAAACAATGCTGAGTTTCCATTCATCGGCCATGTATTCCTCCGATCATATCTTACAGATGTGTATGCTCCTTTCTAGATCGTCGCCTGAAGCTTTGAACAGCTCGGCAGCTAGACCATCTACTACAGCGACTTTGTTGGATTTCAGCCGTGATATTACCGTTTTCATTTCTTCTAGGTCGGGTTCACGGAATTGTTGGTTATCATCGTGTCCGATGAAAGGCTCCTGCCTGACGGCGGGATTTCGTTCGTCGTCGCCGTTACATTAGAGGCGGCAACTCTAATTGCTTTCTGAAAATGTTGGTACTGGTCCTCGATACTTGATGTTGGCGGCATAGGACTCCTTAAGAGGTTACTTGACACTCGATCAGAGAAGGAACTGGCGATCTCTTGCCATTGTAGCCTTCCGACGTCCAATTTTCTTGCAGCCGTTGTTTTGGCCATTGTCGGGATATTCGTAGCACTTCCTTGGCTACGACGAGGTAGTGGCCCGAGTCGATTTTGGCTCCTTGGAAAGTTCGAACATCTAGAATGCTGGACAAGTGCCTTCCGTCGATTGCAATGTGATCAATCTGATTGATCGGGAGATCTCCATATTCCTTTATGGGTGTTGAGATGTGGGAACCACGTGCTTGCTACCACAACATTTCGCCCCGCAGCAAAATCGATCAGCCTGAATCCGTTGTCGGAAGTGGTGTCGTGCAGGCTGTGCTTTCCGACTGTTCTGCCAAAGATGCCTTCTTTTCCCAGCTTTGCGTTAAAATCGCCGAGGACAATTTTCATGTCATAGCTAGGACATTGCTCATATGTTTTGTCGAGGAGCTCGTAGAATTCGTCTTTGGTGTCGTCCTTTTTCTCTTCTTTGGGGGCATGCACGCAAATTAGGCTAATGTTGCCGAATTCAGCCTTGATTCGGATCGTCGTGATGCGTTCGTTTAAACATTTGAAGCTCAAGACTTTTTTCCTGAGTCTGCTTCCCACGACGAGTCCGCATCCAAAGAGTCGCTGTTGTTGCTCCCGGAGCAATCACCATAGTAAATGTCGCAGTTTTTCATCCTCCTTTTGCCCGGTCCATCCCATCGCATTCCATGGATAGCGGTAATGTCTGCTTTGTAGCAGTTGAGGGTCTCCGCTTATTGTTCGGCAAAACGCGGTCTATTAAGGGACCTAACCCTTCGTTGTGGGGTAACTAGTAGTAACAGCCTATTGCGCTGTCGACCATGGGAGGCCCTTTTGCGAAAACAAGTTTCGCGATCGCATAGCTCTTAGTTCATCGTAGTTGTCACCGTAAGCCGCTCCGCCACGGCAAGGCTTACACCACTCTATTTTATTTATTTAACTTTTTCAAAGTTGTGATGTTGATTTTTTTTATAATCTCACTAACCGGAACATTATCTCTTTCTTTAATTTTCAGTTACAAAATCGATGGGAAAGAAATCCACCACTTCCCAGGTACAATTTCTGAGTTGGAAAAAATTCAGGTTATCTACCAGACCCTGCCCGGTTGGAATTGCAACACCGAGGACATCCGTCAATTCAAGGACCTTCCAGAAAATGCACAATCCTATGTCCGATTCGTTGAAAGCCAATTGTTAATTCCCGTCCGGTGGGTTGGTGTTGGCAAGGGACGTGAATCAATTATTCTGGTTGATTAGTAGATTTTATTGACAATTGTATTTTTTAAAATTATATTATCACCCTCTTGTCCTCTATAATCAAATCAAAAAGTAAAACTTAGTCACTTAAGCAAATTTCAGGTAAGTTCTATCACCTCGGAGTAGGATGCATACTTTCTTTGTATTATCATCTTTTCTTTGTCAAGCGTTGAATTTCCTCAAGAAAACATCGCCTTCGTATGTTTAAGAAAATATCTATATGATTTTGGAGTTGATTTTATTTTATATAAACTTAACAAAATATATATTTAATCATTATACAAAAAACATAGACAAATATACAAAGAAAACAGCGTTTTTTTCTTTATTATTTCGAGAACTCTAAACAAAATAGAATATAATTTGTCGATGCCTTATTGTCTCACAAAACACAGAACACTTTGGACAATGTTAACAAACTAAATATTAATTCTAAACAAAATATAATCAATTGTACTTAAATATTATACAAGAAAACGCAATTATCAGCCTTATTACCGTACCCGATCGGAGAATTCTCCGATCGCAGCAAATGTCCTTTCCTTTATTTCCTTCACCGTGACCGTACCCGATTCGTACTTAAATTAGTGACGTGTACCGACGCAATTCTTTGTTGTTATGCGAGTGAAAAAATATTTTTAGTCCCGCTCTCGACCTTTGTATATAATTTATATTTTTGGCGGGTAGTTTCAAGATGGAAAACGATGGTGGTGCCATCCTAAGAATTTTCACAGAAGCAGTTTTTTTTTCATAAGTTTGTATTGTGTGTTCTCTGCTTGCTTCTGTCAAAGACTGTCAAACCAAGCAGAAAACCAATCTTGATAGTAACTGGTAGTTCCATATACAAAGGTTGCGAAACTTTTTTGTTTCGGAGACAATCGGACGATGTATCGCATGAAATCGCGAAACGTCGCTCTCGATTTGAAATTCCGATGCAGATTTTAAATTTTTTCGTAGATGTCTACGATTGTCCGAAAGTACACTGTGGTAGAAAAATTGTAGAAATTGTACAAATCGGAGAGAATTTTTCTCCGATCGGGTACGGTAATAGGTCCATATGTTTTGTTCGAATTCGAGCGGTTCGCACAAAATCAAAAAAATCATTCAAAAGTTAGTTTTTAAAATGAGAAACGAAAAGAGAAATCAATTATCTTGCACTGTTCTTGCTATTTTTCAAATTTTCAATTTTTCAATGATGTTGATGAGATATTCTTTGATTTTATTTTTATTTTTATATTTTTTTTGTTGTTCTAGACTTTTTGTGATTTTATTTTTACCAAAAAGAACTTAAATAAATAAAACAAATACATCTATTTTTTTATTTCTATAAAATTTATATAAAAAAGAACATCATAGTTAAGGCAGTAATACTTTATAATTGTTTGTTAACATCGCTATTTTATCAACGGATTTTTGTTATGAGAAATCCCTTACTTAACATCAAAAATTGTATTGTATTATTTTTTTTCAAATAAAAGGAGAATCGAAGCCAGTTGAAGTAAACAAAAAGTTGTTTTTTTTCTGTTTTTTGCTCAATTAAGCTACACACTTTTAATTCAAGAATAAAAAATAAATAAATAGAGTGGCGCGACAGCTCTTGAAGAGCCAAGGCCTAAGTGGCTTACTCTCATCAACAATTCTCTGAGTGCGTGTGAAGAATTGAGGGGACCTACAATTTAACGCCGATTCCGAACGGCAAAGTTGAGAAGCACTTTTTCATGACAGATTGATACTCTTGGAAGATTTGTCAGGTCTTCGCAAGAGGCAGTACCCGTGAAAGATGAAATAAAAACTTGGCCTGAGTAGGACTCGAACCAACGACGCACACAGGTAAATTTTCCCAAAAAGCTGGCCATAACTATAAAAAAAAAATAGTGTAAGCATTAAGCCTCATATATCATTCGATGCAGATTATAACGGTTTAATCAGCAGATGCTTTCAAAGTGCAAACTTTAAGGGAACAAATGCAGTAGCTGTTTTGATCTGGCGAGAAGAAGTCATTTTGGTTTATTTTTTTCTTTCTTTTTTTGGGTGCTTTTAAAATTTATTAAACATGGATTCTGTTGCTAGTGGTATGTTTTATTGAGATAATATTTTTTTTTGTCATATTTTAAGTTGATAATTAATTTTGAGGCCTTTTAAGGCAGAGTATTTTATTGGTACAATATTTTTATCATTTTTTAACTTTAATAATGCAAAAGTTAAGTTTTTCTGCGGATTTCTGTAATGAAAATAGTCTTAAAATTTGCGTTTGCATTTCCTTAATCAGAAACAGTCAAACTATTTTGCGTAATTTTGCGTTCTTTTTAAATATTCGCACTTAAAGTTGACGCGGAAGGGCTTTTTTTTTTGTTTTTTTAATATAAACTTTTTTACTTTTTACGCAAGATCGCGATCAAGTTTCACTTTTCTTTCTAAAAATCAGCTTTCTGAATGTTTGAGAAGATGTACATCTCGTGACATACCGAAAAAATCAATTTTTTGACAGAAACGTAGGAAAATGAAACTAATGTTGACATTTCAGAGCAAACAAACAACTTTTATGTCCGATTTTGTCTATGAGCATAAAAGAAGGTGGTTAATTGCCAAAAAAACATAAAAAATAACAAAAAAATAATTCTGAAGCTATTCTTCCAATTGGACTCCGCAAAGAAGCACAAGAGGCTCGAAAAAAGGACATAAAAAGTAAAGTGTTGCATACATACTGATTTTTTGTACAAGGAAATTAAAACACTTATGAAATTTTTTGGTATGCAAGATTAATAATAAATTGCATAAAAACGTGTTGATAAAATTTCCAAAAAATTGACTGAGCCGTTTTTGAGAAATCTGGAAAAGAGTGTTATAAACCCAAAAGGTACTACCAAAATGGATCTCTTTTCCGATTTATTTGTTATTGAAGAATATATTTTAAATAATATTTTGGAATGCGATTTCACTAAGGATAATGTTAAGTATAACTGTGCAAATATTAAACAAAATTTGTAAAGCCGAAATGGAGATATACGGGAATAATCAAAAAATCAGCCGCAAAGTCCCTAGTATTAGAATTTCACTTCGATACATGGCCATTAGGGGTATAGATAAAAATCTGAAAAAAATGGATTTTTTTAAAATTTATTTGGAGACGATTGAGCAGATACCTTCATTAATTTTCGAAAAAAAGCAAATAAGAACCACCCTAATGTAGATAATTACTTATTTATTTATTTATTAATATATTTATGTATTTATTTATATATTTATTCATTTATTTCTTAACTTATTAATTATATATGTCCTAATTAATTTATTTATTATTTTCTAAAAAGCAATAAGCATGCAATGCAATACAAAGAAAATACCAAATTTGAAAGCACCCTTTTTCATCCTTTTTGCATGGTCTTTGGCGAATTTGGTTGTATATTTGCTTGAAAATTGTTGTTTCCTTTGAAAATTAACTTTTTATGAATTTCCATGCAACAATAAAACAAAAAAACCCAAAAAATAATTTTGGCCAGCTTTTTGGGAAAATTTACCTGTGTGCGACGTTCTGCTTAGCAGCCAACGCACTTACCAACTAAGCTACGGGCAACTGCAATTCAAGAAGCTACTGACATTGATATTGCTTCAGTGTTGCCCATGTGCCTCTCTAATAAAACTTAACCTACTCGAATTACATGCACATCCAGATCTCCAATAGAACGAAACCTAGTGAAGTTAGCCGGAATTCAATCTACTCATAGCAAAAAAGGGAAAACCCGCTCTTTTTGGATTCCGACCTCGAACGATGAACTTGGTAACAATTTATTAGTTAAGATAAGAAAGAAATTAATTTTGTAACAGATTTATAGAATAAATTTTCCCTGTTAACAAAAACTTCTTTAACTTTTAAACATTTTACAAAATTACTTGAGATTTGTAAGAAACTAATAAAATACCTGAGATTTGTAGACTAGTGCCGAAGCCTTCAAAAATGGAAAAAAACGAAAAAAATCACAGTAGAATAAAACAAATTAGAAATGGTGGGGAATGCGATAAAAATGAAAGGAAAAATAAACTACGGGCGATCCGAGTTCGGGAAGTGGGCGGGGGGCGGATATTAAGGGGAAAAAATGATTTATCTTGATTTCCGGCCAAACTAGAGGTCCTATGGAAAAATGTTAAATGACAAAGTTGTAGGTAACAAAAAGATCTACAACTTTTATTCAGACAACTTTTTCACATAACCTCAAAATATATGTGAAAAATTCAAAAAAACAAGTTTTTGGTTTTTTATTTTTATCTTTAAAAAAAAATAATTTTTTTCTACGAAATTTGGTGAAAACTTCCCTTATTATATCCCAGATACACTGTAATTTATCTGGTTAAAAATATTTATTTTTTCATCTTATTTTGACATAATATCATAAAAATACCCTAATTTTGAATCGAAAATTCTCGTGTCAAAATTTCGCCTTTTCTTAAAAAGTCGGCATGCTATTTGTTTGTTCAAACCTCTACTTTCTGATGGTGTAAAAAAAATATACATTACCATAGTAAATATTCTCAGAAAATGCAAAAAATTGAAAAAAATCGAATTTGACTTTTTTTGCAACAATCGATGTAACCGTAGTGTTCTATCCATTATCATATACCTCTGTTAGTGATGGGTCAAACCGAGTTGGCGAACCAAGTTGGCAAACCGAATCGATAAAAACGAAAAACCTCAGATAATATTCCAGAATTCGATTTTCAAAATCATACAAGAATACCACTTTTGCAAGAAAATTTTTTATCCAACGAGAAGAACAAGGACAGAATAATAAAAACTTTAATGAAAAAATTGCAATCACAAGGGTTTTCCTGTAAACAAATAGAAGAAAATGCTGATGCTGACATAATTAAAACCTCGATAGAACTTGCTAGAGACTCTAATAAAACTGTCATTGTTGTGGGTCAAGATATTGATCTTTTGGTCCTTTTAAATCAATTACATTTAAATAATAGTCATGACATTTATTTTCTCAAGCCAGACTCTGGAAATGTAAAGGATCTATTTTTCACATCTAATAGTTTCAACCATCACTCCTTCAAAAATATTATTGCACTTCTGCATTGTTTTTCTGGTTGCGATACAACATCTGGATTTGCCGGAAAAGGAAAGAAAAGTGTCGTTAATTCATTATTAGTTTCTAAAAATTTGTTAAATTTGGCCAATGTTTTTTATAACAAAAATGAAAGCAAAGAAAATATTAAAATGAATGGACTACAATTAATCAAAACTATTTATAAATGTAAAAATGAAAAATTAACACTAAATCAATTAAGGTTTCAAAAATATCAATTGGCAAAGATTAAATCATCGTTTATTTTGGCAAACCTCCCACCCACAGAAGGAGCAGCAGAACAACACTGTTGTAGAGCATATTATCAGCTTCAAACTTGGTTGGGTAACGAATTGAGAGCAATAGATTGGGGCTGGAAGCAACACCAAGGTGGCATTATGCCC
The DNA here is from genome assembly GCA_943590905.1 of Sphaerophoria taeniata. Taxonomy (NCBI): domain Eukaryota; kingdom Metazoa; phylum Arthropoda; class Insecta; order Diptera; family Syrphidae; genus Sphaerophoria; species Sphaerophoria taeniata. Next base: position 224,029,176 of record OX016540.1, on the reverse strand, counting down.
AAATTTACAGAAAAGGAATTAATTCCGGAAGTATTGCTTAAAACAATTTGCTGCAGCTGTGAAAGTGGATGTAACAGTTTAAAATGTGGCTGTCGAAAACATGGTTTGAAATTTACAAATCTATGCACAAACTGTCATGGTTCCGAAAATTGCTCAAATATGGAAGAAACAACTTACGAGGAAGTTAATGAGGAAATTTTGGATGAAGAACCAATGCAGTCTGAAAATAACATTTGAGACGAGGAAGGTGGTGGTCTTGAAGATTTCGAAGATTAACTGGACTGCAGTTGGAAAGGTCTGTCACATCTTAAGATGAAGAAATGCAATCAGAATCAGCTTCTTAACTTATATGTATATATGTAGAGGAAAGGAAAGGATCTAAGCAAGAACACTAGATTTTAGTTTTAATAAAGTTTTTGTTCAATTATACAGATTTGAAATAATGTTTTGATTGTAATTAATTAATGTTAAATATAAAAAATATAGAAAAATAGGTAATTTAAATTGACTTTCACTAGACTTTTACTTTTTTTACCTTGAGTTTTTTTGTCGTGCACTTTACTTTTCATAACGTAATTGTTTGACCGAATAAAAATTAGTTACTTTACATTTTTTTGGTCTAAGTCTAACCTCTACTCTTTTCATAAAAATGCAATGATTTTGAATTGAATTCAAAATGTGTAAGTGCCCATAGGTTGTTTTTGTGTTTGTTACTTATACAGGGTGATTCACGAGCGTTGTGCCAAAAAGCTAGAGCGCGTAGGTTGAGTTGAGACAAGAAAAAAATCGTATGGGAGGGGGGGGGGTCTATTTGCCTCCGTTTAGCCGGGAGGGGTGATTTTCTGAAAAATTGACTTATTTTGTAAAAAAAAATATAAAAAATCAACGGCTTCGTTTACAACACCGTGCTATACCTTTCTGAAAAGCCAAAAACTTTTTCTTTCACTTTGTTTTTAAATTAAATTGTTTTAACGAATAGTTTAAAAAAATAAATTTTCAAACTCAAAATTTTCAAAAAAAGCAAAAAAAAAACATTTTTGAACTAATTTTTTTCAAAATTTTATGTAATTAAGTACTAATTTTGTTTTAAAAATTCAATGTGTTTGTTAATTTTTAGTCGAAAACAGATAACCGGATGCAAAAATGTCTTTTCGTTTTTGAGAAATTAAAAAAAACCAAAACCACTTTTTTCTAAGAAAATCTCTGTTTTTATTTTTACCTATCTGGACTTTTAGTTTAATTTATTAGTTTAATTTATAAATTTAATTTTTTGTAATTGGAGTTTTATGAAAACTCAATAAAGTAGAAAAGTATTGGATTTTCCCTCGATTAATCATTTTGTTCATTGAAAACGTCTGCCATTGACCTTTCACTTCTAGCTCTCCGTGCTCTCGTCGGCGGATTCTTGAAAACATACTACGACTTGGGCACCATCTATTGGGACATCTTTCAGCGTAAGGTCTTTCGGCTTCCCGATCTCGACAACAAGTTAAACCGTAGCAGAAGTTCCTGTCCGCTAACTCTTCTCGAGCGTATGAGTTTGTTATTGTTATGTGTTGATGAGTTAATATTTTAATTGTAAATGGTTGTTTAGTAAATATGCAATGCCTTTTATTTACCTTTAGGTTGTTAATTGTTTTTTCAATCAAGAAAAATTGCGGTTTAATTATCTTAAGCCCCTAGCAGGTAGTACCCTTCGCCGGCGAGTGGCCGCGGCCCCAGGTATAGTAAGAAAAAATTACAGGTCAGTTTTCAGACGTTATCAATGAACAAAATGGTTAATCCAGGGATAATGTAATACTTTTCTACTTTATTGAGTCCTCATAAAACTCCAATCACAAAAAATTAAATTTATAAATTAAACTAATAAATTAAACTAAAAGTCCAGATAGGTAAAAATAAAAACAAAGATTTTTTTAGAAAAAAGTGGTTTCGGTTTTTTCTTAATTTCTCAAAAATGAAAAGACATTTTTGCATCCGGTTTCCTGTTTTCGACTAAAGCCTAGTACATACTTGTGAACCATCTCGTGAACCCATACAAATTTTGGTTTTTGGATCACCCGTGAACGTGCTCTTGAAGCTGAGTGGAGAACAAAGTGGAGAGTTTTCGTTCACGGGCAATTCACGTGCAAAATGTACGGGAACTGTTGGTGAAGCTTTGACATTTGGTTACAAAAAGAAGTACAGTTTTCAATTTGTACTGAATACTGATACTGATTCCTCATTTAAAGTTTGTGGCTGCTTTGCGCGTGGTTTTAAAAAAAAAAGTTAAAATGGATTTATATGAAACAGAATACAAATGTTCACAACGTGTATTCACAAGTGTGTACCAGTGAGCAATGTCAAAAGTTCACTTTCTCCACTGGCGAACGTTCACTTCACGAGGAAGTATGTACTAGGCTTAAAAATTAACAAACACATTGAATTTTAAAAACAAAATTAGTACTTAATTACAATAAATTTTGAAATAAATTAGTTCAAAAATGTTTTTTTGCTTTTTTTTAAATTTTGAGTTTGAATTTTTTTTTTTAATTATTCGTTAAAACAATTTAACTTAAAAAAAAGTGAAAGAAGAAGTTTTTGGCTTTTCAGAAAGGTATGGCACGGTGTTGTAAACGAAGCCGTTGATTTTAAATATTTTTTTAAACAAAATAAGTCAATTTTTCAGAAAATTGCCCCTCCCGGCTAAACGGGGGGAATAGACCCCCCCTCTCATACGATTTTTTCTTGTCTCAACTCAACCTACACGCTCTAGCTTTTTGGTACAACGCTCGTGAATCACCCTGTATATTATATGTACATTTATATGTATAATAAACCAGCACCAGCAACGTCAACAGCGTCGTTTGGTCAAAGTCCTAAATTTGCTGTTGCTGGTCCATTGCTGACAACTTTCAATGTACAAAATTCAGAGGCGCCAAACAACAAAAAATAAAACAAACATGAAAACAAGGAGAACGAAATGTCAAAACAGATGAAATGACGTCGCTGGTGCTGGTGGCAATGTGTTTGGAAAATATTTGCTGGACAGTGTTGACGGCGCTGGTGCTGTTGCTGGTTTAATCTGTTTCACGCACAAGTTCTAACCTAAAGTCTTTTCATAAAAATGCAATGATTTGGAATTGAATTCAAATAGTGTAAGTGCCCAAATGTTTGGCTTTAATTAAAGTTGTTCTTGTGTTTGTTAAATGTCACGTGAATTTTCGATTCAAAATTAGGGTATTTTTTTGATATTATGTCAAAATAAGATGAAAAAATAAATATTTTTAACCAAATAAATTACAGTGTATCTGGGATATAATAAGGGAAGTTTTCACCAAATTTCGTAGAAAAAATTGTTTTTTTTTTTAAAGATAAAAATAAAAACCAAAAACTTGTTTTTTTGAATTTTTCACATAAATATTTTGAGGTTATGTGAAAAAGTTGTCTTAATAAAAGTTGTAGATCTTTTTGTTACCTGCAACTTTGCCATTTAATATTTTATCATAGGACCTCTAGTTTTGCCGGAAATCAAGAAAAACCATTTTTTCCTCTTAATACCCGCCCCCACCCACTTCCCGAATTCGGATCGCCCGTAATTTATTTTTCCTTTCATTTTTATCGCATTCCCCACCATTTCTAATTTGTTTTGTTCTACTATGATTTTTTTCTTCTTTTTTCCAATTTTGAAGCTATCGGCACTAGTCTAAAAGCAAAACACGTCTATTTAGTTTTTTCGTCATAAAGTCAACTTCATTGCTAAAGATTTGTGTCCCTCGTATGATAAAATCAAGGAATCAAAGAAACAATGTTATCTGGAAGAATGTGTGATAACAGAGACGAGTACGCAATGCGATCTTTAAGCTATATGGACCATAGTATAAGGCGTGTACGTTCTTCACAGAAGGATGTATTAATCTCTGAACACCTTAAAACTAACTTGAAGTATTTGACACTTATTTTCAAATGGGGATGTGATGGTGCACAACAAAAGTCTTACAAGCAAAACCCCAGTTCCGGAGAATTTTATGAGGAAAGCCTCTTCAGTATTTCGATGGTTCCCATTCAAATGCATTACCATTCAGGAGAAGAAAAACGTATTATTTGGAAAAACCAAGCTCCTTAATCGACCAGATATTGCCGGCTAATAAAACTTTTATTCGCAAAGGAAACAACTGAGTTAATTAAACAAGAAGTTGATCAAGTAAAACAACAAGTTAACTCTTTAACAGCTGTACAAATTAACTAATACGGATTTAAAGTTTCGGTTCTTCAGAAATGAAACCAAACCAGCTGAAATTACCGGGGTTTATATAGAGCTGATAAAAGGTTTTCACGTCAGTTTGGAAGCACACTCTTCTTCTTATTAACCTTGACGCCTTCGTCACCAGCATACGAACTTACGAACTTTATATTTTGAGAAGTACGGTTGGTTTTATATGCCAATAAGCGTTCATAAAGTGATATTCCATCGCAAGCAAGTTATTGCATCATGTATCTTTCCGATTGGCCAGCTGCTATCGGAAGAAGCGCAAGAGGCAAGGAAGGACAACAGGAGATACAATACAGGGAGCTTTTTACGAGAAAAACATCAAGATTAGACACAATGACCGACGTATGAATTTTATTTTAACTATCGTGTAAGTTGCCGACCCTTAACAATTACCTTTTTTATTGTTCTCCAGTGTTACCGCAGGGAAAAATATTTTCGAGTCCAAGAAGCTGAAAAAACGAGTCATTTACAAAAAAAAACGAGTCCAAGTAAAAAAAAATTAAATTCTTTCAGAAATCATTTTTTTTTATTTTTAACATACAAGAAATCAATTGTATGGTTTGAATGTTCGAAATACAATCGTTTAGGACAAGAAATAACGTTCCAAACATATGATTTATTTTTTCAAAATATAAAATTCTTAGTAATTGTACCTATTTGTGTTCTGAAAATAAACGAGTCAAACGTGATAAAAACGAGTCCCCGAGTCAAGGAAGAAAAAACGAGTCCATTTTGACTCTATTGAGTCCATGTGGTAACACTGTTGTTCTCTGTATTAAAAATGTTAAACAGAAACTCTTATAAATGTAAAAAAAGCTACTTTTTTATATAAGAAGGCTAAAGACGTTCGTGCAACCAATTCTGTATGTTTGTTGAAACATTCAATATATAAAATCAGAAGAGCCAGTTGTACAATCAGTGCAACGATTAAGCACTTTTCAGTAATCTTAAGAACTTACCAATAAAGAAGTTTTCCCAAACCTTATTATTTCATTTAAAACCTGAACCAGGTTCAAAGCTGATCCTCAGTTGCACAACTCCAATAAAAACAGCTTCAGGTCGTTTGATGATTGATTATTTTTGACACAATTTTCACATGAAAAACACCAAAGTCTTATGATTCTTATTTTATTTAAATAATTAAACCTAATATTAAATATTAATAATTTACAGCAAACATTTACAATATAGGTTTTAAATTTGTCAACAAAAATGTAAAACGAATTTTTCTGCATTAACTATAACTGCACACTTCTGGTTCCGGGCTTGAAGAAGCCGACGACATTGTCGAATCACAACCAGCATCAATTCCATTGATAAGTGCTTGTTCGCGTTTTTCTCTGCGTTCCCGTGCCCGACGGTTCTGAAACCAGATCTTCACCCTTGTGTTTGTCAGGTCCAGCTGTGCTGCCAAGTTATTAGCATCCTCCGAACTGAGATAAGTCGACATGCTATAAGCCTTCTCTAGTGCCTGAAGTTGAACTGGTGTGAATGGAACTCTTGGTAATCTGCCGGGGGTTCTCTTAACAGGTCCACTTCGGAAAGAGCCTGTAATGACATTCTTTAGGTTAGTAAAAAAATAAGAATCTTTGCAAATGTTAAGTGCGATCTTACGTGGCAGCTTTGGAGGATGATATCGAGTGTATTGCAACCAATCAAACATTACATTCTGTTGCTGGAACTCTCGCACTTGATTTTGTGACACATCGGCCTTAAACTGGCCAGAGGCAGGTTGTTCTGGAGATTCGGCCTTAAGTTTAATCCTTTCTGCTAGTCCAATGGAAAAATTAGTCCCGGTATATCGGTTCCCAGCTCGATTTAGAATATAGTCGATGGTAAAGTCAGTCATTGTAAATTTTTTTCCAACAAGATGCTGATTCATTCACGTTTCTCCAAGTACTGACCTAATTCGCAACATCCTCTCACTATTTATAGGATCTTCATTTGCATGCCTGCGCCTCTTTGAAATGTTTGCCAAAATCGAAATCCCATTCGTCCTTTTTTTCCAGAGCAAGGATAATCCAACAAAACTAATCGAATTCATCGAAGCGAAAATTAGGGCGTTCCAAATTGCAGTACCAGTACAGGTAGGCTGGGTCATCTTCTTCACACACACGGCACACATGATCCTGTTCATCCCTTCTAAATGTTTTCATATAAATGATACCTTCCGCCATCGCCATATCAATTCAAAAATAATTTGTTTACTATAAACAACAACCCCCTTGGCCGAAGGGAACAACACAATGAATGTCTGATTTTGTTCATCCCCTTAATCGTTAACATCTCAAGTATCAAATTTCTTATCAAAAGTGGCGATCTGTGAATCCCGAAATGATTGAAGCAGACCGCAACTATTAACATATCATATCATCTCATTGTTAAATGGTTGCAATTTGTTTGTTGTTACAATTTGTTTGACTGAATTCACGGAATAATTGAAAAATATCTGTTGTTCCAATGGGAAATGAAATCCGGATCCTTTTTCATGTTTCTTCCGCCCAACATCCCTGAGGTTGAGGAACAACTTATTTGGTAAACTCGTCGAGGAGAGAGATACTCGTTGATGATAATAGTAATTATTGGGCTTATCCGTTCAGGATTTTTGGACTTCTGCTTTTTTCTCTCGGTTTGCCTCAAGTGGGCACTTGGAGGATTTGATTCTTCAATTGCTAGGATTGTGTGTTTGAGATGACAAATTACTTGATTACTGTCGTGTATCAGTTTAAAGTAATAAAAAAGGAGATTGTTTGGATGAGATATGGCGACAAAAATTGAGTAATTTTTTGAGGATAATTTAAGGCAGCTGTGGGATGGTATAGTGGCCAATTACGGGCACTTAATGCAATTAAATTATTGTCTCGTTTTAAGTGAATGAAAACTCAATTTGACCCAGTGTTGCCAGATTGAGGGATTTATCCCTTTTTATGGGATAATGTAAGCTAAAAGGGATAAAGGGATTTTTTTAACCTCGTAGAACAAAAATGAGGGATTTTCATTAATGCAATATTTGTCCATTTTGATTCATATCTTAACGCGCATAACTGAATTTTCAACAGATGCATACGGAATTTGGATTTTTATCATTTGTCTTACAACAACATTACCCATCCCCACTTCGCTCTTCGTCTTTGGTGAAAATGAGTGACTTATAAATATCGCTTTTGTATGGTGGCGTGGCAGTACATTGTCTCATATTTGCTTTTGTCATTTTGTAATAGTCTGTGGCCAATGTCAATTGGCGTTTTTTCTCTTTTACCTCTAAGCAGATGTGTCAAGGCAAAGCAGATCATATTCAAATGGCATTTTTAATTGGCAATCTGGAAGTAAAAAAAAGCATTCTGAAAGCGTTCAATTGGGCAAAAGTGACAGTTCTCATTCTGAAAAGAAGAGAATTTCCCTTCTGATTTCAAAAACAGAATGCTTCTTTTTAGATGCCAGATTGCCAATTAAAAACGCCAAAAGTCTTCCGATAGTAATTTTTTACTAATTACTTTTTTTAACAATTTTTTGTTAAGCTTGGTTTAGACGCACAACTGTCTTAGGCATCCATTTTCAATTCTGTGTTTGTTTTTGTCTATGAAATCAGAAAAAACAAGTGAAGTTGTCTTTGGTCAGCTATACGCTATATTTGTTCGGTCAATTTATCCTGAGCAAATAGAATTAGCTCCCACCACACCATACAAACATTCCAGGCGAAATGGAATGAATGAGCGAATTTCAGTGCTTGGTTAAAGCCCGACTTTAAGGCATTCTTTACGACCTGTGAGATGACAATTCAGTGCGGAAAACTATTTAATATTTAATAATGTGCTATTAACTACAAAATTTTAAACTATATTTTGACTTTGTTTTGTTTTTGGTAGTGTGTGGGATAATTGTGGGATTTCTATGAAATCTGTGTGAGAAAAAAGGGATTTCTCAGACCTACTGTGGGAAAACAGAGTTCAAAAGTCTGGCAACACTGATTTGACCATGGATTTATTTGGGTATTCAAACAAAGGTTACTTGGGATTTTGTTTCTGTAATCTTATGTATATAGGTACTTGCAATTCCAAATCAACTGTTTTACTTGATGCTTATACTCAAGGTTACGATCTGTTTTAGTGTTCAACGAACTGGAAGAGTAGTTTTCGACATAACGGTTTGGTTTTCTTAAATATTCTCTTTCTGTGTTTAAATTTTATCACAACTTGTCAAAAAAATGGAAAAAAGTCACTACCTTTGTAATACAAAATTTTCTTGTAGTTACTTACTTACTTAAGGTGGCGCTACAGTCCATTGTGGACTTGGGCCTCAATCAACAATCTCCGCCAGCCAACTCAGTCCCTAGCTAGCTGTCTCCAGATTTGCACTCCAAGTTGATTGAGGTCCTCTTCCACATGTGTGCGCCACCTGAGTCTCGGTCTTTCTCTCCTTCTGCGTCCCTTGGGAATAGTGTCGAAGGCTTTCCGGGCCGGAGCATTGGTGTCCATCCGCTCTAAATGACCGAGCCATCTGAATCTCTGGACCTTGACCCTTCTGGCTAGGTCCACGTCGTTGTACAACCCGTAAAGTTCGCTGTTGTATCTTCTTCGCCATTCTTCATCAATGTACACGAGGCCAAAGATGACCCGAAGAACTTTCCTCTCGAAACAGCCTTAGGCACAATCATCCGATTTTGTCAAGGTCCATGCTTCTGCACTATACAGCAGGACAGGGATGATGAGGGTGTTGCACAGTTTTTAGTTGCTCAAGTAAGGGCTTTTCCACTCAATTGCTTTCTTAGCCCTAGGAAACAGCGATTAGCAAGAGTAATTCTTCGTTTGATCTCTTATTATCTTATATATAAAAATGAATCGCAAAATGTGTATGTAAGCGCATAACTCAACAACGCCTGGACCAATTTGGCCAATTCTTTTTTTTAAATGTTCTAGAGTAAGATCCCAGAGCAATCAGACATAACTTATTTTCACACGGATGAAACCTGTAGTTTTCAGTAGCGTCTCGTGTGCCTTGAATACCTACCCGCTTTTAGGAACTTGCCGAGTGACACCTGGGCAGGTACCAGGTGAGAAAGGTAGCTAAAAATAAGTTTTATTTTACTTATTTTCACATGGCTGATTTTTATATATGTCACGAAGAATATTATTTCAGACACTTTTGATGGACCAGAGCTTCCGCTTTAAAGTTACCCACATAGTGGAGTCAATGAAGCTCATAAAAGGGCATTTTCAGAAAGTTCTCAGAAACAGCTCGGATTTGGAAAAATAGAATGCCCAAATTTTTTGTTTTTTATATTGTTTAAAATCAGGAACATTTCATTTGGGGGAAATAATTGATTATATTAGGCGTGTTTTTTTGCACGCGTATATACGCTTAAAAAACATTTACATGCAAAATCCAACAAAAACAAATCCTATATCCGCTTAGCTAGCGGCGATAATTATCGACGCTTATGAAATAAGCGGATATAAAAACAGTGCTTCCATATATATTTTTCACTGTTTGCGATGAATTTTCAACATTATGTCAAAACTTAATTTCGAAATTCATTCCATTTGACAGTTATAAAACTACAAAATCCAAGCAAGCTTCGATTTTGCTTGTACATCGAAAAATAATTATTTTGACTTTTAAGCCTGACAAAACAACAATTACAGAAGCTCATCACATTTGGCCAACACTAACCGACGAGGAATGGATAAAGGTTGAAGTGCAACTGAAGGATTTGATTTTGGCTGATTATGGTAAAAAGAACAACGTAAATCTAGCTTCACTGACGGCAACAACAACGCGAACAACAAACAAGCATGGTGATGAAATTACTCCAACTACACACGGACAAAGGAAACAACCCCAAGGGCTACTTGCCATCGCACTACGAAAGAGTACAAATGATGTTGTCCAACGAATTCCTTGGCTTCTTCATGGTGCCGGCGGCGCAGGAATTACAATTTCTTGTATGAAATATGAAGTACAGACAAAAACTAATTGTTTCAAATAAAAAAGAATAAAAGATGAATTTGACTAAATAATAGTTGAGAGTTGCATAGCCATGATACAGTTTATTCTTCTTGAATTACAACAACAGATCTTCTAAATATTTTTTAAACTCTTCTTCGAGTTTAACAGTTTCAATTTCGACTTCTTGTTTGCTCCAAATGTTCATGCTTTCTTCTCCAGTGCAATCAGTACTTTCAGGACAATTATCGCCTTGTGGAACATTCGATTTTGAGGGTAGATTGCAGTTTTAACCTTTGCTAAATTCTTTTCTCGTTTAACAACTTTTGAGTTTTGACATATTTTCGGTTGCTTGTTCAAATTTAAATTTCAAATTGACTTTGACATTTGACTAGTGATACCAAATTGCTCGTTTGGTCGTTTTTTTGTGCACTGTTCATTTTAAGCGTATATACGCTTGCAAAAAAACACACCTATTGTTTAAACAATTTTTATATTGTTTATAAAGTGTGATCCACGAACGATGTTTTTGGTAATTGGAGTGTATAGGTTACTATATAAGGGCATTAAGAAAAGAAAAAAATCATATGGAAGGGGGGGTCTATTGTCCCCCGTTTAGCCGGGAGGGGCGATCTTATAACAAAAAAAAACCCTATTTTTCAAAAAAATATTAAAAATCAACGGCTTTGTCCACAATGCCGTGTTATACCTTCTTGCAATGCATCTTTCATTTCGCATTTAAATAAAACTGTTTTCAGGAATAGTTTTTGAAAAATTCATCTTCAAAGTCAAAATATCGAAATTTTCAACTATTTTTTTTTTAACTTCGAACGAATTTTGTGTAGTTAAGTACTATTTTTTTTTCACAATTAAATGCGGTTACAAGTTCTCAGTGAGATCCAGAAAACCGCATGCCTTAATCTTGGACTATTCGTTGAAGTTCAAAGATGGTTTTTACGGTGAGAAACTTATGCTTTTTAAATCACAAATTGTACCAATGTTATAAAAAACACACTTTTCCACCCCATCAAAATAAAAAAAAATATCATCAACTTCAAATATTGAAAATTATGTTTGTCAAATGTCAGATCTAAAATTATTATTTAAACTGAAAATTTATTATTTTATGGACGAAGGCGACACAGAATTGGACCAGCGCAAATTTGGAAAGTGGAAAATTTCAAAATGGGTTTAGGAAAGGAACTGGGAAAACTCATTGGTTTTGGTTTTCAAAGGGTAGAAGCATTGGTTTTAAGATGGAAAATTGCATATTATCGCATGTGCATTGGTTTTCAACTGGAAAATTTCAAAATGGGTTTTCGAAAGGAACTCGAAAAATTAATTGGTTTTCAAAGAGAAAATTGCATGTAATTGGAGGTGCAGTGGTTTTCAAATGGAAAACTGGAAAATTTGTGATGAGGAACTAGAAAGCAAATAAAAGTAAAAAAAAAAATGGAAAATTTGAAATGCAAATAAAATTTGATTAAACAAAAATCTCAAAACACTCTTTCAAATGATAGGCATTACTTTTGAAATGATAAAGTGGAAAGTTCGTGCTGGGGAACTGAGAGAAGTCCTGGAAGGCAAGTATAATTAAAAACAAACGCATTGCAAAAACATAACAAATTCGCAATGGAAAACTCCTCAAGTGTAAGAAATAACCCCAAGTTATATTTTGCATGGATTTTAAAAAATGGGAAATAGAGAATTCGTGATGGGAAAATCTCCGTAAGAGAGAGTAGTATACTCGTGGCTCCACGAATGCTTACGAACCCAACTTCGGTCGTACTGTCAAGTACAGACATATATTTACTAACCTAACAACACGAACATGAATCTGCATACCACACTCTGCTTTTCCCCTTCATTTCAATATTAAGGAATTCAATACTATAAATGTAAACCGAAACTACCTCCTAAGATCTTTCCCTATTTTCCACCTTTCCTTATGCTCGGATGCTCGCACTTTGAAAAGTAAAAACATAGCAATTAATGTGTTTGCTTTAATAATAAAATAAATCAAACAAACAAATTTACTTTTGCTCGTAGAGCTCACATAGTTTACTGATTTTGTTAAGATACTTTTTCGCCTCCTCACCATGGGGATTTGGCTATCTTTTTATGCCAACAAAACAGTCCTGTATAAGAAATAATAGGGAGAGTACGTGTCAATGTTCATTGGTCTTGAGTTTTTCAAATGGAAGTGGTTGAAAAATATAAAGCGTGGATCAGCGTTAACCTTTCGAGTAGTATGAATTAAGAATATTAAGATGTTGCAGGGAAATAACTCTACGGGAACTTAGTATGCCTACTGAGGATCTTAGTTCCCACAAAGTGAGAACTTAGTCCACTTTTGTAAAGTGAATCTTGTTCCGATGGCGGGAATTAAATACCTACCTCAAAAATTTGGTGGGTTTAGTTCCTTTCGAATGTGAAATTCCCACTTCAACCGAGAACTAATTAAAGTAACAATATAAGTGTTGAGCAATTTGATCAAATCAAAAAAAAAAAAAAATCTTGAAAACCCAATTTCGTAATGATTAAGTTTTTCATTCTTACGTATGATTTTCGAAACTATGAAAATTATATTTAAAAATTGCGCGTGTCGACTTTTTTTCCAAAAAAAACGGCGCAACATAATCACACAGCCCGGGACATAATTGATTTATTGAAGAAAACATTTATATATAGTAACCACTTAGTGAACTGTGAAATTGGCCTCCAAGATCGTACGATCTAACACGGCTTAAATATTTTCTATATGTGAGGGCGCTAGCCTAAGCCATTCGGACCCAGACCCAGACTCAGACTCGGATTCCAAATCGGCATCGGATTTGGAATCGGACTCAGACTTGGGTTGGACTCAGGTTCGGGGTCGCGAATTGGACTTATACACTCTTGATCTTCCAACAAGAGGTGATTGATATTTAAAAAAAAATCCTTTTTTTGAGATAAATGATCGGATGTTTATTTCATTATAAAGAGAAAGGTAGGTATTCCGTTATAATGAAAATCAACATCAGCCAAATGGCCACACGGCCACGCTTACAGGGCCATATCCTTTTCATGAAATTTTCCAGAACAAAATCGCAAAGTGGCTGCCCTATGTCCTCGATAGCCTCACGAATTCCATATTTGGGGTCTTCAATTTACACTGGGCTGTTGGCGTAGACCTTATCTTTCACATGGCCCCAAAGGCAGAAGTCTCAAGGTGTTAAATCACAAGATCTCGTGGCCAATTGTGCAGAGGTGGTCTTCGAGAGATAACACGGTCCGGGAACTTTTTCTCTAAAAGATCAATGGTTTCGTTGCTCGAGTGGGACGTAGCTTTTGTGTAACGAACTGTTTTCTAATTTTTGTAGTGAATTTTAATAATTTCCATGTGTTGTACGTATTGGCGTAATTCCTACTTGTCAAATGTCAAAATAATTGTTTAGCCATACCTACAGATTGAGAATTGTTCCCTGTACACGTATGTCCGGGGTATGTCGATCTCTAATAGTTTGGTTGGGCTCTTGGTACTCCAGATCTTCGATTATCCTAGTTTTTATAGTTTTCCCTTTATTTGGCCATTTTTTTTTTTTTTTTAATTCATTTTATTCAATTCACTTATGACTACTTAATACTAGACAATGAATTCAAACTAGCTTATTATCTAAAATCTTATATTAAACTTACTGGCCCCAACCGGGCGCTCTAAGAAATTCATGGTTTACTTAAAATTAATATGCCTTTCGGCTTATGAACTATTTTTTTTTTTAACTTCATATGTTTTTTCTTGTTAGAAAATTTAAAAAACTAACACAATGTCTTGTTTATTTGTTTCCTACAAGCTACTTAAAATTAGGTCCTTAAAAAAAATAAAACTTAAAATTAACTAAAACTACCTATTCTACCTAACAACTACTTACAAACTAGAACACCCACAGCAGCAAATCTCTATAATTTTTTTTTCATATCATTTTTTGTATTTTTTTTTTGTATCTTTTTTTTTTAATATTCTTTTTATTTCATTTTTTGTTTTTTGTAATTTCATTTTGTTGTCCATGTCAATATCTGTGCCACCATGCCTACTCTACTTAAACCAAAACCCAAAACCCTTAGACTAAAACAAGTATGCAAGCCGGCCAAGGCTCAAAACCCCACCCCGACTACCCATTATCAAGTGCTGACTGAAGCCACCAGAACTGGTGCTCCTGCTTCACCCTATCAATTCGGTCCCGTTCGGACACAGCCCTACTGAACCGAAGGAGCTCTGCTCCGTGCTGTGCGAGGACGTCGCGATGGTAAAGGAGCCGCCGATCGACGGTTCTCCGCCTGACGTGGTAGATTAGCGGGATCGCCAATCTGTCCTGTATCAGACCGCATTTATCTAAATGGAGGAATGCCTCTGGTGGAATGAAGCCACTCGAGCGTGCACTATCAAAATATTCGTCGTTCGGATAGAACGCCCCAAAGATCAAATTATTCGTCGAAGTCATAGCTCTCGCAATGTGACCCCGAACAAGTTTTATCACGAAATTGTCAATTCTGTTGATCCGAGCCTCGTTATACAGAACCTCGTTAGAATAGTAATGTATATAAGAAGATTCCGGTGTCCGATACAAACCGAGACAGCGCCGAAGACACTGCCTCTCGAACACCCGAATCTTCTCCATTTGAGATGGTGCAACGTTGAACCACACTGGACAGCCATAAACGATCATCGGCCGTATGAGGGCCATGTAGCAAATTACCTTCACTCTGGGGTCAAGCCGACTGCTGTAAAACAGCCGTTTCGTCAGAGCGAAGGCTCCTCTGGCCTTAGTCAGAGCAGCATCTATATGTCTGTCGAAATACAGATACTGGTCCAACCAAATACCGAGGTACTTCACTTCACTTTTGCTCGTTAATCGCTGTCCGTGAGGCCCAACGATGACCATCTTGCGCCAATTCTTGCGCGTATCCCTCGTGGCCCCAGCCAACGAGGTCCGGAACAGAATTGTTTCGCATTTCTGGACATTTATTTTCAGTTTCCAGTCATCGCAATATCGCTGAATCTTCTCGAAGTCACGTTGCAAGAGAATTCTAATGACTTCGACCTTTGGGGCAGTTCTGTACGCAATCAGGTCGTCGGCATACGCAATTGCCTGGGAAAGGCTACCTATCAGATCGCTGGTGTAAATGCTGAAGAGGATCGGCGAGTTCACCGCTCCCTGTTGAAGACCGTTTTTAATTTCAAAGGTGGTGGTAGAAGTTACATTGCCACTTTTGACAACAAACTTTCTACCGTTGAGCATATCATAAAGCATATACAACAATGGTTTACTGATGCCTAGTCTGGTGAGTTTTAGGTACAAACCTTCTAACCAAACTGTGTCGAAGGCCTTCTCTAAATCAACCAGAACAGCACCCGTACATTGTTTCTTGGACTTATTCCATTGGATATCAGAAACGAGCTTAGACGCGGCATGAATGGTGTCGTGTCCCGCCTTGAACCCGAACTGATTATCCGGAATTATACTGTTGTCCGCAGCCCACTCAGCCAGAGCCCTATTGATTACCTTTTCGAATACCTTTATTTGGCCATTAAACCCTAACTCTGTACCAAATTTCAGCATCTGAGTTTATGGGAAGTACTAGTTTTATTTTGATGATCAATAGTGAGTGAGTGAGTGTCTAAAATGCGAAATTTTGCTTTCGCTTAACTTCGGAAATAAATAACCTACAGACGAGACGTTACGGTACACGTACCCACCTTTTTCCTTTATGTAAATCTTCTTGTCATCAAACAAAATATTTTAAGGATTTGCTTTATTTCTATTCTTTGCTATTTACCATATTGTCTCCTTGTTTGCCAAACAAAAGTAGATTACTAGCCTAAACAGCTTTAATCTAAGCTGATTTTGCTTTAATTTTGCTCATTTGGAAAATGATTATAGTCAATGAAGAACTACTTACGAAAAGGAGATTACATTTTCCTTCCTATTGTATTTACATCCTTACTCTGAATAGGTACATTTCATTTACCACGAACTATCCTACTTAGCGATTCTTAATATTCAAATTGTCAATTTGGGTTGGGTACGATTTGCCAATTTTTAAAATGTTGATTTAAAAGTCGACCATTTTAATGTCGACTATCGAAAAGTCGATTGATAAAAATACCGACTAAACAAAACTCTTATAATGTCGATTTTGAAAATATCGACTCGTAAAAGGTCGACAGTGGCAAAGTGAATGATGTTCACACAACAAGTCACTCTCGGTAAACTGTCAATGGTAACATTCGCCGCATGCATGTGAAATCTAAAATAACTGTTAAGGTTTACATTCATCATTCGTTTTATCAACCTGCTGTAATCTTCAGTATATTTCAGTCATCGAATCATTATGGACCAAAACAAGTACAAACTTCAGTTAAATCAAATAAAAATAAAAATAAATTGTAGTTGTAATGGAACAGAGCTACTTTCAATAATGTAATGGAACAAGCCTATTCGAAAACATCATTCTTCTTTTATTGTTTATCTCTGGCTCTTGTTGCTGTCAATCTATTGGCGCTTTTTTGATAACCTCATTAAGAATTCTTTCATGTAATTATTCAGTCAATAAATTATCTAGTTTGTTACTCTTAAATATTCTTTTAATTCGACATAAATACACAACATTTTGGCGACGAGGCTGAAACAGGGAAACAATGGACGCTTCACAATTCACCCAACCTCTCCAGGCCATGAAGGATTTATTCCCTCAGCAGGCGACAAATGTTTCAACCACCATAATGACGAGTAATTTTGATCCCTACGACGGACGGTGAATTGGAAAGTTTTCCGCAATATGTCGAGAGATTCGAAAATTTTTGTGTCTTGAAGAATATCACCGACGAAGCCGTCCAGAAAAGGACTTTTCTCAACTCAATCGGTCCTAACTTATATGAAAAGTGCAAGTTCTTGTTAGCTCCAAAGACAATCGCAGATTCGAAATACAATGAAATAATAAAGGCACTGCAGGAGCATATCGCGCCTTCTGTAAATAAATTGGTTGCCGTGCACCGTTTGCTTTCAAGGGCTCAGCAACCGAATGAAAATTGCTCTGAATATGTTGCAGTTTGCAAAAACTAGTAGAAAATTGCCAGCTCAATTGTCCATGTGGCAAATCAGTTGCAGATTTGTTTTTGCGAGCGCAATTTATTAGGGGTCTCAGAGACAACAATATTAGAGAACAACTCCTCCAGAATGACTTAAGTTTTAATGAAATAGTGCAGAGAGCCTTCGCATCTGAAGCGGCAAAAATGAATGCCCACGAAGTTGCCAATTCCAGCTCCGACAACCCGTCACAATCATCAGTTTATCGAATTTCAAGTTCCAGACGTCAAACAGACATAAGAAAACCAATCGGAGACTATGTGCGTTCACATGGAAGGAGCATATCGCATGGCAGGAAAGCCGGTTACCGTGTTGATTTCAAGGACATTGGCATTAGCGATTTGTGTATTCGATGTGGGAAGAATAACCATGCATCCTCCGAATGTAGAATTGCTTCTAGTAAACTCAAATGCTCTTCTTGTCATAAAAAAGGTCACGTAGCAAAAGTATGTATCTCCACATTATTAAAAAATAGAAATGCTGCATCATCATCATCAAGAAACATTTCAAATGTCTCAGATTTTCAGTCAGAGTATGAGCAATCAGATTTTTAAGATTTTCAGTCAGAGTACGAGCAGAGCAGTCTCAATAAAATCGAAGTAATTGATTTGTACGCTACAGACTTAGCAACCAAAAAATACGAAATCGAAATCGCTGTTGCAAATAAGAAGGTCAAATTCGAAGTAGATTCTGGATCCGGCTACACCTTGAGCCATATGCATAAACGGTAGTAAATGCTTTTACTAGTCAATTTTGATAGTATTTACTTTTTTTCGTATGCATAAACTTCAAGTAAATACTTGAATAAAAGCTTTTACTAGAAGTAAAAGTATTTACTAGGTATGGATGAATTTTGGTAGTAAATACTTAAAGTGATATGCATAAAAACCTGTTACTACTATAGGCGGGGAGCCCTCAATCCTGAAAGTGCACTTACACGGATTTCAAAATTTTTTATATTAAAAGATAGTTTAAGGAAATACCAACAAATTAAGCCCGGTATGACGAGGCCTATCCTGGCACCAGTATTTTTTTGCAATTTTTTGCATTATTAATAATTATTGATAATTTGCACTTATCGCGGATTTTAATTTTAAATAGCGCATATTATTGGAAATTTAATGTGCTTTTGGGAAAAAATGGTATGACAGCTGCCATCCTGGCACCAATGTCTGTCATACCTATTTTAAAATTTTGTCACTCATATGTTTTTAAAATAGGTATGACAGACATTGGTGCCAGGATGGCAGCTGTCATACCGTTTTTTCCTGAAAGCACATTAAATTTCCAATAATATGCGCTATTTAAAATTAAAATCCGCGATAAGTGCAAATTATTAATAATGCAACAAAATGCAAAAAATACTGGTGCCAGGATAGGCCTCGTCATACCGGGCTTAATTTGTTGGTATTTCCTTAAACTATCTTTTAATATAAGAAATTTTGTAATCCGTGTAAGTGCACTTTTAGGATTGAGGGCTCCCGGTGTACTAGTATTTACTTCAATTTTTACAAGTTTGCTAAAGAGCAACTTGAACATTTGCTAGTAAATACTTTTGGGTGTTTGTACCGAACATTTTCATATGCAAATCAACATTCAAGGCGTTCGATCGGTTCAATATTCTTGTCAAATGGCCGCGTTTATGCACATTAATGCTGAACAAGTTAACAAGGACCGAAGATCTCCAGCGACAAATAATTTCAAAATGCTTTACCGCTTTGAAAAAGTAAATGTTGTTTGGCTTTCTAAATACAGCTTTCCTTCTTGTATTGGAGCCTTGGATCGCACACATGTTGAGATTAAAAAACCTCACTTGCATTCTGAGAATATATGCATGCATGGGATATGCATCCATCAATATTCCAGCCACCTGTGATGTAAAAGAATGTTTTATAAGTGTTGTTTGTGAATGGCCAGGTTCAGTTCATTACTCCAGGATTTGAAAAAAAAAACAGTTTTCTTGAACCAATTTAAAGAAATTCAGTTAACACAGTTCTTTTGGCAGATTAGGGATATGGAATCGCCACTTGGATAATAACACCATTATTTATAGAAACCCAATCACGAGCAAGAAGAAATCATACAACAAATTACATACAAAAGAGAGGGTCATCATAGAACGATGTTTAGCGGGGTTTACATGGTCCAACATGGTTGGACAACATGGTTTGACAACAGCAATGTTGAATCATCTAAACGCTAAAACAACCGCTTGACAAACCATGTTGGATGGTTTTTAAATTTTTTTAAAAACTTGCTGGTTTGTCATACCATCCAACGTGTGTAAACAGATGTTGGACAAACCTGAAAAATGAAAATATGGGAAATTCCCCGCATTCACTCATTTTTCATTTCTATTATATGCGTTTACTCTGAGGTCGAGTCGGAATGTCGGAAATTATCAATAATAAGTTTTGGAGGGAGTTTTTTCAACTTTATAAAAATCTCCCAGAACCAATAACGACGCTGATGTTGGACAACATCGTACTTCATGTAAACGCAAAGTTCATTTTTTCATCCAACCATGTTGGACCATGTAAACCCCGCTTTTTGGTCAGCTTAAAAGTCGATTCCCAATATTACAAAACTTTATACGGGTGCAATTAAAAAACGTGGCAACTCTAATAATGGCATGTTTTGTTTTGCATAATGTTGCATAGTATTTAAATGAAACCCGACAACTTTGAAGAAGAGGACAGAGGAGTTAAAAGCGAAACTACCAACGACCACGGACGCAGTTCTGGTGCACCTGAAACTGCTACAACTTCAAACTACAAAGTTCAAATCTCAAATTAAAAAAAATCGAATGACGATTATTATCATTCGAATGCAAATAATCGATTATTAGTATTCGAATGCAAAAAAATCGAATGATGATTATTTTAAATTTTAATCCAAAGATCTTTGGTCAATTTTTCACTATTTTCATTTGATTTCGTTATTCGAATGATTATTCGATTATTGGGATCATTCGAATACTATTTTCTCGATTATTGAAATCATTCGATTATGCCTATCACTAATTAATAGTTAATGGCGCTTATTTCAATTCATTAAATGTGTGTGAAAATGTGAACACAATTTGTACCAAAATTTCAAAACTTTAGTGATTCCTCTTGAAGAAATGTCAAAATAACTGTTTCTGCAACTAAAACATGCTACCGGCCGGCCTTTACCTGCCTTGCAATTATTGGTTTCCGCAAGTCTCAGGTTGCATAATGTTGCAAAATATTGCCAACTTCCGCCAAAAGAATTTCTTCGATCTTATTTGGATGACTTCAGAGAACAAGTCAAAGGAACCGCAACGGAAAACAATTAAAATCATATTTCATACTTCAATTCTTCTTGCAACACAAACAAAAATGTATAAATGAAATTATGATTGAAATATGATATTTTCAGCCACAGGGATACCAATCACATGAGTCCAAAAGGAGATTTCTAAATCATGTGCTATTGCCTTTTTGTGCCCCGTCTTATTTTGTGGGAAGATAAAATTTAACATTATTCAAGGTTAATAAAATAACGGATTAAGGCATTAGGGATGTGCATTTCAAGAAATGTGTGTTTTCAAAATATGAGAATTTACATACACGATTGTGAGAGTAAACAGCAAAAATAAAACTACGCGGTTCCTTTGACCCTAATCCGATTGTATATTTGCAAAACAAAACGGGATTATGGTGCTCAGAAGGAAATATCATGTATTAGGAAGAACAATGTTAAAAGGACGTGCGCCATGGAATTATCTTAAATGCGCATCTATGGTGTCGATTTCAACTTCCATGTTTAGAAAATGCACTTTCGTAGAAAAGGTTGAACGACAAAGGGAGAATTAATAATATAAAATATTGTTCCCTAAAATTTGGTTTTGTGAATAGAGTTCTTAAGGCAAGTCCTTACCCAATCTCTGAAACTATGCATTACTTTAAACTGCGATAGTTGCAGTTGTATGTCAATGAAACTGCTAAACAAAAGGCGGGGCTTGGACAAAAAATCTAAAAAAATTGAAATCAGACTATAGCAGTTTTTTTATTTTATTGTTATTAAATTTACTTAAATACATAATATGTAATATTATAATTAATGTAATGGGTGTTTTTTCTTGTCACTTCGATTGTGTTGTTTATCGAACACACACTGTTGAATCTTCTAAAACTTAACATTTAGTACAGTGCTCGTCGGATAAGTGCTTCTTAAGTTTTCAAATTTTGTGCAATTAACCGTGAAAGGAAGTTATGCAAACCCGATTATGTGCCTAGGTGGGTGCAGAGCAATAACACCCGCGGCAATAACCCCTGCAGGGGTTATTTCCCAAACCAAAAGGAAATAACCCCGCAGGGGTTATTTCCTTTTTAATGTGGCAATAAAGACCATTATAGGTCTTATTGCCTTTTACCTGTGGGGGTTATTTCCAATTTCAAATGGAAATAAAGCCTACCATAGAAAACCTAATAAAACAAAACAAATTTTATAAAATAACCATATTCGCTTTATTTTAATAAACCAAACAAATTTGAAAATATTAAGTAATAAAAAAAACACAAATTAAAATTCAGGAAGTAACCGCAGGATAACTTTTTTGCATCAGTGAAATTAAAAAATTCGCGCGACATTTTGCCATAATGGTCACTTCAGAAAATATCAAGGGGCACGGTAGTGCCCAGCCAAGTTCTCTAGCAACTTTGGCACTACACCCTTATTTACAGGAAACAACTCAGGGCATTTTCCACACCCCTCTAACTTCTATACCAAAGAAGCCAAAAGTTTCAAACTCACATCATTTGTTAAGCTAGTCAAGAAGAAGGCACAGTGGTAGGTCATGTGGTACATACAAAGGAAAAAATCGAAAATTTGAAAATTTTCAATCAGGGGGCGTGGTAGCCGCCTACTTTTACATTATTAATTTAAATTATATGAAGCACTTTCCGTTGCCCTAGAAACTTGAAATTTGGCACAGTGGTAGGTCATGTGGTACACACAAAGGAAAAAATCGAAAATTTGAAAATTTTCAATCAGGGGGCGTGGTAGCCGCCTACTTTTACATTATTAATTTAAATTATATGGAGCACTTTGGAGTGCAGTAGAATCAAGAAATTTTGCACAGTGATAGGTCATGAAGTACATACAAAGGGAAAAATCGAAAATTTGAAATTTTTCAGGCAGGGGGCGTAGTAGCCGCCTACTTTTAAATTATTAATTTAAATTATATGGAACACTTTGGAGTGCAGTAGAATCAAGAAATTTAGCACAATGATAGGTAATGAAGTACATACAAAGAAAAAAATCGAAAATTTGAAATTTTTTAGTCAGGGGGCGTAGTAGCCGCCTACTTTTACATTATTAATTTAAATTATATGAAGCACTTCCCGTCGCCCTAGAAACTTGAAATTTGGCACAGTGGTAGGTCATGTGGTACATACAAAGGAAATAATCGAAAATTTGAAAATTTTCAATCAGGGGGCGTGGTAGCCGCCTACTTTCACATTATTAATTTAAATTATATGGAGCACTTTGGAGTGCAGTAGAATCAAGAAATTTGGCATACAAGTACATCGTGCAATAAAACAAATAAAATATGAAATTTATGATTTTCAACTGAGGGGGCGTGGTACCCACCCATTTAAAAATAAATTTTATAAAATATATCCTCACCTCTGATCATCGTAGAATATTGTAATTTGGCAAACTAGCAATTCTGCCAGTCAATATAAAGAAATAAAATTAATTTTTAGATTTTTCTGCTTATCAAAAAAAAAAATCTTTGCAAAAAGTAATGATATCACACCAAAAACATAAATGTAAAAAAAGAGCCAAGTTCTCCCGTACAAAAATTCTGCCTAACAAATCAGCCACGAAAAGTAATGAGATCTAAAAGAACGCCAAGTTCTAAGATTCAGCAAGTACTCGTAGGTGCATTGCAAATGTTTTAAGTGGACTTACACCGAATCAACTATTAGTTTTGAAAGTAACTTGTAAACTAATGTAAATTAGTTAATTTTTTTTACTTGGCGGGTTTTCTCTTAGTAACCTACTATTAAAAAAGTTTGGAAAACTTGCTAAGTAAAAAAATTAACTAATTTACATTAGTTTACAAGTTACTTTCAAAACTAATAGTTGATTCGGTGTAAGTCCACTTAAAACATTTGCAATGGACTTACGAGTAGTTGCTGAATCTTAGAACTTGGCGTTCTTTTAGATCTCATTACTTTTCGTGGCTGATTTGTTAGGCAGAATTTTTGTACGGGAGAACTTGGCTCTTTTTTTACATTTATGTTTTTGGTGTGATTGAATTTACAAGAATAAATTTTAATTTATTTACCTACTTGATATGAAATTTTAATTAAAAGAAAAATAATAACCATTATTCTCGCAAGGCGTTATTGCCCAAATGATGTGAAAATAAAAAAATATGCGCGAACGGAAAAATAATTGTCATTCGCGTACTGGAATTTTTTTTTGCCCCAGAGAGAATTAGAGTAAGATCCCAGGGCCCCCAGACGTTACTTATTTTTGAAGTAAGAGTGTTTTGTGTTTAAGAGTGTAAGTATGTGTACTAACAAGTTTGACTAGACACAGGTAGCAGGTAGAAAAGGTAGACAAAAACATAACTTACTTTTGTTAAATTCGAAGTGCTGATTTTTATATATGTCACATAGAATATTATTAAAAATAAATATTTCATATTGACAGACCGTTTCTGTGGGCGGTAATTCCTCCCAGACGCTTGAAACCTCATAAAAAAATTACCGAACTTTTGTTATATTCGAAGTATTCTGCTTTATATATGATGTTTGGGGGGCTATTTTAATACCTTTTGTGTACAGCCAGACCAATCCGAATTTTTATTAAGCTCCCCGAAACAATTAATTTTTTTGCCTGCAAAGGGTTTGTTTTCAACAACAAATTATTGAGTTAAATGACAATTTATTATTATTTTATTAATACAAAAATATAGAAATGCAGTAAAAATATGATCTTCTTCCATTATTATTTAATTAAGTCTTAATCTTCATATGAGTTTCGACTTTCATCCTCGAACCAATCCTGCATTTCAATATTCAAGTCGTCATCAATTCATCATCGTTATTAATTATCTTTGTTCGAATCTTCTGAAAATACAAAAAACATTATTGAAGGTATGAATTGCTGTGCAATTCACTTTTACAGGGTGGTAAATTACATGAATCAAAGTTTCTCACGCTTTTCCTGTTAAATTCTCCACTCACGTCAGATACTATGTAAGTATTAATGAAAAGTTGAAATCTGGCAGCATCCACATCGATTATTCCAGGAACATTGTAAACATCGCAAATAAATTTTTGTATTACATCGAATACTTTTTGTTTTGTGTCATAATCCGTTATTAATTCTTCTTCACCGAATTGGAGAAACGCTTGTTGATATTCTACATTTTTTTTTAAATATATTGAAAGGTCTTCGTTTTCCTCTCTTGAAGAAAGCAGGGTTATAGTCACACCCTGTGAAAGCATGAAATCCTGGCAAACTTCTACAAAGAGTTGATCCCAAGTGCTCATAGATTTTTGTTATTTCTACATAACTTTGCTTATTTCCAACACCAGTTAATATCCAAACGTGCGAATTATCATGTTTCATGTGATGCATATGTCCCAGCATTATTGCTGCAACGTCATGTCAGTATCAGAACATTTAACTACAATGTTTGCCTGGGTGCAGTGCTGTCGTTTCAAAAATGTAATGGGGAGTATTTTTGAATTATTTTGAGGAGTATTTTCTATATTTGGGTAGTATAATTTTTTAACTATAGGAATTTAGCCCGATAAATCGCCTCCGGAAAAAAGTATCACTTATAATGGGTTTTGCAGATCGTTTTGAAGTTTCAAAAATGATGCGGTTGAAGTTTATTAGCAAACGATTGTTTCTTATTAATTTTTGGGAGTTCTAAAACCCAAATTGTGTGTTTGTCGGATAGGAGGAGCCTTTTATACAATCGAAGTTGATATCAACTTGAGGATTTTATCCTTAAATTTCGATTTAAGTTGTCTTCATTAGAAGCTGTCACTGTCAAAAAACTAAATTAGATCATTAAACATACGTACAATTTTCTGTCAGATATTGTGTGTTTTCTGCATTTAGTAAAACACTTTTTTTTATTTAAACAAATATTAAAGTTATCATCATAAAGCGAAGAGAAAACTACGAAGACTTGAGCTTTGAAAGTATGAATAGAGTAGGGAAAAAAAAGTTTAAAAATCTAACTGACTAGTGACTATACACTATCTGTATGCACACAATTATGTATTGCGTTTACTTTTAAGGGTTTATACTCTTTCCCAAGAGATTTCTTTGATTGGCGGGTCTTCGAACACAAAAGTAGTTTCCTGTATGGTCATTTTGGCCTGGTACTTCCTAGAGAACATTTTTGCCGGAGGAGGCTATTATGTCATTATGAAGAGGTATCTGTCGTCTTTTTTCTTCTTGATTCAGAATTTCATCGCGCAGCTGCTTTCGCCGTCTCCAAAAGCAAAAAATCATGTTTCTAACATAACTACTCCAAATTGTTATGAGTTTCCCAGTGGCTACTACTTTCGAATTTAAAACTCTGAATTAAAAGTTACGTAAGTAAAGAAAAACAATCTTCAGCTTGACTTTAAAATTCAACTTTTGAGTTTGTCAACTGCAAAGGTTCACAAGTTGAAATAAGTGAAAAAAACGGCTCCAAATCAAATGTTTTTGCCTATAATTCTTTTTCGCTAGTTTCCCACTTTTCTGACGAATTGATATTTAAACGTTCCCCAAGTTGTCCCTTAATTATAAATTTAACCACGGAACTGCACAGAAAATATCACTTCAGATTTGAAAAAGTTGAATGCATGCCACAGAGGTCTTGTGATTAAAAAGGTTAGGTTTTCTTACAGTTCTATTTATAGTAATTCCACCAGTTGAATTTTATTTATTTCATTACAAAATGTTTAATCTAGTTTTCAACTTTAACCTTTCTGTTAATGCTTATAATTTCGTTTCTGGATCTTCAGTGTAGGTTGTAGTGATCCTTATCTTGATCAATAAAAGCGTGTTTAAAAAATGCAGGCTTATTTTTTCAACATTTTCGAGTAATTAAGGTGTGGAACTAGGTGTGTAGTTTAAGGAACCTTAAAATGTACGTTAAAATGTTTGGCAATTTTCGTAAATTGGTTACTTTGACTTAAATTTAGGCCAACTATCTCACTGATTGAACATAAATGAGCTAAGAAATGTGAGAATTTTGATTTTCGATTCTTATTTTGTCTCATACTACATAGAATATAGGTAGATTTTGTTTACTAAGATTGGGGAGTATATTTCGTCTAGGGGTAGTAGAGTAGCATTTGACTCTCGAAAGGAGTAAAATACTACTATAGTAGCAAAAACGACAGCAGTGCCTGGGTGTTAATGTTGCACAGATGATAAATTATTTTCGTGTCAGCTTCTTCGTGCTGTGAACACGATAATTCTTCATTTATATTAACTTCTATCATATTATTATTAACAATAAAAGAATGACATTGCCTGAAATTAACATTAATCTGCTTATTGCCAATAAATGGTATCATCTCATGCCCAGTGCAGAATAAAAAAGTCGACAAGTGCTTCTTTAAACTCACGGTTTTTTTTAATTCTTTAGCAAAATCAGCAGGTCGAACTTGATCAGGTCCGGTTTTGGTAAAATGAAGTTGTGTACATTCCTGTCGTAGTAATCTCTCATAATTTTTGATGGAGGGTGTTAAATACTGATCGAAAAATACTTCATATGTACTTGCATTTCTCTGCCATTGTATTTATTAAAAATAAAGCACTGCAAATACTTTTATTCCACTCACTTTAGTTGAAAAACGCAATGACGACAGAAGCACAACACACACTGAACAACTAAACACCTCATAACTACTAGAGTAGTTCTGAAAACATATTATATTGCTCTCGCTCACGCTCAAGCGCTTGCATAATGCCCCTACACTCGCACTTACAGCGGAACTTTGATTGTGTCTGGGAGAATGTTTGGCCCTTCGGATTGGTCTGGCTGTACACAAAAGGTATTAAAATAGCCCCCCAAACATCATATATAAAGCAGAATACTTCAAATATAACAAAAGTTCGGTAATTTTTTTTTTGTGGTTTCAAGCGTCTGGGAGGAATTACCGCCCACAGAAACGGTCTGTCAATATGAAATATTTATTTTTAATAATATTCTATGTGACATATATAAAAATCAGCACTTCGAATTTAACAAAAGTAAGTTATGTTTTTGTCTACCTTTTCTACCTGCTACCTGTGAAAGGGCTGCCTAGTCAAACTAGTTAGTACACACACACTCTTAAGCACATAGAAGAGTGTCTATACCTTAAAATTCGTTACTTCAAAAATAAGTAACGTCTGGCCGTCTGGGGGCCCTGGGATCCTAGACTATAAATATATGGAACGAGCTCACCGGTATTTCGCCTTGCGGTTTAATATTCGCTATAGACAATGCACAACTTCTCTACAAGTTCCCGTTCGTTTTTATTATTTATTTTTCTATATGCACAAATTTCTCTCTTTTTTGTCACGTGTTTCTGTTACTTTTTTTTTTGCTTTTTTATACCACTTACTAATAACTTTTCGCTTTGTTCACAATTTTCTTGACTTTTCTCTTAACTTTCCTCTTAACTTTTTCTTTTTAATTTTGTTTTAACTTTCCGTTTTTACTTTTCTTTTAACTTTTCTTATATCTTTTCTGATTTTTTTTTTAACTTTCTTATCTTATCTTAACAATTTTCTTTTCTTTTAACTTTTCTTTTATCTTTTCACTTCACTGATATCCATTTAATGTTACGTAAATTGTTTTGTTCTTTTTCGACCACGACACGTATGCATTCGAAGCATTTCTGACACCATGTAGTTTAAATCAGAACACAATATTTCGATCAATGATCGTTTAATTCATTTTATTGTATTCAAATATATAATGTTTAACACTTAAAGTTTGTTGTTAATTATTTAATTTAGTTCAAAAATCCAAACATTAGTTTATTTAATTTTGTAAAAATGTAAAAATATAACACGCGACTTTACTTAGCTTTGACTCGACTTTACTTTACGGCTTTTCCAATACCATTATGGTGGATTTACATGTATCTGCATTTTTAGTTCTGCAAAAAAGAGAGATGCAACATACAAAAATCATGCTCGTTCGATAGAGAGGCAAAATCAAAATGCAGACATCTTGTCAAGATCAAGATTATAGGAAATAATAGAAATCAAGATCAAGATTATGGTTAAGACGAACATGTTCATCTTTTTTATAGCATGTTAATCTGCATTTGAGGTTCCTATAACTGAGTTCAGGTCAACAGCGAATCTCCCTTTCTCACCTGAACGTTAAAAAAGCAACAAAAACTATAATTGTCAATTTTTCCGCTCATTTGATTGAATGTGCGATTGCGATAAGAAATAACAAACGAAGTAAGTAATATTTAACTCAATAAAATTACTCAATAAATTATTGATAAACTTTATTTCGATAAATAAATGTGTAACCAAAAAAATGGCGACTCTTCATCTGTCACTGAGCTATAAATAATTATGGCAATTAAAAAAAGCAGGCATATAGTGTACTCTTTCGCTCTTTTGTATAACGACCTATATCTCACCCGCTTTACTGTTCTTGATTTTTACAGATCAAGATGATGCAGATACATGTAAATCCACCATAAGAGTAAATAAAAAGAGAAAG
Organism: Sphaerophoria taeniata; assembly: GCA_943590905.1. Taxonomy (NCBI): domain Eukaryota; kingdom Metazoa; phylum Arthropoda; class Insecta; order Diptera; family Syrphidae; genus Sphaerophoria; species Sphaerophoria taeniata. The sequence goes on along the minus strand of OX016540.1, from coordinate 224,000,120 downwards.
AGCTGTATTACTTTGGACATTTGACTAACGGACGCAAAGGAACTTAACTTCTTGGCTATACTTAGTTCCTACATACGTACTTACTTTCAGAAAAAAAGTACCTACGCTTACCGGAGTTTCATTTTTGGAAAAAATCTTATAACAAAAAAACGGTTCTATGAAAGGTACCGTTTTGGAGCAATACAAAAATATTTTTTTTACATAGAATACATCAATGCTTTGAAAAAAAAAATCGGGGAAGATTAAAAAATATCGTAGGAGCCGTTTTTGAGAAAATTACAACTTTTGGTTTTTGGCCAAAAAAATTGTATGGTGGCTACCCTAAATTTTGATCTTAAAAAAATAAAAAAACTGGACATGCGTTTTTGCTCAAACCCCTAATTTGAGATGAAGATGAGATATGACGTTACGATGACTTCAAACTTGAAAATTAGAGGTTTGAGCAAAAACGCATGTCCAGTTTTTTTGATTTTTTTTTAAGATCAAAATTTAGGGTAGCCACCTTGTTTTACAAATTCAATGCAAACATTCTATATGTTGCAAGTAAAAAGTATTTACACACCCCTTATTTTTTAAAATTTTGTTGTTGGTTGAAAAAAAAAATCTACAATAAGTACATGAATTGGTTAGGAAACATCAACAGGTGTTGTTACTGCAAATTTATGTTAATAAATAAGCGCCATTTGCTGTCAATAAAAATATGAAACATTTAGTATAAGCTTAATAATTTAGTTTTAATAACATCAAATAAGTTGTTAAGAGAGTCGCTCCAATCGTTGAAAATGTTTACGATACTCATAATAAAGGACATCCATTCAAAATGAGGACATAATGGAGCAGTCAATAGTTGTTATATTCATTGGTTAAGTAATTCTTCATCTCATTCTTCCAAATGAGCATATTAAAGCAAGAATCAGCTTATAGATTAATAGCCTTTTCCCACTGACTTGATTTAGCTTATTTGATTTATAAATGAAGAAAGGCGTTCCCACTGAACTTTTTACTTAATTGAGCTTGACATTTAATTAATCTTGACATAACTTTTGAATTTTTCAATCAAATATAATAATATATGACACAAAATTTGAAATTTGACTGTCAAAAAGAAAGAAAAATGAATTCAAAATGAATTTTATTCATTACTTGAGCATGAAATCATTCAGCCTGGAATCATCGAGGTGATTTATACCTAATTAAAAAATAAACAAGCTAAATCAGGTAATTTCAAATAATTGAAAATGTATGGCAAATCATGAAATAAATTATGTGATTTAGCTAAATCAAGTTGTTTTAGCTAAATCACGTTGGTGGGAATAGGCTATAAAGCTGTTTATGTTAGTAATCTACTCTTGTTTGGCAAACAAAGATAGAATATTTTGGTAAATCGCAAAGAATAGAAAGAAAAACAAATCCCTCGGATCTTTTGTTTTGTTACAAAGGAGATTTGCATATAGACAAAATAAAAAAGACGGCAAGCATGACATGCTACATGCTTGTTGGCAATTTATGAACACAAGAACATTAGCTCACTAGATGAGGCACAGGATCCTTTTAATATCTTAAAGTATTTTAAAAGGACAAAGCTGATTCAATGAAATGTATACCTACCTACATTTGTCTTTTCAAGAAGCGACAATCGACCATGATCGGATCATTAACCGAAGAGCTTCACAGAATTGATCCAGTCTGAACGATATAAATTAAAAATTAACTTTTTTTGTACGATATCTCTGCCAACATAACCGACTTTAAAGTATTTTTAATCTAGTGGACTCCGCGAACAAGAACAGCTAGCTATGGTGTTCCTGGACATTGAAAATTCATTTGGTACCGTTTGCCAAAACGGCAACTCTTTGTTACACTACTAAGCTATTAACACTTAATTTCCCAATCTATCTGATAAAGACGTTTTCTAGTGTCTTTGGTGTATTTGCAGATACCTCAAGGCTCTGTCCTCAATCCTATTTTATATAACATATTAGCTGACCCGACAGACTTCGTACTGCCTCAACCGATATAAAAAAAATACACTTCTGCAGCCCGCTTCCAGACTACTCGCTACCCTCTACCCGCTACCCCGTTACCCAGCTTCCCCATCACATGCAACGGATTTGTATGAGATTTTTATGTATATAAGAAAACAACGGGTTGGGGTCGAAATTCTGTATGGGCCAAAATTCGGATTCCAAAATTCTTTATTCCAAAATTCAGAGTACAGATTTTTGATATTTTCTATGCAGAACCTTATTGAAGCATAGATTATAATTCTAACGTAACGGATCTCTCTCCAACTAATTTGCATATTATAATGTAACGGACCTCTCTCCAACTAATTTGCATATGGTTTACGTGAATCACATACCTTGATAACACATTTTGCGTTCGACAGCTTAAGTTAAGTGTAATAAGTTAATCGTGATAAATTGAATTCAGGAAAAATGGCAAATATTAAATTACTAAAATCTAATAAAGGAAAGGATAAATTGTGTGTCGATGGTTTTATGTTCTACAACGAAAGAACAACGAAAAAAAAACATTTAATTGGGCGTGCGCTAAGCGAATAAAAAATAAATGTAAAGCCATGTAGTAACGAGTGTGATACTGTAGCCGCAAACAATTCAGTCAAGTCCTCAGCAGAATGGGTTGAAGATGAACACATAATATTGCTCGGAACAAAGTCTTCACTAAAATTACTGAGCGAAAGTGACTGTTGGATTATAGACGGCACCTTTGATGTTGTCCCTACAATAATGAGGCAGCTATTCTCTTTACATGGGAGAGTAGAAGGTGAAATAGTGCCTCTTGTGTTTTGCCTTATGAGCAAAAAAAGCCTACCGCTGTACAAAGCATTTTTTTTAGAGCTGATCAAAATTTCGTCCACCTATTCTATCAATTTGCAACCTCAAAGAATTATTTGTGACTTTGAAAAGTGTATTATATCCGCAGTGAATAAATGTTTCCCCAACACTGATTTGCGGGGATGTCTTTTTCACGTCGGGCAAATCATTTGGCGAATGGTTCAAAAAGAACGGTAAAGTATTTATTTTAAATTATCCACATTATTGTGTAAGGCCCGGTGCGAATTCAGTTAAAAATGGCGTTTGGTTAAATTTTGACACTTCGCATTATTTGACTAGCTACTGAGCAGGTTAAAATATGACAGTAGTGGTTAAAAATTCATACATTTTTATTTTTTAACCACAATTCATCCAATTCGCACACGGCCTAATTAACTTAACATTTTATTATTTAAGACTGGTTGCGAGATACGGAAACTCTGAAGAATTTACGCTTCAAATTCGAATGTTAAATAGTTTAGCTTTCGTTCCACCAGATGAGGTCTCTCAGTACTACGTCAGCTTGCGTAGTTATTTTGAAGAAGATGAAGACTTTATAAATATATGTACCTGGTTTGAAAAAAACTATATTTATGGAAGCAAAAAAAACAATCCAAGGTATTCGCCGGAGTTTTGGTCAGTTTATGACAACCCATCCAGCAGGACGGAAACCTTCCCTCGAACCCAAAATAGTGTCGAGGCATGGCACAGACGCCTTAATGTTATAGTAGGAAGAAGTAAGGCCGGAATTTATAAAATTATTGATGATCTTAGGGAGGTAACTTATTTGCTCAAAAGCACAAGTAGCTAGGGTTCAAAACGGGGAATACATTCCAAAAAGTAAAAAAACCATAGTAAAAAATAAAAAATTAAACGTTTACTTAAAAAACGAAGATTATTAAGTAACGTAGACTATTTAAGACGGTTAGCTAAAAATCTTCATCTATATTAAGTTATGTTATTCATTTTGTTATTTGCATTTGCTTTTTTGTTATTTGCTTTTTTGTTTTTTTTTCGTTATTTGTTTTTTTTTTGTTTTTATAAAATGTTACTTAATTTGTTAATTGAATAAAAATTGTTCTACAGGCAATTAAAAAACCTGTTCATAGCTGTGAGTTTTAATGTAGAGATTTGGAATTACAGAATTTCTAAAAGCAGAATAATGGATTTGCAGAATTTTGAAAAACAGAATTTTGGATTTACAGAATTTTGAAATACAGAATAATAGAAAAGCAGAATAATGGAATACAGAATTATGTTCATACAGAATTTTTTCTTCAGATACAGAATATTGTGCATACAGAATTTTGGAATACAGATTAACGAGTAAGGTCGTTCCTAATCAGGAACCTTCGCAAGCTCATGTACAGCAACTTTGTTTAAGATCATCACAAGGTCAAATGGGGTGTCCACATTGTTGGCCGTCTAATGAACGGCTTGGCCAATTTTGTACAAACTTCTTAAAAACCATCTAAACTACTACCCGAACATTCCGTCATTGATGCCAAACGGTCCAACCGTTCTCGAATTCTATGCTTAGCGTTGCATTTTTTATATATATATACGAATATTTAAAATACAATATTCGCCGATGACGTTGATTTTGATGCTGGACCTTTTCTTCAGGTTCAGTGGGTCTCTTAAGTGAGACAAACTTGCTATCTGGATTAAATGACGTACATAACTATACTATTATTCGTGGAGAAAAAGTAATAATGTTGCATTTATAAATGTTATTTGTGTAGTCAAAACCATTAACGAACAGTAATTAAACTGTCCACTGGGCCACAGGTCAACCGATAATAAAAATACAAACATACCAACATTCTAAAAGAGAAAGTAATCAACATCAAATATGCATTCATATAATTATTATCAAAGCCCGATAGAACGGAACAACAAATAATTCCAGTCTCACTTCTAACAACATTGAGTAAACATGCAAGAAGTTGGAATTTTGAATTTCATACACACAGAAAGACAACAACAAAAATCTCACGATTTGGTTAGATACCATTCGAAGAGCGCATTTAGTATGGACGTTTGGCGAATTAAATTGAAACAAGTCAAGAAATCCAAACGTGTTCATTCGGCCGGGGCCGACCAGTTTGAAAGATACCTTCTGCCGATTAGGTTCTCTCCCGCAAGACACTCTTTCGATTGAAAAAATATTGTTTATTTCTTGACGGATTTAAAATGGCTTGTGATAAGTTTTTAACATTCAACAATGGAATCAAAATGCCAGCATTGGGAATTGGTACTTGGCAAGTAAGAATTAAATATTCTTTTGTTACTTTATAATCTAATCTGTGTACATACATCTACATAAATTGTTGTTAGTGATTTTTTGCAACATATGAATACATTGTGGAGTGAGTCAACTAAATTAAATGCGATGCGAAGTTGTTTAAACAATTTGTTTTTTCTGCACCTACAGAAAAAATATAAACAAGCTTCTCGCCGGTTTTTTTTTCTTATTTTGCTGGAAAATCGACAAACCAAACGTTTAGTCATATTTATTTGTTTTGTTCGTTTGTCAAACAAAAATAAATACTGTTGCTTCAACTTATCAAAATATGGATCTATAGAAGTTTTATTCGTTCCAAAAATAAACAGAACATGAAGCACGAGCACAGGCACTGGAAGTATTTGATGGCACGAACAAATTAGTTTTCTGAAATTCCAAAATTATTAAAGATCCTGGTAGGTAAGATTATTTCAAATAAAAAGAAAGACATGAATCACATGTTTTTGAATAATAATGAGCATTTTTGAGGTTTTGTCTTTTGGTTAACAATTTTTGTTTTTGTTTTGTTTGAGACGTTAGTCTGCCAAATTATTTAACTTTGACCTTTATATGCCTTCTTAATTGAGCCTTTTTATGGGTAGATATAGATACAGCCAGAATCAAATAACTCGTTATACCTACATAAAGGGTGGTTTTTTTTAGAGATACAAAACATTGCAATGGAACAAAACCAAAATGATTCAGAGCCGATTTTTCAATCATCGAACAAAAATAAAAATAACAAACTGGCAAATAAACTTATCTGAGTATTCATCGGTCGAATAAAAAAGAGCGTTTTTCTTCAGTTAAAGTCTATCTGACGATTGAAAAATCCAAATTTTGTTATTTGTCGAATAAACACTATCTGCTTGTTTATCTGACGATTGAAAAATCGGCTCTAAATAAGATTTCTGGCTAATGACCGCAAACGGCTGGCTACAATTTTCAAAGACTTTTTCTAATCTTTGTTGCTGTTTACGTCAATACGGCGGCGGCAAAAGTTGTCCTCCAAGGGCTCCAAGTGGTCAATCTTTTCGGACATATCAGAGTAGAGTACCGAGTTGAAATTTCGTGTGGGCCAATTCACGGATCCGTAACGTGAAACTATCAATTCAATCAATTGAAACACGAGCTGTGTGACATTTTGCGCTGGCTTATTGAAATTGCAGCTCCTGTACATCTTGGTTGTTCAATGGATGACGAAAAAGTCCGTTGACTTATAGTCTGTTCTGGTCAGCATCGTAAAAAACTTAATTTAAATCAATTAACAGCTGAAAAATGGTCACCTATTAAAATAGTGCTGTCACCTTAAAGTTCTACACATCTAAGCGTCTGTTTCACAATCTTCTCATATTATTTTTTTTTATATATATGAAAATGTTATGTTGGTTTGTGTACGCTTCAAAAACTCAAAAAGTTCTGCACCGATTGAGCTGAAATTTTAACATAATACAGGGTGCGGCAAGAAAACTTGCTGATTTTCAAAGGAAATAAAACCAAAAATAGTGGACATACCGTTACAAAACTTGTTTATTCTTGTTAAACACGATCTGAATTTTTCATTACATGGTTTTTAAGATGATATTGGACAAGTGATGGCCTCCGTTTTCGAGACACTGAGATACCCTATTTTCGAAGCTCCTCTGAACTCTTTGAAGCATATCGATGATTCTGATTCTCCGGTGTGCTGGATGGGATTTTGTCACGTTTCCGCTCTCCCTGAATGTTTTCACCCACAAAACAATCGACTGCCGGCCAGGAACGCGACCTGCGGGATGGATGTTGAAATTAGTACTGAAAGCACGTTGAGTGAAAATTATGTTGGAAAAGTAAGCCTCGCAGGCAAATGCGCGTTGCTCTTTCGTCCAATGCATTTTCTTGCATCAGTCACATATCCGCGGTCACGGTCATAAACGACAAACAAAATTTATACTTTTCAAATCACAACAGCCAAATATATCAAACCAAATTTTGAAAATTTCGTCAAATATTTTTATATTCATCTAAAAAATGTCAGTGAAGAACATTATGGGCCATATTCATAAAGAATTGCTAAAGTCGTTACTTTCTAGGCCACAGTTTAAGCTAAACAATTTAGAAAAACACAGCTTCTATTCATAGACGATTTTCTGGCTGTGTTTAGTTAAACTATAGTTTATTGAAGAAATCTACTACAACTATGCTTCAAATAAAGACATTAAACTTCATTATGTCAAAATAAAATACAAAATTAAAATATTTTGAAATTGAATAGCGAACATTTCTCCAGCTGTTTACTTTTATTTTATTTTTTTAACCGTGGAACTATGACATCGTGAATCTTGAAAAACTTATCGGACGATAAATTAATTACATCAAATTTTGTATTTGATGTTTATCTCCCGAGGTTTCGATTAGGTTACACCAATCGTGGTCAGGGGTTGAACAATGGCTTGTGGGTGGATGTTGTTTTCTGTTTTTTTTCTCTTAGTGTTTCCTCTCAGTCGTAGATTGTACCGTTGTGTTTGTGCTAGAGTTTAGGATGGTCCAAGATGATGCAACTGCATTGTTTGTTGTTGTTGTGAATTTGTTTTTTTTCAAAATTCTTGTGAACATGCAAAACTAATGGCATCAGCTGTCAGGTTGTTGAAGATTCGTCGGCATTTATAGCCGTAAAAGTTATTAACAAACAAGATTAATAGGAAGCCCACCCACACCGATAGATATTTAAATGCAACTTCTCATCACCAGCTTCTCATTCGTCAAATTTCACTTCCGTCAAAGGTATCCCTAAAGCAGAATATGCTTGTCGAAAATGTTCGTTATTCCCTGCACGGCTAACACAGTTGGCAAAAATCATTTCGTTTTAATTTTTTGAAGTGTAAGGACGTGTGAAAAAGAAGCGTAATTCGCTGTGCTTATGGTTATTTCCTAGGAAAAATGAGATTGCTCGAGTTGTCCCTACATGGCGAAAAATGCACGAGCATGTTCGTCATTTTTAATAAAGCAAATGTAATATTTGACAATGAACACCGTGAAGAGGAATTAAAACTTGTTGACGCAACTCTTTTGAAAATGTTAATACATAATTCCAAACAGCGCAACGTTTGTGGAAATCAAAAGAAAAGACAGTTTCAGAAAATTCGTTTCTGAAGCAATTGTATCAACCTTGTTCAAACAGATCATTTATCAATATTTGAGCCACCAGATAAAATCCACCAACTACGAAAACCTCCAAATAATTTAATTCCCTTACAAAATGTACATACATATATTCATATTTTATTCAAAAACAGTCATTTATTTATAGCAGTGAATGATATTTTGACATTTAATAGAAAAGTAGCAACTTAAACATAGCATCACCCATGTTTAAAGTTAGACTCCAGTTTAATGCTTAATCCTAGGACTAAATACGACTATGAATAGCTTAAACTCCAGTTTAAGTTAATAACAACTTAACAGCAGTTTAAAAATGCCTATGAATATGCCCCTATAGGCAGATTTGAAAAATTTGTTAAATTTTTAACACAAAAACATTTTGAAAAAATAAAAATGTTGCTTTTTTCAATTTTTTCTAACAATTTATAAAAAGGTCCAAAATACGCATTTTTCAACTTTTTCATAAAAACTACCGTTATTTTGTGCTTTTCAGTGATACAACTAATTTGTTTATTTTTTAAATTTTTTTTATTTTTTTTCATTATCATTATAAATTTGTGAAATTCGGACGAATTTCCTTGATTTTGATGAAAATTCGTCCGAATTTCACAAATTCATAATGATAATGAAAAAAATAAAAAAAATGTAAAAAATAAACAAATTAGTTGTATCACTGAAAAGCACAAAATAACGGTAGTTTTTATGAAAAAGTTGAAAAATGCGTATTTTGGACCTTTTTATAAATTGTTAGAAAAAATTGAAAAAAGCAACATTTTTATTTTTTCAAAATGTTTTTGTGTTAAAAATTTAACAAATTTTTCAAATCTGCCTTTATTTTTTTTCTAAGTCAATATTTAGCAGAGTTATTAGGGTCCAAAGTCAAAATTGTGTTTTTGCACGTAAACCCATTTTTTGATTAGAAAAAAATCGTAGCGATCTGAACCAAACAGTGAATTATAGCCAACACAATTCTAAAATTAAATCTTAGATTGGTTGGATTGAAAAAAAATTTCCGTTCATTTTATGAAACCTCAAAGTTTATTTTTTTTCGATTTTGAAACTGAGTGAACATTTTTTTCGCTGAAGCAAAAACGACTAACGGTACTTTTTTAACTCAAAATAATTTGAAAACAAAAAATGATAACCTTTGAAAAACTTTTTATTTCACTTCAATCCGACTTTTTTCTACTGAGATACAGCCTTTTAAAAAACCACTCCATTTTTGAGTTTTTTCAAGTGTTCCTTTAATTGTTTTGACTAGTGTATAATAAAATGTGCGTCCAAACACTCCCCAATGCACCCAAAAATAGTTTTCTACCACACTTGGCTTTTGCAGACAAATGCTCCAGCATCTTCTGCGAAGATAAAAGTTGTGTTCACCGAGGTTTTGTCTAGATCAGAACAGCACAGGACAGCACAGTTTCGTGAGAAACGTCAGATCAAGTTAGAACAGTCAGTTAAACGTCAGTTATCAAAAAAAAAAAAAACAAATTGCAAATTGTGTGAATTTTTCGTTTCTCGCTTATTTTTTTTCATTTTTTGTGTTTTTATTATTAAAAATTATTGAAATGGAAAATCAAGTGATTGCTAAGATAATACTAAATGAAAATGTTAGTGGTTCAGACACCGATAGTGATTTTTCGTCGGATTCCTCTTCAGATGATTGGAATGAAAGTGTGACGAATGTTATTACCTTTTCTTTGATGAAATGTAAAAGAAATTGCATTTTTTTCAATTTATTTTATTATTTAATTAAACAAATTGGCAAAATAACTTTATTTTAATTTTTTTAAATCACGAGAAAAAAAACACAAAGCACAGCCAAATCAAAACGTAAACAAAAAAAATGACAACTTCGATTTTGACATTTCTCACGAGTCTGTTCCAACCTGATCTGACTCAAAAGCAAGAACAGAAAATCCTGTTCTAAACTGTTCTAGGTTTGTCAATGAACAGGAAAGTAGAACAGTTCAGCACAGAAAAAACCTCAATGAACAGCAAAAAGCTGTACTTTTCTGTCTAGAACAGTCCAGCACAGCGTCAGTGAACACAGCTAAAGTTGAGAGCAAATCTTTATAATGATGATTAACAGCATAGCAACCAAGTGACGCCTAATGCTTAGAGAGACGATTTCTTTACCGCTGCTTAAACTGGCTTGTTTTTCACTTAACATATTTTAGTCACTCGAATATCATCTCGCTACTTGTGAACATCTCGTCTTCTTTAAGTATTTGTTAAAATTCATTATTTCACTCAATCATTTCATTCAATTCAATAAACCTAATGAAAACATAAAAAAAAAATTTGAGGCACACTGAAAATTCCTGAAAACTGGGACTCCCACAATATTCAAATCTCACGTCTTAAACTTTTTACTTTAGAAAATTGATTTCAATGGCTTAAAAAGAATAAAAACTGTTTGACAGCTTTAAACCTTCATTCGTCAATGTGTTGTAATATTAACTGTATGTACTACCCTGCAACACCCGACTCGTTATATTGAAAAAGCAGACTTAAATTATTTTGCATTAAGCCTATAAAGTATAGCGGTACCTTGCGCATGTTGCTACATCACCAACTAAAATAAACTTAAAGTAAGGACATTCATAAATATTCAATTTATTGCAAATCATTTTATTTATATGTTAAAACAGCGTTTACTGGGTCAGCTAGTATAGCCTAAGGCCTTCCTCGATAAATGGACTATCCAACAGAAAAATAATTTTTCAATAATTCCAACCAGTAAATCCTGAGACTAGCGTTCAGGTGGCGCCCTGATGGCTTAGATTTACAAATAAGCCCGGCAGGTGGAGCTGCATTGGATATCTATACTAGGTGCGTTCCTTTGAGACTTTTAAGTGGTTTTAAGTACTCAGCAGTATAATGATTTAATTTTTGTAAAAGTAAAATCTTACCTCAAATATTTGATATCAATGGTTGTTGGTTTTTGTATTTCAGTGCTGATTTGATTTAATGAAGATTTAAGAACTTACATAACAAAAATCCATCGATTACAAAAATATAAAAACCTTAAAAATATTTGTTTCGACAATTAATAATTTTTACCTAAATTCTCTTAATTCATGTTTTCGCCAACTGGTGTGAACACAGATCATTACTACTTCGAAGAACTACGTTGTGGTTGTGTACAAGATAAAAGTAGTTCGAAGACTCAGAAGTACTTAGCAGTCTATATATTGGGACCCAATGTAACGCACCTACTGCAACTACAAAGCTGGACCGATTTGAATAAATTTTTTTGAATACATTCATTCATTCATTCATTCATTTCAATCATTTTGTATAAGATAAACGTTGTTTTGCCACATAAATTATATCTAAGAACAGCTGAACCGATTTGGTTTAAAATTTGTGCCGAGGTAGCTTAGAATCTGCTATAGACAGCTATAGAATACTTTTTATCCTAGTAGCTGACCCATTAAACATTATTTTGCCATATAAGTAATTTTTTAAGAACAGCTCTATGTCGCTGAACTCCTCCTTAACGGCTTGACTAATCTTAATGTTTTTCCCTTAATGGTTTAGATTCACAAATCGGCCATACTAGCTGCCCCAGTAAACGTTGCTTATCATATACATAATTTTTAAGAACCACTCTACCGATTTGGCTCAAAATGATGAGGGTCTAGCTTAGAACCAGGAGACGTCTATAAAATGCTTTTTATCCCACTAGCTGACCTGTAAACGTTTGTTTTACGTAATATCATAGAATGAATGATCCGATTTGGCTCAAATTGATGGGAAAGTAACCAGGGGATGTCTATATGATACTTTTCATACTAGTTGATTCGTTAAACGTTGTTTTGCCATATATTCAAAAAAAGGAGGTCCTCATACGCTACAGTGTGAACACCATAATCATAATCATAAATTGTATTATAATATATCACACCAAAAACATAAATGTAAAAAAAGAGCCAAGTTCTCCCGTACAAAAATTCTGCCTAACAAATCAGCCACGAAAAGTAATGAGATCTAAAAGAACGCCAAGTTCTAAGATTCAGCAAGTACTCGTAGGTGCATTGCAAATGTTTTAAGTGGACTTACATCGAATCAACTATTAGTTTTGAAAGTAGTTAATGTAAATTAGTTAATTTTGTTTACTTAGCAAGTTTTCCAAACTTTTTTAATAGTAGGTTACTAAGAGAAAACCTGCCAAGTAAATAAAATTAACTAATTTACATTAGTTTACAACTTACTTTCAAAACTAATAGTTGATTCGATGTAAGTCCACTTAAAACATTTGCAATGCACCTACGAGTACTTGCTGAATCTTAGAACTTGGCGTTCTTTTAGATCTCATTACTTTTCGTGGCTGATTTGTTAGGCAGAATTTTTGTACGGGAGAACTTGGCTCTTTTTTTACATTTATGTTTTTGGTGTGATATCATTACTTTTTGCAAAGATTTTTATTTTTTGATAAGCAGAAAAATCTAAAAATTAATTTTATTTCTTTATATTGACTGGCAGAATCGCTAGTTTGCCAAATTACAATATTCTACGATGATCAGAGGTGAGGATATATTTTATAAAATTTATTTTTAAATGGGTGGGTACCACGCCCCCTCAGTTGAAAATCATAAATTTCATATTTTATTTGTTCTATTGCACGTTGTACTTGTATGCCAAATTTCTTGATTCTACTGCACTCCAAAGTGCTCCATATAATTTAAATTAATAATGTAAAAGTAGGCGGCTACCACGCCCCCTGACTAAAAAATTTCAAATTTTCGATTTTTTCCTTTGTATGTACTTCATTACCTATCACTGTGCTAAATTTCTTGATTCTACTGCACTCCAAAGTGCTCCATATAATTTAAATTAATAATTTAAAAGTAGGCGGCTACCACGCCCCCTGACTGAAAAATTTCAAATTTTCGATTTTTTCCTTTGTATGTACTTCATGAACTATCACTGTTCAAAATTTTTTGATTCTACTGCACTCCAAAGTGCTCCATATAATTTAAATTAATAATGTAAAAGAAGGCGGCTACCACGCCCCCTGACTGAAAAATTTCAAATTTTCGTTTTTTTCCTTTGTTTATACTTCATGACACATCACTGTGCCAAACTTCTTGATTCTACTGAACTCCAAAGTGCGGCTACCACGCCCCCTGATTGAAAATTTTCAAAGTTTCGATTTTTTCCGTTGTATGTACCACATGACCTACCACTGTGCCAAATTTCAAGTTTCTAGGGCAACGGGAAGTGCTTCATAATTTTGATGATCTGTCAGTGAGTGAGTCAGTGAGTCAGTCAGTTACGGTTTTCGTGATTTTTGGAACATTGTATCTTAGAAACTACTTATGCTAAATATCTGAAATTTACTGAGGTGCTTCTTCTTGACTAGCTTAACAAATGATGTGAGTTTGAAACTTTTGGCTTCTTTGGTATAGAAGTTAGAGGGGTGTGGAAAATGCCCTGAGTTGTTTCCTGTAAATAAGGGTGTAGTGCCAAAGTTGCTAGAGAACTTGGCTGGGCACTACCGTGCCCCTTGATTACATTGGATTTTGACAAAATCTGTGTTATATCATTGATCTGGAGTTGATCTGAAGGGAAGTGAGATAACGTTCGCAGGGTCTGCTAGTACTAGTATAAGATTTTAATAAGGGTAGATCTAAAGTTTGTTTAATTCACTTATTTCTTAACACTATGCTAGAAATGGTTGATCTCGAGATTTCTATTCTATTCTATTTCTTTGCCACGCCTCACACTCTGAGAACTGGGTGTTTTCTGTGTTGTAAAAAATAATTACCTCGTTAATATCCAAAGCAGTACCTACCAATACGAAATGAAAACCTATTACCTATCATCTATTGTTTGACAATGCTTGGAAAGTATGGCGTGAATAAATTAGAAAATTGATTTTTAATTACAGTACACGAAAACGATACCGATTATTAAAATGCAATCAAGATTGCAATTATTTTAGTGTAAGTTCGTTGAACGCCACTTAACTTACACCAATAATATTAATTTATCGATTTTCGTGGTGACGATGCTATTATTCCACTTACCAATTAAATTTCACTGAAAGTTTGTTTGAGAGTTGAGACATTACAACTATTTCAATTTTCTTTTAAAAAAATGTGCACGACTGGGTCGTACGAGCTTGCTCCTGTATGCTAAAACTAAATATTTATGATTACTTTTATGTTGCAAAAATTGCAAAAAGTAGTAGACATTAAGAAACAAGGCTACACGTTTTAAACTTTTGTTTTAACTTTTGTGGAAAGTTAATTGCCATGCACCAGCTTACACTTAACTCACAAAAAAAAAACTCAAAATAATTAGAATTTATTAAAGAAAATTAAAATTTGAAAATGTAACTCGTAAATACATTTAATTTTAAAAACTTAAATGCCAAACAAATTCAAACTTTGTTCTTGATTTATAGCCGTACAAGTATAAGAAGACAAATTCCTTTACGTACTATATCAAGCAATAAATTGATTTATTGATTTTTTTTTTGAAAATCGTTGGAGCCGTGTTTTTCTTTTTTTTAATTTTTATAAACAAATTTTATATATAAAATTTTTCAAAAATGTCTTTAAATTAATTTGGGAATGCAGTTTTCAAGAACATGATAATATACATATTATACTTCAATTTGGATTTTTAAAATTGATCCGTTTTTGAGATACAGAATTTTGAAAAAAAAATAAAAAATATTTTTTTTAAATCAAAAAAAAATATGCTGATCGGACTTTTATTTTTCGAGAAAATCTAATAACAAAAAAAACCGTTCTATGGGAGGTACCGTTTTTGATCAATAGGTACAAACATTTTTTTTAACATAAAAACATAAATGTTTAAAAAAATTAAATTCTAGGAAGTTTAAAAAAAAAATCGTAGGAGCCGTTTTGGATAAAATTGAAACTTTTGGTTTTTGGCCAAAAAAATCGTTACTTAAAATAAAAATAAAAAAAAACTGGGATATGAGTTTTTGCTCAAACCTCTAATTTTAAAGTTTGAAGTCAATCGGATTGTAAACATGCAGACAGACAGACAGACGGAATCGCCGGACCCACATTTTTCGACTTCTCTATCATCGTAACGTCATATCTCATCATCATCTCAAATTTTTTTTTACGAATTCAATACTTGCCATATATGTATTCGATATGTCGCAAGTAAAAATGCAGGAGCCTGTTATAAGACGTACCAATGTTAACAATGTATCTTTTGTAAAGTTTTAAATGACAAAGTTGAGATAGACAGTAATTTTATGTTTTAACAAAATATGTTGACTTTTAATGGGTTCTTGAACTTGCAACCTACCACCTTCAACAAAATGGGCTACAAGTCCTATCCTAAAGTAAACCATTAATTACGATGTTTAAGATGAATCACATGCTCTACTATAGCTGTGTGTTTGAAAGATTAGTACACAAAATTTCACTTAGTTGGGTTACAACCTTTGCTGCCATAAACAGAAGCAAATTTATCCAAAAAGAATTGTGGTTGAAGGTTGAGCATCATTTCAATCTCTTTTATTTAAACCCAACTTTGACAGCTGAATTAAATAGTTCAAAAATAATGGTTTCTAGTTTAATATGTTGTTAAAATGTGCCGATTCAATTAACATTTTTAGTGTAAATCCGGTGACGCAATTTTTAAGGTTAAAAGACAAGGGAGGAATTGATGTTGTTTGCAAAGGGAAATTTTGCTGTGCTGGCTACTGAGTAGTGAAAAAAACGGCTATTATTATTTATTCTTACCTTTTCCGCACAACAACGTCTGTTGGGTCAGCTAGTATTATGAATTTAATGGCTGAAACACAAACACGCTTTAGTTTTGGCTTTGCCTGATGTTTACAAAGTCAGCCTTCTAATTAGTTAGTACCCTCGACCTGGCAATCGATTGTGGTGCCATTTTGAGACCTGGCACAAAGTCGTTTTTTTACATAAATTTGGTATTGCGATTTTTTGTTTGCTTTTGATGTAGCACAAAATATCGAAAACACATTTCCTAACAGCTTTAAAAAGACTTTATGATAGAAACTTTGTTATTTGACAGGTATAATTGGCCTGTCATTCGGTTCTAGCGCCACCTAGTTATTAGCAGAGATAGTAATTTTTTTGTGCCTAAGTTTGTATTATGCAAACATTTTTGATGAAGCAGAGAATTGAAAACCCCAATCTTGGTAATACTAGTTGTTGCACATACAAAGGATAGACTTCATTGGCTTCATTCGCTATACATACTTATACCAATGTAAAATAATTTAATTTGAACTTATTTCAGGCCCCCGAAAAAGAGGTTGAGGAAGCACTGAATTTAGCCCTTGAAGCTGGATACCGGCATATTGATTGTGCTCCGGTCTACTTGAATGAAAAAGTAATCGGTCGAGTTCTGAAATCTTGGATTGATTCTGGAAAACTCACTCGAGAGGAATTGTTCATCACTACGAAACTACCTCCGCCAGGTAAGGAACATTGCGTGGTCTTTTGTGTCCGTTAACTTAAAAGCATGTTTTTTTGTATTTCGTAACAGCTCTCAAACCGGAACTTGTTGAAAGTGTATTGAAAACTTCTCTAGAAGATCTTCAACTTTCCTATGTGGATTTATATTTGATTCATGTACCATTTGGTGTGGTCTTCGATCCAAAACAAGGTGAATTTCTTAAAGATGAAGGTGGTGTCGTTATAGACGTTACAACTGATCATTTAGCTTTATGGAAGGTATGTCTTACTACTATACCTCAACTTAGCAAGAACTTTAAGTATTACAATGTCTTTTCTTTTCTTTGAAGAGCATGGAAGCGGTCCTCGAAAAAGGACTAACAAAATCAATTGGTGTTTCAAACTTTAACCAGAAACAAATTCAAAGAATTCTAGATAATTGCACTATCCCACCAGCAAACCTTCAGGTTCAACGTTTACATAGAACTCAAAATGGAAATATCAACTCTAACCTCACTTATTTCTTGTTTAGATCGAACATCATGTTTACTTGCAACAAAAGGATCTCATTAATTTCTGTAAGGAAAAAGGAGTTACCGTTACTGCTTATGCACCTCTGGGCTCGAGAGGCATTGCCCATATAAATAAATCTGCAGGAATTGAGTAAGAATTCTTCGATGTTCTCAAGGTTTGTTTTTTACGTTGCCAATTTATCATGTTTAGCCGGGAGCTTCCTGATCTGATGGATATTGAGGAAGTTAAAAGTATTGCTGCTGTCCACGGTAAGACTCCAGCCCAGATTCTCCTTAGATGGATCATTGAACGAGGACTATCGGCAATTCCGAAAAGCACCAATCCGGAACGATTGAAACAGAATTTGGACATTTTTGGTTTTTCACTTAGCGAAGAGGAAATAGAGAAATTGAATGCGCTGGATGCTAATATTCGCGTTTGTGATTTCGCTTTCTTCAAGGGGTAAGGCGCAAGATAAGATTTTTCTGATTTATTCTGCTCATTTAATACTTTGTTTTAGGGTTGAAAGACATCCAGAGTTCCCATTTGCATCTTAAAAAGGAGCATGACTCGCGTTGCCGGACAATTTTCATTAGTTAAATTATACACACAGTTTTAATGTTTTCAATTTCTTGAATTGATTTAAAATAAATAATAGCACGATAACACTATGGTAACATAAAACCTTTAATTTTAATTTTTTGTCTTTATCACCATCCTTGTCGGCCTCGCTGACTAGGACTGGACCTGACTCTGTAAATATCCTTGCACAGGAACGTACTGCTCTTCTAGACCATGATCTTCAATGCCGCAATTTTTATAACTCGCTGTGCATTGCCATTGGTGATCTCATGCAAACTATGAAAACCTGTGTGCTCCACCTGAGTCGCGGTCTTTCTCTTCTACGATGTCCTTCCGGGTTGGATTCGAAGACTCTACAGGCCCGGTATTATTTTCCGTCCGTTCTATATGACCCAGAAATCTAAGTAGTTGGACCTTAACTTTTCATGGCTAAGTCAGTGTCGCTGAACAGCTCGTACAGTTCTTGGTTGAATCTTCGTCTCCATTCTCCATTTATGCAGACAGGACCGAAAATCACTCGAAGAATATTTCTCTCAAAGCAGCCCAAAGCGTTTTCATCGGATGTTGTCATGGTTCATGTCTCTGCACCATACATGAGGACCGGCATGATGGGGGTTTTGTAGAGTGTCACTTT
The DNA here is from genome assembly GCA_943590905.1 of Sphaerophoria taeniata. NCBI lineage: Eukaryota > Metazoa > Arthropoda > Insecta > Diptera > Syrphidae > Sphaerophoria > Sphaerophoria taeniata. The sequence continues at coordinate 223,981,700 of OX016540.1, read as the reverse complement.
AGTTGCTCGGGAGAGGACTTTACTACCCAATTGCCTTCTAAGTCCAAAGAAGCAGCGATTGGCAAGAGTGATTCTTCGTTTGATTTCAGCGCTGGTGTAGTTGTCTGAGTTGATAGCGGATCCTAGGCAGACAAAGTCCTTAACTACCTCAAAGTTAAATCTGTCTATATACTGACGTTGGCTCCAAGACGTCGATGTTGGATGTCTTTTCTTGTTAACAGCATTAACTTGGTCTTGCCTTCGTTAACCGCTAGACCTATCTTCCTGGCCTCCGTCTCAAGGCTCACAACACAAACGCTCCACTCACATCACGCTGTGTTCTTCCAATTATGTCCATGTCATCTGCGTATTCTAGGAGCTGGACGGACTTTTAAGAGTTATGCCTGTGATGTTGACGTTGGATTTTTGCTCAATCTTTTCAAGAATGCTGTGGAAGAAGTCGCATGACAACACATCGCCTTGTCTAAAACCTTTTTTGACATCAAAAGCATCCGTCAGGTTTTTTCCGACCATGATGGAACAGCGTGAATTTTCCATTGCATCTTATACAGACGGACTAGTTTTTCTGGGAAGCCAAAACTAGGCATTGCCCTATATAATTGGTCTCTATAGACGCTGTCATACGAGGCCTTGAAATCGATGGAAAGGTGGTAGGTATCGATTTGAAGTTCCTGGGTCTTCTCCAAGATCTGCCGTAGGGTGAATATTTGATCAATGCTGGACTTTCCGGGTCCGAAGCTAAACTGATAAGGACATATCAGGTTGTTGCCGAAGGGCTTCAAACGTTCACACAGCACGGCAGACAAGATCTTATAGGCGATGTTAAGGAGACTTATCACTTATACCTCTGTAGTTGGTGCAGTTCAAGGGATCTCCTTTTTTGAGGATCGGGCATACGATACTGAAGTTCCATTCGTCCGGAATGCTTTCCTCCGACCAAATTTTGCAGATGAGCTGGTGCATGCTCCTAACCAAATCATCTCCAGCTGCTTTGTACAGTTCGGCGGATAGCCCGTCTGCTCCAGCGGCTGCAAGTCTGGCGGAATTTTGCTCGTCGCCGATATACAGCTCTGGTGGTTTGTTTTACCTTTTTGTAAAACTTTCGAACCTCGTTCCTGTTGTGACATCCCTCTATCTCCTCGACCGCGCGAGTTATAGAATTACCTCCCAACACACAAAATAACATACCAAGCATATTCACTTGAGTATGCGACATATGTAAACGATCGTATTTCTAGTATAAACAAAAATTGTGAACGATCAAATTCTTCGACCGACATAATGTCAACGATCGAATTCTTCGACCGACATAAAAGATAATCACAAAGTCACCCCTAATAAATATACAGATAATTTACGATTCAACTTTTTTGAATCGTTATCAAATATCCTTATGCATATGTAAACCTAAATATATCTTTCTGATAAAGCAGCATCACTGCATATACAAATATTTTAAGATAAAAAGGCCTGGGATGACCAGCCAGAAAGTCAGTTGTAAATCAGAGTTCAGTTCGAATTGTTTTAACCAAAGATTTCCCCCCACAAGTGGTAAGGGATCTGAAGTTATAAATAATTTAAAATAAAAATTAAGATACAAATGTAAATTGTGTTTTTTATTTTTTTTTAAATTGATCCCGGAGGATCAAATACAAAAAATTCCAACATTCTCAGGATGACCAGATGAGGACGTCATCGCTTTCATTGAATATATTGATTATGTGTACAGCTATATAAGTACAGAAAATCAGCCAATAGCAACTTTAATAATCAGAAATAAAATACAAGGAGCAGCAATCAACACCTTAAGAAGAATATTAATGCCAACATGGCCAACGATAAAAGACGTACTAATCCAGGATTTTGGAGTTCAGGAGACATACGAGCAGATTCTTCAAGATCTTCACATGATTACCACTAACGATCTTCAGCAGCTGTTTGATCAGACCGAGGGAATCCTCTTGAAATTAAATAAGAAAAGTAAGTTAGAGCAAAATATTATATATAACCCAGAAAATAACGAAAATATAGTAATGAATAAGTTTTTAAATAATCTAAATGCCAATCAAGCTTCTGTTATTATTGCGCAGCATATTCAAAATATAAGAGCGACTTATACTTTGTTAATGCGCCATAAGAATCTTAATAGACAGGGAAATTTAAACAATTTTAAAAACCAACCACAACAAAATAACAATAATAACATAGGAATAAATTATAGTCAGAATTCAAGTAATTATAGACCACCACCTCCAAATAATTCCAGAAATAATTATCAAAGACACCAGAATTCAGGACAGTTTAGAAATAATAATAATAATCAGGGAAATTTCAGGAATTTTAGTAATAATCAAAGACCTTTCAATTCGGGGCAATATAGTGTAATATTCGGCTTGGTCCGACAATTAAAACTTATTCACTTTTTAAATAAAACACAAATTCACTTTATTCAAATCACTCACAAACTTATTTATTCAACACTTTCAATTATAACTTTGCAAACACAGAGTACTTTTCTTTATCGCAGTTCACAATTCATTAATTCGCCTCGCCACCAACCGGCTATTTATATCAAAAATGATGGGTTCTAGAAACTACTATTGGTTCCTATTGTTTCTTGGGGAAGCTGAAAGTTCGAGAGAAAATACTGGGATTTTTGAAGGGGCTAACGTTCTTAATGCTAAACAAAAAGTTTCTCTTAATCTTAATTAATTATTGCCCCTCACGAGTGTTTACTACTACAATTAAACGATATTAAGTAAAGAGAGTATGTACATTAAATAAACAAGAGATACAGAGTAAGTAAAGAGAGTAAGAAAAGTGTGTACATTAAATATAGAAAGAGATACAGAGAGTAAGAGATAATAAAGTATACACATTAGTATTAGACATTACAATAGAAGGAGATACAGAGCGTATGAGATAAATAAAGTGTATACACATTACATTGCCCCCTCCTTAGGATTGATCGTCCCGAACAAATCCATCATCTTCATCACCACTGTAGCGATGTAGTCGGTCGCGATGTACGACTTTAAGTTTACCTCTGACTCCTTTTTGTATCCGGTACACGACGTCGTTGATTTTGCTAATCACTGTATATGGACCTTCCCAGTCCCGTTGAAGTTTCGGTGACAACCCTTTTTGTCGATGGGGATTGTAAAGCCACACTCGATCTCCTGCTTGGAACTCTGTTGTTGTCGCTCGTATATCGTAGCGTGTCTTCATTCGGTCACTGAACATCTTTATTTTTGACCTAGTATCGTCGTGGATCTGAAGGAGTCTTTCTCTGAGGTCATCCAAGTAGTCATCCTCGGCTTGCGGTTCCGACGTGGGACATCCAAATTTAATTTCACTCGGCAATCTGATGTTCCTTCCCATCAAAATCTCAGACGGTGTATGGCCAGTTGAGCTATGTCTTGCACTTCGATACGCCATCAAAAACAGTGGAATGTGTCGGTCCCAATCTCGCTGGTTGTCGTCCACAACTTTGCAAAGATGTTCCTTAATGGTTCGGTTGAACCGTTCGACCATGCCATCAGATTGTGGGTGGAGTGGTGTTGTTCTTGTCTTCTTGATGTGAAGAAGCCCACAAACTTCCTGGAATATGTTTGATTCAAAATTCCTTCCCTGGTCGGAATGCAGTTCTAATGGAACACCGAATCTGCTCACTCAGTTGAACACAATTTGGTCTGCGACTGTTTTGGCTTCTTGATTCGGTATGGCGTATGCTTCAGGCCACTTGCTGAAGTAATCCATGACGACCAGAATATAACGATTTCCATTATTTGTTTCCGGAAATGGACCCGCCACGTCTATTGCAATCCTTTCAAAGGGTGATCCGACATTATACTGCTGCATTTGGCTGTGATTCTTTTTGTTCGGGCCTTTGGTGGCAGCACAGGTATCACATTTTCGGCACCACTTCTCGACATCCTCCCTTGCATGTAGCCAATAGAATCGTTGTCGAACCTTTTCTAGCGTCTTGTTTACTCCTAGATGGCCTCCCGAAACTCCATCATGCATCTCTCGCAGAACGTCCATAATCTTCGATCTCGGTAAGACTAGCTGCATTACATAGGACTTTCCATCTGCTGATTCCCACTTACGTCGAAGGACACCTTCTTGGACATGCAACGAGTCCCACTGTGCCCAATAGGCCTTCAGAGCCGGACTTCTGTCGGAGATATCAGCCCATTCTGATTTTTCCTGGTGTTCCTTGCATGCGAGGATGGGTTCAATATCTGGGTCCTCTTGTTGAGCCTCCCTCATCTCGTCGTTGCTCCAGCCATAAATGGGATCGGTTCTGGTTCGTTGGACAGTAACCACTTCTTTTTCTTCTTGGCGTCTGCAATGCTTACAGTCTTGCTTACATGGTCTCCGAGACAGTGCATCAGCATTTGAGTGAAGCTTCCCCTTCCGATGTTGAATTTCATAATCGTACGTCTGCAGCCTCTCAATCCATCTCGCCACTTGACCCTCTGGATTCTTGAAATTCAAAAGCCAGTTTAGTGCTCCATGGTCGGTTCGGAGAAGAAACTTCTGTCCATAGAGATACTTATGGAAGTGCTTTGTTGCCAAAATCAGTGCAAGAAGTTCTCTTCTGGTCACACAATAGTTTCTTTCCGACTTTGAGAGTACCTTGCTGTAATAGGCAACCACCTTTTCTTCGCCATCATGTACCTGTGACAATACAGCACCAATCCCGACATTGCTGGCATCAGCATCAATGATGAACGGTTTTCCTGGAGTCGGGTAGGTCAGCACTGGTGCATTACACAAGCGTTGCTTGAGCTCTTGAAAGCTGCGTTCGCACTCACCTGACCATTTAAACTGCTTTCCCTTTTCCGTTAGCTGATGTAGACTCTTGGCGATCTCAGCAAAATTCTTGACGAAGCGCCTATAGTAGGTGGCTAGACCCAGAAAGCTTCGGAGTTGATGTTTGTCCTGTGGTGTTGGCCAATTCTTCACGGTGTCAACCTTATCAGGATCCGTCTTAACTCCTTGGGATGAGATGATATGTCCCAGGTATTTCACTTCGGTTTTGAAGAGTGAACACTTTTCTGGATTGAGCTTGAGGTGGGCTTCTCGAAGTCTTTGAAACACGGCTCTCAGATTTGTACAATGTTCGTCAAATGTTTTCCCGTATACGATGACGTCATCCAAATAGACCAGGCAAGATTTCCAAGTGAGTCCTTGCAGGACGCATTCCATAAGGCGCTCAAAAGTCGCTGGAGCATTGCACAGTCCAAAAGGCATCACTTTGAACTGCCACAATCCGTTTCCTGTCGAGAACGCTGTCTTCTCTTTGTCTTCAGGATGGATTTCTACTTGCCAGTATCCACTTTTCAGGTCCAAAGTTGAGAACCATTGTGCTCCTTCCATTGCGTCCAGAGTATCGCTGATCCTAGGCAGAGGGTAGCTATCTTTCTTGGTCACATCGTTCAACCTTCGATAGTCCACGCAAAAGCGGGTTGATCCGTCTTTCTTCTTTACCAGGACCACTGGAGACGCCCAAGGGCTTTTAGAGTTTTCGATCAGACCCTCTTCTTTCATGGTGGTTATCAGTTCTTCAACCTCACCTTGTTTGGCTAGTGGAAGGCGTCTTGCAAGTTGACGAATCGGCTTTGCATCCCCGGTGTTGATTCGATGTTGAACCAGTTGTGTTCTGCCATATTTCCCTTGCGATGACGAAAAGATGTCTGCAAATTCTTCGAGGAGACCTTCTGCAGTTCTTCGTTGTTGGTGGCCAAGATTAGAGGACTTGAGAATGTTCGTCTTTATGGAGTTCAGCTCTTTGGACTTCAATGTTTGCCTTGGGTCTTCTTCGCTGATCCTTGTTATCGCTGATACAGATTCGCATTGTCCGACAATCTCACCTTTTCTAAGCTTAACTTCGTACGGCTTGATGTTGAGTATTCGTACGGGAACCATGTTCTTTACAGGTCTAACAAGAGTCTTCCCAATGGTGACGTTTTGGGAGGACTTAACAGATGCTGGTTCGACCATGAGGTATCGATGGCTGCCAGGCTTACCTTTCAATTTCGTCCACACGAATACTTCTGAAGAAGCAGGCAAAGTCAGATCTTCTTTGATGACGGTTTTCACAGATAACGAGGTCTCGTACGAGTGGATCCCATAGATCATCGGAATCTCGATGTTCCGATATTTCAGGACTTGGTTCCCGATGTCCAATATCACTCCGTGATCTTTCATGAAATCGACGCCGACAATGCACTCGTCGCATATATCTGCTACTAGGAACAGGTGAGAGAATTCCAGCTCTGCCATCCGGATCTTAAGACGTACCTCACCATAAACTTTTGCGGCTTCTCCAGTTGCAGTCCTTAGACGATAGCTGTTGGTGTTGTGGAGCCATGTCTTCTTAACGAGGTCCTGCCGTACAATGGACGCCGTGGCACCGGTGTCGATGGTAGCCACACATTTGTTGCCGTTTATACTTGCTTCCACGGTCAGGCTCTTGTTGTCACGTTTCGTTTGAGAAACCTGGATGTCGTTTCTGGGGCCATCGATACCAGAAACCAGCTTCTGCCCCTCGAAGTTGGTTCTTATTCGTTTCCCGGGTGGGAAACAGCTTCGGAAGCAACGTTGTTGGAGTTACTTTGACTTGTTGAGTAAGTTCTGTTTCCACAGTGTTGGCATGAGGTTCGTCTTCGCGGTAATCTGCACTGTCGTTGAAGATGCCCAGTCTTGTTGAAGTTCCAGCATCGTGCTGGTCCGTCTCGCTGACTCCTTTCCAGAGTAGCCTTCTGACAAGAGCATTGTTGGACTTCCAATTCTCTCACGCGATGCACGTTTTGGGATGCTTGTTCTGCGGCTTCCATTGTTAGAGCGAAAGCCAATGCTTCTGGTAGTGTTTGCTTTCCGGCAGTGCGAATAGCCCTTTGGAGATTTATATCGCCCACAGCTCTCACAAAGGCTTCAACAGCAAGTTGATTTATTATCTCGTTGCCAGCTGTTGGGTATGCCAGGTGGACTAATCGCTCGATATCTGCCTGAAGCTGCTGCAGAGTTTCACCTCTTTTCTGTGCCCTGTTGTTTAGTTGTACTCGGAAGACTTCTGTCATGTGGCTATCCCCAAACCGCTGTTCGATTGCGTTTACCAGAACTTTGAAGTCACCGTTCTTCTCTGCTGGGATGGTTTGTAGCAGTTCAGCAGCTGCTCCTCTCAAGGCAAGCGTAAGAGCAATGTATTTTTCGTCATCGTCCCAGCCGTTTGTTAACGCTGCTGCTTCAAACTGTTTCTTGTAGATTGACCACGGTATCTGACCATCAAAGCTTGGGGGATTCACTTCTCTCTTTCTTGAGCACTCACCAGAAGGTTCTCGAGCTTTCATCTTTCGCACTTTTTCTAGTTCGCTTGTAATGGTTTCGATCTGGTCGTCTATTTTCTTGAAACGTGCATTAGTCGTTGAATTTTGTTTTTCGACACGCTCATCGAGAGATTTTGTCTTCGAAGTCCGCAAACCTGCCTTCTAGCAGATTTTTCTGTTCATCAAACCGATCTCGAACGTCATCCCTTTGAGCTTGTAGTTGTTCCAGAACATCATTCTTTTGAGTTTCTAGTTGCTTGAGGACATTTCCTTCCAGTTGTTTGAGGACATTCTCTTGCTCGGTCTTCTGCTCGTTTCTTTGAGTTTCTAGTTGCTCCAGAACATTCTTGTTTTGAGTTTCTTGCTTCTTTTGATTCTCTTCAAATTTGGCTAGAAGAAGTGTCATCATGGTAGATAAGTCGGCAGTTGCATTTACCTCTTCCGATTTTGCTTCCACTTCGAAAGCAAACGCATCTGGGTCTTCATTTTGTTCTTCCAGATATTCCTGTAGCCGTTTTACGAGTTCGATTTTATATCCTGCCGCACTTAAGCCACGTTTGCTTAATTCGGCCTTTCAAAACTTTACTTATCATTTTTTTTAACTTCACTATTTCACACAAAATAGTTTAATCACTGTTCACTGTTTTATTCTCAATAAGTTTTAATCCCTTATTCTGACACCAATGTAATATTCGGCTTGGTCCGACAATTAAAACTTATTCACTTTTTAAATAAAACACAAATTCACTTTATTCAAATCACTCACAAACTTATTTATTCAACACTTTCAATTATAACTTTGCAAACACAGAGTACTTTTCTTTACCGCAGTTCACAATTCATTAATTCGCCTCGCCACCAACCGGCTATTTATATCAAAAATGATGGGTTCTAGAAACTACTATTGGTTCCTATTGTTTCTTGGGGAAGCTGAAAGTTCGAGAGAAAATACTGGGATTTTTGTAGGGGCTAACGTTCTTAATGCTAAACAAAAAGTTTCTCTTAATCTTAATTAATTATTGCCCCTCACGAGTGTTTACTACTACAATTAAACGACATTAAGTAAAGAGAGTATGTACATTAAATAAACAAGAGATACAGAGTAAGTAAAGAGAGTAATGAAAAGTGTGTACATTAAATATAGAAAGAGATACAGAGTAAGTAAAGAGAGTAAGAAAAGTGTGTACATTAAATATAGAAAGAGATACAGAGAGTAAGAGATAATAAAGTATACACATTAGTATTAGACATTACAATAGAAGGAGATACAGAGCGTATGAGATAAATAAAGTGTATACACATTACAATAGGAACAATTATAATAATAATAATTATAATAATACTAATACTAATAATAATAATAATAATAGGTATCCAAGGCCAGAACCTATTTATGTTAATAATACAGAGTTAAAATATGAAGAGGTAAATTTTACCATGGCCGGGAAGAAGAATCACTTCCCATAATCAAAATCACAATAAATAATAAAAACTTTAACATTCTAATAGATACTGGCTCAACAACAAGTATACTTGATGAGTCACAACTATAAGAAATCCCGAGAACTTTAAGACTGGGTTTCCTTTTTTCTTGAACTCCGAGTTCGTGTAAAAGCATGCACGAGTGTTAGTGAATATTTCCCTTTCTTTTTTTTTTATTTCCGTCTCACATAGCCACTTGAAATTTCTAGTTTTCTAGTTTTCGTTTTCTTTTCTCACTCAGAATTCAGTTTTATTTATTATTTATTTATTTATTTAATATCGAAAATGCTTGACAACTGTAAGATTTAAAATCTTATAAGATAGCTGTAAGCTTATTATACAAAAACAATGGCTGAGCAAAGATAAAAAAAAGTTACTTTAATTATTAAAACTATCATAATATAAATAAAAGTACATTTAATTTTATACTGAAAAATAAGATCTAAGCACTCTTTTTATGTTTGTTGCGTTCAGATTTTGTTTAATATTACGAGGTAAGGTGTTCCAAAGCTTAATAGAATTTACAAAAAATTGACGTTCCGATGTTAAATATGCGTAAGGAGGGATAATCAACTGATGAGATCTGTTTGAAGACCCGGTTCTTACTCTTTCAAAACAATATTGTGGTTGGCGTGTGAGAAGTATGTCAGAAAGCAAAATCAAACTACGAAGTTCTATGTATTTTTCGAAAGGCATGCCCAATAATTGCGGAGCAAAACTCGATATTCTATCATACCGTCGCAATCCAAAGACATAACGAACGATTGAGTTGAAAGCTACATTAAGTTTTCGCCTGCTCATGAAGCTATAGTTACAATAGATTTCGCAACCATAGACCAGAATAGGTATTACCAGGGTTTTAGCGAGAAGCAAACGCGTTTTTGGTGGAGTGAAAGATTGTGTTACCCATAATGTACGGAGTACTCCATATACCTTACCAACTAGTCCAGTGATATGATCATCCCAAGTCAAAAAACGATTAAAAGTCACACCAAGATTCTTCGCTGTAACCACATATTCCATTGGAGTATTGCTCAAAACAATCGGTGGAAAATAAGAAAGGTCTAGAGATTTTCTATAAATGACTACACATTTGGATTTTTTTGGGTTCAAAATTAGTCCGTTTGACAAAGACCAATTTGTAACTCTCTTAAGGTCTTCATTGACGCAGAACGCTCCATGTTCGATTAAGCCAAGGGGGCAGCTGAAATACAGCTGAACGTCATCAGCATACATATGAGAGCTACAATTTACTAAAGAAGATGGAAGTTCATTTACAAAAGCAGAGAACAAAAGAGGACCCAGTATAGAACCTTGTGGTACACCAGTAACATTCGGTAAAAAATTTGAGAGGGAGTCACCAACTTGCACTGCTTGCTTTCTCTCGGTTAAATAAGAGAAAATTAATTTCGTTGCACTAGATGAAAAGTTAAAATTAAGCATAAGCTTTCTACATAGGTTAACATGATTAACAGAATCGAAGGCTTTCGAAAAATCCAACAAAACTAGAAACGTAACTTCGTCTTTATCCAATGCTTTTCTGATGTCATCGGTAACATTTAAAAGTGCGGTAACACAAAAATGCAATGTAGATGCATATGTACGTATTATGTTATGTGCACTTAGAGTAGGAGTAGCATTCATGAATTGTTGTTTTTCTTTTTTCTACGCAAATTTTGTAATTTGGGATTATGATGGTTTTGAGTTTTGCTGATATTTGTGTTCGAATTATTTCTTTTTTGGGGTCCTGACGAACGATTTTAATTTTTCTTTGGTTTCATCTTTATATTTATCTATAAAAAGACGAAGAGGTACTTTTTGACAAGCTATGAACAATTAAAAAAGTTCAAGACGATATTTTGATCAAACATGATTTTACGATGATAGAAAAATCAAAAAAGTGATTGCCTCAATTCTGTCTTTCCTTGGGTATTTAGGCAAAAGTTACCCGATTGTCTTCAACTACTACGATTGTTCTTTAACCGATTTGGGTCACGGATGGGAGATTATTTATATATATATATATTTTTTTAAATAGGCAAAAAATTACTCAAACTATAACATTTTTTTATTATTCCCAAATGCATTGGGGTTTATTTTCTTAAGGTTTCAAGGAATATAATATTGACATTGCCTTTTCACAGTACTTCGCACATGAATGTAACGAACTACAGACACATAGCAGCATTGGCGACTGAGGCCATCGGCTGATGAATATAATATAATATAATAAAATTTATTTTTCTAAACCTACCTACACCTGCAAGTAATAATATTATGAAGAAAAATGATTCCAAGGAATCAAAAATTATTTTTTGTCATCTAGTTATCTTACAAAACAAGATTAGGTCAAGATTAGACACTAGATTGATTTTTATAATTCTATAAAACAAAGAATTCGCATGAATTCGATTTGAAATACAATAAAATAACCATAATTCAAATCATCGGCTTGTTCTTCTTCAAAAAAGAATATTACGATCCCACCAGCACAGCATAGAGAAACGATAGGAAAAAAATGTCATTGCTACAAAAACAAAAGCAAAACAAAAACAAAAAAGAAACAAAACCCTTTACATAATCCTAAGAAATGGCACACACCACCACGAAAAAAGATCGTTTCCTCATTGCGTAACAGGATTTTACTTCTCAAGCCCTTGCACATAGAGAATATTATTACCTTGCCCTTGCACTTGACTCATTTTCAAAAATACGCGCATTCACATACATATTCGAAATGTATGCCTGCCAATATGACAAATGTAGGGAGGTATTCAAAACAACTTTTTCATCGACGAATACCTACAAAGTACATAGTAAGTGATCACAATTGCCTATCTACATTTCTATGTCTGCATATCATAAACATTCCAGAAGTATAAAAAAATTAATTTTCATTCTCAAACGAATTCTATGAGAACGTTTGGTATGAACATTTTTTTCTCTATCCTATAAAAATAAAACGAAGGAGAAGAGAATGAAATATAAAACAACGCCACCTAGTTCAATTCGTTTGAACTGAGTACCTTAGTGTGTGTGAGCAAACGCGATTTTTCTTGTAAAAATCTAAAAAAATACCCATTTTCGAATATTAATATAAAATAAACGGGATATCGTAAAATTATTTTAATTTCTAATTTCTATATATATTTCTAATTTCTATATATATAAAATATGAAAAAAAATTAAAAAAATATTTTTGAAAATATTGTTTGCTGCATTCTCCTCATAATTGATACACAAATATTGACTTTTTTAAATGCATTTTTAAATATGTTTTATTTTTTTTCTTTTTTTTCTAAAAACGTTACTGAGTCGCAGAGATGTTCAATTTTCATAAAAAAATACTTTTGTTGTTGAGTCAAACTAAATGGGGCTGGAATCTTGTTCGCCGTAGAATATTCTTAGAAAAACATGCATTTTTTTATTTTGCACTTAAAAAAAAATCTAGTTAAATATTTTATAAAAAATTAAAAAATTATTGTGATATTATGTATATTTCGACAATATAAAAAAAATATTTTCAATTTTTTATCTTTTCTAATTTAGAAATTATTCCAAATAAATCAGACCTACTTTTGCTAAATTTCACTCATTTTTCGTGATTTTGTTAATTTTTTTTGACGAAACTGGACAAAATATTAAAAAAAAGGCCACGTTACTGAGTCGTGAGACATTTTAAGAATAGATAAAAAATATAAAAAGAATAAAAAATAAATTTTTAAGGCAACAAAACTTTTCCCCTGCAAACGTCTCCAAAAATTTCATAATTTTTCGTTACGCATGACCATTTTGGGATGAAATATATTTTTAATTTTTTTTAGCTAAATAATTTCTTAGCTTATTAAATGTATAATCTATACCCGTTGATTTCATTTAAATATTCGGAATATTTTGGGAGCTACACAGTTTTACGCAAAAGACCAACGAAATTTTCAATGGGAAACCTAGCCTTAATGAAAGTTCCAATCAAAGTAAAATCACTTAATCATGAAAACATGATTAAATTTGAAATCATAACTGAAGTACCGGTAGAATTCAACGAAGATGAATCTACTATGGCATGGAAGTTGATGAGAATATCGAACAATAAATTTGTAGAAATCATAGGACAAAATTTATTGAAACCTATTGGAGCTAAATTAAACCTAAAAGAAGGATATATCGAAATAAATAATAGAAAAACATATTTTGAAAATTATGATAGTAAAAGTATATATGAATATGAAGAAATTCATACTCTTGAATATTGCAACTCAACGCAAATGAGCCAATTGATAGATGTGAATTTAAATTTTGAAGAAAAAAAAGAATTAAGAAAATTTATTGATGAAAATAAAAGTATTTTCTATAAAGAAGGTGATAAACTCACATCAACAACACAAACTATGCATAGCATTAGGACTGAGCATGACAGTCCTATATTTAGCAAAATTTACAGATATCCTAAAATTCATGAAAAAGAAATTGAACGCCAAGTTAATGATTTATTGCAACAAGGCATAATAAGAAAAAGTGTTTCCCCGTATAATGCACCTATCTGGGTAGTCCCAAAGAAGATAGATAATTCAGGTGAACAAAAATGGAGAATGGTAGTGGATTATAGAAAATTGAATGAAAACACTATTGAATTTAAGCATCCTATACCTAATATCGACGAGATATTAGATAAATTAGGAAGAGCACAATATTTTTCAACCCTCGACCTTGCTAAATCATCAAATTAAAATGAATCCTGCTGATTCCGAAAAAAAGCCTTTTCGACTCCATATGGACATTACGAATGGTTAAGAATGCCATTTGGTCTAAGGAATGCACCAGCAACTTTTCAAAGAATGATGAATGAGGTTTTAGAAGGTTTGATAAACAAAATCTGAGTAGTATATCTTGATGATATACTAATTTTTAGTACTTCATTACAGGAACATTTAATTAATCTTCGTTTAGTTTTTCAACGTTTAAAAAATATAACCTTAACGTACATACAATTACAGACAAGGGCGTGAAACCTAATTTAGATAAAATAGAAGCCATAGAAAAAATACAACTCCCATGTACAACGAAAGAAATTAAATCATTCCTAGGAATAACAGGTTATTACAGGAAATTCATTCAAGATTACGCAAAAATTGCTCAACCCATTACCAAGTATTTAAAGAAAGACAAGAAAATTGATAGAAATGATATAAATTATATTAAAGCACATCAAGAATTAAAAAATGGACTTCAAACAGAACCAGTACTTGCGTATCCTGATTTTAATGAAAAATTTTTGTTAACAACAGATGCATCCAATTATGCCATTGGAGCAGTGCTATCGCAGAAAAGGCATCCAATAACGTTTATAAGTAGAACTCTCAATGAACATGAAATAAACTACAGTACTACGGAAAAAGAATTACTCGCAATAGTTTGGTCAGTAAAATATTTACGACCCTATTTATATGGTAGACGATTTGATCTCAAAACAGATCAGGATCACCAACCATTAAAATGGTTACAAACAAAGAATTTAGGCAGAGATATTTCACCCAGATTACAAAGATGGATACTCCAGTTAGGAGAATATGATATGCAAATAGAATATTTGAAAGGTACAAGTAACACTGTAGCGGACTTTTTGAGTAGAGAAATTAAAGATGTACAAGAAATAAACATGCTAGAACAAGAATCTCTTAAAGCTACAATACATTCACAACATGAAGAGTTGAATGATCACTTCCCAATTAAAAATAGTGCAGTGAACATATTCAAACAACAAATAATACTGCAATAAGGAAACGGAATTAAGAAATCAAAAACCATATGATATACAGAAAGGCAATATGGATAAAAATAATCTTTATGACCTAATGATAAGAAACAAGGAAAAAATAATCGATAAACTGAACATTAACAGAGAAGAGTATACGGAAAACAGATCGGAAGGGTTTGTCAAAAAATCCAGAACAGACCGTAATAAAATAGCACCAAGATACAAATACAATAAACTTAACGATCAACACAAGAAGAATATTCAAAGGGAAAGAAAAAGTAAACTGATAAACCAAGACAATTTAATCAAAGCAAGTCAAATGAATAGGAAAACTCAAAGAAGAGTTTTAGTTTAAGAGCAAATTCCGATAGAAGAGGACGTAAAGATGAATACTCTAATAATTTTAATTACCATTTTCAACTTAGTTAATAGTAAATCGTTAATAACTGAAGAAATTATAAATAATAATGGTTACGCTTTAATTAAATATGATGAAGTGAATATCGTGAACAAGTACAATTCAGTTTTGCACATAATTAACTTAACAGAAATAAATGTGTTACTAAGTAAAACAACCAATCGATGGTTAGAACAAAAGAATTAATAGTGAACTCAACAGAAGACATAGCTAGAACGATGTATATAGACAATGAATTAGATTTGATTCAAGAAGAAATTAAAAGTATTAAAGGTCATAAACCCAATTCACGAAAACCAAGAAGTCTAATTAACATTGGAGGAAGAGTTTTAAACTTCCTATTCGGAACTATGGATGATTAAGATAAAACAGAAATCGAAAACAAATTAGAAACACTAACTGTAAATAATCACGAATTAATAATGAACACAAACAGACAGGTAGATATTAATAATCAACTTCAAAAAGAGATAGAAATATTGAAAAAAATGATTGATACAAAAACAAAAAATAGTTATGGTTTAATGGAAGAATTTAAAAAATTGGAAAAAAGAATTATAATCCTAGAATATGTTCGAACAGTTGATAAACTAAAAGCAATTATTGAAAAAATTCAAAACATTATATTGGCAAGTAGATTGCAAATAATGACAGAAAGTTTGTTAACGGCAGAGGAAATTGATTACTATGAAATTGATTTATTCAAACTCAAAAATATTAAATTATCAGTAAGTGAATATGATAACGATCTATTAATATTTATAATTCAAATACCAGATAAGATTTATAATTTGGATAAATATTTTTTTAACTTCCATACCCAATGAGGAAAATATGGAATTAGATATAGAAGATGAAAATATCGTAAAAATAAATGAAACATTTTATAAATACTGTGAAAACAAAGAATTAAAAAATCTAAAACCATATGTTAACTGTATAAATAAAAATAATTGTCTAAAAAGAAAAAATGAAGAAATTAATATTGTAAAAGAACTGAAGAAAGGTACATTAATTGTTAAAAACAGTGATTATAAAGTAAAAAATTATTGTGACGAGAGAAAAATTATTCAAATAAAAAGGAATGTGTTAATTAATTTTGAAAACTGTAATATTAAAATAGGTGACACAGAATATGTAAACAAAAATCAAATTGTAAAACAACCAATAAATATTTATATGGAAGATACATTTAATATGACTAAATTTGAGTTAAAAATTGAAGATTAGAATTTGACAAGAATTGAAAATATTAAAGAAATTATAGAAAAAGTATCAGACCAATCATATATCCACTTTGGACTTAATGGATTTGTAATTATCATAATTTGTGCTATACTTTTAGTTTTATATAAAAAATTGTTTCAGGAGAAACAAAAGTCAAAGGGGGAGGAGTTATAGAATTACCTCCCAACACACAAAATAACATACCAAGCATATTCACTTGAGTATGCGACATATGTCAACGATCGTATTTCTAGTATAAACAAAAATTGTGAACGATAAAATTCTTCGACCGACATGTGTCAACGATCGAATTTCTAATATAAACAAAAATTGTCAACGATCGAATTCTTCGACCGACATATGTCAACGATCGAATTCTTCGACCGACATAAAAGATAATCACAAAGTCACCCCTAATAAATATACAGATAATTTACGATTCAACTTCTTTGAATCGTTATCAAATATCCTTATGCATTTGTAAACCTAAATATATCTTTCTGATAAAGCAGCATCACTGCATATACAAATATTTTAAGATAAAAAGGCCTGGGATGACCAGCCAGAAAGTCAGTTGTAAATCAGAGTTCAGTTCGAACTGTTTTAATTTAACCAAAGATTTCCCCCCACCAGTGGTAAGGGATCTGAAGTTATAAATAATTTAAAATAAAAATTAAGATACAAATGTAAATTGTGTTTTTTATTTTTTAAAAATTGATCCCGGAGGATCAAATACAAAATTCGCGCGCTTTTAATGCTCCCTTTTTTTTCTTTCTGAGAAATGTATGTATGAGTCCTCCTTTGCAGCACCGCTTTGTTTGCCTCTTTTTGAGCCGGACGTGCTCGCCTTTACTCATCGTCAAACCAGGGGTTTCGATGTGGTGGTCGTGTAAGCCCTAGCTCTTCGGAGTCGGCATCTCTGATAGCTGCTTGGCCGTGTTGCCATTGGTTCGCTACATTTTGTGCTGGCAGAAAACGACTTTTAAGATGGTTATCGGAGACACGATCGGAAAATGATCTAGCAATCTCTTGCGATTGTAGCCGTTTGACGTCGAATTTCCGTGGCTGCAATAAGGTAGTGATCCGAGTCAATGTTGGCACCTCGGAGTGTGCGGACATCTTGCATGCTAGAGAAGTGTCTTGCGATGATCGTAATGTGATCAATCTGGTTAACGGTTGATTGATCCATGTCCTCTTGTGGATATCGAGATGTGGGAATCGCGTACTTGCTACCATTACGTCTCGCCCCGCAACGAAATCGATTAGCCCGAATCCGTTATCGAAGGTGGTGTCGTGTAAGCTATGTCGTCCGATTAATCAAACAAAGATTTCTTCTCTACCTAGCTTTGCAGGGGTCTGAGGCGTTTATGAGGCTGATTTTTGACACTTGAGCAAATGGTAAGGCACTTCATTTCTTTGTCACCTTGTTTCAATTGTTTCTTTGAGGGAGGTTACTAGATTCAGCCTTAACCATCATCACTTCATCAGGATTTGAGACGGCCACCCCTCATGGCGGCTACGGTGTGGAGACACTATAATCAGTCCAAGATAGAGAGAAAGTATTGATTCTATTGGAAACACAAATAACCTTAAGCTCAATAATACCAGCAATTTAGTTCGAACTAAGAATGTTTTATTAATGCGGGTACTCACTTACATACTTAAGGTGGAACTACAGTCCGGGGTGGACTTGGGCGTCAACCAACAAACCTCTATAGCCAGCTCAGTCCCTAGCTAGCTGTCTCCAGTTTCGCACGCCGAGTTGGTTGAGGTCATTTTCAACTTGCGCACGCCACCTGAGCCTTGGTCTTCCTCTACTGCGCCGTCCATCTGGGGTGGATTCGAATTTCGAAGACTTTACGAGCCGGAGTATTGGTGGCAATTCTCTCCACGTCACCAAGCCATCTGAGTCTTTGGACCTTCACTCTTTTAGCTAGGTCAGTGTCGCTGTACAGCCCGTACAGTTCGTGGTTAAATCTTCTCCTTCATTCACCGTTTATGTAGACAGGACCATAGATCTTCCGTAGAACTTTTCTCTCGATCCGGCCTAGGGCGCCCTCATCCGTTTTTACGGGTGTCAAATTTAAATATCATGACGACTGTTACTAATAAAAAAGACCAGAGGAAGAACTTCCTTGTTCAAGAGTTGATTTATTAAGAGACCGAAATTACATTTTACATGTGAGATGTGACAGAAGACATTTGCCACGTTGCAGAAATTTGATGTCACATTTGACAGTCGTTAAGTTAAAAAAGGGTGTTGCCATCTTGGTGTTTCCTTGGGTGATGTGGAATTCCGAATTCTGATTAAAATTAATCTTAAACAACGACAATTACAACAAAATGAACAAGTCGACTTCGATTAGTCTCGTAAATACTTTATTGAACACAAGTATTGGTAAACAAACTTCACACCACTTAACCTAGTTATTAGTTCGATTTTCGTTTTCTAGAATTGACTAGTCCTTACACTGAGTAGGTAATGAATTTTCGCATTTCGTATTTCACAATCTTGAAATTTAACATCAAACCTTGACTTCATTTTTCTCTTCAATCACGTTTGCTGTAGCAGAATCCTTTACAGGAATCTTTTCTAGTTTATTCAGATAGAAAATTGTAGTTACAAGTTTAATAAATGCCTGTTTAGGAATGGACACCGATGACTTCCTCGACGTAGTTCTGGACGGCTGCACATTTGTTGGCGTAGCACAAACAGTCATGCTAAATTTCAAATACAATTCAAACATTAAAAACAAGAAACAAACTTAATTCTCGACAGGTTACATTTTTTAATACTTAAGTATACAGTTACTTTTACATTTTCATATATTATTTTGATTTTGGTATAAAAATAAACTTTAACAATATTTAAAATTTAGTTTTTTTTATTAAAAACAAATAAAAATTAGGTACAACAGTTAATCGATAAAAACAAATACACAGTAAAAGTAGTCCAGTGAACGTAAAATCGTTTCTTCTTTTTCACTTACGATCCAACCCCAACAGCACAGTTACTGTTAATCTAAATATCATAAAGGCGCGTCCATATTATGCCAAATGATGTTTATCGGCCTGGGCTGCGCGACACATTCGGTTTTGCATGACGTCTACATTGATTTGCAGTGTGGACGGTGTCGAACAAAAATACTTTGAACAAAACGCTACCGAAAAACACGTTCCAACATTTCTTTGAAATCACTGAATATGTATCAGACAAAAATACAAATACAACTATAAATTTAACGACAAACCAAAAATAACGAGCTGTCAACGAAAAAGTGAAAAGATCTGTTCGGTATCGGCACGTCCACACTAACTTTACAATTCGGTTCGGGTTTCCGTCATTGGATCCATTTGATTCGGTTTGAAATCGGTTCGGCTAAGGCTGGCTTTCGGCATGAACCAAATGCCGATCGGGTCGTCCACACTCATTCGGCTTGACTGATCAGCATCATTCGGCATAATATGGACGCGCCTTACCTTAATGTACATACTTCCGTTCACTGGGACAGTTAGACTCTAAAAGACGGAATGACAAAATACAAGTAAACACGCAATTAGTTTTTGTTAAAGTGTTAAACAAAGTCAAGCTCAAGGCATTAGTATAGGTTAGAAGTTTAATCAATAATAAGTTTTAAAAAATTCGAGGTTCTTCCGCAGACGCACACGAACGCATTGTAGTTTCGTTGTAGAATCAATTTTGTAATTGATATTAATCCACTCGCGCAGATTGTGATTGGTTGCTAAATAAATGGGAAAACAGAGGCAGTTAAAGGGTTAAGATCTCACTCACACACACAGGGCCGGATTTAGTATAGGGCCAGCGGGGCCATAGTTCCAGGGCCCCACCAGTTAGGGGCCTCACCAATGCTACATGTATCAGTTCAGAAAAAAAAGGATTTTGGAAGAAAATATTTATAAACAATAAAATGCACAAAATGTGCAAATTTTATCATCGTTCAGTTTTTTTTTCAAATTCTTCCAATTTTCCCACAATTGTAAGCTCATGTCGGGTCTGCCTAATAACAATTTTAATGGGGAAGGTTTTTGTGATTGGAAACATGCCTCTGAACGTCTACGTCAACACGAAACTTCAAAGAGTCACCTGAATTCTGTCTTAAGTTTTTCATCTCGTTCAAATCAATAAGCTTGTGTTAAATTTGGATTTAAAAAACGGGCAAGTCTTTCGATATTTTTCAATTTACGAATTACAGCTGCATAGAAACGTGAGCTCTACGAGCAAAAGAGGAGATAGGAACGCCGGTTTCTCACGAAAAAAAGAGGGAGCATGAGAAGCGTCAGATTTATGATGTTGAGAGAGCCAACAGCAGGAATGAATCGAAGGTAATCGGAGGTTTCATCGGAAGGAAAAACAGCTGGCTCAAGGACATCAAGCAAGGTTTGATGGCTGCAGAGATAAACAAGAGAATCGCAGTCAATGCTGGGGATTTGGAAAGACCACTTCTGTAGACTGAATAACGGCGACGACGAACAAAATCCCGCCGTAAGGCAGTAGCCTTTCATCGGACAGTGAAAACGGCAATATCATTGCTGAAATCCAACAAAGCCGCTTGAGTAGATGGTCTAGCTCCAAACTGTTCAAAGCAGCAGGCGACGATTTAGTTAGGAGCACGCACCAAATCATCTGTAAGAATACATGCTCGATGAATAGAACCTCAGCATAGTTTGCCCGATCCTCAAAAAGAGAGATCCTCTAAACTACGCCAACAAAAGAGGAATCAGCCTACTGAACATCACTTACAAGATTCTCTCTGCCGTAATATGTGAACGTCCGAAGCCTTTCGTCAACAATCTGATTGGTCCTTATCGATGTGGCTTCAGGCCAGGAAAGTCTACCATCGACCAAATTTTCACGTTGCGGCAGATCCTGGAAAAAACCTATGAACTCCAAATCGATACCCACCACCTCTTCATCGATTTTAAGGCCGCGTATGACAGCATCTACAGAGACGAACTGTATAAAGCTATGTCTAGTTTTGGCGTCCCTGCCAAGCTCGTTCGCTTGTGCAAATAGACGATGGAGAACTCACGCTGCTCCATCAAGGTTGGCAACGAGCTAACGGAATCTTTCGATGTCAACAAAGGATTCAGACAAGGCGATGCACTGTCATGTAATTTCTTTGACATCGTTCTTGAGAAGCAAAACTCCACCGTCAACACAAGAGGAACTTTCTTCAAAAAATCTGTTCAACTTCTCGCGTACTCCGATGATATTGATATAATGGGAAGAACACAGCGTGATGTCAATGGCGCCTTTGTGAGAATTGAGACAGAAGCGGCAAAAATGGATTTAGCGGTAAATGAGGGAAAAACGAAGTATATGCTGTCTTCGAGAAAGGACACCCAATACCGACGGCTCGGACAGAACGTCACGATAGAAGCATACACCTTCGAGGTAATAGAGGAGTTTGTCTACGTAGGCTCCGCTATTAACAGGGCAATAACACCAGCGCCGAGGTAATCGAAGAATTACTCTTGCTAATCGCCGTTTCTATGGGCTAAGAAAGCAATTGAGTGGAAAAGCCCTCTCTCGAGCAACTAAGGTAAAACTGTACAACACCCTCATCATCCCTGTCCTGCTGTATGGTGCAGAAGCATGGACCTTGACAAAATCGGATGAATGTACCTTAGGCTGTTTCGAGTGGAAAGTTCTTCGGGTCATCTTTGGCCCCGTGTGCACTGATGGGAAATGGAGAAGAAGATACAACAGCGAACTTTACGGGCTGTACAACGACGTGGACCTAGCCAGAAGGGTCAAGGTCCAGAGACTCAGATGGCTCGGTGATTTAGACATGGACACCAATGCTCCGGCCCGGAAAGCCTTCGACACTATTCCCGAGGGACGCAGAAGGAGAGGAAGACCGCGACTCAGGTGGAGCACACAAGTATAAGAAGACCTCAATCAACTTGGAGTGCAAAACTGGAGACAGCTAGCTAGGAACCGAGCTGGCCTGCGGAGACTGTTGATTGAGGCCCAAGTCCACACCGGACTGTAGCGCCACATTAAGTAAGTAAGTAAGTAAAGTTCCCCTAGTGTAAAACTAAAGCATAGAAAAGTAAGCATATTTATGTAATAAAAGCATAAAAAATGATCTGCAGTGTCATTAATTCAAAATTTAGAAAATTTAAGTAACTAAGGGGGCCCCAACCAAATGTTGGCCACAGGGCCTCAAAATTCTAAATCCGGCCCTGCACACACACACACACTGTAGTTGAGTGTTTAAAAATCACCAGAGAAGTAAGAAGTGTAAACTCACTGTGTTCTAGTTTCGTCGTCGGAGTTTCTTCTAAAAAATAAAGAGAGGACAATAGGCTTTCAACTGATTTAATCAAAAAATTTACCTTGATTCTTCAGCTCGTAATGCCACAGAAACGACTTCGAACGCGCCAAGGAAGAAGCATACCATTAACGGGCCAAATATAGCTCCTTGCCAGCCTAGCCAGTACAGACCGCCAGCAATAGCCAGGCCCATCAAGTAAGGATGTGCACCACTTGGAAGAAACACAATTATTACAATCAATAAAAGAAATCTCAGACTTACCCTTTCGTCTCAGAATAGATGGCCTCCTCAACGAACCCAGGAATGAAGAACATCAAAAGGAATAGCGAGAGTCCAGCATAGAACTGATCCTCGGCCAACCATAATTCCAGAAACGCCGGCAACGCACACCAATAAGAACCCAAAAATGGAGCGGCCGACAATAAGGCCGCTAAAAGCGATGGTAGAAACACAATTTTAGCTCCAAACAATGTGTGAAGCAGCCATGCAAAGAGTCCCTGAAACAATGCACACTTTAACATCGAGCTGAGAACTGCCGAAATAGAACTCTCAAGCGTGTCGGATATTTTCGTTGAAAAGCCCAAATATTTGGGCACTTCCAATGGTGCATATTTCTTATCACTGCTGCACAGCAGATAGAACATTCCAGAAAATAGAACTATCTAAAAGAAACACAACAATAATTCCATATTGAAAAAAATTACATTTGTGCGTAACAAACCATATCCAGAATGAACCCGATGCAAGCTTGTCCTCCTGACAGAATCAATGATACAATTTCACCGCTAAAACTCATAACCATGGAAATATTCGTTCGTACGATGTGCCACAGTGATTCGGCAACGCCGATAATTGTCTGAGTGTTCTGTTTAGCCCAGCCGAGGAAGCCTGTTCTCGCCACTACAACTAGGTCTTGAAATTGTTTTTCGTCAAAAACTGTTGCCGTTTGTTAGAATGGAACACATGCAGGGGAGGGACGCATTTACAGATGAGAAAATTCTTCATTATACCTGGGTGTTTTGTTTGTTGAATTTTGTCGAAAGTTATATAGTTCTTGGTTTGTTTTTGTGTAAGTGTGAGTTCTTGTTTTACGGCGGCGTATATTTAGTGTCTCCTTATGTAAATTGTATTTGTTTGAAATTTGAGGTCAGCTGCCGGATTGGTGGATGTGATTTAACAGACGTAGGTATCACCCCCCATGGTTAAGCCTTGACGTGGCGGAGGGGCTTACAGTGACCACTACGATGAAGCTTAGGGGAGAGCTATGCGATCGCGAAACTTGTTTTCGGACAAGGGCCTCCAATGGTCGACAGGTGGAAACAGTGTAGGCTACTAATTACCCCCCAACGAAGGAGTGTTCCCACCAAGACACTTCCACCGAATGACGGTAGCGGCAGAATTCCTTTTTTATTTGTAATCAACTTGGCGGACACCTGCATACGGGCTACTTCGACATATTATTTGAAGCCCACGCCGTAAAAAGGAGCTGTTTTTCCGGCTCTTGCACTTGGAGTCGCATCAAGTGCCTGGTACTCCAGGTTGGGGGTTGTACGTCAGGCTGACTTCCCGGCTAAAAGAATTAAGTTGCGAAGCAACATCAGGCCTCGGCAACGGACGGATATACTGGTGACGAGGCAAGAAAACGTTTTAAGCACAAAGAATTTCGGATATGCACGCGGATTTGTAGGTCCCTTAACAGATCGCGTGCTGCCGAACAATTAGCGGAGACACTCAACTGCCACAAAGCAGACATTACCGCTATCCAGGAAATGCGATAGGATGGACCGGGCAAAAAGAGGATGAAAAACTGCGACATCTATTGTGGTAATTGTTACCGAGAGCAACAACAGCTGCTCTTTGGATGCGGATTCGTCGTGGTAAGCAGACTCAGGCAAAAAGTATTAAGCTTCAAATGTGTCAGCGTACGCATCACGACGATCCGAATCAAGGCTAAATTCGGCAACATTAGCCTAATACACACACACAGAAGAGAAAAAAGACGACACCAAAGACGAATTCTACGAGCTCCTTGACAAAACATATGAGCAATGTCCTAGCTATGGCATGAAAATTGTCTTCGGCGATTTTAACGCAAAGCTGGGAGAAGAGGACAGCTTTGGTAGAACAGACGGAAAGAACAGCCACTTCCAATAACGGATTCAGGCTGATCGATTTTGCTGCAGGGCGAAATGTTGTAGTAGCAAGCACCTGGTTCCCCCATCTCAACATCCATAAAGGTACATGGAGATCTTTTGATCAATCAACCGTCAACCAGATTGATCACACAGCGATCGACGGAAGGCACTTGTCCAGCATTCTAGATTTTCGAACTTTCCGAGGAGCCAACATCGACGCGGACCGCTACCTCGTCGTAGCCAAGTTAGTCCTACGAATATCCCTACAACGGCCAAAACAAGGAAATGCTGCAAGAAAATTTCGACGTCGGACACAATCGCGAGAGATCGCAAGATCCTTCTCTGATCGAGTGTCAAGTAACCTCTTAAGGAGTCCTATGCCGCCAACATCAAGTATCGAAGACCAGTGGCAACATTGCCAGAAAGCAGTTAGAGATGCCGCCTCCAATGTGCTAGGTTTCACACAGCCACCAGAACGAAACCCCTGGTTTGACGAAGAATGCAGGCAGGCAGACCCATGCGGCCAAGCAGGAGGCATACAGAGCTGCACTGCATAGAAGGACAAGAGCTGCTCGTGAGCTAAAAGAGGAGAGAAGACACCGGCTTATCAGGAGAAAAAAAGGGAACACGAGAAGCTTCATATCGAGGATGTTTAGAAAGCCAACAGCAGGAATGTAGTTCGGGGGTTTTATCACAAGGTAAAACAGCTGGCTCAAGGCCATCGAGCAAGAACCAATGCCTGCAGAAATGAGCAACGGAACATCATAGTAGAATCACAGTCGATTTTGGGGATTTGGAAAGACCACTTTTAAGACTGTATAACGGCGACGACGACCATAATCCCCCGTCATGAAGGAGCCATTCATTGCATACGATGATGGCCAACAATTCCGTGAACCCGACCTAGAAGAAGTGAAAACGCCAATATAACGGCTGAAATCCAACAAAGCCGCTGGAGCAGATGGTCTAGCTGCCGAGCTGCTCAAAGCCGCAGGCGACGATCTAGATAGGAGCATATATCAAATCATCTGTAAGATATGGTCGGAAGAATGTATGTATGAGAAGATAGTGCAAAACTCCACCGTCAACACCAGAGGCACTATCTTCCAAAAATCTGTTCAACTTCTCGTGTACGCCAATTTGTTGCGAGGCAAGAGGAGGGGAGCCTTGGGAAAATCTGAAAAGTCAGATTTGGAAGAGGAAGGAAACTAGGAATGGGATACTAGGGTTGGAAACGGAAAGAATGCTAGGTTCCGGGGACGCGGCCTGCTTGCGATGCACGGCGTCAGCTCGTCGGACGGGGGGATCTTGGCCCCGAAACCTAACCTCACCTGCAAACAAATACATATATCAGGCCTGAACACATAGGAAAAAAAAAGGACTAGGAATTGACGGACGGACTATCTTCACGTCACAGGCACTGCTGGTGTTAGTGCAGTGAGGCCATTACCCACCCTACCATAGGAATCTTCGGCCATTTTTAGATTCCCCCAACGAGCACAACGTGATGTCAATAGCGCCTTTGTGAGAGTTGAGACAGAAGCGTCAAAAATGGGTTTAGCGGTAAATGAGGGCAAAGGACTCCCAACACTGACGGCAATAGACGCGATAGATAGAACTTTACGGGATTTACAACTACGCGAACCTAGCCAAAAGGGTCAAGGTGCAGCGACTCAGATGGCTCGGGCATAAAGAGCGCATGGAAACCAATGATGCGACCCTGAAAGCCTTACGACACCATTCCCGAGGGAGAAAGATGTAGAGGATGACCGCAACTCAGTTGGCGCAACCAAGTGTAAGAAGACCGTAAGTAAGTTACCGAAGGGAAGACGATTCCACAATTTAAGGACGACAGCCTCTTGCAGCAGCTACCAAGCGTTGAGGAGGTGAAAAATACTTTTATCCGGCCAAATGACCATCACTCCACTATGAAATTATAGTTCCCGTTAAGGAGAACTCTTTTCAACATACCTTAATACTCTTGGATAGTCTTCGCAAAAAAAATATTCTAGCGGCAAACGCACAAGTCGTATTTGAATCAACAAACTCCGCCAACTGCCAACCTACGACTTAGATAACACTTTCAACAAGTCAAACAAACAAAGCCTATTGCGGGGATACATTACAAGCGATAGAAACAAACAAGAGCTACAGTTCAAGACAGTACCATTGTGTTGTTAGTATTGAAAAGGGGGATTCTTAGTAACATGACTCAATGTATGCACATGAAAAATATACATCAACTGTCCAACTTACCAGGATTATCGACAATATCACCCAAAGTAGTTGTCAGTGCGTCCGCTGGCACTCTCGGTCCATGAGTATCAGACTTGTTCAAATCAATCCAATACTGTATCAAACGATCAAAAACTTCCAATATTTGTTGCTTCAGCTTCTGACCACTCTTCGTATCAGAAGCTTTCAGCCATTGATCAACATACTCTTCGAGTTTTCGTCGTCCATAATGATGGGCATTATCAAGAGCTTCATCGATGGTCGCATGCATATTATCCGGCAGTATATCTCCCAAATCAGGACGCTCCGTGATTGTCCTATTGATTAAATCCTTGCCCAAGTAGGCTACTTCAATGGTTTCCGAGTAGATGTTCACACAAAAGAACACTCCGAGGAAGATGACAATTAAGATCATCAGGATGATCATTAGTATCGATGTCACAAGATCAATTGATGATTTGAGAAAATTGCGCACAAAAGCGTTGGTTTTATGGTTAAGCTCGAGAATACCGGGCAAACACAGGGGCAGCACAGCACTGTGATGCTCTAGGGCCCATTCCTTTAAAAAGCAAAAAATCAATTCTGCATAATATGAAACCGAAATTACTTACTTTCGCGATGTTATAGGCCAAATTAATTTGTTTTAGTATGAAATCTGTGAGTCCGATGAATTTGCTAAATTTGCACGTCAAATGGAAGGAGATTGGAATGGCAGCCACGATGAACATCCAGGTGTTGCGGTAGAGGAATGTTGAAATACACGCAGCAAACAACATCTTAAAGTAAAGATCACTCAAAAGTTCTTCTTCTTCTTTGTCTTTTGACTCGTCTTCCGGTTCCATCGAGTCCTGGGTTTCGGTTATGGAAATATCATCGATGTCGCTAGTCTCTTCTCTGATTGATGTAACCGATTGCGCGAATGCATTTTTGTCCATCAACTGCATGACTTTTTCGAATATCGTCAGGGCTTTATCGAATTTTTTGAAATGGTATAAAATGGCAACACCTACGTACACCATGGACGCAAAAAATGCTGGGATTTGGAGTGCTCCGAAGAAGCTGCAGCCGTAGCTGACAATAACCAACCAAATCAATTGGCCAGCAATCATGAAATACAATGAGTTCTCTGTTCTCCACAACACATTCACCGTTGCTACGTACATAGCGATGATTGTCATTAACTGGTGGAGCAGAAAATCATGAATATTTGAACTTAAAATTGAGATTGACGAGGATACTTACGACGTAAAAGTTTAAATATCCAATAATTTGTACAAAGAGCAAGTGACTGCACATAATCCATCGCCAGAGACAACACAGAAATCCCTTGGGAGCGAACAAAAACATGAGTTTTAAGCAAACGGCTACTGCCAAGCAGGATGATATGACTTCCCAATTGTTTCGCAGCCAAGCAACTAGTTTCCTGCCAATGTATTCCAGTGTTTGCAATGGACCTAGGCTGATGCCAACCATTATATTTATATCCTGTTCTTCGAGTTCTTCGAACCATCTATTGAGGAGATAGGCGAGTTTTCGTTTGAATGGAAACATAACTGCGCCCATGAGGAAGGCCCATAAAAGCGGTTTCAAGAACGGGCCGAGGATAACACAAACCGCAGCAAAAGCAGCCAAGCCGGCAATTATCAGAAAATTGTACATTGCCGATTTGAATTGTTCACGATTATCCGCTTTCATTCGCCTCAGTCTGTTTAGGACGCTATCGATTGAACGATCTCGTCTTATCGAGTCCTGACGATTCATGGTGGCTCTGGGTTGATTTCGGATTGAGATTTAAAGAATGGGTAGACGTTCTTCTGACAGGTTGTTAAATACCTGAAAATAACAAGAAAAAATGCATGAGTTGGTGACCATCATGCAGATTGATGAAACACGGACTTAAACACCTACGCTAGAAGTGGAATAAACGAAACAACAATCTTATATTTTATCATGAAACTTATTCGATTGAAAAGTGATATCTTAGTTGCTCAACACAAAACTTTACTATTGAATTGCATCGTTAGTCCAAGGCAGCAGTTGAAGTTGACGTTTTTCGCAAGACGTCCACGTTGGGCATTTTTCTCCATTCTCTATTTATGCACTCGAAGAATTTTTCTTTCGAAGCGGCCCAAAGTGTTTTCATCCGATGTTGTCAAGTTCCACGGGTAATAAGGGTTTTGTCCAGTGACACTTCAGTTGCTCGAGAGAGGAACTTACTACTTAATTGCCTTCTAAGTCCAAAGACCAGCGATTAGAAAGAGTGATGATGTCAAAGTCCTTAATTACCTCGAAGTTAAATCTTTCTATGCCGAAGTTGGCTCAAGGACGTCGATGTTGGGTGTCCTTTCTTGTTGACAGCATTAACGTGGTCTTGCCTTCGTTAACCGCTAGACCTATCTTCCTGGCCTCCGTCTCAAGGCTCTCGAATGCTCTACTGAGACCACGCTCTGTTCTTCTAATTTTGTCAATGTCGTCTACGTAGCTTAGTAACTGGACGGAATTTTGAAAGATTGTGCCTCTTGTGATGGCGTTGGAGTTGAAGAAATCGCATAACAGCACATCTTACTTACTTAAGGTGGCGCTATAGTCCGGTGTAGACTTGGGCCTCAACCAACAGTCTCCGCCAGCCAGCTCGGTCCCCAGCTAGCTGTTTCCAGTTTTGCACTCAAAGTTGATTGAGGTCCTCTTCCACTTGTGTTTACCACCTGAGTCGTGGTCTCCCTCTCCTTCTGCGTCCCTCGGGAATAGTGTCGAAGGCTTTCCGGGCCGGAGCATTGGTGTCCATGCGCTCTAAATGACCGAGCCATCTGAGTCTCTGGATCTTGACCCTTCTAGCTAGGTCCACGTCGTTGTACAACCCGTAAAGTTTTGTGTTGTATCTTCTCCATTCCCCACGGGGCCAAAGATGACCCGAAGAACTTTCCACTCGAAACAGCCTAAGGTACATTCATCCGATTTTGTCAAGGTCCATGCTTCTGCACCATACAGCAGGACAGGGATGAAGAGGGTGTTGTATAGTTTTACCTTAGTTGCTCGAGAGAGGGCTTTTCCACTCAATTGCTTTCTTAGCCCAAAGAAACAGCGATTAGCAAGAGTAATTCTTCGTCTTATCTCGGCGCCTCTGGTGTTAATGCCGTGTTAATTGCGGAGCCTAGGTAGACAAACTCCTCTACTACCTCGAAGTTGTATGCGTCTATTGTGACGTTCTGTCCGAGCCGTCGGTGTTGGGTGTCCTTTCTCGAAGACAGCATATACTTCGGATTTCCCTCATTTACCGCTAAACCCATTTTTGCCGTTTCTGTCTCAATTCTCACAAAGGCGCCATTGACATCACGCTGTGTTCTTCCCATTATATCAATATCGTCGGAGTACGCGAAAAGTTGAACAGATTTTTTGAAGATAGTGCCTCTGGTGTTGACGGTGGAGTTTTCTCAAGAACGATGCTAATCCTTTCTGAATCCTTTTTTGACGTCGAAAGATTCCGTAAGCTCATTGCCAACCTTGATGGAGCAGCGTGAGTTCTCCATCGTCATTTTGCACAAGCGAACGAGCTTGGCAGGGATGCCAAAACTAGACATAGCTTTATACAGTTCGTCTCTGTAGATGCTGTCATACGCGGCCTTAAACTCGATGAAAAGGTGGTGGGTATCAATTTGGAGTTCATAGGTTTTTTCCAGGATCTGCCGCAACGTGAAAATTTGGTCGATGGTTGACTTTCCTGGCCTGAAGCCACATTGATAAGGACTAATCAGATTGTTGACGAAAGGCTCCAGACGTTCACATATTACGGCAGAGAGGATCTTGTAGGCGATGTTAAGTAGGCTGATTCCTCTGTAGTTGGCGCAGTTTAGAGGATCTCCCGTTTCTTGTAAAGTCTAAATAAACCGGGAAACAGCTGGGATGACTATGTCAAAGTATACATCAATTTGCATTCATTTAAAAATCGGGAATTCTTGCGTTTTGAAGGTCTTGAGAAATAGATACCTACTCGAAGATAAGGAAGGCTCTGAGTTGAGTGAGAAATCTAAGAAGACTAAAAGTTCAAGTGGTCTCAACCATTATCTCAAAATGACTAAGCACAATCAAAATTCAGTCTGGGTTGTCTTTTTGGTTTTGATAACGAAACATTGCCTTAACCCTCGCATCTCTGCCCTGATAAACTGAGTTTTTTGAAAACGATATTTGTCAATGGACAAACGATTTCTAGTAAATCACAAATTGGAAGCTTTTACAAGCGATTACAAGTCAGCAAGGTCAAAACATCAATTCAGATGACTCAATATTCATTCGTTCGGTACCAATTTCAAATATTAGGCTCTTGTCTAGTAGCCTTCCTTTCCATGCAAATATTGTGATGACTGATGATGATGACTAATCAATCAATAATTGTGTTAATGTACATGCTGCTTTCTTTCTATTTGATATTGCCGGCTGTTAACACTTGAATCTTCGATTTTATGTCGCGCCCGAGATCCGACCTAAGTCAAGGCTGTTTAATTCAATAAGCAAAAAACTATTCACCATGTACGATGTATGCCGTAATGATCTAAAAATAAAATCTTAATTTATTCAATAGTTTTTCATCTGAAAATGGGGCAGAGGCATTTTGATCTTTGATTTTGTTGGCAAATTATCGCCCAAATTGATGATTTATTAAACAAATTTTCGGAAGTTGACTTACCAAAGTTACAAGTTAAAACATCGTACAACACCGACCCGAATAGAATTGCGAGGCGCTGTTGAATAATGATTGGAAGCAAAACGAAGTTTTTTGATTTTTGAAAAAATTAATGTTTATGTCATTTGAATTGTTTGTAAACAAATGGCGACAAGTTTTTTTATTTTTATTTTTTTGCAAATAAAACTGTTCCCAATTACAGTCGCGTGCTTGTACTTGTACGAATTGTATCGTCTAACGTCTAATTAGTTTATTTAGTTTACTGTTGGAAGACAGAGAGAAAAAAGAAGAGTGGAATGCGGAATGCAGGACGCAAACAGCTGATTTTTGACTTTGCAGTTTGCAGATTCGCTGGCAGAAATGATGGACTAGTTCAGTCTTCTGATGGGATTTTACATTGAGCCAAGAAATAAGGCCAGTTCCACCTAACAACATCTCACTGAGATCTCAATATCACTTTGACTGAGGGAGGCAAAATCATTTGGTGGAACATAATTCTCAGTTCTCATTGAGATAAAATGGTTACCTTACAAATTGTTGTTGTACTGTATGTCAGTCACGTCATTTTAAGCTAGTATCACACTAAACTTGTTCATTAGCGGACTATAATTTTGCGCCATGGAATTTTAGTAGCGATTCGAGGTGGTTGAATGTAAAATCCCATCAGTGTTTTACAAAATAAACTGCCTTCTAGAGCACAGAATGTATGGGCATCGCCTGACGTAATCAGAATATACTATAGAGATAGGTGGAGTCATCACGTCAAATTTTGAGAAGGAAGATCTTAAAGGGTTCCCTTTCTCTCTCTGAGCTTCTCGCTGATTGGCTGTAAGGTGGAATGAACGGAGTTAAAACAAAATAAAGGAAACGTCAAAATCAAAATTACTGTTTTCTTACTAAAAATGGAACGATACACGCTTCAACAACGCATTGAAATTATTAAAATTCTCTACAAGAATGGTGAAAATATCGCAGTCACAGATCGCAAAACCAAAGCAATTTTGGGTCGTCGTGAAGCACCTTGTCAGACCGCAATACAGAAATTGGTGGAAAAATTCAAGCTGTTGGAACAAGTTAGTAATGTGAAGAATAAAACCCGTGCACGTCGCTCCAAAACAACTGTAGCTGCAGGAACAGGTTTGCCCATTCCTCGTCGTTCTTTGGAATTGGGGATTCTACAAACGTCGCTACACCGTGCTTTGCATAAAGACTTGGGTCTTAAGGCTTATAAAGTTCAGTTTATATAAGAACTCAAGCTGGCCGATCAACAATGTCGTGTCTTTGCTTTTTGATCCGGAATTCCATCGAAAAATCATCTTGACTGATGTGGTCCATTTCCATCTCAGTGGCTACGCAAAAAAAGCAAAATTATTGCATCTGGGGCTCAAAAAGCCCAAGATTTATTGTTGATAAGCCTCTCCATCTTCAACGTGTTAAATGTTTGGTTCGGTTTATTGTCCGGTGGGGTCAACAGACCTTACTTTTTAGAAAATTAGGTTGGATCAATAGTTACGGTGAATGGATTGTGCTATCGAGAGATGATTAATGATTTTGTATGGCCGGAGTTGGATGACATTGATGTGGACAGCGTTTACGTCCAACAAGACTGCGCTACGTGTCACACAGGCAACGAAACCATTGATTGTTTGGGCAAAAGTTTCCGGACCATATTATTTCTCGAAGAGGTGATGACAATTGGCCACCGAGATCTTGTGATTTAACATTTTGCGACTTCTTCCTTTTGGACCACGTGAAAGATAATGTCTACGCCAATAGCCCAGCGTCGATTCAAGACCTTAAAGATGGAATTCGTGTGGCTATCGAGGGGCTTTGCGATTTTTTTATGGAAAATTTCATGAAAAGGATATGGCCCTGTAAGCGTGGACGTAGTGGCCATTTGGCTGATGTTATTTTTCATTATTAACAGCATACCTTTCTGTTTATTATGAAATATAACATCCGATCGTTTATGTCAAAAAATTGCATTTGGCTTTGAATATCAAAAAAACCTCATACGTGAAAACGTACAATAAGTCACAGAGAATAGCGTATTTGTTTTTTCTTGAGTCTCAGTTGATTGAACAGACCTATTTTTCATAATTATTTATTTTTGGAGGATGGCAATGCCTTCTTTGCAGATTCCAATTATTGACAGTTGGCATTCAATTCAAAACAAAAACTGAAACAGCAAAATGGGTTTGGTTTTCTTGCACAAAAAATAGAATAAAACAACTTAAAACATTCAAATTTTCAGATGAACGACTTCGATATTTATTAGAAATAAAGGATCTTCAAGATGAAGTCATTTGTCTGCGAACGGAAATGCCTTCACTCTACGGCAAATGGTTCAAACGCCTTCAGACCAAACAGCTCAAACAGCTTGTAAGTTGACTTCACACGAAATCAAATCAACTTTTTGAATCCTTTTTTTGGGCTTAGTTAAAAGTTTCAATCAATATTCCCGTGACTGAGGTCGAAATTCCAGACCGCAGCAATCTACCAACCGAATTTCCAAATATCCAACCTAAACTTAAGGTAAACACTGAAATAAAACTCGATTTTCTTTCAAACAAAGCTTAGCTCGTGTATATTTCCAGACAGAGGACATAGAAAAAGAATGCAAGGACCTAGCTGAAGTGCTGGAACTTATATAGCGTTTGACTTGAATTCATCTTTCGAGATCCAGCTTCTTGAGCAAATGTGAATAAACTATCTCCAAGCATTCAATTCGTGGTTGCAGAGACTGAAAATAAAATCATTGACTTGTTTCTTAATCGACTTGGTTTTCTTTTCTTACTTTGAACATTGCTATAATCGGTTTGCTATGGCAGAGGTTCCCCTTGGTTCTTGTGATGAGCACATACTTGATAGCAAGCTGTAATGATTCTCGATTGAATATCTGGAGTTAGAGGCATTTGGGAGTGTTTACTTACATCGTCTATAACCTCGTTGATGACCACATCCTTGATATTCGAAGCCGGAATGAACATACTGCTCTTGCGCGACAGAAACTTCTCGGTTGTGATATGCAATGCGAATTCCGCTACAAATAGAATCTTTTCAGATTTGACCAATTCAATGGTTGTGTACATTAAGTATGCCAATGTTAGCAAGGAGGCGATATCAACAATTAGGAGGCGGTTGTAAGTCGACACAATATACGCCAAATAGGTTATTCCGAGCGTGAGTATGGCCTTAAAACGGAAATTCCTTTCGCTGACATAGTTTTTGTTCGTAATTTGTATTTCGAATGAATCACGATTGTAGTCGGTGATATTTAGTTCCAAATCACGTCCTCCAAACGATAGAAATTGGCTAGTGTAGCTAGCGGCAGTTGAGGTCGAGTTCGAGGCTGTGACCATGGTGTCCCGAGTCGCTTGCGTCTAGATGGCTAAGGAGTGAACCATGCACAATAGGCGTCGATTTTCTATTTTTCATTGAAGTAAAAGAATTTTTAAAAATTTTAAATGTGGACAGTTTTTTGAAATGATTAAAAATTTGCAAATTTCAATGAAACGCTATTTTTAATTGTTTTTTTTTTTACTTATACGAATACGTACATATATAATTTCTAGAAAAAAAACAAACTGTTTTGTTATTTTCGTAGGTAATAGAAGCTGTCAAAAATGTAGATTGTAGTAGATTACTAAAAATGAATGCATACAGAAGTATTCGATGTAATGAAAGAATACAGTAAATTATAACACAGTTTGGCCCATTGACTTACTATATATGGACTGCTAGTCGTCTGAATTGTCCATACAAAATTCGAAAAAAAATGGTTCCACTTGAAATTCGCTACACTAGCATTGTCCGAGACAGTGGCAAAAAAAGTAAGTAAAAATTTTAGTGACATCTGTTGAGATAAGCTTCGGTCGCATAGAAAGTACTGACATCTAGTTTGTTGAAGATAAACGATGCCATCTTTATTTTTTCGTTATGTAATAATAAAAATTTTGACAGTTCGTGAAAAGCAAGCAGGCGAGGCAGTAGCAGTAAATTTTTGGTAATTAATATTTATCAGGACAAGAAAAGTTTGCAATTTTAGTTTTATTCTCCCTAGAATTTCTAAAGTCTCTGTTGTTTAGTTTATCTTCTGGATGATATCCTCTCATCAATGGACGCCCATGTAGCGAACCACGTCGTGAAATACTGCTTGCTGGGATTGTTGAAAAACTCGGATAATCATCACGAGCAATAAAATGTTGTTCTACAATTGAAATCAGGTTTGTGGTTCCTACGAGTTCCAATCGTTTTTAGAATGTTGACTTTCGATTTTTTAGTGTTGTGACCAAAAGCGACTTCATGTCCGAGAGCATTGACTGGATGATATCATTGAGCCAGTTGCTCAAGCACGTAGTCGAATGTCAAGCATTGATCTACTAAGTGATGATTCGGCTGAAAAGAAGAGCATGGACAGCGTCATGATGGAAGAGTCTCGCGAATATGGAAATCTTTTATTGAACGTCATCTCCTGCTATTGGAAAGCTGTGGCTTGTCCTCTGTGAACAACTGTCCTCGTTTTTGTTGTCCTCATGCAACTCTCAAGAAAAATCAACGAAGCCTGGCTTGTTCATTGGGTTTCTGAAGCCAGAGTGAACAATGCAACGAATTTGACAGCGCCAACTCATGATTCTCGATACTATTTGGGTATTTTTGCTTCCTTGGCGTTGGCCAATTCTGGTTTGACACTCATTCGGGCGTTTTTGTTTGCTTATGCCGGGATTAAGGCGGCGAAGATAATTCATGACAAACTTAAGAACAGGGTTCTCTTTGTAAGTTGAGTTTTTGTTCTTTTCATTTTTATGTAAGAATATTTGAAAATTGCAGACAAAATTCCAATTTTTCGACATAACCCCTGTGAGTCGGATCTTAAATCGATTCTCCTCCGACACGTACACAATTGATGACTCGCTTCCTTTTATTCTGAGCATTCTGCTAGCTCAATTCTTTGGTCTCAAAGGTAAGAAGTCTCCTTTATTGATTTGATTTCTGTCAATCGATGGTCTTAAACAATTCCAGGAGCTCTATGCATCAGTTTGTATGCCATGCCTTGGATTTCTCTAGTCATCATTCCAATGATCCCCATTTACATCAGCTTGCAATACCGATATCGCCACGCATCGCGAGATATTAAGAGCCTCTCGAGCAACGCTCTGTCGCCACTCTACACCCACTTCACGGAGACCCTCGAGGGCATAACAACAATCCGAACAATGCGAGCCGGTCCGAGATTCCAACGGGATTTCCATGTAAAACTGGAAGAGAGCATTAAAGCTCAACTAACTTCTTCGTCGGCTTAGCAATGGCTTGGTCTGCGTTTGCAAATATTAGGCGTAGTTCTCGTGGGTGGAGCAGCCATTCTAGCAGCCTTGACATCGGCCCACACAACCAGCCCAGCATTGGTGGGATTGGCAATATCTTGCGCTTTGTCAATTACCGGTCTTCTGATTGTAGTTCTCAATGCTCTTGCAGAAACTGAGCAAGAGATGATTGCTGTGGAGCGTGTCAATCAATATTTGAAGCTCGAGGAAGAGCCGAATGCCAATGGCAGTGCCGATCCACCATTCGGATGGCCAAGTCAGGGTGTTCTATCCTTTAAAGAAGTGCAACTTAAGTATCGAGATCATCTGGCACTGGCAACTGATGTAAGGATCTTAATGACGTTTGCAAAGGCTTCCTGGCGGTAGGACTAGGAATGAAGAGAAATCTCGTTTAAACTGGAGAGTATACTACACGTCGTTGCAGACCCGCCGCCAAACAAAACTTCGCGTAAGCTGTGCAATGGATAGAAGAAAACAAAAACCAATAAAACCCAGAATTAGAATATAAATACAAAAAGCCTTAACGATCTTTATTAATTGTAGCTTCCACTAAGCCGGATAATGTATAAATTTTGAGAAAAATAAAATGCCACATAAATTGCTTTTTTATATGAATTAAGCACCCAGTTTTGCTTTAGCGAATGCCGATGCCAATTGGAGCACTTCATCGACCCTGTCACAATTAGGTCCAGAAGCTTGAGCAGATTCAGCTTTACCACCTCCTTTGCTACCCAGAGTCGCAGAGATATGCTGGACCCACTCGTTAGCCTTCAGACCCTTTTCCACAGCAGACTTGGACACTGAAATCAGACTGAATATCTTCTTCGACTCTGCATCCACCGACACAAACATAGCCGACGTTTCTGGACTTAAGGCACGAACTTGTTTCAGAGCAGCATCAAGTGCTTTGGTGTTGTTGAAGGCTTCCGGAGTGTTTAAATTGGCCTGACATACATACAGTCAGTGCGTTCCTTGTCATCCAGGGTCTTTTTAAGGGACTTTAAGAGATTTCGCATAACATCCTTCATTACGTGGGGAATTTGAGCTTGCGATATTGTTTCGGTTAATTCTACGATATTCTTAACATGATCCTTTGAATTTTTTCCGTCTTTATCGGAGTCGATCATTGTCCGTAAAGTATTTATTTCATTATTGAAGCTTTCTGTCTTTTTAAGAGCCTTGACGGCTTCGGTCCGGTCAGGGCGACAATGCGTCGTATGCCCTTGGCGATGGCTTCTTCACTGCTAATGACGAAGTCAACGAAGATGGGTGCCACCGCAGAATTCCACGGAGGTCTTTTCACCAGCATCGCCTTGGGGATTTGCTTCAAGATCCTCGACAGGAACTCCAAACAAAATCACTCTCACTGGATCAGAATAAACCTCATCGAACACTGAATCGACTTGGCTACACTCATCTCAGCTCAGAATCTCAGCTTTTCGGGCACAACGAGTGAAATTATATCGGCAGACCGATTACTACGAGGATTTTGAGTGAACGCAACTGGTGTGGCGTCAACAGGATCCGGTTGCCAATTCTCCCAATTGGCCATCTCATCTTTGCCAGCTGCATCGATGTTCTCTTTGAGTGCTTCACTTTTGGCCAATTCTTCGGCCAAACCTGTTGGTCCCTCCTCAGTTAAACCAGTAACAACTCGACGTACTGTGTCACTTCGCTTTCTAAGGAATCCCTAACTGGTTCAGTAACAGTCTCCAAAATAACTCCACTACTATCTAAATGGCGAATGGTTTTAATCGCCGCTACGTAGCCAGTGAGAATGTCCATGGTATTGACTCCCGGGTGCAGTATTCTTGCTTCGAGAGATTTAATGAGATGTTTGCGTAGATCAATTTTTTCCAAGCAAACTTTAAGGTCATCGATCGCTGGAATTGAATCTGGATAATCTACAATGAAAGATAATGGAAATGTTGCTCAAAAATTCCACACAACAACAAACCGATGATAATACTGAAGAACTGCTCAATGATTATGTTGGCGTAGGTTTCATACAAGAAGTACGTGAGCTTTACTTTGAAATCCTGAATAACTTTTTGGGTTTTAACGTCCTCTATGTTGATTTTCAAATGCCCTCGGTTGAAGATTCTGGTTAACCAATTCAAAACGATGCCTTCAAGCCACTGCAATTCAATAGAAGTCAAAAAGAGTGTTAACACTGAACGTGGTCATTACCTTTTCTAGTTCTTTCAAATGACCCTTATCGAATATTCCAAGACAAGTATCCCGAACATGAGTTGCTATTCTCTGCTGGATAAGTGTTGTCAGCGTATGTCCCGCAATTCGATCTAGAAGTCCCAAATTCGTCAAATGCTCGTTGGTTTTGTTGAATGAACAGACAAGATTTTGGCAGCGACAACCTTCAGTTTCGCCATCACAGCCATTACATTTCACTTCATCCAGATCTCCCATATCGTCATCTGAAACATAACTAGCGAACGAGCTAAAACAAACCATGTCTCAAATTTGGTTTACCTTCTCCAGCTTGATGACTATTGGCAAAGACTTTGAATGATACATTGTAAAAGGCATAAACTACGGCATTAAAATTGGCAGGAAGTTGCGATAGAAGAACACTTCTTAGCATGTTATTGACCTCTTCTTTATCATTTCGCAGCTTATTT
Source organism: Sphaerophoria taeniata (assembly GCA_943590905.1). Taxonomy (NCBI): domain Eukaryota; kingdom Metazoa; phylum Arthropoda; class Insecta; order Diptera; family Syrphidae; genus Sphaerophoria; species Sphaerophoria taeniata. Next base: position 223,942,171 of record OX016540.1, on the reverse strand, counting down.
ACGGCTTTGACTAATGGACTGGACATTGGACATGTTTGTTTGAGTAGTTCAATTCTCCGAATTAGCTCGTTGATATTGCAAAAGTCCTCTTCCAGATTTATGATTGCCATTTGGAATTTCATAAACAGCATGTAGTGGTTATCTTGTTCTTCGGCAGTTGTTTGGAACTGTGACAAAAAAAAATAAATAAGAAAAAAAAATAAAGAAGCGCCATTTTCAATTGTCAAAAATGTTACACGATTTTTCCGCTGGATCGGGCGGCGTTCGTGAAAAGTGGAATCATCGTGAAGTTGGCCACTGGCAGTCCATGTATAATAAGTCAATGGTTTGGCCAAAAGTATATACAAAATTTTATCGATTTGCTTTAACTAAGTTATTCAACAGAATGCAGTCACCAGTCGCCCGATGCCGAAAATGACAGCTAAATTTGTGTAGACCCGCGCGAAGAAGTGAATTTTTTTTTCAACTCTGTGGCGCGACTAGTTTGGCATTTCCATACAAGTTTCAGGTAGTGCACGCGGCGTAGTGGTATGTACGGTTACGCAGGGTTCAAATCCTACTCGTGCCCAAAAAGTTTTTATTTAATCTTTCACGGGTACTGTCTCTTGCGAAGAACTGACAGCACTTCCAAGTGTATCATCGGCCATGAAAAAAGTGCTTCTCAACTTTGCCGTTTTGAATCGGCGTTAAATTGTAGGATAAGTACTCAGAGAATTGTTGATGAGAGTAAGCCACTTAGGCCTTGGCTCTTGAAGAGCTGTCGCGCCACTCTATTTATTTTCAAATTCCAGCTGTCATTTATAGTCTTCGGATGACTGGCGGCAGCATTCTGTTCAGACTTAAAGCTGATGCATGAACTTTTGTTATCTGAAAAGAGTCTTTTAGTAACAATCTTGTTGAAGCTATATATCTCAAAATATTCAATCTGTTTTGCCAAATCATGAACATGATAAAATTGTTTTATAAAAATGTGTGATACGTTCCTGAAATCCAACAAAGCCGCTGGAGCAGTTGGCCTAGCTGTTCAAAGCAGCAGGCGACGATCTAGATAGGAGCATGCACCAAATCATCTGTAAGATATGGTCGGAAAAATGTATGGCCGATGAATGGAACCTCAGCATTGTGGAGAAGGGAGATCCTCTAAACTGCGCCAACTACAGAGGAATCAGTCTGCTTAACATCGCCTACAAGATACTCTCTGCCTTAATATGTGAACGTCTGAAGCCTTTCGTCAACAATCTGATTGGTCCTTATTAATGTGGCTTCAGGCCAGGAAAGTCAACCATCGACCGAATTTTCACGTTGCGGCAGATCCTGGAAAAAACCTATGAACTCCAAATCGATACCCACCACCTCTTCATCGATTTTAAGGCCGCGTATGACAGCATCTACAGAGACGAACTGTATAAAGCTATGTCTAGTTTTGGCATCCCTGCCAAACTCGTTCGCTTGTGCAAAGAGACGATGCAGAACTCCCGCTGCTCCATCAAGGTTGGCAATCAGATTACGGTATCTTTCGACGTCAAAAAAGGATTCAGACAAGGCGATGCACTGTCATGTAATTTCTTTGACATCGTTGTTGAGAAGCAAAACTCCACCGTCAACACAAGAGGAACTTTCTTCCAAAAATCTGTTCAACTTCTCGCGTTCTCCGATGATATTGATATTATGGGAAGAACACAGCGTGATGTCAATGGCGCCTTTGTGAGAATTGAGACAGAAGCGGCAAAAATGGATTTAGCGGTAAATGAGGGAAATCCGAAGTATATGCTGTCTTCGAGAAAGGACACCCAACACCGACGGCTCGGACAGAACGTCACAATAGACGCAAACAACTTCGAGGTAGTAGAGGAGTTTGTTTACCTAGGCTCTGCTATTAACACGGGCATTAACACCAGCGCCGAGATAAGACGAAGAATTACTCTTGCTAATCGCTGTTTCTTTGGGCTAAGAACGCAATTGAGTGGAAAAGCTATCTCTCGAGTAACTAAGGTAAAACTGTACAACACCCTCATCATCCTTGTCCTGCTGTATGGTGCAGAAGCATGGACCTTGACAAAATCGGATGAGTGTGCCTTACGCTGTTTCGAGAGGAAAGTTCTTCGGGTCATCTTTGGCCCGTGTGCATTGATGGGGAATGGAGAAGAAGATACAACAGCGAACTTAACGGGTTTTAAAACGACGTGGACCTAGCCAGAAGGGTAAAGGTCCAGAGACTCAGATGGCTCGGTCATTTAGAGCGCATGGACACCAATGCTTCGGCCAGGAAAGACTATTCCCGAGAGACGCAGAAGGAGAGGAAGACCCCGACTCAGGTGGCGCACACAAGTGGAAGAGGACCTCAATCAACTTGGAGTGCAAAACTGGAGGCAGCTAGCTAGGGACCGAGCTGGATGGCGGAGACTGTTGATTGAGGTTCAAGTCCACACCGGACTGTAGCGCCACCTTAAGTAAGTAAGTAAGGTTCTGATGTTATTCACCATGTAATGCCAAAATTTAACCAAACGTCGAGTCACAGAGGAGGTATATACCTCCTTCCTCTGTGCACCGAGTTCTAACACACTTTATAATGGGCGCGTTCAATTTGGTTTTGGATAGCCTATCTTAGATAGCCTATCCATCTCGTTTTTCATGAACGAGTTCGATAGCTAAATTTGGAAAGCTGTGAAAACACGTGTACAAAAATCAGCTGTTTACGAATTTCAATGGGCGCGTTCACTTTGACTTGGATAGGCTATCCGGATAGTTTTTGTTTTCCATGTAAAAATAATAGCACAGGCTCAAACCAAACAAACCCAAAGCTATCCAACAATTTCTGGTATAGGTGGCTATCTGACAGAACAGCCATTGAAATTCGTAAACAGCTGATTTTTGTACACGTGTTTTCACAGCTATCCAAATGAAGCTATCGAACTCGTTCATGAAAAACGAGATGGATAGGCTATCCAAAACCAAAATGAACGCGCCCAATGGCTGTTCTGTCAGATAGATAGGTTTGGGTTTGATCCTCTACTATTTTGGTTTAAATGGAAAACGAAAACAAATAGCTATCCGGATAGCCTATCGAAGGCAAAGTGAACTCGCCAAATGGCGTTTTTAATTGGTGATCTGGGGGTCAATTCCCGATAAACTGTGAAATGATAAGTTTTATCACACGTTCACAATAAATTCGATTCTGGATCTGTGAAAAAATTCAAAACAAACTTCAAAACTTTTCATCTGATAAATTTCTTTTCATAGCTATATTATTTTGTGAAAAGAAATTTATCAAATGAAAAGTTTTGAAGTTTGTTTTGATATTTTTTCATACAGAATTTATCATTTAGTACTTTTTAGTACAAATAAGTTAGAGAATCGCATGAAGCGAGTTTATGAAAACAAAAAATGAGAAGTCTCTATGAATACTAAAATGATAAATTTTTTATCATTTCACATTTTCACAGCTCGGGAATTGACCCCCTGGATGTAAAAAACAGTGTTATGAAAGCGTTCAAGTGGGCAAAAGTGACCGTTCTAATTTTGAAAAGAAGGGAATTTCCCACAGTACACAGAATACAAGGTATTATATTGCGCATCTGTCAGAAACCAAATGACAGAAGTGAGAAAAGGCACAAAAAGAAATGCCAAGATTTTCAGATCCAATGTCAAATTCGTCAAGGGAAAAAATGGATGATATTTTTAGTAAATAAGACAAACAGAGACAGAAATCTTAAGTTTTGTTCTTTTCTTTTTACTTTTCTTTATTATGACATTTTGGATCTGAAATTTGACATAATATGCGCGAACTTCAGAAGAAGAAAATCGGAAATATAATACCTTGTATTCTGTCTACTGTGGAATTTCCCTTCTGATTTCAAAAAAAGAATGCTTTTTCTTATAGCGTTTTTCATTGTAATCTGAAAGATTTGCCCTTTTTCCATTTTTTCATTGTTTTAAGGGAAAAACGCTATTAAATTCCAGATTGCCAATTAAAAATAATTTTCACTGACCTCATTCATTTAGAGATATTCAGTGCTAGCAACACTCCCTGCGATGTTTATTTGTCTTAAAAAAAAAAAAAATCTACTACAATTTCAAATTGGATTTTTTTCTTTTTTGCTCTCTTCGAAAAACCGTCTCGTTCGATGCTCCGCAACTTCGCGTTATTAAAAATATTTTCCAATATGGCGGTGATATGTTGTGGCCATTCTACATGAGTATGTCAATTTAATTTGCAAAAAACCCCAAATAAGTTTCATAAAATTACTCAAATTTTAAATCAAACAATTCATTAATATTCCATAATAAGTAAATCGTTAAAATAGTGCTCTAAACTTGTGTAATTTGTGCTAAAAAATAAAACTTACAAAAAATAATTCCGAAAAGAGAAAAATCTTCCTTTCAAGGGGTATCCGTACGTATAGTATATACCTAACCGTGCGTGTGTGTAGCTAGAGCAGCAGCAGCCAAAAGCGAGAACAGCCGAATCGAAAAAAATATATATTTTAACGAGAAAATCAAGAAGAAAAAGAAGGAAAAACAGATATATTTTTCTTTGCACTTCGGTTTTTCGTTTTTCGTTCGTCTATTTTTTTTTTCATTCCCGTAATTTCCCAGCGAAAATATTACAAGAAGAAAATTTGTACAAAAACTAGTGCGAAAAAGTTTTTTTTTTGTATTTTCTTATTGTCTGTTTTTCATTTTCCAAAACATTAGAGAAATGTGCTGAGGTAAATTTTGATTTGGCTTAAAAAATCTTCAATTAAGTGTTTAATTTATTAAGAGAGAAAAAAAGATGGACAATTGATTGTGAGTGGTGCAATTTTTTGTGGGGTTATATTTGCTACGATGGTGAAGCGCCAGCGGCTGTGGGAGTATCTGGCTAACTTGTCCTCTTAATCCTGTGAGTGTTAAGCTTGCTGGCGGTATCGCGAATTTTTTGGTTGCCTTTTAACAAACTCTTTCACGCGATCAACAATGACCGACCAGAGGAGGGCTCTGGCTCTCGCGTTCGTTTGCAATTATTTTTTGTTCGTGTAATTTATTTCGTTGAATTTACACTTTGGTTTTTCGGTTGTTTCTTTTCTCATCTTGTTGGAGTGGATGGATGGATTGCTGATGGTGTTTCCCCTGGCCTGTCCCTGAAGCATTGATGGCGCTGGCGGTAGCCGCAGCTGTGGTGGTGGCGGCGGCGGCAGCAGTTGGAATCACCATTTTCTCTTTTGTCTTTTTTCGGTGTTCTTGGTTGTTAATTGAGACTTGAGAGGTTCTTCTTATTTGAAAAATCGCAAAAATCTGATTTTGGGAGGAATTGCACTTTTGCATTGAACCACGGCACTGCTCGTAGCTGCCGTCATACGTTCTCGCTCGTCATTGTCGTATTTTCACATTTCGTCATTATTCCGAATACTTTTTTTTCTTCGTATGAAAACGAAACGACGAATTGACGCAGGGTCATGCTCCGTGCGGCTCGTTTGTGTGGTTGGTGTTGGTGGAGTCACAGACTCGAAGTCGAAGTGTGTATTCTGCATCCTTTTATTGTTTTTCTGATATACATTTGGGTGTTTGTCTTCTTGTCGCTTTTCTGTCCCATTAGGGAAGTTTATTGTAGCGCGTCATTGTTGTATCTAATTCCAAATGTCTACATTTGATTGTTTTTTGGTTAGTTTCGTTTTCATTGCCGAAACGGAGTTGTGAATCATGGGGATGTTCGAAAGTGTTTGCATCGTTTTGCATGTTTAAACGTGTGCGACGATGATGTACCCATTTCGATTGATTGTTGTTACGCATGCCGCCACAATTTGAACACAATGAAGAAGTGTCCCAACTACCAACAAACGGCAAAAAACTACCCCAATTTCACTTTTGCCATTTTAGTTCTTTTTTGTTTGGAATAAAAGAAACATCGTCTCGTGCTTTTTATTGACCTAAACGTTTGAGATGAATGAAAACAAATAACTTCAATGTGTACCTAATTTGCAGTTAAGTAGGAAACAAAACTTGTCCTAAAACGTTTAGTTGGAGGTCATCTTTGCTGATGTACGTTGCATTATGTTCGAGTTTTGAGCACATGAGGTCGACACAATCCACTTACCTTACTCAATTTTGCAAAGTTTAAGCGCAAAACTCTGTTGGGTATGTATTCATGTGCAAATTCAGTGCGTATAGGGAAGTTTGCAATTATGAGTCTTAAAAATTACAATTTTATGTTTGTTTATCGCAAAACTATTTTAAAAAGTCCTTGAAGAGTTCAAAAGCACTGCATTTCGAGCATTTCGAACAGTGTTCGCCAGCCAGCTCGGCTCCTAGCTAGCTCCAGTTTTACACTCCAACTTGATTGAGGTCTTCTAACACTTGAGAGGGCCAACTGAGTTGCGATCTTCCTCTACTTCTTCGTCCCTCGGGAATGGAGTCAAAGACTTTCAGGGTCGGAACATTGGTGTCCATGCGCTCTAAATGACCGAGCCATCTGAGTCTCTGGACCTTGACCCTTCTGGCTAGGTACACGTCGTTGTACAACCCGTAAAGTTCGCTGTTGTATCTTCTTATCCATTCCCCATCAATGCACACGGGTCCAAAGATGACGCAAAGAACTTTCCTCTTGAAACAGCCTAAGGCACTTACTTACTTACTTAAGGTGGCGCTACAGTCCGTTGTGGACTTGGGCCTCAATCAACAGTCTCCGCCAGTCAGCTCGGTCCCTAGCTAGCTGTCTCCAGTTTTGCACTCCAAGTTGATTGAGGTCCTCTTCCACTTGTGTGCGCCACCTGAGTCGCGGTCTTCCTCTCCTTCTGCGTCCCTCGGGAATAGTGTCGGAGACTTTCCGGGCCGGAGCATTGGTGTCCATGCGCTCTAAATGACCGAGCCATCTGAGTCTCTGGACCTTGACCCTTCTGGCTAAGTTCACGTCGTTGTACAACCCGTAAAGTTCGCTGTTGTATCTCCTTCTCCATTCCCCATCAATGCACACGGGGCCAAAGATGACCCGAAGAATTTTCCTCTCGAAACAGCCTAAGGCACATTCATCCGATTTTGTTAGGGTGCCTAAGGCACATTCATTCGATTATGTCAGGTCCATGCTTCTGCACCATACAGCAGGACAAGGATGATGAGGGTGTTGTACAGTTTTGCCTTAGTTGCTCGAGAGAGGGCTTTTCCACTCAATTGCTTTCTTAGCCCAAAGAAACGGCGATTAGCAAGAGTAATTCTTCGTCTGATCTCGGCGCTGGTGTTATAGCGTTGATAGCGGAGCCTAGGTAGACAAACTCCTCTACTACCTTGAAGTTGTATGAGTCTATTGTGACGTTCTGTCCGAGCCGTCGGTGTTGGGTGTACTTACTCGAAGACAGCATGTACTTCGTTTTTCCCTCATTTACCGCTAAACCCATTTTTGCCGCTTCTGTCTCAATTCTCACAAAGGCGCCATTGACATCACGCTGTGTTCTTCCCATTATATCAATATCGTCGGCGTACGCGAAAAGTTGAACAGATTTATAGAAGATAGTGCCTCTGGTGTTGACGGTGGAGTTTTACACTATCTTCTCAAGAACGATGTTAAAGAAATCGCACGACAGCGCATCGCCTTGTCTGAATCCTTTTTTGACGTCGAAAGATTCCGTAAGCTCATTGCCAACCTTGATGGAGCAGCGTGAGTTCTCCATCGTCATTTTGCACAAGCGAACGAGTTTGGCAAGGATGCCAAAACTAGACATAGCTTTATTCAGTTCGTCATACGCGGCCTTAAAATCGATGAAGAGGTGGTGGGTATCGATTTGGAGGTCATAGGTTTTTTCCAGGTCGATGGTTGACTCTCCTGGCCTGAAGCCACATTAAGGACCAATCAGATTGTTGACGAAAGGCTTCAGACGTTCACATATTACGGCAGAGAGGATCTTGTAGGCGATGTTAAGTAGACTGATTCCTCTAAATTGCTTAAAAATAAAATAAAAATAAATAGAGTGGCGCGACAGCTCTTGAAGAGCCAAAGCCTAAGTGGCTTACTCTCATCAACAATTCTCTGAGTGCGTGTGAAGAATTGAGGGGACCTACAATTTAACGCCGATTCCGAACGGCAAAGTTGAGAAGCAATTTTTCATGACAGATTGATACTCTTGGAAGATTTGTCAGGTCTTCGCAAGAGGCAGTAAAAAGTTGGCCTGAGTAGGACTCGAACCAACGATGTTCTGCTTAGCAGCCAACGCACTTACCAACTAAGCTACGGGCAACTGCCCTCTAAATTGCTTACACTTTTCAATAATTCGCCATTGCATTCAGGATATTCAGTTCTTCGCCAGAGCCCGGAACTTGAAAAAAAAGAAACCAGTCGAATTCGACTCTACACTTTGAATGCTCTTACGCAACTTGAATATGTTCCCAGTTGATGGTAGATGTAATGCCTACACTACTCGCGGATTGCCAATGTTTTGAACCATTCAGCATGAAGCACCTAATTTCCTATTAAGAAAGGGCCTAGTGCGTTGAAAATTTGATACTTCTGGAGGCACTCTGTGAGTCATTAGCGCAGATAAAGGACCATTTTGAAGATCAAAACCAATTTTCAAGAAAAGAGACCCTCTAAACTGCACCAACAATAGAGGCACCATCTGCGGCACTAGACACCCTTCTTCATCTGACATCTCTGGATATAATCAGCAAACAAATAGCTGCTAGTTCTGCTATTCGCCTGAATGCCTCTTCACAGTGGACTAACAATAACATTGGCCACTCTGTTTCTCATTCTTAATTATCTGCACACAGACTACACCATTTCCCAACTACAGTTCGATAGAAACTTTCAAACTTCTATACCTTCCAGATCCTTTTGGGAAAATAGAACATTCCTGGAAGACGAGGCAATCCATTTCTATACAGATGGATCGAAAACTAGTGATGGGGTTGGTGGAGGTGTGTACTCTGAACGTCTAAAACAAAGTCTCTCATTCATCCTTCCAAATCAACCACAAATGGCTAATGTTGGTATACCAATCGCTACATGTAAACTTTTGCTGCAATCAGGTGGAATAACATAACCACCTGTCAGGCGACGAAAAACATTTGGCCTAATCTGGACTTAAAGAGATCTAGGTGCCTGATATCTCTAAGCAGATTGCATATAAGCTCGTTAATTGGTGTCATTACTGGACACTGTCTAATAGGGAGACACGCCGTGCGACTGGGCGTGTTTTCTAATGATTTCTGCAGAAGCTGCATGGATGAGGAGGAGGAGGAAACAGTATTCACCTCCTCTGCACCTGTCTTGCTCTGGCTTATAAACTTAAGAGGATCTGAACGATCTCAAACACATTAATATAATTAAATCTTCTACGTTTCGTAAGGGACTCTAAAAGCACAGATAATAAATTTATACAGATGTCTCACCCTTATAGAGAGAAATGATATATGAAACTGAAAGCTACCAAAAAAAAAGCTTTTTCCAAAAGCTTTAACGCATTCACTTAATGCATTAAAAATCTATTTTCGCTCGCCTGATTGCGCATAAATGAATATAGGCAAAGAAAAAAGCTTCAAAAAGCTCCTTGTCTGTTAAGGCTTTGTCTGTTAAGAGCAAAATATGTTTAATTTTTTCTGCAGGGATGAGACATCTGTATAAATTTATTATCTGTGCTAAAAGGTTTCATTGAGCTTTCGGAGGAAGCCTTTTAGATTCACGGGGTATCACAATGGGCCATCAATTGGCCTAAGTGTGTCTTTTTACAACCATGCTCCTGCGCTAGTGGTTTATATAGTATGGTTCATTTACGAACCAACCTGTGCTATCCATGAATATGATAATGTTTGCCATTGAGGCCTGTCCACATCGTCCAGCATCCTGATTGTTGGCCGACGCTATCCAGTTCCGCACCCAAGGATTTGGGCGTCCTGGTCTGCGCCATTCTTCCAGCGCAAATTTGGTCTGCCGCGCTGTCTCCTACCAAAAGTTGTACCGCAAAGAACGTTCTAGACTCCTCTTCGCTCATACGAGATAGGTATCCAACCTACAGGAGTCTACCCAGCTAAATTTTTCTCATCAAATTTGCTTCGCGGTAGATTTGATAAAGCTCGTGGTTATATCGTCCTTCATCAAAAATGGGGCAAACTATTCTCCGTTAGACTTTTCTCTCGAACGCGGCTAAGAGTTCAGAGTGCCTTTGGCTAAGCATCCAGGGCTTCATATAAATGAGGGCAAAACTAACTACATGGTGGCACCGTTTGCTGAAAGCGTTGGCAATAGTAGAAACACAACTATTACGGCGGAGGAAAACGAATTCGAAGTAAAGCGATCCTTCAATTACCTTGGATCAGTAGTGGCAGCCGATAACAATAGGGAAGAATAAATACGCGGGCGGCTGCCAACAGAACCTACTTTAGTCCTTCAAGGCTATTTAAATCCAAAAATCTTACCATTACTCTAAAACTGCTGCTGTATAAGACGATAGTCTTACCAGTACTCATCTACGGACCCGAGACATGGCTGCTTAGCACTCTGAACTCTTAGCCGCGTTCGAGAGAAAAGTCTTTCAGAGAATAGCTGGCCCTGATTATTTTCTTCGTAAACAGGTCAGTTTTTCTGGGGTAACCCCAAGACCGTTTAATGCTGTCCACGGCGATTTTTCTTTAAACGTGATCCAGATGAGATTTTTCTCACTTCGACTCAAATAATACTCCCGCATTCTATACCTTGGCTAATTCCCTCAACAAATAGTTAATCGCATGAGTAAATATCGATCATTTGAAAAAACTTAGCAGGAGACTAATTTATTTACTTCTAAGGAGACTCTATCTGTAAAGAAGACAGGAGGCGAAATCATGGACCTGGCAATTTAGAAAGGAAACATGTGTCCGAGTACATATTCGCCAGTAAGTAAACGTGCTGACCTACACCTTCTTGCGGTGCCTCTGAGAGGTTCTTGTCAATTTATTGGCTTGAACCTGCGGACGTAGGCAGCTTTAGTCTAATGGAATTAACGGATTGAAACAGGAAAATGCGATTAACGAGTACCGACTGTAGATAACCGTTAAGGATATTAGACAAACTGTTGGGTATGTCCCTTGATTGGCTGGTTCGTCCCTTCGATCAATGAGGATATAAATCACTAGTGGGATGGACCTTCGCGGGGGGTGACCGGATAACGGCTCTTCTTTCGGTGACTGGAAGTTGAGTGCGGTTTTCCGTTGATGTTACATGAGTAGTTAGTCTAGAATCAAACCAAGATGAATAAGTGCTGGAACTAATTCTATTGGTACTGGTGTGAATCTAGATGCAGGGTACTCTTGCTTCTTTCTTTTTAGAAAGGTTTAGTGTCCTCTTAAATTCTTTAAACGAGACAAACTCGCATCTATTACCGTTATAATAAGGCGATGTTCTGGTCAAATTGTTTTAAACAAAAAAAATGTAAAATTCAATTAAAAAACATTAAAACTATCAACGTATTTAGTCGAGTTGTATACAAACATACAAAAAAAAACGTTTTTCTAATAAATAGAGTGATTATTCGGTTCTCAAATGTGTGGACATGTAAACTGATACTTTAACGATCTAACCGACTATCATTTGTAAACAAAACGACGACTGTAGTAATATTCTCAATTAGTTTCCCTCCAATAAAAAAGTAAATTGGCTCGCTCCAGGAGCTAGCTATTCTCATTTTGTTTATCAAAAAAGTGGAGTGTCGACAAATTTCCTCCCACCATTCGATCATGATGAGAACTTTTATCGCAAATAGGGTTAAAAGCGTTGCCCGTAGCTAAGTGGTTAGGTGCGTTGGCTGCTAAGCAGAACGTCGTGGATTCGAGTCCTATTCGTGTCCATAAAGTTTTTATTATTGTAGGTCCCCCAATTCTTCACACGCACTCAGAGGATTGTTGATGAGAGTAAGCCACTTAGGCCTTGGCTCTTCAAGAGCTGTCGCGCCACTCTATTTAGGGTTAAAAGCGTCAGACCCAAAGTGAACGCTTCATTTGATATGAGCTGTCAGGAGGTTACAGGGTTAAAGAGGCAAGTTTCCGTTGTTACAAAGCCAATCCTACTGAGGAAAACCGGAATAGGTTTAAACAAGCCAGGAAGGCCTGCAATGTCCATATACGACGGACCAAATTTTTACATGACCAAAAACTAAGGCAGAAAATACTGCAATTTCTGAAAGGCAGTAAAAGTTTTTGGTCATTTGTGAAAAACATGAGGAATAATTCTTCTTCCTCGGTCCCAACGCTCGTTGATGATGACACTCCAGTTGTTAGTTCTCTCGCGAAAGCTAACCTTTTTGCTAGGCTGTTCGCCTCCAACTCTTCGCTGCCAGAGAGTGTCATGACTCCTCCAGTTCTTGAGCGCGTTAATGATTCCATGGGACAAATCTTCTTTCGCACTCGTGCTGTGGCAAGAGTCCTATAAGATCTCAACATACACAAATCCGCTGGCCCGGATGGTATCCCCGCTATTGTTCTGAAGAGGTGTTCTTCATCGCTGGTAAAACCCTTGCGTAAGCTTTTCCATGTATCCTATTCTTCTGGGCTCGTTCCGAGTAGTTGGAAAACAGCATTTGTCCAGCCTATACCCAAAAAAGGCGAATCTTCTTCTCCCTCCAATAATCGACCGATTGCACTTACATCTCTTCTTTCTAAGGTCATGGAAACGCTGATAAATTATCAGCTTAAGAAATATCTTGAAGACCGAAAGCTTCTTAATGACCGGCAGTACGGCTTTCGCAACAACAGGTCCACTGTTGATCTGATGGTTTATCTCACCGAACAGTGGAACAAATCTTTACATCGTTTTGGAGAAAGTAAGATTGTTGCACTTGATATTTCAAAGGCATTTGATAGATTTTGGCACCAGGCTCTCTTATCGAAAATGTGTGCTTTCGGTATTGATGAATCCCTCCTTCGTTGTATTAGAAATTTTCTTTCGAACCGTTCAATACAAGTTGTATTGGACGGATTCAAGTCTGAAACCCACAACATAAATGCTGGTGTGCCGCAGGGCTCCGTTTTGTCTCCGACCCTCTTTTTCATTTTTAGTAATGATCTCTTGTCTGTAACTTCTAATCTAATCAATTGTTTCGCTGATGATAGTACCCTTAGCTTTTCATATTCGTTCCCAGGCTCACATCCCTCCTCTTCGGATGTGGAACTGCAACGACTAAATATGATAAGCTCATTAAACTCTGACTTAAACAGCATTGTACAATGGGGAATAAAAAACCGCGTAGAGTTAAATTTTTCGAAAACTCAATGCTGTCTCGTATCGTTGAAGCGAGATATACCCCTCTTGCCACTGTCCATGAGTGGCACTTGCATCAGTGAAACCGATCGTCTCCAGATTCTCGGTATGTGCATCACCGACCACCTCTTGTGGAACGATCACGTACGCGATGTCGCCAAAAATGCCGCAAGATGTTTAGGTTTTTTAAGACGATGCAAGAATTTTTTTTCCCCTTCTGATCTGGCTACCATCTACAAAACTTACATACGTCCAATGCTTGATTACAACTCCCACGTTGGGGCTAGTGCTCCAGTAACGTACTTAAGTCTTTTGGACAGTATCCAGAGCAGAGCATTTAAGATGATTGGTGACCATACCATCGTTGAGACATATACGTCACTTGAACATCGACGTAATGTCTCATGCCTCACCCTCTTTTACCGTTACTTCAATGGTTTATGCTCTAGTAAAATAGCCAGTTGCAACCGTAATACCCGCGCCTCCAGGAATGCCCATCAGTTCACCCTCGAGCCCAACTTCGGACGTGCGGTCATGTTCAGAGAATCGTTCTTTAGCCGTACTACGCGAATGTGGAACTCTCTTCCACACTCTGTCTTCCCCAGTCACTGCAGTGTTCAGGAATTCAAGACCAATGTTAACCGACACCTCATCCTAAATAAAATAAATAGAGTGGCGCGACAGCTCTTGAAGAGCCAAGGCCTAAGTGGCTTACTCTCATCAACAATTCTCTGAGTGCGTGTGAAGAATTGAGGGGACCTACAATTTAACGCCGATTCCGAACGGCAGAGTTGAGAAGCACTTTTTTCATGACAGATTGATACTCTTGGAAGATTTGTCAGGTCTTCGCAAGAGACAGTGCCCGTGAAAGATGAAATAAAAACTTGGCCTGAGTAGGACTCGAACCAACGACGTTCTGCTTAGCAGCCAACGCACTTACCAACTAAGCTACGGGCAACCTCATCCTAAACCCTCTCCATCTATCCCACTTTCCCTAACGCTCGCACTGTGCTTTGGCATATAAAGGGAACAAAAACCCCTTGAGTGCGTGCTTATTATAAAAAAAAAATTGTTTTATAAAAAGCTCAATTCTTCCACCGACAGACATGTATTGACATGAATGTTAAGTCTTTCATTTATAAATATTGAACCCATACGCGTTATACGCAGTCAAAACACTGATAAGATTAATTTGCAAATATGATTTAGTTTATGGCTCTATTCAGCACATAGAAATGCCGTTGATATTATCACAAAGAATACCGTTGTGTACACTAATCTCAAGGACGTTCTGATAGTGTATTTCCATTCAGATGAATTAAATGGAAGAATTTCCCACCTGACGAATGACATGCAGTAAACAATTTAAAAATAAATTAAATTCCTTCAAAAATTATAAACAAACTCCATCACGTCAGTGAAATCACGTCCGATATAGAACTTGTAGAGCTCTGTGTACTCTTCTTCCTTTTTTTTTTTTTTTTGTTCTTGTTGTGAATGCACTGCGCCTGCCAGACGAATATGTAAAGTTTGCAAATCGTTTTGTTAAACATTTTTACTCTACTCTTGGCGTTAGGCGAGCGAATTCTCTAACCCATAAATTAAGTTTGGCGATGCAAATGAAAATACCTTCGGCTGTATTTTGTAGCCTTCTTCTCGGCTCTGATGCACGACCGACTTTTTTTTTGGTGTTTCATGAGACTTGTTGGTATTTTGTTTTCTATTTTTTTTTCGTTTGGTGTAGGTATACCTTAGCGTGAAAAATCTAAAATTACTAAAATCAAAACAAATACAGCTTTTCATTCATCGAGCGAAAGAGAAGAGCACAAACTTTGGGAATATAGTGAGTCAACTATACGCAAGGCGAAGGCAGTCGACAAAAAACAAAAAAACATAAAAAAATTGTGTATACATTTCGGTATCCATTGAGGAGTTTTTGTTGTGTTGCAAGTACTTGAGCGCTTTGCTTGGCTTTTGCTGCTTTTGTTGTTGCAAACAATACAACACAAGTGTGAAATAATGGTGATTGCCATTTGCCACTAGCCTCCCCTTTCGGTATCTTCAATTTTGATGAGGATGACGAACAAACAAGCAACCCCTACCCCTCCTCAAGGTATTTGGCACTGCCTCTGCCACCACTTTTTCATAATCATTCTTAATATTTTCTGAATTTTGTGTGTTTCATTTCATTATCTCATTCGAAAAGAGATAAAGCTATTTCAATTCAGTCCTCTCTACGCAGCTACTTGTACTTTTTTCGTTTTTTCAATGAAAAAATAAACAATTGAGAGGCGAAGAAAACACGCAGTTTTCATTGAACTAGTACTGCTGTTGGCTTAGCTTTGATTATTCCAACTTGAATGCACTTTTCCCTGTGCTAGAGAACTTGCATCGGATTTTTTTTTGGGAACCAAAAGCGCGAGCTTGTTTCTAGTTCATTGAATAAAATAAGTGGAGTAGGTATTTTTGTCGTACTTTACGGTTTTATTTATATTCGGGAAAAGAAAAGAACACGTGCTTTTTTCGAGCAATCATAAACAACGCGAAAATAATGGAAACAAAAAATCAAAACAAGTAATAAACCTTTTGCAATCGAGTTTTGTAATTTTTGTGTTTATATCGCATCGAATGAATTCGTTTTGCTCTATATTCTATGGGAGTCTTTGAAGCTGAGTAATTGATAAATCGATTATGAAAACAGCTTCAACTTCGGAGGAACTATTTTATGCTCCAAAATTATGATTTATAGTATAACAACTTCTTGTCACGCATTCCCAAACCATAAACGATAGAGTGAAAAGCCGGTATCCGTATCCTCCATCTCTGATAAGTTTCTCAAGATGCAAACCGTTAAATGTCACTGTATTTTAACGTCCTTGAAATAAGGGTGAAAGTTTGAACGGAAGGGCATTGAAAGTTTATATTCAATCGATGAATAAAATTCAACAAGTTCATTTTAATAGTGTCATAGGTTTTGCACCATGGGGCATTTTTATGTACTTTTTTTTGTATTCTTCTTCGGTTTTCATAGTGGAATTCGTTTTACAACAGTAACAGTAGCTCAGAGCAAAAAAAACCGATAGCCAAGCAGCCCTTAAATTCACTGTCTGGCACCTAAAATCTTCGTTTCAAACCTTCCAAGTGGGTGCCAGTTGGTAACGATCACACCAGTACTCCTGTTCTGTTCTGTGCGTTTGGCCGGGACGTGTTACTTTACTCTTCAATAGTTAAACATCAGGAAATGAATCTGATCATAGATTTGGGGTTCCTTATATCAATGGTGTGCTGAGCTTTAGAACCGTGTTCAAGAATGAAAGGCTGGGGTGAGAAACTAGCCGTTATAGAGCTCTTTCTGGCGCCTTAGCAGGTTAAGCCATATTTTTTGCCTTACCCCGGTATTCGGCTCTGTCGCGGCTGACCTATTCCGATTTACTCGTGGATTCAACAATGAATAAAGCTAAAAACAGTGAAAATGAAATGGAAACTGATCAAGACATATCACTGGAGTCGAAAGACGAATTACTTGCCAATAGACAGTGATTAAAGCTGAAGCCGGCTGCAGTAAGGCGAAATCATCGGAAGCGACTGCTGTCGTTGCCGTTGTTGGTGATACCACAACGGCAGCTAAGATAGGCAAGCAAAATACTAAATTGGACGTTAACGGAGGGAACAGCAACTGCACACCAAAATGTAAACACAAGTCCAACAATACTGTGAAAAAAAAATCGGTATAAAAGTGCCCTGTGCAAAAGGAAGGCCGGGAGGATAAGATAAAATTCACCTAAATCGTAGAAGACTACGAGAATTTCTGGAGAGCACAACCGCGTGCGAAGGTGAGCTAGTTGCTAAGCGCAACAAGTCTCAAGATGAAACTGCATGAAGACTCCAAGAGAAAGAAGGTGAAAAAGCTCGCCACCTTTATTAACGTGGAAGGAGCCTCTAATAATGAAGAAGCTATCAAAAAAGCACTGTCCAAATTAGATATGGAAAAGCATTGTCTTCATGCTCCGAACCAGAGTCTAGCTGAAGTTCCAGTCATTAAACAAGAATGTAGGCTTCTAAAAGAAGTAGTCACAGGCTATAGACAGCTGCCTGACTAAATTGTAAGCAGCATCTCGCAAGTTTTATCGACAAAATAAATTGGTCTGGTTGCCGGGGCACAGTGACATTCAGGGTAATGAAATTGCTGATGAACATACCTTCAAGTATCTTTAGCTGATGAAGTGAGGATTCCCTTAGGAGTCATGAAAACGGATATTTAAAATCACTTTCTTAAGAAATCGTTCGGAATCGACGTTAAATTGTAGGTCCCCTCAATTATTCAGACGCACCCAGAGAATTGTTGATGAGAGTAAGTCACTTTCGTTTCGTTTCCCAAACTAATGTTATTAACGGAAGTAGAATACCAGCCGTTGTGACGGGATCTGCTTTCAAGAACTCAGTGGGTCCCACTGCCTTGTTCTTTATGAGGAGTTTGATCGCAATACCTCTATAGGATCTGCGCATTTCGTTTACTTCGGAAGCCTTTTCAGCACATTGCTCCAAGGAATCTTCATTCAGCAGAGCACAAAACTGTTCATATCGAGAACTGGATGGTGTGTTGCTTTTTCCCGATTACTTCTTTGGATATTCGGTATTTTCAGCGTTTTCAGCGTTGTCTTACGCAACGGTGAACAGTCTTGTATGCACTCGCTTCGCAATTCAGCAATTTCGGCATTGAATCTCACATTAAACGATGTGCGATGAGCGATTTTATCCCAGCTGTCTTGGGCAATCCAGGAGTCCCTAACTCTTTGCCGCTTGGATACAATATCGGAACCAACTTCCTTAAAAACGCTTTTAATTTCACCCCTCTTCACTTCAATGTTAGAATAACTGTCTAGTGGCGAAGCTTTGTTGTTCTGTTTTTACGGTTTCCATCTATTGTATGCATGCTCTGCGATCGGCCAGTGACCGGTGGTTATTACTTCCTATCTTGGCCTTGACAAAACGCCCCACTTGTACTCGAAAGTTCGGCTGCATGAATATAAAGCTTTGCTTGCTTCAATATAAATCTTCCAGTTCAGTTTTGAATCTTACATGACTCCTAAATACTTGGATATTCCGGAGAGTCGCAAAGTTGTTCCGCTAAGATTAGCGAGAGAGAAAGTGGGTACCTGGTGGTGTTGTGTTGATTAACATTAAGGCCACAGCTGTGGGCCCAGTTCCAATTCCAGGTTTTCATGTTTTTTGGAGTCCAGTTCCTTTGCAAGACGGGAAATGATTAAACAATAAGGCTTCTTGTATGTCTGTTGTAATTTCTTTCAACCTAGGTTCATTCCTCCTTCTTCAAAAATGGAAAATAATTACATTCAAATGGCTGACTCGGCTGGCCATGCAGTAGCCTACACGATCGGTCCAATTTTTAAGCACATTATCGATTGTTTGCAGCTGTATTTCACCAATGGCTTCACGAATATTGTCCTTTAAAGCGTCAATTGTCTCTGGCTTGTCGGCGTTACACTTATTTTTTACGGCACCCACAAATAATTGTCCAACGGTGTCAAATCGCAGCTCCGAGGTGCCCAAACGACATCAGCGGCTGATAATACTTACTTACTTAAGGTGACGCTACAGTCCGGTGTGGACTTGGGCCTCAACCAACAGTCTCCGCCAGTCAGCTCGGTCCCTAGCTAGCTGTCTCCAGTTTTGCACTCCAAGTTGATTGAGGTCCTTTTCCACTTGTGTGCGCCACCTGAGTGGCGGTCTTCCTCTCCTTCTGCGTCCATCGGGAATAGTGTCGAAGGCTTTCCGGGCCGGAGCGTTGGTGTCCATGCGCTCTAAATGACCGAGCCATCTGAGTCTCTGGACCTTGACCCTTCTGGCTAGGTTCACGTCGTTGTACAACCCGTAAAGTTCGCTGGTGTATCTCCTTCTCCATTCCCCATCAATGCACACGGGGCCAAAGATGACCCGAAGAATTTTCCTCTCGAAACAGCCTAGGGCACATTCATCCGATTTTGTTAGGGTCCATGCTTCTGCACCATATAGCAGGACAGGGATGATGAGGGTGTTGTACAGTTTTACCTTAGTTGCGCGAGATAGGGCTTTTCCACTCAGTTGCTTTCTTAGCCCAAAGAAACAGCGATTAGCAAGAGTAATTCTTCGTCTTATCTCGGCGCTGGTGTTATTGCCCGTGTTAATAGCGGAGCCTAGGTAGACAAACTTCTTTACTACCTCGAAGTTGTATGCGTCTATTGTGACGTTCTGTCCGAGCCGTCGGTGTAGGGTGTCCTTACTCGAAGACAGCATGTACTTCGTTTTTCCCTCATTTACCGCTAAACCCATTTTTGCCGCTTCTGTCTCAATTCTCACAAAGGCGCCATTGACATCACGCAGTGTTCTTGCCAGAACAGATTTATAGAAGATAGTGCCTCTGGTGTTGACGGTGGAGTTTTGGACTATCTTCTCAAGAACGATGTTAAAGAAATGGCACGACAGTGCATCGCCTTGTCTGACTCCTTTTTTGACGTCGAAAGATTCCGTAAGCTCATTGCCAACCCTGATAGACCAGCGTGAGTTCTCCATCGTCATTTTGCACAAGCGAACGAGCTTGGCAGGGATGCCAAAACTAGAAATGGCTTTATACAGTTCGTCTCTGTAGATGCTGTCATACGCGGCCTTAAAATCGATGAAGAGGTGGTGAGTATCGATTTGGAGTTCATAGGTTTTTTCCAGGATCTGCCGCAACGTGAAAATTTGGTCGATGGTAGACTTTCCTGGCCTGAAGCCACATTGATAAGGACCAATCAGATTGTTGACGAAAGGCTTCAGACGTTCACATATTACGGCAGAGAGGATCTTGTAGGCAATGTTAGGCAGACTGATTCCTCTGTATTTGGCGCAGTTTAGAGGATCTCCCTTTTTCAGGATCGGGCAAACAATGCTGAGGTTCCATTCATCGGGCATGCATTCCTCCGACCATATCTTACAGATGATTTGGTGCATGCTCCTATCTAGCTCGTCGCCTGCGGCTTTGAACAGCTCGGCAGCTAGACCATCTGCTCCAGCGGCTTTGTTGGATTTCAGCCGTGATATTGCTGTTTTCACTTCTTCTAGGTCGGGTTCACGGGATTGTTGGCTGTCATCGTGTATGATAAAAGGCTCCTGTCTGACGGCGGAGTTTTGTTCGTCATCGCCGTTATACAGTCTACAGAAGTGGTCTTTCCAAATCCCCAGCATTGACAGGCATCGATTCTTGCTCGATGACCCTGAGCCAGCTGTTTTACCTTCCGATAAAATCTCCGAACTTCATTCCTGCTGTTAGCTCTCTCAACATCTTCCATCTGACGCTTCTCATGCTCTCTTTTTTCTCCTGAGAAGCCGGCGTTCTTCTCTCCTCTTTTGCTCGTAGAGCTCACGAGCAGCTCTTGTCCTTCTTTGCAGCGCCGCTTTGTATGCCTCCTGCTTGGCTGCATGGGCCTGCCTGCATTCTTCGTCAAACCAGGGGTTTCGTTTTGGTGGCTGTGTGAAACCCAGCACATTAGAGGCGGCATCTCTAACTGCATTCTGGCAATGTTGCCACTGGTCTTCGATACTTGATGTTGGCGGCATAGGACTCCTTAAGAGGTTACTTGACACTCGATCAGAGAAGGATCTGGCGATCTCTTGCGATTGTAGCCGTCCGACGTCGAATTTTCTTGCAGCATTTCTTTGTTTTGCGTTGCATTGTCGGGATATTCTAAGCACTACCTTGGCTACGACGAGGTAGTGGTCCGAGTCGATGTTGGCTCCTCGGAAAGTTCGAACATCTAGAATGCTGGACAAGTGCCTCCCGTCGATCGCAATGTGATCAATCTGGTTGACGGTTGATTGATCAGGAGATCTCCATGTACCTTTATGGATGTTGAGATGTGGGAACCAGGTGCTTGCTACCACAACATTTCGCCCTGCAGCAAAATCGATCAGCCTGAATCCGTTGTCGGAAGTGGTGTCGTGCAGGCTGTGCTTTCCGACTGTTCTTCCAAAGATGCCTTCTTTTCCCAGCTTTGCGTTAAAATCGCCGAGGACAATTTTCATGTCATAGCTGGGACATTGCTTATATGTTTTGTCGAGGAGCTCGTAGAATTCGTCTTTGGTGTCGTCCTTTTTCTCTTCTGTGGGGGCATGTGCGCATATTAAGCTAATGTTGCCGAATTTAGCCTTGATTCGGATCGTCGTGATGCGTACGCTGACACATTTGAAGCTCAAGACTTTTTGACTGAGTCTGCTTCCCACGATGAATCCGCATCCAAAGAGTCGATGTTGTTGCTCCTTGTAACAATTACCAAAGTAGATGTCGCAGTTTTTCATCCTCCTTTCGCCCGGTCCGTCCCATCGCATTTCCTGGATAGCGGTAATATCTGCTTTGTAGCAGTTGAGGGTCTCCGCTAGTTGTTCGGCAGCACGCGGTCTGTTAAGGGACCTAACATTCCACGTGTATATCCGAAATTCGTTGTCCTTTATACGTTTGCTTGGGTCGTCATCAGTGTATCCGTCCGTTTCCGAGGCCTGTTGTCGCTTCGCAACTAACTTTTTTCTGCGTAGTCGGGAAGTCACCCCGACGTACAACCCCCAACCTGGAGTACCAGGTACTTGATGTGACTCCAGGTACAAAAGCCGGAAAACCCGCTCCTTTTACGGCCTGGGCTTGAAATATGTCGAAGTAGCCCGTTACGTGTTCACCAAGTAGTTCGACCTAACTGGAACTGAGGACGCCACCGTTGATTCCAAAAAGAAATTCATCCGCTGCCATCCCTCGTGGGAAGTGCCTTGGTGGGAACACTCCTTCGTTGTGGGGTAATTAGTAGTAACAGCCTACTCCGCTTCGACCTGTCGACCATGGGAGGCCCTGCTGCAAAAACAAGTTTCGCGAGATATGTAGCTTAAGCTAGCGAATAACTATAAAGGTAAATTTGGCTGAAAGAGCCCTAATTTTGTTTGGAGTCCAGCTGCTTTGTAGGCCGGAAAAAAACATAAATTAATGTTGTTCTTTCTTTCACTCTAGTTTCTATCCTTTTTCTTCAAAAATAAAGCAAAAGAATGTTCTTTGGTCAACTCCTTGATTCACAGAAGTCTTTTAATGACTGTTGCCATGATTTGCTTGCTAGGCAGACGTTTGTTCTTTCTAGTGTTCATCCTGCGAATAGAAAGATGTTAGTTCCAACACGGTTGGTAGGTTTTTGGCATAACCAAGATAGTTTTTGAAGACACGCACATATTTGTCCTTTGAATTGGACAATATTTTAATAAGTTCCCTGTTTCTTATTCAAATTTCTATTCGTGTATCACTAAAGAGTTTTCTCTTTTCTTTCAAATTACAGATACAAAGTATCCAATCAAAATGTTTTTAACAACAATTTAAATACAAATACGTACGGTATATATTCATCAGCGTTAATCATCTTAATTTATATAATCAATTGTGTATTAAGTAAGTAATATCAGCTAAGGATATTTTTATCGAAGATCAAGCAAGCGAACAAGCATTTGTCTTGCTGCAACTCTCTCTCTCTTTCTCTTGTGTGGTGCAAACACGTTTTAAAACATCCACAAAAAAGCAAGAAAAAAAAATAAAACAAAAACAAAAACCAAACCAATTTTTGTAATTAAAACAAGAAACAATTCTATTTGGAATAGTGTTAATTTAAAATCGTAAACACGGGGAAACGATCAAAGAAAACTTCTTCAAAAACCAACAAATCAATTACCAGAATGACAACAGACACCCGCCGACGTGTTAAACTATATGCTCTAAATGCCGAAAGGCAATGGGATGATCGTGGGACAGGTCATGTCTCATCTAGTTATGTTGACAGGCTTAAAGGTAAAGTATTCCCACAACTAGCATTTTTCCAACTTATTTGTTTATTTTTTGCAGGCATCTCATTGCTTGTTCGAGCTGAATCCGATGGTTCGCTACTTTTAGAAAGTAAAATCCAACCAGATACAGCTTATCAGAAGCAACAGGATACTCTAATTGTTTGGTCTGAGGGTGATAATTTCGATTTGGCATTAAGCTTCCAAGAGAAAGTCGGCTGCGATGAGATTTGGGAAAAAATTTGTCAGGTGAGTTTTACTTTGAGTTGAGTTCTTTTTCAGCTAACACGATAAGAGCTTTGAAAATCTACATTACTGTGCCATTGTTCTTATTGTTTGTTTATGCTTATTTTTGTGAAGCTTTGCTTTTAAATCTGTTATTCGTGGGGTATCACCACGGCAGATCGACGGGACTTTCTTTCAGGACAAATGTCAAATAAAAAATTAGGTTTACAGGTTGAAATGTATAGAAAGATCACACTAACAAGAAAAGGAGGCAGTATTCTTTCTAGGAGTATAGTTTAAACTAGTATAGTTTAAAGTCATGACGATGCATGGTTACTTTAATAAATCAGCTAGATTGAATCCAGAATTCTAGATGTTCGAACTTTCCGAGAAGCTAACATCGACTCGGACCACTACCTCGTCGTAGCCAAGGTAGTGCTTAGAATATCCCGACAATGCAACGCAAAACAAAGAAATGCTGCAAGAAAATTCGACGTCGGACAGCTACAATCGCAAGAGATCGCCAGATCCTTCTCTGATCGACTGTCAAGTAACCTCTTAATGAGTCCTCTGCCGCCAACATCAAGTATCGAAGACCAGTGGCAACATTGCCAGAAAGCAGTTAGAGATGCCGCCTCTAATGTGCTGGGTTACATACAGCCACCAAAACGAAACCCCTGGTTTGACGAAGAATGCAGGCAGGCCCATGCCTGCAGAGATAAACAAGGGAACATCATAGTAGTAGAATCGCAGTCAATGCCGGGGATTTAGAAAAACCACTTCCTTAGATTGTATAACGGCGACGACGAACAAAACCCCGCCGTCAGACAGGAGCCTTTTATCGTACGCGATGATAGCCAACAATTCCGTGAACCCGACCTAGAAGAAATGAAAACGGCAATATCAAGGCTGAAATCCAACAAAGCCGCTGGAGTAGATGGTCTAGCTGCCGAGCTGTTCAAAGCAGCAGGCGACGATCTGAAACATATGGTCGGAGGAATGCATGCCCGATGAATGGAACCTCAACATTGTTTGCCCGATCCCACCACCTTTTCATCGATATTAAGACCGCGTATGACAGCCAGCATCTACAGAGACGAACTGTATAAAGCTATGTCTAGTTTTGGCATCCCTGCCAAGCTCGAGCGCTTGTGCAAAATGACGATGAACTCACGCTGCAAGGTTTGCAATGATCTTACGGAATCTTTCGACGTCAAAAAAGGATTCAGAAAAAGCGATGCGCTGTCGTGCGATTTCTTTAACATCGTTATTGAGAAAATAGTCCAAAACTCCACCGTCAACACCAGAGGCACTATCTTCAAAAAATCTGTTCAACTTTTCTCGTACGCCGACGATATTGATATAATGGGAAGAACACAGCCTGATGTCAATGGCGCTCTTGTGAGAATTGAGACAGAAGCGGAAATATGGGTTTAGCGGAAAATGAGGGAAAAACGAAGTGTATGCTGTCTTCCAACACCGATGGCTCGGACAGAACGTCACAATAGACGCATACAACTTCGAGGTAGAAGAGGAGTTTGTATACCTAAGCTCCGCTATTAACACGGGAAATAACACCAGCGACGAGATAAGACGAAGAATTACTCTTGCTAATCGCTGTTCCTTTGGGCTAAGAAAGCAATTGAGTGGAAAAGCTCTCTCTCGAGCAACTAAGGTAAAACTGTACAACACCCTCATCATCCCTGTCCTGCTGTATGGTGCAGAAGCATGGACCTTGACAAAATTGGATGAATGTGCCTTAGGCTGTTTCGAAAGAAAAGTTCTTTGGGTAATCTTTGGTCCTTTGTGCATTGATGGGGAATGGAGAAGAAGATACAACAGCGAACTTTACGGGTTGTACAACGACGTGGAACTAGCCAGAAGGGTCAAGGTCCAGAAACTCAGATGGAAAGCCTTCGACACTATTCCCGAGGGACGCAGAAGGAGAGACCGCGACTAAGGTGGCGCACACAAGAGGAAGAGGACCTCAATCAACTTGGAGTGCAAAACCGGAGACGGCTAGCTAGGGACCGAGCTGGCTGATTGAGGCCCAAGTCCATACCGGACTATAGCGCCACGTTAAGTAAGTTAGTATTAGTAAGGTTACTGGGATAGGTGTTCCCTTTGCTGGAGAGTATTAAGAAAGATTTAACGTCAGCACCTAGCAATTAAGCCTTATCTGACGGTGGACCTATCCACACTGTCGGCGTGCATATTCCAACCGAAGTCAGCTATGTCACTATGTTTTATTTAAGAGGACACTAAACCTCTTCCTGATGATCCACCAGCATACAAAAGCACACCTCAACTTTCTAAAAGAAAGAAGCGGGTACCCCGTATCTAGATTCAACCAGTACCAATCGAATTGGTGCCAGCTCTTATTCATCTTGGTTTGATTCTAGACTAACTAATCAGGTATTATCACGGAAAACCGCACTCAAATTTCAGTCACCGAAAGAAGAGCCGTTGTCCGGTCACGGAAACTGCACTCAACTTTCAGTCACCGAAAGAAGAGCCGTCAACCGTGATAATAGCAGCTGAGGACAAACTCAGATAACCACAACCCCCGCGAAGGTCCATCCCACTAGTGAGGTGCTAAATCTCACTACCCGCGGTACCCAACTACCGCTTAAGGCATTTTGCAGGAGTTTTGAAAGAACTTGTGGATGTTTGCTTTCAGAACTGGTGTCGTTATCTGAATTGATAGACCAAATCCCTTTAGAAACCATGAGAGGTTGTTAACGTTTCCAGTTTAGTATATCGTAGTTACAAGTACATTTGAAGGGCTGTGTTTACACATGATTAAGATACAGTTGGAACAAGTGTGGTCGAAATTTGTTTGAATTTTAAACGCTTTATTTAAGCTAGGGCGGAGGCGCACAATTAACGCCCATTGTTTTTCCAAATCTCCTTCACATTACCCAGATAACAAATTCATTTTGCATCTTCAGTCACTCATCAAACACTTAATGTTTTACTTTTCTCTTACACGAACATTTCTCATTCCAGGTGCAAGGAAAAGACCCATCAGTTGAGATTACCCAAGACATTGTCGAAGAGTCCGAAGATGAACGTTTCGAGGATATGTCCGACACGGCACCACCCATCGAGCTGCCACCCTGCGAACTTGGCCGCCTCGAAGACATTGCAGAAACAATACAAAATTGTTTAACAACACCCCTGCGCAAAGAGAAACTCTCAACCGCCCTGCAATCCGAGAACTACATCAAGAAATTGCTTAATCTATTTCATGTGTGCGAAGATCTCGAAAACATGGAAGGTCTCCACCATCTATTCGAAATTTTCAAAAACATCTTTCTGCTTAACAAAAACGCCCTCTTCGAGATTATGTTTGCCGAAGATACAATATTCGATGTAGTTGGCTGCCTGGAATACGACCCAAATCTCACTCAACCGAAAAAACATCGTCAATATCTCAAGCAATTGGCTAAATTCCGCGAAGCAATTCCAATACGAAATCAAGATCTGTTGGCAAAAATTCATCAAACGTTCCGAGTGCAATACATTCAGGATATTATATTGCCAACGCCTTCGGTTTTTGTTGAAGACAATATGCTGAACACGTTGTCCAGTTTTATATTCTTCAATAAGGTGGAAATTGTCACTTTGATTCAGGAGGATGAGCGTTTTCTAATCGATATGTTTACACTGCTTACGGATCCGAATACATCGGAAGCGAAACGGCGTGACATTGTGCTTTTTTTGAAGGAATTTTGCAACTATGCTCAAAATTTGCAGCCACCCGGTAAGGATTCATTCTACAAGACCCTAACGTGTTTGGGTATACTGCAGGCTCTGGAAATAACCTTGATAATGGCCGATCAGAAGACAAAATCGGCATCCATTGATATTCTGACTGCAATTGTCGAGTTTTCGCCATTGGTTGTGCGCAATTATACATTGCAGCAGGTGAGCAGGACTGATGGGGTGAGTTTTCTCTCTTTCTCTTTTCTTTCTCTTTGTCTTATTGTCTCTTTCTGTGTGTTACAGGGGCGAATGCTACTTAATATAGCTATTGAACAAATGTTGACTGATTCCGAGCCAGAATTGGGTGGAGCGGTGCAATTGATGGGTGTGATAAAGATCCTTTTAGAACCGGAAAATATGCTCACCGAGAAGGGGGACTTCCTAAATTTCTTTTACAAGCATAGTATTCAGACGTTAATTGGTAAACATTGCAATTTCTTTCCTTTCGAATGAATGTTTTCATATATGTTTTGCTTGCTTGCAGCTCCACTTTTAATGAATACCATTAGTGATAGACCACAAAACGAAGATTATCAAACGGCGCAGTTGTTGGGACTGGTTTTGGACATTCTATCATTTTGTGTTGAACATCACACGTATCACATAAAGAATTTTATTATACAAAAAGATCTCCTCAAGAGAATACTAGTGCTTATGAAAAGCACACATACGTTCCTCGTTCTTGGCGCCCTTAGACTTTTAAGAAAAATAATTGCACTTAAAGACGAGTTTTATAATAGGTAAGTTTTTATTTCATTCACTAAAGACAAACTTAATCCGTTCTTTAGCCATTGACTGTCCTTAGTGAATCATGGGTCATAAGGGTCAAAATAGAGAGTCGAGTTTAGGTTTAGTAAGTGTGAGATACTTTTATTACGAGGAAATATACTAATGCTAGGTATATCGAACATCGAGCTCAAACAGTCGATGTTCTAAGTAATTATTTGCCTTCGAGAAGATGGAAAGCTTTTGTGTAAGTCAGTCTAACGAGAGAACTCACGGAAACAAGTCAGATCTAATAAACGGAAAGAATCATGGTTTTTTTTACACGCCTGCCTGTTTTTCCACGTTAACGGCGATTGAAAACACTAGGAGATAGTCTAGCAAAAAAAATACTCATAGTCGGTCTGGTCTTTGATATTTTTCAACAGCCAGCATCCGAGCCTCATTCAACAGGTTCGCGGCGCCATCCAACTTCTGACACCAATTCTTCGAGGGTCGTTGTCTATGTATTGTCTTTGCATCTGATGCGGAATATTTAATACAACTTATGATTATATCGTCTCCGCAATCCGTCCTCCCTTACAACGCGTCAGCTTTTCTTCGTAGGAATTTTCTCTCGAACGCTTCAAAGCTGTCAACGACCAACTCACGACAAGACGCATCAAGGCGGAATTCGACAACATGAGCCTAATATGCGCTCACGCCGACACAGAAAAGACAGATGAGGATGACTACACCAAATACGAGTTCTACGAGCTTTTTGACAAAACACATGAGCAGTCGGAAAATAAACCCGCACGAAAAAACTTCCGATAACGGATTAAGGTTTATCGATTTTGCAGCGGGGCGAAACATAATGGTAGCAAGTACGCGTTTCCCACTTCTCAACATCTACAACATAAGCAAACATCATTGATGTTTAACCTTCGGAAACTATGACGTCGGAGGGCACAATCGCAAGAGACCGGCAGATCCTTCGCCGATCGAATGTCAAATAACCTCATGAGCTGTTAACCGGTGGCAGAATTCCCTGGAAGCCATTAGGGATGCTGCCTCTGATGTGTTTGATTTCACACGGCCAACAAAACGAACCACACAGCCACCAAGACGAAACCCCTGGTTTTGAAGAATGCAGGCAGGCCCATGCAGCCAAGCAGGAGGCATACAAAGCGGCGCTGCATAGAAGGACAAGAGCTGCTCGTGAGCTCTACGAGCAAAAGAGGAGAGAGGAACGCCGGCTTCTCAGGAGAAAAAAAGAGAGAGCAAGAGAAGCGTCAGATCGAAGATGTTGAGAGAGCCAACAGCAGAAATGAAGTTCGGAGGTTTTATCGGAAGGTAAAACAGCTGGCTCAAAGTCATCGAGCAAGAACCGATGCCTGCAGAGATCAACAAGGGAACATCATAGTAGAACGGCAGTCAGTGCTGGGGATTTGGAAAGACCACTTCTGTAGACTGTATAACGGCGACGATGAACATAACCCCGCCGTCAGACAGGAGCCTTTTATCATACACGATGACAGCCAACAATTCCGTGAACCCGACCTAGAAGAAGTGAAAACAGCAATATCACGGGTGAAATCCAACAAAGCCGCTGGAGCAGATGGTCTAGCTGCCGAGCTGTTCAAAGCCGCGGGCGACGAGCTAGATAGGAGCATGCACCAAATCATCTGTAAGGAATGATCGGAAGCATGGACCTTGACAAAATCGGATGAATGTGCTTTAGGCTGTTTCGAGAGGAAAGTGCTTCGGGTCATCTATGGCCATTTCCCCATTGATGGGGATGGAGAAGATACAACAGTAAAAAATATACGGGTTGTACAACGACACGGACATAGCCAGAAGAGTCAAGGTCCAGCGACTTAAATGACCCGGTCATAAAGAGAGAATGGACACCAATGTTACAGCCCGGAAAGCCTGCAACACAATTCCCAAGGGACGAAGAGGTAGAGGAAGACCGCGACTTCAGGTGGCGCACCCAAGTGCAAGGACCTCAACTTGGAGTGCAAAACTGCAGACAACTAGCTAGGGACTGGGCTGGCTGGCGAAGAATAAAACCTCAAGTAGCTTCTGTTAAATTTGGAAATAATCCGTGTAAGTCAAAGACAAGACTACACCACTGCAATAAGCTGAGCAAAAACAAAGTAAAGAATTAGTGCCATATGATTAGAACTGTAGAAAAGTTTAGGGAATATTTATTCACTCATTCAATAAGCCTTACCTCATCTAACTTATTCTTCAGCGCTGAAAGTAGTATAGAAGGATTGAAGATGTTAATCGCTGGATTTCCCAAGATTTTGTTAGTGAGGTTTATATTTCTTCCGGTGACGGTTTAGTCTTCATTCGCTTCCGGTCCATTGAGTTTCGCTTGTATCATTAGCTGTAAAGGCTTAAAGGATCTGTGTGGGGTCGTTTTCCAGGTTGAAACCTACCGTGCCTAAGGGTCCTGGTTAACATTGAAGAAATCACATGATAACGCTACTCCTTTTGAAGAACATGAAATAATGATGGGTTTGGATTTGAAATTCTTTAGTCCTTTACAGGAATTTACTATCGTCCTTAGCCTAGTCGCAGAGTCGATGATAGTGTTCCAGAAAAGGTTATGATGCCCACAAGAATAGGATCGTGTATTGAAAATATTCAGCAGGAATATGGACCGATAGCTTTAACAGCTTTGTTACATAAAAAGGATTATTGTATCATTAATTTTTTACTTTCCTAAAAGGACGTTACTAATTTTTATTTTGCTCTCTATTTACTTGCAGACATATTGTTAAGGGTAACTTATTTGCACCAGTTGTTGACGCATTCATTAGAAATAATGGAAGATATAATCTACTCGAATCAGCTATATTAGAATTATTCGAGTACATCAAACTCGAAGACATTAAAACCCTTTGCGTCTATTTCGTTGAGAACTTTAGCAAAATATTTGATGAAATCGAATATGTACAAACATTCAAGTATCTGAAGACTCGATACGATCAATACCAAGACCGAATAAAGGATCGTGATAAGTTGGCTATTGACAAGTGAGTTTGCTTCTCCACTTTCTAATTTCAATCTCAATAATTCTTTTTTTTTGTCTTTAAAAGCACTTTGCCAATAATTAGAAGTGGCCGATACCGTCGCGACCAGAGGCAGCTCGACGAAGACGAAGAAATGTGGTTTAACGAAGAAGAAGATTTCGCTGAGGAGCTAGATTCTTACAATGTCATGAAGAGTGAGTAGAACATTGAATTTATCTATCTATTTTTCTTAAGATTTATTTTATTAAAGTCTAAGTTTTATTTTAACAATGGTTCTTGCCGGTACAAAAGAAAGAATAAGACTGATTTATATTTCGAAAAAAAAAGAAAGAACTCTGTCGCAAACGTCAAACAGCATCGATGACGTTTTACTCTTCCAACATGAGTCGATGATGTTTGACGTTTCGAACATTGAGGAGTGGCTTACATTAGAACAACAAAATTTGGATATTTGAATAAATAACAATAATTATTGCTTTTAGGTAAACCAATTGAAAAAAATGGTCCCCAGTCTGCGCAGCAAAATAAATCGCCGAATAATTCGTCATCGTCTGCAATTAACTCAATGGGAAACAACGTTAGTCTAAATGCATCGTCGACGTCGTTGTCGCCTGGCAGTGTAAGTGGAAGCAGCAGCAGCGGCTCATCAACTGCATCGTCATCGCCTCCGCACTCATCCAACTCACCACCACAGGGCCATAATGCTGGTCTGTCAATGCAACAACATCCGTTGCACAATTTCCAACAGCAACAGGTGACGCTTACTAGCACGCAACAACAGCAGCAACATCAGCAGCAACAACAACAGTCCAATCAGCAAAATGCTGCTGCGTTAGTGATTTCACACCAGCAACAGCAAGATTTGTCACTGTCGTCGTCGTCCTCGAATTCTTCTTCGTCGTCTTCTTCGTCATCGTCCGAATCATTGTCACAACAACAAAAACATCAACAACTGCTGCAGCAGCAACAGCAATCCCATCAAAAGCAAAAAGAATCGCATTCGCAAGATGTTAAAGATAAAACAACGATCATTGCAACAAACTCGTCGTCTACGTCGTCATTGCCGTCTAGTGAATTAGTTGCTTCATCGGCTGCTGCTGTTACCCAACAACAAAACGCGCATCTTGAACCATCATCATCGTCGTCATCGTCTTCTTCGTCATCGGAAGAGGAAGAAACGATGTCCGCTTCGTCGCTAAAAATATCGCATGCATGTAGTAAATCAGACATTGAAGGACTACCAACATCAAACAATAACATTTCGACCATAATTACGACTGGTAATGCAACTTCCACCAACAATAGAGCGACTGCGGACGCTGTATCAGCGGTTGTGGCCGCTATTGCTGCTAGTACTAATGTGAACAGTACAAATTGTGAAGTTTTGATGGGTGTTGGGGCGACAGCCGTATTGTCGGCGGTAACTGCCAACGGAGAGGCTGATGCTATTGAAAAGGAAACTGCGTTAGCGTTAACAGCAAATGCAAACTCTTCGGACAATGTTATTAAAAAGGTAAGTTTTTGAAGTGTTTGCTCAATTTCATCCTATTTAGAAGCTTTTGCTTAGTTGGGCAACTTCTCGTGCAGTAGCAGTTCTGCAATTCTTATTCGTTCGAGCGATTTGAAACACGCCCTCGAGAAATATCTCTTAAGCTATCGAAGGCCTAACGCTATGCAGTCAAAAGTCACTTATTGGTTTTTCATTTCAAAGGTGGATTACTTACTTACTCATGGTGGCGCTACAGTCCAGGTCGGACCAGGGCCTCACCCAACAACCATCTTCTGCCAGCTCGGTCCCTAGCTAGCTGCCTCCAGTTTTGCACGCCAAGTTGGTTCAGGTCCTCTACCACCTGTGTGCTCCACCTGAGTCGCGGTCTTCCTCTTCTGCGACGTCCTTCCGGGTTGAATTCGAAGACTCTACGAGCCGCAGCATTATTTTCCATTAGCTCTACATGTCCCAACCATCTAAGTCGTTGGACCTTAACTTTTCTGGCTAGGTCAGTGTCGCTGTACAGCTCGTACAGTTCTTGGTTGAATCTTCGTCTCCATTCTCCATTAATGTAGACAGGACCAAAAATCACTCAAAAAAATTTTCTCTCAAAGCAGCCCAAAGCGTTTTCATCGGTTGTTGTCATGGTCCATGTCTCTGCACCATACATGAGGACCGGGATGATGAAGGTTTTGTAGAGTGTCGGGAGAGGACTTTACTACTCAATTGCCTTCTAAGTCCAAAGAAGCAGCGATTGGCAAGAGTGATTCTTCGTTTGATTTCAGCGCTGGTGTTGTTGTCTCAGTTGATAGCGGATCCCAGGTAGACAAAGTCCTTAACTACCTCGAAGTTAAATCTGTCTATGTTGACGTTTGCTCCAAGACGTCGATGTTGGTAGTCCTTTTTTGTTGACAGCATTAACTTGGTCTTGCCCTCGTTAACCGCTAGACCCATCTTCCTGGCCTCCGTCTCAAGACTCACAAATGCTCCACTGACATCACGCTGTGTTCTTGCAATTATGTCAATGTCGTCCGCGTATCCTAGTAGCTGGACGGACTTTTGAAAGATTGTGCATCTGCTGTTGTCGTTGGAGCTTTGCACAATCTTTTCAAGAATGATGTTGAAGAAATCCCATGACAACGCATCGCTTTGTCTAAAACCTTTTTTGACATCAAAAGCGTCCGTTAGGTTTTTTCCGACCATGATGGAACAGCGTGAGTTTTCCATTGTCATCTTACACAGACGGACGAGTTTTTCTGGGATGCCAAAACTAGACATTGCTCTATATAATTGGTCTCTATAGACGCTGTCATACGCGGCCTTGAAATCGATGAAGAGGTGGTAGGTATCGATTTGAAGTTCCTGGGTCTTCTCCAAGATCTGCCGTAGGGTGAATATTTGATAGATGGTGGACTTTCCGGGTCTGAAGTCACACTGATAAGGACCTATCGGATTGTTGACGAAGGGCTTCAAACGTTCACACAGCACGGCAGACAAGATCTTATAGGCGATGTTAAGGAGACTTATACCTCTGTAGTTGGTGCTGTTCAGGAGATCTCCTTTCTTGAGGATCGTGCATACGATGCTGAGGTTCCATTCGTCGGGCATGCTTTCCTCCGACCAAATCTTGCAGATGAGCTGGTGCATGCTCCTAACCAAATCATCTCCAGCTGCTTTGTACAGTTCGGCGGTTAGCCCGTCTGCTCCAGCGGCTTTGTTCGACTTAAGTTAAGATATCGCTATCTTCACTTCGTCCATGTCGGGTGGGTGGAATTGTTGGCCTTCTGCACCCAAAATTGAATGGTTCTGTATTGCTGGCGGAGTTTTGCTCGTCATCGCCATTATACAGATTGGAAAATTGGTCTTTCCATATCCTCGGTAGCACTGACTGTGGTTCCACTACGATGTTTCCATGATGGTCTCTACAGGCTTCGGAGGTTTGTTTCACCTTTTTATAAAGCTTTCGAACCTCGTTCATGTTGTGAAATCCCTCTATCTCCTCGATCGCGCTCTTCTCATACTCCCTTTTTTTCTTTCTGAGAAGTTTATGCTCCTCTCTCTTTTTCTGCTCGTAAAGCTCACGGGCTGCTCGTGTCCTTCTTTGCAGTGCCAGAAATGCTTTTATTAATTTAATCGAATCCCAAAAAAGAATGGACTGGAATAGATTCTCTTCTATTTGGATTTGTATAACTTTTCGCGATGATCGTTACTCAACTATAATTGCTAAGTGATATTGATATATCTTGGGAAGAGAGCAAGAAGCTTCAAAACTGAACCGCATGCGTCAGAAGACTCCTTATCCAACAAGAAGCGTCTCCAGCCAACTCCTTCCGTAGCGATGTCTTCATATTAAATCCATATATTCCTCCAGAGTCAGGGTTGGAAATGATATTAGACCTCCCAGCCCTAGACGAGTTCCAAAGATGCACGACAGCCAAAAGCGCACTTCGATAAAAAAAAAAAACTGGGCTTTTGGAGGTACAGCACCTGTGGCCATGGGTCTGTCTTGCAAAGATATGACACAGTTCCAGGACTTAAAGATTACAATCCATCTACTCAGGATGAAATAGGAACTTTTCTATTCTCATACCCGAAAGACAGGGTTGGGATCCTAACTCACTCATTAGTGAACTGCGCATCCCCTTCTATACTGATGGATTTAAATTAGAATTGGGAACAGGAGCCGAGTGTTTTGCCAATCTCTCAATGTTAAAGAATGATATAAACTCCAGGATGACTGTAGTGTGTTTCAGGCTTTATCTTTTACGGCACCCCACAAATAATAGTCCAACGGTGTCAAATCGCAGCTCCGAGGTGGCAAAACAACATCAGCTCTGCGGCTGATAATGCCATCTTCAAAAACAGGGCGCATAATATCGAGTGTAGCTTCGGCTGTGTGGCACGTAGCGCCGTCCTGTTGAAACCTGATGTGGCCAATATCCGCCTCTTCAACGGCCACTCCTTGCTCATTTTCGAAGAAAAATGGCCCAATTATGTCTCTGGACCAAAATCCGCACCAAACAGTGACTCGTTTTGGGTGTACCGGCTTTTCAATGTATGCTAGCGGGTTTTCTGTGCCCCAAGCCCCCAAATGCGACAATTTTGCTTGTTTACATACCCGCCAAGATCAAAATGAGCTTAATCTGAAAAGATGTTTGGGCAAAATCGGCATCTTCTCTTAGTCAATCGCGGCCCACTTAGCGAAGTGAAAACGCATTGGATGGTCGGTCGATTGGCTTCAACTCCTGAACCAATTGGACTTTGTATGGCGTTATACCAAGGTCCTTATGCAAAATTCGTCTCAATGATGTCTCCGAAATGTTCAATTGTTGAGAACGACGGTGAATTGATGTTGATGGCGCTTAACGCACACTTTCTGCCCCAGCAGCAATATTCTCGGGTGTACGCACTGTTTTTAGCTTTTCACGCTTTGGTTTATCGATGAGGAT
The DNA here is from genome assembly GCA_943590905.1 of Sphaerophoria taeniata. NCBI lineage: Eukaryota > Metazoa > Arthropoda > Insecta > Diptera > Syrphidae > Sphaerophoria > Sphaerophoria taeniata. Next base: position 223,906,459 of record OX016540.1, on the reverse strand, counting down.
GCCAGTTTCTTTCACTTTTTTCACAAGATAACGAACATGCGGGGCTGACGGTGCTTCTCTTCTTCCAAAATCCGTACGCAATTTTCGCACACATTCTGCAACATTATCGTTCAGCGGAAGGATAAAACTAATTATCTGTCAAATCAGACATGAGCTAAGTGTTACCATTCACGAAATAAGCAGTAGTTGAAAAAAAAGTTAGGTGGCGGACCCTTTATTTTCCCGGCTGTCTCTGGTGTTTGACCTCGATGTAGTCCACTCCTACTTAGTTACTAGTCAGCGCTGCGTTTTCACATTAAATTTTAAAGGCTCCTAAAGTACAAACGAAGTAGACGTAATTGGACAACATCTCTTAATAGTTTTTTAAAGTGATAATAGAAAACATCTTAAAATTACATTATTTTTTATTTTTGTTCTATTTTGACACAGGGTCTGGTTGATTACGAAAGTGATTCCAATGAAGAATACGACGACGAAGACGAAGATATGCCTGATCAAAAGAAGCCTCGCCTGGCATAGCAGTATAACAACATCTACCAACATCATCATTGTGCGAATTAGATATACTGGACATTTTAAGAGGAAAAAAAAAATACAAATTAATAAAAAAAAAAAAAAAATGAAAGAAAAAAAAACGAAAATCTTCAGTGAGACTTTGTCACCGTCGTCATAAGTGTTTTAAATTAATATCTTCAAGTGGATGTCTGAGTTTCAATAAAAAGTCTCATGCAACCAAAACCAACACAAATAAACAGAAACACACACTTCCCAACACACACACAAACACACAACAACAAGAAGAGAGTATTTGTAGTAGTTATACAGATCTATTATAGTAAAAATAAACAAAACAAAAAAATCAAATAAAATTTAAAAAAAATAAATAAAAGTTTAAAAAATCTAAAAATCAGAGAAATAAATTTAATAAAAAATAAAATAAAAAACAAAAAATAAGAACAAAATGAAAAGAAAAACCATCGCAGCTGCGTTCTGTTCCCAGCAACAGCGTTCTGCCACTCAGTTTTTAATTTTTTTATTATTGATTTTTTTTTTAAATAAAAAAACCTTATTTATAGAGCACATTAGTTTATATAAAAAGTATATATATATTTAAAAATATAAAAATTAATATTAAAAGAAGAGAACTTTTAAAATCTAAATACAATGGTAGTTAATTGCGTCTTTCAAAGAGAGGACTAGACCGACCGCGACGACGGGTTTAAACAAATAATTTAATGATTAAGATACAAAATTTACAGTTAAATGTTCAACAGGCAAAGGCCTACTCAGCGTACGTTATTTTTGGTTTTATTTCAATGCCTGAGAATTCCAGTGTTTTTTTTTTTTAGTTTTCCTATCCCCAAATTGGTACTTTAGTTTTATTTATACTCTTGTTTTGCGTTTGTCTATTTGTGTCCTCAACAAACAACCTTCCTATTATGTTAAACATTTTTTTCCAAATTACCTTATAAATATTTCAACTCCTTATTGTAATATAAACAAGAAAATTAAAAACAAAAAATACATACAAAATTTTCAAGGACTGTTTTCTTATGGTTTCTATGTTTTCTATGTTTTTCATTATTTATTGTAAAACTCAAAAGTGTTCGAAGATTAGAAGTGTCGTGCAAAGAAAATAAGGTTTAAGGCTTATGGGATCACCATTTTTTTTTTTTTTTATAATTTGCACCCACTCAAGGGATTTTTTATACCCTTTTTATGCCAGAGACACAGTGTGTGCATTAGGATGAAGGCAAGGGGTCGGAAAGGAGGTGTCGGTGTACATTGGTCTTGAATTCTTGAACATTACAATGATCGGGAAAGACAGAGTGTGGAAGAGAGTTCCACATTCGCGTAGTACGGCTAAAGAATGATTCTCTATACTTGAGAGTACGTCCGAAGTTGGGCTCGAGGGTGAATTGATGGGCATTCCTAGAAGCGCGAGTATTACGGGTGAATTGCTTGAGGGGAGGAATGCAACTGGCTATTTCTCTAGAGCACTTACCGTAGAAGTAACGATAGAATAAAGAGAGACATGAAACGTTACGACGGTGATCTAATGATTGGAATGACGCAGTGATGTCTCTGTCACCGATCATACGTAGGGCTCAAATTTGGACTTAAAGAGATCCAGATGCCTGATATCTCTAAGCAGATTGCATACCTTAATTGGTGTCATTACCGGACACTGTCTAATTGGAAGACACGCTGCGTGACTGGGCGTATTTTCTAATGACTTCTGCAGAAGCTGTATGGATGAGGAGGAGGAGGAAACAGTTCTTCACCTCCTCTGCACCTGTCCTGCTGTTGCTCATAAACGAAGGAATCACTGAGGGGAATACTTCTACAATGATCTAAGCGACCTCGAACACATTAATATAATTAATCTTCTACGTTTCGTAAGGAACTCTAATTGGTTTCAATGAGCTTTCGAAGAAAAGCCTTCTTAGATTCATGTGGTATCACAATGGGCCTTTGATTGGCCTAAGTGTGTCTCTTAACATCCATGACAGCCACTTTTACCTAACCTTGGGACATTGCAGTATTTTTCGCCTTAATTTTTGTTCATGTAAAAATTTGATCCGTCGAATATGAGCATTGCAGGGTTTGATGCTTTTAACCCTATTCGTGATAAAAGTTTTCATTCCCAAAATAATCATTCAGCCCTATTGTGAGTTCCACACGGAAAATCATTCCCCCGGAATATTATCGTTCGCCCGGAGTTCAAAAGGGCTATTGTGAGTTTCGCCCGAATAGAATTTCACTTCGAAAAAGGACTGACAGTTCGAATAAAACAAACAGTGATAGAATGCTTGTAGAAAAACACCAGTTTTCAGGGAATGAAAATATCCTATTCATATTTCCCTTTCAAATTATTAAACATTTTTATATTTTTCCTTACTTACAATCCAAATGGCTAATAAATTAAAGAAATATTCTTTTCCAACTCATGGCTTACATTTTGTTAAGGCTATTGATACGCAGTTTGAAAGATATCAGTTATTTTCATTTCATTTCAAAAACCAAATTTTAGACATACAGGAAATGTTTGCTCAGTGTGATATCACTGTATTGAAAACGTCGACTTCAAGGTGAAGTCTATTTCAATTTAAATAAATTAATTTTGATTTTGATTCATATTTTTGCTTCGATTTGGGGGTTGAAAAATACAATTGAGTAGGTGGAAAATTGGTGTTAAAAGAATTTAATTCGTTAGGTATTTATCTTTTTTTTTAGTTCAGTGTTGTGATAATGAAAAATATGCACTCTTGAAAAATCAAACCGAGAATTTGACCAATCGGCTTACAAAAGGATGTTTCGACCAAGTGATTTTTTTAGATTCACTCGTCCATCCGCTAGTTTGTACTGAGTGTACTAACTTGACAAAACCCACATTTAGAATAGATTTCGAAGCCGTTTTCTGGTATTTTTCATCTTACTAGATTCATTTTGAGTCCAAACGGTTTGAAATGTTAATGTTTCTTAACTCTAACCTTGTGGTTATTTGTCTTTTCGCCAACAAAAAAAAGGTGAACATTTTAAAGTGAAATGTCGTTTGATTCCGCCCGGAATGATTGATGCCGATAAGGGGAATTTTTCGAACATGGAATTTTTTCACCCGGAATTCACAATAAGGTAACGAAAAAAAAGGGATTTTTTATTTTTTTTACGGACGGAATGCTGTTCAGGCGAAACTCACAATAAGGCTGATTAGTAATCATATCAGCGCGAGTCTACGTCACTATCGAGGAAGCATAGTGACCAGTTAAAGATCCGGAAAAAGTTGTTGAGACCGTCCCAGTTGGCTTTCTCGTATTGCCATACGGTTCTCTTCGAAGGTCTGGATTAGCTGGATTAGAGAAGCCACGAAGAATTGTGTACATTGAAATCGCCCGTAATAACGATTTCAGTGTGAGGATATAAGGATACAATTCTTTGGATGGAGTCGGACAGAGCGTCAAATTCGCGAGAAGTTGAAGCTTTTTCCAAATTTGGGCTTCGATAAAGGAAACAATAGTGAATGATGTGCTTATTTACGGTGACCCTTAAAAAGGGTCGGAGCAGTGTCCATATTGTGGAAGAAATTGATAAGCGACATCATTCTAATGTAGACGGCCGGTGAGACCATGGTGGGACAAGAATAAAGGCACTAAGCAATACCCATGAATAAGAAATTCAGTAGGGTCGGTATTCTCACCTACTTGGGTTTTACTCAGTGCCAATACAGCGGCCTGTTTATAACAGTGTGGATATATGCAGCAAGAAAATTAATTCTTAGCCCACGAATATTGCAATAATCAACTCTGAAATTATCGATCATTGCAAGTTAAAAAATAAAAATTAGTGATTTTTTACTGTGACGGCAAGAAAACTTTGGTTTATAATAAAACTTTTTGCTATGACTATATTTTACTTAGAATAAAAATAGACAGCTCCGAAGAACCAAGGGTTGAGTGGCTTACACTCTTCAACAACTCCTTGAGTGCGGGGCCTACAATTTTACGCTTTTCCAGGTAAGCGATGCTCTTGGACGTTCGGCTTGTTTTTTTTTCTTTTAATTTCACCCAAGGAACTTTCTGAGGGTAGAGAAGATCGTCACTCTTAGGAATGGAATTGTGTAATTGAATGGATTAACCCACAAAAAAAGGGTGACAAGCGTACATTCACCCATTTTACAATTGGCAAGTAGAAGAATTTCCCAGATGGAGCCAACTGAACACAGTCAGTCTTATTGTGAAATTCACGTGAACATCATTCCACCCGAAAAAAAATCCCTTTTTTCGTTTCCCCTATTGCGAGATTCGGGCTTAAAAAAGTTCATGCTCGAAAGATTTCCCTTATTGCGAGCACTCAAATCAGGCGGAATTAAATGTCATTCAGGGCTTAAATTTTCACTTTTATTTAGGAGGCGAACAGAAGAACAAGGTTTGATTAAAACCTAAGGATTAGAGATAAGAAACAGTAGGGGAGAGTGGGTTTGTTTGGGACACAGGCATTTTCATAATTTTCTCTTTCATTGTATGACAGATTCTGTCTTCAGTCTATCCCCATCCTTCAACAAAACAAGTTGTGTCTTAGTCCAGTCATTATAGGAAGTTCACCTCGGAATTCGAGATACCCAGCTGTAAGTCTGTAAATACTTGCATATTGACACCCTAAAAGTTGTCTCAAAACCTACATATGGTAGGGTGTAAGCAACTATATAATTTCAAGGTCCAAGGTCACAAAAATCGGTTTTTTGGAAATATCTCATTTCCTATGGGTTTTTTGCTATTTGTATATATCATCAATATTGTAGAATACAAAATACAATACAAACAGAATTGTTAATGAAAATATAGGAATTATATTTGAATTTTAACCTAATTAATATTTTTAGCTTCTTACATGATGAAAAAAAAATAATAAATAAATTATGAATTAATGTTTTTATTAAAAAATATCACAGAATACATTATTGAAAGTAAAGAAATGGAATAAAGGGTACAAAAACTACATAATCATCTTCTTCCTCTTCATCGTCGTCATCTGGCTGCTGGTAAATTTCAAACTGGTCTTCATTATCGTCTTCAACGACATTTGTCTCAAGTTCTTCCATGATTTCGTGGTCAGAGGCTCCATCTTCGTTAATGTGCAGCTTTCAAATATTCCACCAACAAGTGCAGCTGCTCATCAACACTTTAACCGTGTATATTATCAAGTTCAAACTTGGTTAGGACATGATTTGGAACCCCAGGTATGGGGTTGGGCAATGCGAAACGATTTTCTGGAGCCTATCATGACAATTTTATCACCTGCTCCAGAAGATTTGCTAAATACAATATTCTGCAACTGCAAGAGTGGTTGTGGTTCGCGATGCGGATGCAGGAAAGCGGGCTTGCAATGCTCTTTAGCTTGTGGCCAATGTAATGGGCAAGCTTGTCTCAATGCTCTACCATATCAGAGCGACATTAACGAAGATGGAACCTCTGACCACGAAATCATGGAAGAACTTGAGACAAATGTCGTTGAAGACGATAATGAAGACCAGTTTGAAATTTACCAGCAGCCAGATGACGACGATGAAGAGGAGGAAGATGATTAACATTATAAATTGTAGTTTTTGTACCCTTTATTCCATTTCTTTACTTTCAATAATGTATTCTGTGATATTTTTTAATAAAAACATTAATTCATAATTTATTTATTATTTTTTTTTTCATCATGTAAGAAGCTAAAAATATTAATTAGGTTAAAATTCAAATATAATTCCTATATTTTCATTAACAATTCTGCAATTACATGGGCAGGTACGTTCATCAACTATGTACGGCGCGTTTTCGACCGGAGGCACCGGTTGACCTGAAGTGATTCTGTGACCGCGCGCTCTCCGCCCTCTATCTCGAAAACGGTTCACCGTATAAAAAAAATTTTTGAACAAAATTTGTAGAGAATTTTGTATTCTACAATATTGATGATATATCTATACAAATAGCAAAAAACCCATAGGAAATGAGATATTTCCAAAAAACCGATTTTTGTGACCTTGGACCTTGAAATTATATAGTTGCTTACACCCTACCATATGTAGGTTTTGAGACAACTTTTAGGGTGTCAATATGCAAGTATTTACAGACTTACAGCTAGGTATCTCGAATTCCGAGATTCTTACCAAATTTTAGCTTAAATGACTGGATTATCTAGGAAGCAAATCACGGAGTGGAGATTAAAAAAAGGTAATTTGGACATAAAAAGTAAAATATCTGCGTAAACTTTGAGTGATTTTTTTTTTTTATTGTGTGAACTTACTGTGCAAAAGAGTAATAATTCGATAGCAACCCGATTTTTGAAGTGAATTAAGCGTTCTTTTGTTTAATTAGTGCCACACGAAAAGTGATTTTATAAATTATTTATTCAAAATGCCATACAGGATGATTGGGACAGTGAATTGCGATGAAACGGGGCTGGCAACTGTGCATAACCCTCTCAAAGTGATTTTATCCAAGGGAGTGAAGCAAGTTGGGTAGGTAACTTCTGCAGAACGTGGTCAGCTTGCTATCCTTTTTTTTACTACGTTTTGTTTATGAAGTTTATTTTATGTTATTTTGTTATTGAAATGGAAAAAGTTTTTTTGTTTATGTTTTTGTTTTTTAAATAAAAGTAATAAATGTACACTAGTCAAAACAATTAAAGGAACACTTGAAAAAATTCAAAAGTTGAGTGGTTTTTTATAAAGCTGTATCCCAGTAGAAAAAAGTCGGATTCAAGTGAAATAAACAGTTTTTCAAAGGTTATCATTTTTTCTTTTCAAATTATTTTGAGTTAAGAAAGTACCGTTAGTCGTTTTCGCTCAATCAAACTCAAAATAATTTGAAAAGAAAAAATGATAACCTTTGAAAAACTTTTTATTTCACTTGAATCCGACTTTTTTCTACTGAGATACAGCCATATAAAAAACCAATCAATTTTTGAGTTTTTTCAAGTGTTCCTTTAATTGTTTTGACTAGTGTATTATGCGAGCTTTTTTTTTTGTTGAAAAACCAAGATTTTTAATATTAGTAAAAGTGACCCATTTCACCCCATAGTTGTGGCAGGGGGATTGGGACAAAGTGAGTTGGCTCATGATATGGTTTTTTGCTTTTTTCTGTCGGAATTGCGCCTTCTTTTTAACTGACAATAGGTTGCCAAAATGATATTTTATCTTTAGAAATCAATTTTACTCAGAATCATAAGATCTTGACAAATTTAATGTATTCGAAAACTGTCCCAAACATACCCACTCTCCCCTAACATTTATAATCGTTTGGACTAAAAATGAATCTAGCGATATGAAGTAAAAGAAAACGTCTACGAAATCTATTTAAAATGTGGGTTTTGTTAAGTTACTGCACTCAGTACAAACTAGCGGACGGACGAGCGAATCTACCGAAATCACTTGGTCGAAACATCCATTCGAAAGCCGCTTGATCAAGTTCTCGGTTTGATTTTTCAAGAGTGCAATACTTTCCATTATCTCAAAACTGCACTAAAAAAAGATAAGTACCTAACGAGTTTCATTCTTTCAATACCAAATTTCGATTAACATAATTATTCAACTCCCAAATGGAAACATGAAATATAAATCAAAATCAAAATTAATTTATTTAAACTGACAGAGACTTTACTTTGACGCCGCACAGTGGCCCGTTTCGGTTTTTTTGGTTCCAAAAATCATAGCTCCTAAACGAGTGGAGATATTTCCACAATTTTTTTTTTTTATTTTGAAGGTTACATCCAACGCTATGAAATTGGTGAATTTCAAAATAAAAACATTACAGGGTGTTTCGGAAATAGCTGTCAAAAAGCTTAGTTATATTAAGTGAGATAAAAATGATTAAATGTGAATTAAACAAACACGAAAACTCATTTTCTGGCGTAAAACAAAAGGAATTGACGTTTAACAGTAGCGCAAAAAGTAAAACACCGATTTTAGAGGAACAGTGGTGAAAAAAGTTTTTCTAATTTTTTTTTTTTTTTGTAAATTGACATTAGGTTAGGTTAGGTTAGGTTTGAGTGGCTGTCCAGATGTTGTTGACTCACTTAGACCTCAAGGGTCCGTTGTGATACCATAAAATACTCATGGGAGAGTAATGAGCTTAAACAAACCAATTCGTGCTTCTAATGAAGTTAGAGAGACATTTTGTGTCGATTGTTGCCAGTTCACTGGTGTTATCGAAGAAGTGATTACCTAGAAAGCTGTTCCTTCTAATGGAGAGTGCTGGACATGTACATAGAAGGTGTTGGACTGTCTCCTCTTCCTCCTCGTCCATGCAGCTTCTACAGAAGTCATTTGTGTAGACCCCTAGCCTCAGAGCATGTCTGCCTATGAGGCAGTGTCCTGTTATTACTCCAATTGTAGAGCTTATATTTTGTCTGCTCAGGGATATCAAGCCTTTTGACCGTTTTAAGTCTATGCTTGGCCATATTTGCTTTGTTGCTAGGCAGGTGGTACCCTGTGACCATCTAGCATTGGTTGATTCTAGAGCATATTGTTTGAGAAGATATTTGCATGTAGCGAGTGGTATTCCTATGTTGTGTTTTTGTCTAACATTGGGCAGAAGTGTTCCGTTTTTGGCGAGCTCGTCGGCTTTGCAATTTCCCGGAATGTCTCTGTGGCCCGGCACCCAAATGAGGTGAATATTAAACTGTTCCGTCATCTCATTCAGAGATGATCGACAATCGTGGACTATTTGAGAGTTTATGGAGACAGACGCGAGAGATTTGAGAGCGGCTTGGCTGTCCGAGAAGATTCGTATATCCTTGCAAGATATAACGTTTTCTTTGAGCCAGGATAGTGCCTCTTTAATCGCCATTACTTCTGCCTGGAATACACTACTTTGATCGGGAAGTCTGTATGATAGACTGAGATTCAGTTGTTCTGAATAGATACCACTTCCAACTCCGCAGTCGGTCTTTGAACCGTCTGTATAGAAGTGTACCGCGTTGTCTTCCAGGGGTCTTTCTTCTTCCCAGGAGGATCTTGAAGGGATAGAGACATGGAAGCTTTTACCGAACACCATTTTTGGGGTGGTATAATCTAAGCGATCTGGGATAGATCTGAAATTGTCTAGAATAGTAGTATGACCAGTATTGTTACTGTTCCATTGAGAGGTGGCTCTAAGCCTCACACATGAGTTGGCTGCCACCATTTTGGAGAAGATGTCGAGAGGTGTTAGGTTTAAAAGCACTTCCAGGGCTGCGGTTGGTGTTGAGCGAAGTGCTCCTGTAATGCACATACGTGCTGACCGTTGAACTTTGATGAGCTTGTTTAGATTTACCATCTTGTCCAGTGCGGTCCACCATACGACAACTCCATAAATGAGTATCGGTCTGATTACCGAAGTGTATAGCCAGTGGGTTATCTTTGGGGAGAAGCCCCATTTTGATCCTATGGCCTTTTTACAAGTAAAAAGCGCTACGGTAGCATTTTTTACTCTTTCATCAATATTTGCCTTCCAATTTAGTTTTTTGTCTAAAATGAGGCCTAAATATTTAGCTTGGTCGGAAAAGCTTAATGGTATTCCTTTAATCTTGGGTGGGCTAAACTGAGGAATTTTGTACCTTCTCGTAAAGAGTACTAGTTCTGTTTTATGTGGATTGACGTCCAAGCCACATTGATTAGCCCATTTTGTTAGCCTATTTAAGGCATTTTGTAGGAGTTCCGAGAGAACTTGGGGATGTTTTCCAGATACAGATATTGCAACATCGTCAGCATAGGCAATCACCCTGAAACCCTCTGCTTCCAATGATGTTAGTAGGTCGTTTACTACCATGTTCCATAAGAGAGGCGAGAGGACCCCACCTTGGGGGGTACCCCGATTCACCGATCTGGTGGTAGTAAAACTTCTCATGCTAGAAGTTATTGTTCTGCTTTTGAGCATGAGACTTATAAAATCTATGAGTGGTTTCTCTAATTTAAGCTTTTCCATTGCTGTTGTGATCGCCTGATAACTGACGTTGTTGAAGGCTCCTTCAATATCTAGGAAAGCTACTAGGTTATATTCTTTGTATTTGAGGGAATGTTCAATACTACGTACCAGCGAATGAAGTGCTGTTTCTACTGATTTTCCCTTAGAGTACGCATGTTGAGCTGTGGAAATGAGACATGGTTTTAATTTATGTCTGACGTGAATTTCAATCAATCTTTCCAAGGTTTTAAGAAGGAAAGATGATAGGCTGATTGGCCGTAGATCTTTAGGGTTAACGTGGGAGGGTTTCCCTGCTTTAGGAATGAAGACTACTTTTGCCATTCTCCAGGCTTTTGGAATATATCTCAACCTTAAACAGCTTGTCAGAATGATTTCCAATGGTGGAATGATCATATCTGAGCATTTTTGTAATTCGGCCGGGATGATTCCGTCTGGTCCTGGAGATTTATATGGATCAAAGCTATCTACGGCCCATTGCAATTTTTCCCGCGTTATTAGATCCACTAAATCGCTTGTAGAAGCTTGAGACTCTGATGTTAAGTCGCTAAGTATATTAGAGATACCTGGAAAGTGGGTGTCTAATAACAGATTAAGATATTCTTCATCTGTGGTAGTCCACGTACCTGCATCTGTCTTTAAAGCACTGGGTATTGTTGGACTTTTTGAGAGAATTTTCCTGAGTCTTGAGGCTTCTGAAGTATTTTCTACTTTTCCACAGAAGTTTCTCCAAGAAGACCTCTTACTCTTTCTTAATTCTTTCTTATACTGCTTTAGAGCTTGTTTGTATGAGTCCCAGTCAGAAGGAGATCTAGTGTACTTAGATCTATTGAAGAGCTTGCGACAGCTCTTCCTGAATGGTTCTAGTTCTTTGTGCCACCAATGAGGTTTCTTTTTACCCTTTGGAATGGTTGTAGGGCAAGCAGTTCTCATTGATTCGTTGAAGGCGTCGGTGAGATGATTCACAGAAAGGTCTAGTTCATCTTTAGTGGAGGGACTTTTAAGAAGGTTGTGATCAAGCAGTTGTGCTAGTACCTCCCTATATCGTTCCCAGTTAGTATTACGGTGATTGCGGAAACCCGTAGGTATATTTGCCACATCATTGAGCTCAAACTGAATATATCTATGGTCAGAGAAGGAATTCTCCTTTGAGACATGCCAGTTTGAAATCATATTGTGGATAAAGTCGGAGGTTAGTGTAATATCGAGTACCTCTTTCCTATTCTTGGTAACAAAAGTGGGTTCATTACCAATATTACTTATGAGTAGGTTAGTGCTTAAAAGGTAATCAAATAAGGACTCACCTCTCTCATTAATATCAGAGCTACCCCATACCGTGTGATGGGCGTTAGCGTCCGATCCAATTACTAGGCCAACTTTCCTCGTTTGCGCGTCTGCAACTGCCTTCCTCAAGGTGTCTCCCGGAGCAGGGCTGTCGTGGCCAAGATACGAGGATATAAGCCAATAGGTGGCTATATCCGTTGTTAGAACAGCTGTTGTGGTGTCTTTGTCGCTGTAATTGGGGAGTAAAAATACATTTAAGTTATTTTTCACTAACATGCATGACCTTGATTCACCTTTCTCCGATGCATACAATAGTTTATATCCAGGAGTCTCGAGGCCTCTGATGATGGAGTTAGAGACCCACGGCTCCTGTATCAAGACGATGTCTTCCTTTTTACTATGCAGTCGGAGTAACAGGTTGTCTGCGGCCATGATGGCGTGATGGAGATTAATCTGAAGTACTCGCAGCATTGCTACTTTTACTCAGATTGACCTCCACCACTGTTTTGTCGGCATTATCATCGTCTGAGGAGGAATGAAGTAGGTCTTCCTCGCTCAGAGTGCTGCCTAAGATGGCGTCTTCAGTTTCCATGTCGGAAATACTGTCGACTATCGGGTGAGCCTCCACGTCGGATGGCTTGTTTGGGGGTGCTGAGGTCGATGGTTCCACTTGTGGATCGACTTCCATTTCTGGGGGTGGTGAAGCGTTTCCTTCCGCTGAAGGGGCTTCTATGGGGGGTGCGTTGAGCGAGTCTTCATCTTTTTTATAGATTCGGACAGTGATTTCATCGAAACCATACCTAATCACGCCCTCGGTCGCGGCCAGTGGAGCCAGTGATTCTCTATTGATCACCAAGAGAGCTGATCTATAGCGACCCACTGTCTCCTTCTCAACCTTTGGGACTTTCCAGTCGTGAGTAGGCAGGTTTGGATTGCTGGTTTTGATTAATTTCATAATCATGTCTGGGCAGTTGTGTAGAGCTGGGACCATTATACGTGCTCTCGGTCGGCAAGGGATATTCTCCCTTGTAACAACTTCGAGCTTGGCACCCGGCCAGACTTCTGACAAGCCATTAACAGCAGCCCTGTACAGATCGAAAGATCTCTGATCACCACAGGCGATGAGTTTGATACGATTTTGGTACCATCCTGCATCGGCTGTGTCTGGGAGAGGCCCCGGATTCTCCTCGATGACAGATAAAAATCTGAAACCGAGGTGAGCCTTGACGTCTGCCCATTGATCATGAGAGATGTTACCATCTACATGACTTCTGTCAATGACCGCGGCTATGATCTTGCCTTTGAGCAAGGCTGCTGTGCTACTGGAAAGCACTTTCTGCCTTTTCGGTTCAGGCTTGTCGCCTTCGAGAGACCTATTGCGCTTTGACGTTGAGTCGCTGCCGGTCGATTTGGTAATTCTGCTGAGGACGCCACTAGCCCATTCGAGTTTCCGCGCTTGCTCAGGGGTTCTTTCCGCCGCCGGTATGACACTGACTGCGGCCCGAATCCTTTCAGCATTGCGCTGGTCTCGACTGACCTGTGACTTCCAGGACTTCTTGTTGGCCGGCCCAGAGCTATGTCCGTGTGACACAGATGTGGGTCCACCACCAGAATTGGTCGCTACCGATACCAATCGGGGAACGCTCTCACCCTTCGATTCATTTCCACGCGTCGCAGATTTTGTCTCTCCGGATGGGGCGTCCCTTTTTGGGGTCGCTTGCAACGTCCTAGCAGGGGCGGGGAGGATGTGGGGTTTGGAATTTCCGCCCTTGGGACAGCTGAGCGTCACAGCCGTTCCACTGACGGGTAATTCCTTTAAGTTGAGGTTGCGGCTAGTAGAGGGAGAAGGACTCCCGCTGCTAGTGGCAACCACAGGGTTAACAACTCGCTCACACCTCTGATTTGGCTCGACAGCCTTTCCGGGAGATGTGACCGCATTGTCAGCCCTGGCTCTATTAATGTGGGTTTTGGAATTGCCGCCCTTGGGACAGTCGAGCGTCACAACTGTTCCACTGACGGGCAATTCCTTTAAGTAGAGGCTGCGGCTAGTAGAGGGAGAAGGACTCCCGCTGCTAGTGGCAACCACAGGGTTTACAACCCGTTCACACCTCTGATTTGGCTCGACAGCCTTTCCAGGAGATGTGACCGCATTGTCAGCCCTGGCTCTATTTATGTTTTGTATTTTTTTTCTGTTAGATTGTTTGTTTGTTTTCATTTTTGTTCCCACGAGTGAGGCGGAAAGACACTCAGCCCCGGCAGAGCCGCTTACCGGGGCAAGGCAAGAAATATGACGGACATCGCCACAGCATCCGAAAAAAATTGACATTAGAATAACAATAAATAACAAATTGAACAGCAAATTATAAAATAAAAACAGTTAAAATGTACGTATAAACATTAGATTTCTTGAAAACTATCATCTTGGTCCGTGGTAATATCCAATAAACTCAACATTTCCGGAGAATAAAGTGCTTTCATATCTTTTTGGGTCCTTACGTGCCTCAGAGTAGAAATAAGCGGATCAGATGAGGCTGCAAGCATGTTGTATAAGTCTTCATTCTGCCTTATTCTCGAAACTTTGCAGGTATTTTGATATCTATACCTTTTGTAGTCCTTATTTTTGGACTCCTGGGCTTCTTCAGATAATTCTCCTAAGGAAAGTGATTGATACTCTATAATATCTTGACTGTGAGCCAAAATTTTGTGAAGAGTAGGTGTCAGTTGTTTTTCAGGGTACTTTTGAGTCAACAGAGCTGCTGTTGCTTTAGTATACTCCCCAAATTTAACAGCGTTCACAACTTCCCTGCAGTTCAAAACATCAAGTATTATTTTCAGCCTGGAAATCACCTCTATGTTTACTCCAGTTATTTGAGCTGTTATCTCCGATTGCTCGAAAAATCTTCTCGAAGTGTTCCCATCATTAGTATTTCTGAATCCCTGCTTTGGTTTGTCTACATCGAGTCCAAGCTGATTACGGAAACACGTTTGTATCCTTTCCTTTCTTCTTTTTTGTGCTTCTTTGATCCCAATCGAAAAAAACCTTTTTTACCTAAAATTTTATGATATCGAGCAATAAAAAATAAACATTTAATCCGATTAAAAATTAATACCTACATATAATCACTGAACATTTAATCTCCTTAAGTCAAAAGTAACTGCTAATATTTTATTATGGATATAATATAAACCCTTCAATTTAATTTTTGTATTGCCTCCGATTTATATAATATTTATGACATATCGTATTTTAAAATATTTCCATCATCATAAACAAAATTCTGGTGAATTCATTCCCCATTTCAGATAATTTTTTGAATTTGAAAAAAAAAAATGTTCGTAAATCCTGGAACACCCTGCAAATGTAATAAATTTAAAACTCATCATATTGTTAGCCGTGAACATTTTCTTCGAAATAAAAAAAAAATTGTGGTGATATCTCAACTAGTTCAAAAGTTACACTATTAAACATTTTATTAATTTGCCATTGAAAAAACAGAAAATTGAAAAAAAGTGCCTGCCATCGATTAATTAAATCGCTCTAGCTCAGAAGGGCGCAAGTTGGCGCAAATTACTCCTTCAGAACTATATTAAGAAATACTTCAGCTTTCATTATGCGTTGAGCTTTGCTTAATGCTTTTTGAAGCTTTTTTTTCCATGCAATGTAAAGTCAATATAATAAATAATATATAGACATTTTTTTTTTGTAATATTTTTTCCAAACATATATGTTACCGTATTTGTTAATTTCAGAAAGAAAAAACAAAAATTCTTTCCCCACGTTCGTAATATAGCTTCTCAAAGTCAAGAAAAAGAAAAAAAAATTTGTTTGTTATTAAAACTGAAAAAAAGTTCAACTTTGACCCCCTCTCAAAACCAAACCGTTGGGAAAATTCAAAAAAAATTTCGGTTTCAAGAACTTCAAATATTTGTTAATTCAGCGAAACAACAAATTTTGAATTCTGGAACAACGAAAAAAATTAATTTTGGAATGACTTTAGCCTAAACGGGCCACTGTGCGCCGCCGACCCATAGAGCCATAGAATCCGTTAGTCCGTAGCGTTGACGTTGGCTACGTTCAATCACGTAACCAAAAGGTATCGGATAGCTTTGTGTTATTGGCTACGTTCAATCGTGTAACCAAAAGGTATCGGATAGCTTTTTGTTATTGTAATCCATAGTAAAAAATAGCAAATACATGAACCATTTTCTGTCAAAAGAAAATCCAAAGGTATCTGAGAATTTTTGGTATACCTCAGGTATCTGAGTGATCAGCTGATCAACACATGACCTTTTTTTCTTGTATTGTTTGGCGCGCTATTTTATCAGTTTGCAATGTAGAAGAAAATTGATAGAAATATGTATATGCAAAATGACCATGGATGTTATTTTTAACAATATTTTTTATAATTTAGATGACTCGGAAGATGTTTGCCGACGAATTCACAGCCATAAACAATTCCCTGTTCTCAAGCGTTTGATTTGTTTTTTTTTTATAGACGTTTTGACAGCTATCTGGATACAGGTATCTGTATCGTCCAAAAAGATATCCCAGATACGGGTATCTCAGATAGCCTATCCGATATGTGATTGAACGTAGCCGTTTTCAACTGACAGCAAAATAGAATAGGCCAGTTCCACCTAACAACATCTCACTGAGATCTCAATGTCACTTTGACTGAGGCAAAATCATTTGGTGGAACATAATTTTCAGTTCTCATTGAGATAAAATGGTTAACTTACAAATTGTTGTTGTACATATGTCAGTCACGTCAAAATAGCCTAGTGAGAAATCGAATCCAAAATATTTTCATCTCAGAGATCTCAGAAAAAAATCTCAATTCTCAGCTGAGATTTTTTGTTCCACTTAAAAAATCTCTGAGATATCTGAGATCTCAGTGAGATGTTGTCCGGAACTGTTCCTAACGATTCTGAATTCGTTCACTTGGCACAAGATGACGAATAGAACCGAAAAACGATTCCGGATTTAAAGTCGTAATCAAAAACAGAATCACGCATACATGCACACACTCGCACATACGTACTCGATGCCATGCTTACAAATAAAGAAAATTAAAACAATGTCATGTCATCTGCTAAACTGCATATGAGGTTTCACAAATACATAACCATTCAACCCTTAGAAGCAAAAAAATGTGTTTGCCTGTTCGTTTGGTATCCGGAATCGGACAGTTCTGTGTACCAATTCCGGATTACCAAAAAAAAAAAAAACGCTATTAATTAATTCTTTCCTTTTTTTCCTCGCATTTTCGGACTTATTTATTGGATTCCGAAATAAATTTGGCCAGAAGGGCGTTTACATTTGAAAATTAAATTTAGGATGAGAAGAGGTAAACTTCGCTTCAACGGAATAAGCACACAATTTTTCTGAGGTTTGTTGTCCACTTTTTCCTAACTTTGAGAACAATTTAAAAACTAAAGTGTTCTTAGTGACATTTAGCCGTTTAATAACAATATAAAAAAGAATGGTTAGATCAGAAGCTTTAAATAGTGTCGAAGGAGCTAAGATTGATTCGTTAAAAGAACACAGACTGACCGTGCATGCTATAGCTACCCACATTTATCGGAGTCTTAGTGTTGTCTATTCGTACCTCAGAAATAAAAGTTCGTACGAGAAAAACATGAAAGGTGATAAAAAAACGGCAACATTCGAAGTTGGTCGACGAGCAATTTTGAAAAATATGCTTACAATTCATGTGCCTCTGACTTTAAAATTAAACAAAAAGTTGGTGTAACTGCAGGTGTTTCAACAGTCCGCAAAGTACTAAACAGCGTGCATCATTTAAAACGATTACAATTTCAAAAGAAGCCACCAATAAATGAGCAACGAAAAGATATTCGTTTAAGATTTTCTAGACTCGATGTGAGTTGAAAAACAGTTTCGCAACGCGTTTTTTTCGGATGAAAAGGCTTTCCATTTCGATGGCCCGGATGGCTTTAATTATTACTTTCATGATGTGAGGAAAGAAAAACTTTTTAAGTACAGAGTGTCCACCGCGAAGATATAGTACTTTATTTGTTTATAATTTTTGATCAAATGAAAGAGAATGGATCTTATATTGATAAATGCTTTATTTAATAGGCGCGTTCCACCTAACAACATCTCACTGAGATCTCAGAGATCTCAGAGATTTTTTAGGTGGAACAAAAAATCTCAGCTGAGAATTGAGATTTTTTTCTGAGATTTCTGAGATGAAAATTTTTTGGATTCGATTTCTCACTCAGCTGTTTTGACGTGACTGACATATGTACAACAACAATTTGTAAGGTAACCATTTTATCTCAATGAGAACTGAGAATTATGTTCCACCAAATGATTTTGCCTCATTCAAAGTGACATTGAGATCTCAGTGAGATGTTGTTAGGTGGAACTGGCCTAATGTTGACAATTATAGGCGTTTTTCTTTTTTACATCTGAACAGAGCTTGAACTGTCAAACGAAAAGTTGTGTTTCTTTTTTAGTTCAGAGTGTTCAGAGCATCAAAGTTGTGTTACTTTTTTCGTTCAGAGCACTGATTCTGAGTGTTCAGAGTTCGACGGCGCGCTCAGAAAAAAGAGACCGAGCGTAATGAACGAAATGCTGAGCGCAAGCGTGTTTTTCTCAAAACAATTGAAATGGCGGTGGAAACAAGTCGCTCAGGCAAAGATGATTAGTTTTATTTTGAATAATTATTTAATTATTTTATTTATTAATGAAAAAATGTTAATTTCAGCTTTCAAAAATACGAAGGGTCGATGTCTGAACTAAAAATGCTCAATTGCATTTCAAAATGAAATCCGAGCGTTCAGAAAATGTTCAGAGCTTCATTTGTTCAGAGCGTGTTCAGCAAGCTCTGAACACTCAGAGTTCGGAGCTCTGAACTAAAAAAGAAAAACGCCTTATGTATGGAAAACAATGTCAGGTAAATATCCGCTTCTGATGGTCTTACAAACGCGAGGCCTTTTGAGCACATTTTTTCATTACATTCTCACACATTTAACGCGGTATTTCATTAATTGCATCACGAAAAGTTTGAGTCCTCAAGCGTTTCTGGTTTGTTTGCATAAACCTTGCTTTTCAAATACCCCCACAAGGTCAAATCAGGCGATCGCGGAGGCCAATCAACGTCATAATTTCTTGAAATAACTTGTTGTGGAAAGACGTCCCCATTGTAATCCTGGCTGTAATGGATGTGGTACCGTCTTGT
This sequence comes from Sphaerophoria taeniata, assembly GCA_943590905.1. Taxonomy (NCBI): domain Eukaryota; kingdom Metazoa; phylum Arthropoda; class Insecta; order Diptera; family Syrphidae; genus Sphaerophoria; species Sphaerophoria taeniata. Next base: position 223,887,525 of record OX016540.1, on the reverse strand, counting down.
TGATACCACATGTCAATCAAGCCCAAAGCATGCAGTTGTGGCGTTAAAAAGTGTTCTCCATTGCCTAAAACCAACTATTCTGTTTATTCACATATCCCTTCAAATGAAAATGTGCCTCCGCCTCGTCACTCATGATTTTTTCACAGTAATCGATGATATCTATCGCTCTCTGTCTCTTGTAAGGTTGTTCTCTTTTTCCTTGGCCACCATTTCAACGCGTTTTTCTGAGGCGCGGTATAGCGCGTGGTTTCAGTGAAACTATAATACAAGTTACTTCCAATACAGGGGCGCCGATGAGATGCTTGCCTATGGCGCCCTCAACGTTTAATCCGCCACTGAACGACCCCATCCACACGGCAATTCACAAGTTTTAAAAAAGAAATAAAAACAAATTTTTGTTTTCTCACAAAATAACTTATTATTTGAAAGAAGGCATACAATCATCACGAAAAACAATTAAAAAAAACTCAAAAAGAACATTAACCAATTATGTACGATTTATTTGACTATCATTAATTTCAATTTTCTCTTGTGGAGATCCATCTACTTTGTCCGGATTTTCACGACTTGTTTCAATTCTTTGTTGAGTTCCATCACAATTTGGGCACGTTGTGCTTCTGCCGTTTCGACCGTCCGGTTCCAGATCGTTGAAAGTTGAATTCGTGTACCCTGAATTGCTGACCACAACTTCAATATACGGAGGTGGAAATGCGACTCCCTGCGTAAGTGATTAGTTTTATCGTTAAAAAATAAAATTGGTAATGATTGTATTACCTCTGAAACTCCTTCATATGGTGGAGGTGCTTCCGGTGGAGCCGGAAGTGTAGGTCGATTATCATAAGTGGGAGGTCTATCTCGCATTCGTGTAAGAACTCTTATCTGGATGGACGTGAGTGAGGCTCGCAAGTAATTTGAATAACTCAATGTTTCACCCTCCACATTCAGCCCCATCTGTGAAGCTAAAGCCCTTTGTCGAGCGCTGTAAATAAATCGAATGAAATCGTTTATAACATTTTTCTAAAAAACGATTTACAATAAAAGAAATAGAAACCTTAAATATCTTGGTTTTGTGCAAAGTCTATACACGACCATTGACAAGGCGGCCATTCCCATTATCAAAGCAGCCGAGAGAGCGAACTGTGATGCAGTAAAGTATAGTGGTGTCGATGGGCTGCAATGAATGGATAGCAATTAATACAATGTGTAGGAAAATATTTAACGAAAAATGTTACCCTATATAACTGCAAGTTATTGTATCCAACCCGTTCATACATTGACAAACTCCATTAATGCATCCCAGATAACTCTTGGAGCAGCATTTTTGGGTAATGCAAGGTTTATTAAAGTCTAGGAATATCGAAAAGAAAATTACAAATCAGTTATGTTTATCAAAGCTTTTACTTCTATAAAAACTCATTTTGTATTTGTCGTATGGTTAATTTAAGGAAATGAAAAATCTTGACGGAGGAGGTCCATACAAAAATGTCAATCATTAGTCCAAAAATGTTTCCCGTATGTATTATTATGCATATATGCTGCATCCTATACAGATCATATGCATATCCCATATCATAAACAATTTCTAAAATGTAAACTACATGAAATTGCCAAAATAGTACGTATACGCCGTAGTAACCCATATGTTACTATCAGCCCTATCGTCGTATCCGTTCGGAAAAACTTACGATCGTAGAAAAATCCGATCGTTACATTTATTTTTCATGGTTTCCGTTTCGTAAAGGAAATATTGACGTGTAATATCGCATGTAGTTCCGCAAACGTTGCGCCACAATTTAGCTATCAGAACAATCGAAGACGCATGAAAGAAACGCAGAGCTTAAATTAAATGTTTGCTTTTCATCGCATAAAATCGCGATGAATTGACATTTCAGCGCAAATTTGAATTTTTTCTGAGGTATGTACGATTTAATAATAGGAATACCTACGATGATAAAAAATTCGTATATTCCGTATAAATCGGATAGAATTTTGTTGCGTTCGAAAACGACGTGGGAAAAATCGAATTAGAAGAAAAGAAAATTTTTACTGTATACGTTTTGGTCGAGAAATTCTTTACATCTATATATTACTAGCCGACCCGCGGGACGTTGTACCCGCATTCCATATATGTTTTCCGCAGGACTAAGAAATTATGTAACTTTTTTTTTTTTTTTCTTGTCGTTAAAAGGAAATGTGCAAGAGATGAGCACATAGTCGAATGTTTATCCAATATCTCGTTATACGCATGTGTAACGTGTAGAGTTTGTCTGAAATCATCTGTTAAAACACCAGCAAATTCTATTAATTAATACTTTCAATGATTTCTTGTTGGTCATTGGTATCTCTTCTCAAATCATGAAATTTTGCAATCATATACGTGTTAGAGATATTGCAGTGGATTTTTATTTCCTAGCATGTTAAAGGGAAATAAGTGCTGAATGAGCTGTTAGATAGAGGACAACCGGAGGAATCGAATGATTTCAAACAGCAAAAAATGCTCCAAAGTGTTGCCAAAACTTCTTGTATATTTAATTCAACAAATGTTTGTGAGATCACATCTACCAGCCTTACGACGCAGCTGTCCGTGGGTTAGTGGCTAGGTGCGTTGGCTGCTAAGCAGAACGTCGTGGGTTCGAGTCCTACTCGTGCCCATAAAGTTTTTATTTCATCTTTCACGGGTACTGCCTCTTGCGAAGAACTGACAACACTTCCAAGAGTATCAATCTGTCATGAAAAAGTGCTTCTCAACTTAGCCGTTCGGAATCGCCGTTAAATTGTAGGTCCTCTCAATTCTTCACACGTACCCAGAGAATTGTTGATGAGAGTAAGGCACTTAGGAGTTGGTTCTTCAAAAAAAAAAATTAAGAAGGTCATCCATCTCATTAATGGGCGCGTTTACTTTGACTTGGATAGGCTATCCGAATAGCTTTTTGTTTTTGCTTTCCATGTAAAAAAAAAAAATTAAAGACGTTCAAACCAAACAAATACAAAACTATCCAACAATTTTTGGTATAGGTGGAACAGCCATTGAAATTCGTAATCAGCTAATTTTTGTAGTATCCAAGACCAAACTGAAAGCGCCCAATGACTAAATTAATTACTGAACATTGTAACTTTTGTATTAGCTATGTGTTTTTTTCGAATCTTGAAAATATGGCCAGCATCTCAAGCTTGACCAATATCTTGGCCTAGGAGAATAATAATTTGGACAGCCTCACAGAAGATCCATACATATGTATGTACATGTGTGTTGTATGTAATTCGTTCCGTTGTTGAGGATTTTTTTAAACTTACCCTTCATGCACTTATTTTATTCCAGTTACATACATACATAGGTATACCTACATATGAACATATGTACATAAATCTCATTTGCTTTCTTGCTTTCTTTAGTACGCCCGCCTCTGCTTTGCTTTCGTCGTTGTTTAGAAAACAACAAATTTTCAATTATAATTTTTTTTTTCGAGTTGACATGATTTTCAAGCAAAATTGATTACTTAGCTTATATTTTTTTTGAAGTGAACAAATTATTGTTTTTTAACATTGGCACCGTTTGCGATGTTTTCATTGTTTTTAAGATGTATTCTGCTATTCGGGGCGGAGACAAATCCAACGAATCAAAAACCATTAAAATTGGTCCAGCAGATCTCGAGTTATAAGTGTTGTAACAAACCCGACTTTCTTTTATATATACAGGGTGATTCACGAGCGTTGTGCCAAAAAGCTAGAGCGTGTAGGTTGAGTTGAGACAAGAAAAAAATCGTATGGGAGGGGGGGGTCTATTCCCCCCCGTTTAGCCGGGAGGGGCAATTTTCTGAAAAATTGACTTATTTTGTAAAAAAAAATATTAAAAATCAACGGCTTAGTTTACAACACCGTGCTATACCTTTCTGAAAAGCTAAAAACTTCTTCTTTCACTTTGTTTTTAAAATAAATTATTTTAACGAATAGTTTTAAAAAAATAAATTTTCAAACTAAAAATTTTCAAAAAAAAAGCCAAAAAAAATTTTTTGAACTAATTTTTTTCAAAATTTTATGTAATTAAGTACTAATTTTGTTTTAAAATTTCAATGTCTTTGTTAATTTTTAGTCGAAAACAGAAAACCGGATGCAAAAATGTCTTTTCGTTTTTGAGAAATTAAAAAAAAACCAAAACCACTTTTTTCTAAGAAAATCTTTGTTTTTATTTTTACCTATCTGGACTTTTAGTTTAATTTATTAGTTTAATTTACAAATTTAATTTTTTGTAATTGGAGTTTTATGACGACTCAATAGAGTAGAAAAGTATTGGATTTTCAATGGATTAACCATTTTATTCATTGATTACGTCTGAAAACTGACCTGCAATTTTTTCTTACTATACCTGGGGCCGCGGCCACTCGCCGGCGAAGGGTTCTACCTGCTGGGGGCTTAAGATAATTAAAACGCAATTTTTCTTGAATGAAAAAACAATTAACAACCTAAAGGTTAATAAAAGGCATCGCATATTTACTTAACAACCATTTACAATTAAAATATTAATTCATCAACACATAACAATAACAAACTCATATGTTCGAGAAGAGTTAGCGGACAGGAACTTCTGCTACGGTTTAACTTGTTGTCGAGATCGGGAAGCCGAAAGACTCTACGCTGAAAGATATCCCAATAGATGGCGCCCAAGTCGTAGCATGTTTTCAAGAATCCGCCGACGAGAGCACGGAGAGCTAGAAGTGAAAGGTCAGTGGCAGACGTTTTCAATGAACAAAATGATTAATCCAGGGAAAATCCAATACTTTTCTACTTTATTGAGTTCTCATAAGACTCCAATTACAAAAAATTAAATTTATAAACTAAACTAGTAAATTATACTAAGAGTCCAGATAGGTAAAAATAAAAACAAAGATTTTCTTAGAAAAAAGTGGTTTTGGTTTTTTTTTAATTTCTCAAAAACGAAAAGACATTTTTGCATCCGGTTTTCTGTTTTCGACTAAAAATTAACAAAGACATTGAAATTTTAAAACAAAATTAGTACTTAATTACATAAAATTTTGAAAAAAATTAGTTCAAAAATTTTTTTTTGACTTTTTTTTGAAAATTTTTAGTTTGAAAATTTATTTTTTTAAAACTATTCGTTAAAATAATTTATTTTAAAAACAAAGTGAAAGAAGAAGTTTTTAGCTTTTCAGAAAGGTATAGCACGGTGTTGTAAACTAAGCCGTTGATTTTTAATATTTTTTTTTACAAAATAAGTCAATTTTTCAGAAAATTGCCCCTCCCGGCTAAACGGGGGGGAATAGACCCCCCCCTCCCATACGATTTTTTTCTTGTCTCAACTCAACCTACACGCTCTAGCTTTTTGGCACAACGCTCGTGAATCACCCTGTATAGATATCGCACTAGTATTGCAATACTGTTGTAACTCAAAATTCGTCTTTTTTCAGAATCGACGAAAAACTGATTATAAATTTCCTATTACAGATTTTAAAAAAACTATTATCCTACAAGTTAAAGGTCTTAAACTGAAGATATTTTCTATTTATCATTAATTTCTAAAACAACAGGTTGTTGAAATATTTAGAAATTTTAAGTTAACGCTATTTTGCACTAACTAAAGTTTTCAGAACGATGTGTTATTTTTAGTTATGTCGTTATAGTTGACAAACTTTGATTTACAACAATTTTATCTGAAGTATTTCTGTTTTATTTTTTGAGTTAAGTTTTTTAGTTTCCTCTGGCTGAAACATTTTTCCAAAAAAGTTGAGACATTGAGAGATAATAAAAGACAATGTTTTCAAGAAAAATAGAATTCATGTTTTATTTCAACAACAATTTGTACTTATTTGAATAAAAAAATAACATAAATGTATGCTTCCACAGCTTTAAAAAAATAAGTAAATTATACAGAATAATAAAAAAATAAAAAATAAATAATTCAGTCTTGTTAAAGTAAATAGAAATCACGTTTATGTTTCTGTTATACATTTATAGGAATTCTCGTTTGTATCAATTTAATTGATTATTTTTTTAAAATAAGAGTCGTAATACGATCTAGGAATAATTTTTTTTGTTATGAGCTCGTTAATGTCTTTTTTTTTATTCTCGGTAAGCGGGATATTTTCTGTATATGCTGGTTTCAAACTTGAAGTTAATAGCACATTTTGCTTTACTACTTGCCGCTTATTCCGAACAAACACTTTTTCATAATTTTCTTCTTCATACGAGTTTTTATAGAAAAAAGATAGCGGATGTTCTTTTTCAACGCGAAGTACCTTTATGTCGTGCCATTTAACTTGGGTTCTCTTTTCGTTAGTATTAAAGTTGCAACCCCACTCTTCTTGCAATACCTTCATGTCGTAGAAATTGTTATAATACAATTCTGTAACTCTGTAGGGCTCCCCTGACTTCTTCGCAGCGCGTATTAAAGTTACGTATTGTTGAGGAACATAGATCGGACCAGATTTAAGAAAACGCTTCACTTGTTTTTCGATCACGCTATGAACGTTATCACCCTCGTTTTGAGAGTGACCACGAATCAAAAATTTATGTGTGATACTCTTTACATTCATTTTTTGCGTTGCGTAGGCGTATGCTGACAGGATATATTTATTTTTTTGCTGTCCGCAGCAATTATCGGAGTAAAATATAAAGTCCAGTTCTTGATCAGTAGCTTCAGTAATTTTTTTGATATAATTCAGTACGCAGCTTCCTATTTCAATGGCACCTCGTTTTCCCTCCGTTTCGTCCCAGAAGTAACATTCAACGTTTTTAGCGTGTAAATCGCTTACTGTGAAATTAAAACAATTAATTTTACTCTTGTAATAAAAAACAGAAATGTGTCCCTTTGGAATTGGCATCACAGCTTGCAAGTCGTAAACTGCAACAATTGTATTGTCAGTCCGAGATTTGTCTTTATCCTTTTCTCTTCTTGAGAGTTCTTTTTCTCTCAGGTGTCTTTCATAATTTGCTGCAAGTTCTTGTTTTTCTTCATCTTTGGAATTCTTATAGCTTTCGCAAAGATCACACTGATCTTTTTTTGGTGTGAAAAATGAAATATTAAAATCTCTGTTGAAAATGCGGTTAAATGATGACGCAGAAGCATATTCCAAGTTTTCTCTTTCTCGAATTTCTTTATAATCCCGGTATAAGTCGGCTAAAGATTTATCGCACTGAATAAATTCTCGAGAAGTCTGCGCTCGGAGATAATGTGATTCAATTCTTGGTATACTATCGATAAACCTCTTGACACTATCATAGACTGCTGGATCCATAGTAGGTTGCTTTCCATGTTTTCCTCTCATGTCTTCCTTTACAAAACCAGTCTCTGTCTTTTTTGTTAATGCAGTAGTAATGGTTCTATTGTTGATAGCAAGCGTGTTTTTAAAAAAAGTTTTGCAGACTCTTACTTGTAAACTATTTAGCTGGAAATAAAATGCGGTATTTAGTTGTCGATAATTTTGTGTGGTTGAGTATCTGTATTTTGGTTTAATTTCATTTGTGTGTCGAATTATAAATTCTCTTTGTTTCTGCAAGTCTGCTAAGTTCCAATAATTTTCAAAAATATTTTTTCTTGACGTTTCATCCATTTTTGATCTGCAGTTTAACCTGCATTTTTCGCCACACACTTGTCCCATCTTTTTGGCAGGTACTTGTTTTTTCTTATTTGATTCGTACGCTTTGCCAGAATTGCGGAGGTTTTTGGTAATATTGCGTTTCCATTTTTCTGGCTTTCGTACGATTGTTCTGCCCCTTTGTTCCGGCTGCATTTCTGGAGCAAGGTTTAACTCTGATGCACTTTGAACAGTTTGTCGATGAGTAGATGTGTTTGATGCGAAGCTACTAGAACTATTTGAAGAAGAGCTGCTTAAACTTGAGCTACTCGATGAAGAACGAGCCGTCGGTTTTGTGAAATTAGGATCGGCGTCGGAATCATCGAAGTCACTCTCATCACTTTGTATGGGGGAAATATAGTATTTTCTTTTTTCTACACTGCAGGATGTACTTGGTGCACTGTTTAATTCTTGAAGGACTGAAGATGTACTTGGTGCACTATGTAATTCGTGAGAAGCCGATGATGTACTTGGTGCACTATTTAATTCTTGAAGAACTGACGATGTACCTGGTGCGCTGTGTGAACTGTGGTGAACTGATGTTTGCAAGTATGGCTTTTCATTTTCCTTCCCCTGGCAATTTTTATTTGTCTTGTTTTTTGTAGCCATTTCTACCAGCAATCGGGAACGTTTCATTCTGAATGTTCAAACAAAAAGGAAGTAATGTATTGATTAAAACATTGTTAAGCTCAGAAATAAAAAATAGTAACAATATTTATGTTCTTAATAATTTATTTTCACATTCTAACATTAAAAAATTTACTTTATTGCTGATTGCTGCTGCTCAAGTCGAACCACTCCGTACCAACACCAGATGAAGAATGAATTTTTGCTCTTTAAAATTTTTAGTAAGCATCACGCATCTGCCCATAAAAATGGGAAGCAGCTGCGCTGCTGCTTCTTTTCGGTCGCAAGTACCGCTCATCGAGACGATATGAAAAGGGGTGTGTCTAGTGCAGCTGCGCTCAAGTCCTAGTTGAAGACGATCTTGCTCGGCAAATGTTTTGTTGTTGTGTTTTCCGGACCGAGAACTAGCTCTGTTTATGTCCTGCACATTGTTTTTGTTTTTTAGAGACCGAAAAATAGTTCTTCCTTAAAGTCAGCACATAGTTGTTTGTGTAGGTTTGTGTTCTGAAAATTTCCGTCCTGATGGCGCCGAAGGATTGCTTGTAGTGCATTGCATTTTTGTTGTCCTCGGGCGCAAATGCAGCTGGTGGTCGAAAAAAAGTTTAGGAACCGAAAAATAGGCTTGTTCTCTGAAGTTGTTTTTGCTTCTGACGATAAAGGATTGCTTGTAGTGCATTGCATTGTTGTTGTCCTCGGGCGCAAATGCAGCTGGTGGTCGAAGAAAAGTTTAGGGAACGAAATTGTTTTTGCTTCTGACGATAAAGGATTGCTTGTAGTGCATTGCATTGTTGTTGTCCTCGGGCGCAAATGCAGCTGCTGGTCGGGAAAAAATTGCGATCGTTGGTATTTTTCAGTCGGAACCACCGTTATGCGGATAATTAAATCTCTACGGACGCCGCTCTATGTTGCCCATATTGTTCTTCGAAATGTTTGTTTGTTTTTGATTGCTTGCAATGGAAAAGTAGCTCTGTTTTCTTTTTCTCTTGTCGTAGACAAACACCATATTAAACACTAAGTCATCAAAAACGTTGTAACTCAAAATTTCTTCCAAAACAGAGAAAATGACGATTTGACAATTAATTCATTAACATTATCACATGCGTCATTCCTAACTTCATGATTACCAATTTAGTATTTTTGTAAATGCTTACAAATTATCACAAAAAATTGAAAATAAAATTTCGCCAACAAAACTGTAATAAGTCTAAAATTGCTTAACAAACCAGCAAGAACGTCATAAGTCAAAATAATATTTCGAATTGCATATTTTTAAATCAACAATAGAGTAATAACTTGAATTATCAAAATTTATTTTATACATTTGAATCGACTAAAAAGTTTTAACTCGAAATAATCACCAAGTTTCTACACAAATGATTCAGCAAAAAAGTTCCAACTAAAATTAATACACTTTTAAAACAAAGAGGCACTCGTTTTCTCTCCGAGTTTAGGTTGCAACTCAAGATGATACTGTATTGAAATTTGGGTAATTATCGTCATTCAATCAGAAAAAACGACTCTAATAGACATATCTACGTGGTTTCTTGCACTAGAAAAACGGCGATTTTACTGTCTTGTGCGGAATTTAATTTTACGTTTGAATTCAGTCTTATCTCAAAATCGGCATTTTTTGAGTTACAACAGTATTGCAATACTAGTGCGATATATATATAGGGTGTCCCAATAAGAGTGCACTTTTTAATTTGCAAATAAAACCAAGTATTTTATGACAGAGGTGTGATATTTTTATTGTACTGTAAAGAACACCATGTTCCGATTAAGTATGGAATAAAATATCCGGCAAATGACCCCCCCGGCTCCGATGACAGGCCATTACTCTCTTCATGAAATTTTCAATGACTTTTTCACAGAGATGTGGCTGTATCTCACCGATTTGAGCTCAGGAATTGTTTCGGGTTTATTCGCATAAACCCGAGATTTCACAAAACCCAAAGAAAAAATCGCACGATCTTGGTGGCCAGTTTACATCAGAATTTCGTGAAATAATACGTTCTGAAAATCGTTGCTGCAATAAGTCGATTGTTTCATGCGCAGTATGGCAAGTTGAGCCGCGCCGTCCTGCTGAAACCACCTGTTGTCCAGATTGATGCCGTGCAGTTGAGGCCACAAGAAGTCCGTTATCACATTCCTGTAACGAATGCCATTCAAAGTCACTGTCAAATTGATGTTTTCAGGTTTTCGACAACACTCTCGTTTACAGCAGCAATGTTTTCAAGAGACCGACCAGTACGTTGACGCAAAGAATTCTTATCATCCATAGTTGACCCAGTTTCTTCAAATTTTTTTGACCACTCGTCGAATGGTTGACATATTAGGTACACTCTCTCGACTGAAAATTTGGTGAAAAGTTTGCGAAGCGTAACTTTCCCCATTTTTGTAATGAGTTTTTACCATTATAACGTGTTGTTCTTTCAAAAAGCGCTCCATTTTTAGTAATCGGAACATACTGAGGTGACATCTGTCAAATTTCAGAGTTGCCACTTGCATGACAAAAAAGACATTCCAATTTTAAAAAGTGCGCTCTTATTGGGACACCCTATATAAAACAAGTGTTTGTTACAACACTTATAACTCGAGATCTGCTATACCAATTTTCATGGATTTTGATTCGTTGGATTTGTCTCCGCCCCGAATAGCAGAATACATCTTAAAAACAATGAACACATATCCGCGGTCGCGGTCATAAACGACAAACAAAATTTATTCTTTTCAAATCAAAACAGCAAAATATAACAAACCGACCTTTGAATATTTCGTCAAATATTTTTATATTCATCTAAAAAATAAAAAACAATGTCAGTGAAGAAAATATATTATTACATTACATTTCACAGTACTTCGCACATAAATGTAACGAGTCTGTATTTCGTTACATTTATGTGCATAGCAGCACTGGCGACTGAGACCATCGGCTGGGACAGAACAAGACATACAACAAAGAGAGGGGTTCAAGAAAACCCTTTATCCCTTTTTGCCTTTTTTAAACCAAAAAAAACCACAAAAAGGGATAAAACCCACGATATGGCATCACTGTTTGGAATCCGGAATCGGACAGTTCTGTGTACTATGTTCTGTGTACTGCTATTACGTGGCTCAGAGGAGGAGACTTAGATTTGTATTGTCTCATGTTATCGCACATGTGGCCTCAGATAAGCTGGCGATTTTTGTAGAAAAAGAATGCTGCTGAAGCTGGGGTTTGAACCCGTAGCGTTCGGCTTAGCAATCCACTACTCTATCCTCTGAACCATGGCCACCTGCGAAAATATATTATATTCGTCAAATATTGTTTTTCTAAAAAAAACGTACTACATATTTATTGCCGTCGATATTTTTTCCATTTTTGTTTGTGGGAAGCGGGTAGTGGAGTAGCGCCGTAGGAAAGAAGGTAGCGGGTAGCGCGGTGACGGGTAGTGGGAGTGAGTAGCGGGTAGCGTGGTAAAGGGGTAGCGGTTAGTGTTTTGAAGAAGAAGGTGGCGGGAAGCGAGTAGCGGGTAACGGGGTACAGGTTTAGCGGGTAGTAGGGAGTTCTTGAGGGTAGAGGGCACTGTAGTGTTGGTAGCAGGGTAAAAAAGTTAAATTCATTTTGTTATCCATTAAGGCAGTACGAAGACTGCAGTGTTGTACGCGTCATTGATGCATATGTTCCACTGTTGGTCATTTTCTAATAAGTTCAGGGCTTGACACACACCGAGGAAAGTGGAATGTGTGACGCCGCCGTGAACTATTTTTAATGGCTGAAAAGATCTAGGATCAGGAACTGCAAGGCGTGGCAGATTGGTCCGTCCAAATTTATTTGTATTTAATTTCATACGTAAAAAAAGAGTTTTTGAACGTTTTAACTGAATCTTGTTAAGCTCCATTCAATTTAAATTTAAATAAAGTGGCGCGACAGCTCTTGAAGTGGCTTACTTTCATCAACTATTCTCTAGGTGCGTGTGACGAATTGAGGGGACCTACAATTATACGCCGATTCCGAACGGCAAAGTTGAGAAGCACTTTTTCAAGACAGATTGATACTCTTGGGAGTTTTGTGAGTTCTTCGCAAGAGGCAGTGCCCGTGAAAGATGAAATAAAAACTTTATGGGCACGAGTAGGATTCGAACCCACAATGTTCTGCCTAGCAGTCAACGCACCTAACCACTAAGCCACGGAGACTATGTTAAGCTCCAATCAAGCTCCATTAATTTAATTGGAATAAAGCAAATACAATTTTTCAAATGAAAATTCAATATTTTATTCGAAAAATTATCTACTGGCATTTTAATTTGAATATGACCACCACCGCTGGAACGGACGAAGTCTTCAGTGGAGCTCCAATTTTCGATGGCTTTTTCCAACATTAAATGGTCGTACATCGGCAACAACCCAGTGAAACTTGTCCCTTAAGGGGTCAATCGTTTCGGGCTTATCGGCATAGACGAGCCACTTCACATATCCCCACAGAAAATAGTCAAGCGGCGCGGTGTTAAATCGCATGAGCTTGGAAGCCAATTCAAGGGTCCGTAAGTGAAACGGTGAAACTATGAGGTTACCAAACGTGCCCTTCTATAAATCAAGTGTTGCACTAGCTGTGTGACATATGACGCCGATTTGTTGAAACTACAGCTCCTGCACAGCACGGAATAAGTCAGGCATCATGGCTCTTAAGCGTTTAACAAAAACTGTAACGTTACGGGCAGCATCGTTTATAAGGGAGTTCGGAGTCAACTATTTTAAATTTATTTGAGAACAAGCATTTACGTTTCTTGGGAAATATTTATGTCTAGCGATCTTGAAGTTTTTTTTTCGCTTTCATGTTAATTAAAACAAAGCTGAGTAATTCCTTAAATAAAAAAAAACACACCTAAGTAAGGTACTTGTATTTTGAAATTACCTGTTATTTATGTGACAACTGATATTGTCAAGATTTATTGTTCCTTTGTTAGATTAAAAAGAAACAAAAAAATCATCATGTCATTTGTTGTTTTTTGCGATAAAGCAATAATTGCAGTGTTGCCGATAATAATGCAAGCAAAATAGGAATGTTTTCACTCTACCGTAAGTCAGGCTACGTACAAAAATGATAAAGTGTTTCTTTTTTGAGTTTCAATGGTTGTAGTTTATGGTTTGATGGTTTGGAATATCAAATTGTATTGAGGTCATCGTCATGGTATTTCCACTTCTAGCGACAATGTGTTTTGTATATCCGAATCATCATCGCCCGAATCATCATTGCACACCACCGGTTACCGAAACGTCAAATCTTCGGTTATGAGGAACTAAAGGGTTTTCCAATAAGAAATATTATTTTGATATTCAAAGAAAAATGCCATTTTTTGCGATAAATGATCGGATTTTTATTTCATAAGAGACTTTTCACAAGGAACTTTTCCCGTAAAAGATCAATGGTTTTGTTGCTTGTGTGGCACGTAGCGCCACGTTCCGTCTTGTTGAAAGTAAATGTTGTCCAGATCAATGCCATCAAACTCCGGCCATAAAAAATCATAAATCATCTCTCTATGGCGGAATTCATTCACCGTAACTGTTTATCTAGCCTCATTAAAAAAAAAAATGGTCCAATGACGCCACCGGAGACCGGACCATAAACCGCACCAAACAGTCAAACGTTGGGGATAGAGAGGCTTCTCAACAATAACACTTGGGTTTTCCGAGAAGCAGATGCGACCATTTTGTTGCATAAGTCCAGATGATTTTTCGATGCAATTCCGGATCATTTTCATGCATTTCAAGGACCCAATCAGCAAAGAAACGACGCACAGTGGCCCGTTTAGGCTAAAGTCATTCCAAAATTCATTTTTTTCGTTGTTCCAGAATTCAAAATTTATTGTTTCGCTGGATTAACAAATATTTGAAGATCTTGAAACCGATTTTTTTTTTGAATTTTCCCAACGGTTTGGTTTTGAGAGGGGGTCAAAGTTGAACTTTTTTTCAGTTTTAATAACAAACAAATTTTTTTTTTCTTTTTCTTGACTTTGAGAAGCTATATTACGAACGTGGGGAAAGAATTTTTGTTTTTTCTTTCTGAAATTAACAAATACGGTAAAATATGTTTGGAAAAAATATTACAAAAAAAAAATGTCTATATATTTATTATAATGACTTTACATTGCATGGAAAAAAAAGCTTCAAAAAGCATTAAGCAAAGCTCAACGCATAATGAAAGCTGAAGTATTTCTTAATATAGTTCTGAAGGAGTAATTTGCGCCAACTTGCGCCCTTCTGAGCTAGAGCGATTTAATTAATCGATGGCAGGCACTTTTTTTCAATTTTCTGTTTTTTCAATGGCAAATTAATAAAATGTTTAATAGTGTAACTTTTGAACTAGTTGAGATATCACCACAATTTTTTTTTTAATTTCGAAGAAAATGTTCACGGATAACAATATGATGAGTTTTAAATTTATTACATTTGCAGGGTGTTCCAGAATTTACGAACAAATTTTTTTTTTCAAATTCAAAAAATTATCTGAAATGGGGAACGAATTCACCAAAATTTTGTTTTTGATGACGGAAATATTTTAAAATACGATATGTTATAAATCTATACTAATATATAAAGCTGAAGAGTTTGTTCGTTTGAAAGCAGTTATCTCAGGAACTACTGGTTCGAATGGTATGATTTTTTTTGTGTTGGATGGTCGATTAATCGACTTAGGCTTTAGGCTACTTAACATTAAACTGCGACCAATAGCAGCGAAGAGTCTGTGGAAAATGTGGAAAAAACGGCAAAAAATATTAATATTTCTGCGTTTTAACGCGCTTATCTCAGGAACTGCTTAATGAAATTGAACAATTTTTTTTAATGTTGAATGGTCCATTTATCAAGGAAGGCTTGAAGCTATATGACATTAAGCTGAGACCAATAGGAACGAAGAATTTGTGGAAAATGTGGAAAAAACGGCAAACAATACAATACAATCTATATATATAAAAGAACAGCCTAATTTTTGTGTTCGTTCGCTAACCGGCCACACTGCTTGACCGATTTTCTTAATTTTTTTTCTAAACTAAAGAGGAATATGGGTAGAAGGCTTAGGAAAAATAAAATGTATACATTTGAGATCACAAATAGTGTCAATGTTAAAAAATCATTTTTTGTTCACTATTTTTCACTACAACTAAGCTGATCAGTACTCAATATTGCTTGGAAAATATGCCAAATTGGAAAAAATTATTAATTGGAAATGTTTTTTTTTCTTAATAATCGTGTCAATACAAGGTTTGTTATAACAACTGTCGAACTCCATAAAGTGGTCATCAACTACAGGCTCCACCTCGAGATAATCGATCAAAATTACACCACGTGCATCCCAAAAAACTGAAGGTATGACCTTGCCTGTTGATGGAACTTTCTGCTTACTTTGGAGCCAATTTTCCCCTGTTTTAACTATTTTCACCGTTCTTTTGTTGGAGATGTGGAGTGATGAAGCATCTATGGTTATGAATCAACACAAAAATTCGGCTTTATTTCTATGAAACTTTGCCAAACTTGCGGACAGCTTTCTCATACCAAAATTTTCGGTTAGTATGTACATATACGGTTTCCACCACTTTTTGATATGCCTACCAGTCGGCAGCGGCGGTCATTAAACGATGCTCAGTTAACCAACCCACGGAAAGCATTCACTTTTGATGATGGTCAGTTGCCAACAATAATTTAAAAACCCAGGATTGTCAAACTTTAATTTCAAGCTGCAAAGTGTTAGATCTTCTATTCCTACTACACTCAATATTTTTAATCAGCAACCAGCACCAATGCTATATAACAGCAAATTTAGGAAGCAGGGGTGCAAAATAAACTTTGTAACGGCTTCAGAAATTTGTCCGCTATTTCAAATCGCCATATTTCTCAATTTTTCCAGGAAGTCCATATCAATGATACAAGAAAATAAAGTTCTGTGCGCCCTCTATCCATTACTGAAAACCAAACCTACATGCGATGCTTGGTTACCGCGTTATGATCCCAAGAAAATGTTTATGGGTTTTTGTCTTCAGCTATTTGTAATCCCATATACCTATGATGCAAATACCTCGGCTCAGGATAATGAGAACATTCGGAATCGGCGTTAAATTGTAGGTCCCCTCAATTTTTCACAGAGTTAAGTTTATTTAATTGGTAGGATTGGAGAAAGGACTTGAAAGAATTTCTACGATTCGATTAAGCTTAAGTTAAATTGATTAAATAAAATACCCAAACACTAATGAAAATAAAATAAAATAGTAATCGTTATTGGCAGATTTAGTCATTTGTTTGGATTGTGAAGATTATTTGCAGCAATTTCACAGGTCAGATTTAAGATAGGGTCATTTCAATGAATTTGTTGACGAATTTTATCTAAAAAATGAAATCCTGTTCAGGAAAAAAAAACGACCAAGGGAATGCTTTCAGTATGAAAAACTGAAGGGAATCATAAAAAATGCTCAAATTTTTCAAGTTTAAGAGAATTACGACCTAACGAGAGTTGACTGCAATGCAATTTAACAATAACTTCGCAAAAAAATTCCCACGCGCGTATGATACACAAGTCGTGACGATACTCTGGCCAGTGGACGAGGGAGAGGCGGACGAAGTCGCGGGCAACTGCTAGTATTATATAAATCGGAGGCACTAAAAAATTAAATTGAAGGGTTTATATTATATCCATAATAAAATATTAGCAGTTACTTTTGAGTTAAGGAGATTAATTGTTCAGTGAATATTATGTAGGTATTAATTTTTAATCGGATTAAATGTTTATTTTTTATTGCTCGATATCATAAAATTTTAGGTAAAAAATGTTTTTTTTTTATTAGGATTAAACAATTCCAATTTCAAAGACTAGGTAGACAGGTAGAATTTATAATTATCAAAAGATATCAAAATACCTGCAAAGTTTCGAGAATAAGGCAGAATGAAGACTTAAACAACATGCTTGCAGCCTCATCTGATCCGCTTATTTCTACTCTGAGGCACGTAAGGACCCAAAAAGATATGAAAGCACTTTATTCTCCGGAAATGTTGAGTTTATTGAATATTACCACGGACCAAGATGATAGTTTTCAAGAAATCTAATGTTTATACGTACATTTTAACTGTTTTTATTTTATAATTTGCTGTTCAATTTGTTATTTATTGTTATTCTAATGTCAATTTAGAAAAAAAAAATTAAAAAAACTTTTTTCGCCACTGTTCCTCTAAAATCGGTGTTTTACTTTTTGCGCTACTGTTAAACATCGATTCCTTTTGTTTAACGCCAGAAAATGAGTTTTCTTGTTTGTTTAATTCACATTTAATCATTTTTATCTCACTTCATATAACTAAGCTTTTTGACAGCTATTTCCAAAACACCCTGTAATGTTTTTATTTTGAAATTCACCAATTTCATAGCGTTGGATGTAACCTTCACAATAAATTTTTTTTTTTGGAAATATCTCAACTCGTTTAGGAGCTATGATTTTTGGAACCAAAAAAGCCGAAACGGGCCACTGTGCGACGGTGTTGGTGATCGGACGAGTTCTTGTGTTAACTGAACTTTATAAGCCTTAAGACCCAAGACTATACGCAAAATACGGAGTAATGATAATGACGTTTGTGGAATGCCCAATTCCCAAGAACGACGAGGAATGGACAAACCTGGGTTTTCTACAATACTTTGGGATATACAGCAGTAATATTCGCTGTTGTTCTTGAGCGATTTGCTCGGGTTTTATTCTTCACATCACCAACTTGCCCTAACAGCTCCAATATTTCCATCAATTTCTGTCCGACAAGGTGCTTCACGAGCGACGACCCGAAAATGCTTAAGTTTTGCTAAATTCTGACCATTTTTGTAGTGAATTTTAATAATTTCATTGCGTTGTCGAAGCGTGTATTGTTTCATTTTAAGTAATGGCGTAATTTCTAGTTGTCAAATGTCGAAAAATAATAGCTTCAAAAAAGACACCTCCCGAAATAACGGGCTATTCAAAATAACACCTCTTATTTGAAAACCTTGTAGTTAGACAGCAAACAATTCGTGCAGTTATTGATCGTTTTCGCACAAACAAGCAGTAACTTAGCAATTTAAGTTGCAATTTGACTAATACATATATGTATGTATGTATCATCGAATATACTTCTCTGTCAAAAGAAATGTTCGCATTTAATCCCGAAGTCAGTCAGTCAGTCCTTACCGTGAGTGAGTGCTGAGTCAAAAAGAATCTGAAGGCCCGTATTGAAGAATTAACAAATTATATTTCATATTCCGGAAACTGAAATTCGATCGCCTGGAGACTGAATATCTTCCTACCAGCGCTTTACGGAAAACGTTATTAAGCCTTAAGAGAAAGACCAGAAAAACATCATTGCGGATCCGTTGTCGTTGCTGATGATATGGAAAGAAAACACACCAAGTTCTTCCATTCTTTATACTTTGTCATCGATTTAGGAGGCCCGTGCAGCCCGGCCAGTCATCAATCATTCTTCAAAGAAGATATCTACCAGGTAAAGTCGCTAGTCAGGATTTAATCTCAGTCCTCTTCTGGAAAACAGCTGCAAGAAGTACAAAAGGCATTAGTCTTCTCAATGTGAATGTCTGATGCATTTCATCAACAATCTGGTAGGTCAGTATCAGCATGATTTCAGAACAGGCAAGTTTCTACATCAGATTTTCACTCTACTGGAGATCTTGGGAAAATTTAGGAAGGAACTTTCGAGGTGTACCCTTCTTTATCGCTTTGAACAGCGTCTCGTTTGCATGTCGCGCGAACAGTTTAACGTTCCCTACAAATTTCAGCTGTCGTTTTCGTCACGCCATCATTCTGTTCAATATTGCAAGTTCTTTTGTCTTTCTAACCATAAATCAGAGAAAAAGAATTTTGCCCACAAATATCAAGATTGCTTATTTCACTTTTATTCACGTACCAGAATTGAAAAAATTGAATAGGTAAGTATGCGTTATTTAGATGGTAAAACGTCAGTTTTATATCCTTTTTTCTTTGAATTGTGTTACAGATCCTTAAACTTGTTGTGAAAGTGTTTAGATTTCTAAGTTAAGATTTTGGTCACACGAGAATTTTTTGAAAACATGATTTTATAGTTTTTGCAAGGTTTAGTATGCGTTAGTTAGAAAATTTGAAAACATCTCAATACCTGGACACTCTAAACAGCTTCCACTTGCATTATAGTAATTAGGACGGCATCCACAAAGTCCACCCATGCAAATTTCATAATCCCCGGGACAATCAAGTTCATTCCAACACGTTCCGTATTCCATTATTTTGTCTAGCTTCTTTTAATGCATTCAATGTTCTAGTTAACTAACTTCTAATTTTTATTTTCCTCAAGAACTACTTTGCGAAAGTCACAGTAACACAAATCTACTTGAGTAAATAACCGACAAATGAATGAAAAGGTTAAAAAGTAAGTAACACAACACCTAACGGAACGATGGACGTCCATATCTTCATTATAATTATTGTCTGTTATCTATATTAGCGTTTATCAGCTTATTTACTTCTTATCGTTTGATAAGAAAAGAACTTATTTTTGATGTTTGAATTACGCACAGACGCGATGGAGCGCGAAAGAAAAGCGCATTGAAGCCTTGGAGTTTATCTCTGTTTTTGACTTTCCCTAAAAATGAATCCGCAACGATTTATCTACTAATGAACATTTTTGTTTTCGGTAAAAAGCGTCAAGTCATGAAAGTGAAAAGATAGCGCTTAGATACACGATGCACCTCCGTTTGGTGGAGTCCCCTAGGGTTTTTACCTTCGATTCTAGTAACAGTGGGAGGAGATGAGTGTGAGTGTGAGGGCAAACCCAAACTATTAATTTTAGAAGTAAACGTTTCTCAAGGCGTGATATAGGGCTTTAATTTAATAAAGTCTCGAAAACTAAAATTTGCGTGTTACCTATCTAAATTTGTGTACTTGTCTAGAATCTGCTCTTTCCTTGCAACCATTTCAAAATATGCAACAGTTGTTTTTCAACTCTAAAGGAAGAGGCAATAGATCGAAAAAATGAATTATTATATCCGTTTTGCAGACAGATAATTCAAAATACTTTAATCATTTTTACATAAAAAAAACTTCTTGAATTAACTTATTTCCAGTGGTTTTTTTTTTAAATACTACATAAAAGAAGAATAAAATTATTATTTATTTTTTCTTATTTACTATTTATTTTATTCGAACAATTTTTTTTGTATTTGGGTATTCTGTTCTACAGTGCCTTGCATAAGTATAACCGCTCCCGAAAAAATGCATTTTAAAGAAAACCTACAATAGGAATGACTCCTTACTATTTTTTTATTGAGTTGCATCACTGATCAAGCAAATTGAGAAGAAAATAAAGTACCGTTATTTCCTCTCCTGGTGTTTAAAAATTAAAAACAGATTCTAATGTATTGCAAAAATATAACCGCATTTATTGTTTTTTGTTTTTTGCTTTTTTTTTTAAAGTTCATTTTTAACAAAAAATTAATATGTAATTTTGTTGTCTCTATTTTCCACCAATCTTAGAATTCTTTTTGGCATACTATTAACTAGATTTTTCAATATGGAGTCGTCTAAAGCGTTCCATTCTGTCGCAACTGCCTCTCGCAGCTCAGCAACACTAGCAAATTGCTTATTATGGTCATAAATTTTGCGAGTTAAAATTCCCCAAAGATTTTCGATGGGGTTGCAATCCGGAGAATGTGACGGCCACTCCATCAAATTAATGTTTTTCGATTCGAACCAATCCAAACTTTGACGACTTACATGAATTGGGGCATTATCTTGCTGGGAGACTCGGCGAAATCGTCTTAAATAAGGTACCAAATTCTCCTCAAAGACCGAAATGTAGTCAGAACTGTTCATTCTGGTAGAGGTGAAGGCAAGTGCAACCTTACCACGCTCGCAGAAGGCCCCCCAAACCATACAGCTCCCACCACCAAAGTTCCTCTTGGAAAAAAAACTTTTTCTCTTTCCTCAAATCGTGCCAATATCCGCTAAAACCATCTGGTCCATCGAGATTAAACTTTTTTTCATCACTAAAAATAACCTAATAAAAAACATTCACTCCAGTATGCCATTTGGAATAACGAGATTTTAGTGTAGATTAATAGAAAGTCACTTACGGTTTTCCAATCCCGATTTATGTTTTGGCGGGCAAATTCCAATCTTTTTTGTTTGTGGGCTGCTGTTAAATTTGGAGCTGGCACCATTTTGCCCCGAACAATCACTCCACTGCTTTTTAAAGCACGAGAAACGGTTGAAACCTAAACTCCTAAACCCAATTCGTTACGAAATTCCGGCAAAGAATGCACCGAATTGGATGCAGCATTGATTAAACGCCTCTTGTCGCGACGTGTCAGCTTCTGCGGACGCCCGGGTCTTATTTTTGTCCCATAAGATTCTGGATGTTTTAAAAAATTTCTAACGACACGATCCGATCGTGAAATTCGTTTTCCAATAGCCCTAAGACTTAGGCCGCTCGACCGAAAAGAAAAGATTTTGCCTTTTTCAATTTCGCTTAAATGCGTACCACGTGGCATTAATGTTTTTATATTTGAAAGCACTTGACTGAATGCAGCTTCAAAGAGATTTGCATTGTGCGGTTATATTTATGCAAGGCACTGTATTTTCCAGGAAAAAAAACTGGGCGTTATGACCCTCTTGGGTGACACTTAAAGCCCAAACTCAATTTGGATGTTATGTCCCACTTGGGTGGGCCCAACAAAAAAAAAGTTGGGCGTTATGTCCTTGGGAGTTATGTCCCTGCGCCTAAAATAACACGTATAGGCCCGTGTGTACATTTTCATTGTATCCGTAAAATACGAATTATATAGCATATAAGCAATGTTTTCACTCCAAAAGCACCTTCATATTTTCACATCATAATTAGTTGGTGATACATAAATTAGAAGTCCTTTCTTAACCTATGTGAATTACTCATAATAATTCTTAAGTTCACAATCAGAAGTTTTTGTACAATCTACTTGTACAAGCATGCCTATTTTTCATTTCGCCTCCACACGCTACAGCATGCTCGAACATTTTTCAGTTTATGTTGCGAAAATGTGTGAATCGGACGACGACTTTCTTGCTTTGGCTGCTATTCCCATATCAATTAACTGAGTGAATTGAACATATATCCGCGTGATTGGCATAATTATCTCAGAATGAGTGAAGAACCATATCTGAAGCTTTTGTGACTCGTAACACCTTTAATTCAAAAGCAAGATACGATTATGAGACAAGCTATTACTCCCCACGACAGATTAACAGCAACATTAAGATTTCTCGCAACCCGAAGTAGCTTTGAAGATCTTAAATATTCGACCATAATTTCACCACAGGTGCTTTTTAATAACGGCATCCTTATCGGCTTGATGTCAATTAATGTATACTTATCAAGTAAGATTTTGTACGCTGCATCCCTCTTCATTCTATCATTGTATTCGGCAGATTTTATTCGCCAAAGACATGGCTGATTTTCGTAGGCACGAATAAAATCTTCTAGTAATTCACGATTGCTCTTCCTCAAATCGTTCGACATGATGATATACTGACGTAAAGCTTATTCACGGTCGCGGACTACTAATTTATTTGTACAAGCCAAAAATACAGGTACACATGTTACGTTTTGCTTGTGCAAGTATAGCTTGCGCAAGTTTGCAGGATTCGAAATCAATCAATCATCAAGTTGCTTGTACAAGTAAAATGCTTGCGCAAAATATCCTTACAGACGTTGCAGTTTTCTTGTACAAGTAGATTGTACAAGTATACTTGTTAAGTATGCTGTTGTGTGTGTAGCGACCTTAAGGTCTTGAAGAACGTCGTAATCAATATATTTTAAGGAAGTGGGGTGATCCATCCCAAATATATTTATTTATTGACATTGATATGAACTTCACAGTATTTCGCACATAAATGTGACGAACTACAGACACATATGCAGCACTGGCGACTGAGGCCATCGGCTGGGACAGAACAATACAATAATACAACAGAGAGAGAGACAGATAGACACATAGAAGTGTAGAACACATAACACAAATCTACGTGGCACAGAGGAGGAGACACAGATTTTTAATTGTCTCATATCATCGCACAGGTGGCCTCAGATAATTTGGCGATTTTTGTAGAAAAAGAATGCTGCCAAAGCTGGGGATTGAACCCGTAGCATTCGGCTTAGCAATCAACTACTCTTTTTTTTTTTGAAATTCATTTTTTTTTTATTCATTGAAACTTAACTCTACTTACATGCTAGACAAAATGTGAAACAAGCCTAATTAATTCTACTTATGTATATATAACTTACTGGCCCTAATCGGGCGCTCTAAGTAATTCATGATTCTTAAAATTAATGCCTTTCGGCCTACGAACTAAGTTTGTTTTATTTTTTTCAATTTATTTTTTTTTATTAGAAAATTTAAAAAACTAATGCCTTTATCTTTTTTCGGGTTTCTTACTTACATACTAAAGTCCTTAAAATAAAACTTAAAATTACCTAATCTACCTACAAACTACTTAAAACTAGAACAACCACAGCGGCAAAACAACTATGTCCTTCTATTTGAAATTCCATCGTGGATTTTTATACTTGTCTGTGATATGTGTTTGCATTTTTTTTGTAATTTTGTATTTTTGTTTTCTTTTGTTTTTGTATTTCATGAGATTTTTTTTTTTTAATTCTCTTTTTTTTTTGTGCCACCATTCCTGCTCTACTTAAACCTAAAACCTTAGACTAAAACAAGCATGTAAGCCGGCCAAGGCAAAAATACCCCACCCCCGATTTCCCATTATCAGATGCAGTTTGAAGCCACCAAAACTGGTTCTCCTGCTTCACCCTATCAATGCGGTCCTTTTCGGACACAGCCCTACTGAACCGAAGCAGCTCCGCTCCATCACGAGCGAGGATGCCTCGTTCATACAGAAGCCGCCGGTCTACGGTTCTTCGCCTGACGTGGTAGATAAGCGGTACTGCCAATCTATCCTGTATCATGCCGCACTGGTCTAAATAGAGGAATGCCTCTGGTGGGATGAAGCCGCTCAAGCGTGCATTGTCGAAGTAGTTGTCGTTCGGATAGAACGGCCCGAAAATCAAATTGTTGGTCGAAGTCATAGCTCTCGCAATGTGGCCCCGAACAAGTTTTATCACGAAATTGTCATTTCTTTTGATTCGAGCCCCGTTGTATAGAACCTCGTTTGAATTATAATGCAGATAAGAAGATTCCGGTGTCCGATACCAACCGACACAGCGCCGAAGACACTGCCTCTCGAACACCCGAAACTTCTCCATTTGGGAAGGGGCAATGTTGAACCACACTGGACAACCATAAACAATCATTGGCCGTATGAGGGCCATGTAGCAAATTACCTTCACTCTGGGGTCAAGCCGACTGCTGTAAAACAGCCGTTTCGTCAGAGCGAAGGCTCCTCTGGCCTTAGTCAGAGCAGCATCTATATGTCTGTCGAAATACAGATACTGGTCCAACCAGATATCGAGGTACTTCACTACACTTTTGCTGGTCAATGCCTGTCCGTGAGGATCAACAATGACCATCTTGCGCCAATTCTTACACGTATCTCGCGAGGCTTTAGCCAACGGAGTCCGGAACAAAATTGTCTCCGACTTTTGGACATTTATTTTCAGTTTCCAATCGTCGCAGTATCGCTGAATCTTCTCGAAGTCACGCTGCAAGAGAATTCTAATAACTTCAACCTTTCGAGCCGTTCTGTACGCAATCAGGTCGTCGGCATACGCAATTGCGTTAGTTAAGCTACCTATCAGATCGCTGGTGTAAATGCTGAAGAGGATCGGCGAGTTCACCGCTCCCTGTTGAAGACCGTTTTTAATTTCAAAGGTGGTGGTAGAAGTTACATTGCCACTTTTGACAGCAAACTTTCTACCGTTGAGCATATCAAAAAGCATATACAATAATGGTTTACTGATGCCTAGTCTGGTGAGTTTAAGGTACAAACCTTCTAACCATACGGTGTCGAAGGCCTTCTCTAAATCAACCAGAACAGCACCCGTGCATTGTTTCTTGGACTTGTTCCATTGGATATCAGAAACGAGCTTAGACGCGGCATGAATGGTGTCATGTCCCGCCTTGAACCCGAACTGATTATCCGGAATTATACTGTTGTCCGCAGCCCACTCAGCCAGAGCCCTATTGATTATCTTTTCGAATACCTTGCTGATGCTTGGAAGAAGACTTATCGACCGGAGATTCGAAGGATTGGAGTTGTCCTTTCCCTTTTTCGGGAGAGGATGAACCACAGCTGTCTTCCAACGCTCTGGATAATATGCATTATTCAGCGCGTTGTTGAACAGAGTGGTGTAGATGTCTATTGCCTCAATCGGTAAGTGTCTTAGTACAATGTTGGATATACCGTCGACACCTGCTGACTTCTTATTCTTTATTGAATCGAAGATGAGCTGGAGTTCTACCTTCGTGATGAGCAAGGGACTTGAGCCCGCTCGCTCGGCGATTATAGCGTTTGCTAGGAAGTCGTCATCAAACCGGGTAAAACCACGGTTCTCGGATCGCCAATGCGAAATATCATTCCTCAGGTAGAAGTGATGAAGTAAGGCTCTGTTCTCCAGGTCGTGGTTCGGGCGAGTGCAAGCATTCACCTTATACACTTGCTGGAAAGCAGCACCAACTGTCTCCACTTTCTCCTGCGGATCTTCAATCACAAAGAAGTCATCGTCCAAGACGGCTTCCTCAGGATCAATTTGCGCTGTCAGGAGTACGTCTCTGTTCTCTACTGTTCTCTGGAGCTTAAGACACGGAAGATCGTTCTGATTTTTGGACCTAAATATTTTATTAATCTTAGGGAACATACTCGGGTCACTAGAGTTAACGGCCCGAATTTTCTTGTCCCAATACAGGTTAATAGATAACCTGTAGTTTTCCTTGATCAGGGTGTTGACGTTTTTAATCGACGACTTCAGTGTCTTAATCTCCAGGTCGTTCGGGTCTGTAAATCGTCTGTACAAGTTTTTCAGTCTTGTCAGTAGTCCGCTTTTCTGTCTGTGTAGTGCGTCTATAGTCACGTTACTGTAGACGTTGTTTTGGTCGCGTTCCTTGTACTTCGGTATTGTCCGTTCCATTGTTCGTTTTATTATATTGTCCATCTGTTCAAGGTGTTGGTCGATTTCTGTATTTGTCAAGTTTCTGTTGTTTGGTGGGGCTATGTCACTCGAACGAAGTTCTCTTGCAAGGACTTGGGTGAAACGCGGCCATCGCATCTTACTGTAATTGTAAGAATGCGTTGGAACGAATTCATCCAATTCCACAAGCTCGTTCGGAATCTGAATTACAGCAGCGAGCCCGCAGTGGTCACTGTCGTACTCGACTGTCTGTAAGCAGTTTCGAGGGTGATTACCCACTTTGTCCGTTATTGTCAGTCTGGTAACGTACAGCAAAAGGTCCAGGAAGGAACCGCTCCTTGGGAACGATGGCCTTTCAGTAGCCAGATGATTACCTCTTGGATTATTTGTTTGATTTCCCCAATCTTCATATTTCGCGGTCAAATCTCCGGCCATAATGAAGTAGTTTTCTTCCAAGCTCAGTTTTAGTATTCTGAAGAGAATCTCGAGCTCTGAAATAAAGGTAGTAGGCTGCGGAGCGTCAGCCGCATAAGCCGCAATCATATATGGTAAACTGGGGTACATTCGTCATGGGGGCACATTCGGCACAGTCGTTTTTTGACTGGATGCACTTTGAATTAAGAATTAAAAATAACACTGAACGCATCCTTTACTAAAGCCATGAACACGCTCTAAGTTTGACATTTGCAGGTTCGCGTCAAAAAAAGTTGTATGTTGTATTGTGCAGTTTCGTGTGTTTTATGATCTACGTTATAATTTCAGCTGTTTGATAAGTAAGTGAATTTTATATTGAAAAATTAAGTGTAAACAATCCTAGTTTCATTGATTATGTAGTAAAATGAGTAAGGAAGTGGATTTTAGTAAAAAAAAAAATTAATGCATTTGTGATTGAAATGTGACCATAATTGCTTGCTTTGAGCAATTGGGGTAGAATCGTCACTTTTGTTGGGGGACATTCAGCAGATGCCGAATGTACCCCGGATTTTACAAAAATGTCTTGTTTCTGCAGATATGGTTCGAACATATAAGAAGAAATCAAATAGAACAAACATAAGTCAAGATTCGGTCCGAAATGCGATTCAGGATATTGTAAAGAAAAGAGAAACGATTTCTTCTGCCGCAAGGAAATATGACATAAAACGACAGACCCTACAATCTAGGCTAAAAAAACGAGATCCGTTGAGAGGATCATCGGATTCTGAATCCGAAAACGAATCCAAGTTTCAATCTAAGTAGGTACACCTCTCAACAAACATTCACAAAAGTTCAAGAAGAAGAACTCTCAATATTATGTCAAAAAGTCTGCGTTCTACCACTTTGGTTTAACTTATTTCGCATTCCGAAAACTTGCATATGAATTTGAAATCAAAAATAACTTGTCATATCCAAGCAATTGGAATTCTCTAAAGCAAGCTTACGAAGATTGGCTTTATGGGTTCTTAAAGCGGAATCCAACCATTTCATTAAGAAAGCCAGAAAACATAAGCGTGGCTCGAGTTAAAGGGCTTAATAAAGAAGAAGTCGAAATTTACTTCACCAATCTTCAGAAGCTTTATGAGACATATAGTTTTCTTCCAAAAGATATCTACAACCTGGATGAATCCGGAATAACGACCGTGTTGGATACACCAAAGGTAAAATGATACTTGATGTTGATTGATTTTTAAATTTGAACGATTTTTAATAACTTGGTAACAGGTGCTCGCCCAAAAAGGTCAGAGAAGTGTTTGTCAGGTCACTTCGGCTGAACGAGGCACTCTCGTCGTCGTTGTAGGCATCATAAATGCAATTGGGAACCCTTGCCTCCAGTTTTTGTGTACCCACGACAGAGACATAATCCAAGGTTTGCGATCGGAAGCTTCCCCAGATCATTAGTCCTAACAATAAAAAGTTTCTATATTGTAATATTCGGCTTGGTCCGACAATTAAAACTTATTCACTTTTTAAATAAAACACAAATTCACTTTATTCAAATCACTCACAAACTTATTTATTCAACACTTTCAATTATAACTTTTCAAACACAGTGTACTTTACTTATCGCAGTTCACAATCAACTCATTCGCCTCGCCACCAAACGGCTATTTATATCAAAAATGATGGGTTCTAGAAACTACTATTGGTTCCTATTAGTTCTTGGGGAAGCTGAAAGTTCGAGAAAAAATACTGGGATTTTTGTAGGGGCTAACGTTCTTAATGCTAAACAAAAAGTTTCTCTTAATCTTAATTAATTATTGCCCCTCACGAGTGTTTACTACTACAATTAAACGATATTAAGTAAAGAGAGTATGTACATTAAATAAACAAGAGATACAGAGTAAGTAAAGAGAGTAATGAAAAGTGTGTACATTAAATATAGAAAGAGATACAGAGTAAGTAAAGAGAGTAAGAAAAGTGTGTACATTAAATATAGGAAGAGATACAGAGAGTAAGAGATAATAAAGTATACACATTAGTATTAGACATTACAATAGAAGGAGATACAGAGCGTATGAGATAAATAAAGTGTATACACATTACAATATATATTTAATTTTGTTTTGATCAAATTTCCTTTTTAGGCAGAAATAAGATCTCTTTGAACAAACTTTTCATGTATTTCTTAAAGTTATTTTCAATGCCCAATGTACCCCATTGAGTGACGAAACTGCCCCGGTCGGGGGCACATTCGTTAAAAAAAATGAAATTGCAAAACCGCTAGCATTGAAATTTGATAAGTAAAATAAACACTTTTTCTTCTTTAAATTGAAGACAAATATTGAATCTACATCATGAGCCAAAAAAATTATATTTTATTTATAAACAACGAAAATATTGTATGATAAACAAAAAACTGACGAATGTGCCCCAGTTTACCATATATCCGCTTCTCTTGAGTGAGAGAGATGCATAGGCATACGACGCAAACTTCTAGCGTCTTGAGCTTTCGCAAATCATTATTGTATATCAACTAATCAACTACTCTATCCTCTGAGCCATGGCCACCTGCAATATATTTACTTATTTTTTCTTAATTTTGTGAATCTCCAATTTTTGCATATCTCAATGTTTTAAGGTCACTAATAGCGTTTTTTTTTTGGTAATCCGGAATTGTACACAGAACTGTCCGATTCCGGATTCCAAACGAACAGGCAAACACATTTTTTTGCTTCTAAGGGTTGAATGGTTGTGTATTTGTGCAGAAATGCAGATGACATGACATTGTTTTTATTTTCTTTATTTGTAAACATGGCAGCGAGTACGTATGTGCGAGTGTGTGCATGTATGCGTGATTCTGTTTTTGATTCTGACTTCAAATTCGGAATCGTTTTTCTGTTCTATTCAGAACAAGAACTGTCATCTTGTGCCAAGTGAACGAGTACGGAACTATTCGGAACAGTTCCGGACGACAAAAAAAAACGCTATAAAATCCGAATCAACCCTTTTTATCATGATGTCTATGTGTGCGTATGTACATATGTGCATTACGTTTTTTCTGTTTGATTATCTCATTAGGGGGGTTTACATGGTCACACATGGTGTGACAACATGGTGTGAATATGACGATTTTGATCATGTAAACGCTAAAACAACCGCTTGACACACCATGTTGGATGGTTTTCCATTTTTTTGGAAAACCTGGTTGTGTGTCACACCATCCAACCTTTGTAAACACATGTTGTACAACTGAAGCCATTTCGTCGACGTTAAATTCATTGCGTTTTGAAATTTTGGTTGAAAATACTGTCAATTTGCAATAATGTTTTTTGGAGGGAATTTTTTTGAAATTTACAAAAGTCATTCGGAATTGTGGAAAGTAAATTGAAGCTAAAATTTTACTCGCCATAGTATGATTACACTCTAGAAGAAAAATCACAAACTGATGTTGTACAACATCGTTTTTCGTGTAAACGCAATTCTGTCATGCCGTTGTCCAACCATGTTGTCACACCATGTGTGACCATGTAAACCCCCCTATTATCGTATTGTCATGAAATTGGTCTCACTCGACGCGGAATTGATTGAGAGTTGATAAAGTTTTCAGCGAAATCGGTGAAGTGGTTTTTTAAAGGAAAGAAAAAACTAAAAAAATTTAACCATGAATCGGTTCTAGCTCACAGAACGCGCAAAAATAGTGTTCATTAAATGTAATCGTTCAGTTGTTGCAACCCAGCATCAAAAGTATCGCGGTCGTTCTGAGCCTAAAAGTGACACTATTCATCGTCATCGCTTAGCTTCGAATTTTAAGACGGTCAAAATCCTCAATTTCCTGGGACGCGTGACATTGAAATGGAAGATATTGACTGGCCACCGAGATCGCCCGACTTAACGGCACCTGGCTTTTTCTTGTGGGGATTTTTGAAAAGCAAAGTGTATGCAACCAAACCGAAGACTTTAAACGAGACGAAATCACAGTGATATCCCCCGAGATGCTGGAAAATGTCATGGAAAATGTCACAAAAAAGCTGAATATTATATCCACAATGAAGGTAGTCATTTGATTGGCATTGTTTTTCAAAACTTAAAAATTGGAAACCTTCAAATTTGATAGAAATATGTAAATAGTTTTTCAAAATCTATTGAGAATTGTTCAAGTTATTTAATATTTACATATTCCATCGACCAACCCTTACTGGCATTCAATAATATTAGATTTTTGAGAGCTGTTTGAAGATGCCAAAGTACAAGTTTTTACGTTGAAAAATACTGGGTATTTAGATTTCCGAGATTTTCACCTTATATGAATGACATAAAATTACAGGACTTTTTATAGTAGGAGAGCCGCTGAAGACCGACCTTCACCGAACTGTTAACCGGCTGAAACTTTTTTTTATGAAATTTAGTTTGAAAACATATATGAATATGATAGCTTGCCTAACGAAAAGTGTGCCAGGCTATATTAAATTTAACTTTATTTTAATCAATAACTAACTCCTCCTTCACCCATATGTTAAAATAAAACGTTGTGCCACATAGCCATATGTGTAAGTAGGCTTGAGACAAGAAAAAAATTGTATGGGAGAGGGGGGCCTATTCCACCCGTTTAGCCAGGAGGG
Organism: Sphaerophoria taeniata; assembly: GCA_943590905.1. Classification (NCBI taxonomy): domain Eukaryota; kingdom Metazoa; phylum Arthropoda; class Insecta; order Diptera; family Syrphidae; genus Sphaerophoria; species Sphaerophoria taeniata. The sequence goes on along the minus strand of OX016540.1, from coordinate 223,856,183 downwards.
GCAGTTTTCTGAAAAATTGGCTTATTTAAAAAAAAAAATATTAAAAATCAACGGCTTCATCTACAACAACGTGTTATACCTTTCTGCAAAGCCAAAAACTTAGGCTTTCATTTTGTATTTAAATTTAGTTGTTTTAAATAATAGTTTTAGAAAAAATAATTTTCAAACTCAAAATTTTGCAAAAAAAAAAATTTTGTTAAATTTTTAGTTAATTTTTTTTCAACATTTTATGTGATTAAGAACTTATTTTGCTTTCAACATTCAATTCTGTTAATAATTTTGAATATAAAAAACAGTAACGTAAAAATAAAAAAGTTTATTTTTAAAGCAAAAAGTGATTTTGGTTTTTTCTTTATTTCTCGACAATGGCAAGGTATTTTTCAATCCGGTTTACTGTGTTCGACTAAAAATTAAAAACAGCATTGAATATTGAAAACAAAATTAGTACTTACCAACATAAAATTTTGAAAAAATTAGTTCGAAATTTAAGAAAATTTTTTTTTTTCAAAATTTTAAGTTTGAAAATTAATTTTTCTAAAACTATTATTTAAAACAATCAAATTTAAATACAAAATGAAAGCCTAAGTTTTTGGCTTTGCAGATAGGTATAACACGTTGTTGTAGATGAAGCCGTTGATTTTTAATATTTTTTTAAAAAATAAGCCAATTTTTCAGAAAACTGCCCCTCCTGACTAAACGGGGGGAATAGGCCCCCCTCTCCCATACAATTTTTTTCTTGTCTCAAGCCTACTTACACATATGGCTATGTGGCACAACGTTTTATTTTAACATATGGGTAAAGGAGGAGTTAGTTATTGATTAGCCTGGCACACTTTTCGTTAGGCAAGCTATCATATTCATATATGTTTTCAAACTAAATTTCATAAAAAAAGTTTCAGCCGGTTAACAGTTCGGTGAAGGTCGGCCTTCAGCGGCTCTTAGACTATTACAGTTTTTGGCAATTAATTTCGATTTTGATGAAATTTTGTGTGATACCCAATTAAACTTTTAAGTGGACCCGACAAACTTTATTCTGTCAAAAGTTCGAAAATTAAAGCTTAGAAATGTAAGCCTTCACCTGAACATGTAAGCGGATGTTTATGAAATTATGTGCGTATTTTTGAATACATTAATAAAATGGTAAAGGCCTTTAGAGCTTACAAGCGACGACTAGAAATTAAAGTAAGTAAAAATGAGAATGAGCAGTTGCCCGAAGCTTAGCGGTTAGGTGCGTTGGCTGCTAATCAAAACGTCGTGGGTTCAAGTCCTACTCGTGCCCATAAAAAGTTTTTATTTCATCTTTCACGGGTACTGCCTCTTGCGAAGAATTGACAAAACTTCCAAGAGTATCAATCTGTCATGAAAAAGTGCTTCTCAACTTTGCCGTTCGGAATCGGCGTTAAATTGTAGGTCCCCTCAATTCTTCACACGCACTCAGAGAATTGTTGATGAGAGTAAGCCACTTAGGCCTTGGCTCTTCAAGAGCTGTCGCGCCACTCTGTTTATTTATTTATTTTATTTAAAAAAAATGAGAAATGCATATCTGTATTCAACTGAATTGGGGAATGATTAAGATATGTAACCCAGAAATCAAGCGGTTCTGACTGACGTTGTCGTAATGGAGAGAACAAATATAGTGTATGCAGTATTGCTTCAAGCTCTTCAATGAACGTAAAACTGACATGTAAAAATGCTGACTAATATTTTACTACAGTAAATAAATTTTTTTAAGTTAATAAAAATGTCCCCAGCATTCAGTTTTTAGGCAAAGTATAAAATTTTCAATTGCTTTTGATAGAAAAATGCATGTCGGGTCGGCTAGTCAATATATTAAATGTAAGATTTCATATGACATATGTATGTATTTCTTACCTTAAAACACCGTTTGCAGTCCCCTAAGTCGCCATATTTCCAGCAGTCAAAGACTTAGCGGGTCAGGGTATTGTCGTAAAAACAGGGTCAAAGATTACCCGAAGAACTTTCATCTCCAATCAAATCGGTGCGTGGCAAACTCTATGCTCTTGAACCTGGCAATGTGCTCAATGTGGTTGCACCAACATTGTCGTCACGTTAAGATTTCATCCACATTCTGGTACAAGTCGTATTGTTTCCGGTTTTATCTCTTTCTCCGAGCGGAGACATTTCTTTGACTTAAGCTTTTGAATTGGAATCCTGTACGTTTCATAAGAAAGCAAAATTGTTTTTGGACACACGTCATACATTTGGATATTTCGAAACCCCAAATCCTATAATCCCTGTCCATAATTTCTTTAAAACGAATTGAAATCATTATTTATAGTCCAATGGAGAATAAATTCAAGGTGTGTTTGTGTATAGTACAAAAGCGTGTCGTACATTATCCTTCATATGCTTCCATGACAACCGCTTTGGCCAAGACAGAAAGCATTTTACATTTTCACAGCAATTCACAAAAATAGTATTGAAGTAAATTCCAAACCTAGCACAATGGCCGAAGACAATTCCTGGGTTTTTGACTCCTTAGTGTGCTTCTTGCATGGTCCTGTTTGGAACGCACCTCTGCAGACATTCATAGAAGAGAAATCATTAAGTATACAAAATATACCTTCAAGCTTGAAAGAACCCCAACATTCTAACGCTTCCCTTAAAGTTTTTGATCCTAACATCCAGCCAGACGAATCGAATCCCGAATACATCAAAATTCACGATGAGTACAAGAATCTGGTTGACTTTATGTTGGGCAGCTTTATGGAAGAGATGCAGATAACTCCCGAGCAATTTGAAATCGCTTGTCTGGAAGGACGCAGCCAAAAAGCCGAGAATTCATTCAATTTTCATCAAGGACTTTTTCAGCAGGTGAAAAGAATAAAGGAAACCCGAACTCGAGGATTTAATTTTCTTTATTTTGGGTTAGATCTGGGCAGCCAATGACATAAAAATGTTCATTCGGATGATGACTCAGCGCAACGTTGAAATTCAATTACAAGCACTGGATTTGATTGAGAGGAGGCAGCAATCAATGTCCTTGGAGAAGGACGAAGCACAAGAGAATACATTGACAGAGTAACTCACATTTTATTCCCTTTTTTGCTAGCTGTAGAATTCTTATTTCTTATAGAAACCCACTAGAGAGTTATCCCGATGCTGAAGAACTAATAGCGAAATCAGTCGAAAAGGATTTCGCCACTCCAGAGGCCTCGGTAACCCCGGACGAACCGGAAGTCTCTGATAAGTTCGAAAGACTCAATATATTCTTTGAACATCAGAAGGTATCACAGCACCAAATGTATTCCGAATTTGTTCTTGTTTAATTTTTGTTTGTAGATTGATCCGGAGGACATTCAGTCCCGACAGGAGTACCTTCGTCAACAAAGGGATAAAATTATTGCCATTAAGAAAAAGACACGCGCCAAGCAGTTAAATGATTCAACGGAGAAAAGTGATAGGCCGTCATCGGCCCAAGTGGCACAAAAGATTCTGGACGGTGATTCGGAAGATGTGTTAGGTGGCGGTGGTGCTGGTCATTCGGCGTCGATGCTGCTGCGCAAGACTTTGGCGAAACGTTTGCGTACGGAAGTTGTTGAGCAACAGTCTTAACTCTTAAGATAAACTCAGTTTTTGTTTGGAAATTCCGTCATTCATCAAAAATAATTATCTATTTCATTCACTTACTCATGTCTTTTGAACTTATTTACACGAGATGGAGGTGGCATACTTCAAGATGGTTGAAGTCCTTTACCACTTGGATATTCCACTTGATTTGCGGTTTCTTAACGAAACAAATCTCCGGTTGACGATTCGTCGAAACTCGTTTTTGGTATGAAGCCGTAGTTTTTTTCCGACCATGATGGAGCGGCCGACCAACACAAGTCCTTGGCACGACGCAGATTTCAATATTGTTCGTAGATGGCTACGATTGAGTTCTCGGAGAGGATACGGTGCGGTGGGTAGAAAATTCTTAGAGATTGTACGAATCGGAGAGAATTCGGCTCCGATCGGATAAGGCTGTGTTTGTCAGTGTTGGGTCAATTGAAGGAGAAGGACACTTGATTGCCTAACGTGGATTGTTTTAACTTTCCGCGCACCTCGTTCCCGTCGTTGCACCCTCTATTTCCTCGATCTTACATTTCCTTACCCTTTTTCCTTCTCAGAAATGTAAATGCTCGCATTTCTTATTTCCTGCGTATAGGGCCTCCAACAGGCTCGAGTCCATTTTTACATTGCTGCTTTGTTTGGCTCTTGTTTAGATTAATGTTGTGAGCTGAGGTAAGCTTGCCGGTCCATCCAGGCTTTCGAATTAGAGAGTACCAGAACTTTAATGTCAGCTCAGCTTTATTTACTTTCTGAATGTATGTAATTGAATAAGCCGTGCCTGGCGGTCTCATAGGTTAAAGTTAGAAGAATGGGTGGAACGAATCCGGGGAATCAACTGACCAATTCGCATCATAATTTTTGTCTCGTACAGACGCCAAAGCCAAACCCACCAACAACACTTGCACAACGTCTGCCTCAAAATAAACCGAAATAAAAATCACAACGCCCAAAGTCCAATGCAAGAAAACGTCTGATCATTTGCAATTTATGTTTTTACGATTCACATTGTCTTCCTACGGAATAATATGTAAGCAGACCCCGCTGAGCGTCTGTGAATTAAAAAGGGTGCTCGCTGAAACCGATACAATGGTTAGGCGCATTGCAATGGTTTTGTCTTTGTGATAGACTGTTCCAGTGGGGTATGGCTTTACATATCCAGTGCATAATTTTTTTCTACGCAGGGGATTGTAGGCTGCTTTAAAATTGCGGCAGGCATCCCCTCATCAAATTTCTTCAGTTGATTCCCAGTCATTTCGTCTGTTTTATTTTTATAGATCTACTAAGATTGAGTGGCATATTGTGTGATTTATACTTTTTGATATATAAAAATGGGCGTAGGAAGAGAAATTGTAATTCTGTCATTGCAAGACGGGGATTGCGTTCGTCATTTAGACTCTTAAAGTTTCGGCCAGCCAAACTCCTTCTTATAGGTCCTAATTAAAAATGAGCCATAGAAGCCCAATAAAGTTTCTATTTTTGACGCCACATCGTTGACTTCAAAGTGAATTCACACTTACTAGCCTATTCCATTTATCGGGTATGGCAACGCGCCTTGGTGACGGCCCTGCCGAGAAATACACCCCTACTATCGCTGGCGAGTCGAACGTAAAAACGTGTAAGTCTGAGATTTTCGTATTACGGTTGGCGAATTGAGAACCTTATATTCGACTTAATGTCAAAGATAGATTATGATGATATGATTTCTTGGTATGCTGCTCGATATGCTTCCTTGGGTGATCTCCTTCACTGCAGGTTTAAGGTTGTAAAATGGGCGGATACGTGTGACTGCAGTTAAATAAATAACCGTCATTCGATTTTGTCCATTCAAATTTGATTTGAGATTTGAAGTTTGAAGAGTATGTAATGATGCATTACAAATTCAGTCACCACACACACCCAATTCAAATCTCTGTGATAAAAACACATGCAAAATTGTAATACGCCGTGATAGAATTCACACTCAACCAAACGAGGTCAAAACCAATACAACCCTACGTATATCACATTTGGTTTTTCCCAAAAGGTTGACTACTAGAGGCTAAAGAAGAAGTGAAAGGCAACTTCGAAAACCGATAACCAAAGTATAAGAATAAATACCAGTGAACGAGTTGAGAAGTGAGAACACATCAGTCTGACTCCGACCGCCGAGGAGTAATGACCATAGGTAAGATACTGAATATATAACAAAGGCTTGCCCTCCACCAGTGGTAAGGGGCTTCTTGTGAAATATTCAGTTCGTCGCTAGCCAATCTAAAGAACAAGGTAAGTGTAATATCAGTCTCGATTGCGATTGTACCGGTTTCGACCGCGATTACCCACGTTTAGTGGCGATCAACCTGCTTATAAAGCGATAATACGTTTCGGCGGCGATTGTACCGGTTTCAACAGCGATTACCAACGTCAAGTGGAGATTAACCAGTTTCATTTACAGTAGGCGATACCCGTTAGTTAAATGCATACATAACCAGTATCTGAGGCCCAGCAAAAGCAGGAGAGAAACACATACCGGTATCCCGACGAGATTAGAGAATACTATACAAATTGTACAGCAATAATTGACGATTTCAATAAAAGAAATAGACCTTAAGCTAAATTTCCGTATTTTATTTAACAAACTTTGGACTTCCCTGAGCATAGCTCAGGGGCCTGATTATAAGATTCACGGCGGATCGTTTTCAATTCGACCTTCTAAATTCGACTCGCTTCGTATTCCCTTATCAACGAATTCAAGGCGGAGCGAAAATATTTCTTCCAATATTCCTGTGATTGCACACTTTTGGTTTGAATATTTCTACTAATATTCCACTGATTTGAATAAACACGCCTGTGAATCCGCCAAAAAAAACTGTGGAATTTCAACTCGCCAGCAAACATGGACATTTCAAATTCGCCTTCGAATTCGTTAATTGGGCGAATTCAAATCGAAGAAGGCGAAAGCGAAAGCAATATTTGAAAAAATGTCCAACTCGCTAGCTGACGATCCAAAGATATCTCTTCTAATTTCTTGTAGATTTGGACAAGATCCTAGAAACGTGCATGTTGCAGACTTCGCACTCGAGAGGCAGGTCTGGTCTGTGAGGAATGAAGTTGAGACGAAGCATTTCCCCTCTTGCACGCAGTATAAAAGCTATCATCTCCGTAGAATTTCTGTCATTAAAATAATTTCGAGGACCTAGGTCAAACTGCAGTTTACTGTAGTATTCTCTGTATTGCGATGCTTTGGCCTAGTTGATGAAGTTCTGATGGAATTGTTCATCTAATTTCATCAACAACTGATACAAAGTTCGTTTTAAAGCTGTTTGATCTTCAAGATTTAATTCAAGTGTTTCCTCCAGAGAATTAGAAATATCATACCACACTCCGACAAAGTTAAGGCTGTTTGAAATCAGATAGTCTAAAACTCTCTTAATCAGTCTCGAGGAGTTCATTTTTTGTAGTTTCAATAAATAATCGAAGTGGGCTTTAAGGGTCTCAATTAATAGCGGAGGTAACCCTGTTTCAATATGAAGCATGTAGTTTGGGGTCGTCGAAGGGAGAGAGAAAACTCGTTTCAAGAAGATTTCTATGCAACTTTTCAACATCCTCATATTCTTTATAGCCGCACGCCGGTGCTGAATATAGCATGATCGATTTGGCCACTGCTTGAAAAAGTCTGTATTTAGTAGAGTGATGGATAGCTTTATTAGCGACACATTTTTTCCATGCAATACATAATGCAGCTTTGGCTTCTTGAAGTTTAGCAGTGATATGCTTTTTTAATACAGAGATTACTTGTTATAGTCTTAAAATCTTTGACTACTTTAATTACCTGTCCTTGAAAGTTCAATTTTTCCTCACTGGTGTATTTTCCCTGTCCCGCTCTAAAAATCAATATCGGAGCGGAATTTTCTCCGACTTCCTCTGAATTGGAGACATTTTGCTTGTCGGAGAACTACCTCGAAGCAAATTTCGGAGGGAATCGGAGAAAATTCCGCTCCGACGGTTACCTCGATTGGGCTGTATATTTGATTTCTCGAGATTAACTAATAAGTTCCAAGTGACACAATATTTCTCCAGTTTCCTTATCATATCTAGGAGACGAGTAGGCGATTCTGCTAAAAGCACGATGTCATCAGCGTATAGTAGACCCGGTATCGTTTCATCTGTGATCTTCACCCCATCTCCAACATGCTCCACCAAGTCGTCAATAAATAGAGTGAACAGGAGAGTACTCAAAGCACAGCCTTGTTAAAGACCCATTGTCCCATTGAGGAACGTTATCTGACAGACTGTCTCTGTCTCATATCGATATGTAGTCCTTAGCGTAGAGAGCTCTTAAAATATTGATCACTTTGGTAGATACACCGATGTTTGATAGTTTATAAAAGAGAGCCTCTCTATCTATACTATCAAATGCCGCCTTAAAATCGATAAAGAAAGCGTATAGTTTTTAACCTTGCTGAAGATGTAATTCCGCGATATTTGAGAGCAGAAATACTTGGTCTATTGTCGAGTAACCAGATCTTAAACCGGCTTGAAGCTCACTAAGTTTATGCTTACCAGCAACCCAATCTGAAAGCCTGGAAAAGAGCATGCTTGTAAACAGCTTGATTGCTGAGTTCAAAAAGGAAATTCCTCTAAAGTTATTTGGGACAGCAGGGTTTCCTTTTTTAAACAGTGGAAAGATAACAGAGGATAAGAAAGTTGAGCGCACGGCCATGGTCTGGAAGATGGTATTGTAGCATTTAAAAAGTGCAGATAAGTAGTCAGTCGAAGCATACTTGAAGAATTCAACAGGTATTCTATCTATTCCTACTGCTTTGTTGTTTCTTTTTTTTCGGAGAAATCGGAGTCCAGCGATTCATCCTCGATCAGAGGTATTGCATATCGGAATTTTAAGGTCCTGCATTCCTTATTTAGAAGTGCAGAAAAGTGGAACTTTAGAACTGACGCTTTAAGCTCACAAGCAATACTTGGTTTCGTTCCATTTAAATGCTATTTTCATTACCTACCAGAGGTCGGCAGAAGATCTAAAAAAAAAAAAAATAGGGTGGCGTGACAGCTCTTGAAGAGCCAAGGCCTAAGTGGCTTCTTCTCATCAACAATTCTCTGGGTGCGTGTGAAGAATTGAGGGGACCTACAATTTAACGCCAATTCCAAACAGCAAAATTGAGAAGCAATTTTTCATGACAGATTGATACTCTTGGAAGATAAGAAGAATGGGCCCGAATAGGACTCGAACCCACGACGTTCGGTTTAGCAAGCAACGCACCTAAACACTAAGCTACGGACACTGCTTGGCACAAGATCTAGCCGATAATAAAGATCCTACTAATCTCATGTTGTAGCTTTCTTTCTTTTGAAAACAAAGTGTTTTGTATTTTTTGTTAGCTTCTACATAAAGGGTGTCCCAAAATTAACGCAAGATTTGGATTTGCCGCCATTTGTGCAGTGAAGTGTTGGCAACCCTGAAAAAAAAGCAATTTGACAGCTAACAGTATAGGGTTATTAAAAATGTCGAAAAACAAATGCATCCACCAACGCGTGACTGTATGGTGTGGATTTTGGGCTGGAGGCATAATTGGGCCATATTTTTTTGAAAATGATGCTGGTCAAGCAGTGACTGTTACTGGTGCTCGATATCGCGACATGATTACACAGTTCTTTCTGCCAAAATTGGATGATATTGATGTGTCCAATATGTGGTTTCAACAAGACGGTGCCACATGTCATATAGCCCGTGAAACAATTCAATTACTGCATGAGACATTTCCAGGTCGTGTACTCTCTCGTTTCGGTGATCAAAATTGGCCTCCTAGATCGTGTGATTTAACACCATTAGACTTCTTTTTATGGGGTTATTTGAAATCACAAGTCTATGTCAACAAGCCCACAACCACCCGTGCATTAACGGAGGAGATTCAACGCTGCATCAACGAAATTCAGCCACATTTATGCAGAATGGTCATGGAAAATTTCAACAAAAGAGTGCGCATGTGCATGCAAAGCCGTGGAGGCCATTTGTCCGATGTGTTATTCCATACATAACCCTATCCTATGTACTTTACGAGTCAATAAAAATATAACTATCAATAGACTAAAAACGGCGTTTTCTATTTCATTCAAATCTTGCGTTAATTTTGGGACATCCTTTACAAAAGCTTGAAGGCGGAATATTGTGTGAACGAAATAAGGCTAGATAAGAAAACTAGAGATTCCTAGCATTTTCACATTCGATGTCAAACCAGTCTTTTTTGTATACTTGCTTCTGCTTATGCCTGTTCGCTGGATTTGCTTGTCTTGGGACAACCTTCACTAGCAAGTCTTCCATGACAGGAGCTGGTGAATACTCATGGATCAGTGCTAGTTCCGTACTCAAACGACGATGGTAGTTCCGAAGAAGACTTTCGTTCCACTTTAATTTCGGGGTTCCCGCTAAACAAGAAACATCCAAAATCCATTCTGTATCCATTCTGTTAAGAGAAATAAATAAAAAAAACAGTTGCAATTACTTTTTCAAAAAATGCTCTTTAATGCATTTCTTTGAAATTGATTTATAAGCATATTTTGTTGTTATTTTATTTATTATTAATTTTAATTTTAATTATTTTTCATTTCCTTAAAAACATAAAACATCAAAACGAATCCGTTTTTTGAACATGTAATATTTATAGTGATTTTCTTCGTTCCTTCCTTTTTCCTTTGCATGTTTCTCTTCTTTCACAATTACTTTACTTTACTTTACGTTACGTTACTTTAATTTTATTTTTTTTATCAATTTTTTTGTTTTTCTTGTTTTTACAACTAATATGGTGGTTTGTTTTGCAAGTGATGACTGTCTACGTTTAAATTATTAATTTTTTTTTGTTTTTGTTTATTAATATTATTTTATTAGTTACCATGTAAGATTTTTTGTTTTTGTTTTTTTCGTCACACTTGAATTAAATTTTAAATTTTCATAAATTTTCCATCTTCTTCGTTTTATAAATACAAATTACAAATAATACATTTACACGAATTATAGTTACACAATTAAAATTAAGAAAAAAAAATTATAGTTATAATTAAATAAGAAATTTATCAACAATTAAAGTTTTTTTTTTATTTATTTTTCTTTTAGTGGACTTTTGTTGCTGGTGGTGGTGGTGTTGAGAGAGTTTGGTGTTGCCAAACGAAACAAAAAATAAAAATTCTTAATTCATTGTGTCTGTGTGTAAGTTGTGTTGGCGATGGAGTCCTGAGATGAAGGGTAAACATTAATACAGAACAAATTTGTGTCCAAAAATCATTTTGCATTAAAAAAAAATAATAATAACACACAGCCGCCGGTCAATTGTTAACAAAATAAAAATTGTTTTTATTATTTTCTGGTTCTATTTTTTTTTGTTGCTTTTGTTTTCTTTGTACAATTGTGTTTTTTATTGTTAAAAAGAGAAAAAAAATTAAGTTTTAATTTAAAGTTAAGAAAAAAACATAATTTTACATTTTTTAGTTTCTTTGTAGTTAAATTCAATTTGAAATTCTTCAGCTTCATATTTTTGTGTGTGTGTTTGTTGGTTAAAAAAATGATAAAATAATAATTTATAGAGTTGTCTATTTTTTTTGTTGTGAAACTGAGAGAAAATCGACCACTTTGTGCTTTCTTCTTGTTTTATTCCTTTTTTTGCGAATTCATTTGCTGTTTTTTGGGGGTTATGTTGAGGGGGTACTTTAAATTGTTTATAATAGTTTGAATCTGGGGTTTGGGTACTTAAATGTTTATGGACTCAATTGTTGAGCGTGTTTTGTGAGATTTTCCAACCATAAACTTGCGTGGAAATTTTGCCGATCCTGGTGTATTAGCGGAAACGTGACAGGAGCAAAATCGGGGACAATGATTGGTGTTGTTGATGAGATTGCTGCTGTTGCTGTCGACGATGACGACGACGACGATGACGATGACGACGGATAAGCCCTCTTGTGATGGTCATCTTTTGCTTTGGAACTTCTGTGCCTTTTTCGGATCGGCATAATGCGAATTGATTTAATTCTATTTGGTGTCGAATCAGTTGCAGCAGCTAATGGTGATGTTGTTGCAGATTCAAATGATTTAGTAGTAGCTGTTGTTGTTGTTGTTGTTGTTGTTGTTTGAATGAATGAATTGTCTACAAGTGTGGTTGATTTATCTGATGATGGGTATTTGATTAATATTACACGTTTTAATGATTGGCGTTCGGGGTCTTGCTGTTGTTGTTGTTGTTGTGGTTTTGGCTTAATTAAAAATCTTATCTTTCAGCTCATTTTGACACGCTTCCTTGGTGGTCCAATTGGTGGGATTTGTTGTGTGGCGAGCGCTCGAAATGCCTCAGCTATTAAATGCGAATGCGTTGTTATCATATTCTGCCATCCGCTTGTTTCCATAACATCTGTGGCATGACTGTTTTTTGAAAAAACGGAAAATTTTAAGGTTAGAAATGATTTGTTGTTGACTTGTTGTTGATTTTAAACTTACGTATTGATAAAATCTATCGTTTGTGCTTTCAATTGATCCGCACTATGGAGATCGGCTAAAATTAAGGTTTCAGCTGCTGTTTCAACAGAAAGATTAACACACAGCGCTTCTTCACACATCACTTTTAATTTTTCTAATGCGTACTGAAAGGGAAATTTCAGAAAAAGAAATTTTTAGTGAATTTTGTCGATATTTTGGTATCTAAGATTAAAATATTTGTTTTATTATAATTTTTTTTTGTTGTTCAAATGTAAGCTACCCCTCAATGTTCGAAACGTCAAACATCATCGACTCATGTTCGAAGACTAAAACGTCATCGATGCTGTTTGACGTTTGCGACAGAGAGTTCTCTCTTTTTTCGAAATATAAATTAGTCTTATTCTTTCTTTTGTACCGGCAAGAACAATTGTTAAAATAAAACTTAGACTTTAATAAAATAAAACTAAAGAAAATTAGACTTTAATAGTTTGTATTGCTATTACTATTTGCCGAAGGTTTACTCAGTTTGGGTGTTTTGGGTGTCGTTGGATCTGGGGTCATATACTGTATCTTTTCCTACACACCAAGTGCTTACTTTACCTCCGGGTACTGGTTATATCACTAGATATAACTTGCGAAACTTGTAAGCGCGAGTGCAAAACAGACAAACAGAAGTACTTAAACAACAATGGCCCTACAAATTTGGAGGTTGGTGCAAGGGGCTAACAACCCATCCACAGCATCGGATAATGACCCCCCTCTTATGGTAACCAGACCCGAACCGACAACAAACTACGCATTGAGGGTTTGTACTGGGAATGAAAGAAAACTTGGAGACTGCAATGCAAAAATCGGGAAGGAAGGCACAGCCTCCACGAATTTACAACAGATAACGGCTTCAATCGACTTTGCTGCAGCTCGTAATACGGTGATAAGTAGCACTAGGTTTCCAACACGAAAGATCTACACAACAACCTGGCGATCTCCGGATGGTCAATCCACCAATCAAATCGACCATGTGCTATGCTAATCGGCGCAAGGCACGCATCCAACATCTTGAACGTGCGCACTTTCTGAGGAGCTAATGTCGACTCTGACCACTTTTTTGCAGTGGCTAAGTTTAGAACACGTGCGACCCAAAGAAAGAAGTTCAACATCGGTTGCCTTATCACTCCGGATAATGCCAGAGACTACAGTGAGCACCTGAGTGAGTGACTCTCCGCCGTCCTCCCAAGTACCACAGATGTCAACACCTTGTGGAACTAATGTCGCGAAATAATAAAAAATGTAGCCGAGACCACCATAGGTTACCAGCCACCCCCGAAAAAGAACCCGTGGTATGATGATGAGTGCGCGATATTGAAAAGAGAGACGGAAAATGCACGTTTGCAGATGCTGCAACAGAAAACAAGAGCAGCAAGAGAAGAGTACCGCACGAAAAGGAGAAATGAAAAAAAAGACCCTGCGAAGGAAGAGAAGAGTATCTGCAGTTTCTCAGCTCAAAGATCTAGAAGAGTCTCGGGCCAAGAACAACACCCGGCGGCATTTCTTTAAAAGGTCGAAGCAATTAGCTTCTGGTTTCAGAACCGGGACACAAGCTCTTCGAAACAGTGAAGGAAACCTAGTCACCGAAGCACAGGGAATTGTGGATGTCGTCAAGCAGCACTTTCAACAGCTGCTGAATGCGCATAATGTCAAGCGAGCCAATGACGAAAGAGAAGCAAGACCAGTCAATGAAGACCCACACCCAGGCCCGGCCGCCATCACAGAAGAGGTGGAAAAAGCCATTCAACAGCTTAAAAACAACAAGTTTGCCGTGTTGGATCGCATACCTGGTGTGGAACTCTTTAAATATGAACTATGAGGCGTAACCCGTTCTCCAAAACAATAATCGGCACGTACCAGTGTGGCTTTAGGCCAGAACAACCATAGACCAAATATTCACACTGAGGCAGATCCCACCATCTTTTCATCGACTTCAAAGCAGCTTATGATAGCATCCACCGTCAAGAGCTTATGATGGCGATGTCTGAATTTGGCATCCCGAAACAAACTGATCCAGCTGTGCCGCATGACGTTTGTCTTGAAGTGAATGAGGAGTATATGCTATCAACAAGCGACACCTTAGTCGAGATCCGACGAAGAATTGCTTTAGCGAACTGCTGCTGCTTTGGTTTGGCAAAAACAAAGTGTCTGCTATACAATTCATTGATTTTACCAGTCCTACTCTATGGCGCCGAGTGCTGGACCAGTAAAAATGGGGAATTGATACTGGGCACTTTCGAAAGAAAAATTTTGCGACGAAATTTCGGTCCCGTCGGTACCAAGATGTGGATTTAGTCGAGAAAGCCAAGAAAAACTACTTTATTTGCTAGGCCACATCGAGCGAATGGACAACGTTCCAGCCAGGAAAGCCTTCTCGTCCCAGCCCCCAGGTTCGAGACGACAAGGAAAACCGAACCTACGGTACAAAGACCAAGTGACTGCGGATGCCAGAGGGCTTGGGTTTGGCTACTGGAGAGTGCATGCGAGGGACTGCTCCGATGGAAGGCTGTAGTGTCTCAGGCTGAGATTCTTCATGGATTGTGAGCCGGTTAAGTAAGTAAGGTACTATTTCAACGTAGGTTTACTCAGTTTAAAGCACTTCTTAGAGTTATCTCAGCTGGCATTTCTCCTGCTGAGTTCTGAATTATTTTTAGAGGACGTGGTGAAAAGATAAAGGACTTTCGAATTGACCCCTTCCGTCTTTGCCGGGCTCTCCTATCTTTAAAAGCAGAGGTATGGAATTTTCGAGCCCAATACCTCATAAAGCTCTTAGACCAAGCTTTTCCCGAAGCTATTCGCCTACAAACCCAGGGCGTTACGAGGTCAAGCTCGCGGAGATGGGAGATGAAGCCATAAAAACTCCAAGCAGCTCTCTCCGAAGCTGACAACACCTCAAACGGAGCTTCGTCTCGCTGCGCCCCGGGTGTGTGGGATAAACAGCTTTGGGGAGGGTTTAGTTTTTTTCCTTCATATTCTGAGGTCTGGAATGCCATACCTGATAGGTTTGCAGCTATGGAAACGACATCCCTGTCTGCATTTATTTTGAGGCCACATGAGACAGCGTCCATACGAACGAGCTTACAAATGAGATAACTCACGCGACTTAATCATGCTGCAAGAAGATGCTGTTGATATTAAGTGGGCTCGACTAGACTTTGAGATGTCCTGCGACTCAACGTCATTGAAAAAACTTTCATACCTAGCCAGAAAAATCTCGAATCGACGCACATTGCTCGGTCCTTCATAGGATCATGGCTCTTCATCACATGGCAAAAACATGGAGCATTGAAAACCAAAATCAGCGTTTTGTACGTTCTGAAAGGTTTAGAGCAATCACTAAGCAAATGTGGAGTACAGCCTCAACCAACTTGGCGTGTGAATCCAAACTGTTTTATTCGCGAAGGTTGAAAAAACCAAATAGAATGCGATGTTGGCTTTGAGCACACAATTGTGTGTGAGGCAACATTGTCATTTTCAGTTGGCTAGGCGCTCGTTGCTAGACTGCTAGCATTTGGGTCTTTGGGAGCAAAAAAGTAAAACTGTTCTACTTTGTTACCAACTCAATTTGCTTGGAATGGCTTTGCGCAATTTGTAACAGAAATGTCTGGTACTCCTTATTGAGTTCGAAGTTCGAACAGAATATCTTCTGTTTTCTGTTCTGATAACAAATCATTGAGCGTGATTCACCACTGTCACATGTGGAAGAGAAAAATAGAACAGTTTCTATCGCTTCAATTTTAATTGCAATTTATCCGGTTTCGTTGCATACTTTTTGGCGGCTTTCGAATTGGATTCTTCAACTTGTTGAATGCGATCGAAAATTATTATATTCCTGACTTATGCTACGTTCACACTTGACATAAAACCGAATTAGATACAGAGTGAATGGCAATTCGCTGTCACTTGCAATGGCAATTCGCTGCACTGACATTTAGTTTAACATTTGGCGTCGTTTGACAATGAGAAAAATGACATTTCCATGAGTGTGTTCATAGATCAGGTATGTTTGATTTACAGCAATTACTAGTGTAGTGGGTAGCGTTTAGAACTATTGGTTAACGGGAAGTGGGGTAGCGGGTAACAGGGTATACCAAGATAGCGTTTAGGGTAGCGATTACCGGTTAAGCGGGTAGCGTGTGTAAGTATTGGGTAGCGGGTAGTGGGTAAAAGGATATAACGGGGTAGCGGGTAGATGGTAGTGGAGAAGCGGGTGGTATGGTTGCGGGCTACAAAAGTCTAGGTCTCTTTTATATCGATTGAGGCAGTACGAAGTCTGTCAGGTCAGCTAGTTTAATATAAATTTACCTTATCAGCCGCAGCTAAGAGATCATCGGCCATTTTTTCCAAATTGGGAGCCTTCCCTGTATAGATGAAGCGTAGCATTTCTTTTAGTACCTCATGATCAACATCTGTTATGGCTACTCGATTTAATTTACGCTCCTCCATTTCATGTTCAAACATTGCAGCAAAGACATCACTTCGAGCTAGGAACGCGTTAGCATAGAAAAAAACGAAAAAAAAAATTGACAAACAATTAAAACCTCGAGTCCTGTTCTTATCACATGACATCTAACTTACCCGCTAAGATTGCTTTATGCGCTTGAAATTCACGTCCGCCAACCGCCAGTGTGACATCACTGAATTTCTCATTATCAAATAAATTTCCCAAATCCTCGGATAGCTTACATTCGGGAACTTTAAATTGTACGATATTTGATTGACCAGAGATATTAACACTATCAGCTACAACGCTAACTTCACAAAAAATTGTTAATTTATCTTCTGGCAGGAGACCGTTTGCTTCGTCCAATAGGAAATCTCGCCGGATGAATTTTTTGAAGCCCCAATCTTTGCCTTGTACGAAACGGTAAGCTCTGGAAAAATGAACAAAACAAAAGTTTTAGATGAATTTTGTGACAGAACAAAAAAAGAGAGAAAATTCAGTCATTCGCTATTGATGTCTGTGTGACATTATGCATTCATGAACTGTCAGTCGTTGAGAAGACATTTGCATAGCAAAAGAGTTACTGGCAACATTGACAGATAGGGACAGATTCTGAACGGAATAATAAATGCAAAAATTATTCAACAATCTTTTTTTCTTTACTCACTCTCTCAGTTATGTCTGGATTCATTCCTATCTGATATGTTGGCCTATTAATATCGATTTGAATATTTTGCTTGGAAGCAGGTTGTGGGGTTTTTCTGTTTTGCAAGTTCGAACAAGATTCAGATGAATATTTGTTGTGCCCTTGGAAACGAATATGGAAGTGTGGATACTGTTTTCATTGATTTTATTTAAACGGGCTTGTAAGTCAGATTTCAACAAAGTCCTTGAATTTTAATTACACGTCTCGTTGAAGAACTACAATTTGCTTGATAAGTTGAGTAAAACATCAAGATACCCGTTCAACTGGGCATCAACACATCCCTGGTCAGTAAGATGACATGTGACGTTTTGTTTTGCTGTCATTAAACACTTACAAAACGAACAAACCCCTTTTTCTTGGCCATGTAAGAGCTATTATGACTGTAGAAGCATTTTTAAGCCAATTCCTAAATCCATATGATTTTTTTTACGTTCCTTCTTCTACGGTTCTACCTCCAATGGAACAGGTTAAACCTCATTTTGAAATTTTTCGGACGATTCTGTTTTCAAAACGGAAGAGTTCCGTTTGTTAAAGTAAGTCTAATGGAATGGTTTCAAGAGATTTCTGGACTCTTCTTCTGGACGTCCAATGGAAAATGACACAACATTTACAGTTAAAGTCTGTCATCTGTCAGAGTGGATTTTTGTGCTGTCATAATAGTTTTGTATTAATGGACCCAATGTCAATTTTTTTTTTTTTATAATTTGCACCCACTCAAGGGATTTATTATACCCTTTTTAGGCCAGAGACACAGCGAGTGCATTAGGAAGAAGGCAAGCGGTTGGAAAGGAGGTGTCGGTGTGGAAGAGAGTTCCACATTCGCGTAGTACGACTGAAGAATGATTCTCTATACTTGAGAGTACGTCCGAAATTGGGCTCGAGGATGAACTGATGGGCAATCCTAATAGCGCGAGTATTACGGGTGAATTGCTTGAGGGGAGGAATGCAACTGGCTATTTCTCTAGGGCACTTACCGTAGAAGTAACGGTAGAATAAAGAAAGACATGAAACGTTACGACGGTGATCTAATGATTAGAATGACGCAGTGATGTCTCTGTGACCGATCATTCGTAGGGCTCTTTTTTGAATACCGTCCAAGAGGCTTAAGTATGTACCTGGAGCACCAGCCCAGAGATGAGAGTTTTACTCAAGCTTTGGACGGATATAAGTCTTATAGATAGTAGACAGATCAGACGGGGAAAAGAATTTCTTGCACCGTCTTAAGAAACCCAACCATCTTGCGGCATCTTTGGCGACATCGCAAATGTGCTCGTTCCACAAAAGGTGGTCAGGGATGCACATACCGAGAATCTCGAGATTTTCGGTTTCATTGATGCAAGTGACACTCATGGACAGTGGCAAAAGGGGTATATCTCGCTTTAACGATACAAGACAGCATTGGGTTTTCGAAGCATTAAACTCTACGTGATTTTGTGTTCTCTATAGAACAATGCTGTTTAGGTCAGAGATTAATGAGCTTATCATATTTAGTCGTTGCAGTTCCACACCCGAAAGGGAGGAATGTGAGTCTGGGAACGAATATGAAAAGCTAAGGGTACTATCGTCAGCAAAACAATGAATTGGATTAGAAGTTACAGACAAGAGGTCATTTATAAAAATGAGAAAGAGGGTCGGAGACAAAACGGAGCCCTGGGGCACACCAGGATTTATGTTATGGGTTTCAGACTTGATTCCGTCCAGAATCGTCGATACCGAAAGATGCCAGACTTTATCAAATGCCTTTGAAATATCAAGTGCAACAATCTGACTTTCTCCAAATCGATGTAAAGATTTGTTCCACTGTTCGGTTATGGCTTATCTCCATCAGATCACCAGTGGACCTGTTGCTGCGAAAGCCGTACTGCCGGTCATTAAGAAGCTTTCGGTCTTCGAGATATTTCTTGAGCTGATAGTTTATCAGCGTTTCCATGACCTTAGAAAGAAGGGACGTAAGTTCAATCGGACGATAATTGGGGGGAGATTCGTCTTTTTTCGAATTGGCTGGACAAATGCTGTTTTCCAACTGAAAAAGCTCACGCAAGGGTTTTGCCAGCGTGAAAGAACACCTTTTCAGATTAATAGCGGGGATACCATCCGGACAAGGGGATCGTATGTATGTTTAAGTCGCTTATGTATATTAATATAAATTTCCTAGGAACGCTTGGACCGATTTTGCTCAACATTTTGTGTTTGTGTAAAAGAATTAGAGAATGATTAATACTAACCAATCTTTAAACATCCCTCAAGTAAAGAAAAGTAAACTTTTACTACTCTACTCTGTAGAGTCCAATAGACTTAAGTACGTCACTGAACACCAGCCCAATTGTGGGAGATATACTCAAGCTTAGAAAGTATAAATGGTAAATTGATGGTAGCCAGATCAGAAGAAGAAAAAAAGTGTCTTGCATCGTCTTAAAAAAAAAAAACATTAAAATCTTTCGGCATTTATGTGATCGTTCCTGAAGAGGTGGTCAATGATGCACAAAACGGAACATTGGGGCACACCAGAGGTGTGAGGGATACCGAAAGCAAACACGTATTTTCGATAAAAGAAAAAGATTCCAGACATAGTCTTTGAAAAATCAAGTGCAAAAAGCTTAATTTCTCCAAAACGATGTAAGAACTTGTTCCACTGTTCGGTGAGATAAACCATCAAATCACCAGTGGACCTACGAAAACTGTACTGACGGTCATTAATAGACTTTCGTTCTTGAAGATATTTCTTCAGCTGATAATTTCTCAGCGTTAACATGACCTTCGAAAGAAGGGATATAAGTGCAATCGGACGATAATTGGAGGCAGAGGCAGAGAATACAATAACAAGAAGAACAATAACTGGGATATCATCCGGACCAGCGGATTTGTGTATGTTGAAATCTTTTAGGGCGTTCGCCACAGCACGAGTGCGGAAGAAGATTTGTCCCATGGAATCATTGACGCGCTCAAGAGCTTGAGGATTCATGACACTCTCTGGCAGCGAAGAGTTGGAGGCGAACTACCTAGCAAAAAGGTTAGCTTTCGCGAGAGAGCTAACAACTGGAGTGTCATTGTCAACGAGCGTAGGGACTGAGGAAGAAGAAGAATTCTTCATATTTTTTTACAAATGACCAAAAATTATTTCTGCCTTTGGGACATTGCAGTATTTTTTGCCTTAATTTTTGGTCATGTAAGAATTTGGTCCGTCGAATATGGGCATTGCAGGCCTTCCTGGCTTGTTTAAACTTGTTCCGGTTTTCCCCAGTTGGGTTGGCTCTGAAACACCGGAACTTCACTTCTTTTTCCCTGATAACCTCTTTACAGTTTGAATCAAACCATGATTTTTCCTTGGGTTTGATGCTTTCAATTCTATTCGGGATTCATTCCCAAAATAATCATGAAGAATTTTCATGATATTCAAATGTCAAATCTTTTCCTGTAAACAACTTTGTATATATATATGGGTAGTAGTTTCAACATGCCAAACGATGGTGGTGCCACCTTGAGACAATTCACAGAAACAGTTTTTAAAAAATAAGTTTGTATTGTAGCTGCCTGCTCAGACAGATCTTCTGTCAAACCAAGCGGAGAACCAATCTTTATATGCCATATACAAAGGTAATTACAGTGTGTCAAACCGTCAAATGTCATTTAATATTTGGTTAACTTTTTGAGTATGTATGAACTACTGATTTAGACGAATTTGTTTTATTACTTTAAATTAGGTATAAAGAAAATTTGAAACAATGTGCAGTCATCCTCAAACATTGAAAATGACAGCAGATTTCGCAGTTTGAAGTGTCAGTGATACCAACTGTCAAAGAAGGAAGAATTTAGATGGGCTTTCTGGTGCTGTCATGAATGCATATGAAACAGCTTTCGAAATACTAAGAAAATTAATTAAAGAAGAATAAAATGTTTATATAAACTCACCTCTGTGATTCCATTGCTTTGGTTTCTTCTCGTTTAGCATTTAATATAGAAAATTTAAATTTGGCTCTTACTTCTGATTTATTACATGATACTAATAGTAGATATAGGGATAAGTAATCTTTGCTTTCTTCGTCTAAACCTTTTGGATTAACTCGTAAACACCTTTTCAAAAACAAACAGATTAGCAAAGGTACGATATTTGAGAATATTAAACTTACCATTTTAATTTGTCATTAGCACCCGCGGAGAATGTGGATGATTTGAGGACTTCGCCCATTTCTTCGCGGCAAAAACTAAAATTATTTATAGTCCACATGTAGCTGAATTTGACCACTTTCACCTGAAATTATAAAAGGAAGAGTTTACATTAGATTTGGAACATAATTCATTGTCAAGATAGATTTTTTTATTCTGGAACGAAATGTCATCTGTCAAAAAAGAACCCTATCGATTTATTTATTTCTAGAACCTTCTTCAAATACTACGCAAATTTCCGATGTTTTTATTCTTTGCGAACAAGGTTACATCGCAACATCGAAAAACCAGATTCTATCTGACATTTGATATGACAATTGAGCTTTTTCTTTTGATATTGGAGATTCTTAATTTTTAAACTATTGAGCTTTGAACGGTAACTGAACACGAAGATTCGTTTGAGAAAAAAAATTGTAGCATCTAGATATCAAAGAGGAATTTATCAACCGGAGCTGTCACTTTTTGTCGATAGTCAATGCGCAAACTTCAGGTTAATTTTGACAATCTGAGACAATCTAAAGAAATGTAAGCTGTCAGTAAGAAAATTGACATTTCTATGAGTGCGTCCATTCAAATTTAAACTGATTCATTGTATTCACCGTAAATAAAGTTACATCTGTCATTTGACAGTTTTGCCCAACTGTCAAATAATGAGCCCAAATGTCAATTGAATTTAACGTCAAATGTTCCAAGTTGTAAGAGAAACAACAAACAAACTACATTACCCAAATTCTCTTTCAATTGATTCAGGAACCGTAAATAAAATTTTTAATTACCCGCAAAATATTCCAAGATGCTATTATGCCAAATGCAAACAAACAAACAAAACAATAAATATTCATTCAACACTTACATCAACATTCTCTAGAAAACCAAAAACCGCTCTCCCTTCGTTTCACTTTAAATAATTTTATTGCAACAAAAATCGTTTCACTTCATGCCTATCGATCTGAAGCTGGAACAAACTGCTTCTGTTTGTTTTCTTGCTCCGACCAATGGCATAGCCACAATAAACATTTCCAATAGCCCCCGATAAAGAGAAATTTGTTTCTGAAATTTCAATATAAACAATGAAACATCAGAAAAAAAAATATCTCTTAGATAACATTAAGCCAATAAAATACATTCTCAAAGCTTTCAAACACACTCGCATGGGGCAAGAAGAGATCTTCGAGTGAAGGGTGATTAAAAAACTTAGTTGCGCGCGCAAAGACGAAAAAAACAAAAAAAGATTTCAATTACAGAAAAACGTATCTTACAACCGCGGGAGTACGTTTGTTTTCATTTCTTTTCGGTTACGCTCCCTTTAAGCCCACCCTACCCTCTATCCCCCTATTCATCGAGCGCTTTTGCTACATTTATGAGGCAAGCAACATTATTACATAATTGAAAAGAAACACAAAAAATGACGCTTAAATGGAGAAGTGTAGCAACATTTCTATGCTGATGCTGCTTACAATGTTGTTGTAGGATTTTTGTTGTAATCAAGTGAAGACAGCCACAGATAAGTTTCTTGTGGCGCAAGGAAGGTTTTTTTTTGCACTCTCAAAAAATAAGCCTGTCTTTGATGCATAGACGTTTTTACGCAATAAATCCAGTGCCGGTTGTGTATGGTCTATAGATCTAACCATATGGACTCCATGTGCGCTTAAGAAATTAAAGGCAACACTCTTGTAAGTTATGTTAACTTGTAAGCTCAATGAACGGCCCGTGTGTCAACGATGGTGGTGGTATACAATCTAACCAGCTTAACAAGGCTTTCAAAATAGTTTTGCAATCCTTTTGACATTTTTTGTTGTTTTATTGAAAAAAAGCAATATTGTGCCTATGCTGGTTTAAGCTTGAGTAATGCAAACGAACGAATTAAAGGCATAAAAAAAGGGAAACTGCTGCAGCAACACGCCCGAATGTTACCGTTTGTTTAGTTAAAGGAGACTTTCACTTTGTTTTCTCCCTCGTTTTTTGTGTTTGTGTGAGTTTTTGGACTTTTGTTCATTAATTTCTGTTTTTATGTTACAAAAACAAAAATGAAAGCAATTGTTTGACAGATAGGATTATCATTTTTGGGTTTATAATTCAATTGAAAATTGCAATTGAAGAAGAGTGGAAAGTGTGTTCGAAGTCTTAAGGAAAATAGCGCCATCTATCGAAGGATGTCACAGAAGATTTCTTGAACAGCAGTGTCTCACAAATAATGACAGCTTTGACATATGACCTGTTAATTTATCAGTTCATCTGTCAGTTATAAAAAAATAATTCAATTGAATCATGTCGTTTTCCATTGGTCATTTTTGACATTTCTTTTTCTACCTCCAATGGAACGGGTTATAATGTATGTGTCATTCTTCGGGCGATTCTGTTTTCAAAACAGAAGAGTTCTGCTCTTCTCAAAAGCATTTCGTCTGTCAAAGTTAGTCCATTGAAATGGTTTCAGAAGACTTCTGGACTCTTCCGAATGCTTCTGGACGACCAATGGAAAACGACATCAATGACAACATTCAGCGTTTAAAAATTTGACAGATGTCATATTTGAGTTGTTTTTATTACAACGAAAAAGTTTCATGGGAATGAACCGTTAGTCTAGCTACAAAAACAAGAAATGAACACGAATTTCCATGAAAAACAGAACTTTTAAACTATTTAAGACTTTGCAACTGACAGCTGTCAAAAATTTTACAAATTTCTTGTCTTTGTTCGATATTTGAAATTCAAAAATAGCTTTCGGTGTCATCTTCTTGTAAAAAACAGAACTCGTACAATGTATTGAATTTTGAATTTGACAGCTGTTGAAAAATGTTGACATGTTCAAGACAGAGTTGTTATATGTGAATTGCTATCGAATTATGAAGAAAAAACACCAATTTTTTTCATAATCTCATATCATTATCTCTTCCTTAAAACCCCTTAATCGCCTGTTGCCAAAATAATTGCTTTCGATCATACAAATTGTTGCTTTCGATCGGTAATCTTTCGCAGCTGCTGTTTTCCAATAATATCCCCCTAAAATCGAATCGCTTGCTAGTCGCAAGGTTTACCTTCCATCACTTGAAACTTTTACTGCTGCTAACCCACAAAAGTGGAACATGAACCCATATCGAAGAGAAGGGTTCCCAATTAGCATCATCTGCCTGTTTTCTTTTTTTAGTTTTCAATAATTTACATCAACATAAATTATATTACTGCTCGTATGTGGGGTTATCCTTCACACGCGATTTTGTAATTTGTTGTTCTTACGTTACGCGAACCAAAAACAACTCGCACGAGATGACTACTTGAATTGAATCTTGAAATGTCTTTAGTCTCACATTCCAATGTTCATATTTATGAATTACTATTTATTGCTTCCAATTTTATAAAGTTTGGCCTTTAGGTGGCTAAAAATAAAGCAACTGTTTATTAATGTCATTGGATTTTTTTTTCCTCTTTTCTCTTGAAACGTCAAAACTACTACGCTCGTGCTACAGTTCGAATTGTTCGAGTAAGATTGTATTGCATATTTATTGAGGACACCTTGAAGAGATCTCCCATGAAACACGAAACAAAAATACTTTTTTGTTTTGTGATCAAGGATGTCTAGGTACTTAGGGTGTGTGTAGACTTGGAATAAAACGAAGGTTGTGTGTCCCTTCACTTCACTTCAATGCAAAATAGGTAATTTATGCACAGTGGACAGAGCTCGTGTTTTGTTTCTTGCACTACCACTTTGCTTTCTTTCTTCTTCGTTAAATTGTCAATGAAACTTGAGAAGTTTTTGAAGAAGTGTTAAAAAATCGTTCAATTATAATTCATCCTTCAGCAGAAATGTCAGATCAGATTTTAAATCACATAATTATAACTGTCATATAGATGTCAGTATCAACGAGCAAACCCCCAAATATGACAGTTGGCAAAAGATCTGTTTGCTTAGGATTTGCAGAACTTTTATCCAAAAAATTAAACGTCAAAGCCGCTAAACCTAATCTGTCAAAAGCGAAAGCTTTACAAATTCAAGTTTCATATAAAAAAAGAACATCTACCAGCTGTCACTTTGTGGGAAAATGGCAAGAATGATGAATGGAATTTTCAAAAGAACTTTCGTTTTGTTCTGACAGATCTGTCAAATCGTTGAAAGGTCAACTATATTTTAAAGATGTTTGCTATAAAGCGTAGAACGAGAAAATATATTTTAAGCCAATGTCAAACTGGCTTTCTCTCTTGTCAGTTATGACATAACATTACACAACTCTATTTCAACCTCTTTCGAATGACATTGAATTCAATACTTTTTCTGTCATCAAGTAATAATCATGGAAATGCAAAATAATAGCCATGTTTTCAATTGAATTCCATAATTCACAAAGTCACAACCTTAATCGGATGAAATTCACATTTTTATGAGTGGCAGTTATTAAACAAAAAGTAATTCACAATCATTTCCTTACATGGGCTTGTCATAGTCATAATCATAATCATAACCTCATCGTCAACATCATGGCTTAAACATTCTAATAACCCTTATTGGCCTAATTAGGCAGTCATTGGATGAGAACTATCAATTGCGGTCAAACCTTGAAAACATATCAATAAAAAAGTCAACTAAAAAAGTTAGTTGACTTGGAACTCTCGAAAAAGTTACCTTTTTTTATTTAAAGAGAAACGAGCGTTCACATATGTATGTGCCAACAGATTAGCCCATGTCACTCTCCCAACAAAATCTTGTGTGGCATCGGTAACGAAACTAACTGCCGCACACAAAACAGTTGATTTATTGAATTATTTTCTTTTTCATGTTCGCCATCGAATTGAATCTTTCACTCAACGAATGTCCAAGTCGATGACGAAGAAAGTGCGGAAGTGGATTCGTTATGGTGTGTCGTCACGACACAACGTGGGCGGAAAGATACACAGTCAAACCTTCACCGAGAGGTCCACCCTTTCTCCCCAAAGTAAGAGTAGCCAAAGTTGCAGTAGCTAAGAGGCTCATCAGCATAATATCAACCTCATCGACAAGTCGACTCGACGAAAGTTACAGACAACATAAAAAAGTATTAATTTTTGTATTTTCTTGTTAAAATATCTCTTGACTTGCATAAAGTCGAGTAGAGTTTAAGGAAGAGAATTGCATGCGAAAAAAAAGCAAAAAACAAATAACACAACAATAAAGCTCCATTGTTTGCATCAAATTAAAAGTTTGCCTCTTGTTGTTTTTGTAGTATCTGAAACTTATTCGAAGGTGGCGTATCTTGTGTCGTAATAAATAGCAACAAAAAACGTATTACTTTCCAAAAACAACACAAACAACAACACAGTGTGTGGTTTAAAGACTTTTTCGAGAGATGAAGCAACGACGACGACGCGACGACGCGACGCGACGACGAAGACGATAGCCACTCTCTAGAAAGTGGAAAGTATCTCTATAGTTTGGATGAAAATTAATTGAAGGAGAAAATACGGATTTTTAAATGCAGCATTTTCACCATCATCATTTTTTTCCTTCTTCTGTAGTTTATCGGATTCGATACTGATTTTAATTTTGTTTGCTATTGAGTGGAAATGACATGGCAAGGCATTCAAAGGTCTACGCGCTAAACAAGAAATATTATTGGATTTGAATTAGGAATTCACACAGCTGTCAACTGGCCATCAAGTTTAGACGAGGCGATACACTCAGATTGAAACCATACTTTTCAGATAAATTTGCTTATCATTACAAAACGTGTGAACCAAACAACTATTTACAAGCTGAACGCATCCGTTTTCAATCTTACAGTATTTTTGACAGTTTTAGGAAATTATAAAAACAATCTGTCATTCTTCAATTTTGGGTACGGAATCAGAAGGAGAGAAAAAAGTGTTGTTTTGTAATTATTGTAATGTAAAGTCTCTGATAATATTATGTTAACCTTAGATCTGTCACATGTCAAATTAAATCTCGTTCAAACAGTTCTGGATTAATAATGATAATGACAATCATCGTTAATTAAAAAGGAAATGACATTAGATATAAACATACAAACAACATTGTAAACGAACTTGAATGCGTTCAGAGAAAGATGTTAAGTATAAAACTTTTGACAGATAATAATTCGTAATCCGCACTTACAATTTTGCAATAAATTTTGACAGCTCTAACAATGTTTAACAACGTATCATCAATCAGAAAGAGAAAATAAAGTGTATTTCTGAGTGTTGACATCATGACAATATAAAAGGCTTGGATCTGCCAAAGGTCAAAAATAATATTTCTTTGAAACGCTTCCGGATAATTTATGAAAATCATCTTTAAAAAAAACGTGATGACGTTAGGCGTCAACAAATGTTATCAGTTTTCAGTTATCAGTTTAAAAGTTAAACGATGAACGTACCCATTTTCTGTTTTGACAGTTCTTAAATAGCAAGACAATGTGTCATCTTTCATTTTGGCACTTTGGTCGTAAGACGTAATTGACGGATTAAAAATTTGTTTTCTGGACTTAAAGACACATCTGTGTTCCGAATTTAAATCTAAAACTTAATTTGTTGTCAGTGACTGACAATATGATGTTGCCAAGTGTTTACCTAAACGCCTTGGTTATTGACAATGAATCCGTTCAGAGACAAAGTGAAGTGAATTTTCAGGAAATTTGAGACACAAACATAAATTTGCCGCTATTCTGAAAAAGTTTGATAAAATAAAAACTTGTTTAAATATCAACAACTGTCAGTTTTTGCTCATTTGAGTGACAGAGAAAAATGCATGACACTGAGCGCATTCCGAAACCTAGTGACTACGTAGCTAACTCTTCTGATTGGTTGATTAGTTGTTTTCAACCAATCAGAACGAGTTGACTACGTACTCACTAGGTTTCGGAATGCGCTCACTCCCATTCGGAATAGTTCTGTTCGGTTCAAGGTAAGTTTTGTTTGTTTCATTTAATTCTATATTTCTAAACGTCAGTTGTTACGTCACTCATTACTTTACGTTAATACTATTTGAAAGTTTTTATTATTTCCGCATGTGGCAGCGAGTAACCTTCATAAGCACTTTGACGCAAGTGTCAAAGCATACAAATCATATTTGCACACTTAATGACAAACTTTATTTCTATTACCAGAAATGCGATAACACCTTATCAAACAGGCTGTTGTAATTTTCTGTTTGACATTTCAAACCGTCAGCCTCTCTTATCTCCATTATTTGTATTTTTCAGTTACCGAAATGCCAAAAATGACATTCACCCTAGATTGTTACATGTCATTGTCCCTAAGTTCAATGGCCATAAGTAAAATTTTTCTCCCAAGAAAAAAGAAGAACAAAAACCAAAAATCTCATCAAATAGACAAGCGGCATGTCAGAGAACCCAGATTCGAGAACTCATGCAAAATATTTGATCATAGGTAAATGACCACATTCAGAGCAAAAGCAACTTTTTGGGAGTATACAATGGCATAAAATATTTTTTGGGATTTTATTTTTTATTTGTTTGCAAATTAACAAAAAAAAAATAAAGAAGACGACCAGTTGGAGAGAGGTACAAAAATAAAACAAGCATACAAATTTGTTGGTGTTGTTAAGGGAATTGAACTTGAAGTTATTGGATGATCTGAACAAGGCCAAAACACTGTGTTATTTGTCTATACAGATGGTGATGGGTTGTGTTTGGTCCGTTGACTCTAGTCTGGAAAGGCCACCGAACGCATATATGACGATGATAAAGGAGCTGCAAAGGTGTACACAGACATGCTGGGTTAGGGCAAATATGCGCCGGCGTGGACGTCCGTCGTCGTCATCGTTGGTCTGGTCTTTCATATCGTTTGCTCTTGCTGCTGAGTTACTGCACTCTGCTCATCCCTATCTCATCAGCTACTAATGCTTCATGGATAATACTATTGCGTTCTGCTGATATGGTTTGATTCTACTGCCATTGGCACGCAACAGAGCCGTACGTTAAACTCAATTACATTGTGCCACCTCTTCGGCCTTCTTGAAAATCGACCGACCGTTCAGAGTCGCCATTCGAAAGCAATGTGGACGTTGACGACGACGCAAGTCGAGGTGGAATATGTATCCAAAAGGAGAAAGATGCCTTTGCCTTCCAAAGCATGCGATTTCAACTCGCAGACCGAAGTTATTCAGAGCTTCTTCACTTATGGTGTGTTTGTCTTTTTATTTTTGTGTAAAATATAGAATACGAACGACAACGAAAGAAGCACAGAAGACATTTTAGAATTTCACCTTGGAATACGCGTTTATTGAACTGCCCTGAACGTTTGAGACATGATAATGGTTATGGTGATGTTTGATGTTCACGACCGAAGTCGACGATGCGATGGCGATGAAAGCGATTGTTTTGTTGAAAAGAATCACCACGACAACGCGTCGGTCATCGTCTTTCACGATAGCGTCTTCAAGGGGGTGTGTGTTCACAAATCAAAGGAAGGTTACTAAACTAAAAATGCGTCTATCCTTGAAAGTCAGGAATATCATCTTTGCGTTGCTACTTGATTGAGCTTAAAATATTATATTTTTGTTTGAGAGAAGAGATATCATACTAAATGAGACTAAGAAGTGTTATTTACTGTCTTGTTGGGACGTCCTTGACAGCTCATAATGAAATGACGTGACCTTTTTCGGTCAGAAATTTATCGCAGACGAAATCGTTAAGAATATCAACGTCGTCGTCTTTTATACCCACATTAACACTGAAATTTATGTTTTTTATCATTTCTGCATTTTTTAGAGAAGCTCCTTTGTTTGACAGGAAGGGTTTTGTATTTGACAGATAAATGTCAAAGAGGTGAATCGTTGGAAAAATTAGTATAACTGTCGACAGTAATAGCGAAAATGAGCGAAGTTGAACTGTTGTTTGTTTTGACAGTCTTGAGGTGAGATGCAGTTTGCTACTTTGACAGTTTGAATTTCACCATTTGTATGTAAGAAGAAATTGGCCAATAGTTTTCTTTTTGACAGTCCAAAGTGTGGTGGAAAAGTTAGCAATAATTTGATTACAGATGTAACCACGTTTATCTGTCAATTTAAAATTTTATTCTTATCCAAGTTGAAGAAAACAGAATTGAGGCGAAACTGATATATTTTTCGATGTTCATGTGACAGTTAAGTTATAAGAACGACAGAAATGGTGAATAAAGCTGTCCACCTGTCATTTTTAAATCTCATCTTACGTTTCCATTGATGTTTTGTTTATCAAAAATGACAACTGCTTTAAATTCAATTTCAATAACAATAAAAAACAATTCTAGTACAATTAAAACAAGATAATCAACCATCGAATTGATGAATCAGACGTCTAATAGACTTCAGACATAACAAAAAATACAAACCACAATCTTCATTTGAATGTGTTAACAACACGTGAATGAGTAACATAATCAATTAAAATGTTATTTTTGTATTCATCTCTGGGTATTTTAGAGGGGAAAAACCACCACATCAAGTGTCAATTATATTGTTTAAGGAAGGTTCAAGATCATTTTTCAATTACCTAAGAATATCTCGATAAAAAAATAAACCGGATTTTAAATAAACATGAAATAATCGACGCCCAATGTCAAATTATAAACGTCATAAGTTTTGTTTGTTTTGACAGGCAATGGGGAGTTTGTGTTTATGGGAACTTTAGTATTGTTTTGACGCACATATCGATTTTCAAAGTGACAAGTGACAAATGAACTCTTGACAATTGTTGTTAAACATAAAAATCCATAAAGACGAATTATTCTCTTGAACACGATTTCACCTCAAATGTCATTTCAAACGTCAACGCATCTTCAATTGAACCGGAAATTTATTCGATCTGGATTTATGAGTTTGTAAGAAAAATAGCTTTCAATTCTAGTAAAACAAGTACCAAGCGTAACTGGACAAACTTGAATTCCAGCAAATTTAAAGAAATCAATGACAAATCGAATGGTTCAGAAGAGAGAACACACTCAGATGGCATAGAATTCAAACGAAGAAAAAAGTTTTCTTCCATGATGTTATTTTGCATGTCAAAACTTTTTCCAACTTCCGCTTTGTGTTTAGAAGAAGAAAAAGAGAAAAAAAAAACATTGACAGAAAAGGAAAAAAAAAATCAAGATTGAAAATAAAATGTGCACTCCTGTCATCCCTGTTGTGCATAGAAGAAAAACAAAACACAACAGGGATGTTATTGAGGTCAAAATTCACGTTTTTTTTTAATGATTCAACCCTAACAAAATTTTGACAGAATTTAAGCAATTAAATTTGGAGCAACAACAATATGAAACCATCGTCAGTGGTCATCCGTTAAGGAGATGATTCTCCAACATGTTCTTCAGTTTGCCGTTCTTCATTCTCTGATTTATAATATTCTTCATCAAATTTGTAAGAACCAAGCACAGGCTATATCCATTTATAAAACGCCATCAAGATCACCAATGATAGCCATTTTTCTAATGTTACTCTGGTCCCCTCAACAAAAGAATTCACAAAGAGTACGAGGAGAACACCTAGAACAACGCAGGCAGTAAGAAACAAGCTCGTAAATGAGTTTCTCTGACCACTGCCTCTTGGCCAAAGAAGAAATAGGAAGTCTATCTATGTGGAGATCACATATTTCATTAGAAAAGGTGGAACGGATGAGATTTTAGCTAACCATATCCATGGCCATCACCGGGGAATTAAATAGAATATTTTCCCTTGGATCGCGGTCTGACTAACTTATTTGAATGTTCCACGTGTTTCTGCCCCGTGGAACTCTCGCACACTTTGGATATGGTTCGATGATCCCTTTAAGAGTTCTTTAGCGTCTTGCTAACACGTTCAGTTCAATGTCCTCATCATTCAAGTACATTTTACTCGATGGGATGACCAGTCTTTCTGACCATACCATAGAAATATATGTGGTACTTCTTCAGCTGCAACTGGAATGGCTTCTGGTGGTGGTTTAAAGACAAACCCAAGGGCCATGGGAAGAAGCGTCATCGTTGGTCGTCTTTGGTCTTGTCGGTCGTCGTCGAAATCGCGCAGAGAAGCCTATTATGGGCACCATTAGAGGAGATATGTTATACTCGAAGTGGTGTATACGAACGAACACACATTGTATTCCTTGTCGGCAAAGGCACCATCATCACACAGAGGACCGTTCCTGGCTCTTTCAAATGGTGGTGTGTCGTTCTTTTTTACTTCTTTTCATCATTCGTTGGATTTGGCTCGGTGTCCCGTATAGAATATCAATATCTCGAGTGTTTGGGGTTTGGCTTTCGGTTTATAGGGATTCACACAAACGCCTTTTGCATTCGAAATCAGCAGATTTTGTTGGATTCGGTTGCGGCAAAATGTTCTCAAACCAACGATGATGCCCCATCATCATCATTTTCATCCTCGTTATAAAGTGTTGTATAGATATGTTTTTTACGCCCTGCCTGCCCTTGGCATCTCCTCTCATGTTGTGTCATGATGTGTATAGAGAGGGGTTTAGTGCGTTCAATGCGACACCAAAAAGGCAGCCAGGAAGTTTGGCTGCATGCGCAATAGATTTGAGGGGGAACATATGTGTGTGTTTGTGTGTATCAAATATAATTTGGAAATAAACAGATTTGGAGACAATCCAAAATCTTGATTTGATGCACTTTGTAATGTGTCAATGGATGAAGATTTATGTACTGCATTGGGTGGCATACTAAATTCAGAAAACACAAAAAATTGTTGTTTGTGTTTTCGAGAATGCAGAACAGTTTCCCCTTTTCCAATTTAATATAAACGAGAAAAAAAACAAGCGCTTTTGATTTGACATTTAAATATATATTGGGATCTGATGTGTGGTGAATAGAAATTGAGTAGCGTACGTGACAAAAACTCAACAATCTGTCACATTTTATTAGGTAGTGTTTACATTACGTCATTAATTTATTTGACATACGAACCTATAAATGCTTGTTATGTCATCAATTGAATAAATTAACTGACAGTTGACAGCAACTCTTTAATTTTGACACTTATGAGGTGAATATTAATAACTGACATTTAATAATTTTTTAATTAATAAGGAGACATACAATTCGGTTGAATTATTTTGACAACAAAATTTAACGCAACAAACAGGTCTTAGTTTGACATTTCATATTTTACCTCAACTCATTGCACTCTTAATTCACTCCAAATTGAAGTGTGTTGAACCAGAAACAAAAAGTCAAGTCAAGTCCCCGAACTTTAGCAACGTAAACGCACGGTCACTCACTCCAATAAAAAAAGAGAACCTTCCAATATTCTAAGAACGAGCACATTCGCGGTGACGCGCCATGTACTTAATTCCTTTTCCTTTACACATGCTAATGTAACTGGTGCGATAAAGGCACATCAAAAACCACCACCAGAAGCGGTTCAACAAACAAAAACACAACTGGCACTGGGTGCCGAGAGCAAGTGACAATGCCTCCTGGTTATTGCCCCTATTAAAACAAAATTCACCACATTTACACAAAGCGTCTTTAGTGAGGGGACTGCATTTTTCCTTGACAATGCCTTAACCACCACATGCAAACCAGGAACAATATGTCAAATTAAAGGGACATTAACCGTCAGGTTTGGGTGTTAAATTTGCAAAAATGAAATTCGAATCACTGTCCAAACTCAATAGGGTGCAATGACCATTCACGTTCACCACGCCCGCTGCCCATTAAAAGGCCAAATTTATGAGCCATCGTGATTGAACTTGGGATTAAGAATGACCGCGACAAATGGCCAGTCATTGATCACAGCATTGACGACCGAAATGAACTTTTAATTCGCATATTTGTATGTACATAAATCTGTAAGACAATAATTTATGCGTTCACACAGACAACATTTGATTTGAATGTTGTCTCCCTATCTTGACAGTCTATTTCTGTGCTAACGATTAGAATCGTATTCAATCCTCTTTGCTGTGATTCATATTGAAATAGTCTCTAATTGATAAAAAAAAAACAGGGCGATTCACAACGAAACAAAAACCCAAAGAGAAGAAGACGAGCAAAAAAAAAAACCATTGAACTATACTCGGAACTAGCCAAAGTCAAGTGCGTACATTCTCAGGGTCCTTACAACCAATGCCAAATGGTTTTGTTTTGCCTTTTTTTCTGTTTGTCTTCATATGTCCGTTCGTTTGTAGTTTTGCCTTCTTTCTGCATCAAGTTCCTTGTTGTTTCTCTTTTTGGAAATCAATTTTACGTTAAATAGTAGGAGAGGAGGCAAAACAATTGCTTTTAGTACTTTTTTAGTACATTTTTAGATTATCTGCTTTTTGCCGCATTACTGTTATTAAAGGGCGAATAACGTCCGCGAACTTTGGACAGAAAAGAGGATACTAGCGATTTCAATTACAATATATGTTCAAGGTTGGTTCAATTAAAGTCATTTGGCGAGGTTTTTGTTGTACTAAAAGACTAACGCACCTTGAACTGTACACATGCGAACGCGGAGCTAGAAAATCAATTATTCAATATGTTTCTTGCTTCCAAAAAAAAATCTAGCAGATGGAGCAAAGAACAAACTAGAAACACAAGTTAAAGCAAAAAAAAGGCAGATGACCGAAGTGATAATTTGAGTGGGTGGTCGGTTCTGTTTTCGGGGATAGTTAGATTAATTTATTTGGCTTCTAAATTGACAGCTTTTTAGAATGGCAATTAAATAGGCACATCATTTATGGAGAAGATTTTTGTCTATTTAAATTGTTCTCAAGGTGAACGACCGTCAATTAACAGATCTGACCTCTACCGACAGGAATTAAGAAAAGAGAGATAGAAAAGTGCGTTGGACTCGAAGTTCCAGAGTCTATTTTGACCTTGGATGAAGTTTGTTTGACTTGTCATAGCTTTGACATTTGTCAAGCAACTTAACGTCAAAATAAGTTTTATAAGATCAACTGATTTTTTTTTTCAAATGACAGCAACAAAAAAAAATTTGACAAGGTAAACGCCCTCAAAACAATATCAAATGACAGTTTCCGCTGTCAAAAGTGATACGTGCACTTGTTTGTAATTTTTTGTTTGGGCTACCAGTTTGTGTATCACTTTTTTTGACCCGTGACATTGTAGAGTGTGGGAAAGAAGAAACTTGATACTCATTACATATTCAGAAAAAAAGGTAAGGACACTGAACAACAAAAGCAAAAAGTTTGAAACTCACCTGAGTGTAACACCAATTCTCAGCAACTGGTGTATTAACTTCCGCTAAAGGCGGTGACGGTACACGACTAACCGCCATTGTACTACTTGATGCGTGCAGGTTAGATGTTACTCTAGCAGTTTGGCCTGCCTGGCATTCGTTTGGCAATCTGAAAAGATACGATAAAAAAGGGTTACGTTTAGTTTAGGCTGATAATTGGAAGTTTCTGAATGCTCAACAAAAGAAATAGTCGTAAATTGTACTAAATTCATCAATATAGAGTTCTAAATGCGGGTTATTTGTCATACAAAATGTAAATTCTTTGACGTTTGGAATTCAGGATGTCTTCCTTTTCAATATTTTATAGAAGAACTGTCTCCTGTCACAACTTGGGATTGTACTAGATCAATTTAGACTAATTAAGTATTAGTCTAATGTTTCCACGACAGTTAGAGAGCAATGTTACAAGATAAAAATTGACACTTATAACTGTTATGTTTCTTAGTAGTAGAAGAGTTATTGGTGATAATTGTTATTAGATCCAATCATACGGATGTCAATAGTACACTATATGGAGTTTCTCAAAAAGTACAAGAAGTTATTGGTGACAATTGTTATTAAAGCATTTCATGCTGACAATACTAGCTTGACGATTAAAAGTCTGACGTTTCTCAAATTGTACTAGAGTAAGCAATTGGTAATCAGAGGGAAATAGTCTGACATTTCTTAAAAAGCACTAGAAGTGAAGTGCAACCATTAGAAAAAAACGTATGACAACTAACAGTTAGACGTTTCTTTGATTGTACTAGAAGACTGTCAAATTAATGTTAAACTGTTACTAGATCCAATCACACGGATGTCAATAGTTTGGCAGTTTTTAAAAAAGTACTAGAATCTATTGGTGACAACAATTATTAAAGCAATTCATACTGACAGAACTAGTTTGACGGTTAACGTTCTGACGTTTCTCAAATTGTAATTGGCCAAACCATTGGCAAACAGCTTGACGTTTCTTTGATTGTACTAGAAGACTGTTATTTATAAAAAATAAGTGTCAACTTGCAGCTAGAGCTTGACGTTTCTTTGATTGTACTAGAAGACTGTCAAATTAAAGTTATGTACTCTCAACAGTTTTTAATTTGTGTTGATGTCAGCAATAAGAAATTTTTTTATTACTTTAATCGACATTTAAGTACAAGAAAAGAAGGAACACATGTTAACAAAATGTAACCAATAAACAGCTAATATAACTGATGCAAAAGAGAAATGAACAAAGAAGCACCACCGACACGATGGACATTCAGCTGAATGCTTATCCTTGGGTGACCACAGGTGTCACTCCTTTGCCAGCAGGTAGTAATTTTTATTTAATACATGAGCACTGCCCACCATTCAAGTCCGTCGTCTTGCTTGGCGAACGACCAGAGAGTCCTTCAATGTTCTCTTGTTTTGTTTTTGTTTTAATTCAGCAGAAGTGCACCTTTATTTATCCTGTGGTTATACTTCTATGTATACACTTCTTTTTTTTCATTATTTAAAAAATGGCCTTTTGTCAACAATTTCACACAAACACATATAGCAGATAAGATTATAAGAAGAGAAAAGAATAACAACAAAAAACTACTCGTATAGCGAAAACAAAGGCCCCAGGAAGGATGTACGCTGCGATGCACTGGAGACAGTATATTTTTTTATAAAAAACAAAAAATAGAAATAACTGGCACGCGGATACGACTCCACGAAGATGGAAGGTTAAACCTGGGAAATATAAGCAGTCTCCTTGAGGAGCAGCAAAACATCGTTGTTTCGTTGTCTCATGGTTCACAATAAATAATTTACCATTGAGTCTTGTTTGTAGAATTTCGTGTAAGATATAAAGGAGTTTACCTTCGAGTTGTCTTCTTCTTCGACTACTTTGTCCGTTCTCATATACCATAAAGGAAATATTTCATGTGGCTTGAGTACACTTACACGTGTTTTATATTTTTGTTTGTATTCGTATGTGCGATTGTTTTATGTTTATCACGTTTTCTTTTATTATATAAGTTTTCCTGTTCTATTTTATGTTCGCAATCGTCATATTGGCCCAAAATGGTAGACATCAATAAAGATACAATTTTGATAGCATAGGGGAGAATAAGGCCAAAAACATCTGCTTGAATGTTTAATAATTGTAGGTACATAGATGATATTGCTTAGGGGCATTATTTTCTTGAAGAAATATGGATGGCAATTGGAGATTTGGGACACGTAGGGGAGACTAAATTACGACAAATTAAATATGCGGGTTTAAGTCATAATTTGA
The DNA here is from genome assembly GCA_943590905.1 of Sphaerophoria taeniata. NCBI lineage: Eukaryota > Metazoa > Arthropoda > Insecta > Diptera > Syrphidae > Sphaerophoria > Sphaerophoria taeniata. Next base: position 223,818,411 of record OX016540.1, on the reverse strand, counting down.
AGCAGATCCAAATTTAGTAGTATCTTCTGTCAAATTGTCATTTACATAGGTATACTTCAAGACTACGCCATTTTTGCAATAAATGGTTTGACAGTTAATGGAATATGGTCAAGCCGTTTTATGGTCTGACAGCGAACAGACTAACTTTTTTTTCAGTTCTAGAAGAAATTGGCGACCACTGTTACAAGATCAATCAATACGAATGGAAGTACAATTGTTCTGGTTTAAGAAATGTCAAATTTGACATTTCCACCGATGAAACTGTCAAACTTATTTCGAAGAACATACTGTTTTCAATAAAACACAGCTGTCAAATGAAAACTATGGAGTGACAGTTTGATATGGCAGTGATTCAAATGAGTGACGGAAACAGTTCCACACAAGACCTGTTCGCTAATATTTTCGTTAAAAAGCTTATCACTTGACATCTGTTAAATGACAAATACATAAATGTAAGTTAGTGACAGATAAGCACTGTATATTATTTACACATAACTTATGTATATGCACCTCGAATAAGTTCTGGGTAAGATGTGAGGTGTCAAAAAACTGTCAAACGGATTAGGATAGACATAGCTGTAATTTCATTCTACACAAAATTCGCAAACAGTTCCAACGTCAAGAATTGTGTACATTTTTATATCTAACTGACAGCAATCATAACAGCTCAACATTCAATTCAGCTGGCACTCTTCAAAACGCTACCGCCACAAATTCAATTCGAATCGAATAAATTAATTCGAACTTATTGATTAATCAATGACCTCTGAGCGTTATGTTTCATTAGAACTTAATTCAACGCCCACATTTAAGTGGATCAACCATGCGTGACTTAATAAGAAGGAATTTTCCACACATTTGTGTGTATAGGAAATTAATTTTTGTCTTTCCTTCGCATGTATGTGCTAGATTCTGGAGAATAAATGTCATGTCATTAATTCTATGAGAATATCTTGTGTTCATTTCTATTAATCGTTGATCATTGAATGAATTCTCTTCCTAATTGAATAACATAACATCTCTCGCTCGAAAGAAAAGTTAAATCAAGTTGACCTATAAAGAAGTGAAAAATGTCATTCAATTAATTTTTGTGATACTCTTTGATTGAGCAGTTTGATTGGGATTCTTGAAATTTTGGAAACAAACAAACCTAAAGCAAATGTGTTGTTTCCACATGACAGATTCGATAACTCTGTGCAAACGCACCTAACAATAAAAATCAATGATGAAACTGAAATATAGAACAAGAGAATCTACTCAATTTAGTGAATGTCATTGTTGTCCTTCAAATGACAGCTTGTACATTGACAGATACAGAAACATTGGAATGCATTCTACTTTTAAAGCAAGGCCATCTTTTGACGTATTGGAATATGACAGGAAATCTGAAAACCAATCACGTAAAAAACGAGTTTTGAAACAAATAAAATTACTAGTAATAATCAAAAACTAGATAGTGACATACGCGTGTTCAGTTCATATCACGCACGCACTTTTGATTATATCTTGGGAACATGGCAAGATCATTTTTTTCTTGAAACCCTTCAAAGCCAAATTTTGAGAGTTTTTATCGAAACATTTCCTACTGATTAATCAAAAGTCAGAGTGAATCTGAAATGCCATTGGAACGAAAACATGTTTGAGCAAACCTGAAAATTAAAAAATTAGCTGTCATTAATGTCGTTTTCCATTGGTCTTTTTTTGACGTTTCTTCTTCTACCTGCAATGGAACGGGGTCTGATGTATGTGTCATTCTTCGGACGATTCTGTTTTCAAAACAGAAGAGTTCTTCTCTTCTCAGAAGCGTTCTGTCTGTCAAAGTCAGTCCAATGGAATGGTTTCAAAAGACTTCTGGACTCTTCCGAATGCTTCTGGACGACCAATGGAAAACGACATAAGGTGTGTTTGATTTCCCATTTTGGAAGTGAGCAAAAATCAGTTTGACAGTAGTTGAATTTGATTCTGTCAAAAAAGGTGAAAACAGTTTGTTGTCATTTCTATCAGGTTGATTTTTTGAAGTCAATATGGAATGGATATGTCAAACGTACAGTATATTTCAAACCAGGTTTAAATTAGATGTCACCACAGTCCTTATGCAGAAAATTATGTCTTCCGCTGAACTTGAAAGGTTCTAAGCTATTCGGACGATAGTAACATACCAATCTAAAATTCCTGTTCTAAATGCCATCACAGAGCAATTCAAGAATAGCCGAAATTTGTTTGACGTGAACGACGAAACGTCACAAAACTAATGAAGCCAGAAGAAGAATATAAAACAACTTAGACATCTGGCTTACATACTAAGAGATAGGACAGAAAAGCGTTCGAATCTGATATCGAAGTGTTTAGGTGGAAAACACACATGTAAGGGGCTTTGAACAAACTTGAAATGCGAACCTGGAGACGTCTAGCAAGGGAACCCGCTGGTCTGACCCGGCCTGTGCGTCAGTAGAACGTCAGAAATTTTAAACGGTTTAGGTAAGAAAGTAACTTAAGCGACACCTTGTAAGACAAAAGAGGGCATAGAGTTCGCTTGATTGCATCGAAATATTACGAACGTGATGTATAATACGTTACGTGCCTTAACTTAAATTCAACAATTCTGTTAAACACTGGATGTCGTTATTCAATACACTAATGACAAACAAGACTTTTTGAAGGTTTTGACATTTCAATGAAATCAAATATCAAATTGGCAAGTTTTTTGTAATGAAAGGTGAGTGCAGGTCAAATTTTAATTTGAGGGCCAGACGTGTTTTGTTTTGTTTTCATCGGAAATCTTGACAAAGTCAACCCAACAAATATTACGTCACATTGATTTTCATTCCTAAAAGTGACAATTCCAATAACAACAACCTGGCAATGCCTTTTGGTATTTTTTTTTCTTCCGTGATTTGAACTGTTTTTATATACAAAAATCGTGTCCCGTTCGAATTTTTTGGCGAAGAAAATTCTCTAAAATTCTACGATGATGGTTTAAAATGTCAACTCACCTTTCCATTCGTTCATAAAATAAATCCATAATATTGCGATCAAATTCAATTTGAATCAATTTTGCATGCGACATTTAGATTTTAATAAATTTTATATACAAATAAATAAATATTAACAAAATAGAGATTTTAACAAATTTGAAGAATAAAAAAAAACTGAATAACTTCTTAACCTATTTAAGCTTATGCTACTGAGCGACAATCAGTACATTACACTTAAACCGTTCACATCAAAACTAAATTATTGCAACAACAACTAAATCAAACGGAACACATTCAAACATAAGCAACACTTTTATCACATTTGAGTATCAGTCTGAAGAATTTTGAAGCACTTTTTTTGTTTTTGTTGTCTTGTCATTTATTTCAATTCAGCACAGCCCACGTGTCTCTAACATATTCCAACATTTTAATTCAACAAAAGCTCATTTGAAAACAACAAAATTTATTCAAGACAGCAGCTGACTGTCACTTTTCATTCTTTGTTGCTCTTGTTGCTGGAGTGTGGTGAATGTGGTTGTTGGTGGGGAAATTAATTTATTCAAAGATGATGAATTAACTGTCACTTGAAAAGAGAGCGAGAACTGTCATCAAACACTGTCTTCCGTCACCACTCTTTAACTCTTCGATTCTGACTAATGTTTGATTTTTGTTAATTCTGTGATTTTCCCTAAGAAAAACTCAAAATGTTTCTATTTGACTAGAACGTAATAAGAAACAAGGAATAAAAAGGAGATTGAAGGTAGGATTGTGATCTACAGCGTGAAATCAGGAGAAAGAGGGATAGAAATAGCGAATTGTCGCCGAAACAATAGATCACCCAGTAAAGGTTGATGGGACGGGTTTTGAGTGAGTGAGGAAAGGTGCAAAATAACAATGGGACATAATAGTTTCCAATGGTCTTTTTGGACAAGGGAAGAACCAGAAAGAAACCTTGACGAAGCCTAAGTCGCCATGTGATGATGGCTTAAGGAAGCGGGTGTAGCAGGATTTAAGTGTACACACAATAAGACACAATATACGATTTATTGATTTTTCTCTCTTCCTCGGGTACCTGGCTCTGTCGATACGGTTGTGCCTGACTCAGTATTGATGTTTTTGAACAAAATAGTGAAAAGAACACAAAAAAACGTAAAGGAAAACCCATACAACTTTTAGATCCTTGAAAATTGGATTGAAATTATAGCAAAAATAAAACTGAATGTATCGAATTGCACAGGATATGGATTTAGTGAAAAAAAAAAAACTCCATTCAGTCCAGTCACCATGCAGAGCGAGAGAGATTAAGGAAAATTCTCTAATCTGTTTCGTCTTCTTTGTTCGTTTGTTTCTTATGAGTTCTGATTTTTTTTTTTAGAGCTATTGACCTGATTTGATAGAATTTAATTTGGTTGCAAATGCAAGTATCATGTAGCCATCGATGATGCCGGCCCGACCGGTAGCAGCAGCATTGTGATAATTTACATTGATTTAAGTACAGAACTCTGTGGATCAGGTGAGTGTGAAGGAGAGACGATTAAGGAGGAGGAGGAGGAGGAGGAGGAGGAGGAGGAGCGATTTTACCTTGAGAATTCGAGATGCAGACTTTTTCTCTCATGGTTGAGGAACTAGTTGGGTTTCGATGTTGTTTTCTAGCTTTTTTGACAATTATTTACTGCGAAGGAAATTTTCAAGTGATTTTAAAATTCATTTTGAGACAGTTTGTCAAGAATTCGACGGAAAACAATTACATGGCCTGATGATATTCACCAGTATGAGAGTATGGACATTGAAACGTCATTGTTAGATAGTGAAATAAACTCAGCAAGTACCCATGGGCACAGAGAATTCGAATTTTCAAGCAAAATTATCACATGTTTCGACATAGGACTGACAGAATTAGATGCTTTCCTGACAATCACATTTACCTCTCATTTATTTACACAAAACAGGTTTTCTGTTTTCTTATTGTGTTGTCAGGATTGTTGGCCAAATATTGACATTTCGCAGTCGAATAGAAGGGAGGGTTCTCTGTTTGTTGTTATAGAAGTGATGACTGCTTTTGAAGTTTTGTTGACTATTCAAGAAGTATTATTACTCTTCTGCTATCGACGACAAATCCTTTTTATATTAAAACCAGAAGAAACTTCTCGGTATAAAATGTTATATGTATTTTGACAATTATATCAGATTGTCATTTGCAAACGTAACGGCGCGGTGGCACCATTATGGCTGAAACACAAACATGCTTTGGCTTGGTCTTCGTCTACGTTGTGATGCACCTTCACGTTTGCTTTGAATGACATTTCTCCCTCCATTATCATCATCCTTCTAAAAACAAATGAATTTTGTTTGTAGACTTTTTTGGTAGATCTGTTGAGCTGTCAGACCAAGAAAAGGTTCAGCATATTTGAACTAGAACTTCCGTTTGGAGTCACGTTACGTCCTTTTCTTTACGATTGTCAAACGAAACGTGAGGTCGAACCTTTTTTGTGATACCATACATTGAATTGAATGGTTGAACTCCTAAACGTCAGGCGAAGCGTGTTTGTGGTTCAGCCATTACTGCAAGTATCATGTAGCCATCGATGATGCCGGCCCGACCGGTAGCAGCAGCATTGTGATAATTTACATTGATTTAAGTACAGAACTCTGTGGATCAGGTGAGTGTGAAGGAGAGACGATTAAGGAGGAGGAGGAGGAGGAGGAGGAGGAGCGATTTTACCTTGAGAATTCGAGATGCAGACTTTTTCTCTCATGGTTGAGGAACTAGTTGGGTTTCGATGTTGCTTTCTTGCTTTTTTGACAATTATTTACTGCGAAGGAAATTTTCAAGTGATTTTAAAATTCATTTTGAGACAGTTTGTCAAGAATTCGACGGAAAACAATTACATGGCCTGATGATATTCACCAGTATGAGAGTATGGACATTGAAACGTCATTGTTAGATAGTGAAATAAACTCAGCAAGTACCCATGGGCACAGAGAATTCGAATTTTCAAGCAAAATTATCACATGTTTCGACATAGGACTGACAGAATTAGATGCTTTCCTGACAATCACATTTACCTCTCATTTATTTACACAAAACAGGTTTTCTGTTTTCTTATTGTGTTGTCAGGATTGTTGGCCAAATATTGACATTTCGCAGTCGAATAGAAGGGAGGGTTCTCTGTTTGTTGTTATAGAAGTGATGACTGCTTTTGAAGTTTTGTTGACTATTCAAGAAGTATTATTACTCTTCTGCTATCGACGACAAATCCTTTTTATATTAAAACCAGAAGAAACTTCTCGGTATAAAATGTTATATGTATTTTGACAATTATATCAGATTGTCATTTGCAAACGTAACGGCGCGGTGGCACCATTATGGCTGAAACACAAACATGCTTTGGCTTGGTCTTCGTCTACGTTGTGATGCACCTTCACGTTTGCTTTGAATGACATTTCTCCCTCCATTATCATCATCCTTCTAAAAACAAATGAATTTTGTTTGTAGACTTTTTTGGTAGATCTGTTGAGCTGTCAGACCAAGAAAAGGTTCAGCATATTTGAACTAGAACTTCCGTTTGGAGTCACGTTACGTCCTTTTCTTTACGATTGTCAAACGAAACGTGAGGTCGAACCTTTTTTGTGATACCATACATTGAATTGAATGGTTGAACTCCTAAACGTCAGGCGAAGCGTGTTTGTGGTTCAGCCATTACTGCTCTTCAAATGACAATAAGTGTTTACTTCTGAGCAAGTATCAAGAAGACATTACAAGTAGGTAATACAAATTTAAGTATCGGCTCATGTTTGTTCATGAGCAAATACTTGCTACTCATGTTGGTATTTTAATGGTTTCACAAAATACAAGTACAAATTTATTAGAAGCATTACGATTACTCACTTACTTAGGTCCATCAAGTACTTGAACCTCCTTTAGGTAACATTTCTTTACTAGAGCTCCGTACTTTGATATTTGTATTAAAACAAAAAAACAATAACCTGTATTTTTTTAAATTTCGTAACACAAGTACATATCCAGTACCATCGCAAGTACGTAAGTAACAACGAGTTCCTATTTTATTGAACACTATTCATGTAAGAGAGTATAAATACTTGAGAAGTAGTTGCTAACGAATTAAGAAATGTTAGTGAAGTACTATGGCGTTTTTATTTAACCAAGAACTAAGTATAAATACTTGCCAGCTGTTTCCGGTCATTATTTGTACTTGTAAGTACAAGTTATAGCATTTAAAGTGGCAGTACTTATGCTTTCAAGTACTTGAAAAACTTCAAATATTGGAAGTAATCTTTTGGAAGTATTTAAATTCTTTAGTACTCCAGTCTTTTCTAGTAAGTACTTGGTACTTATATTTTATAACGGTATTTCAATACCCAAAAGCAGTAGGGGGAGAAGGTGGGAATATGGAACCCCATTTTGTTTTTTTAGCTTTTTTTCCATACCCGTTAGCTGAAGACATTAAATAGTATTCAATAATAATAAGTATATATTTTTCCAATATATATAAGAAAAAAAACATGTTCTGAGTACTTTTTGTAATTAATATTTTACTTTATTCAAAAAAAGGACTTATAACATTTTTGAATTTTATGCTCCTTTTATGGAACCCTGGGTTCCATATTAAATGTATGTTAAAATAACATTTTACCTCTGAGTACAAAAATTGTATACATAATAGTGATGATCGCATCCTGCGCAATCATTAAGTCCCCCAAGATTGCAGCATTGGCACAGCACCCAAACCTCACCACGATGATGATGATCAAGGCTATTCGGCCTTGGGGGCAGAACATGCCACTTACATCATTTTCTGCTTCTATTGGGGTGCGTCCGTTGCCGCTTTCCGAAAGAACAGAATCACCAGAAGATATTGCAGTATGGGATTCTGATGTTGTTTCCAATTGATCAAGACTTCTGTGTCAGGTGTTCACACCACTCCTACCACGTCCACCGTTGATAAAAAGACGTAAGGGTAATATGGAACCCGGTTCCATATTAGATTCCTCTACGGGTTCCATATTACAAGACTTCATATTTTAATAAAAAACATTGTTTTTCGGGACTTTTTCAAGAAAATTAAAAAAATCTTACCTTAGAAATTGTAAATCCGAAGACTTAAAAATATTTATAAATTTTAAACCAGACGAAAACACGAACCGTTATGAACTTTAGAGACAAACAAAAATAATGAAAAAAAGTTTTCCTTTTTGCTCGGTTTTTGGAAACAGCTTTGCGGCGAAATGATCAAGGTAAAAGTTGTGTATCTAGGCAATATGAGTATTTGCTATGAGACTTCACGAAATGTTGCTATTTGCTAAAAGATGGCACTATCTGTTTTGGTTTTAGAGGGGGGTTCCTAATTAACAACAGGTTCCATATTCCCACCTTTTCCTCTATTATTTAATTACCTTTCCGTTCTAACAAAAGAAATCATTAGGATACGTTCATTCAAGCAGAACGACTAGTGCTTTCAAGTACTTGACAATCGTTTTATACTTGCTACAGCACTTATAAGAATTTTTATTTCTGATTTTAAGGTAATATAGTTCTTATTTAGTTCTAACATCTATATAAGAATCTATAATTTCTAGTTTGAGTTCTTTCAAATACATACTTGTACATTTTTTGATACCCTGAAAGAGGTAAAGTTCTTCAGAGCTAATTTCTGATGCTATTACTTGTCTGTTAGGTCTGAAGTAATTTTTCAACTTTAAAGTAAGTACCTACTTCAAGTATTGAAACTGTCAAATACTTGAACATTTTAAATACAAGTACTTGGTATTTATCATGTGTTGGTAATATTCAAAAAAACAATGACTCGTAATTAAAAAGCGAGTACCTACGGCTACAGTTAATTACTTAAACACTTCTAAAATAAGAACTTATGAGTAATACTGGATTTATGCACAAGTAGCACTAAAAACAAGTACAAGTTCTTATATTTTTAAGTATTTAAAGTCATTCAAGTGCTGAATACGCACACAAGTACCATTATTCTTCACACGATTGGGACATTCTCTTATAAGTATCTACCTGGCAACATCCCCGTTGAAAAGAAAAGAAAAAACGTTCAAGGAAAAAGCTAATTACAAGTCGAAAGGAATGCCTAGAAAATTTTATTTCCAGGAATTTAGTTATTATCCTTCGAATAACGTCAAATGAAGATGAATTCAGTCAGGTGGTATAACTAGCCATTTTGCAGAATTTTCCTTGAGTCACAAGAAAAACGTTGACTTTCACAAAATTTTGAAGAAACAGATAAATTGGATTTGCTTCCAAGAACTTCCAACTTTCCTTCTCATGTTCAAAGTTTTAATGCAAGAACAATCTAACCTGTTCCAAGGCATAACTCAAAGTTCAAAATCATTTCTCGGAGCCCTTAACTAATAAGCACGGACACGCGCTACCTTTAAACAAAAAAAAAAAACTTCGATTAGAACTTTATTCAACGAAGCACGTTTTCATCATTATTATAACTGTCCTTGGGTCGGTCGTCTACTTAAACCTTGTATATTGCCATACACAAAAAACAGCACAAAATAAAAAATCTTTACATATAAAAACGAACGAAAAAAAAAACACGAAACAAAAATCCACACGTGCCATATTGAATTTGAAGGACAAACAAAACCCCCAAACTATTTAAGATAAACATTTTGCTAAATACGATTTTTTATTCTACGAAAAGAAAACATAGAATTAAGAAAAATAATAATTAAACAAATACTCGTCTGTTTGAACGCAATGATTAAAAACAATCGATTAACTTTGTTCAAATTGCAACCGTAAATAGCAAAGATACGACACACGAGCAGATAGACACTTTTGAACTGAGGTGAAACTTTCATTCAAGTTCGAGCACACATGTTCGATTTTTTTCTGAAAAACTTGCACATCGTAAAATAATAACAAATAAACTTTGATAAGAATATTTCTGAAACTTATTCATTGATTTATTTTTAGTTTATGATTTTCCTGTGTCGTTACTGGCTTTTAAGTACAAGTGCAACTTGATTTAGAGTTTTTTGATGTGTTTGCATGGAGAGAAAAAGGCGAAAAAGAAAGAACTTTTTTTTTTGTTAAATTTGACCTTGGAGCTCGAGCTATGAATATTTTGTTGATTTGTTCAATTTGAAAATGATTCTGATTTTTATTGCTTTTTTGTATTTTTTTTTTTCGAGAACTTTGACTCACCTTTCAAGGTTGTTGGGGGAATTTCCAAGACATCAGACGATTTTTTATGTGAAAATAAATTAATATTTAAATATTTTAATTTAATTCAAATATTTAACGATTTATTGATTCACTAAAAATTAATTATAAGAAAAAGCTCGTTTTACAACATACGCAAAAGTAGACAAATCACACAAAGGGCTTCGATTATGTTCGAAATCGAAAGTCGTTCATCCCACATCCCACTTCTGAATTGTAAGTTTCAATAATATGCTCTGGTTTATTTGTGTATGTCACTGAACTCCTTCTAAATGACTTGAACCGATTTCAATGAATTTGTTTGCATGCCAACCAAATGTTGCCCCCCTGGTTAAGATTCACAAACTAGCCCGGTACGTGGCGCTGCTGTCGATATCTAGGTTACTTGTCTAAACTGCAACTAAACGGCTGGATCGACTTGAATAATTTTTGCTACGCATTCATTTATTTTAATCATTTAATGCATGCATGATACTTTTAATTCTACTAGTTGACCCGGTAAACGTTGTTTCACCATATTAATTATTTCTTAGAACAGCTGAACAGATTTGGCTTTAAATTGATGCAAAGGGAATTAAGGACTAGAGGACAGCTATAAAATATTTTGTATCATACTAGCTGACCCGGTAAACGTTTTTTCATCACATAAAAAAATTCTACGAACGGCTGAAACGATTTGGCAGACCTCAAAGGTCCATTGTGAAGTTACTCATGGGAGAGTAATGAACTTAAACCATTTTGTACTTTTAATGAAATTAAAGAGACATCTTGTGTCAATTGTTGCCATTTCACTGGTAGTATCGAAGAAGGGATTACGGAGATAGTTATTCTTTCTATTGGAGAGTGCCGGACATGTATATAGAAGGTGTTAGACTGTTTCTTCTTCTTCCTCGTCCATGCAGCTTCTACAAAAGTAATTTGTGTAGACCCCTAGCCTCAAGGCATGTCTAACTTTGAGGCAGTGTCCCGTTATGACTCCAATAGTGCAGCTTATACTTTGTCTGCTCAGGGAAATCAATCAAGCTTTTTGACCGTTTCAGGTCTATGCTTGGCCATATTTGTTTGGTTGTTAGGCAGGTGGTACCCTATGACCATCTAGAATTTGTTGATTCTAGAACATATTGTTTGAGAAGATGTGTCTTGTGTCTTTGTAATCAGTGGTCAGAAGTGTTCCGGTTTTGGAGAGCTCATCAGCTTTGCAATTTCCCGGAATGTCTCTGTGGCCCGGCACATCAGCTAATGTTAAACTGTTCTGCCATCTCATTCAGAGATGAACGACAGTCATGGACTATCAGAGAGTTTGTAGAGACAGACGCGAGAGATTTGAAAGCGGCTTGGCTGTCCGAGAAATACGTATATCCTTGCAAGACATAACGTTTTCATTGATTTGGAAGTCTATAGGATAGTCTGAGATTCAGTTGTTTCGAGGAGATACCACTTCCAACCCAGTATTCGGTCTTTGAACCGTCTATATAGAAGTGAATCGTGTTTTCTTCCAGAGGTCCTCCTTCATTCCAAAAAGATCTTGAAGGGATGGAAACATGCAAGTTACTATCGAATACCATTTTTGGGGTGGTATAGTCTAAGCGATCTGGGATATATCTGAATTTGTCTAAAATAGTAGTATGACCAGTACTGTTACTGATGCATTGAGAGGTGGCTCTAAGCCTCACGCATGAGTTCGCTGCTACCATTTTGGAGAAGATGTCCAGGTGTTAGGTTTAGGAGCCTGCTGCTGTTGGTGTTGCAAGAAGTGCTCCCGTGATGCACATACCTGCTGACCGCTGCACTTTAATGAGTTTATTCAGGTTTACCATCTTGTCCACTGCGGTTCACCATATGACAACTCCATAAATGAGTATCGGTCTGCTTACCGAAGTGTATAGCCAGTGAGATATTTTTGGGGAGAAGCCCCATTTTGAGCCTATGACCTTTTTACAAGTAAAGAGTGCTACAGTAGCCTTCTTTACTCTTGCATCAAGATGGCCTAAATATTTGGCTTTGTCGGAAAAGCATAGGAGTATTCCTTTAATTTGAGGAATTTTGTACCTTCTTGTACAAAAAACTGATACTTGTAGGTACATTATTCTATAGTCGCGTTAATTCTCCGAAGAGGATGTGAATTATACCATCGCGATGGAATTCTCGTATTTTGTGAGTTAAAAACATCATGTTTTGAGATATCATGGAAAAGCATAATACGCTTCGTTGCAGGACACAGAACCGGTCATGGAAATCTTCATAAAAAGGACGTTGTGCTGCAAGGCTACTATAGCCAAAATCCTTTTTCTGGTTTTAAGTATCAAAACTATCCCTAAACTCCTTTTGTACTAAATTATATCGTTTTGTAGACTAACGATTGTGCCTTGAAACCCACTTAAACTAGTTCAAAATGCTTGCTAGAAATTATTGATAACTTTTTTTTGTAATGCCATAAGTTAGGAAATCGAAATTGCTTTCTTTTTTACATGAGTTTAATTTTCATAAAATTTCAACCTTTAAATGATTGTTTCCTCTTACTTTTTATTAAAGTAGCTCGGCGTTTTTTAAGCGAGTAAGGAAAACATATTTTTGGTAGCTTTCGACACTAATATGAAATGAATGTACTTTCTATAATTTATATCACTTCACCTTCCATAAAATTAAAGTCAAAGATTGCGCCACTATTAAAGTGTGGTGTAATTCGAGAAGACCAATTTAAGACAAGTCACTAAGTAGTAGGTATGTTAAATGAAGAAAAAAAAAAGAAAAGGTGAGCGAAAACCAACTTTCCCACGAAGACAACAAGGCAAATGCAACGATGACGATCAGCAACAAAGACACCCAACGAAACATGACAACCGAAAGACGATTATGTAAGCTTACTTATAATTTTTGAGAGAGTGTAGGATGTGTTGATTGGGTTTACGAAAAAACTCACACAACAACAAAAAAATTCAGTGATTAATTGAAATCCATTAAACAAGATTTGTGACTTTTTCACTTTATATCGATTTCACTTCAGTTATGGCAAAATAATATAAAAAAAAACTTTTAATAGATAACGAAAGAAAAAACCTTAATTTTGCATTGCTCATAATTTTCATTGGTGAACTCGATAAATATTTGCACAAATGAACTAAATTTGTGTTGTGTATTTGCGGGCATTTACTCACGCTGAATGTATGTCATCATTTGTTTAAATAAATTCTTTTGTTTGAATTAAACTGAAATCCATTTGAATCAGCAAAGCAATGATTAAACAATGGACGTCAATGTGACCCAGAATTTATTTTTATTCTAATTCGGGTAACTTAATTTTATCAGAAGTTATGGATGGTTGCAAAAGTTAGACCTGGTAACAGGGTATTTGTGGGTTTTCGAACCTCCTTGATGTTTTTTTTTTTTGATATTTCAATCGATGGACGCTCTTCAAGGGAAAACAACCCAATTTTATTGATTTCCAACGCCTAACCATGACTTTCGGTAAACTGGATTCAAGGAGGATGATGAAATCATAAACTAATAGTGGTTACCCAGCGTTGTTATACCGTGTTCATTTTTACGTACATTTCAAATCTTGAGGCACTCAAACAGAAAAGACATTTTTACTCTTATAAACTGACATATGTTAAGGACCTCAATTAGATTTCTGAGTCAAAAATATTATTGCACAAATTCGAACACACACAAAATCTTAATCAAAATCGATTCAGCGGTCTAAGAGGACATCATCAAATGTTTCTATTGAAGGACGATTATCGGGGTACCTAGCTGATTATATTTTTTATGTTTGCATTTTCTATTTGCACACTTAGAATATTCTTAGTGAATACTTTGTGAATACGATGTTTATTGGGTCAGCTAGTAGTCTAAATTATAAATCTTAGTCATTCTCGAATTCAATGAATTCAGCTTCAGCTTTCATTTAAGAATTCATGGGGAAAACAGGACTTTAATTATTGGGTATACTAATTGCGGACAAACTCATGCATAACTTTCGTTAAGTTTTTCAAGAAAGGGGAATATGCTTTCGTTCAGACAAGCATTAGGACCGATTAGAGGCAACGATACTGAAATTGCTTTCAATTCTTTTCTCTTCTTTTGTACAATTTAAAGTTTCGTTAAGTTATTGTAGAGGTAATTCTTAAAGCGCTTCTTAGATATTTTTTTTTGCATATCAATGCAGAATGTGTTGTTTTCTTGTTAACTGAATGGCAGTGCAGAACACCCATTGTGATTCAACAATTTCACCTTTTGCATTTGAAAGCTAAACACTTCCCTGGAGATTTGGTACAATGACTGTCAATTTGACAGATGTAGTTTTAACGAAATGGCCGCTTCCAACTGTCATAGTTCGGAAGCCTGTATTGGACAGGGTAATATAGACCCAAGCTCTAAAGATCGTTCAATCTTCAACATTATTCAAATATTGAGATTGATGGAAACATATTATGGAAGATGTTACTTTCGTTAAATTTCACAGTAAACTCTTTTTCGTTTACCTCAAATTATAAAAAAATACCAAAACATGATTACTTTTTGTATAAAAATGCTAAATATTCGAATGATATTTTTTGTCAACCTTGTTTTCATTATATTTGTTGGCTAAAGTTTCGTTAACTTTTTTACATCCGTCATAAAGAATACATTTTGTAATGTGTGCATTTAAGTTTAAATTAGAAAAATGTTTGTTTCGTTATAACTTTCGTTAAGTTTTTTGACAAAAAGTTTCGTCAATTTTTTTAAATCTGTCATACTGAATTCGTTTTGAAATATGTCTTTAAGCTAGAATAAGGAAGATTTTTGTTTATGTTATGAGTTTCGTTAAGTTTGTCCAGGGAAGGAAACAGTCCCAAGAAACCCACCCACAAAATTTCACTTCTTGATTACGAAATTCCCTATCAAAACTTTGAAAGCAAAACAGAAATGCAAACGCAAAAACAATCTCCCGATCTCTGATCGATTAAATTTCCCTTCTTGTACCTTTTTGCGTGTGAAATCAAAATAATGAAAGTCAAATTCCCCATTCACCACCCACTCAATTTTTTTTATAGTGAAAATCCACAAAATTGTTTTATGCAAAGAAAAAACGACCAATTCACTTATAACAATAAAAATAATGAAAGTGCTATCAAAAGATGATGATGATCGTTGAACGATCTTCTCACATCAAAATGTGCCATGTGCTCTGCTGTGGTCTTTTCTTTGCCTCGCATCGCGTCGAGTCCATGTGTTGGTTGCATTTCTCCAAACATCCAATTCACAAAAAAAAAAAAGAAACACCGCATCGTAATGGTACCTTAAGCACCAAAAAAAAAAGCAAAAGAAACAACATAAAAGAGAGAAACCCCAAAATGAAAGGCAAACACGGAGAGAGTTATTACATAACACACAAGACACAACACTATTAAACAGTGCTTGGGGAGGAGGGAAATCTGAATTTCAAAAATTGTTTCAGCGCTGCCGATTGTAGTTCGGCGATCATTTGCATATTTGCCTCTGTATTTCTTATTGTGTTGCACTCTTTCTCTTTGTTTGTTATTTTCACCTTTCTTTTTCTGTTTTCTATTGATGGCCAACGATGTGGGAGAGAAAACTAGGTCTTCTTCCTTCGATTGCAATTTCACACTCAATATATGGAAGAGAAATAAAAATGTTGCTGTTACATCTGACATTTCTTTTATTGGAGAAAAGAAATCGATGTTCATGTTCGATTACAACCAATCACAACATGTTGGATGTTCGATGAGTGGCGAGATTTGATTTCATAGCAGTGTTGCCAGACTTTTGAACACCGTTTTCCCACAGTAGGTTCGAGAAATCCCTTTTTTCCCACACAGATCTTATAGAAATCCCACAATTATCCCACACGCTACCAAAAACAAAACACAGTCAAAATACAGCTTAAAATTTTGTATTTAATAGCACATTATTAAATAGTTTTCTGTACTGAATTGTCGTCCCACAGGTTATACAGAATGCCTCAAAGACGGACTTTAACCAAGCGCTGAAATTCGGCTCATTCATTGCATTTTGCCTGGAATGTTTGTATGGTGGGAGCTAATTCTATTTGTTCAGGGTAAATTGACCGAGTAAATATAGCCAATAGCTGAGCGAAGACAAATTCACATGTTTTTTCTGATTTTATAGACAAAACTAAACACAGAATTGAAAATAGAGGCCTAAGACAGTAGTGCTTCTACTGTAGCTAAACAAAAAAATTATTAAAAAAGTATAAGTAAAAAATTACTATTGGAGGACTTTGAATTGCCTTGACACATCTGCTCAGAAATAAAAAAGAAAAAACGCCAATTGACATTGGAAAGGACAATGTACTACCACGCCACCATACAAAAGCGACATTTATAAGTCATTTTCACCTAAGACGAAGAGCGAAGTGGTGTATGTTGTTCTGAAACAAATGATGAAAATCCAAATTCAGTTAATACATCTGTTGAAAATTCACTTATGTGCGTTCAGATATGAATTAAAATGGACAAATATATTGCATTAATGAAAATCCCTCTTTTTTGTTCTACGAGGTTAAAAAAATCCCTTTATCCCTTTTAGCTTTCTTTATCCCATAAAAAGGGATAAATCCCTCAATCTGGCAACACTGTTTCATAGTTTCATTGTTATGACAACAAAATGGTTTTTAATGATTATTGGTTGCGAGTAATTTGGGAACTTGGAAACAGAAACAGTAAATGTCTCTTATCTTTAACTACTGACAGTTTAAATTATTGGTTTCAAGCAGAAGTTAGCCATAAAAAAGGGATCGTGTAAACATTATAAAAAGAGAAACTGTCAACTGATAAACTAATTTATTGACGGATAGAATCGATTTAAACTGAAGTCCACTGGTTACTCGAAAATTGTTTATGACATTTGACATTGTTTGTTTTGGAAGAAATGTTTACAGATGGAGGAGAGAATCAAACGGTTTTCTGTTCCTAAGAAGAAGATATCAGCAAGTTGTTTCTAGCTGAAGGAGAAGAAGTCATTTTTATTTAAGAATCCTTTCTTAAGAAGACACTTCAGTTTGACAGGTTCGAGTCACTCGAAAAAAAGTAACAGAACAATTGACACATGACAGCAGCTGTCAACAGAGAACAGATATTGATATTGCAAATTTTGTTCATAAGAAACAATTTGACTTGAAATAAGAATCTGTTGTGGTTCGATATCAGAACAAAAAAATTATTAAAAAATTGTTTATATAAAAATAAGTAGGTAGGCAGACAATTCTTGACACAGTTTTTCTTTTGTTTACTTTGTTTGAATCTAGCACAACTTAGATTTGTTAAAAATGTTCAAATAAAAATTTTCTAACACCACGAAACGTACGTACTTTTGTTTCAATAAAAATAAAATGAGAAAAAAAAATACATTTCGAATTAAGTTATGAACCTTCTACGTCGACTCGACCAAAAAAAAAAGGAAATAATAAAAATAACCCAATTCTTGTAGAATAAACAAATCAATTTTGTTGAAAACAATCGTACGAACGTACATGTGACTTTTGACGTGAATAATTTGAAATTGGTGTTTTTCCAAATCTAAGAAGAATTTAATAAATTTTGAGGAAACGGAAAGAGCGGATATTTTGAATAGAATGCAAAAAAATTATTAATAGATGATAATTGACGAGGAAGGTATTTTTAAATTCTTTTATAAATCTGTTTGTATCATTTGAAGAGGCAAAAATTCGGTGTTTGAACTGCATAGAAATATCTAGAATTTTTCGTTGAATTTCTACTGAGTTTCTGTTTTATTTCGACAGAACAACATGTTATCAAAATGAAGGAGAAATCGACATGTGCAAAAATTACAAGTTTGCTTACCGATTTTAATTCATTTTAAAGGTAACAGAAAGGGACAAATACTTTTTACATTTAACGATAGGCACTTTTTGGTTCATTCACTTCTGTTATCGTGTTTCTGTAGGCCCTTTTTCGATATAAGGTTTCATTTTAATAGGTCGATATTTGGAAAGATGTCACTTTGGAAGTGTCATCTTTTGACACTTGACAAGTAAAACTATGCCATTATTGAATATGGACCAATATGGGCTGAAAAAGGGAGATCCTCTAAACTGCGGTAACTACAGATGAAACAGTCTACTTAACATCGCCTACAAGATCCTCTCTGCCGTAATATGTGAATGTCTGAAGCATTTCGTCAACTATCTGATTGGTCCTTATCAATGTGGCTTCAGGCCAGAAAAGTCAACCATCGATCAAATTTTCACGTTGCAGCAGATCCTGGAAAAAACCTATGAACTCAAAATCGATACCCACCTCCCCTTCATCGATTTTAAGGCCGCGTATGACAGCATCTACAGAGACGAACTGTATAAAGCTATGTCTTGTTTTGGCATCCCTGCCAAGCTCGTTCGCTTGTGCAAAATGACGATGGACAACTCACGCTGCTCCATCAAGTTTGGCAATGAGCTTACGGAATCTTTCGACGTCAAAAAAGGATTCAGACAAGGCGATGCACTGTCGTGCGATTTCTTTAACATCGTTCTTGAGAAGATAGTGCAAAACTCCACTGTCAACACCAGAGGCCCTATCTTCCAAAAATCTGTTCAACTTCTCGCGTACGCCGACGATATTGATATAATGCGGAGAACACAGCGTGATGTCAATGGCGCCTTTGTGAGAATTGAGGTAAAAATGGGTTTAGCCGTAAATGTGGGAAAAACGATGTATATGAAGTCTTCGCGAAAGGACACCCAACACCGACGGCTCGGACAGAACGTCACAATAGACGCATACAACTTCGAGGTAGTAGAGAAGTTTGTCTACCTAGGCTCCGCTATTAACACGGGCAAAAACACCAGCGCCGAGATAAAACGAAGAATTACTCTTGCTAATCGCTGTTTCTTTGCGCTAAGAAAGCAATTGAGTGGAAAAGCCCTCTCTCCAGCAACTAAGGTAAAACTGTACAACACCCTAATCATCCCTGTCCTGCTGTATGGTGCAGAAGCATGGACCTTGACAAAATCGGATGAATGTGCCTTAGGCTGTCGAGAGGAAAGTTCTTCGAATCATCTTTGGCCCTGTGTGCATTGATGGGGAATAGAGAAGAAGATACAACAGCGAACTTTGCAGGTTGTACAATGACGTGGACCTAGCCAGAAGGGTCTAGGTCCAGAGACTCAGATGGCTCGGTCATTTAGAGCGCATGGACACCAATGCTCCGGCCCGGAAAGCCTTCGACACTATTCCCGAGGGACGCAGAAGGAGAGGAAGACCGCGACTCAGGTGGCGCACACAAGTGCAAGAGGACCTCAATCAACTTGGAGTGCAAAACTGGAGACAGCTAGCGTGGAAACTGTTGATTGAGGCCCAAGTCCACACCGGACTGTAGCGCCACCTTAAGTTAGTAATATGGGCTTCAAAAACGAGTTTAAATTGTTTAAATTTTAATTTGGCAACACAAAGACCAGCACTCAGTTTGTCGATTCTTTGTAAGCCTTCAAAATGTAGATATTACACAAAAAACATTACGCCGTTTGTTCAAAAGGACTACGTTTTATGGCTAACACAAGTTTCAGTTCAGAAACGGACGGACAAACGAAAAAATAAGCAGAGGTGATTTTAGCACACAAGTGCTTCTTTATTAAAAAATCAGAAAACTCATTGGTTTTCAAGGGGAAAATTGCATGTAATTGTAGGTGCACTGATTTTCAAATGGAAGAATGAAAAATTTTGGATTGGGAACTCGGAAAACTCGTGTAGAAATAGTAACCGCTTGATATGACAATTTATTGTTTTATTGATATCCGTCATCCATGGCGCTGAAAACGTATGGAACGTAAGTCATTTTCCTTCCGATCTCCTTCTATCTCTTATCTCTGCTCAGTAATACCAATTTTAAGTTGAAAAATCCCACAAATTTGGAAAGGATGCATTTTCTTACTCTGGATATTTGCCAAAAAAAGCACATTTGACATTTGACAACTGACGTATTACATTTTTTACTTCAAATTTATTAAGGCGTGCGCGTGATAAAGAGGAAATTTTAATAAAGCAATTTGGCGGTTCAGGTCGTTGCCTGAAAAGTAAAATCAATGAAAATTTATTTGGCCCTCACTTTAGAAACGCTAATGATTGAGAACCAACGATCTATGGAAAACCTGTGGTGACGGAGAGCAGCGCAAAAACAGTGCTTTTCCTGTCACAATGCAGCGATCATTCACACCCGGACAAGAATTCGATTTAGAAGAATAATCTGATTTTTAGAGGCAGCAGACTACGGAATCTCACTAATGCCTTTGAATGGCTAGATCACCTTGAGAATTTCTCAATTAGATAATATGAAATTTATTAAGAACACTAATATTGTGATCCCAAGCTATTTCTGGTGGAGTTCCTCAAGGCTGCACTGTAGGACCCATACTTTTTAAACAAATCCTTTTAACAGCAATAAAACGTTAAGGGAAATTATTTAATATTTTGTTGACTATGATTACTATTCAAGGGAATTAAACAGTTTTCTAAGAGCCCTCTCAACACATAATGTGAAGTTTTTTCAGAAAAAGCACATTGAGACTATCAAACCAATTCCGTCGAGGCTGAGAACTTCTATGAATACTTTTTTCTTCTCCTTGGATAAGCCTAAAGGCTGCCCTAAATGCAAGACTAAGGGCAAGACGAAATACTTTTAACTAGTATTTTCGGAATATAATATGCAATTTTTTCAGAATTCAGCCCTATCACAGATTTTATCGCAATGAATTATGATCACCAAAAGTCTATTACAGAATCGATTCTACAGAATCATGTAACCCAGGATAGGAGGGAACTTTTCGAAAAACTAAGGGAATTATGAAAAAAAGCTTTGAGCATTACTTCGACAAAGAACACCTGATATCGAAATTTTTGATTCCTTTCGGAATGTTTGGATCTTGTTTTCGAAGTTCGTATGGGAATAATCGATTCGGCGGTTATCCACAGTAGATTCTCTGTCAGACATGATGATTGGTTCAAATTCCAATTTTTTCAATTAAGAAATCGACGGCAAGAAAGAAGCACAAATTCGGAATAACCTTTCTTTAGGTTTTACCTTAAGTTTGAAGAAAATATTGAAAATTAATTACGAAGTTATAAGCAAGGTTGTTTTTATCGAGAGTTTACCACTTGACATACAAAACTTTCAACATTGCTCCTTAACTTCTTCACATCCCTTTGAAAACAGAACTCTGCAAAGACTTGAACTTTTATAACCTCTTAATTTCCTTCCCTCCAATAAAATTGAAGAATTCGACCTAAACATATTTTTTTCTTCTTCTGCTTTGCCATTAAAACTATATTTTGGACTATCACCAACTACGATAACACAATTCATCCACAAATTCACTCTTCTTCGGCAATTTTAAGGTTGAACGAAACAATGAAACACAAAGGCAATCAAAAATCGTTGTACACAATTTAAAGAAGAAATTATATCAAAAAGGGGACACGAACAAAAAAAATCAAAATTAAAGAAAAAAATACAGAAACTGATCCAAAAATTGGGTCAAAATGTTAAGAGCAATCATACAAACTCCCTCCTGCCTATCTCTTAGTTTTTTTTTCGTTTAATTTTTTTGAATCCAGCAACAACATCACAAAACACAGAAAAAGAAAGAAAATATCAGTTGAACCACAAAAAACCAAAAGAAAAAGGAAAAAAAAAGAATATCGCGTATCTATCTGCGAAGTGTGTATCTTTTGAGGCCAGCCTCGTTAATTAATTAAGTTTGATTCAATTTTTTGGGTTACTTGACGGTTTCAGAGAGAGAGATTATTGTCAACACTATCAAGACTTTGGGTGTTTCGAAATGATTGATGTTGAAGTATTTATTACCTTTTATCACAGAAATTCGCTGCTGTACAAAATTCCTTTGAATTGGGGCATTTAACTAATAATACTAGGCACATAGGAGATTGTTGCTGCTGCTGTTGATTATTGCTGGTATTTTGTTGTTGCTGTTGATGATGGTGGTGATGGTGATGGTGATGTGAAGAAGAAGACGAAGAATGATGATGATGATGTTGCAGAAGTTGCTGCTGCTGTTGTTGTTGCTGTTGCTGCTGAAGATGCTGCTGGATAGTGTGGCTAATCCTATTTAACGTGCTATTACCACTGCTCGTACTTGCGACACCACCATTAACGGTATTGTTTGTACTATTGCAACTGCTGCTTGCTGCAGCCGATGTCGAAGCAGAAGCAGAAACAGAAGAAGAACTACTACTACTACTACTACTACTGCTGCTTTGTATAATGCTACGGTGATGGTTGCCAGGTGTTGGGGTATTGCTGCGGGTATTTGTATTGCTTGACGAACTACTACCGAAATTTAGGTGACCCAAATGCCGATCGATTATTGGGCAATATGGTAAATTTGGTGATGATTGTCTATGTTGCTGTGTTGTAGGTGGTGACGACGATGGTGCAGCCGAAATTGCAGCAGGTGGAGGTGGAGGAACGTTATGTTGTTGCAGCAGCTGTGATAGATGCTGCTGTTGATGATGATGATGCTGGTGGTGTTGTTGCGTAGGTTGAACTACTTGCGCTGGGTGCGACGACGACGTTGATTGCTGGCCACTGCTGCTACAATTAATAGCGTTATTATTATTAACTGTTGCATTAGCAACTGCACCTAAAACAGCGGCTGCTGCCGATGTCGATGACGATGTTGTTGCTGTAAAACTGGAATTGCTAACAAGAATGTTACTACTACTACTGTTGCTAGTATTATTGCTACCAGTTCCACTACTACTCGTACTGCAACAACAACATCTATGTGGAGGTTGCTGCTGCTGTTGTTGTAATTGTTGCTGAAGGAGCTGTGAACTACTTGCGATTTTTTTCTTAATTTTCACATAAGGATGGAACATTTCAATTCTTTTGCTTATTTTTAGATTTTTCTTTTAACAAATTATCTCCAACACTATTTTTGATAAATTCACAAATTTGGAGTTACTTTTTTTGTATCTTTTCAACAATTCAAGGCACTTGACACTTGCATAGCTTTAAAATTTCGTTTAGAATTGATTGGATTTTCACTTAACACTTGATAGATACTTTTATATCTTTCAGATAGTTATGTATCTTTTTCTTTTTTGTTCCGCACAAAATACCCGGAAATGGAAAATTTGTATCTATATCCAATTTTTTCGTTTGAAGGGCTTGGCAGAACGACAAATATGGGTAAAAAAATTCTATCTATCTATCTGTGAGATTTTTTCTGCTCATTTTCAACTGTGAGATACTTTTTTTTTGGGATGACAGTTGGTTGGTCTTATTGGGTTCAAAAAAATAGGTAGGTAGGTTGTATGCACGCCGTTTCGGGTCAAAATCAAATTATACGAACAAAACGATCCGCACTCAACGAACGTTGCTTAACAACTGAACAACTTTAGTTAGTGAATTTTTCGAAATTGAAATAATTTTTTTTGTTTTTCGCCTCGGTCTCAAAACCAACGACAACGATGTGAAGGAAAAGATGAAGAATTGTATCTGTGTGGATTTCTATTTTTATAAGGTCTGGCGAAAGTATTGGTGAGTGAGTAAATGAGAATATAACCTCTCTACAAATTGTTTTCTGTGTTTTTCTTTTTTTTTATGTGCCCGTTTGCCTCATTTTATTTCAATTATATGTTTTTTCTACAAGGGAAGGTTGAAAAGTATAGTGCTGACTGACTGTGACTGAGCTGTTACTTGGTAGTGGTAAAACATGCGCCGATACATTTCGCAGAGCACACAGATACTTGGGTTCGAGTCTGAGCTCTGAGCACAAAAAAATGTATAAAGAGAGAGTGAGATTGTGAGATACTTTTATGCGCGTGTATTGAGGGTACTTAATGATATCAAGGTAAAATAGAAGCAAAAAGAAATCGCATGTGTCGACAATTCGACTAGCAGAGACAAACCGACCGACACACGGCGATTTTGAAATTTGTTTCCATTGCTAGAGGGAGGGGGGGATCCATCAGCGAAAATATTACATTATTACATGGGGGCTCTTGAGAGGAGACGAAATCGCTTCTTCACCACACCGCTGCTGGCTGTGTCATGTCAGGAAAAGAAAACACATCGAATCGAATTGAAATCATCAGGGAGAGCAAGCTAGAGCAGTTCGAGAGATATCGGGATGATTTCTCCAAAGAAAGTGTTTAAAAAGTTTTCCCCTTTGTTTTTTTTTTTTTACTTCATCATCGTTTTCACAAGTGAATGTATCTAGATACAAAAATGTTTGTTAAACTATCTTGAGTATTGGATTTGGATGATGTCAAAGAAAAGGGGAAGCATTTTCGTTTTTAATTGTTTGGTGTTAATTTGAGTGTGATAAAGCGGAAGAAGAAGAAGATAGATTGAAGGGAATTTCACAATTCAAATATTTGAAAGGTATGAACGGTTACAATTATTCATAACAGGGTCGTCGGAGAGAAACGACGAGGTTAACCCCATTTTTTATGCCTAGCAACTCTCGAACTCGAACTCGAAACAAACTATCAAGGGAGAGTTTCTATTTGAAAATGAAAATTACTTTACATAATAGCTTAAGTGGTAGTTAGGGTCATTTGGTGTGTTTTATATTTTGTGCGTTTTTGTTGCTTTTGAAGTGGGAAATACAATTTTATAATGGAGCTGAATTTGTACAAAATTTTGAATGATTTCGGTTGTTTTCATTTGGAGATAGGAGGAATAGGTAAAGTGTTTTCCTTGGGCCTAATTGCCGAAAGTGGATTATTTCACCATTGGGCCTAGATTTTGTAATCGAAATCATGTTTGTACAAAATTGTAGACAATTTGGGTTTTTTTTCTCTTTGTGATTTTGTTTCACCACGAACAAGAAAGGTGGGTTGTGTTTTGTGTTTTTGTTGTAATTTTGAGTCAAGGTTTGTTTGATTACAATAAGGCACACATTTCGCAGTGAAATTAATTTGTGTTTGACGGTTTGGAACCTATATGAGTGTTTCTGGCTTGTTAAGACTATTTCGAAATTAATATTCAAGTTTTTCTTTGCTTCTGACAATTTCTGGAGTAATGTCGCTTAACTTTTTAAGCCCAAAATGTTTTAAGTCGTTTTGTCAAGCTTATTCTGTTGGAGTTCCTCAGGGCTGCATATTAGGACCGATACCTTTTCAATTATATTTGATGACGTTTCTTTTTTTAAGTGAACTTTTTTTTTTAGTGAAATGGAGACAATTGATGACATAAACTTATTTCTTTTATTACAATGAAAAAATGAGATGGAAAAGGACATTGAGGCTTCTTAACCATTTCCGATGGCTGTCTCTTTGGACCAACACTTTTCTTGTCGTTTTGTAATGCTTGAAGGAGGTAATTCTCTTATTTTAAAAAAAGTGAGAAAGTTAAGTTAGGAAAGACACGCTGTTCTAGTGAACTGTTCATTTGAATTCCCTTATAGTATGGGAGGCGACCGTAAGATTACCTACCTCATAAGCAGAGTGGAAAATTTGGCCACCATCTAATGGTAAATGACATGAAGTTTTCAAAACCAGTGGTCGGACAGACTTTCCCTGGGCCTTTTGGCGGCTAAATGGCACTTCCGGTTGCGTTTTTTGGTCCCAGCTTATACCATAGGGTGAGTGGAAAAAGTAAGTAGAAGTCTATAGACATTTCGTCGTAGATACCAAATCATATGGTCGGACAGAAATAACGCGGGCCTTTCTCTTTGTCCGACCATTTTAAAAACGGTATTTTTGGTGACATTCTACCTCATCGGCTGAGTGGGCAAATGGGATATCAAATGAAAGCTTAGAATGTCTACATTAAGAATCCACTGGTCGGACAAACTTTGCATGGGCCAGTCACGAGACCGACCGCATTTTTCAAAAAAAGTCTGTTAATTACTTTAATGTTTTTTTCAACTTAGCATCAACATTTTTGGTGTTCAATCTATATAAAATAGGTAACTGATGAATGATATCATAGTTGGCTAATCCAAAAATATAGTCATGGGTTTGAAAAAACTACTTAAACTGGTTACCATAAGTTTTTGATAATTTTTTTCACAGAAAAATAATATTTGTTCAGTACAATGAAATGAAAACAACAAACTTACCGAGGAGGAGGCCAATCTAAATTATTAAAAGAATATTCCATACAAAGGATTATTTTGATTATTTTTTTTACGTATTAAATAATTTACTCATTTTTTTTTCTTTCAAACAAATTAGGTATAAGTAACATAAAACATAGAATAAGAAAACAAACTTTGCATACATCCACCGATTAATAAATGATTGATATCTAAATCTTAAAGCAAACCATCCTCGTCAGAATCTTCCTCACTCAAATACTGGAATCTTCTTCTTAATTTTCCTTAAAAATGATGTCATCAACATTAAGCGGGGTGGGATCTCCTTGAAACCAAAGTGGAATTAACTTTCCGTCTTTCAATACCCACCCAAAATCGTCTGCCCTACTTTTGACGCAATCTGCTTCAGTAGCATTCGCCCACATAGAACTTACGAAATCTATTCTTTTAATTTTCTCGGTAAGTGATTTTAAACAGGGGGTATCAAACTGGAGTCAAAATTTCGTATATTCTTAAACAAAAATTCCTACAGCAGTATTCTTTAAAGCATAAAGGTTCTGGAACATACGATATCTGGCAGCATTTACACTTTTACAGTTCTTTAAGCCATACATATGTGAAGTAAAGTTTTGAATGGTTTCAGTATCAACGACCGTTTTTTTCAAGGATGTCGAGGGGTTTAGCTTTTCCTTTTCTAAAAAAAACTGGCCGCATTGTCGCAGCCTGTAAAGGCGTGAAATGCTGGTAACGCAGCACATAAGCCAGTGTCGGAGCTAGTTGAGTACAATTCATGCAGTTGACGTCATTCCTTTTCAAGCTGCCACTTGTTAACCATATCTGCAAGTCTTTGAATTTATATATATTTCCAAGTAAAATAATGAGAACGTCTGTGTCAGACGCTCGCACCATAATACTTGAATTTGGTTTTGACTTGCTTACGTGATATATTAACCTTGTGTCGGCTTCTTCATGGCTACAACTGTATTCACATTCTCCAGTTTTGGAAATACGTTGATTTCGAACTTGATAAGAGAAACACTTTTCATCCACAGTTAAATATACCGTTTTTCTCCCAAAATTAGAATCAAGGAACTATCTTCCCAGTGGAGTCCTAAAAATCTCACTAATGCTTCCTTGAATATCGGATTTCTGAGGCATATACCGAAATCATCCGTTCGTTTTTGCATCTCCCGAAATCGTGAAATTTGAAACATTGACTTCATTCCGAACGCAATGCTCAGAATCTTTGATCGATGGGTGTAAATATCGATAAAAAACAACATGTACTTCCGGAGCTTCCGTAAACATACTCTTTTTAAAATCATTTCTGATATCTTATCAAACGTTTGAGGTACCTACTAACGACCCCAATAGATGAATGAAATAGAAGCCATCAACAAATTCTACATCTTTTTTCAATGGCTCGGACAGAGTAACTCGAGATTTAAGATTTTTTGCCAAAACGGCGTTGCCAGTCTTATGCATTTCCCCAGTATAATGGCAAAAGGCTGGAGGAGCTGGAGACAATGAATATGATAAACTTACCTCCATGTCTACTTTTATTTCTAATGCTATTGCCAATAGCCTTCCAAAGACATCCCGTTCCATTTTCAAAAAAGCCTGTTTTGTGCCATCTCTGCTTTTTTGGTATTTTTTTAAGCATTCTGATGCGAAATTTAGAATTTTGTTGCACTCTATTGGTTTTTCGAATCGGTCAACATTTTCAGAACACTCTTCAATAAATTGTAATTTTTGTGTTTGACCTGTTTCATTAACATTTAAAACAAAATCTTCTGTCTGTTGAAAAGCCGCTCTACCTGTTGTTATGTTAAACAGAAATTCTTTTTCAAGGTTTGCATGGAAAGGATTTATGTTTGGTTTAAAAATATTTATGATTTCAAACAGTGCTTTCTTGTCCTTTTGAATTCTATACCGAGCAAGCTCATGATTTACATCATCTGATTGTCCAATCTTTATTTCTGTAAGCATTTTGGAAATGATTTTAGTTCTTATGTTATGACTTAGTGCCCAGCGTTGATTGAATAAAAAAGTATGGAATATTCTTTTAATAATTTAGATTAGCCTCCTCCTCGGTAAGTTTGTTGTTTTCATTTCATTGTACTGAACAAATATTATTTTTCTGTGAAAAAAATTATCAAAAACTTATGGTAACCAGTTTAAGTAGTTTTTTCAAACCCATGACTATATTTTTGGATTAGCCAACTATGATATCATTCATCAGTTACCTATTTTATATAGATTGAACACCAAAAATGTTGATGCTAAGTTGAAAAAAACATTTAAGTAATTAACAGACTTTTTTTGAAAAATGCGGTCGGTCTCGTGACTGGCCCATGCAAAGTTTGTCCGACCTGTAGATTCTTAATGTAGACATTCTAAGCTTTCATTTGATATCCCATTTGCCCACTCAGCCGATGAGGTAGAATGTCACCAAAAATACCGTTTTTAAAATGGTCGGACAAAGAGAAAGGCCCGCGTTATTTCTGTCCGACCATATGATTTGGTATCTACGACGAAATGTCTATAGACTTCTACTTACTTTTTCCACTCACCCTATGGTATAAGCTGGGACCAAAAAACGCAACCGGAAGTGCCATTTAGCCGCCAAAAGGCCCAGGGAAAGTCTGTCCGACCACTGGTTTTGAAAACTTCATGTCATTTACCATTAGATGGTGGCTAAATTTTCCACTCTGCTTATGAGGTAGGTAATCTTACGGTCGCCTCCCGGACTATTAAGGCTTCACCATCGGACCAATAGCTTTTAGCAGGTTTTGCATTTTTGTAAACAAAATTTTATCTTAAAATTCACTCAAACATGGAAAGATTGCAGTGGGAGGAGGAGCACAAAGACACTGCTTTCCAGTCACCGTGCAGAGTTCTTTCATAACAGGCAAAGACTCTTGGGCAACTACTTTCTCGAAGAATTACATTAAGCTGAATTTTTAGACAGCAGGCTACAGAATATTACTTTTAAAAATTAAAAGAGTGACAGCTCTTGAAGAGCCAAGGCCTAAGTGGCTTACTCTAATCAACAATTCTTTGGGTGCGTGTGAAGAATTGAGGGTATCTACAATTTAACGCCGATTCCAAACGGCAAAGTTGAAAAGCACTTTTTCATGACAGATTGATACTCTTGGAAGTTTTGTCAGTTCTTCGCAAGAGGCAGTGCCCGTGAAAGATGAAATAAAAACTATGGGCACGAGTAGGGCCCGAACGTACGACGTTCTGCTTAGCAGCTAACGTACCTTACCGCTAAGCCACGGACACCACTTACTTACTTACTAAAGGTAGCGCTACAGTCGGTTGTGGACTTGGGCCTCAACTAACAGTTTCCGTCAATCAGCTCGGTCCCTAGTAAGCTGTCTCCAGTCTTCCATTCCAAGCTGATTCAGATCCTCTTCCACTTGGGTGCGCTAACTATGTCGCGATTTTCCCCTACTTCAAGCTCTAATGAACGAGCCATCTGAGTCGCTGGACCTTGACCCTTCTGACTAGGTCCGTGTACAACCCCTAAAGTTCACTTATGAAGCTTCTTCTCTATCCTCCATTCATGCACAGAGGGTGTTGTACGGAGTTTTACAAATGCCTCTCAAGGGCTAGTTCACCTAAGAATTAAGAATTTCTTATGTGAAATTTAGTTAAAATCCTAATATTGTGCTCTCAAGCTATTTTTGCTGGGGTTCCTCAAGGCTGTGCCTTGGGACCGATACTTTAAAAAAGAAACTTTTCTTTAACAGCAAATTTGTAAAGCGCAAGCATTTAATGTTTTGTTAGATATGATTACGATTCAAGGGAATAAAACAGTTTCCTAAGAGTGGTGAGTTGAAGCCGACTATCTACCAATTTGGGGGTATCTAAAAATGGCCTAAGATTCCTATAGTAGGGTGGGTAATGGCCTCACTGCACTATCACCAGCAGTGCCTCTGACGTGAAGGTAGTCCGTCCGTCAGTTTTTAGTCCTTTTTTTTCCCTGTATGTGTTCAGGCCTGATTTATGTATTTGTTTGCAGGTGAGGTAAGGTTTCGGGGGCAAGATCCCAACCCGTCCGACGAGCTGACGCCGTGCAGCGCAAGCAGGCCGCGTCCCCGGAACTTGGCATTCTTTCTGTTTCCTACCCTAGCTCCTAGTTTCCTAGCTTTCTTCCACTCTACTCTGACTTGTCCCAAGGCTCCCCTCCTCTTGCCTCGCAACAAATTTTTTGTTTCTTCTCCTTAGATAAGAATAAAAGTAAGAAGAGAAGTCAGATAACAATTTCCAACCGTTTATATAAGCGTACCTCAAGGCTGCACTTCCAGGCCAATACTTTTTTTAAATTTTTGTTCCGAGCAAAAAAAGTTACTGTTTTTTTAGGAGTTTCTAATTAGGGAATAAGAAAACAAATGGAATAATTTCCTTACGAAATAAATGTAATGAATGCAAAATTAAGCACGAAAAACCCGTTTAACTCAAAAGGAAATACCAAATATGTAGTCAAACCCAGAAAAGATCCCTACGAAGAGGAAAGAAAACAAAATAATATTTCAGGGGCGGCATAATCAGCAATAAGTTCTTTTGAAATAGAATATTTCTATTATGACAAATTTCGGGTGTTGCTTAGCACAGTGCATATTTTCAAAGAAAAAATAAGTCTCCTTTGTCAAAAAGCCATCTGGTAGCTAAATGGAGATTATTTTGGTTTCGGTTGCTATAGGTTCCTGTCACAATAGTGTCAAATTATAATCCAGACTCAAAAAAACGAAAACATAAATCCCTGCAAATTCTTACTGCAGGTGTCTTAACAATTCTCTCAGGTTAACCTAATTGTCTTCCCTATTATGAACACAACAAAGATAGATAAAATTAAACCAAATCCATAAAATAATACAAAAGATGTCAATGCCACCCTCAGTGTGCTTCAAAATATAGCTACCTACCTATCATTATTAAGAAAAAAGGAAAAGATTGATAGGAGGTATGTATGTTTACACAGAACAAAAAAATATCAAACACACATTAAGTCCTTCCCATTTGAATTGTCCCCTTCTCATCGCACACTTTACCCTTTTTTTCTGTTTGTTCCCATGTCAATTTTATCCCTTTCTTTTCACCCTTTAGTATGAAAAAAAAATCCCATAAACGGGAACAACATCAAAAATACATACAGCAAGAGCAGCATCCCAGTCCAATCCAAGGAGAAGGGCCAGAACATTAAAAAAAAACGACTACTATCATATTTTTGTATATTTGGTTGGCGTTAATGTTAACCCCAACAGCCAACAACAAAATGAATAAATTCACATCATCTTCTTAATCACACTACGAGAACGTAGGGGGAATGTCAAATTTGCAGAACTCAAGAGTAAACCTAGCCCGAATGTATAAATGGTCCTTAAGTGATTTATGTAGGTCCTTCGGTGGTCCTTAACCAAAATGTGGAAAAACTAGAAAAAGGAACAGCAGAAACCTTGCATAAGACTGAAGCAAGAGCGAGTAAATAGGGAGAAATTAAACTTTTGGCGAATGTCTATTGCTCAAGGAGTTTATAGTGAAAATTAGACAGACACAGTGGTGCACAAGGAGGTAAAAAACTACGCCCACGTCCACGAGAAACCCTGTGGCCCTGTTTTAACAAACAAAGAACGGAAAAAATTTTGCAATTACACAAGATTTCACTTCGATCTAACATAACCACAGGACATAATCTGTTAGGATATCACAAGAAAAATATGTTAATCAGTTCAGATGATCTATACAGAGGATGCGGTGACGAGGAGGAGCATGAAGACACTTCACACTTTCTATGTCACTGCCCTGCACTTTCCCACTAAAGGAATAAATTGCTTGGCAATTAGACAAACTCTCTAGTACTCCAGTTACTAACATTTTGAACTTCATCAATGCCTCCAAATGGCTTGATTAACTGAACACCTAGGTTTTTATTAGCTTGAGTAGCAATACTCACGGGAATCACAATAGATCTGTATTGATACAATTGTGACGGTAACGACATCAACTGTCAGCCCTTCAACCTAACCTAACCTAACTCATTTTCTAACTTTAATCCTAATCTAGAAAAAGAAAAAAACAGTGACGGAATTGGTTTGATAGCCTCAATGTGTTTTTCTGCGAAAAAAAACTACATATCTAATGAGAAAGCTCTTAAGTGACTGCTTTATTCCCCTGAATCGTTATCATAGCTCACATAATATTAATGCATTCAATATACAAATAAGGCCTTGTGTTTCGTTGCTGTTCAATTTTTTTTTTTTAAATTATGGGCCCTAAAGTGCAGCCTTGAGGAACTTCAACAGAAATGTCTTGGAAGCACAAAATTAGTGTTTTAACTTAAATTCAGAGAAGAGAATAACGTCTTACAAGCATGGCAAAACGACAGGAAAAGTATTGGCCTAAATAGACAGCCAAAAGCAGTCCAAAGGAAATGGTTAACAAACCTTAAAATACTTTTCCATCTTTTTGAATTGTAATAAAAAAATGTGCACGACTTGGTCGTACGAACTTGCTCCTGTATTCCAAATTATAACTCATAAAAAAATTTAATTCGTAAATAAAAATTTAAATTGAAATATCAACCTAAAAAAAAGATTTAATCTGAAAAAAAATTATGTCATATCATTTCTTAAAAAATTATTGATTTTCCAAATTTTTGTTTTAAAAATCGTCGGAGCGGTTTTTGTTAAATTAATTTTTTGTATATAAAATTTTTCGAAAATGTCTTAAAATTAATTTGGGTATGCAGTATTCAAGAATGTGCAACTATACATTTTATAAGTAAATTTAAATTTTTAATGTTGATCCGATTTTGAAATACAGAATTTTTTAAAAAAAGTTTAAAAATATTTTCTAAAAATCCAAAAAAAATTTTGAAATTTTTTCGAATGCAAAATATTATTTGAGCAATATAAACGTACTTTCAAAAAAAAATTACCCTGATCGGACTTTTATTTTTCGGGAAAATCTGATAACAAAAAAACGGTTCTATGGGCGGTACCGTTTTGGAGCAATACAAAAATATTTTTTTTACATAAAATACATCAGAGTTTTAAACAAAAATTATCGAGGAAGTTTAAAAAAAATCGTAGGAGCCGTTTTTGATAAAATTGAAACTTTTGGTTTTTGGCCAAAAAAATCGTATGGTGGCCACCCTAAATTTTGATCTTAAAAAAAATCAAAAAAACGACCCACGCGAATTCGCTCAAACCCTTAATTTTCAAGTTTCAAGTCAATCGGACCAGAGGTTAAGGCTGTAGATGCGTTTACAGACAGACAGACAGACAGACAGACGGACGGAATCGCCGGACCCACTTTTTTCGACTTCTCTATCATCGTAATGTCATATCTCATCATTACCTAATTTTTTTTTTTTTACGAATTCAAAACTTGCCATATATTCTATATGTCGCAAGTAAAAATCCTTTTATGGCACTCAGTCGAAAAAGTATCGGTCCTAATATACAATTCTGAGGAACTCCAACAAAAAAAAGTGAAAAAAGTTGGTTTTCAAACTCTTCGCAAAACATTCCTGATCCATTAAAAGGCAAAAGCTAGATTTATAACGAAATTTTGGTCCGAACTATTCTAATAGATTTTTTGATACAACGCAGTGCAATCTGAACCACTGTTTCGGTTTGTTTTATCTTTAAAGGGAGCACAAGTGCCCATGAAATGTCCAACTTTCGAAGCACCCTCTTGACAAAAATAAAAAAAAAGAAAACTTTCCGAGGAGAGAAATGTTTGCTCTCATGATATTTCTCCATGAAAATCTCTCGACACACAAACATAAAATAGAAATCTAGATAGAACAAAAAAAACTCACAACCAACACAAAGACAACCCAGAGAACCCAGAAATCTAACCTAAAACCTGAATCTCGCAGTTACACTACACAGCCTTCAGACTCCAGAGGTGTAGAATTTTTTTGTGGCTGCCTTTCGTTCTAATATCAAATAGAGGAGCAGTGAAGGCGAATTAGATATAGGAAAACAGTGAAACAACGAACAGTGCGATAAAACCTCATTTCCACGCTTGACATCTGCTTAACTTAGATAAAGATGAATGGCTAGAGATTGCTATTGCGACCACCAGTGGTGAGTGGTTGGAAATGTCGTCGTCGCTTCGAATAGTGGTGCGGAGGTGGAGCAGTAACTGATGATGACACGCACAAAATCTTAAATTGGTTATTTCAAGTGTCAGATATGGAACGGCTTTTTGGACAGCCTAAGCCAATCTGAACGAAGACCTATGGCATCAAGTACAAAAAAAAAAAAACTCAAATTAACTGGCCTCCCAAGTTATTTTCAGGAACCTATAACAGCTATACGATTGTATTTATGGTTTTTTTTTTGTCATGTGGGGGGTAGTTGAAGGGCTAGTGAGAGAACACAAAGTTCTGTTTGTGTTTGTTCTCATGCACAGGCGAACAGAACAACTGCTGGAAGGTCACAGCTAACCCCATATGAGGGGCGCACGAGCACGCGTGCCGCGAAGGGAGAGGCAGCAAATTAATCAAAGCTGACATAATGAAAATTCTACCGAGTGGGGGGTGGTTAAAGTTGCCTTGCCAGTTGAGATCGACTCTTGGCGTGTGAACAAGAAAGAGAAAGAGAGAGAGAAACTGGCTTGTATTAGGGACCTTGGAATTATTTAACTATCAAGGAAGTCACACATTATTAATAAATACAAATACAAAAAAAGCGTTTTATCGATGAACGATGAGTTAGATCATCGATTCGTTTACTCGCTATGGAGAAGGGGTTATAACTGATTAGAAGAATAAACAACGAACTAAAAAACTAGAAAAGATAAAGATTGATGACTTTTGACTGAGATAAACCCTTTTTTTAGTATTTCCAAAATGAGGTTTGACTAAGTTCAAATAGAAGAAGGAACATAGAGTTCAAGAGAGTTCAGCTGGTTCGGATTTGGCGATGGAGGTTGTTAGAACATGTTTGCTGCTGCGATCGCAATTATGAATACAAACAAACATGATTTTATTTTTATTTTCCGCAAAGCTAAAAGTTTATTTGGAGACAAGGTTTAATTTAGTTTTTTTTTTATGATTATTCATGCGGCGTGTGTTGATAAAAAAAACCGTTTTTGATTAAATGGAATTTGAACTTCGACAAATTTGTTGGTTTTTGGTTTTGTGTTCAAGGATTGATGAAAAGTTGAATGAACGGACGGACAGGCTGTGTTTGTGATTTAATGTTGAGGGCTAAGGTTTGTTGGAGACCTCGGAACTTATTTGATGATGTTGATGGGGTATTTACGCATTGATGGAAAAATATTTGCTTTATTTGGAATATTTCCACAAAGGTCGGTACTCCGGTAGTGCGCAGTTTACAAAGTGATATCATCGTGTTTTGAGCTTGTTTACATGATTTGTGATACCAATTGGTAATAAACCTTAAAACTGCGCCGTTTTATGAGGCAGCATACGGCGGCGGTGTAAAAATGTCTTTATCTAAAGATAAGGGATTTGCACATCGAAACACTTCAACCAAAATTTTGCTAAATTTATTATTCAATGGATACAACATCTTAGTGACTATGTCAATCTGTATTTCTTCTTCAAACAGACGGGATCACTTGTATTCTTGGAATTCTTAGATCTTTCGTGCAGAGCTTAAAGGCGACAACTTGATTCTAAAGACTGGAGTATTCGATCGCCGAGCATTTAAGGGCAGATCAAGAGCTACGTTAACAAATTTTAAGCAAGTATTCTAGGGAATTGATACCGTCTTTCTGCTCAAGAAACCGTGGGGTATTAGGAAATAAAAATGGCTTCCGGGGAAGATAGTCCGGGTTCAACGCGTAGTACATAGCGATTTATTCGGTTTAATAGTAAGAGGAGGAATGTACGGGTAGACAAAACAGGCCATAAGCATAGCCGTAGCTAGGATTTCGTTTCAGGGGGGGGGGGGGTTAAGATAAATGATAATTTTTTCAATTTTTGTTATAAAAAAGGAAACATTTTTATCAAATTTATCACATTTTTTCAATTCGCCGAAGCCAATTCATTTGTTCAAGAAAGAATGTTTGACGGAAAGTTTAAAAAAACTTCTTGAAAGGGGGAAAGGGGTTGGAAAGGAGCTGCCGGTGTACATTGGTCTTAAATACCTGAACATTGCATTGAATTGGAAAGTCAGAGTGTGGAAGGGAGTTCCACATTCTTGAAGTACGGCTAAAGAACGATTTTTTATACTTGAGAGTACGTCCCAGGTTGGACAAGAGGGTAAACTGATTGGCATTCCTAGAAGCGCGAGTATTACGGGCGAATTGTTTAAGGGGAGGAATGCAACTGGCTATTTGACTTGAGCAGTTTCCGTAAAAGTACCGATAGTACCGAGAGAGACACGAAACGTTACGACCGACGGTGGTTTAACGATGTGAATGAGTTGGTTATGTCTCTGTCACCAATCAGTCTTATGGCTCTTTTTTGTATACCGTCCAAGAGGCTTAAGTATGTAATTGGAGTACCAGCCCAGAGATGAGAATTGTACTCAAGCTTTGGACGGATAAGTCTTATAGATAATGACCAGATCAGACGGGCAGAAAAATTTCTTGCACTGTCTTCAGAAACGCATACATTCATTTTGCGGAATTTTTGGCGACATTGCATATGTGCTCGCCAGAGAATCTCGAGATGTTCGGTCTCATTGATGCAAGTGTCACTCATGGACAGTGGCAGGGGAGGTATATCTCGCTTTAACGATACAAGACAACATCAATTTTCGAAGCATTAAACTCTACATGATTTTGTATTCCCCATTGAACAATGCTGTTGAAGTCAGTGTTTAATGAGCTTATCATATTTTACCGTTGTAGTTCCACATCCGAAGAGGAAGGATGTGAGTCTGGAAATGAATAAGAAAAGCTAAGGGTACTTTCGTCAGCGAAACAATTTATTGGATTAGAAGTTACCAGACAAGAGATCATTAATACAAACGAGAAAGAGGGTCGGTGACAAAACGGAGCCCTGGGGCACACCAGCATTTATATTGTGAGTTTCAGACTAGAATACGTCCAATTTAACTTGTAGTGCACGGTTCGAAAGAAAGTTTCTAATCCAACGAAGAAGGGCTTCATCGATACCGAAAGCACGGATTTCGATAAAAGAGCAAGATGCCAAACTTTATCAAATGCCTTTGAAATATCAAGTGCAACAATCATACTTTCTCCAAAACGCTATAAAGATTTGTTCCACTGTTCGGTGAGATAAACCATCAGATCACCAGTGGACCTGTTACTGCGAAAGCCGTACTGCCGGTCATTAAGAAGCTTTCGGTCTTCGAGATATTTCTTAAGTCGATAGTTTATCACCGTTTTCATGACCTTAGAAAGAAGGGCAATCGGACGATAATTGGAGGGAGAAGAAGATTCGGGTTTTTTTGGAATTGGCTGGACAAATGCTGTTTTCCAACTGTTCGGAACGAGCCCATAAGAAGGATGGATGGAAAAGCTTACGCAAGGGTTTTGCCAGCGTGGAAGAACACCTCTTCAGAATAATAACAGGGATACCATCCGGACCAGCAGATTAATGAATGTTGAGATCTTTTAGGACTCTCGCCACAGCACGAGTGCGGAAGAAGATTTTTCCCGTGGAATCATTGACGCCCTCAAGAACTGGGGGAATCATGACACTCTCTAGCAGCTTTCACGAGAGAGCTAACAACTGGAGTGTCATTGTCAACGAGCGTAGGGACCGAGGAAGAAGAAAAATTCTTCATATTTTTTTTAACAAAAGACAACAAAATTCTTACTGCCTTTGGGACATTACAGTATTTTTTGCCTTAATTTTTGGTCAGGTAACGACTTATGTAAAATAAATATGGTTATCTCTGCTTGTAGGTAACTAGATGGCGAGAGTAGTAAATAATATCTTGATTATACCAAACCAAATAAATATACAAGGGTTTCTGAAAGAAAATAGAAAAATGCCTTTAAGATTCAATGGAAAAGTGTCAGGAAGACAAAAATCATTAAGTTATTGATCAATAGTTATTTGATTTTGCTTTACAAAATTATTTCGGGGAGGGTTAAACCCCGTAACCCTCCCCCTAAATACGGCTATGGCCATAGGTACAGACACTATCAGAAAAAGATTTGTAGAACACGGACGATGGAGCAAAGGTGCTATCAACTTTTTACCGATGAGACTAAAATAAGTTTACAAGATAATGACAGATACCAGAGATCATGGCGAGGCATGTGACGAGGTTCTGTTAAAATTTTGGGACAATATCTCGTTTTAATGGAATTGAAATGGCCTCGCATGAACAATTATAGTTTATAGACCTACCAGATCTACCAGAACGAATGCTTAAAGTCCTCTTCATCCTTATCTGCAAGCTTTAATAGTGCAACTAGCGTCTCTACAATAACCAGGCAATAAGTAAAACCAGATTCCAAGCTGGGACCAAGGTACCATGAAAATCGAGGCTCGATACTTTTCAAGCAAGCAGGATTCAGGCATATTTCGAGGGAGCAATATAAGGTAAATCGTATCTCTGTCTCGTTGAATAAAAGCTCGGCTAAAGATATAACGATCGAGGCCAATAGGTACAATGAAATTCTTTAGAAAACAAAATTTACGTCACATGGCTACAATCGAAAAAGAAAGTCAATTCATTTGAGCGCCGTCTCTAATAAACTTGCAAGAAGTCTTTTAGCACCGAGTCTAAGTATTGGACCGGCCAGCAAATTTTACAAGTATAATTTTTGAAGTTTTGGATTTTACACGGCGGCCGACACATTGGATTCCCCTTTTGATAGCAGTACTAGCAAGTCGTGCTACAAAAGACAACAAGAGGCTGTCACCAGTAGAATAGGAGGCCTGAGAACCGACTTCTCTTATCAGTAGGAAACAGAAGAATGACTTTCAAAAGATTTTACCAAAGTGAAAATGTAGCAAAGGTTGACATTGACGCAGTAGAGCCGAATATCACCTGAGGCTGTTGTCTAATTATTCCAGAGACACAGTGAGCACATTGGGAATGAAGAGAGGGGTTAGAGAGGTGTTGGTGTACATTGGTCTTGAAATTCTTGAACATTGCAATGTAAGACAACTAACAATTTACATTTCAAGTGATCGGCTGGTCGATAAACACAGTTTTCTGAGTTAAAGACTATTGGTCGTTAGATGTCGTCTTAATCTGCTAGTTTGTAAAAAAAGACAGAGTGTGGAAGAGAATTCCACATTCGGGTACTTCGGCTAAATAACGAATCTATGTACTTGAAAATACGTCCGAAGTTTAGCTCGAGGTTATAGATAGACTGGCGATAAAGGTAGAGGATAAGGCTGAAATTTTGGATCACGTTAACAACAGGTAGTCAACTACTCATTACTTTGATACATGGCCGTCAGATTCATTAAAGGTCTTAGACCATGAATCGAAACTAGTAGAAACAACCAAAAAAAATTCGAAGGGAATCGTAATCAATATTGAAGATTTAGAAATAATATTTCTCTAGTGTAAAGGTGATGGGGAGCCATACAGT
This sequence comes from Sphaerophoria taeniata, assembly GCA_943590905.1. NCBI lineage: Eukaryota > Metazoa > Arthropoda > Insecta > Diptera > Syrphidae > Sphaerophoria > Sphaerophoria taeniata. Next base: position 223,778,657 of record OX016540.1, on the reverse strand, counting down.
TTCTTATCTAGGCGATGTATAACTTCGCCGGCCAAAACGTGAGTAATGTTGGTTTTTGATGCGTCTAGAGTTCGGGGACCATTCGCATAAACACGGTCTTATAGAAAAAAATCTTACGGTGTCAAATCACACGACGAGGAAACTACTCACGCAATAAAGCCATAATTGTTGGCTTGCTGCCTGTCTTGTTGGAGCCACATATAGTCCAAGACATGATCTTCAATCGCCGTCTAAAAAAAAAACGCTTGTCATTCGACCATATCGTTCCGAATTGACTGAAACCGTCCGCCGGACCAATGACACCTTTCGACCATAGAGCGCACCAAACGGTCACTTTTTTCTGGATGCAATGGCACCTCAGCGATCACTTGTCGGGTTTCTGATCCCATATACCGCAAATTTGTTTGTTTACATACCCACTGAGTGAGAGAAATGTGCCTCGAAAAATCGGTGTTTATTGTCTATTGTTCCAACACTCAAGAAGCGTAAATACGGCTTTGTGAACGGCCAGCAGGCTTCAATGTGAGGTTTGAACTTTGTTACAATATCAACAGTCGATCAGCAAAGCACAATGGCTGAAACACAAACACGCTTTAGCTTCGTTTTCGTCTACGGTACGATGCACCCCCTTCGAGTTTGCTTTGAATGACATCTTTCTTTCCATCCTCTCCACCATCATCCAGGATAATGAATTTTGCATGATGACTTTTTTTTTTACAGCTGTCGGATAAAACAAATGTTCGGCATATTTTAACTAGAGCTTCCGTTTGGAGTCACATTACGGTACACGACACACGTACAAACTCGAAGTCCTAGACGTAAGGCGAAGCCAAAGCTTGAGCGTGTGTGTGTTTCAGCCATTAGTCTTTCAGTGCGGCTTCAGAGCTCAAACCAGGCAGTCCCATTGTCAACGATAGCATTTCACTCTACTAAAGACTTGGGTAAAAAGTAAGGAACTTCAAATGGTTTGAAGTGTATGACATTCTACTGAGGCACAAACATATGAGAACGGTTTAGAATGCTTCGAGATGTCTATTCAGAAGAACAAGTTTCCAACGACTTAGACCCACTTGATTGTGGAATCATTATATTAAGTGGTTGCATGTCATTTTCCAACATTTCAAGCTACAACCATGACTTCACCCAAAACGAAAATCTCCCGAACGCATTCTAAGTCCAAAACCCAAAAAGAAACCTAAATTATATAATTCCTATCGCCTGGCTGTATACAAATTGTATTCCCCACAGTATTACCCAAACGAAATACAAAAAGAAAACACAAAATAGAGAAAACCGACAAACTCTGTTGCAAACATGAAAAATTCACTTCCGTCTTTCTCAATGAAAGTCAAAAAAGCGTGTCGCCGTCATCGCCTCCGCCGCCTGTCTCATATAACCATTCAATTTTTAACCTCATGCATTTCCGAATCTGGAAGGTAAAACAAACACAAAATTATAATCTCATCTCACTCTAACGACATTGTTCCGCCCTAGTCTCAAAAAACTGGCATTTTAATGATCGATCACAAAATACAGAAAATAACTCAAATCACATAACAATTAAAAAATTTCTATGGAGACCGTTCGTCAATTAAAATCGAATTGAGCACAAAACTTAATCGATATATCTCGCACAATTTGGTTGCAGTCGATGTGTGAGAGTCAACTTCTACACTTCATGCGACGCGACTCTTAAGTTGGAAATCGGCATAAAAGCGCTCTGCCTATTCAACCCAAAAAAAAAATGATACTTTCTTGCACAAAACTACATTAAAAAGTATCTGGCAAACGATGTCGGTCTCGATATTAGTGTCGGTATCCATAACGAGGCAACGAGTAGCGCCCCCACGCGCTGCTTAACACAACAACTTATTGCATAACTCACAATTCACTAAACTCTCCATTCACTATGTTCGTGTAAATGCATCAGCAATTTAGAGAAAGAGAACAAGAGCGATAGCGAGAGAGAGTGAGAGAGAGAGAGAGAGAGAGAGAGAGAGAGAGAGAGAGAGAGGGACGGAATTAGAGAAAAAAGCTTGAACCAGGCGCCATACCTTAAATTTTGTGTATTTTTTTCGGTTTTTGTTTTGATTCCATTTGAATTTTCTCTTGTCTTCTTTCACAACAATTCACCACATGGTAGAAAAGTCACACACAAATGGTTTAGCCGTTTAGCTTTGAAGGAGGGCGACAGGGGAGCATCACGGTTCGCAGCGAGTCAAGTTGGTTTGTTATGGATCGTTGCGGATGGGGAGGAGCATTTGGTTTTCTTTTATTTGATTGATTTGATTTGGCTGGCGTTTGGCGGTTGAAAGTGGCGAGATGATTTTTTTTGTTTCTACATTTCTGTTTAACAAGCTAAAAGTCGATGATTTCTGGAGGCACTAAAGCCTGCGTGACTGACTGGAGCGCGGTGAGCATTGACCAACGCCTCAGACTCAGTGTTGCCATTCTCCGGAGGCTATTTTTCAGCTGGACTTTCTAAAATATCTTTTTCTTTCACCATTCTGCGATTTTTTTCTTGTGAGATTGCAAAAGCGAGAAAACCAAACCAAACGACGACGTAATGCAAGAGCTGTTGTGTTGTTCAGGGCAGTCCGGTGGTGGGCCTGTTTCAAGCCACGCAACTACTCACTGCGACCATTCACTTTTGTCGTTTTCTTGTTTGTTTCTGTTTTTTTTTGTTTTTAATGAAAATCGAAGCGCATCGGTTAACACGAGGAAGTGAGATTATTTTCCACCTCATTTCATCGTCAAGAGTTTCTGATCACTTCAATTCGGATCAGAATAATTAGATTGCATAAGCTCGAACCTTTCATTAATTTAATCAAGGTCAAGTGAAATTCGACCAAAAACACCATTAAACGATAAAAAAGAGATGAAATCCATTGCGAACCAATTAGAAATCAGTTTGGATACATTTTCACTTTGTTGCATAAATAGAAAGAGAGATTGTATTGGAGATAGTTTTTGTATGAAGCAAAAAAAGTTCAGTTTCGAGTTGAAGACGATCCAAGAGATACTCATCGTTTCACATTTTTATCACACAAACAAAAATTAAACAAAAAAAAAGATAATTTTGTTTAATTTTACTGAATTGGTGTTATGGTGTTTTTTTCTTCTTGTTTAAAGATTTCCTAATTTTTTTTGGCTCTTGGGAGAGAAAGATTAATAAAGTTAGAAAGAAAGTATTTCATCGCATTTGTGGAAACAATTTGGAGATCAGTCAAATTTTTGGGGGGCCATTTCAGAAGAAAAAGATTTTGGACTTTTTTATGAGGAAAGCGATATTATTTTGTACTCGTTAAAGAAAGAGGTGTGAAATTTGTTCCTTTTATGAAGTTAATTGGTGGTGATTGTCTTTGATCTGGAAGTGTTATTTTCGTTTTAAACAATTTACTATCACTTTTTATGAAAGGTTTGGGTTTTTTTTCTTTCATTTGAAGAGATCAGCCAAACTATGAGATATGAGAAATCTCTACAAAGTTTTAAGTGGCTAATGATGACAGGTTTTCCTATGAGAGAAAATGGTTTGTATTCTTCTGTAATGGACATGTCTTTCTTGTTCACAGCCTTGATAGAATTACAAAAAAATGAGTGAAAAATGTTTTGAAACATTTACAAAAATTAAGAATGTTAAGTTGGCAACACTATTTTAACTATAACATTTGACAACTGGGTTGCAAAAGTCGATACAATTGTACTTTTTTCGACAAATACACTTTTACTGAATTCAATACAATTATGCACTTTCAGTCTTTCACTTGATATAATAGGTATTCTGCTAAGCCATCCGTACGGTGTCAGAGCGTCACGCAAAAACTACTAAAGCGATTACCATGAAACTTTGTACACATATTCTTGGAGGTACCTATTAGAAGAAACATAGGATACGTTTTATCCTGATAAAATGTACGGTTAACCTAATTTTTCATAGAGCAAAGGATTGACATATTGCATAGGTAGTGATAGTTAAGGGGTTCCCGGTTATGGCGGGTACAGCTATTTGTCATAAATTAGAATCACTAGCACCACTATCTTCATCAAATCCACCCAATTATTGGCTGGACTGGACTGAACTGGACAACTGTTGAAAGTAGAAGAACAACTATTAAGATAGAGGAGCACGAATTCGAAGAAGTGTGATCCTCCAATTACCTAGGGTCAGTAGTAGCAGCCGATAACAATATGGAAACAAAAATTTATATATGGGCGGTTGCTCAAAGCCAACAGAATCATACTCTAGCCTATCAAGTAGGCTCTTTAAATCCAAAAATCGTACTACTACTTCGAAACTGCAACTGTATGAGACGATAGTCCTACCAGTACTCACTTACGGATTCAGTGCTTATAGCCAAAGGTACTCTGAACTCTTAGCCGCGTTCGAGAGAAAACTCTTAGGGAGAATATTTGGCCCCGATTGTGAGGTAGGGCAATTCCGGAGATGATATAACCACGAGGTGTATCAAATCTATCACAAAGCAACCTGGATGTCAAAAATTAAGCTTGGTAGACTCCGATGGAAACCTAGCTCGTGTGAGGGAAGAGGAACCGGCCCGGAAAGTCCTTTGCAGTACAATTCTTAGTAGGATAAAGCGCGGTAGACCAAATTTGGGCTGGAAGTATGACGTAGACCAGGTAGCCCAAAGCTTTGTGGTGCAGCATCGGCCAACAATCGGGAGTCATGGAAGAAGAGGGACGGCTAGTTTTCAATGTTTTAACTATGAAAAAATACTACTTTTGTCTTAAAAAAAAAAAAAAAAATAATTTGTATTTATTCCTCAATAAAACTTAACAAATCAAAAAGGACAATTCGATACACTCTTTATTTTGATTTCGATACAATGCTGAAAGACGATATTTCATCCCTGTTTGACAACTGAATTTTGGCAGCTGTCAATTGATTTATTAGGATCGACGCACGACACTGGTCTAACATGCAAGATGTCCGCACATGCCGAAGTGCCAACATTGACTCGGATCACTGCCAAGGTATGGATATTCCGATCAAGACAAACACACGAAAATGCTAAGAGGAAATTGGACGTATCCGTATAGCAAGAGATTCTAGATTCTTTTCCGAACGTGTCTCTGATAACCTCCTGCGCAGTCCTTTGCTGCCAGCTCAAAGTGTAGAGAACCAGTGGCAACACTGCCAAGCAGCTATCAGAGATAGAGATGCCTTCTCTGGAGTGCTAGGGTTTACACAGCCACCACAACGAAACGTGACAATGAATGCCAGCGAGCACATGGAGCTGAACAAGAGGCATACAAAGCGGAGCTGCAAAAAAGGAGTTGAACCACTCGCGAGCTCTACGAAAAAAAAAAAAGGGAGTTAGAGGATCGAAAGTTTTACAAAGAGGTTTTACACCCCGGAACGAAGTATCATGGGAACATGTATAATGGCGACAACGAGCAGAATTCCGCCAGCTATGCAGAACCATTCAATTTAAGTGACGCAGACCTCCAATCCTGCTGACCCAACATTGACGAGGTGAAGATAGCGATATCTAAACTTAAGTCGAACTAAGCCGCTGGAGCAGACGGCCTAGCTGGTGAACTGTAGAAAGCAGCTGGAGATAATTTTGTTAGGAGTATGCACCAGCTCATCTGCAAGATTTGGTCGGAGGAAAGCAAGCCCGACGAATGCAACCTCAGCAACGTATTCCTAAAATGGGGCATCGACTGAACTACACCAATTACAGATGCATAAGTCTGTTAAACATCGCCTACAAGATCATGTCTGCCGTATTGTCTGAAATTTTGAAGCCTATCGTTCGTCAACAACCTGAAGGATCCTAAGTGGCGTCGCACCCGGTAAGTCCACCATCGATCGCAGCAATTTCAAATCGATTCCTACCACCTTTTCGTGGTGTCCGTGGTTTAGTGGTTAGGTGGGTTGGCTGCTAATCAGAACGTCGTGGGTTCGAGTCCTACTCGTGCCCATAGTTTTATTTCATCTTATATGGGCACTGCCTCTTGCGAAGAACTGACAAAACTTCCAAGAGTATCAATCTGTCATGAAAAAGTGCTTCTCAACTTTGCCGTTCGGAATCGGCGTTAAATTGAAGGTCCTTTCAATTCTTCACACGCACCCCGAGAATTGTTAATGAGTAAGCCACTTAGGCCTTGGCTCTTCAAGAGCTGTCGCGCCACTCTATTTTAATTTTATTTTTAGACCTCCAATCCTGCAGACCCAACATTGACGAAGTGAAAATAGCGATATCTAAACTTAAGTCGAACTAAGCCGCTGGAGCAGACGGCCTAGCCGCCAAACTGTAGAAAGCAGCTGGAGATGATTTTGTAGGGAGTATGCACCAGCTCATCTGCAAGATTTGGTCGGAGGAAAGCATGCCCGACGAATGCAACCTCAGCATCGTATGGCTGATTCCAAAAGTGGGACATCGACTGAACTACACCAATTACAGATGCATAAGTCTCTTAAACATCGCCCACAAGATCTTGTCTGCCGTATTGTCTGAAAGTTTGAAACCTATTGTTCGTAAATAACCTGACGGATCCTAAGTAGCTCGGACCCGGCAAGTCCACCATTGATCGCGAAAACGAAATCCAAAGAGGACTAATCTAGGGTTTCAGGTCAATAGCCAAGATAGCTGCAGTGATTAACGGAGTTTGGTAATCACAAAACCATGGCACGGTGAGCACGGCTCTATTACGCCCAGCCTAATGCATACCTTACGACATGCAGCGAATTCATTATTGATGTTTAACTTTGTCGTCCTCTCGATTCACATTCCCTTATTGCAGACCATGGAAGAGTGGTTACTACTAATAATACGTAACAGAGTTTATTCCAAGATACCCACTTGCTTCTTCTTGGATCAACTCTAACAGATTTTATTGCAGACTAAAGCTTTTAGCTGTTAACGCTTTAGTTGCATAATGAAGACGGGTCTTTAGACCAATGTCAAGGCCAGGAAAAGAGCTAAGACCCATTCCCTTTGGTTCACCAGCAACAATGAAGGCGTAAGTTCCATTCCTTCTCGTGTTACAGATATTTTTATTTCATCTCTCAAAGATACTGCCTATTGCGAAGTGCTGACAAGGCTTCGAAGATTATTATTTGTCGTAAAAAAGTGCTTCTCAACTCAGCCTTTCGGAAAGTGCGTCTTCGCAACTATTGTGCCACCATAATTAATTTTACTCTATTTAGGGACGATCCTTGTCCAGCTACCGCAACCTTTGATAAAGGGCAAAATGACGATTCTAATGTTAATTCATTCTGAAAGGCTTAGGCAAGTTATTACCCTCGTGCACTTTCTGTGTAGATTTCTGCAACTGAAATCCGAAGAAATGAGTTCTTTAATATCATAGCAGTTGCCCGTAGCTTAGTGGTTAGGTGGCGTTGTCTGCTAAGCCGAACGTCCGTCGTGGGTTCGAGTCCTACTCGTGTCCATCAAGTTTTTATTTCATCTTTCACGGGTACTGCCTCTTGCGAAGACCTGACAAAACTTCCAAGAGTATCAATCTGTCATGAAAAAGTGCTTCTCAACACTCAACTTTGCCGTTCGGAATCGGCGTTAAATTGTAGGTCCCCTCAATTCTTCGGACGCACTCAGAGAATCGTTGATGAGAGTAAGCCACTTAGGCTTTGGCTCTTCAAGAGCTGTTGCGCCACTCTATTTATTTATTTTCACAATAAGGAAGCCAACACATTTAATTGGAGAAACGGATAGGTCAATTCATTACAGAAAGAAAAACTTTCAAATAAAATCTATTGTCATTTCATGGCCCAAACTTACTTTCGTTTCACATTCAGGAAAGTTGAAAGTCAACAAAATCTGACAACACGCACTTTTTTCCCAACACATCAAACGCAAGCCCAAAACACTTTTTCGCAATCATCCCGATCCCATAACTTGTATTTCATTATCATTGCAAAGCAATCATCAACAAACAATTAGCTTGGCTTGACTCAACTTTAGTGTTAAGTCGTTTGTTTCCCATTCAGATCGACTCTTCGCGATGACGATGACGCCGAAACGCCGCCGAAGACACATGATGATGTTGAATGTTAAAGTTGATTATTATCTAACCGACCAACACAACACACCGCTTTCATTTTCTTTCTCTTTTTCACAATGGAAACGAATGAAATTTTCACAAGTGAAATGTTACATTTACCACCAATCTGCTACTTCACTTTCGGCTTTGTAATCATTTTTATAAATTAAGTGAAAGTAAATTGTTTGCATTCGAAAATTAATACAAACGTGAAAAATGATATTTCTTGCTTCTTCCATTTCATTTTGTGGATTTTTCATTGATGGAGAAAATGAAGAAAAATAAACAATGCAAGTCAGCGCAATATCCCTAGGAAGGTGCCAGAGAAGGGAGATCATTTGATGATAATGGTGGCGCACAGCTTCAGCATAATTTGTTGCCTCATAACCATAAGCAGCATAAGCATAAAGCTGTAGATGCGTGACAAATTGGTGTTTTTTATTTTTTCACTTTTTAGAAATCTTCAGACACAACATTGCATGCGGAAGTCTGATCTTAAGTGTCGCAAGCTTTTTCTCAACTCAAATGGCAGTTGTTGCTTTCACATTGGTGGCATGAGTTTGCTTTTTTGACAGTGAAGTCGAAAGTGTCAATCGAAAGTTGGAATTGAAAATGTTGACCCCTTAATTCTTTACAGGCTTCGTTCAGTAATAATTGTTGAAGAGTGTGAGCCAGGGCTTTTCGGAGCTGCCACGCTACTCTTAATATTGGTTCCTACCCGAATGAAATGAGGAAAATTAACATTTGCCACTTGCCGAGCTTGATCGAGATATGCTCTAATCAAAGTACCAAGTCCGTGCTCGGACTGGCGCTGATCGCTAATAATAAACGCAATGCACCCGCTTCTCAGGCTGGAGTACTGAAAACATCAGCAAAACCTACTGTCTTGTGCCTGAATTCACACTAAAAGTGCTTGATGAAGAGGAAACAGTAGATACGTTCTGGAACCAGAGTACTGGCCGTGGATGAGAAGTAAACGCATCTAAGAAACATAAGAATTTAGGGCTTCTGCGCAGAGGTCCAGCACTTCAATGAAACGACGCGATATTTTCAGATAAATGAAGCATCAACCAGATTGATCCCATTGCATCCTTCCAGTGTTATGAGTTTTCGAAAGATTGCAGGAGCAAATATCGACTCAAGCTACTAGTTTGCAAGGTATGTTCAACCACCATTGACAAGGCAAGGAAACCGTTTGAAGAAGTTCGACTGCAATCACAAGGGATTATGCTGCCCTTTTCCAAATCTCCTGGAATTTGTTTCGCAGTTCCATGGAGTCTGCAGGCAATCGTACCGTACCATAGAGCCGCAACATTTTACGATCTGAGATGATGCTTCGGATAAAGGCAAAGTTGACAAAAAATTAACGGATGAGAGCAGAGTTGTTAGAACGAAAAAAGAAATAAAAATTAAGATCGTTCAATAAGAAAGAGGCTATAACAGAGAGGACTCTCTTAAGTATTGCCAGAGCCGCTCAATTACGTCTGACGAAGAGCATTAACTTTGATAGCCGCATGATATACCAACACTCAGCACATGCTGAATGACGATGTCAAGCCGATTGACATAAACTGACTATTCGCTGAAGGGTGGTAAAAATGCAGCAACTAATGAGCAGAATTTAAAACTTACGGCGAAGCCGTAAGACCAGTCGGCGAAAGCCGTAAGACCAGCCGGCGAAAGCCGAAAAACTAGCTGGCGAAAGCCGTAAACCAGTCGAAGTAATCCCTTAGACCAGCCGGAGCAAACCCTTAAACCAGCCGGCAAGTCATAAGACCAGGCGGCGAAAGCCGTAAGACCAGCCGGCTAAAGCCGTATGACAAGCCAGAGTAATCCGGCGAAAGCCGAAAAACTAGCTGGCGAAAGCCGAAAACCAGTCGAAGTAATCCCTTAGACCAGCCGGAGCAAACCCTTAAACCAGCCGGCAAAAGTCATAAGACCAGGCGGCGAAAGCCGTAAGACCAGCCGGCGAAAGCCGTAAAACCAGCCGGAGTAATCCCTAAGATCAGCCGTCGAAAGCCGTAAGAGCAGTCGGCGAAAGCCGAAAGACCAGCCGGAGTAATCTCTTAGACCAGCTGGCGAAAGTCGTAAGACCCAACGGAGTAATCCGAAAGACCAGGCGGCGAAAGCCGTAAGATCAGTCTCCGAAAGCCGTAAGACCATCCGGCGAAAGCCGGAAGACCAGCCCTTGATAAAATGTATCATTATACACTTTACAATTCCCGAAAGTACATTTATGCAACTAGCCGGAGAAGTTAACATCCAACGACTGAGATGGGAGAATACACAACAGTGAACCAGCTTAGCTTTGGCTCTTTGGAGCTATCGTACCATTTTAATCTTCAAAATGCAGTGGGCGACAAAAACCGGTTCAGGAATAGCTCACGGAAGTCTACCCAGCTTCTCAATCTGTCCCAATTTATGCGGAACCTTTTTTAAGCTATGCCCTGCATGATTCCACAGTTTTTTTCTGGCGTCAATGTTGTTACTGACGTAGCGACACTTTGGGTAAGCTAGGAACCTTTCAGGATGGAACTTGGAGGGAGATCCCGATCATATTCGGTTCCGGGACTTGCGATTCGTTACTCTCGCTGTGAATTTCCTAGACTTTCTACTTGCAAGGTGTTCTAAGTTTTGTCCTTAATGGGTGTGGACCTTTGAAGTACCTGCTTGGGGGACAAATTGTAAGGTGCTTTTTGCTTGATAGCTGAGGTTTTGCTTGCCGGTCTCACCACGGCCAAATTGAAGGAACTTATTCTGAACCTTCTTGAGGAACGGCCCTTGTCTGCTTTTCCGGTGCGGTAAAAGGTACGATGCCCCTGGGTGCAGCGGATCAGCATGTACAAAACCCCGGGTGGCAATTAAAATCGCAGGTCGTAGCCCTAACCGTGGTTCAATGCCTCCGGAATCTGCGATTCGGACGGAATATCTTCAAATTCCCCCCCTTACCGCTGGTGGGGGGAAGCTTCTATAATGAAATAGTGAGACGCTTTTCATGCTGAAAGTGACCAATAGTACTAAATCTGATACAAAGTACCATTCGATGGTAGTAGACGAAGTGAAAGTAGTAGCTGTATACGTGATTTTAATGTAAAAGTACTTCTCCTCTTATAAAATTTTCCGAAGGGAGTGAATGTGAATTGTATGAACGAAATACAATTCTTTATGTGAAATATATTAAACTTAGAAAAATATGTTACTTCGTCACAAGGTTCGTAGACTCCGGTGAGTTTGGTACCTGTACCTGCCTCGTGCCAAAGATCAATGTGCCCAGAAAATCTTTTGAAATTGAGGAATGGTAATAGGCAACCTGACATATCAAACATGTGCTGGAAGAATGGCATAGAATAGGAAACACGAAGTTTTCGAAAGGATAAGTGGAATTTTTCCACAAGTGAAAGTATTCTTAGAGACCTTGAGCACAGTCCCGTGTTATGGAACAGATCAAGGCAAAAACTTCATTGGACACACCGTGTATGATAATGCTACAAAAATGTCACATGTTGCAGTTTCCTAATTTTTTAAAAGTTAAAGTGAATTGTCTCCACTGAGGGACAAACGGATCTTTTGATGTTATGAAACAGACAAACAAGAAATAACTTTCCAACTTTCAGTCCACTAAAGTCGATGAGGGAAAACAATATGCAGCGTCTGCCTCATGCATCAGCATCACACCACTTATGCAGTAATACAATACCTTCTTCTCGTGTCCTCCCACTCGATGTAACAAAAGTTGTTTTCTTGTTTTAAATCATTTCTGAAGTTTCTTTCAAGACACAAACACATACAATGTGCTCATGCATACAATAGCAAAATTATGTCACCCACCTGGAATGAAAAAAAAGAAAGGAAAACATTAACAGAGACAAAGTGAATTTGTACAAGCACTAAAAACCTCATAAGTAGTCAAATAACTTAAATAGGTTAAAGGAAGCAATGAAAACGTATTTTTTGTTCAACAAAAAGTTGCACTTTTTTTAACAAACATAATTAATCAATCAAGTTGTTTTACTTGGGATTGATTGATGCATTATGCATGTAGTCATTTGTCTTACGTTACGAGTTACATTTACAGAAGTGATCTATGCGGAAATGCTTATTGATTACAAATGTATGTAAATGAGAAGTGAAATATCAAAGTTCTCGTGTAGAAGTTGTGGTTTAATGTTTTGTTCGAATGACGTTTTTAACTGAAGGTAAAGCTTTATGAGGCACGTGCCGTAGACAGTGCTTGGAAGATCTCATATTTTGTATATTTTATCGAATTTTACAGAACTGTTTCCATAAGTTGGGAAAGGATTTCATGAGTGAAGACTAGCGACTTTTAATATCAACACAGAAAACAGTCAAGCATGACCGTGGAAGCCAAATGACGGGTCCGTAATGTGAAACGTTTTCTAATTAAATCACTTGTGACACGAGCTGTGTGACATATTGCGCCGTCTAGTCTGTTCAATTTACGAACGCAAAAGTCAATAACCATTGACTGTAACGGTCACCATTGTCTGTAACGTTCTGTAACAGGATTTTCAAAACAAATTTGCACTAGGCGTTAGTCTATTGATGTTGAAATGTCAAACCAAACTAATAATATATAACTTGACAGCTGCCAAAAGAGAGCCAACAGCAGGAATGAAGTTCGAAGGTTTTATCGGAAGGTAAAACAGCTGGCTCAAGGTCATCGAGCAGAAACAGATGCCTGCAGAGATAAACAAGGGAACATCATAGTAGAATCGCAGTCAATGCTTGGGACCTGGAACGACCACTTCTGTAGACTGTATAACGGCGACGACGAACAAAACCCCGCTGTCAGATAGGAGCCTTTTATCGTACACGATGACAGCCAATAATTCCGTGAACCCGACCTAGAAAAAGTGAAAAACGGCAATATCACGGCTGAAATCCAACAAAGCCGTTGGAGCAGATGGTCTAGCTGCTGAGCTGTTCAAAGCAGCAGGCGACGATCTAGAAAGGAGCATGCACCAAATCATCTGTAAGATATGGTCGGAGGAATGCATGCCCGATGAATGGAACCTCAGCGTTGTTTGCCCGATCCTGAAAAAGGGAGATCCTCTTAACTGCGCCAACTACAGAGGAATTAGTCTACTTAACGTCGCCTACAAGAACCTCTCTGCCGTAATATGTGAACGTCTGAAGTCTTTCGTCAACAGTCTGATTGGTCCTTATCAATGTGGCTTCAGGCCAGGAAAGTCAACCAATTGACCAAATTTTCACGTTGCGGCAGATCCTGGAAAAAAATCTATGAACTCCAAATCGATACCCACCACCTCTTCATCGATTTTAAGACCGCGTATGACAGCATCTACAGAGACGAACTGCATAAAGCTATGTCTAGTTTTGGCATCCCTGCCAAGCTCGTTCGCTTGTGCAAAATGACGATGGAGAACTCACGCTGCTTCATTAAGGTTGGCAATGAGCTTACGGAATCTTTCGACGTCAAAAAAGGAGTCAGACAAGGCGATGCGCTGTCGTGCGATTATTGATATAATGGGAAGAACACAGCGTGGTGTCAATGGCGCCTTTGTGAGAATTGAGACAGAAGCGGCAAAAAATTGGTTTAGCGGTAAATGAGGGAAACACGAAGTATATGCTGTCTTCGAGAAAGGACACCCAACACCGACGGCTCGGACAATAGACGCATACAACTTCGACGTAGTGGAGGAGTTTGTCTACTTAGGCTACGCTGTTAACACGAGCAATAACACCAGCGGCGCCGAGATCAGACGAAGAATTACTCTTGCTAATCGCTGTTTCTTTGGGCTAAGAAAGCAATTGAGTGGAAAAGCCCTCTCTCGAGCAACTAAGGTAAAACTGTACAACACCCTCATCATCCCTGTCCTGCTGTATGGTGCAGAAGCATGGACCTTGACAAAATCGGATGAATGTGTCTAAGGCTGTTTCGAGAGGAAAGTTCTTCGGGTCATCTTTGGCCCCATGTGCATTGATGGGGAATGGAGAAGAAGATACAACAGCGAACTTTGCGGGTTGTACAGAGTGCGCCAGAGAAACTTACTTATTTGAAAAAATTCCCGCGCGGTGAGTTGGGCGGGTAGAGGGGCAACAGGGGCGCATCTGGAGGGGGAAGTTCCCAAGTTTGTTTCTCCCTCCAGTCAGTTGCCATCATGCTCTGGTCTAGAGAGCAGCGGGCCTTCGCAGTTGAGAGCTTCTTTTCTAACGGTCGCTCATGGAGCTCGTTACAGGAACATGATCGAGGAATTTTTTCTTCCAAGACTCGAAGAAATGAAACGTGTGGTTTCAGCAAGATGGAGCCACAGCACACACAGCACGAGACTCAATGAATTTGTTGCGACAGCATTTCCCCGACCGCCTCATCTCTCTCAGAGGCGATCTCCAATGGCCGGCACGCTCTCCAGATTTGACTCCATGCGGTTTCTTTTTATGGGGTTATTTGAAATCCCTGGTTTATGTCGATCGACCACGGACCATAGCACACCTCAAGAACAACATTCGCGACGCCATTGCCAACATACCGATTGATATGCTGCGAAGAGTGGATTCGAATTTCAAAAATCGACTTCATCAGTGTATGCGCACTGGGGGTCGCCATTTATCCGATGTCATTTTTAAGACTGCATAAAAAAAAATTGGGATATTGTATTCTCAAATAAAAAAAAAATTTAAAACAATAACTGAAGTACTTTTTTTTTATTGACCTTTCAAATAAGTAAGTTTCTCTGGCGCACCCTGTACAATGACGTGGACCTAGCCAGAAGGGGCAAGGTCCAGAGACTCAGATGGCTCGGTCATTTAGAGCGCATGGACACCAATGCTCCGGCCCGGAAAGCCTTCGACACTATTCCTGAGGGACGCAGAAGGAGAGGAAGACCGCGACTCAGGTGGCGCACACAAGTGGAAGAGGACCTCAATCAACTTGGAGTGCAAAACTTGAGACAGCTAGCTAGGGACAAAGCTGGCTGGCGGAGACTGTTGATTGAGGCCTAAGTCCACACCGGCCTGTAGCGCCACTTTAAGTAGGTAAGTAAGTAAGCTGCCAAAATGGTCGCAAGTTAAAATGGTGTTGCCAACTTAAAGTTCTATGCATACATACAAAAAGGGTCACCCCACTTCCCATGGTCACATTATTGTTTCTCCATTATGTCAACAAGCCTTTTCTTATGCTAATTTTCTGATATGTGTTTTAAGGGCCTCCCATGCCTTAGTTTTATTTTATTTTTTTATCAATGGCACAGATCAATCATTTACATAACCTTATTGTCACCCTCGCTTACAGAAAAGTGTCAGTTTCCCATCGCATTATCACTCCCTTCTTTTATAAATGCATATCCATACATTCACACACATCGATACGTTTCTTGGCTCGCTATATCAAGAAGATGTTAATTGAAGTGACGTTAAGAAATAATGACAAATAAAGACTCTCCTCGATTGTTGACAACTGATTGAAAGATTAAAATTAGATGGTAATAAATATGTCATCAATTTCTTTTACAGCAATTTGCCTTGAAATCTAGTTTGAAAAAGCACAACTTTGACACATCCATTACCTCATTACCTTACAGCACTCGCCATTTGGTTTAAGGCAACGCAACGCAACGCAACGGAACGTCAGATCTGACACAAGAAGTGTCATTGATTGTAAAAATTATTACTCTCCTGTCACTTCATTCAAGTAAACAAAAGTTGACTCTCAACTGTCATTTCTCAACGTGAGCTTACGCCATCACAGACGATGAGTTTTTGCAACCGGGTTACCCTTTTATCTGAAGTCTGCATGTTTTTTACTGTTTTGCATAATTTCTCTCATAAAATCGTACACAAATCGGCGAGACAAATGAGTCTAAAAAAAAATGTTTGCAAAATCTCTCGATGCCGGTTTCTTTTTTGATTTCCAAAATTTATTCGACACATTGCCTTCCCGCCGTCTGTCGCTGTCAATTTCTACAAGACGAAGGAGAAAAGGAAGAAGCCAACGAAATAAAAACTCTGTAAATAATAAAACAAAGAAAAGTATGTTAACCCAAAAAATTGGATGTGTTTCGTCTGCTAGAGCGGTGGGGACCCCATATATTTTTTTTTTTTTGTAGGCTCGCTCCACTGAGACTTTTGGCAAGCTGTATGCTGTATAGACTCAAGTCAGACGCCGCAACCACCGCGTCGTCAATGTCTGTGAATAATTTTTCGTAGTTTGTGTTCCAAAAACTTACCTAAGAGGAGAAATCGAGCAAGAGCCAACAAAAACAAAAAAACTTAAAAATCCAAAAACCTAAATTATGACACAGACAACGACGACGACGACGATGACGCTGAAGCGCCAGCCATGATACCACAGCACCATCGAACCGACATATGACAGCGCGGAAGAAATTTCCTTCTCTCGTGTCGGTGGCCCTGGGGTTTCAGTGAGTCAAAGACTATCGTTGGTCTTTTGTCATCATCCCTTCCCTCGACTGATTGTGATAATGGATCACTCTTAATCTAATGCAAATCAAAAGCCCTAAAAGCCATAAATGCGGACCGATAATGATGCCGAAAATTCACTTTGTGCGGCCACAAAAACGATGGATTTATATTTTGTTTCTATTTCATTCTTTTCGGTCCCCCAAAAAAACAAAAAAAACAGACAAACCAAAAATTATGTGGAACAACGTCGCGGCAGAGGCAATATTAAATTTATACAAAAACAAAAGAGCATATTAATTGGGTTAGAGACGACTTTACCGACAGAGAAGAACGACACGAAAAATACAAAATTTCATTTGCAGTCGATTTTTTTTATTGCTTGTTGGTTATGTCGATTTATGATAAAATGACCAACGAAGACAACAACGTCGTTAAATGAGGGTCACCGATGAGTTAGCTCTCTGAAGTTTGTGCTAAATTCATTTTGTTTTGGTTGTTTGAGGGCCAACAACGACTTTCCCGGTTACATAAAAAACAAATTGTTTTTACAACATAAAACCGCTGACATGAATTAGTTACCTAGAATTGGATATTGCAGTTGGTCCGTCAAGTGAGTAAGGTAGCGAGTGTGATCGTGTTGTTCATGCAATGACAGATGGTTGCAATATGACATAAGATTGGAAACGAGAGCGGAGAGCAATGCAATGTCTTTGTATTATTTATTTTAAATTGTAACATTTCAAATGTCTTGATCAGGAGGTATTGTTGTTTCTTAAATTGTAGGTATTTTGACAACGATTTTTTTTTTCTGGTACATGGCGGTTTCTGTCGCATCTGTGGCATCACCACTGTACCAATTTGCTTCCACAATGAGGCTGGGAACAACTTTTCAGTCTACGTTGGGTCATGATTGTCGACTTTTGTTTACAAAAAGTTAAGATGCCCGCTACGATTTGGAAAATTTCTGGTGAGAGGTAAGACTCGCCATGCCAAAATTTATTTGTTGCACTGTGAATTCTAAAACTATGCTTAAAGCTTAAACCAATTGGGGGTGGCATTGCTATATACTGCAGGCACAACATTGATTGTAAGGTTGTAAGGAAATCTGGAGAGGGAGGGATAGAGTATCTTATTTTGCAACTTTCAGAAGGTACCACAAAATGTCTTGTTTCTTGTGTTTATAACCCAAACAAATTGAATTCCCATGAACCCTTCTTCTCGGATATTTCTGATCTAATTACAACTTATGAACACATTATTATATGTGGTGATATTAATACTGATCTTTTGAAGAATAATTGCAGGTCAGATCGATTACTTAACTTAATATCACACTTCGGACTCTCTGTAAGGAACTCATATCCAACCCGTTATATGCCTAACTCTACCCCAAGTTTGCTAGATCTCTTAGTAGTGTCTGACAATTCTAATGTATTACTTAACGATCAACTTTCGCTGGATGGTATTTCAGATCATGACCTTCTGTTTATGACTTATAATATTGAATTCTCTCGTGTTTCAAACTCATGAACTTTTCAGTACAGAGATTTTAACTCAATTAATGTTCCTGTGCTGGCTCTTGAGGCTTCCACTACAAATTGGGATTATTGTAGGTATTTGTCCACTGCCGACGATAAACTTAATTTTGTACAATCCCTATTGCTTGAACTTTATCACAGGCATGTTCCTCTAAAAACTGTGCGAGTACATGATGAAAAAAGCCATTGGTTTACAACAGAAGTCCTTGCTGCAATTAGATCTCGAAGGAAAAAATATTTAGCATGGAAGCGACTCCGTTGCAATAGAAACTGGGAAGTGTATTGTCAGGCTAGAAATAATGCTACATGGGTCACAAAGAGAGCTAAGAAAGACTATTATTCTTCAAAACTTAACCCAAAATTAGGTTCAAAACGATTATGGAACAATTTGCGTAATATTGGAATAGGGAAATCTGGAAATTTTAGTTGCTCTATTGATCCCAATGTCCTCAATGACTTTTTTATCACAGATCCTTTAGAAAATAACTCAACTGTTTTACCTAGCCAGGAACCAGAGAATGATTCTGGATTTGACTTTGAAACAATTAATGAAAATGACATTGTTAAAACTATTTATGCTTTAAAGTCAAATGCTATAGGTGAGGATGGCTTGCCTCTTCGTTTTATAAAACTTGTTATCCCCTATTTTATTGGATCCCTAACACATATTATCAATTTTGTATAACTTCTTCATCTTTTCCCAATAACTGGAAAATAACAGGAGTATGTTTGCCTGGTGACTTTCGCCCTATTAGCATCCTACCAAGTCTGTCAAAGGTGTTTGAAAAAGTCATGGTGGAACAGATTGTCAATCACCTTGATCTCAACAGTCTTCTTCATCCTTTTTAATCAGGATTTAGAGCAAACCACATCTGTTCTACTGCTATGATAAAAATCTTGGATGACATAAGACTAAAGTTTGATCAGGGTGATCTGAGCATACTCTGTCTGCTAGACTTCTCAAAAGTCTTCGACAAGGTTGACCATCATATTTTATGCAGCGAATTACGAAATTGGTTTGGATTCACTCGGAGGGCTGTTAATCTAATAAAAAGATTACCTTAATAACAGGGTTCTGAGAGTGGTGGTGGGAAGTAAACGATCTGTCCTTAAACGAATCAAACTCTGGCGTATCGCAAGGATCTATTTTGGGCCCAATTCTTTTCTGTATTTATATAAATGACTTGCCAAGAGTATGTTCAAATGTTTGTATTCATCTCTATGCGGATGATGTTCAGTTTTATTTCTCGAGACCCCCTGGCTTAATTGAAGACTTAGTCCGTAGAGTTAATGAGGAGCTTTCTGCCATATATAATTGGGCCCAAGCAAACAGACTTTCATTAAATGCGGCTAAAACTCAGTTATTACCAATTTCTAAAAGCCGTCTTCATTTTGAAGCAATACCGCCAATATTCTTGTCTGATAACAGACTGACATTTGTAGACACAGTCACGACTCTTGGGTTTAAGTTGAATAGCAACTTATCTTGCAATCATCACATTAATTATATTGTTGGCAGAATTTATGCAGGGCTTCGTAAACTATGGCTTTCAGCAAGTATTACTCCAAAACAAACCAGATTGATGTTAATAATGACACTTATTTTGCCATTAATATATGTACACTCTGCTTCAACTGAATAAGAACACATTTTTTTCAAAAGTTTGCTGTCCATTTTTTCTTCACTTTGAAAGTTAATGCATCATTTGATGATGGTAACCGATAGCTTATGATGTTAAGAAAACAAATCAAAAAGAATGATTTAAAAAGGACCACTAGTTTTTCCCTGGCTCTCATGCAAAGCTTTCCAGATTGAAAAACTCAGTTTTTTTTTGCGTCAACTGAATAAGCACACAATATTTCACTCTCATTATCTTCATTGGTTCTTAGTGTTTTAAGTTAATTGGTATACCAAATCAAAAGTTGAAGTGTTCTTAGTGTTTTAGAATTAACAAAAAAAATGGTTAGATCAGAAGCTTTAACAGTTTTGGAAGAGCTTAAATTGATTCGTTAAAAGAATAAAGACTGACCGTGCGTGCTATAGCTACCAATATTGATCGGAGTCTTAGTCTTGTCTATTCGTACCTCAGAAACAAGTTTGTACGAGAAAAACATGAAAGGTGGTAAAACAACGACAACGCGGTTTTTCGGATGAGAAGAGTTTAAATTTTGATGTCCCTGATGGTTTTAATTATTACTTTCACGATTTGAGAAAAGAAGAACGATTTTTAGCGCGGCATCATGGTGGAGAAGGTGGAGTTATGATATGGGGAGCAGTTAGCTACTATGGGACTATTGAGCTTGAGTTTCAAACGTCAAAAACGACTGCAATTACCTGCAAAAGAATATTGAAAAGAAAGTTTCCTTCATTTTCGGATATTGTTGGACTCTACAAATGGATTTTCCAATAGGAAAACGACCCCATCCAAACGCCACGCACTGTCAAAAGTGGGATACAGGACCAGAATTTGGAATTGCTTCAACGGTCGCCCTATTTACCTGACCTGAACCGTATAGAAAATGAATGGGGATGGTTGGTACGTAAAGTTTATGAGTCAGGCCATCAGTTTGAGGACAGAGAATCGCTTATTCCAGCCATTAAGTTACCATGGAGAGAAATTTCGCTGGACTACTTAAAGAGTTGATGCGATTCCATGCCAGCCCGAATTTATGAAGAATCAAGAATAAAGGTGGTAATACCCAATACTAGAAATAACCAGTAAAAAAAATATTTAAAGAAAATCTTGTTAATTTCTTTCCGTTTGATTTTATTTGCATTTTTGAAAGTTGTGCTTATTCAGTTGACGCAAAAAAAAAACTGAGTTTTTCAATCTGGAAAGTTTTGCATGAGAGCCAGGGAAAAACTAGTGGTCTTTTTTAAATTGTTCTTTTTGATTTATTTTCTTAACATCATAAGCTATCGGTTACCATCATCAAAAGATGCATTAACTTTCAAAGTGAAGAAAAAATGGACAGCAAACTTTTGAAAAAATGCGTTCTTATTCAGTTGAAGCGGAGTGTATTACGCTGAAACTGTTTATTGCAAGCTGGACTCAGTCTCACAAAACAAACTCTAGGTTGCTTTCAATAACTCTGTTCGCTATATTTATAATGTTCGTCGGTATGATCATATAACACATTTCAATTTACTCGTTTTAGGCTGCTCAATGACCCTGTTTTTTAAATGCAAGAAAACTTATTTTCTTACATAAAATAATTACTACGAAAAAACCTTCGTATTTATTTGACAAGTTGCAAATTGCACAGTCGCAAAGAACGTTTAACCTAATCTCCCCCACATGTCGCTACATCAACTCAGCACGATTGTTTTTTGTCAGTACCATTAAACTCTGGAATGCCCTTCCTACCAATATTAAAAATATAAATGAGTCCAAAGAATTTCAAGATAAAATACTACAACATGTATCCGAACAGAGTTAGATTTATATATGTACATTATTATAATCATACACAAATGTTAGCTTTGTATTAGTATTTAAGATCTTATTTTTCTTTATCTTAAATTAAGTATTCACTTGTTCGTACTTTAAAAGACTAAGTCTTACCTGTACATATCGAATAAATGAAATTGAATTGAATTGAATAGAAATTGAAATTGAAAGCCGAATTGGAAATACCAATTGGAGTTTAGAAATATGATTTGACAAATACAGACTTTTGTGGCAAGATCTACGGTTAATATCGTCCAAGAAATCTTTGAAACCGAAAGTATCCATAAGCCAAGTTCTTACATGTAAAAGTGTTATATTGAATATTTTAAATCATAGAAGATAATACAACAATATTAAAAGAAAATAGAAAATAGTTGGGATGAAAATTTACAAGTTCACTGTTCAAGTTTTAAAATGTTATTAATCACGCTTCAAAAGAAAACTTGCCAAGTGCACTTGTAAATTTTCATCCCAACTATTTTCTGTTTTCTTTTAATATTGTTGTATTATCTTCTATGATTTAAAATATTCAATATAACACTTTTACATGTAAGAACTTGGCGTTCTTTTAGATCTCATTACTTTTGGTGGCTAACTTTTTACACAGTGCTGTTCGCACATAAGAGAACTTGGCTCTTTTTTTTACATTTTATGTTTTTGTTCTGATCTCACATCTTTTTGCAAAGTTTTTTTTTTCTTTATGAAAGCATGAACTTCGAAATAACTTAATAAGCTAGCAATTTGCAAACTAACAGTAAAATTTCTCTGCCAATTTATAAATAAATAATAGGTAGGTTAGGTTAGAGTGGCTGTCTAGATGTCACATTTAGATATCAAGTGTCCATTGTGAAACCACTAAGGAAAGTTACTCATGGAGTTTTATGAAGTTAAACAAACCAGAATTCTATATTTTAACCTATGACCATTTAAAGAAAGTGGGTGGCAGTCACGCCCCTGTAATAAAACTATAATTTTGTACATATACCTATTTTCTTTTTACTCAACCCAAACCCTATCAGAATTTCGAATTTAAACGTTTTCGAGCATTTTAACAAAGTGGGCGGATACCGCGCCCCTAAATGAAAATAGATTTTTTTTCTCATTTTTTTCATGTTATTGAACCAAAACCTTACAAGAATTCTAAATTTCCACATCCTACTACCGTTTTAAGATAGTGGGCGGAAACCACGCCCATAAATGAAACTAAAATATTTTACTTACATTTTTCTTATATTCAACCAAAACCCTATCAGACTTCCGAATTTCAAGATCCTACGACCAGTTTTAGAAAGTGGGCGGATACCACGCCCCCTGAATGAGAAAATTGAAATTTTCGATTTTTTCCTTTGTATACAGCTGAAAACCTACCATTGTACCAAATTTCAAGATTCTGCTATTGTTAGAAGTGCTTCATAATTTTGATGATCAGTCAGTCAGTGAGTCAGTCAGTCAGTCAATTACGGTTTTTGAAATTTTTACTGGCCAATATCTCAGGAAGTAGTGGTTCTACAAAATTATTTTTTTTACAGGGCCTTTGTGCCCATGAAGTTAATACGAAATTCAAATTTAAAGCTTCTAACTCCATGGGCTCACAAGTTATGGAGGGTTAAAAATGTGTTTGAGTTCGATCCTGTAAAAAGGGAGTAGTGCTAGAACTTGGCTGGGCACTACCGTGCCCTTTGATTTCCTAGGAACGCTTGGACCGATTTTGCTCAACATTTTGTGTTTGTGTAAAAGAATTAGAGAATGATTAATACTAACCAATATTTAAACATCCCTCAAGTAAAGAAAAGTAAACTTTTACTACTCTACTCTGTAGAGTCCAATAGACTTAAGTACGTCACTGAACACCAGCCCAATTGTGGGAGATATACTCAAGCTTAGAAAGTATAAATGGTAAATTGATGGTAGCCAGATCAGAAGAAGAAAAAAAGTGTCTTGCATCGTCTTAAAAAAAAAAACATTAAAATCTTTCGGCATTTATGTGATCGTTCCTGAAGAGGTGGTCAATGATGCACAAAACGGAACATTGGGGCACACCAGAGGTGTGAGGGATACCGAAAGCAAACACGTATTTTCGATAAAAGAAAAAGATTCCAGACATAGTCTTTGAAAAATCAAGTGCAAAAAGCTTAATTTCTCCAAAACGATGTAAGAACTTGTTCCACTGTTCGGTGAGATAAACCATCAAATCACCAGTGGACCTACGAAAACTGTACTGACGGTCATTAATAGACTTTCGTTCTTGAAGATATTTCTTCAGCTGATAATTTCTCAGCGTTAACATGACCTTCGAAAGAAGGGATATAAGTGCAATCGGACGATAATTGGAGGCAGAGGCAGAGAATACAATAACAAGAAGAACAATAACTGGGATATCATCCGGACCAGCGGATTTGTGTATGTTGAAATCTTTTAGGGCGTTCGCCACAGCACGAGTGCAAAAGAAGATGTGTCGCATGGAATCATTGACGCGTTCAAGAACTGGCAGAGTCATGACATTCTCTGGCAGCAAAGAGTTGGAGGCGAACTGCCTAGTAAAAAGGTTAGCTTTCGCGAGAGAGCTAATGACTGGAGTATCATAATCAACGAGCGTTGGGACCGAGGAAGAAGAAGAATTCTTCATATTTTTCACAAATGACCAAAAATTCTTACTGCCTTTGGGGCATTGCAGTATTTGTTGCCTTAATTTTTGGTCATGTAGAATGTTGGTCCGTCGAATATGGGAATTGCAGGCTTTCTTGGCATGTTTCGACATACACATGGTCGTATTGGCCTATTTGCGGCGTTTTTACACTACTTGTGTTATTTTCAGGAGTAAGAAACAAGTCAGTATTTTCTATTTGGCCGTCAATGTTGAATACCGGAGTGACGCCGCAGAACAGCTGGGTAAGATGATTAAACTCTGCGAAAATCTCAGGACTCAGATTCGACAACTTATTCGTTCGTTTGAAATGGGCCTCATCGCCCAGCGACTGTTCAGGGAGGAAGGAAGGGAAGGGAGGAACGTTGAAAGAGCAGAATACCAATTTTGATAAAACGATTTTATCCTTTCCATGTGCTTTTGAACTCTTTACCATCCATTGTTGTTTGAAAACAAAACAGACGGAATAAATAATAGCCGATTTGAAATTTGCCCGTTTTGAAGCAACAACTCGTTTCTTCTTTC
Source organism: Sphaerophoria taeniata (assembly GCA_943590905.1). Classification (NCBI taxonomy): domain Eukaryota; kingdom Metazoa; phylum Arthropoda; class Insecta; order Diptera; family Syrphidae; genus Sphaerophoria; species Sphaerophoria taeniata. The sequence goes on along the minus strand of OX016540.1, from coordinate 223,754,070 downwards.
TTACCGTCCAAACCGAATTTAAGGAAATTTTACATTTTTTTCAAATGCATATCCTATTATTCACTACCAAGCTACGTTCTGTTCTAATTTTTGTCAAGTATATGAGTGGCAATGCTTGAAGAACATCTCAAGGATCGCAGTCTAGCATAGGTAAGTCTAACAGAATTAGATATTGCACTACAACAGCTAAAGTGACTATTAATTCTGAACCCTAAATATTTAACGTCATTAACAAAAGGAATACATTCATTTCCTATTACCACCGATGGAAATTGTTCATAATTAAGTTTTTTCCTAGAGCATAAAAGGACAACAGATTTAGTAGGGATTAGTTTAATGCAATTGTCTTTTGACCTCATTCGAATCTCGTTTAAGCCTTCATTTAACGGGCGGCAAATGTATATAACAACATCATCCGCATATATATAGATGAATTTGGCAGTTATGAATAACATTAGGTATATCAGTAATAAATAGTGAAAACAAAAGCGGGCCCAGAACAGAGCCCTGAGGAATACCAGTATTAACTGAAATTGGATTGGAAGAACCCGACTCAGTTTTTATAGATTGCGCTCTATTTAACAAAAAGTTGGACAAAAGCTTCAACGATTTGTTTGAGAAATTATACAAATCCTTGGAGTTGAGTGATGGGTCAATCTTTTTCATTAAAAACTCGCGCTTGCATTTGCGTATGTGTGAACTAACTTTGTTGCGTGAATATTTATATTGAGCTTTATTATATGAAGTTGGATTGTTTTTGAATCTCCTGTAAAATCGCTCTCGTTCCTGAATCATTTCTTTTAAACTGTAGTTGTTAAACCAAGGACAGCCAGAAGCTTTTATTTCTTTGGAAACAACTGGGATGTAATTGTCATATAACCTAGTCTCTAAGGTATTAAAAAGCGAAACCGTTGTATTCAAATCAGCTGAGTAATAAATTCTGTCCCATTCCAAAAACCTAAAATTTGACTCTAGATTTTCATAGTCAAAGCCACGGTATGTCCTAAAAGTAATTGTGCGAGGGATGTTAGCTCTATGAACATCAAATTGAAAGGAACAGAGTATAAAATCATGAATGAAGTCGGAAGTAGGGCGTAGCTGATCAACTCCCATACTTCTGCGTTTAGAACTAGTCAGAAACATATCTAATAACGAAGAGATTTGAAACAAGTAGGCCAACGGTCATTAACGACAGAAAGACACCATACATCACATTTTTGAACAATCTTGTTACGCTATTGTCAAGTAAAAAATTAACGTTAAAGTCACCCCCAATCAAAATATTACTGTATTTCGCATTCAGTCTAGTTAATGTTTCATCTAATTCATGCAGATTTTCTTCCCTAAACATATTAGGTGGACTATAAACAACTACAAGTAAACATTTCTCAATAGCATTTTTAATTTCGACACAAATAAAGTCAATTTTATTCCCAGTTGACCTGTACACAGTTTTTGTGGGTATATTTTCTCGAAAAAACACACAAACACCTCCTCCAATCCTATCCCTACGATTATTTCTGTGCATGTTAAAACCAGGCAAGAGAACTGTAGAGTTCATAAAAAAAAGCGTACCCGACATATGCAATTTACAATAAATTTTGGACATTTTAAGGTTTCAAAAGTTGATTAATTTTAACCATCTTCAATTTCAAAAAGTTTCAAGTCGAACAAGTTTCTTTTCATAAAAGACATTTGGACATTTTATTTCTTTTTACAAAGTTTTACAAACACTAACAAATATTTTCTCGCGTTTCGAAAGAAAAAAAAAAACATATTAGGTACACTATGGCGTATACGTAACATTTTTGTATCTGATTTCATTTCCTCAAAACTGTAATAGGCATATAAATATTTCACAACCACCCACGTTCAAAATGCAAAAAAAAAACCAAACAAAACTTTGAGTTATTCACATTCAATTCAGTTTCGCTCTGTTTGTGTCGTAAATCACACAAAAGGCAACAAATAATAAAAAAAGAATTAAACAAAAAATGGATATAATATAAGAGAAAACTTTCCCTTCGAAAGCGCCGTCGCTGTTGTGTTCCAAAAAATTACAAAAAAAAAAAAAAACTTAAAACAGCGATTACCAACCAAAAGGATGTGCAGACACAGCAGCAAAGAGAAGGTCAGTCTCGACAGTCACAGTCATTTGACTGGCTGCATTGTTACCATTTTCATTGAAGACAATAAATAATCCAGCCCACACGATGACAGCTGCTGGCAATGGCTCTGATCTACATACATTCATTTATCCATTCGAAAAAAAATATTGGAAAGTGCCTGCGCTATAGTGCGTGATTTAAGGGCCATCTCCCTTGGTCTTTCCATTTGTCCCAGACTCGAGGCCATAAAAGGGAGCTAATCGCGTTAAATACCCGCTCCACTGCACTAAACACTCTGCGATCAATCAATCCAAAAGGGCCCCCAAAAAACCAGATGTACAATTAAACAATCACAAAATCAAAAAGAAACAAGAGACACCCAAGCTGGCAATGACAAGCCACATAAAGTCGATACAATCGAAAGCCTTCAAAACGGCGACGCGGCTGGCTGCTGGTCAGAGCTTGAACAATCGCTCGCTTTCCCTCAAAGAAATAGTAACACTCAGCGTGTGTGTGTGTTTCTCTTTTTGTTTCTTTCGAATTTCAGTTGCACAACAGTTGAAATGAGGTTTTTTTTTTGGCGCTCTGCAAAGCGAAGCATAACGATACGTTTCCCTTTTTCGAGGTATGGGAATTGTAAACATTACAAACTTAACACAAAACCGAATTTAGGGCTGCAACAACACAAAAACGAAAAAACGAAGAGGAACAGCACATAATAGTCTACTTAACATCTGCCAGACTCAGCTAGCAGTGGTTCCGAATTGGGGATTGCCTTTCCATCATCTTCGCTAAGTTGCAGCACCATTCACCGCCTGCCGAGCTGTGCCACACTCTACGGAGCAAAGCGAAACCGTGTCAGACTGTATAAAGTGTGAATTAATGTATTTATGATGTAATCGCCACTTTACAATTCAAACCGACCGACATACAGCAACAAACGATGTGATACAAAATTTTTGTTTTTTTTTGTGCTTGTGTGTGCTTTTTGATTGTTTGTTCTTACACCACAAGTAACAGACAATGAGGGAGATAAGATAGCGGTAGAGATGTAATTTTGGTTTTTCTGAATCATCGCATCGTTGTACGAAACATAAGCGAGATAAATGTGACGACATAATTATTTAGCTGAGTTATCAAAAGCTTGTATCAGCTGTGAAATTGAGGTAACATCGAAAGCGATGAACTCTAAAGGCAGGTTTTGGATAAGAAATTACTGCAGGAATAGACCTGTGAATAGTGAATAGACTTTCGAAACAAATAAAGACGCTTTCTTATCTCGCAAACAACTGAAGCGATTTTGATGAGATTTTCAAGGCGATTAATCCCAAATTGGTTACAAATTACTATTTGCTAAGGTTTTTGGCCAATTTTACTGGTGTGCCTCAGGGTTCGATTCTTTGGCCCCTATTTTTTTCTTCATATTGATGAACTTCCTTTTATTTAGATGTCTATAGGTTGACTTTCCTTGGGGCCGCTAAAATTTGGCGGACTTGTAAATCTCTGACCCAACATTTTTTTACGAAATCAGTTCATTCTGGCTATTTAAACAGGTTCATTCAAAAGGTGATGAAAACGTTAAAATATGCGAAGTGGTTAAAAATTACCTCAAGAGTCACTTTCAGCATATCTCCCCTAGGGAACTTTTCACATTGAATGGTTCAAGCTTTACATTCGAATTTGAGGAATGAATTACCCTATGCAACTGTATCTATAAATTCGCCATACCCCACAATGCAACCAAATATGAAGTCTTAAATAATGATCTCACTACAAAATTCCCTCATTTCCGCATTTAACACCCACTTTGACGTTTTACCCAACAGAAGACATAAGAAACACAAAAGAGAAAACAAACAAACAAAAACAGTTAAAAAGGAAAACAATGAATACCAAATTGAATGCATTCACCTTCGCACGAAACGAAAACGAAAGTCAATCTGGCTAGCTGGAAATGTCATATTTTTTTCCTCCTGTCAGCTTGATTTTTTTTTACATGAACTTATTAAGACATCCGACAAGATAGGCGCTGGAGAGTTGAGGCGGCTGTTGTTGCAGCACAGCTCTTTGACACACAAGTGACAGTCGAAAACGAATCTTTCTCTCTTATTGCTTGTGTATCTTTCTTATCAAATTTTCAAAAAGAAACATGAAACAGACCAAGTAGGTGGAGAGATTTTCTTCACGATTCAAGTCAAATTCAAAGCGCAGTGCAGACTTTATTTGGCATAACCAGGGTCGAGTCTGGAACGGACTGCATCGCACCGCCAATAGGCAAATGGATTGTTTCGAATTTTCAGTCAAAAGTGAGATCGTGATGTTAAAAGAAGAAAAAATTAGACATACACAGGAAAAGAAGAGGAGAAATCGAAGCTCTGACATGTCATGTTGTACAAGAGACCAAGACTCCAGGGAAGCTCATTTGACAGAAGTTAATCTTCGGGAACTGTTGTTCTGCCATAATCAGATCTATTTCTAAATCCATCTACATATTTCTAAAGCGTCCTTGCGTGACGCTTTAACAGTGGAACGAGATAGAAGCGAAAGTAAAATTAATTCAATCAATCTCTTTCCTTGGACTTTCGCTTGAAACTTAAATTGCATCAAAACCTTAAATGAGTTGAGTACCACCGACAAAATGAAGCTTTTCATCAATAAATTTGCATCTGTATGCAAATCCAAATAATTATGCAATCTTTATGCACGTGTTACTTTAAATAAGAAAAAAGAAACGCATGTTAACTGAAGGAAACACACATTGCATATTGAAAACGGTCGGTAAGAAAGTGCAACATAAAAATGGTAGAAAAAACTTAATGGAAATTAAGAATGGAGTCTTCCATCTTCGACAGCACGTTACTATCAGATCGGCTATTCACTTTGTGTGACCTCTTTTAATAAAACTACTTTTTGAAAAAGCGATACGTTATTACGTTGCCTTAAAATTGTCGTCTTCTGCCGAGCCGACACTTGGCAATTGTTTCAAAAGTAATCGTGCGATTCACCGTACTTTACCACAAATAACCTCCGAATCAATGTTTTTTTTTCTTCACTTTCTTCCTTTTATTCTTCCTTCGATGACATTAAATGAGTAACGTTGTCATGGACCAATTGTATGAAATTTAGTTTTAGGTTTTTTTGGTCACGATAGGCGTGGCATCCGCCTCTTTTTTAGAATAAATGCTAATAGCTTCTTGCAGTTTGAGTGATCATATAATATTTAACCTTGGCTTTCAAGTCCCAAAGGAAAAGTCTTTTTTTTCAAAGTTGGTATTTCAAATAACACAAAAATTGAAATAAGGGGGTGTGGTGTCCGCCTTTTTGGTCCGGTATCCAGATCAGATTAACGCTCAAGTCTAGTTCCTTGAGGGCCTCTCTGCATTGCTGGACCAATTTAGAGGATGTAAAAGCTGAATCAACGGCTTTCATAGCTGCTTGACTATATGTAAGTATAGCTTCATTTTGGTTCTGTTGGATAATTTTAAGGGCTATACAAGCTTCTTTTTTCGCTTACAATTCTGGCATAGTCGAGAAGTCTATAGGATTTTGAAATCTTAAGAGATTCACAGAAGACACCTGCACCAACACCGCATTCCATCTTCGAACCATCCGTGAAGATAGTTGTGGCGAAGTCTTTCGTCAAATCGCCTTCCTCCCAGTCTGTTCTTGACGGGAGCAAGATTTTAATCGGTGGTTGTAGAAACCGGTGGTTGTAGAAAGGATGTGTGATGGTATCACACTTGCTTGATTGCAGTGCCCGTAGGATTTGGGTTTCCAGCAGCCTATTTCTTTTAGTCTCAAGATACTGCCACAAGATACAGGACACTTGATATTTAATGAAGAGGTCAATCGGAAGAAGATCCAGGATTACGTTAAGAGCATTCGTTGGACAGGACCTAATTGCCCCACACAAAAATTTCTTTGCCCTTTGTAAACTTGTTTATTATGTAAGATTTGCTGAGAGCGGGCCACCAAACAATGGATCCGTAGACAAGTATCAGTCTTACTTTACTACCGCTGTGCATGTCCAATTGATCATTTTTTATCGGAGACCCTACTTTTTTCCGAAGGTTTTGTTGCAGGCATAGAAGGCAACTCACCCGTTCTTCAATGTTTAGCTTCCACTTGGCCATAACCACCTGCACTTTCGTTACATTTTCTTTTAGTAACATCTGTGCAGTAAGTTTACTTTCGTTACTTTATAATTTTCTGCTATGGCATGAGACACCTTAAAAAGTTCATCTTTATTTTAACTTTGGAATCAGAGTTAAATTTATATTAGTTGCTGTCAATATTACGTTACGTTCAGCGAGGAATTTCTTTTTGATGGGTTGTTTAGCAAAGTGCTGCTGAATTAGGGTCACAAATTTAACTCTTAAAAAAAAAACAATACCTTAACGCAAATGCAAAATCATCATTTAGCTTGACTTTGTGTATGACTCTTATTTATACTCAAATTTGACACCTCTTATTTTTTGTTTTTTTTTTTATGCAAGCAAACAAATTAAAATTTCAAAAGAATTCACAACTTAGAATCATGATATTTTTGTTTATATTTCGAAGAATCACATGTCAGAGCGCTGTTTTGTCGTGTCCTTGAAATCTCCACCTTGGCGTGCTTTTTTAGAATTTCGTGTCCAAACTGAAATCAATATGACAACAGACCTTGAAAATAATCATTTGAATGAGTCAGCACATCGTCACTCATGCTTTTTTGGGTACTTGTGAAAATTTGATTTCGAATTTAATTTTTGAGTCTGCCAAACGCAAGTGACTAGAATGTTTTAAAGGCATATAATGTAAGTCACGAAGAGTTTCGGCAATTGATGAGCAATCGATATTGTAACATTCCTTTACTTTGACATTAGACCGCCGATTGACTTGAATTTAGCTGTTGGAAACGTCAAAGTCAATCTATACAAATCCGTTGAGGATTCACTATTTTTGTACCAGTGGAGTGTTTGGTACCAAATTTTGAGGGAATTTAAGGTTGTGGTGTAGGTGTACAAAATCGACCCAGCCGTCCATGGTCAAAAATGTGGACACACCATTTTCCCTATAGAATCGTAAACTATGCATTGAATCATGTGATGATCTTAAACAAAGCTGTTGTGCTATAGCCCGCGACTAAGTTGGTACTTGCTGTCCCGCAGCAAACGTTGTTTTGTCAAAAATTCACTAAACCTGTGATGTCAAAAAGAGGCGAAAATTACAGGTCTTCCAGGTCTTTAAATTGGACCCCTCCGGATTTTTTTTTTTTGTGGGGTTACTTGAAAAGGAAAGTGTATGCCAGCAATCCTCAGACCAATGACCAGTTTAAGATAAACAATCGTGTCGAAATCATCGCTATACCGCACGAGACATTCGGCACAAGGGCACATTTTGCTTTGCCTAACGGATGGCATACCTGCGGAACTCTTTAAATATTGGGGAGGTGTTTTGATGAGGCGCATGCACCAGGTCATCAACAAATTGTGGAAGGAAGAATTCATGCCCGCTGACTGGTCTACAAGCTTCATAAGGCGATCTTATATCATGCTAAAACTACCGAGGCATATCCTTGCTTAATAATGCATACAAAATCCTATTCAACGAACTGTGTTAGCGTCTTAAACCGTTCTGCAACACAATAATCGGCACGTACCAGAGTGCCTTTAGGCCAGGCAGAACAACGATTGACTATTTGATAGAACATTCACCCTGAGGCAAATCCTGGAAAAGACCAACGAATTTCAAGTCGAAACCTACAATCTTTTCATCGACTTTAAAGCTGCTTACAATAGCATCCACCGCCAAGAGCTTATGATGGCGATGTCTGAATTCGGGATCCCGAATAAACTGTTCCAGACTTGCCGCATCCGCATGACGCTTAGCATTACGCATTGCAGTGTGCAAATGGGTAGCAGCTCATCCGAGTTGTTTCATTGCGAAGGGTTAAGACAAGGAGATGCGCTGTCATGTGATTTCTTCAACATAGTCCTGAAGCAGATGGTGCGCAAGGCAGGTGTGAGCACGGAAAACACTATCTTCAACAAATCCAACCAGCTCCTAGGCTATGCGGACGACAGACTTCATCAGTCAATCCAAGAGAACTGTGCTTGAGGCGATTGAAGAACAGGCAAAGCTTGTTGCTTTTGAAGTGGATAAAGACAAAACAAACTACATGCATCCTATTAATAAACAACCGAATAGGACAAAACGTCACTGTTGGTAGCAGCAATTTCGAGGAAGCTACCTACCTTTCACCTACCTTGTGGAGATTGGAAGAAAAATTACTCTAGCGTACCGCTGTTGCCTCGGTTTGGAAAAACAACTGGGTTCAAAACTCCATAGTCGAAAGACAAAGTGTCTGCAACACAAAACTTTGATTTTACAAGTCCTACTCTACGCCGAGTGTTGGAAGATAAGTAAAAAAGAGGAAATGATATTGCGCACATTCGAACGAAAAATTATTCGAAGGATTTTCGGTCCCATATACGACGATAGCGAATAAGAAGAAGGTTAAACTGCGAACTGTACGAGCTGTACCAAGATGTGGATGTAGTCCAGAAAGCCAAGAAAAATTACTATATTGGCTCGGCCACATCGGGCGAATGGACGATAACGCTGCAGTCAAGAAAGTCTTCTCATCGCAGCCCCCAGGTTCGAGACGACAAGGAAGACCGAACCTACGGTACAAGAACCAAGTGACTACGGGTGCCAGAGGAACTTGGACCGTTCCCGATGGAAGGTTGCAGTGTCTCAAGCAGAGAACCTTCATGGATTGGGAGCCGGTTAACTAAGTAAGGAAGTAACAAAGATGGTTAATTAATTGATATTGTTTTCAAAAACTAGTCTTGAAACGGGACATCCTGTATATACGGAAACAAAGTAGAGTTTCAAGAAGAGAAGATGAAAACTTCGGATTTCGGCTTCAGCGAATGTTTTAACATGGATGGTAATACAAAAAATTGTTTTCAAGATTTTACTAAGAGAAGTTCCATAATCTAATCAGCTCAAAAACAATACTCGACAAACTGTTGTACGTTTGCTAAAATCTGACCTTACCCTGTGCAAATGTATTCAATATACAAAAATTAAATGTTCAATTTTTCATTATAACTACACGAAATTAGCGTGATATAATTTCGAAACCGTAAAATGGCACGAATGTGAACTTGAAATAAGAAAAAACTAATATGCAATGAAATGACAAAACACGAACTTTGAAAAAATATTTATCTCGAAAGTCGAATGTCGACATATGACAGATATATAATTAACTTGGTTCAAACAATTATTTAACTTACTATCGGAAAAAATTCTATGAGTAGGTAGGTACTTGATACTTTTGTTTGCAAGTCAAAGGGATCATTATCTTGATAGAACTAACAAAAATGCTTTAAAGTTGTTCTGTTCTTTTCTTTTTTTTTTTCAATGAGAGCGTTACACATGTCAACCAGAAGAAGAAAAAGCATTCAATTGAGTCTACTCTACTCACTAGCTAAATAATAGAGTTTTTTTTGTCAATTTGAAAGTCGAAACCGAAAACAAAAACGTGCACTACTGAGTCGCACAAACTTGGAAAACAACAATAAAAAAATTAAAATCTATAAATAAAAATTTAAATTGAAATCTTTACGTACCTCAAAAACACATTTTATTTGAAAAAAATTATGCCATAAAACTTCTTAAGAAATTGTTGATTTTTCAATTTTTTTTTTAATTACTTGGAGCGGTTTTTTTTTAAATTATTTTTTTTCTATTTAATTTTTCTTCAAAAATCTTAATCTAGGTATTAAGAAGCACGTGATGATATACGTCTTACATTTGAATTTCAATTTTTAATATTGATCGGTTTTTGAGATACAGAATATTGAAAAAAATAGTTCAAAAACATTTTTTTTAAATCCAAAATTTTTTTAGATATTATTTTGAAAACAAAATATTATTTGCGCCCAAAAAATAAATGCGCTGATCGGACTACCATTTTTCGAGAAAATCTTATAACAAAAAAAAAAAAAAACGGTTCTATGAGAGGTGCCTACTGTTTTGGAGCAATAAAAAAATAATTTTTTTTTCCAGCGTTCCGAAAAAAAATTTAGTAGGATGTTAAAAAAAAAAATCTTATAGGAGCCGTTTTTGAGAAAATTTAAACATTTGGTTTTTAGCCGAAAAAATTGTATGGTGTGTATGGTGGCTACCTAAAATTAAAAAACCAACCCACCCAAAATCGCTCAAACTTCTAATTTTCAAGTTTTAAGACAATCGGATCAGCGGTTAAGGCTGTAGATGCGCTAACAGACAGACGGACGGAATCGCAGGATGCACCTTTTTCGACTTCTCTATCATCGCTATGTAATATTTGATCAAAATCTCTTTTTTTTTACGAATTCAATACATGGCATATACTTATTCTATAAGTCGCAAAAATCAAACACAGAAACGAATGACCAAATTTTGACAAAATGAACACCTCTCGTCATGTTGACAGTTGATAAAATTTACAGCTGCTGTATTATGTATATAATAGCTAAGGCTTTGTTCACACAGCAAAAGTATATTGTATATCCAATGCAGGAAAAAGAATTGTGTAGTCAATGACTTTTAATAATTGAGGTACATATCGAAGAATCTGTACAAGTTTTTTCATACCCTAACTTTTTTGATGTCTCCATCGGCATTAGAAGTATCGTTGCATGTAAACAATGTATTTCGACTATGAACAAAAATCGAGTTCCGTTCACATGCTATCCCATCGCACATTGCTGGCTGTAATAACGAAAAATAATCATCTAACCATCTTCGTCATACACATTGCAATGTGTAACAGATAGACGCCCTTAAAAACTTTGAAGATAATGTAGAGTTTCGACCAAAAGGCTAGATACATTGAATTTTTCGTCTACCCCATATTATCAAAAAAAAAAATTCTCGCAATAAATTTGGCAAATATAATCCATAATGAATAAATTCGTTTTAATAAATTAATTCACAAAGATTTCAAATAGTTTCACAAATCACTTTAAATTAAATGCAAATTTGACCGATATAAAAAATCATACCATTTTTGTATTAACTCCTATTTCTGTTAATTCGAAAATCGATCAAACAGCCTTACAATAATATAAAGTATATCTATAGCTCACTTCAAACAAAACCAAAAATATCCTGTTGTTTCTTACGCTCAGGTGTTCTACGTATTAACGTATTTTCGATCAGCAGACAGCTTTATACGTCATACCTTACGGTCAAAAACTTACATTTTCGATCTGATGGAACTCTCATTTATATCCCCAAAATACATTCTTTTACAAATGCACAACGCCGGCCGCCGCATAAGAAGTTTTCACTTTAAAAAATTAAAAAAAAAACACCAACAAAAAGAACAAGAAGTGCAAATGTTACAGTTCTTCTGAGTCACTTCCAACATACATATCTATTGATCACAATAGAAAGTCCAACTTTCAAATTCAATTAACTTCAACTTTAGTGGGAGTCAGTTTAAAGTCCAAATAGTCCGAGGAACTTAAGAAATGATTAATTTGCTTCAATCGTGCTCCCTATCAACCGCCAAACACCATGTACCTGTGAGTCGTGTTCGAGTATAGTTTATGGCTTTTATGTGAGCAAATTGAAACTACTAAAATGCCCAAAAACAAGACTATCAATTCGATTAAGAACGTCGCGTCGGGGCACAGAGAGGTTAAAATAGAAAGACGAAAAAAAAACAAACACTCATTACCGAACCGGTAACCAGTCATTCCGGTCGAATGAGTGAGTTATGCATGGTGGCGCCTCTATAAAGCCAAACCACACCACATAACAGACCATTCAACTAGTTTAAGTTTTAATCTTTGCTCGCAGATCTTTTTCAATACGACACGACTATTGCCCCAAATTTTAAGATCCAAAAATATTGCCTGTCGACTTGCACAGAACAGAGATAAATGCCTGTCGGAAATTCAGCCAGATATCACTCAAAATGTTAGTCGAAATCGGACTGAAATAAATGCATGACTGATTTTGTGTGAAACAACGAGAAGGCAGCGCAGGTATTAGAGTTATTGCTTACAGTCATAAATTACCTAACTATTACTGGCTATTGAGTGCGACCATGCTTCCGTCATTTTTATAAAGAGCCAATACGTACGTAGATTGACTTGAGGACTGCTGAGTGCTTAGTCGATTCAACACGTTTTTGTATACTTTTGAGTTGAGATTATAGGCACTCAAGATGGCAATCAAATTGTTGATTACCTTAGCTTTTTTATTGTTGACCATAAAACACTACGTTGTGGTAAATTAAATAGTTGTAAATTTTATTAATGTCTACATTTAAACAATAATTTATAGCGCACTCAGAACAGATGTTTGATGGCACTTCGTAACATGGAATAAAATGCAACTACAAAATTGCATTAGGGCATTCGGGTGATTTATAAAAATTGGAAAGTTTCTCTAGCAATCTGCGTCGCCAACTTGTTCCAATTAAGATACCTCGAAATTATGCGTGTCTGACTCGAAGTAATGCGAGTCTGACTCGAAGTAATGTGAATTCAAGTCTGAATCAAAGTAATGCGTGTCTGACTCCAAATAATCCGAGTCGGACTCGAAATAATTCGAGTTTGACTCGAAGTAATTCGAGTCTGACTCGAAATAATTCCAGTCTGACTCGAAAAAATTCGACTATGACTCGAAATAATGTGAGTCTGGTTTGACTCGAAATAATTGAGTCTGACTCGAAATAATTCGAGTCTGACTCGAAATAATGGTTATCTGACTCGAAATAATGTGAGTTTGGTTTGACACAACCGAATTGAGATTATTGCCGCAGTAAAAACTCGAAATAATGGGCTGACAGTTGGTGTTGTTATCGTCCTTATTAGATCAATGTAGATCCATTGTGGTACCCTGAAGTATTGTAACTTCCTGAAAAATAAATAACCTATGAATCATGGCGTTCGTCTAGCCATTTAGAGGTCTTGATAAAGTTCAGCAACTAAGTAATTTATTGTAACTAGGCCATAGTTTCCTGGTACTAACACAGGTTTCTAGGAGATTCCATCTATCGTTGGATTTTTGATGGATAATGATACTGACGTTTTGTTTTAGTTCACATAGTGGGATTCCTATATGATGGTCTATGAGGGAGGGATCCAGTGCTGCACCTTCCCTTGCAAGCTCATCCTCTTTTTCGTTACCTGGCACATAGCTATAGCCAGGAACCCAGCAGAGTCTTACATTATGCTGTGTACGAAGCAACTTAAGCTCTTCGCGACAGCAAGAAACAAGCTTCGACTTGATTTGTGTGGCAGAGATCGCTTTTGTTTCTGCTTGGCCATCAATTAAAAAAGTGATGTCCGTGTGATATCGCCATCATTGATATTCAGCAGCGTTTCTCACTGCCAAGATCCCGGCTTGGAAGACGCTGCTATGGTCGGAGAGCCTGCATGAATTGGTAAGGTTGCGGCTTTCTGAGTAGAAACCCGCACCTACTCCAGTATTCATTTTTGAGCCATCAGTGTAGATGGTTATAGTCGAGTCATTAGTGTAGGGTACACTATTTTCCCAATCTAGTCTATTGGGGAAGCTAAAGTAGTTAATGTATAATGCTAGTCTGACTCGAAATAATGCGAGTCTGGCTCGAAATAATGCGAGTCTGACTCGAAATATTGCGATTTTGACTCATAATAATGCGAGTCTGGTCTAATACCACCGTATTGCGATTATTGCCGCACTTTAACCCTAAGGAAAGCCACGGAAGGACACTTTTTCAGTTTTTCAACCACAGTTCTATATTTATATTTGGTTTGGCAATTCATCATGAATAGACTCACGCCTGAGCAACGCTTGCAAATTGTGCAATTTCATTTCGAAAATGATGGTTCTGTACGGAATACGTATCGCGCACTACGTCCATTTTATCGTCGACAAAATCGTCCATCAAAGCAGTTAATTCGATTAACCATGGAACGTTTTCGCATCACGTTTACTCTAATTGATAGCTCGCATCCCCAGAGACGTCGTACGGTGCGTACAGAAGAAGCTATTGCTTCTATAGAGCGTAGCATTGAGGAAGACCCGAATGAGTCCATCCGCCATCGAGCACAGGAATGGGATCTGTGTCCATCCAATTTATGGAAGATTTTGCGGAAAGATCTTGGTTTGCGTGCTTACAAAATCCAACTCGTGCAAGAATTGAAGCCAAACGATCATCAAGCAAGGCGTAGATTCGTCGAATATGGGCCCAAAACGAGATGGCCGTTGTTCCCGATTTTCATAAGCGAATTTTGTTTAGCGATGAAGCGCACTTCTGGTTGAATAGCTACGTCAACAAACAAAACTGCCGCATTTGGAGTGAAGCTAATCCTCAAGTGTATGTCGAAACACCGTTACATCCAGAAAAACTGACTGTTTGGTGCGCTTTATGGTCTGGTGGAACCATTGGTCCGTACTTCTTCAAAAACGATGATGGCCATAATGTTACAGTCAATGGTGATCGGTATAGAGCCATGATTACCTACTTTTTCATTCCTGAATTGAACAATCATGATGTCCAGGAGCTGTGGTTCCAATAAGACGGCTCAACATGTCACACAGCTCGTGCCACAATCGATTTATTGAAAGACACGTTTGGTGACCGCTAGACTATTTTCTGTGGGGTTATGTAAAGTCATTGGTCTATGCGGATAAGCCACAAACGCTTGACCATTTGGAAGACAACATTCGCCGTGTTATTGCCGATATACGGTCACAAATGTTGGAAAAAGTCATCGAAAATTGGACGTCCAGATTGGACTACATCTGAGCCAGCCGTGGCAGTCATATGCCAGAAATCATATTAAAAATGAAATGCCACAAGATTATCTTTCGAATAATTAAAAAATCATGTCAATCGAATATTCCATTGTTGTTTTATTGCAATTTAAAGTTCTATACCCCCCAAAAAAAAAACACCCTTTACCTGTTGTATTGCGCGCAAAGAACTTTTCAAATAGAATTTTGTAATTACCTGAAACGAAAAAAGAAAAAATTGATTAAAGAAAATTTTAAAACTATTAAAAAGTAAATTGATTTTGCAAAACAAAGTTCTTAACCAATATAGTAAGCCTGTCTTTTTCTTCTTCTCAACCATTTCCCTGCCATTATCGACGCTAATGTCCAAACAAGCAATAATTTCACTAAAACTAAAGTTTATTCATTAAACGATAAATTCAATAACAAATAAAACAAATCTTAATATTTGTATTTTCATGTCACGTTCCTCCTCACAAGCCGTTTCAAATAAAAAAGTGCAATTAACACCAGACCAGATCGAGCAGTGACAACACCAGAGACCAAAGTCGGTACACACCTCTCAATATACCAAGAGTACTTTTTGCAATACAAAACCAAATACCAACACAAATAAAAACAAATCAAAGCATGTGGACATGCCGCCGCATCGTATATCGTAAAGTATCTTCGAGATACTCATTATTTTTATTTTAAAATGCCCCCTCATCATAGTCGCATCAGTGCAATGCGACCTTGAGGTGTATTTTCAAGGTGCTCACGTCAAACACAAGTGCAGTGCAAAAAAACACAGCAGCTACGAATAAATAGCAAAGCAAAAGCACTTTGTCGAGCACGATTCTTCTACTACAAGTGAAATCTATCTTTGTATCTTTTGGATGAAAAAAAAAAAACGATAAAACATTTGTAGACTGCCTGTGTCGCTTTGACAGCAACAAAACTGTGACGTTTGCAAAGAAAATATTTTCCGCATCTTTATGGAGAACAAACACGGAGTTTGGAATTCCGCGTTTACACACCAAAGTTCCACACGATTATCTAGCGCATCGTGTAAACGGTTATTAAATAATTTTTTGCTTTGAAATTTTTATGATTTTTTGCCACCACTGTCCCAATTTTCTTCTAAGTGAAAATGAGGTTCAAATTAAATACAAAATTAATGAGATTAGCAAAAGGAGGAGGAGTACAAGGTCCTTTTTCTTGTTAGGATTTTCCGAGCAATTAACTTGACTGAAGGACGACTTTTTTTCTTCCACAAATAAACTCCCCGACAATTTTTTTGTTCGCCTTGAACTAACTGTTTGGGCTTGTAGGCAGCCTGCATTTGTTTTAAGAAATTTGGACAGGAGTGGAAAGTTAGAGAAGTTAATTAGGATAATTTGGTGAATTATAACGTTTGGCTGTGTTTTGGTGTAGGTAGAAGGCGCTAGAAGCTTCATTTTATTTTTGGGGACTGATGCCAACAGTAAAAAAAGGCAAACAAAATTTGGAAAGAAAGAAACAAGAGAATCGGCTCAAGGGCATCGCACCTTTGTGTGGACTTTATAGGTAAGTATTTCGGGGGCAAAATTTGTTCCATCTTTAAAAAAATGAAAAAAAAGAACAACAAAATTGAAAATAATAATGACAGTCCAAATTTGTATTCCCAAACATGTTCGATCAGTTTGCAGAAGGAGAGATTCTGCAGACGACTGATGAAGCGGTCGCGTTTGCAATCCAATAAATATGCGCGTGCTGTTTATCATTTAGAGTTTCGTGTTAGGAATCAACCTTGAACGTCTGTTAACTCGAATTGTTGTTTTTCTTTTGTTTGTTTCAAAGCAATCGATTTATATAATTTTATTTTTTGAAAACTTCTTGTGTGGCGTTATAGCCAACGTTTCCGCGAAGAAAACAATTTTAAGGGCCATTTCCAAAATTTGCGGGCCACTAGTCCACTACCCTAGAGATAATTTGTTCAAAAAAATAAAAACAATTTGTCTTCTCATAAATAAATTAAATAAAAGATTCACAACTGTGTCACACGAACACAGCTTTGGGTCGTTCAAAAAGAGGTCTACGAAGGTACAGGCGATCGAGATCAGCGTAATGCTAAGCGAATTCTAGCCGCAGTCGGTATCTTAGCGGCCGGCGCGGCGGCGGAAAGAACCCCGGAAAAAATGCGAAAACTCGAGTGGGCCAGTGGCTTCTTTAGTAGAACCACCAAACTGACCTGCAGCGACTCAATGTCAAAGCGTTATAGGTCTTTTGAGGGCGACAAGCCTGAAGCGAAAAGACAGAAGGTGCATTCCAGCAGCACAACAGCTTTCAATAAAGATCTCTCATTTAGCGACGCGCTCAAAGGCAAGATCATAGCAGCGGTCATTGACAGGGGTCATGTGGATGGTAACATCTCTCATGATCAATGGGCAGACGTCAAGGCTCACCTCGGTTTCAGATTTGTATCTGTCATCGAGGAGAATCGCCTGTGGAGATAAGAGATCTTACAATCTGTGCAGGGCTGCTGTCAATGGCTTGCCAGAAGTCTGCCTGGTTGCCAAGCTCGAGGTTGTTACAAGGGAGAATATTCCTTTAAAACCAAGAGCACGCATAATGGTCTCGGCTCCATACAACTGCCCAAATATGGTCATGAAACTGATTAAAATAAGTAATCCAAACCTGCCTTCTCACGACTGGAAAGTCCCAAAGGTTGAGGAGAAGGAGACAGTGGGTCGCTATAGATCAGCTCTCTTGGTGATCAAAAGAGAATCACTGGCTCCACTGGCCACGACCGAAAGAGTAATTAAGTACGCTTTCTACGAAATCATGGTCCGTATTTACAAGAAAGACGAAGACTCGCTAAATGCAATCCCTCCAGAGGCCCCTTAAGCGAAAGGAAATGCTTCATAGAACACCAATATGGAGATCGATGTAACACCACACGTGGAACCATCGACCTCCTCAGCCTCTAACAAGCCATCAAACGTGGAAACCGATCTTGAAGTCGACAGTAATTCCGACATGAAAACTGAAGACTCCACTCTAGACATCACTCTAAGCGAGGAAGTCCTACTTCATTCCTTCTCAGACGATGAAAACGCCGATAAGGCAGTTCATTATTTCATTGGATTAGTTCAGATAAATCTTCATCACGCCATCATTGCCTCTACAAACCTTTTACTCCGGCTGCACTAAACCAGAGAGGACATAGTCCTCAAACAGGAGTCGTGGGTATCAAAATCCACTATCAACAGGCTCAGGACAATAACAGTAAACGTATGACAATGACAAAATATACGGACGAGATACGTACTATAGGTAGAGAAAAAAAAGGAAGTGGCGATTGGCGAAAAAAATGGAAAGCAGACGTCATTCTGAATGAATTGATAATTTTGTTGATGGAATAAAAAGATTGTGTTTTGTAGAATATTTTGTTTTAGAAAAAAGAAAAAATATGATATGCGGTCCATTTGATGTTGGCCCTGGGCCAAGGGCCAAATGGCCCGATCGGGCACATTTTGGCAACGCTGGTTATAGCATCAGCCTGAGCGTAAGAGAACAACCTCTTTTGGTTATTGCGCGTCTTCTCTAAAGTGTGGTCGCTTTCTTCACAGCCGAAATGATAAATCATATGTAAATGAATCGTTTGAAGTGAGCTGTCAAATTCTATATTACAGCGGTTATTTGAACGAAAAGAGTGATGTCAGATATACTTTATAATGTAAGGCTGTTTGATCGATTTTCTAATGAACAGAAAGAGGAATTTATGCAAAAATGGTTTGATTTTTCGTCTCAGTAAAATGTAATTGGTTTTAGGTAAATATATAAATAAAATAACAGGGACTCAGAGGTCCACACCACAAGCTGGGTTGGAAATGATCTTGGATCTCCCGGCTCTGGATGAGTTTATAAGGTGCACGGCAGCAAACTGCAATTCGTTTAAAAGAACTGAGTTTTTGGAATCACAGCACTTATGGACACGGGTCAATCTTACAAAGATATGACACGATTCCAGGATTGATGGAGACCACCGATTGCATTCCCCCTGTACTAGATTTCGATAGGAAATTTTCTATTTGCATACCAGAAAGACAGGGTTGGGATCCTAATTCACTTATAAGTAAACAGGGTGCAGGTGGCCAAGACTCAGAGGATAGGGTAGTTGATTGCTAAGCTGAATGCTATGGGTTCAAGCCCCAGCTTCAGCAGCATTCTTTTTCTGCAAAAATCGCCAGCTTATCTGAGGCCACCTGTGCGATGATATGAGACAATTAAAATGTCTCCTTCTCTGTGCCACGTAGGTTTATGTTATATGTTCTTCCCTTCTATGTATCTGTCTGTCTCTCTCTCTTGTATTAATGTCTTGTTCTGTCCCAGCCGATGGCCTCAGTTGCCAGTGCTGCTATGTGTCTGTAGTTCGTTACATTTATGTGCGAAGTACTGTGAAGTCAATGTCAAGTAAACAGGGTATCCCTTTCTACACTGACGGTTAAAAAATGGAATCAGGAACAGGTGCTGGAGTGTTTTGCCAATTTCTCAACATCAGAGAGTCGTATAAACTCCCAGCTGACTGTAGTGTCTTTCAGGCCGAGATCTTTGCCATTGAAAAAGCAGCTGAATTGGCACATTATGAAAAGCTAAGCTCCTCGGAGATTACTTTTTTCGTGGACAGCCAGGCTGCTATCAAAGCCTTAGCCAGTGAGACCATAAGATCAAAGGCAGTTTTAAACTGTAGGAAGGAATTAAATAGAATCTGCCACACTAACCAGGTTAAGCTCTGCTGGGTTCCTGGACATACCAATATAGAAGGGAACGAAATAGTAGATGAACTAGCCAGGAAAGGGTCAGAAGCAGACACAAGTAGTAGCGACCACTCAGTTAGGGGACCACTCGTCCCAATTGGGGTACTCAAGAGGAAGATAGACCTTAAATCAAAAGAGAAAATTAATAACTCCTGGAAATCCAGGGACGATTGCGTAATCTCTAGAAGTTTATGGCCTAACACAAATGAAAAGGAAACTCGATATATTCTATCGCTGAGTAAAAAGAACATTAAAATCCTGATAGGTGTACCAACGGGTCATTGCGCCA
Organism: Sphaerophoria taeniata; assembly: GCA_943590905.1. Taxonomy (NCBI): domain Eukaryota; kingdom Metazoa; phylum Arthropoda; class Insecta; order Diptera; family Syrphidae; genus Sphaerophoria; species Sphaerophoria taeniata. The sequence continues at coordinate 223,734,115 of OX016540.1, read as the reverse complement.
TTGGCACAATGGCCAACAAGATAGGGGCATTTGCACTCGATTTCTGTACGAGCTGTCAGGATGAGGAGGAAATAAAAACTATTAACCACCTGCTCTGTGACTGTCCGAACCTCCAAACTAACCGACTTCGTCATTTCGGGAACAGGTTTGTTGGGGAACTGGATGATCTAGCACAGGTCTCAATGGCAAACATGAGGAAATTTATAGATAGCACAGGCTGGTTCGTTAACGAGCCAGTCTACGTTAATTGGCAATTTTGAAGAGCATCGATGCTACCTTTTATTTTTATAGGGGATCACAATGAACCAGTAAGCCCCCGTGTATGCAACAGTTTCACGCTGTGCACACCCATTATCACCTAACCTATGTTAATTATTTGAGATATTTCAAATCTTGGTGGGTTAATTTATGCAAACGAATTTATTACACAATATTTTTGATGGCGACCATCTGCTGCGCATGACGTTTGTAATGTAGAACTCGACTTTTTTCGTAGCCAAAATACCTTGTTTACATGCAACGATATTTCTAATGCCGTTGCAGTTATCAAAAAATAGGGAATGGATATAATTGACAAGAGGCGTTTATTTTGAGAAAACATGGTCATTCGCTTGTTTTTGATTTTTTTTTGCTTTCAGTTCTGCCATCAATCCCAGGGAGCAATGAACTTTAAGTTGTCAATACAACAGCAACCCTTTTTTCAGCTGTCAAGTGAATGTTGTTAGTTTTGTTTGGCATTTCAACATCAAAAGATTGACACCTGAACAACACTTTCAAATTGTGAAAATTGATTTTGAAAATCAAGTTCCTGATAGCCAGAACGTTGAAGTCAATGTGAACGCAAGAATAACCAAACAGCTGCTGAATGCGTAAATGACGAAAGAAAACCGAGACCAGTCACTGAAGACCCAGTGCAAGCCCCCAGTATAGAAGAGGTAGAAAGAGGTTCAGATGATATACCTGCGGAGCTCTTTAAATATGGAGGAGTGCTTTGATGAACTGCATGCACCAGGACATCACCAGGGAGGAAGAATCCTTGCCCGCTGACTGGTCTATAAGCTCCATATTGCCCATTTACAAAAAACGCGATCCTTTGTCATGCAAAAACTACCTACCGAGGCATTTCCTTACAAAGTCCTATCCAACGTACTGTGCGATCGTCTTAAGCCTTTCCGCAACGCAATAATCGGCACGTACCAGTGCTTTGGGCCAGGCTGAACAACGATAGACCAAATATTCACACTGAGGCGAATCCTAGAAAAGATCAACGAATTTCAAAACGAAACTCACCACCTTTTCATCGAATTCAAAGCTGCTTATGATATGACGCAATGTGGCAATGTCTGAATTCGGGATCCCGACCAAACTGATCGCTAAACAATACGCAGGGCAGTGTAACTACTTAACTGAGTGGTTTCAAACATGTGCAGGGTTTAGACAAGGAGATGCGATGTCATGTGGCTTTTTCAAAATAGTCATGGAGCAGATAGTGCGTGAGCTCCCTGGCTATGCGGAACACATATAGACAAATATCAATCCAACAATCCACACTTTAATGAAGATCCGACGAAGAATTTCCCTAGCCAACCGCTGCTACTTCGGTTTGGCGCTAAACAACTGGGTTCAAAACTCCACACTCGAAAGACAAAGTGTCTTAAAGTGTCATAAAGTTTGCTGCTGATAGCCCGTATTTGTTGAAAAGGCTGGAGCCTGAATTTTTGACGTGGGACCCTTTAGTCGATCGGCGCGACGTAAAACTTGGTTACTGGGATAAAACCGCATGATTTCCAGTTGGGCAAAACCCAAGGATAATAAATCATTATCATCATTTCCGTTTAATAGGTCCAGGAGACTGTTTTTCAAACGTCTGATCGCTAAGTTTTCGAAACTCAGCTCACTTTCTCTACCATCGAGCTCTCCGTTGACGTTGCAACCGAATGTTGAACGGCAACCTCCTCTTCTGTTACTAGTTCTGTCAGAGTGTAGCACTGCGAAAGTGACTTGAGTTTGGAAGTCATTGTACTTCGCTAATCCGATATCAATTCTGTACCACAAGAAGTTGTTTTCTAATACTAGGAATCTTGCGTTGCGGGTCGGTGGAGAAATACCCTCAGACTCTCAAAATTGGCTTTTTGCCGCAGTAACCAAAAATCGTCTGCGGGAAAAAGTGAGATTTTCAGAATCGGAATCTTTTTTAGCTATGAAGAGTGCTCTTCTCCATCCTCTTTAAATGAATTTAAATTTGCTGTCTACGAGCAAATATTAACTATTTCTAAGCCAAGAAATCCCACCACCAACAACGACACCCATTGTCTTTTATTGACGCTGCCACACACGACTGTTATGATCTCTCCTCAGTCCTGGCATGACTGCTCGCCTTAATTAAATATTTAATAGCTGTTTCGGTAATCTACAGCCATAGATGCCGCCTCTCCATTCCCTCTCAAATGCCTAAACCACCACTTTAGATCTCCATGACGACCTACGACGACGCACGGCTAAACACTGAATCCTTTCCTCCCATCCAAATATTGTGTTTACTTATCCAACTTAAGGGATTCTATGGAAGAAACAATAAACAGTTGCTTTAAGAATATTAGCCATTTGTTTGGGATGCGTCTTGGTCTATTGACAGACCGCAAAAGAGATAAGTTTCAACCGAATACCCTGTGTTGGTGTTTTGACTTTTCCATCATCATAATCATCACACCGCCACCATCGACCACCGAGCCTGAAATTCTCATTTCCATCACCGAATCGGAATCATGACGAACCAGTCTTTCTGTGTAGTTTCAGCGCCAATACTGTGCGTCGTCGTCGTCGATGGTTGTACATAGTCGTCGTCGCCACCGAAGAGAGTGCACACACTGCTGTCGCCCTGGGTGGTCGGTAACGTCATCGTTGTCAGATAGTTATAGACCGCCGGCCGTCACATCACTCGTTCACCGCTCACCCAGGTCTGTCTCTGTTTGATCTGTGGCAGCTAACAGCAACGCAACCAAATCGAATTTATTGAAACTGGAGACTCCTCAACACGGAAAAAGAAGACGAACCTTTCTGTTGTTTTGTTTTTTGTTGCTTTCTTACCACCTACCAGGATATTAAACACTGTTTGAATGTTTCGATATTTTTCTCTCATTGTTGTCGTCCCTCGTCATGTCGTTTTGGTTGGGTTGTTGTAAATTTGTCCAGCAGCGATATATGCTTCTTGATTCTTCGTGCTGTGCTTCTTGGTTGCACCCATTTCCTCTTCTTTATCTTTGGCCACACATACGAAACGATGATGATGATGAAGTGTTCTGCAGCGTGCAGTTCCGATCCCGATTCTTGACTACTTGTGTGTTTCCCTTTTTTTTCAAATGCGATGGTTTATCGCCATCGTGGTAGTCGTCGTCGTCGCGGGGTTTATTTAATTTTCAATATTGGCTCATAAAGTAACCAACTGAAGCCTATCGGGTATTGCAGTGGATCCAGGCGACATAATAACATACGAAATGCAGAAATAATGCTGGCGACGACGATGAGCTTGATTATTGTATGATGACGATGATGAGGATGATCATGACGATGGTGGTCTCTTTGTGTAGTTTATTTAGTCTCATAGGCTGCTGCCTTTTGGAAAATTAATTAAATTAGCGATTCAGGCCATTGCGATTGAGGCAATTTGCTGTGCAGCAAGGAAGTAGAAGATACTCTATTCATACTTTTATCTGCTCGTATAATCGATTGATGGTAATTCTTTTGCAGTTTTTGTACATTTTTATACAGGGTGGCGCACCAATTGTGCTACAATAAGAAATTCAAATAACTTTTTTATTAATCGATGTATTTCATTTTTTTTTTATTGGTTAGAAAATTAAATTTTATTTTAAATAGTTAGTTGTTTTTAAAGATTATAGACCGCAAATGACCTCCACGCTCTCCCACGCGTGTCTGGTCAAAAAATTATTCATTGCGGCCTGAAGAGTTGAAGTTGGGATCGCCTCAATTATTGTCGTTATGGACTGCTTTAATTCAGTTAAATTCCTGGGCTTCGTTTTATACACCTCTTGCTTGACATAACCCCATAAAAAGAAGTCTGGTGCAGTCAGGTCAGGTGACCTTGGGGGTCAGCGAAGAGTGGAGTTCCTAGAAATTAATTTGTTTGCGAATTTTTTGTTTAGCTCCGCTATAACTCCATCTTGCTGAAACCAAATGCTGTTGAATGGTATACGTCTTCGGCGCAGTTCTGGGTAAAAAAACTCCTTCAACATCTTTAATTAACGGTCCCCATTGACAGTAACGGTTACACCGTTTTCTTCAAAGAAGTACGGCCCGACAATACACCTTGATGAAACTGCGCACCACACAGTGACTCGTTCTGGGTGCAGTTCCGTCTCATGGAGCATTTCTGGATTAGACTCATTCCATATACGGCAATTTTGCTTGTTTACATTGCCGTTAAGATCAAAATGGGCCTCATCAGACATGAACAAACAATTGATCAATGTATTGTCTTCTTCGGCCATTGATATCATTTTTTGGCAAAATTCCAGGCGAACAGGCAAATCCTGAGGGTTTAACTTGCTAGTAATTTGGACTTTGTACGGAAACAAGTTTAAATCGTCATGAAGTATCCGTTGTAATGACCTTCTACTAATTCCAATTTGCCCCGGTAAGTTTCGGGTCGAAACGCTCGGATCGGCCTGTATTGCAGATGCTACTGCTGCGATTGTATCCTGAACCCGAACATTGGCATCTCGATGGTACGGCCTTCGTGCGATGCTTCCAGATTCGGCAAACATGTTTACAAACCTCATAATGGTCTATCTACTCGGGGGATTACCGACAAACTCCCGCCTAAATTCTCTTTGGACGGAAATGACGGACTGCAAAGCATGGTACCGTTGCACTATCCAAATTCTTTTCTCCGTATCCCAAGCATCCATTTTTATAAATCTAAATAGTAACCTACAAAATAAAAAAAAATAATTCGATTACTCACACAGAAAAAAAGTTATTACGTTTTATTTTTGTAGCACGATTCGTGCGCCACCCTGTAGCATAGGAGAAGAATCATTTGAGATAAATACTAGGCACTCGTACGAGTCATTAGAAATGCTCGGGTGCAATTCTATCTTAGTGATTTGAAGGCCTCAATATGTGTAAAGGAGTTTTGCATTCATTAGAAACTGTCGACATCGAGTTTCTCATCAAACATGATACTTACTTGCTTATCCGGCTCCCAATTCCTTCACCCTAAAACACAGAAATACCATCGCGATCGGTCCCTCGCATGCGTTTTCCAGTCGTCCAAGCCAAGCTCTCTGACATACGCAGCGCAGTTACTTGGTATTTGTACCGCAAGTTCGGTCTTTCTGGTCGTCTCGAACCTGGGGGCTGCGAAGAGAATACTTTCTCGCTCGAGCCAATGCAGTCGTCTTTTATTGGCTTTCTGGACTACATACACATCTTGGTGAGGCTCGTACAGTTCGCGGTCGCCATTGGGTCATCGTCGGACCGAAAATCCATGGAACTTTTTCTTTCAAAAGTGCCCAGTATTTTACTTATCGTACAACACTCGGCGGCGCCGTAGAGTAGGACTTTTACAATCAAAGTTTTGTACAGCGTTCGGATGAAAAGCAACAATAACACGACCTAGAGCTGCATTATTCTTGGTGTGAAGTATGAACTATCTCACCTCACCCACCTAGTTTCGAATTACTGGCACTGGATTCCTGAAGACACTCGACTGAAGAATGTATAAGCTCAAGGAAAAGAAGAAAGAAATCCGCAGTTTGGACGTAAGTGCACTTTCACATGTGAAAAACAATATCATTTAAATGGCCGCCTCGGGAGGTCTCGCAGCATGCGATTCTTTTGAGGTAATTTTAAGCCACTTTTTCGCACGTTTTTAATTTGTTTAGAGTTCGGGGACTATTCGCGTAAACACGGTCTTTTGCATAGTCCCACAGAAAAAATTTAATGGTGTTTAATCCCAAGATCTTGGTGGCCAATTGTTGACGCCAAAACGTGAAACTACGGAACCAGGAAACTTCTCACACGATAAAGCGATAATTGGTTGTGTTGCGTGGCTTGTCTCTGTCTCTGAAGTGTCATAATATTATTATACTTCAGTTGACAGTCAATCATCAATTAATTGCAAAATCAATTTGTTGACAAATTTATTTCCGGAAGAACAGATGTTAACTGGGCCCCTCAATTCTACGACTTAAAAAAGCTCGATTACTTTTTAGGCTATGGTAAATCATAGGCCTATGCCGGAAATCCAGCAACTCTTAAAACGTTGGAATCCAATATTCAAGCTCCCATTGACGTTGTACGACCTGATTTCTTGGGAAAAGTAGTAGGAAGTTGGACCTACCACATGGACCATGTATCTCGTAGAAACATACTGAAAATCATATTCAACTAAATGCTATGCTTGCATGATTGGGAGTAGGGTTATCGCAACAACAGGTCTACTGATCACCGAAAAATGGAGAAAATAAGATTACTTTTGCACTTGATACTTCAAAAGCAATTGCTAGTGTTTGGGATCTTGCTCTTTTATTGAAAATATGTGTTTTCGGTTTCGATGAATCCCTTCTTCGTTTGATTTGAAACTTTCTTTCCAATCGTTCAACTCGAAATGCATTCCGAGCACTTCAGGATTTCCTTGGTCAGCATAATCGCCTCAACGAAACAACAATTTATCGTCGCATTCAAAAATTTCAGAATTGGGTTGGGTCTGTAGGTGATGTGAAAACAGCTGTGAAGCTCGTTCAGATCGTAACGCACAAAACATTGCTACTGTTCGCGATGGGGTGGCTGAAGAGCCGTCCACATCGACTGGTCTTTGTGCTCAACAATTGCACATCTCAGGCACCTCGCTGATCTGTATTTTGCACAAAGACTTGAATTTGCATGCTCACAAGGTTCAACTGACTCAAGAGCTGAAGCCTACTGACCATTTTTTTTTTTTTTATTTATTCAATTTTGTGTAACTTCTTCCTTTTTTACAATACTAATTTAATTATAAACAATAAGTAATGATACAACTCTAAAATGCATTATATATACAATACAAAAAAAAAGAAAAAGTTAAGACACAAGGAATGTCAATTGGCCGCCAGGATCATATGATTTGACACCATTGAACTTCTTTTTTTGGGGTTATTTGAAAGAAAAAGGTGTGAAAAAGGTAAGTATGAGATAATTCGGCACATTAATGACATTGAACCCCAGTTACGAAAAAAATATGCATACAACGATTTCCTAAATACACTCCCCGTTTTATTCACAATCAACTTTCTGCGCTAAAAATGGACCACCCTTTAGTTGGATGCTGTACCCAGAAGAGCGTTTACAAACAGCTGGCGATAAAAAAAAAAAAACCTAAACTTATCTTGAAACACCATTGCGTCGATACGTTTCTTGTCTTACACTTTTTCAACGTTAGTCTTACATTAAATATTCCAGTAAAACAAAGTTTCATTCCTCCCCTTAACCAATTCACCCGTAAAACCCGCGCTTCTAGAAATGCTCATCACTTTATCCTCGAGTCAAACTGCGGTCCTACTGTTAAGTACACAGATTCGTTTTGTAAGCTGTACTACGCAAATGTGGAACTTTCATTCTCACTCTGTCTTCCCCAGTCATTGCAGCATTCAGAAATTGAAGACCAATGTCAATGTACACCAACACTTCCTATCAAACACGCTCTTCACGTGTTTTTATCGAGGTATAGAACTTTAAGCTGGCATTACTTTTCAAGACGGAGACCGATTTAACAGCTGTCAAGTGATTTATTCTCAGTTTGGTTTGGCAATTCATCATGAATAGATTCACGACTGAACAACGCAACGCTTGCAAATTGTGCAATTTAATTTCGAAAATAATGGTTCTGTGCGGAATACGTATCGCGCACTACGTCCATTTTATCGTCGACAAAATCGTTCATCAGAGCAGTTAATTCGATTAACCATGGAACTTTTTCGTGTTAAATACTTTGTTTAGTACATACATACTTTAAAATAATTTAATTGAAATTTTATAAATCGAATTTTAGTTTTTCTAGCTATCAAACTTTATTATAATTTGTAACTCTGTGTCTGAGCGCCTCAATAGAACATTACAAGAAAAGGCTACCACAATGCTATTGGCAAGTGGTATAGATAAAAGTTTTTGGAATGAAGCTATACTTACTGCAAATTACATTAAAAATAGATCTTCAACAAGTGCAGTAGGTATTCAATTTAAAAATCAGACACCCGCTGAAATTTGGTTCAAAGAAAAACCTGCGAATATTTGGTGCCGAATGTTATAATTTCATACCAAAGAATAAGAGAACAAAATTTCAACCCAAATCAAATAAAGGCGCAGTGTCATAAGTCCGTAGGTCATAAGTCCGTAAAGGACTTTTGACCCATTTAGGTGGGTCAAAACTTCATAAATCAATTATGAACTTATAACCCACGTAAGTGAGTCAAAAGTCCGTCGAAATTTCCTACGAAATTCTGACCCAAAGCTTACGGTTTTTTGGAGTCATTCTCTCTGATAAGCGAATGCTTCCGAAAATTGTTATTGGTTGCGTTCCTTTCACTTACCTACTAGCTAGTATTTTTTTTACAACCTTCAGTAATACGTACTCTCTTTTAAATCTTACATCGGCAAATAGTAATCAAGAGCATGGTTTTAAAATGCTCAATGTAAACATATCTGCGTTTGATAGCTTTGACTTGTAAGCGTCACTTCCTTCGAGTTTTTCTTAAACTTGGCTTGTTTTTTGGTGCGTTTTCATTCATTTTGAGTATCTGTCGTCTGATGTGATGATTATGACGATCTGGAACATTTAGAATCGCTTTGGTTTTGTTGGGAGCAAAATGAGCGGAAAAAATTTTGCCCAAAAGAGAATGAATTTGGGGTGTGAAAATAAAAAAATTCGCGCGAATTTTTTTATTTTCACACCCCAAATTCATTCTCTTTTGGGCAAAATTTTTTTCGCTCGCTTCGCTCGCTAGCTGTTATTGTACCTGATTTATATGTTGGTTCAAAATATATTTTTGAAATAATGTTTTAAAACATGTGAGACTGAGTTAAGGTTTAATATTGCAAAAATTGTACTTACGTCTGCATCCAGATGATGCATGAAAATTGAACATCCCATTATAATAAAAAATGGCTTTCTGATGGAGCTGTTGATGTTATAGAAACAGTTCAGTTATTTAAGGTGACAAAAAGAGGCAATGAGATGAAACTGGTTTCAAGTACAGTGTGCTTGTATTAGAATGCCCTACTCTCACCAAACACCAAAGTGCAGAAGAAAGTTTTCATGGAGAAGAGTTTCCTTTAAGTCACATAGACTTAGAGCCTGCACCATATTCACTTAGATGTAATGAAGGAATTGAGCGAAAAGGAGAATGAAGATGACGATGGTTCTCTAAACAGAAAAACTGAAAACGCTATGCTTTGTGGAATCTGCTTCAATAACCAGCGTAATGTTTCACAAGTATAGTTGAAACAGCAAATCATTTCAAAAACGAAATTTCGTGCCCCTTTCGCAGACTAATAGTGACAAAGATCGCGAAGGTGTTTTCGGAATTAATAGTTAATTATTCAAATTCAATTTTTTATTATGAAAGAATCCTAAATTATTCTGTTTTCAGTTAAAAAAAATTATTTCATTCAATCTTAAATTTGTTGGTTTAAGACCTTATGGCTCTTTTTATTGCGGACTTTTGGCTCACTTACGTGGGTTATAAGTTCATAATCGATTTATGAACTTTTGACTCACTTAAGTGGGTCATAAGTCCTTTACGGACTTATGACCTACGGACTTATGACACTGCGCCTCAAATAAATGCTTGATGCTTGGCTATTGTTCATTGGTTCTTATAGACTTTGGGATCTACAAAAGGCAAAGATTGTAATCGGTCGACATGTTTCATTTAACGAAGAGTCCGTACTTAAGAGAATGAACATAGTTGATATCTCGGATTCAAAGCTGGAATTTAATAAGGAAACGAGTTTTCACAAACCACTTGACTTGGACCAACATGCTGATGAAAAAGAGGTATTTCATAGTCCAAGATCAGAATGGGTTCAAAGTCCCATATCAAAAACTCAAGACGTCGAAAGAAATCAAAACTTGAAACCAATCCACAGCCCTGACTCGGATTGGGCTGGTAACAGCAGATCAAAAGGTGAAAATAATGAAGAAAATGAAGATGAAATCAAGGAATTACATTTACCACGAAGAAGCAACCGTTCTCATAAACCACCTGACAGATTTGGAAATTTGGCTAATTCATCAGACATCGAATATGCTCATTTTGCACTCGCTGTTAGCCAATTCATTGAAGATGATCCAATGGGAAAAGGCTATAAACTGTGAGTACCAATCCTTATTACATAATAAAACATGGACTTTGTGTGATTTGCCAAAGAACCGCAAGGCTATAACGAGTAAGTTTGTGTTTCATATAAAACGAAAAAATGACAATAGTATCGATAAATACAAGGCTCGTTTAGTCGCACGTGGGTTCACGCAAAAAGAAGTATTTGACTATTTTGAAACACATTCACCCGTTGCTAAGTTAGTAACTTTGAAAATATATTGCTCTCGATCACGGCTCAATATGATCTACACATACCTCAGATGGATGTTAAGAGTGCATTCTTAAATGGTTCATTATCCGAAGACATTTACATGCGTCTCCCAGATGGAATCAACGAAGCAGGTCGAATTTGCAAGCTTGATAAAGCAATTTACGGCTTAAAGCAAGCATGCCGCGCCTGGAATAACAAATTCAATAGTTTCATGATTCGGATAGGATTCAAGAGATGTCAGTCTGATCAATGCTTGTATGTAAAGGAACAAGCTGAATGCAATTTTTATGTTCTTTTGTATTTTGATGACATACTTTTATTTTGTAAGAATATAAAACATATTATTCTAGTTGTCAAATCATTGTTGTCAAAAGAATTTGAGATGACTGATATGGGAAAAGCAAACTTGTTTCTTGGAATACAAATCGATCAGAACCGTGAACTTGGAAAAATAACACTCAATCAAAGACAATATTTAAACAAAATTCTACGAAAGTTCGATATGGAAAATTGCAAGCCCAGAGGAACTCCAATGGAAAAAGGACTGCAATTAGATGAAGGTGACAAGAATAATTGTACAGATCATAACTATCGAGAATTAATAGGATGCTTAATTTACGCAACTTTAACTACAAGACCAGACCTTTGTGCCGCTACTGGATATATGAGTCGTTTTCAAAGCTGTTACGACATACGCCATTACAGTTATGCCAATCACATTCTGCGATATGTTCGAGGGACTTTAGACTTGAAAATGGTTTATAGTAAACAAGATTCTCCAGAAACTCTAGTTTGCTATTGTGATGCTGATTGGAGAGGAGATAAAAATGATTGGAAGTCTACATCTGAATACGTTTTCAAGTTATTTGGAAACACTATTCACTGGGCATCCAGGAAACAATCAACCGTCAGCTTATCTTCAACAGAAACTGAATTAATCGCATTAACTGAAGCTACATGTCAACTTAAATGGATTTTAAAGCTGCTTGCTGAACTTAAAATTGAATGTCCAACTCCAGTAACTATATTTGAAGACAATAGTTCTTGCATCAAAATTATTGAAGATTCAAAAGAAAGCAAGCGTATGAAACATTTAGACATCAAACACTATTTTGTTCGAGATGAAATAGCAAATGGTATCATTCGACTTGAACAAATCGCAACTAATGATCAATTGGCCGAGATTATGACCAAGCCACTTGGAAGAAACTTATTTTTGAAACATCGTCCAAATTTAACCCTAATTTAAATCAGTTGTTATGTTTATTACATATATTATTTAACTTTATAATTTCTATTAAATTAAGAGGCGGTGTTAAATACTTTGTTTAGTACATACTTTAAAATAATTTAATTGAAATTTTATATATCGAATTTTAGTTTTTCAAGCTATCAAACTTTATTATAATTTGTTTGTTACACTGAAAAAAATAACCGTTGTCATATTGACAATTACTGGTTGTTAACCGAAAATTGTCATATTGATCAAAAAAAGTTTCAATGTGATGTAAATTTTCAAAAGTCGTCTCAAAATCTAACAACTTGATAGTAAATTGGACAATTTGAAATTTTCAATATCTTGTTGCTAGTTTGAAAATCAAAGTTGTCGTTTTAACACCTGAGATGATCAATAAGAAGATAATGGTTGTCAATATGAAAACCTTAGGATGTCCGTCAGTTAATTAAGAACAACAATCATCATTTGTACAACAATGATTATCAATATGATTACTACCTTAATGCAACGAGTGCATTGAAAATAAAATCATCAAATTGACAGTTGCAGTTGGTAATGTGATGAATGAATTTTACCGGCATCAAATTGAAAACTAGAGTTGCTATATTGATAATTTCGATTGTTACAATATAAATCAAAATAAATAGAAGTAAACAAATAATAAATAAGTTCTTTAGCAAAGACTTTTCGTTGACAAAGTTTTCGTATTGAAACCCATGTTGTCGATATGATGATGGAGTTTTTTTGTTATCGAAATATGACGAGATCTAAAATGGAGCTTTATTTTCAAGACGAAATTGGAATAATTTATGGAAATAAAGCCGCATCTTACTTGGAGGAAATAAGTTCATATTTACAAAAAAAAAAAACTGACCACATTCTTCCCAGAGGAAGTTATTGTAATTAATGGGACCGATTTTGTGAAGTCACAAGAACCAAATCAACCCTTTTTATCATGATGTCTGTGTCTTAGTTTTTTGACCTCCATTAAAAAACCGCTAAACCGATATTGCTCAAAACCTAAACAGCTTTAATAAGGCTGAGTGGTTCGCGAGATAATCAAACACATACGCACACATGAACATACGTACATACATACATACAAACATCATGATGAAAATGGAGATATGCAATAACTGGATATTCACAAAATCAGCCCCATTACAATAACTTCCTATGTGACGTTGAAAAACGGTTCTATGAGAACCGTTTTGGAGCAATACAAAAATAATTTGTTTATACTAAAAACATCAGTGTTCCGAAAAAAAAATTACAAGGATGTTTTAAGAAAATGGTAGTTGCCGTTTTTGAGAAAATTGAAACCAACATTAATAAATAGGATTTTTCGAACTATTGTTGTTTATGATTATGATAATGATCATAATTTTAATGCATAAATGACGAGTTTTTGTTTTTTAATTTAATTTTTCAAAACTACCCTCTAAGTCGAGTATTGAAAAATATGGTCATCAAATTGACAATTATTGTTTTTAGTATGAAAATCGATTTTATCTTGAATTTATTAAGAACAAACAAAAACAAACGATAAATTGCTTATGCCGTTATCAAAATTATTGTATTGACAACCATAATTGTCAAGTTGAAACCGCAGTAGTCATTGTGATGCTTTAATCGTTTTTAAAAATCATATTTACAATTGCTGTTGTCAGTACGATGATCGACCACATAAGGTTTTCCTATTGAAAACTATGGTCATCCAATTGACAATTATTGTTTTCAATAAGAAAATAGAGTTTATCTTGAATTGAACAAGTAATGTAATCCTCATTTAGTAGTTGTGCATCAAGTCAATCAGACTTTCGTGAGTGAAATGTAAAAAAGAAAGAAACAAAAAATAAATCAAGAGTTCAATAATCAAGAGTTAAATAGTCGTCTTAAACAATTTAATCCCAAGCAGAATATTGTAACAGGTAAAGTAAGAGTTAAATAATCAAGAATTAAATACTCTTAAACAATTTAATCCCAAGCAGAATATTGTTATAGGTAAGGTAATAAATAAAAACCTGTTCCTATTAAATATATAAATAGCGAGTGGCGCGACAGCTCTTGCAGAGCCAAGACCTAAGTGGCTTACTCTCATCAACAATTCTCTGGGTGCGTGTGAAGAATTGAGGAGACCTACAATTTAACGCCAACTCCGAACGGGTAAGTTTGAGAAGCACTTTTTTCATGACTGATACTCTTGAAAGTTTTGTCAGTTTTTTCCGTGAAAGATGAAATAAAAACTATGGGCACGAGTAGGACTCGAACCCACGACGTTCTGCTTAGTAGCCAACGCACTTACCAACTAAGCTACGGGCAACTGCAGATAAGACGAATTGGACACTCAAAACACACAAAAGAAGCGGATTTTGAGAAAGGTAAACTACTTATTGATTCGTAACAGAAGTAATTCTAATTGTTTCTTTTAAAATTATTATAGATGAAGTTATTTTGCGAGTACTTAAAAGTGTGCACAATTTTCTTATTCCAATGAAGTACCACCAAAGGAAAACCACCAACCAACACCAGCACTAACTCCAAACACCAGCACCAACACCAACTCCAACACAAAAACCAAGCTCAACACCAACATCAACACCAGTACCAACCTCAACATCAACACAAACACCAAGGAACACCAACACCAGCACCAAAACCAACACCAACAACAGCACCAACACCAACACCAGTAAAACCATCAATAATAACACCAATTTCAGTATCAACCACAATACCAACGCAATCACAAAAACCAAGTTCAATACGAACTCCAGCACCAACACCATAACCGACACCAGCAACATCACCAACCAGCACCCCAACATCAATTCCAACTACAAAACCAAAACAATTGCAAAAACCAAGTTCAAATCCAACACCTTTTATTAAGAATTATAATGTAAGTATTTTCATAAGAATTAAATGTATGTATATTGTATATTGTATTTGTACGTTGACATAGTTGTAATAATAAATAATTAAACATATTCCAAAAACCTAGATCTGCCTTATATTTTAAACAATTCTTGCAACTCATATTTCAGAAAAAGGGATGTCTTGGATACGAAAGCGGTAATCTTATTGAAAATCGAAATTTTAAAGTGTATCATAATGATTGTAATATTGCAAACCAAACAATTTTGAAATTTTCAAATTAGCAACCACAGTGTTCAATATGACAACCGAAATTTTCATATTAACTACCGTGGTTTTAAATTGGTTTACTGTGTTTTTTAATATGACTACTGCGGTTGTCAATTTGAAAATCGTGGTTTTCAAATTAACAAGAATGATTTTCAATCTACCAACCACTGCTTTCAATTTGACAACCGTAATTTTCATATTAACTACCGTGGTTTTAAATTGGTTCACTGTGGTTATCAATATGACTACTACGGTTGTCAAGTTGACTACCGTGGTCTTCAATTTAAAAGTAATGATTTTCAATAAGCCTTCCTCGGTTTTCAATTTGATAATATGGGTTTTCCAAATGACTACTGCAGTGTTTAATACGACTACCATAGATTTCAATATGACAAGCATGGTTTTCGATTTGCCAACGCAAATTATCAATGTGACAATCCTGGTTTCGAATCATGAAATTGAAAATTTTAAATTGTCATATTTACTACTGCGGTCATTGGTTGTAAATTGACAACAAAATTGTCAGTTGAATGTAAAAAATTATCAATATGACTGCTGTTTTTGGTTCAGTGTAGTCTTGAAGAAACACTTGAATTGAATACATGTTTGTTATTGGTTTGAATAAATAATTTATAACGAATCTTAATTTATCATTCTGATTCTTTCTGATTTCGCTCTACGTTTACTCTAATTGATAACTCGCATCCCCAGAGACGCCACCGTACGGTGCGTACAGAAGTAGCTATTACAACTGTAGAGCGTAGCATTGAGGAACACCAAAATGAGTCCATCCGCCATAGAGCACAGGAATTGGATCTGTGTCCATCCACTTTATGGAAGATTTTGCGGAAGGATCTTGGTTTGCGTGCTTGCAAAATGCAACTCGTGCAAGAATTGAAGCCAAACGATCATCAAGAAAGGCGTATATTCGTCGAATGGGCCCAAAACGAGATGGCCGTTGTTCCCGATTTTCATAAGCGAATTTTGTTTAGCGATGAAGCGCACTTCTGGTTGAATGGCTACGTCAACAAACAAAACTGCCGCATTTGGAGTGAAGCTAATCCTAAAGTGTATGTCGAAACACCGTTACATCCAGAAAAACTTATCTACTGTTTGGTGCGCTTTATGGGCTGGTGGAATCATTGGTCCGTACTTCTTCAAAAACGATGATGGCCACAACGTTACAGTCAATGGTGATCGGTTTAGAGCCATGATTACTAACTTTTTCATTCCTGAATTGAACAATCATGATGTCCAGGAGCTGTGGTTCCAACAAGACGGCGCAAAATGTCACACAGCTCGTGCCACAATCGATTTATTGAAAGACACGTTTTGGACCTGTGAATTGGCCATTGGCCTCCAAGATTTTGTGATTTAACACCGCTAGACTATTTTCTGTGGGGTTATGTAAAGTCATTGGTCTATGCGAATAAGCCACAAACGCTTGACCATTTGGAAGACAACATTCGCCGTGTTATTGCCGATATACGGACACAAATGTTGGAAAAAGTCATCGAAAATTGGACGGTTAGATTGGACTACATCCGAGCCAGCCGTGGCAGTCATATGCCAGAAATCATATTTAAAATGTAATGCCACAAGATTATCTTTCGAATAAATAAAAAAATTATGTCAATCGAACATTCCATCGTTGTTTTATTGCAATTTAAAATTATATACCTCTAAAACAAACACCCTTTAGTATAGAAGAAAACATGTGAGAATGCGCCAATACAAAAAAATTCCAACAATATTTCTGTTCCCAAGCTGTTAAAAAACACCCATACCCCCTTTAAGGAAAAACGATGCTCTGAGAATTTTTTGGAATTTTCCGGTTTTCCATTCTTAGGAATGAAATTCTACCAACAAAAATGTTGTCTTCATTCCTTTGAGACATCCACCGGAGACATTCATTTGATTCAATTGTGAGAAGTTAAAACAAACAACATGTCCGCTAAATTTAAGTAGACTCATTGCACTGGACACAGTAGCCGCAACAATTTTAAGACACGTTTGTATTGCTTCTTTTTTTTTTTTGAATAAATTTTAGCCCACTATGTTACAAGATTTGGGTGCAATGAAGACATAGGAAAACCTTAACTTGTTTCTTTGAATTCATAAATCTGTTGATTTCCAAATACCTTTGCAAAACATAGTTCAATATTTCCTACCTTCACTGTATTCCATATTTGGTTCGATTTTCATTATTATTGATCTTTTTTCCTTTGAGGAAAGCCACCTATGATGCATCGGGAACAATAATGTAATTTCAATTAAGTACTTGGTTCACAAAATACTCGTTTCACCCCATTTTGGTTTGTTTGTTTTTGTTGCCCCTGTCGACTCCATTATCGTCATTATCGGTGCTCCCTTTATTATTTGTTGTGTGTTTGGTTCGCTGTTCACATTCACATCCAGTCGTTCTGATAAAACATATCTATTTTTCTTCAAACTCCTTCTCACGCTCCTGACAAAAATATTGTGTCCCAATTTTGAGCCATCATCGAGAGGTGAAGAAAATACAACCCAGCTAATAAATGACTCTTTGCTTATATGAATTTATCTATTCATGCATGCGAGTGAGTTTCAATGATTTCATTATGTCGCTTTTTGGGGACAGTGTTATAGCTGTTGGGGGGTTGTTGAATCTGAATTATAATTCCACCCGCCATATTTGATGGCTCTAATGAGGTTAACTCAATATAATTTGACATAAATATGTACTAATCCATAGAGCTGACATTATGCTGTAGGCTCTATTGTGTGTGTGCGACTGGGTTTTTTTTTTCTTATTCCCTTGGGGTTAGGATCTTCCGGAAGAGGGGATGGGAATGATTCATTCAGGCACCACCCTAACTATCAGTTGAGGGGCGTGTTAATAAGTTTTTATAATAGTCACTCATCATCATCATCATATGGAGTGTGTTTTGGCCTCAAAAAGGAAATCAGTTATGTTCCACACTACAGTTTGTATTTGCATTGAAGTCTTTTTATCTGATGATAATAAAAAAATAATTGCGATTCTTGGAAGAGGGTAAAAGGTGATTGTTGGTGTTTTCAATAGTTATCAGTCACTGTGAGTTGTACTAAATTATACGGTGTCCTTTTTTTTTTTTTGGAAAACTGACAGGTGGACAAGCATTGCACTGTGTATGTAAGTATGAAAACAGTGATGCCACTGCTTTTGAATTGGACGGACGAAAACAAAGATGTAAATTCACTTTAAGATTACTGGAAGGTTCAATTTTGGGCGACTCGTTCGAGAATAGCGACTAAAAGTGAATAACACAAGCAATTTGGGCTTGAAACGTCAATCGTAGCTGTCTTATTCCTGAGGACCTTAGCTTTTAAGTATCCCTAAAGAAATGAGTCTAGAGGTGTTATAATGCATCATCTAGGGGGCGGCCATGATAGGCAAACTCAAATTTTAGTACTCACCGAGATATGTACGGCTCGTAGGACCATCTCGGATGGGCTTGAATTTCAGGCAGCATATAGTAAGCATTGAGCGATATCGTTTGCATTGACGGCAACATTCTGATTCGCTACATTGTTGTTAAGAACAAATGATTCCAAAAGCTCCCAAACCATACCGCTTGCTATGGTAGCTTTTGGTACTTTTACATTTGATCATCAGCCCAAATTTGCCAATTTCGTTTAGTAACGTTTCCATTGAGCTACAAATGTGTTTCACCACTGGAAACAATTTCTCGTAATTTCTGTATATTTCTAGAATCGCACCAAACGCATTTCGCACAGAAAGTTGACTTTCCATTAATGCGGACTATTGACAGGACTTATAAACTTGTCTTTATGATTCACAGACCTACACGACTTGGAGCACTGAAGACCTAAATCAAGAACTTAAATTAACTTATAAAGCGTCTTCTAGAATTTAAGTGAAAAACCTTTATTAAGACTACACGATTGCAGGCGGTTCAATAGTGTTTTTTTTGGCAAGACGGATTCAATTCTGAAACCCACAAAGTAAATTCTGGTGTGCCTCAGGGTTCCGTTTTGTCTCCGACTCTCTTTCTTTTTTTTATAAATGATCTTTTGTCTGTGATTTCTAATCTAATAAATTGTTTCGATGACGATATTCGTTATAAGACTCGCATCTCTCCACTTCGGCTGTTTAACTACAACGCCAAAATATGATAAGCTCATTAAACTCTAACTTAAATAGAATTTTACAGTGGGCAATAAAACCCTCGTAGAATTTAAGAGATATACTCCCCTTGCCACTGTCTATGAGTGCCACTTGCATGAGACCGAACATATCGAGATTCTCGGTATGTGAATCACTGACTAGCTCTTGTGGAACGATTACATATGCGAAGTTGCTAAAAATGCCACAAAAAGTTTGAGTTTCTTAAGACGGCGGAAGAAATTTTTCACCCCCTCTGATCTGGCTACGATTTATAAGAAACATATCCGTCCAAGTCTTCAATACAACTTATTTCTAGGCTGGTGCTACAGCTACATTCTTAAGCCTCTTGGATGGTGTATAAAAAAGAGCTTTTAGAACGATTGGTAAAAGAGATATCGCTGACTCTTTCTCTTCGTTAGATCACTGTTGTAACGTTTAGTGTCCTTCTCTGTTCTCTCGTTACTTCTACGGCAAATGCTCTAGTGAGACAACCAGTTGCATTCATCCCCTTAAGCAATTCGCCCGTATTACTCACGCTTCTAGGAATGCCCATCAGTTTACCCTCGAGCCAACCTTCAGGCGTACTCTCAAGTAAAGAGATGTGGACCTTTCTTCTGCACTCTGTCTTTCTCAATCATTGTAATATTCAGAAACTAAAGACCAATGTACAGGTACACCTACACCTCCTTTCCTTCTTTCATTCCTAATGCACTGACTGGGTGGGATGCAAATCTTTTATATAAAAATGTGTTGCTAAGCGCAGATCTTGAGAACGGTTGAAATTTTGACGGATTGTGCGAGTAGTGGTGTAGATGGTTTTTACAAAGTGTACAAAATCAGCCGAGCCGTTCATGAGATATAGCCAGATATGTGAAAACACAATTTTCCCTATAAAACTATGCATTTGACCATGTGATGGTACGTAACAAAGTTGTTGTGCATGAGCCAGCGAAGGTTTCTGAGTTGTCATGACCTTACTAGCTGACCCAGCAAACGTTGTTTTCTTAGATATATAAAAATCTCCTACAAATTCGTTGAGGACTCACTACTTTTATACCAGTTGAGTGTTTGGCGTAGATGGGTTTTAGTATTCCGTACAAAACCGAACAAGCCATTCATGAGATTTGGCCAGGGTAGTTAATAGGGTAGCATGGTAGTGGGAAGCGGGTAGCGGGGGAAGGAAGGAAAGGGGAAGCGGGAAGCTGGTAGTGGGGTAATGGGTAGCGGGGTAACAGGGTAGCGGGTTATCAGGAAGCGGGTAGAAGTAGCTGATAGAGGGTAGTGGGGTAGCGGGTTGTGTGGTAGTGGCTTACAAAAGCTTAGGTCTTTTATTTATCGATTGAGGCAGTGCGAAGTTTGCCGGGTCAGCTAATTACTGATAAAGTAGTACCTTTGAAGCTGCATGGGACATCTTTATCCTATCAGAGGTCGGATTAATAGAATTATTACAGTTTTGTGATTAAACTTTTTGAAGACAACATTGCAAGGGCACAACATTGAGTTCGACAATTATTTCTGGTCCCATGCTTAAGCTTAAGTTTAATTTCTTTGAAAATCCCTAAAATCCCTTTTAAAGCCTATCACTTTTGAAAGTCTTTAATCTGCGTGTTGGACGTGTTACAAGCTCACGTTTGACGTTTAGTTTCAAAATCTACAGAACTCAAATTTTGAAACAAGAGCTGATTCAAGGGCTTTAAAAATATTGACAAAATTTTAAATCATAGACCGGTGTAGAGCAACAGAAGACTTTGTTTGGTTTGTGCATGCAAGAAGGTCTTCTTGAATGACATATATCAATTATTATTTTCGTGTTATTCTTTTGATAAAGCACCTGAAGGTTACTCCTCATTATATTGTTCTAATTTCAGGGCTGCTACTTCAATAGGTACTATTTGGTATCCTTGCTCCTCAAGGTTCCGACTTGTCATCAACATCAATTTTTAATACTTCCAACCCACCCAACCACCCTACCCATCTCAATGACTTTGCCAAGGCTATCAACAAAAAAGGAAAAAAATTAAATAAGACCTTCCGTCCTCAAAAAAAAAAAAAATCCACTCCCCAACAGCCTTCCAAACATCGCCATTCGACAGCCAGTCAGTATAAAGTGGTATCACTTGGAATAACAAAAATAAAACAACATCAATGTAAATGGTGTCGTGTCGGTCGTTTCCTTGCTTTCGGTTGGTCCCTTTGGGGGTGCGTTTTCCCATGACCCATTAGGAGAGAACCCAGCAACATGAGTTGTGTTGCTATCTGTTCTAAGAGGTGCCACTGTGCCAGTATGCTAACATTCAGGTCACCCACAATAATATGTAATTGATGATATGGAAGCCGAGAAGTTACCAACAATATTCTTTATTTGATATCAAACTCAGCGGCGGCGATATGAGTTTAACGAATGTGTTCATGCGAGCGTGTGTTACCTTTACTGCAAGGAAACGGGGTGAAAACCCCATCCTGGACGCACATTCATGCGCACAAAAATTTCATGCCATATTTGTTTGTGACTGTGGTGATATGCGAAGGCGGTGCGGTGGCCTGATATCGCGCTCCACACGAGATATATGGCAACGAAGGTAATGCTCGCATATATCATTACTCCAAATCGATGATGGCCTTAATTTACTTGAAATGTTTCATTTTACCTACTTTCTGTATTTTTTTTTCAAGTTTTTTCGGTGTCATCAGGGACAGACCGGGATGGAAGGAGAGCGAAGCACACTCAACTCAAACGTTAAGATAGCAACATCGGTGACGATACATCCTGCCTGCCGCCACCAGTTGGTATAATGAAGGTGCGAATTTACCTTCGCTCGCATACGATATCATCATATCATACACGACACGCGCGAGCGAGGACAGAGAGGGGGAGTAAAGGATATATGCTTTTACTTTTAATTACTAGCAATGTCCTACTTTGTGTATGCTGATGGGTCTAGAAAAAGGAATATGAGGACACACAATCATTAAGGACGATACTAATTCTTTGATGGCTATCTGGAGAATTGACTGCACGATTTGACCTAAAATAAAAATTACAAGAAATCGAGGGTCGCACATTATCATAATAAATTTGATAATTTTTTAGTTTTTTTTTTATGATGGGGAAATTATGAAAAATCAACTCAATTGGGGTTTAAAAGGCAGAGGGATAAAAATTGGAGTTTAGGTTGTATTCCAGTTTCATTTTGATGATGAGATAGGCGAAGGAGGAATAACGAATCAGAAGTGGGATGTTTTGAAGAAGAATGTACACGGCGGAGTTTCTCGACCCAGCCAATGAATATCCCTTCAGTGCAGAGAATATCCCAACAAAGCGACTTTAAGATGACTTTGTTAAGTTAATATGCGGAAAATCTAATTTCAAGACACAAAAATTATGACGTGACATGAGAAGCAGAACATTTGGAATATGATTTTGAAACTTCCAATGCAACTCATTGAAATCAGCGGTTTTTGCTCCTTAAAAATGCGATTTCGTGAAACCAATAATAGTCATAGAACAGTCGGAAAGCATAGCCTGTAGGAGACCACCTCCGATAACGGATTCAGGCTGATCGATTTTGCTGCGGGGCGAAATGTTGTGGTAGCAAGCACCTGGTTCCCACATCTCAACATCCATAAAGGTACACGGAGATCTAATGATAAATCAACCGTCAACCAAATTGATCACATTGCGATCAACGGAAGGCAATTGTCCAGCATTCTGATGTTCGAGCTTTCCGAGGAGCCGACATCGACTCGGATCACTACCTCGTCGTAGCCTAGGTCGTGCTACGATTATCCCGACAACGGCCAAAACAAGGAAATGCTGCAAGAAAATTCGACGTCGGACTGCTACAATCGCAAAAGATCGCCAGATCTTTCTCTGATCGAGTGTCAAGTAACCTCTTAAGGAGTCCTATGCCGCCAACATCAAGTATCGAAGACCAGTGCCAACATTGCCAGAATGCAGTTAGAGATGCCGCCTCTAATGTGCTGGGTTTCACACAGCCACCAAAACGAAACCCCTGGTTTGACGAAGAATGCAGACAGGCCCATGCAGCCAAGCAGGAGGCATACAAAGCGGCGCTGCAAAGAAGGACAAGAGCTGCTCGTGAGCTCTACGAGCAAAAGAGGAGAGAAGAACGCCGGCTTTTCAGGAGAAAAAAGAGAGAGCACGAGAAGCGTCAGATCGAAGATGTTGAGAGAGCTAACAGCAGGAATGAAGTTCGGAGATTTTATCGGAAGGTAAAACAGCTGGCTCAGGGTCATCGAGGAAGAACCGATGCCTGCAGAGATTAACATGGGAACATCATAGTAGAATCGCAGTCAATGCTGGGGATTTGGCAAGACCACTTCTGTAGACTATACAACGGCAACGACGAACAAAACCCCGCCGTCAGACAGGAGCCTTTTATCATACACGATGACAGCCAACAATTCCGTGAACCCGACCTAGAAGAAGTGAAAACAGCAATATCACGGCTGAAATCCAACAAAGCCGCTGGAGCAGATGGTCTAGCTGCCGAGCTGTTCAAAGCAGCAGGCGACGATCTAGAAAGAAGAATGCACCAAATCATCTGTAAGATATGGTCGGAAGAATGCATGCCCGATGAATGGAACCTCGGCGTTGTTTGCCCGATCCTGAAAAAGGGAGATCCACTTAACTGCGCCAATTACAGAGGGATCAGTCTGCTTAACATCGCCTACAAGATCCTCTCTGCCGTAATATGTGAACGTCTGAAGCCTTTCGTCAACAATCTGATTGGTCCTTATCAATGTGGCTTCAGAAAAGTCTACCATCGACCAAATTTTCACGTTGCGGCAGATCCTGGAAAAAACCTATGAACTCCAAATCGATACCCACCATCTCTTCATCGATTTTAAGGCCGCGTATGACAGCATCTACAGAGCCGAACTGTATAAAGCCATGTCTAGTTTTGGCATCACTGCCAAGCTCGTTCGCTTGCGCAAAATGACGATGGAGAACTCACGCTGCTCTATCAAGGTTGGCAATGAGCTTACGGAATCATTCGACGTCAAAAAAGGATTCAGACAAGGCGATGCACTGTCGTGCGATTTCTTTAACATCGTTCTTGAGAAGATAGTCCAAAACTCCACCGTCAACACCAGAGGCACTATCTTCCTAAAATCTGTTCAACTTCTCGCGTACGCCGACGATATTGATATAATGGGAAGAACACAGCGTGATGTCAATGGCGCCTCTGTGAGAATTGAGACAGAAGCGGCAAAAATGGGTTTAGCGGTAAATGAGGTAAAAACGAAGTACATGCTGTCTTCGAGTAAGGACACCCAACATCGACGGCTCGGACAGAACGTCACAATAGACGCACACAACTTCGAGGTAGTAGAGGAGTTTGTCTACCTAGGCTCCGCTATTAACACGGGCAATAAGAGCGCAGTTGCCCGTAGATTAGTTGGTAAGTGCGTTGGCTGCTAAGCAGAACGTCGTTGGTTCGAGTCCCACTCAGGCCAAGTTTTTATTTCATCCTTCACGGGTACTGCCTCTTGCAAAGACCTGACAAATCTTCCAAGAGTATCAGTCTGTCATGAAAAAAGTGCTTCTCAACTTTGCCGTTCGGAATCGGCGTTAAATTGTAGGTCCCCTCAATTCTTCACACGCACTCAGAGAATTGTTGATGAGAGTAAGCCACTTAGGCCTTGGCTCTTCAAGAGCTGTCGCGCCACTCTATTTATTTATTTATAATAAGAGATCAAACGAAGAATTACTCTTGCTAATCGCTGTTTCCTAGGGCTAAGAAAGCAATTGAGTGGAAAAGCCCTTACTGAGCAACTAAAAACTGTACAACACCCTCATCATCCCTGTCCTGCTGTATGGTGCAGAAGCATGGACCTTGACAAAATCGGATGAATGTGCCTTAGGCTGTTTCGAGAGGAAAGTTCTTCGGGTCATCTTTGGCCCCGTGTGCATTGATGGGGAATGGAGAAGAAGATACAACAGCGAACTTTACGGGTTGTGCAACGACGTGGACCTTGCCAGAAAGGTCAAGGTCCAGAGACTCAGATGGCTCGGTCATTAAGAGCGCATGGACACCAATGCTCCGGCCCGGAAAGCCTTCGACACTATTCCCGAGGGACGCAGAAGGAGAGGAAGACCGCGACTCAGGTGGCGCACACAAGTGGAAGAGGACCTCAATCAACTTGGAGTGCAAAACTGGAGACAGCTAGCTAGGGACCGAGCTGACTGGCGGAGACTGTTGGTTGAGGCCCAAGTCCACACCGGACTGTAGCGCCACCTTAAGTAAGTAAGTATTCATTCATTTCAATCATTTTTTGTATTAATTAAATTCACAATTAATTTGTAAGAACTAGTCGGGTTTGCGGTCAGATTATTGACCTTACTGACCCTAAAAATCGTAATAAAATGAATAAAACGTTTGTTTTTAATTTAAAATTCTTTTTATTAACACGAAAGCATTTCGGTTCTCAACTTTGGAACCATCATCAGCGAACAACAATTGAACAAAAAAACAAAGAGATAAGTGTATGTATGATACTTTGTATTCTACTAACTGACCCGGTTAACTTTGTTTCGCCAGATAAATAATTTTTTCAAATTTGGCTCAAAATTGATGTGAGGGTAGATTAGAACCAGGAAACGGCTAAAGCAAACATGTTATCCTACTAGCTAAGTTTTTAGGTGGAACTGTCCGGAGACTCCATTTAAGATCGTCCGGAGACTAGAACTATCGTCCGGAGACTCCGGAAAATCGCCCCTTTTTAAATTCATTTTTTTAAAGCAATGTTTAAAGTTACTTTCAATTCATTAGTTCACCAAACTACTGAGAAATATCTATAGTTTTAGCAAAATATTTAGATTTTAATGAAATAAATAGAAATAAACATAATTTACATTGAAAGTAAAAAAGAAGTTATCTGACCGGAGACTGGTACCTCAAAACTCAAAACAAATTTAAATTTCCTATTGCTCTCTTCTCCCCTAAATTTTTTTTCAATCATATTTTAAATTACCTACTAAATTCCTGATTTCAATGACCAATATTTTTCAATCATCTGGAAACCAAGCAAATCGCTTCTCATAACCATAATATAATCATTTGACGTTGTTACTTGGCTTTTTAAAAATAAATTTATCCGTATCTGTGCCTTTTTCAAACCGCTACTTCTGAGCTGTGAAGTTATGCTTACGTTTCCTAATCATTATTCAAATAATTGTCGAAACTCATTGTCATTAACCTCCAAAGTGATTAACCTAATGTATCAACAAGAATAAAAACAAGTATTTAAATTCCTTACTAAACTCTCCCAACCTCCTCCACGGAAATCGTAGGCAAATACACGAGCAAGAAAACTTCGGCTCAACTCAACAACATCTTAAGAACCTATTCGAAATCGATAACAAAAGCTGCATTGTCATGCCACTCCATACTGAACAAAAAAAATTCTAAACATTTTTATTCAATTATTCAATTCGTAACATGCTTGAAAATACACCAGCACACACTCGCTCAAAACGCCTCAACAAATAATTAATGATAGGAAAATGTACAACAAATGATCAAACAGCAAATAATAACATAAATATCACAATTTTTTTAATAAACCTTCGCATTCATCAGCGATCGCAAATTAGTCGACATCCAATACTGACCGAGTGTGGAAGTTCTAAAAAAGACACGACCGATGATTATTTTGATCCTTATCGCACTGGCCTCCGTGCTGGTCCTTTACATACGCCATCACTATACTTTCTGGCAGAGGAATGGGTTTCCCGTGGCCGGAACGAGTATCCCTTTCGGTTGTATGGACTCGGTTGTGAAACGGCAAAAGGCTTTCGGTATGGCCATTTACGATGTTTACAAAAACAGTTCGGAACGGTTTTTGGGCATCTACCTGATGTTCCGGCGAGCGATTTTGGTGCGAGACGCAAATTTGGCACGACAGATTTTGGTGCAGGATTTCCCGAGCTTTCATGATCGCGGAGTTTATGTGGACGAGGAGAACGATCCGTTTTCGGGACAGCTGTTCGCTTTGAAAGGTGAACGCTGGAAGACACTGCGAACGAAATTGACACCGTCTTTCACTTCGGGCAAGTTGAAGGGAATGTTCGGAACGATCGATGAAATTGGAGATAAGTTGGTACAGCATTTGAACAAGTTGTTGACCGAGAAAGGAGATGGAGCTGTTGTGGAAATGAAGGAGGTGATTGCGATGTGAGGTTTTTAGGTGTTGCCACTTTCTCAGACTAATAAAATGTTTTTTAGGTACGCAATTGATATTATTGGTTCGGTGATCTTTGGCTTGGAGGTGGACAGTTTCAAGGATCCTAAAAACCAATTTCGAACAGCGAGCCTGCAATTTAGCAAACCGACTTTTACCAGTGTTGTCCGAGCGGTTACCAGTTTTTTGTGTCCAGTGTAAGTGGTTACTGTACTAAATTTGAATTTAATTGTTTATGAAAACACCTTGAACATTGGGCGTGACAGAAGTTAGTGTTTGTGTTGCTGACATTGAATTTATTAGTGGAGGTTTATACTAATTGAGAACTTGAACAAAACAACAACGAATTAGTTTCAAAAGATAACAAACTAATTGTTAAAGTGTGTATTTAATTTGGCGTATGTCAATTACGAATCTTATTGTTTTGTACTTTGAAGAGCTATTCAAAACGTCAGAGAGTGTCACTAGTCACTATCATTAGAATGTGATGTAAGTTGATTGATGAACAGAATGTTAGATTAGTGACTTAAGCCTTGACTTTAAATGCAATAAGAATAAAATTTTAAATATCACTCTAAACAAATGCAGTTGCCCGTGGCTAACTGGTTAGGTGCGTTGGCTGCTAAGCAGAACGTCGTGGGTTCGAGTCCTAAGTGCTTTTCAACTTTGCCGCTCGGAATCGGCGTTAAATTGTAGGTCCCCTCAATTCTTCTCACGCACCCAGAGAATTGTTGATGAGAGTAAGTCACTTAGTCCTTGGCTCTTCAAGAGCTGTCACGCCACTCAATTTTTTTTTTTACAAATAGAATAGACTCTCCCTAAGTCGAGCACTTCAAACGAGTGAGAGAGAGAAAAACAGACAGAGAAACAAACCGAGAGAGGGAAAGAGAGAGATTGGGGTAGAGATAGAGAGAGAGAGAGAGAGAGAGAGAGAGAGGGAGAGGGGGGGAGAGAGATAAAAAGAGAGAGAAAGTGAGAGAGAGAGATAGAGAAAGAAAGTGAGAGAGATAGAGATAGAGAGAGAGAGAGATAGAGAAAGAAAGTGAGAGAGATAGAGAAAGAAAGTGAGAGAGAGAGAGATAGAGAGAGAAAGTGAGAGAGAGAGAGATAGAGAAAGAAAGTGAGAGAGAGAGAGATAGAGAAAGAAAGTGAGGGAGAAAGAGAGAGGGAGAGAGAGAAAGAAAGTGAGAGAGAGAGAGAGAGAGAGAGAGAGAGAGGGAAAGAGAGAAAGAGAGAGAGGGAAAGAGAGAAGGAAAGAGAGATAGAGAGAGAGAAAGACGAACAGACAGAGAGAGAATGCAAGTAGTTGAAAAAAACGAAAGGAACGGAGGCGTTAAATCGCACAAACGAGGCAGACAATCGACCGGCCGAATTCTTGAGATAACACAAAATCGCTCATCAAACTTAGTCCTTAATTAATCGATTGAAGTTGTGCAGCGATGTCGTCCCTTCAACCAACCCGTTGTCTCACTGACACGGCACATCGCACAACGAATATGTTGACTTAAATTTTTGCACTAAACTTGTTATTGCCCGTCAACTAAGGCCAAAATTATGACCAATAATTGGAAGAAACTTTATTAAAGTTGCGTTCACCAGACTCCGAATTTCTTTCGTGTTCATTTTCATGAAGAAAATATTGACTTCACTGAATAAATTGACAAAGACAATTTGGTGATTAGTGAAGGAGTTCCTTTAAAAATTAAATTCGAAGTTGTCAAGTCCCTATTGAAAAAACCGATACTGAACTCCTCCTAAACGGCTGGACCGATTTGAAAGATTTTGTATGGATTCAGGAGGCACCCTGGATGGTTTAGATTCACCAATCAGCCGGTAGCTGGCGCTGCAGTCGTTATCTGTTCTGAAACTACAAGGCTGGACCGACCAGAATGAATTATGCTTTTTATTCTACTTGCTGACCCGGTAAACGTTGTTTTGCCATATAAATGATTTCTTAGAACGGATGAACCGAATAGGCTCAAAATTGATGGGGAGGTAGCTTAGAAGCACGAGACAGCTATAGAATGCTTTTTGTCCTACTAGCTGACCCAGCAAATTTTATTTTGGTATATAACTAATTTCTAAGAACGACTGTGTCACTGAACTCCTCCTAAACGGTTGGACCGATTTAAATGATTTTTTTTACATTACTATTCTGAAGTTGATTTGAAGGTAGGCAAGATAAGGTTCGCGGGGTCAGCTAGTGTATTTATATAATTCTTCTGTGCTCGCGTATTTGACCGAACTCTTGAACCGATGTTGATGAAATTTTGCGTGCTCGTAAGGAAAGTTTAACCGATGTCAATGATTTTCTTGTATTCAAACATGGTTAAGGCTGACTTCACATTTCAACTATTTAGTGGACCCAGTCCAGTCAGGGGTAAACTTGACTTCTAAAAATATAGGTACCAATGACCTTTTGATGGAAATCATTACAATACAACTTTTATTTAAGACAATATAAATTTTGTTAAACAGATTTGAAAAGATTTTCTTTCGTCTTGGAATCAAGGACGAAACAAACGAATACATGAAACGCCTGGTCCGCGATACCGTCGAATTCCGAGAGAAGAACAATTTCACCCGCAAGGACATGATGCAAATGTTGATTCAACTCCGCAACACCGGCAAAGTGAATATTGACGATAACAACTGGGCTGTTCAGACATCAGCTGGTAACACTAACTCTTTCAAAACAAAATAATTAGTATCTAAATTTTTGATTATCTCTTCAACAAGATGGCTTCAAGTCAATGTCGATTGACTGTATTGCCGGTCAAGCATTTTTGTTCTACGCAGCCGGTTTTGAAACATCAGCTTCGGCAGCATCATTTACAATTTACGAACTAGCTCAGAATCCTCAACTGATGGCCAAGGCCCAAAAGGACATCGAGCAGACGTTGGAGAAACACGGCGGTAGTCTGACTTATGAATGCATTAAGGACATGAAATTTTTGGAAATGTGTTTTATGGGTGAGTTGTGGTTTTTTTTTTTTTTTGGTAGCCTAAATTTTGACATGAACCATCGGTTTCAATTCAAGAATCAATTCGAAAGTATCCCGGGCTACCGATTCTCAATCGAGAATGTACGAAGGACTTTGCCATCCCGAACTCTGACAAAATCATCAAGCAGGGAACACCCATTGTCATTTCACTTTTTGGCATCCACAGGGATCCGGAATATTTCCCTGATCCGTTGAAATACGATCCAGAACGATTTTCGGAATCCAACCAGAATTACAATCCAGTGGCGTATATGCCATTTGGAGAAGGACCCAGGCATTGCATTGGTAAGGAAATGAAATGCTTGGAATTCAGTTTTTTACACCAAATTTTTCCTTACAGCACAACGACTTGGAAAAGTTAATGTTATGGTTGCTCTGGTGAAAATTTTGACAAACTTCAAGGTGGAAGCAGACAAAAAGGGCGAACTTGAATTTGATAATTTTGCAGTGACAATCGTGCCGAAAGGTGGCGTCAATCTTAAATTGAAGAGAAGGGCCCAATGATTTTTGAAATTAACTTGTTTAGCTTTAGATTATATTTACATTGTTAAGGCAAGGAAAATTACATTTTAGATGACAAAATATTGTGTTTTTCATTCAAGATAGCAGTTAATATTTACATCAATCTATATGAGCGATGTGTTCAACTTCCGATGAAGTAGTTTCTTCAAAAAAATCGAATCAATTAGCTTCTGGTTCCAAAACCGGAACACAGGCTTTTCGAAACAGTGAGGCAACCTAGTCACCGAAGCGCAGGGAATTGTAGATGTATTCTAGTAGCACTTCCAGCAGCTGCTGAATGCGCTTAATGTCGAGCGAGGAAATGACGAAAGACCAGTCAATGAAGACCCAGTCCCAGCCCAGAGGTAGAGAGAGCTACCCAAAGTACGGTGTGAGCGTCTTATACTTTTCTGCAACACAATTACCAGCACGTACCAGAGTGGCTTTAGCCCAGGCTGAACAATGATAGACCGAATATTCACACTGAGGCAAATCCTGGAAAAGACCAACGAATTTCAAGTCGAAACCCACCATCACTGTTGGTAGCAGCAATTTCGAGGTAGATACTTAAGGAGAAACCTAAGTGAAGATCCGACGATGAATTACCCTAGCGAACTGTTGCTTATTCAGTTTGGCCAAAAAAATGGCTTTAAACTCCTTACTCGAAAGACAAAGTGTCTGCTATACAAGACTTTGATTTAACCAGTGCTACTCAGTCACATCGAGCGAATAGACGACAACGCTCCAGTCAAAATAGTCTTCTCTTCGCAGACTCTAGTTTTTAGATCACAAGGAAGACCGAATCTTCGGGGTAAGGACGAAATGACTGCGGATGCCAGAGTTCTTGGTTTCGGATACATGAGAGTGCAGGCGAGGAAACGTTCCCGATGGAAAATTGCTGTGTCTCAGAGATCCTTCCTACATTGAGTCGGAGCCGGATAAGTAAGTAGGTTTAAGTTCATCTGAATATTCAAGTTTCTGAGTTACCGGTAATATGGGAAAAAGTGGATGAAGCAGTGTTATGATTCTCCAAAAACATGTTTAAAACTTTTGTTTTAACATGGAAGTCGCAAAGTCGGCGTTACACTAGACTCCATTACTATTTTATTTGCCTTCTCGTCCGGAACCATTCCGAAATCTCACTCGAAATGATACTTGCACACTACGTCAAAATCGTGAAATGTTCAATTTTAATTCTCTTCACAAATAAAAAAATCGTATTCTATATAAATTGTCTTGAAAACGGTTCCACTCCTTCCACTACTTTTATTAATAACTCAAAAAAGTTACTTTGAGTTACTCCGATTTTTTTTTTTTTACACTATCAGAATAATTGGTCGAAGAGAGCTTATAGCAAACTCTGTCTAGCGACCAATGGTTTGCCAACACAGAATCTGTGTTATACCACCGGCTCATCACTGAGTGCAGTGTTAGTTGTTAGTAGGCAAACACTAAGACAAACAAACACTTACACAAGCGAAACAACAAGATAAAAATAACATAACAACTAAAAAATACAAAAACACAAATAAAACACGCGCGTGGAACACTGGCTTTCAATAAAGATTTGAAATTATTTTTACTTAAATTAAAAGCAAATAAGTTTGAGTTGCAGTTAGAAAGTCTGCTCATTCGTGTCACGGGCTCACGCATACCATAGTTTGACCGATGCCTAGGTTCTTTAATCATGTCCCTACCACGAAAGTTGTAACCTCTTCCTCTATGGTTAAATGAAATAAGGCCTAACAAATCCGGAGCATCAGTTATACCCATAATAATCTGATGGAAAAATACAATGTCATTGTTGGTTCTTCTTTGTGACAATGTTTCCATCTGAAGAGTTGACAAACGATGTTCATAAGGAGGAATGTTTAAAGAATCGCCCCATTGAATACCTTTGATGGCAAACCTAGTAAAATTCCGTTGAACAGATTCTAACCTCTCAATATGAGTATCATAAAAAGGTGTCCAAACCTGGGACGCATATTCAAGATGAGGACGAACAAAACAATTATATAGAGAACGAGTGACAGCCGGATCACGGAATTCCTTTGACCAACGCTTTATATATCCCAACATTGAATTATCTTTATTTACAATGCTATTAATATGCTCCGAAAAGTCTAAACTAGATGTGAATAAAACACCAAGATCTTAGACAGTGACAGGACGAGACAAAATGTGCTGTGAGATTGTATAGTCATAAGAAGTCGGTACTCGCTTCTTAGAAAAAGTCATTGTTTGACATTTACTGGGATTCAATTTTAAACTATTTTTCTCACACCAAAGTGAAAACCTGGGCCCCTATTATGTATTACGATTATCGTTGAAATCCGCTCGTTATCGTTAAAATCCGATTACACATAACGAGAATCGTTTATGATTAACGATTCTCGTTTTGTCTTACGACCAACATTAAGCTATCGTTTCTCATTTTTCATTCTCGTAAATCATTCACTGTTCGATTTATTGCAAAATGTCTGGTGCATCGAAATTGTAAGTTTACATTTTACTTATACGAAAATTATTTCTGAAAATTGAACTAAAATTTGTTTGTTTTATTTAAAGACCACCAACAACAAAAAAACAAATTGATTTACTAGTTGCTTTCATGAAAAGCAATATTCTTATTGATTTTAGACTGGCAACATTTTTACTACGCCTTTCTCGTTTTACTTAATCGCTCCTTGATCCGACTTTCGTATCGTTAAATTGACGATCGTTTCGTTTTACATAATAAGGCCCCTGTTAAGGTCATTTTTCAAAAGAATTCTATCATTCGTTGAGGATATGTTTTTGAACAACTTCATATTATCTGCAAAGATGAGAATTTCACCGTTCTGAACAAATAGCGGAGCATAGTTAATAGCCAATATAAAAAGTAGGGGTCCTAAGTGACTGCCTTGAGGGACGCCGGATTTAGCAATAAATGATTTAGAGACATGATGTCTGAATTTTACCTGATAGGACCTGTCTTCAAGATATGTAGATATCCATTTTATGAACAAAGGGGGAAACCCTTCCAACTTAAACGTTATAATCGTGTGGGATAACTGGTCGAAAGCTTTCGAAAAGTCAGTATAGCCACAATCTATTTCCTGACCACACTCCAAAAAGTTTAAGCATTTGTTCACAAAGACAAGGAGGTTTGTGACCGTAGAACGTTTCTGCATGAATCTGTTTTGTTGGCTACAGATATTCTTTTTA
This sequence comes from Sphaerophoria taeniata, assembly GCA_943590905.1. Classification (NCBI taxonomy): domain Eukaryota; kingdom Metazoa; phylum Arthropoda; class Insecta; order Diptera; family Syrphidae; genus Sphaerophoria; species Sphaerophoria taeniata. The sequence continues at coordinate 223,700,070 of OX016540.1, read as the reverse complement.
CAATTAAATGCTAACGTATCACATACAACTTGCTCAAACAGCTTAGGAATACATGACAGTTTGGATATAGGTCTATAATTTATAATATTAGTTTTATCTCCCTTCTTAAATACTGGAGTTAAAAATGCATTCTTCCAAATTGAAGGAAATATTCCTGTTTTCAGGGACAACTCAAATATATTCCTTTAAGCAAGAGCTAAAACAGATTTGCAATTTTTTTTTAAACAATAGGTGGAATGCCATCTGGACCACATGAATAATCTTCTTTAAGAAGTGAAAGAAATTCAAATATTCTGTTACTCTCTATTGAAATGCTACTAAACAAAACTTGAGGACAGTTATTTAAATATTGAAAGTAGAGTTTGTCAACTGCATTTTGAGAATCAGCAAAAGATGTACTGAAATAATTTGCAAAACCTTCGCAGATTTCAGGGGTTGTGGTAAGGTTTACATTATTATAAATAAAGTTAACTGGATAAACATCACATTTCTTTTTCGAATTAACGTATTTCCAGAAACTTTTTGGGTCAGATTTCAGAGAGCTTTCTATAGTGAGCAGATATTCGCAATAATGTTCATAAGAAACTTTCTTGAACACTTCAAAAAGAGAAATGTATACCACTTGGTCTTCCAAGGTCATGGATTTGATATACTTTTTCCAAGCCTTATTTCTTTTATTCCGAAGAGCTTTAAGCACTTTCGGGTACCAAGGATGACATGAACCATTAGTTTGTATGGATCTCTTTATGGGAACGGTTTGATGTATGCATTTCATCAAGATACCATAAAACCTTTCAATAACTGTTTCAATATCAGATAGTACCGGTACTTGTTCAATACCGGAATTACTAAAAAGTTCAGAAAGCTGTTGAAAATTGGCTTTCCGAAAGTCAAACGAGTACGAGCTATCATGAGCAAACAACTACAACTACATATACCGATCCAAATCTTGAAAACGGTTCCACTACTTTAATTAATAACTCAAAAAAGTTACATTGTGTTACTCCGAAAGAATAATCGGAAACAAGTGCAACTACATATACCTACCGATCAAAGCTATTTTTTGCTGAAAATAAGTGTAGGTATGTAGCTAGACGAATAATTTTGTTTTCAATAGACTTAGTGACTTATATTCTTCGACGATTGTTTTGAATGCGTTGCGAATAAGTAGCTACAACTTAATGTCGATTCCGAAAGGCTATGACATGCAAACATGTCATTGCTCTTAAATAGTAAATATTTGCTTCTAATACAGTAGCAGTCTTCAACCCACCCATTTTCAATTCAAGATCAAACAAGAACAGTAGCCAGCACCCAAATTTGAACAAGAAAATAAACAAACTTTCAATGACATAACTCCTAATCAACTTTGAGACCTAAGCTTCATAAAACAAAATGTTCACGTACCAGCAATGGCGATGTTATGAGATTTTTTCTCCACTAAATGATTAATTACAATGTGATGAAAAATGTGGAATAAATTCAAATTATCCAGCAAAACGATCACTGCGTGCTCAAAATATAATATAGGAATATGAAAAAAAGTAAAATCAAGCACCGTCATTGAGAGCAAAACCGGTAATCAAAGAACCAAACAAAAATAATAACAAAACAGATAACCTAAACGCTTTGACATTCCAAACCCGAAGCTTCTTATCGTTCTCCTTGTTTCCTTCCATTCTATAATTCATAACTGTTTGCATATGCAGCTAGGGTGACCATTCGGAGAAATTATTGATTTTTTTTCTTTTTTTTTCTATTAAATTCAATTTTACAAGCCTTGTGATTACCTATGATATTTTTAAGTCAATAATTAAAAACTCAAACATGGTCACACCAATCAAGCCTGTAAGCCTGTTCTTTTCGCTTAGTCATTCGACTGAGTGGAATTATAATTCTCTCCGACGCAATAAATGTATACTTGCTGCTGGTGCTCAGAAATCAGTTCATCATAAATCTCCGTTAAGCTCGGACCGCAATCAAAATGTTTCTACTGATTCTTCTCGGTGCTATCAGTGCTTTGGCATTCTACATGCACCATGTGTACACATTTTGGCAACGCAAAGGTTTCCCCGTCGTCGCAGCCGCAAGTCGAATCCCGTTCGGTGCAATGGATTCGGTTGTAAAACGACAACGATCCTTCGGCATGGCCATCAATGATATTTACCAATCGACCAGCGAGCGATTTGTGGGAATCTACTTGTTCTTCCGGCCAGCGATTTTAGTGCGAGACGCTGCATTGGCGCGACAAATGTTGGTGCAAGATTTCGCTAGTTTCCACGATCGCGGTGTGTATTGTGATGAGAAGAACGATCCGTATTCGGGTAATCTGTTCAGTTTGCCAGGTGAACGCTGGAAGAGTTTGCGCACCAAGTTAACGCCATCTTTTTCATCGGGCAAGATCAAGTCGATGTTTGGTAGTGTTGCCGAAGTCGGCGATAGAATGATGGAGTATTTGGATAAACATGTTGCTGACAGCGATGAAGGAAGTGTTCTGGAAATGAAAGAACTCTTCTCGATGTATGCCATTGATATTATTGCGTCTCAGATTTTTGGATTGGAAGTGAATAGTTTCAAGGACACGAATAATCCGTTGAAGAAAGTGAGTCTGCAATTGGGCAGGCCATCAATGTCGAGCATTGTTCGAGGCACATCTGCTTTCTTATACCCACCGTAAGAGCATTCAATTACTTTTATGATTTTGTGTTTATTTTTAGAATAAGAACTGTGGAGGGTATTTTTCAAACAACTTCAGTGACCAATGAATCATATTCGATTCACAAAAAGTGTGTTGTCATGTGTTTGCGTTTAATCGTTTATGAACCACAAATGATTCAAAAGTATTATTTGATGTTCTCAATTATACAAAATGGTGAGACATATCTCTACCATTAATGTTTTCTATAAATGGCAAAAAATGGAAATCCCGTTCTATGAATCACATTTGATTCACATAATGTATTTGAATTCTGTTTACCGAGTCATAGTTGACTGAAAAATGATTATTCTTTTGTGGAAGTAGTAAACATGTTGGTTGCATTAAATTTCATGAATCACATGTGATTCATGATGAATCACAAGTTTCCACTCTGAGGGGACCATCATTTGATTGATATTTTTTGAAGTTTTGGCAGTTCTTCGCAGAGGCAGTACCAATGAAAGTAGATTCTGGCTAGCGCAAGTGACCATTAAGCCCCGGGTTCCATGAATCATATATGAGCACAGAATAACTTTTTGTTTCCAATATTAATGGTTAAAATGTCGTTCAAATAAATTTGAAGGGCTGAGAGCTTTTTTTCTCTTATTTTGAATCAAATGTTATTCATTGACGTTGGTCAGGGTGCCTTAATTTGTTTTATGTAATAGGCTTATAAAACTGCTTGCATTCCTTCGAATTCCCGACCCCGTATCCATAAGTATGAAAAGCATGGTCCGTCAAACTGTTGAATACCGTGAAGAGCACAACTTCCATCGCAAGGACCTTATGCAGATGTTAGTTGAACTTCGAAATACTGGCAAAATCAACTTGGACAATGAAATCTGGAAAGGTGAATCGGTTGCAGGTAAGACCACACAAGAATTTTTGTATTTTTCGGCATTTGAATTTTTAAAATTTCCAGAAAATTTAAAATCAATGTCAATCGACTGTATCGCTGGCCAAGCGTTCCTTTTCTTCGTTGCTGGATACGATACAACAGCTTCGACAGCGGCCTTTACAATTTTCGAATTGGCCAAGCATCCTGAAATTCTGGCCAACATCCAAAAGGATATCAAACAGGCTTTGGACAAACATGACGGCAAGATCACATACGAAAGTATTCAGGACATGAAGTATATGGACAAGTGTATTATGGGTAAGTTTTGTTTGACAGATTTGTTTCAAGAATTTGGGTCAGATCGTCTTTCTTTTTAATAGAAACTATTAGGAAGTACCCAGCACTGCCGATTCTGAACCGTGAATGCACAGCAGACTTCCCCATACCCGGATCGGACAAGATTATCAAAAAAGGAACTCCCATTGTTATCTCACTTTTCGGCATTCATCGAGATCCGGAGTATTTCCCTGATCCAATGAAATATGATCCCGAAAGGTATTCGGAGGAGACCAAAAACTACAATCCAGTTGCGTATATGCCATTTGGTGAGGGACCTAGGCATTGCATTGGTAAGAATTACTTGGCAATATGAAATAGTTTTGAAGTGAGGACAAAATCAATACTTTTTTTAGCTCAAAGAATGGGAATAGTCAATGTGAAAGTTGCGCTGGTAAAGGTCCTTTCCGAGTATGATATCGAAGCGGCTCAGGAGGGTGAGATCGAAATTGATAATTTTGCGGTAGTCATTCAGCCAAAAGGAGGTGTTCAGTTGAAATTGCGAAAAAGGCAGCAAGCTTTATAAAAAATGTTTTCGTTTTATAGAATTTTAAATATATTATTGTTTAAGCAGTTAAATTAAATGTTATTTTCTAAATGCTTGAGTTCATTTATTTGACTTGGTGGAGGAGCCGAGGAGGTGTTTTAGCTGATTTTGGAAGTATGCTTAAGAGAGACTCTTGACTTGACCTAACCTACAGCTGTTTGGTGTGTCCATCATTGCAGAATTGTTGGACAAGAAATTTCATAAATTATTTATGTACTTACTTCTGATTATTTTGAATTATTGAGTGTACAAAGTCTTGAAAGATACATACCTGAAACGAGAAGAAAATCAACAATCAATGGTTATTGGCGATATGATATAAATTGAGAGTGGTTGTTATTAAAGGTATATAAGTTTCAAATTGACATGAAATTTCGGCAATAACGCGATGAATGTCGTAGACAAGTGGCATCACTCATCCCCACAGGAGGTAAAATAATAATCAGCGGCGTCAAAACGCACGATCTTGGAGGCCAATTAACAGGTTCGTTACATAAAGCGTAACACAACGTTTCCTGCAATAAATCAATAGTGGCACGAGCTATTTGACATGTTGCACCGTCTTGTTGAAACCACAGCTGCTGCACATCATGGTTGTTCAATTGATGAACGAGAAAGTCAGTAATCATGGCTCTATCAAAGGGCACGGTAGTGCCCAGCCAAGTTCTAGCACTACTCCCTTTTTACAGGATCGAACTCAAACACATTTTTAACCCTCCATAACTTGTGAGCCCATGGAGTTAGAAGCTTTAAATTTGAATTTCGTATTAACTTCATGGGCACAAAGGCCCTGTAAAAAAAATAATTTTGTAGAACCACTACTTCCTGAGATATTGGCCAGTAAAAATTTCAAAAACCGTAATTGACTGACTGACTGACTCACTGACTGACTGATCATCAAAATTATGAAGCACTTCTAACAATAGCAGAATCTTGAAATTTGGTACAATGGTAGGTTTTCAGCTGTATACAAAGGAAAAAATCGAAAATTTCAATTTTCTCATTCAGGGGGCGTGGTATCCGCCCACTTTCTAAAACTGGTCGTAGGATCTTGAAATTCGGAAGTCTGATAGGGTTTTGGTTGAATATAAGAAAAATGTAAGTAAAATATTTTAGTTTCATTTATGGGCGTGGTTTCCGCCCACTATCTTAAAACGGTAGTAGGATGTGGAAATTTAGAATTCTTGTAAGGTTTTGGTTCAATAACATGAAAAAAATGAGAAAAAAAATCTATTTTCATTTAGGGGCGCGATATCCGCCCACTTTGTTAAAATGCTCGAAAACGTTTAAATTCGAAATTCTGATAGGGTTTGGGTTGAGTAAAAGAGAAAATAGGTATATGTACAAAATTATAGTTTTATTACAGGGGCGTGACTGCCACCCACTTTCTTTAAATGGTCATAGGTTAAAATATAGAATTCTGGTTTGTTTAACTTCATAAAACTCCATGAGTAACTTTCCTTAGTGGTTTCGCAATAGACCCTTGGGGTATTAATGTGACATCTAGACAGCCACTCTAACCTAACCTACCTATTATTTATTTATAAATTGGCAGAGCAATTAGAGTGTTAAAGTTTGCAAATTGCTAGCTTATTAAGTTATTTCAAGGTTCATGCTTCCATAAAAAACTTTGCAAAAAGATGTGAAATCAGAACAAAAACATAAAATGTAAAAAAAGAGCCAAGTTCTCTTATGTGCGAACAACATTGTGTAAAAAGTCAGCCACCAAAAGTAATGAGATCTAAAAGAACGCCAAGTTCTTACATGCAATAAAAGTGTTATATTGAATATTTTAAATCGTAGAAGATAATACAACAATATTAAAAGAAAATAGAAAATAGTTTGGATGAAAATTTACAAGTTCACTAGGCAAGTTTTCGTTTGAAGCGTGATTAGTAACATTTTGCAACTTGAACAGTGAACTTGTAAATTTTCTTCCAAACTATTTTCTATTTTCTTTTAATATTGTTGTATTATCTTCTACGATTTAAAATATTCAATATAACACTTTTACATGTAAGAACTTGGCGTTCTTTTAGATCTCATTACTTTTGGTGGCTAACTTTTTACACAGTGCTGTTCGCACATAAGAGAACTTGGCTCTTTTTTTTACATTTTATGTTTTTGTTCTGATATAGCTCTCACAATTGACTGTAACGTTCTTCGTTTTTAAGGAAGTTACTTACTTACTTAAGGTTGTGCTATAGTCCGTTATGGAATTGGGCCTCAACAAACAGCCTCCGCCAGCCAGCTCCAAATAAATTTGCATATATTGGACGCGTTGTTCAAGCGTCAGTCTTTTCATCATAGAGAACCTATTTACCTAGAGTCGCAACTCGTTCGTTTGGGGTGAGTTGATAAAATATACTACCCATTGCAAATGTATTGGTTTGGCCTCCCATTTGAAATGCATTGAAAAACCTATACATTTGCATTGGGTAGTATATTTTATCAAATTTAATTTTTTTAGTCGAAAGAAAGTAAAATGCCTTGCATTGCGACTCTAGGTATACCTCCTCTGTGCTTTTCATGTTGAAATGACAAACCAAACTAAAAATAAATCACTTGACAGCTATCAAAATGGCTGCCAACAAAAAAACATCCTTTAGAAGGGATGGTTCCCGTGAAAGGAAATTTTGGAGCACGTTAATTTCGAGCGAGGCGAAGTTCGTGAAGGCCGCTAGTGTATGATAAAACAAAACCAAATGATGATGTAAATGATGATTAAATCTTCTGAACATCTGGACCGATTTTAATGATTTTTTGTTTATGCGCCTTGGATGGTTTAGAATTTTAGAGTCACAAAACCCGGCAGGTGGTGCTGCAGTCCTTATCTATACTGCAACTGCAAGGCTGGATCGACTTGAATGAATTTTTTTGTATGCATTCAGTCAATCATTTAAATCATTTTGTTTATGTATGATACTAGCTGAACAGTTAAATATTGTTATGCCATATATTAAAAAAAAAGTACTCATACGCCACAGTGTATCATTATCATCATAATCATCAATTGTATTCAAAAAAATCACATTGCATTTTGACAAATGTGTGAGGTTTACGGGGTCAGCTAGTAATTTTATTTTTAGTGTTGAAAAAATTAAATCGAATAGGGTAGTGGCACCTGTTACCGAACGTCCCCAGTTACCGAACACTTTTGAGAAATATGGTTGTAGTTTCGTTATTTTAACGTTTTTCGTAATGAAAACTTCACAAAAACGTGTGGACATTCTTTCTTTACAAATAGGTAAAACGATTCATTAAAACTAATCAGAACAAAAACATAAAATGTAAAAAAAGAGCCAAGTTCTCTTATGTGCGAACAACACTGTGTAAAAAGTCAGCCACCAAAAGAAATGAGATCTAAAAGAACGCCAAGTTCTTACATGCAATAAAAGTGTTATATTGAATATTTTAAATCGTAGAAGATAATACAACAATATAAAAAGAAAATAGAAAATAGTTTGGAAGAAAATTTACAAGTTCACTGTTCAAGTTGCAAAATGTTACTAATCACGCTTCAAACGAAAACTTGCCTAGTGAACTTGTAAATTTTCATCCAAACTATTTTCTATTTTCTTTTTATATTGTTGTATTATCTTCTACGATTTAAAATATTCAATATAACACTTTTATTGCATGTAAGAACTTGGCGTTCTTTTAGATCTCATTACTTTTGGTGGCTGACTTTTTACACAGTGTTGTTCGCACATAAGAGAACTTGGCTCTTTTTTTACATTTTATGTTTTTGTTCTGATTAGTTTTAATGAATCGTTTTACCTATTTGTAAAGAAAGAATGTCCACACGTTTTTGTGAAGTTTTCATTACGAAAAACGTTAAAATAACGAAACTACAACCATATTTCTCAAAAGTGTTCGGTAACTGGGGACGTTCGGTAACAGGTGCCACTACCCTATTCGATTTAATTTTTTCAACACTAAAAATAAAATTACTAGCTGACCCCGTAAACCTCACACATTTGTCAAAATGCAATGTGATTTTTTTGAATACAATTGATGATTATGATGATAATGATACACTGTGGCGTATGAGTACTTTTTTTTTAATATATGGCATAACAATATTTAACGGTTCAGCTAGTATCATACATAAACAAAATGATTTAAATGATTGACTGAATGCATACAAAAAAATTCATTCAAGTCGATCCAGCCTTGCAGTTGCAGTATAGATAAGGACTGCAGCACCACCTGCCGGGTTTTGTGACTCTAAAATTCTAAACCATCCAAGGCGCATAAACAAAAAATCATTAAAATCGGTCCAGATGTTCAGAAGATTTAATCATCATTTACATCATCATTTGGTTTTGTTTTATCATACACTAGCGGCCTTCACGAACTTCGCCTCGCTCGAAATTAACGTGCTCCAAAATTTCCTTTCACGGGAACCATCCCTTCTAAAGGATGTTTTTTTGTTGGCAGCCATTTTGATAGCTGTCAAGTGATTTATTTTTAGTTTGGTTTGTCATTTCAACATGAAAAGCACAGAGGAGGTATACCTAGAGTCGCAATGCAAGGCATTTTACTTTCTTTCGACTAAAAAAATTAAATTTGATAAAATATACTACCCAATGCAAATGTATAGGTTTTTCAATGCATTTCAAATGGGAGGCCAAACCAATACATTTGCAATGGGTAGTATATTTTATCAACTCACCCCAAACGAACGAGTTGCGACTCTAGGTAAATAGGTTCTCTATGATGAAAAGACTGACGCTTGAACAACGCGTCCAATATATGCAAATTTATTTGGAGCTGGCTGGCGGAGGCTGTTTGTTGAGGCCCAATTCCATAACGGACTATAGCACAACCTTAAGTAAGTAAGTAACTTCCTTAAAAACGAAGAACGTTACAGTCAATTGTGAGAGCTATATCAGAACAAAAACATAAAATGTAAAAAAAAGAGCCAAGTTCTCTTATGTGCGAACAGCACTGTGTAAAAAGTTAGCCACCAAAAGTAATGAGATCTAAAAGAACGCCAAGTTCTAACATGTAAAAGTGTTATATTGAATATTTTAAATCGTAGAAGATAATACAACAATATTAAAAGAAAATAGAAAATAGTTTGGAAGAAAATTTACAAGTTCACTGTTCAAGTTGCAAAATGTTACTAATCACGCTTCAAACGAAAACTTGCCTAGTGAACTTGTAAATTTTCATCCAAACTATTTTCTATTTTCTTTTAATATTGTTGTATTATCTTCTACGATTTAAAATATTCAATATAACACTTTTATTGCATGTAAGAACTTGGCGTTCTTTTAGATCTCATTACTTTTGGTGGCTGACTTTTTACACAATGTTGTTCGCACATAAGAGAACTTGGCTCTTTTTTTACATTTTATGTTTTTGTTCTGATTTCACATCTTTTTGCAAAGTTTTTTATGGAAGCATGAACCTTGAAATAACTTAATAAGCTAGCAATTTGCAAACTTTAACACTCTAATTGCTCTGCCAATTTATAAATAAATAATAGGTAGGTTAGGTTAGAGTGGCTGTCTAGATGTCACATTAATACCCCAAGGGTCTATTGCGAAACCACTAAAGAAAGTTACTCATGGGGTTTTATGAAGTTAAACAAACCAGAATTCTAAATTTCAACATCCTATGACCATTTTAAGAAAGTGGGCGGCAGCCACGCCCCTTTAATGAAACTGCATTTTTATACTTATATTTTCTCTTATACTCAACCGAAACCCTATTAGAATTTCGAATTGAAACGTTTTCGATCATTTAAGAAAGTGGGCGGATACCACGCGCCTAAACGGAAATAAATTTTTTTCTCATTTTTTTCATGTTATTCAAGCAAAACCTTAAAAGAATTCCGAGTTTGAAGATCCTACGACCAGTTTTAGAAAGTGGGCGGATACCACGCCCCCTGAATGAGCAAATTGAAATTTTCGATTTTTTCCTTTGTATACAGCCGAAAACCTACCATTGTACCAAATTTCAAGATTCTGCTATTGTTAGAAGTGCTTCATAATTTTGATGATCAGTCAGTCAGTCAGTCAATTACGGTTTTTGAAATTTTTACTGTTCATCATCATCATATCTCAGGAAGTAGTGGTTCTACAAAATTATGTTTTTCACAGGGCCTTTGTGCCCATGAAGTTAATACGTTATTCAAATTTGAAGCTTCTAACTCTATGGGTTCAAAAGTTATGGGGGGTTAAAAACGTGCTTGAGTTCGATCCTGTAAAAAGGGAGTAGTGCTAGAACTTGGCTGGGCACTACCGTGCCTTTTGATATATCTTAAGAGAGCAAAAAATTCAGTTCAGTTGTAGGTTTCCCTCGATACGGTTTTGATACATTTTCCAGGAAAAAAAAAACTATATTAGGACTTCCTGAAAAGTTGCTTTGAAGGAAAAATATTTGAGTAAATTCTTTTCCCAGCCTTTTAAAATAATTAAGTATGCCAGATTATTGATATTTTAAATTGTTTATTGAAAAAAAGTAAAATTATGCTACGATTTTTGACTGTTCGAAGAAAGGAAACTAAATACATATTACCGAGTTGCCTTACTCGAAGAAGTGTGTTCGGAAATAGGAAACAGTGAAAAAAGACAAAATCCTATCCACCCTTTTCTTTCATGTTCGAGATCAGGATTTGAAACTGTAAGTTTCAATTAGAGGTTTTTTCAATATATGCCTTCAAGTTCGATTAAAGGTAATTTTTTCTGATGCAAAGAAATTGAACCTAGATGATCCTGAAGGGTTACAGTTACATGGATACTTGAGTGATTTACGAAAATAACCAAAATATTTCGATGGCCTAATTTTAGTGGAGGTTCACTGATGATATGGTGAAAGTGAGCTTTCTCTTCAGTAGGGTGCTTCGAAATTCGATTTACGTCATCAAAAATCAACAGTCGGGATTATGTTTAAGTGCTGCGCATCAGTTTGATACCTGTTTGGCTGATCACTATGATTTTTCAGCGGGACAATACCAAAATTCTTACAAATCGGGAAACAACTCATTGGTTGGAGCTTAATTCGATGATCTTGATGCAACTGCCCGATGTTAATCTCATAGATACAGAATCTTTGGGTAATAAAAGACAGGAGAATTTATGGAGAAAGAAGAAGCTACGGACCTGTAGGAGACCTTTAGAAGCTCTGCGAAGAGAATGGCTTATAATTTATAAGTCAGTTTTAACAAACTTGGTCAAATCCATAAAAATTTCAAATCAATTCCTGCTAAGAGATGTATACAAAAACTAGCTGACCCGGCAGACTTCGCACTGCCTAAATCGATAAATAAAAGATCTAAACTTTTGTAGCCCACTACACAACCCGCTAATCTGCTACCCTGCTACCCCACTACTCTGTTACCCAGTTACCCCGCTACCCTGCTACCCTATCTGTTACCCAGTTACCCCGCTACCCGTCACCCCACTAAACACTGCCGGCTTCCCAGTATTTCTACGCGCTATACGCTACCCTGTATCCCGCTTCCTCTTACCCTGCTTCTAACTACTCACTATTCGTCAACCCGCTACCCGCTTCCCATTACCCCGCTACCCCATCAACCACTGCCCTGGCCATTTCTCATGAAAACGGCTTGGTCCATTTTGTACAAAATACTAAGAACCCATCTACGCCACTAACCGAACATTCCCTCAACATTTGCTTCTTAACACTCCACTGGTATAAAATCAGTGAGTCCTCACCGAATTTGTATGAGATTTTTATATATCTAAGAAAACAACGTTTACTTTGTCAGCTAGTAAGGTCGTGACAACTCAGAAATCTTCGTTGCCTCATGCACAACAACTTTGTTAAGGATATGGTCAAATGCATAGTTAACGTTCTATAGGGAAAATTGTGTTTCCACATTTTTTGCTATATCTTATGAACGGCTTGGCCGATTTTGTACAATTTTCTTAAAAACCCTACTGTAATAATACTTGAAATAATACTCGAACATTTTGTCAAAATTTGATGACAAACGGCACGAACTTTCCATTTTACAAACTTTCCATTTTACCATTTTAAAAGTAATGCATTTCATTTGAAAGTGTTTTTGAGATTTTGTTTAATCAATTTTTTTTTGCATTTCAAATTTTCCATTTTTTTTACTTTTTCTTGCATTCTAGTTCCCCATCACAAATGTTCCAGTTTTCTATTTGAAAACCACTGCACCTGCAATAACATGCAATTTTCCCTTTGCAAACCGATGAATTTTCCGAGTTTTTCATCAAGAAATTTCTATTTTCTATTCGAAAACCCATTTTGAAGTTTTCCATTTGAAAACCAATGCACCTGCAATAATATGCAATTTTCTATGTTAAAACCAGAGTTTTCCGAGTTCCTTTCGAAAAACCATTTTGAAATTTTACAGTTTTCCATTTGAGAACCACTTTACTACAATTACATGCAATTTTCCCCCTGAAAACCAAGGAGTTTTCCGACACTGCTAGTACACTGCCCAATACCCTCCATAAGTACCTGCCACCCACTACCCGGTACTTCTACCTGCTACCCGCTACCCCCTTACCTGCTCCTCGCTACCCCACTACCCCACTACTCCACTTCCCGCTTCCAAGGCAGAAACAAATCTAAAAAAGGGAAAATATCGACAACAAAAAAATGTCAAGTAAGAGCCCGTTCACACGATGCCGAATCGGTGGTTTTGCCGTATCGGCGATTTTGCCGTATAAGCCAGTGGCAATATAATTTAAATGAGTATATTCAGACGATACGGCATTTAACCGTATACGGTAAAATCACCGATTCGGTCGATTTTGTCATTCGGTTTTGTCACTGCAAATCGTTTTCGGTCGTACGGCAAAAAACCGATTCGGTTTATAGTGGCAATGTATTTACATACAGTGCGTTCAGACGATTCGGTATTTTGACCGAAAGTGCGTAATTTTTCGTCTGGGCTACTGTGGTATAAGCCAGTGGCGTAGATAGGGGGGGATCAGGGGGATATATCCCCCCATTGGGATTCATAATTGTCAACATAACTAGTAAGCCAAGTAAGTTAAAGAAACGCACTCTGAAATTTAGTACCTACTTCCTATGTGAATCAAGTCTTATTAGTACTCACAGGATTCCTAGCCCTAGAGACATTGTAAATTGTACATTCTGTACCTACAGTCTACGGGCAAAACACAAAGTCAACTTCATCTGAAAACATTATTACTTGCAGGTGGCCATGGTTCAGAGGATAGAGTAGTGGATTGCTAAGCCGAACGCTACGGGTTCAAACCCCAGCTTCAGCAGCATTCTTTTTCTACAAAAATCGCCAGCTTATCTGAGGCCACCTGTGCGATAACATGAGACAATACAAATCTAAGTCTCCTCTTCTGAGCCACGTAGGTTTCTGTTATGTGTGCTTTCTTTCTATGTGTCTATCTGTCTCTCTCTGTTGTATGTCTTGTTCTGTCCCAGCCGATGGTCTCAGTCACCAGTGCTGCTATGTGTCTGTAGTTCGTTACATTTATGTGCGAAGTACTGTGAAATGTAATGTAATGTAACATTATTACTTCGGCAAATCACCTAATATTTTGAATTTCTTTTTTGTATCGATTTTTAAAAAGTATTTTTTAACGTCTCTCACCAATTGATAACAGTTAATAGGTAAAAGTGAATGGCAGATTGACAATCATTCGTCGTAATTTTGCGAGTTATTTGCAGTTCCATGTAGCTTAGTGGTTAGGTGCGTTGGCTGCTAAGCAGAACGTCGTGGGTTCGAGTCCTACTTGTGCCCATAAAGTTTATATTTCATCTTTCACGGGTACTGCTTCTTGCGAAGACCTTACGAAATTTCCAAGAGTATCAATCTGTCATGAAAAAGTGCTTCTCAACTTTGCCGTTCGGAAACGGCGTTAAATTGTAGGTCCCCTCAATTCTTCACATGCACTCAGAGAATTCTTGATGAGAGTAAGCCACTTAGGCCTTGGCTCTTCCAGAGCTGTCACGCCACTCAATTTTTTTTTTGGCGTGGCTTTTATTTAAATTAATTTTTTATATATAAAATTTTTCGAAAATTTCCTAAAATTAATTTGGGTATGCAGTATTCAAGAATATGTAAATTTACATTTTATAAGTGAATTTCAATTTTAACTATTGATCCGATTTCGAGATATAGAATTTAAAAAAAAAAGTTTATAAAGGTTTTTAAAAAATAAAAACAAATTTTTAAAATTTCTTTGAAAACAAAATATTATTTGGCCAATTTATGCGTACTTTCAGAAAAAAAGTACGCTGATCAGGCTTTTGTTTTTCGAAAAAAATCTTATAAGAAAAAAATAACGATTCTATGAGAGGTGCCGTTTTGGAAAAAAAAATTTATGGTGGCTTCCCCAAATTTTGATCTTAAAAAAAAAAAAATAAATAAAAGACCAACGCGAATTCGCTCAAACCTCTAATTTTCAAGTTTTAAGTCAATCGGACCAGTGATGGTTAAGGCTGCAGGTGCGTTTACAGAAAGACAGACAAACATTCAAAACTTTTCATAAATATATTATATACTAGCAGTTGCGCGCGACTTCGTCCGTCTCCGGCCAGAGGTGCGTCTTGACTTGGGCACCATGCGTGTGAATTTGGTTGCGAAGTTATTTTAAAATTGTATAATATTCTTAACTCGAAGCCTTCAAATATGTATTATTTTCCCTGTTTTAGTAAGACTTTTCACTGAAGCTTTACTCTTATTATTCGCAGCGTAACTTTGTATAGCTTAAAGTCTTCCTCGATAAATGGGCTATTCAACACAAAAAGAATTTTTCAATTTGATTTAGCAGTTCCTGAGATCAGCGCGTTCAAACAAACAAAAAATTAATACTTTCTTGCCGTTTTGTCCACTGATTCTTCGCTCCTATTGGTCGTAGCTTAATGTTATGTAGCCTAAAACCTTCCTTGATTAATGGACTATCCAACTCAATTACAATTCGAAGCAATAGTTTCTGAGATAAGCGCGTTCAAACAAACAAACAAACTCTTCAGCCTTATATATTAGTATAGATGTCGGAAGTACAATGAGCGAACTAGATCCATCCCCCCCATAGCGAAAAGCTATCTACGCCACTGGTATAAGCTAATAATTTAATTAAATTTAATTACAATTAGTTATTAAATTGTAAAGTGAACGGAAAATATAAATAAAATGGATGATATAAATACGGATATACTTATATCATTGGTCGAAGCAAGACCTGCATTATGGGATAAGACAATTGATACATATAAGGATAAGACAGCCCAAAATATTCCTTTGTCTCACAATAGGATGTACCCAGAATCTTCGATTTGAAATTCGTTGCTGTTGACGATACTTGCGATACCAGTATATCACTATAAATGTATTCCAGTCCATCTTCATACGTCTTGATGCACATACGATACGAACGCAACTGAAAACCGAGTACGGTGTAGGGTTGAGTACGGCGTACGGTTAAATTACCGTACCGTCTGAACACTCCAACCGAAAGACACCGAATCGGGAAAATGTCCGATACGGCGAAAATACCGAATCGTGTGAACGGGCTCTAAAGTTTTTTTTTCGATGAAAAACAATTTTTACAAATATTTTCTTCACTGACATTTTTCTTTTTTTGTGTGATGCAAATAAAAATACTTGACGAAATTTAAAATGAAATTGATTAATCGTAGGTATATTGATATATTTTGTTGTAGTGTGAAAAGCATTATTTTTAACATTTGAACCGTTTGTGATAAAAAGTTCTAATTTTGTTTGTCTTAAACAAACTACCCTTAATCCTCTTTAGTTTAAGACAAAAATTAAGAAAATCGGCCAACCGGTTTTTATGGCTATATGCCGCAAACGAACGGCGCTAGATTTTTATAATATGTATATATGTATATATAGATAAACGTTAAAAAACTATTAAATTAACAAAATTATTTTTTCTGAAAAATGTTGTTTGTTTAAAAAAGCTCTCAAAGCCCCTAAGGGGCCGTCCATAGAATACGTTCGCACATAGGGGGGAGGAAGGGGTCATGCTGAGCGTGACAAGGGGGGGAGGAGCGTCTACGTCAACGTGACGTTCGCCAAAGTTAGCCTATAAAGCCTAAGTTTATTGCCATTTTATGAAATTAATAATTAAAATAATAAAAAAAAATAATAAATATTTTGGTTCCAGTGTTCGATAATAGGAAACTCCGGGTTCGGGTTCAGGAAACAATCAAAATAAGGTGTTCGAGAATAGGAAAAAGTGATTAATTTCAATATAATCTTTTTTTAATATTTACTGATAATGTTTATGGAAAAAAAGAGTATCAAACATGAAAATATTTGAGATAATAATTCAGAAAAAATTAAAATTACAATACTAAACTCAGTTAAAGTATTTTTTGCAACATGTTCTTTCCTCATAGTCCGTTAACTGTTCGGTAACTGGTGCCACGCCCCTTTTTGCTGGTAAAATGAATTCAATTCAAAAATGCAATCAGCCTTAAAACTATCCTTTTGAAATCAATCCAATAATTTGACATTATTCACATTTTAAAGGGTAGTTTTCATACAATTTTGCAGATAGATCGCAACTTTTAATATTTGTCATAACAACTAGAAGCAAGCCGTCATGATATTTCTCGCATTACAAATTTGTTTGACCTTAAACTTTATCCATTCACAAAAGCCCCCCAAATTAATTATCTAGAATTATAAAACAGTTAACATTCAATGTAACTACAAACAAATACAAAACCGATAGTTATCGTTGTCATTGCTCTTGCTATTGTTATTTAGCTGTTTGTTTTCATAGAATCGACCTTAACAAACAAATTATTCTCAAGCAAACAGCAACGAACGTCTAGAACTTCCTCATAGTTTGTTATCATTGGTTTTGCGTTATGAATAAATTAAACGCTTCAGAACTGCTTTACACTGAGTTAATACGCTTATTAGCATAACAAACTATTAAACTTACAAACTTAACACTTGGAATTATTGAAAGGTAAACATAGAGTCAATGTTTTTCTTTGTAAGATGGTTTGTAGATAAAGCGATTTGGTATGCACACTTTGCTGCATCGACCTATGACATTTGCTGATAGTCGAATAAAGGGTTTATATTCTTTGAAATTCGAATTTCCTGCTGTCCCAAAACCAACCCAGGCGAATAATACCTTGGAAAAATGATAAATCATTAATATCTCTTTGTATGACTGTAAGATAACATTTTTTTGTGTATAGCATATGCCATGTTCAGTGCTATTTGGGTCACGCATATTAAAATGAAAACGCATGAACTACTTATTCAGAAAACATAAATGTTCAACAGCAAGAGTGGAAAAAAGGGAAAACAAGAAAGAAAACAACAATTTTCGAATTGGTTACAACACAAGTTCGATTTCTCTGTCCCTTGGGTGCATTTAAGGTTTCAGCAACACAGCGTATCTCTATACATTAGAGATATGAAGCAACATGCGAGGCGATGACAACGACACGACCGATATGACGACGACGGACGACTTGCTTTCGAAATAATTATTGTTGTTATCTTTGAGCTCGTATCAAAATAAATAAAATAAATATAAACAAAAAAACCCGAACGAAAACATTTATTTGTGAGAGCTATTAATTAAATCCTGCTAAATCAGTTAATTGTCGCACTGTGGCACGGCGCAAAACGTCACACAGTTCGTTCCACAGTTGATTTATTGAAGGAAACGTTTTGTAACTCCATAGTTTAACTTGACGGACGCCGCCGATAAGCTCGAAACGATTGATCACTTAAAGGACACAATTCGCCTCGTTATTGGCCGATACACGGCCAACAAGATTGGTCGATTTCTGCCTTTCCATTGATCACCGTGTTCTTCATCCAAGCAATCCCTTACTTCACAACCATAGTGGGCCGGAGCATCATTTTGTTGGAATAATAATCTGATGAATCCGCACATCAAATGTGTCAACATTGACTCGAATCACTGTAGTAGCCAAGGTACGAATGCGGGTATATCGATCGGGACCAACACAAGAGCAAATTCGACGACAAACGGCTGCAATCTCAAGAAATCAACTGATACTTTTCTGATCTTTCCTCCAATAATCTTTTAATAAATATTTTTCCGCCAGCTTCAAGTGAAGAGAATATTGGTAACACTATGAAGTAACCATGACAGATCCCATTTCTGAGAATGTAAGTGCTGGGTTTAACAGGACCCTCGCAGAAAAACTCCCGCACAGCCTAACATAGATCTGAACTGACCGCTTAGATGATAGAATTGAAATGGAGTTACCTTCGAGTCTCTCACCTGCTGCAGGAGAGAGGCTGCATTCTGGAGCGATGGGAAGGGCACTTTAATGAATCAGCGGTCAGCTTACCGAAGAAATGACCCCTAAGCCATTTCAAGATGACACGCTCGTGCTGCCAGCCACAAAGCCGCAGGTTCTGATAGCATGCACACCAGCTGTATGGACTATCACTTCACCAAAACGTTCGGGACGGAATATCTTCAATTCAAATATGTATCGAAGGCTTCGAAGTATAGGCACCGCGGCTCACGTGGAAAACCAAAAAATCTGGAAACCGCTGTATAGACTGAGTTCCATTTTAAGTTAGCAAGCAATGAGAAGTACTTTGCCATTTAAGGCAATTTTGAGCTCTGACCTTTACATACAGACTGAGCTGAGCTGAGAAAGTTAGCTTTAGTCAAAATGTTTCAAAAAAAGTCTCTCAAATCAGCTTCTCAAATAGTCAAGAATAGAAGCACAACCATCCTCACGTTGACGAAGTGGCAATGTCTAGGATGTTCTCAACCTCACCAATTTCTTCCGACTCATCAATCAAAACAGTTTGAGTCTAAAGAGTAGCGTGAATTGAACGATAATGGGTGATAAATCATCATTTCTGATGAACCGCATTTTATCCTCTGCACCTTTCGCTCAGGAAACCTGCATGTTATACTGCTAGGCCAATGCACCCACAGAGACTGACGGTTTAGTGCGAATTATGGAGTAGTGGCACCATTTCAATGTTTTGCTTTCAAATCTATCAAAAGTGACCTTTTATCTGCGAATATGCTCCACCAGCAAATACGAACCTTTCCTCCTCGCGCAACATTGTCATTGCACAATCCAAACGACCTTCAGAACCTTTCAATATTTTCGTGTGTTTTTTTCCTCGAAATTCTCGCATGTGTGCGCTATGGAATATTCAAGGCTCAACACATTTTCTTCGCACGCAAAATTAATTTATCGAATTTTCTCCGTTACATTCACCACTTAAATACACACACTGTCATTGGAGCTCACGCTACAGTTCTGTCAAAAAAAGAACCTTGAAATTGAAAATTGGCTCCGCACACATAACTCAGTGCCATAAATAGCCTGACGACACGGTGGTGTTACACAAGCGTTAGTTAATCCTCCCATAGCCTTCAGCCAAATGACAGTTAATGTCGTTCGTCTTCGATAATTCGAATGCGACAAGTACAAGGGAGGTCTAACCAACTGCAAGTACAAGTTTGATTCCTCTTCAAAGTGATTATAGCTTTGAAACAGGAAACCAAACATTTGACGTGAATCATCGGGTATTCGCCGCCGCCCCGCGTAAATACTATTCAACTGCAGGTGTCAGAATTGACATTTGTTTAGGATTTTATTTGATTTTAATTTCTTGAGAACAAGCATGAATTGAATGAGGAAGAAGACCTACCGCAGCCATTTCAATTCGAAGGCAAATTCATCTGTCGGATTCGGTTTAATCTACTACCTACCGCAAGTTATCACACATATTCATCCATATGCGCACCTAACCGCACAGAATTTGTTAAGGTACCTTACAGTCTGGAACGTTGGGTTAGACACATTTTAATTGGAAGATTTTCCCTTTCGTTTGAACTTCTTCATAAATATTTCAGAGTTAAAAAAATTTGTTGTTTCCGATTGATATGGTGTTTCTCTTATTTTTATTCCAAATGTGCTCAATCGGGCGACCTGCAGTGTATTTGCTCTTTCTACCTACCGCACTCGGATGGATATATTTAATTTTTTCTTTTATTTTTTCACCATCAATCCATTATCTATCAGTGGATCTGATGTTGCCTGCCATTGCAAAGAAGGACATTCGACAAATTATTCATACAAATATTTGACAAGAGTTCTTCAAAGGTTGTGTGTGTTCTTTCTCCTATTCTTTCTCACACAGTTCAAATGTGGTTTTGGGTTTTTTGTTTTGTTTTGTCTTTGACGTTTGTGCACTTTTGATGGAAGGAAATTGTCTTTTTTTGGGTTCGAAGTTGTAGGTATAGAATTTGGTAGTGTTTGCAGTTTTTTTTTTAAGAGATTTTGTGTTTTGATACTTGGAAAGTAAAAGACCTCACACGTATGATTTTTTGTGTACACTTTCGACCTCTGGGTCGTTGGTAAATTTATTATTTGTGTTCAAAAAAGGGAACGTAACAAAAATTAATTAATGTGAAAATGACAGAAATTGTCAAAATATTATGTTGTTTGTCGTCAAAGTTGGGTTCTCACTTATAATCAGAATCACATTTGAAGGCTTAATTGGGTCTTTTTGTCTGTCAGATTGTGTTGATCGCATTTTTTGTCTGAAACGAGGAGTAGGTGAACATTGACCTTGAATTTCTAAATGTTGGAAAGACCTGGAACGGTAAAGTTAGTTAAACATTTCCAAATTCGTGTTGTACGGCTAACGAACCAATATACTTGACAGTTCGAAGGTGAACTGATTGGCAATCTTAGAGACGCGTGTATAACGGTTGACTATTTTCAGAGAAAGAGTGTGGGTGATAATGCGGAGCCATGGGGCACACCATCATTTATATTGTGGGTAACAGACTTTTGAATCCGTCCAATACGACTTTTATTGAACGTTCCGAAAGGTAATTAGTAATCCAACGAAGAAGGGAATCATGGACTCCGATAGCACACGTTGTTGATAAGGGAGCCTGATGCAAACTCTATGAAATGACTTGGAAATATCAAGAGCAATAATGTTAGAGGCACACTGATGCATAGGAAGAAAGTTAACTTTCTCGAGGGAGCTAGGAAATGGAGCGTATCCCTATAAGGAAACGTATCGAATCAGATCAGGGAACAAGGCAAAAGAGTACCTAGATCATCTAATTGATTAGAATCGAACGTAGAACCAATTTGTTTAAGCTTTTGAAAGACTACAGTCTCGATGTGCTTATGGCTAGCGAAACCAAGCTAAACCAGAAACACAAACGGGCTAATTACAATTACAATATCGTAAAAAGGGATCGACCTGGTTCTACTCAAGGAGGCGGTGTTGCAATCTTCATACGAAAGGGCATTAATTATAAAGTCATGTACAATAATGATTTGCGAAAGCTCAGGACGCTAGAAGTTTGCGTCGTATGCATCTCTCTCACTCAAGGGAAGCGGATGTAACGGGTGATTTTTTAAGAGGTTTAGAACTTAAAAAAAAAAAACACAAAAAATTCGAAAAAATGAATGAAATATTTATTTGAATCGATAGTTTGAACCTTGCAATTTAATGTTTAAAGATAATTTCATGCAAATGTTGACCGCGGCTGCGTCTCAGGTAGCCCATCCGCTGAGTCCAATTTTGGCATACTCTTTCACACATATCGGCCGGTATCTCACGAATGAATGCATGGATGTTGGCTTCCAGTGCGTCAATCGAAGCGGGCTTGTCCCTATAGACATTAGCCTTGACATACCCCCACAAAAAATAGTCTAATGGTGTCAAATCACACGATCTAGGCGGCCAATTGACCGGCCCGAAACGTGAAATTAACTGTTCACCAAACTCACCTCGCAATTGCGCCATTGTTTCGCGTGCTGTGTGGCATGTGGCACCGTCTTGTTGAAACCACATATCATGCAAGTCAAGAACTTCCATTTTGGGCAAAAAAAAAGTTTGTTATCATCGCTCGGTAGCGTTCACCATTGACAGTAACGCTGCGATTCGCATCATCTTTGAAGAAATATGGCCCAATAATGCCGCCGGCCCATAAACCGCACCAAACAGTGGCTTTTTCGGGATGCATTGGTAGCTGTTGCAATGCTTCTGGCTGATCTTCACTCCAAATGCGGCAATTTTGCTAATTTACGTACCCATTCAACCAAAAATGAGCCTCATCGCTGAACACAATTTTTCGATAAAAAAGCGGATCCTCGGCCAGCTTTCCAAGAGCCCATTCACCAAAAATTCGGCGTTGTGATAGGTCGGCTGGCTTTAGTTCTTGCACCAATTTGGTGCGAAATTTGGTCACAATCTTCCGAATAGACTGCTCAGAAGGTCGAGAATGCCGACCATAAAATGGAAGCAGCGCGCGATGAGCATTTCGAACCGAGCACGAATTTTGATAGTAAAATTCATGGTTAAATTGCAAACCAAACTGAAGCTGTTTGACAGTGACACAAGGTACTAAACACACGTCAGCTGTCAAAACCAGTGTTGCCAAAACCAAACCAGCTAAAAAATCACCCGTTATATGATTGCGGCTGAAGCTCCGCAGGCTAATATCTTTATTTCAGAGCTCGAGATTCTTTTCAGAGTACTGAAACTGAGCTTGGAAGAAAACTATTTCGTTATAGGCGGAGATTTGAACGCAAGACATGGAGATTGGGGAAATCAAACAAATAATCCAAGCGGTAATCATCTTTTCAATTTGATGAATCTTTGTTGTGTTGAATATGGTGTCGATGTCGACCTGCTGGCTACAGAAAGGCCATCGTTCCCAAGGAGCGGTTCCTTCTTGGACCTTTTGCTGTACGATGCCAGCCTGACAATAACGGAATCAAAATCAACCTCAAAAGTGCTTACAGACAGTTGAGTACCACAGTGACCACCGCATCTTGGCTCCTTGACTGCTGTAATGCAGATTCCAAACGAGCTTATGGAATTGGATGCATATATTTTCCAGCACATTCTTACAATTATAGTAAAATGCGCTGGGCACGTTTCACCCAAATCTAAGCAGGAGAACTTCGTTTGAGTGGTATAGCTCCACCAAACAACGGAAACTTGACAAATACAAAAATTGACCAACACCTTGAACAGATGGACAATGTAATAAAAGAGATGGACAATACAGAAGTACAAGGAACGCGACAAAATAACGTCTCCAATAACGCGACTATATAGACGCACTGCACAAACAGAAAACCGGACTACTGATAAGACATAAAAAGTTGTACAGATGCGTTACAGACTCGAACGACCTGCTGAAGTCGTCAATTAAGAACGAACACCATGATCAAGTTAAACTACAGGTTATCTATTAATCTGTACTGAGACAAGAATATTCGGGCCGTAAATTCTAGCGACCCGAGTATGTTCCCTAAAATTAATAAGATATTTAGGTCTTAGAATCAGAACAATCTTCCGTGTCTTAAGCTCCAGAATATAGTAGAGAACAGACGATGGACGCTGACTTCATTGAGATTGAAAATCCGCAGGAGAAAACGGAGACAGAATGTGCTGCTTTTCAGCAAGTGTATAAGGTGAATGATTAAACTCGCCTGAACCAAGACCTGGAAAACAGAGCTTTACTTCATCACTTCCACCTAAGGAATGATATTACGCACTGGCGATCCTAGAACCGTGGTTTCACCCGGTTTGATGACGACTTCTTAGCAAATAATCGCCGATCGAACAGGCCCAAGTCCCTTGCTCATCACGAAGGTAAAACTCCAGCTCATCTTCGATTCAATAAAGAATAAGAATTCAGCAGGTGTCGACGGTAGGTATATCCAACATTGTACTCTATTACGCGCTGAATAATGGTTATTATCCAGTGCGTTGGAAGACAGCTGTGGTGTGTGTTGCATCCTCTCCCGAAAACGGGAAAGAACAACTCCAATGCTTCAAATAATCGGCCAATAAGTCTTCTTATAAGCATAAGCAAGGGCTGTGGACAACGCAATAATTCCGGATAATCAGTTCGGGTTAAAGTCAGGACATGACACTATTCATGCCGCGTCTAAACTCATTTCTGATATCTAATGAAATAAGTCCAAGAAACAATGCAAAAGTGCAGTTCTGGTTGGTTTAGAGACGGCCTTCCACACCGTGTGGTTATAAGTGTTGTACCTAAAAATCACCAGACTAGGCATTAGTAAACCATTATTGGTTATGCTTTATGATATGCTCAATGGTCGAAAGTGGCAATGTTACTTCTACCATCACCTTTGAAATTAAAAACGGTCTTCAGCAGGGAGCGGTCACTCGC
Source organism: Sphaerophoria taeniata (assembly GCA_943590905.1). NCBI lineage: Eukaryota > Metazoa > Arthropoda > Insecta > Diptera > Syrphidae > Sphaerophoria > Sphaerophoria taeniata. The sequence goes on along the minus strand of OX016540.1, from coordinate 223,675,471 downwards.
CTTCTCTTCAGCATTTACACCTGCTATCTGATAGGTAGCTCAACTTAAGGTTGAAGTTATTAGAATTGTCTTGCAGCTTCAGCGATACTGCGACGACTGGAAACTGTCCGAAATTCGGAGACAATTTTGTTCTGGACTCCGTAAGCTAAGGCTACCAGAGATCCGTGTAAGAATTGGCGGAAGATGGTCTTTGTTGATCCACACCGAGAGCCATTGACAATCAAAGGTGTAGCGAAGTAGTTCGGTATCTGGTGTCCAACAGTTTTTGTATTACGACTAAACTGACTCTTCCACACTCTGTCTACCCCAGTCACTGTAATGTTCAAGAATTTAAGACCAATGTACGCAGACACCTCCTTTTACACCATCTTTCCTTTCCCTAATGCCCGTACTGCACTCTTGGGTAATGGAAAAAGCCCTTGAGTGCGCGCTAATTATAAAAAGAAGGTTCATGTGTCTGCACCATACCGGGACCGGGATGATGAGGGTCTGGAGAGAACTTTACTACTCAATTGTCTTCCAAGCCTTAAGAAGCAGCGATTGCCAGGAATGATTCTGTATTGCTGTGTCGCTATTTGAATTTGTAGCGGATTCTACGAGTAGGTAGACAAAGTCCGTAACTACCTCGAAGTTAAATCTGTCTAAACCGACGTTTGTTCCAAGCCTTCGATGTTAAATGGCCTTTGTTGTTGACGGCTTTGAAATCGATGTAAAAGTGGTAGGTATCGATTAGAAGTTCCTGAGTCTTTTCCAAGATCTGCCGTAGAGTGAATTTGATCGATGATTGACTTTCCCGGTCTGTTGATGAAAGGCTGGAAATGTTCTCACAATACTGGACAGGCAAGATCTTGTAGGCGATGTTTAGGAGTCTTATTCATCTGTAGTTGATGCAGTTCAGTTGGTTCGTTGAGTTGAGTTGGATTCGATGTGGGGCATGCTCTCCTCCGACAAAATCTAGATAACCTGATGCATACTCTTTATCAATATGAATCCAGCTGTTTGTACAGTTCGGCAGCTAGGCCATCTGCTCCTGCAGTTTATTTTAATTTCACATCCGTTTAATCTGCTCTAGAAATTCTTAACTCCTCGCGTTTGAAAGACAAAACGTTTATTACCTCTATCGTTCATATCACCTTAATCATATCTACTTTTTATACCCGCAAAGTCATCACTCGACAAAATCATATCCTTACCCTGGTAGCACAGTTTTTAATTAAAAAGTACAAAAAGGACTAAAGCCTATCAGAACTTAATGAAAATCCTTCGCTCCAAAAGCGCTTTGCTGATTTACATGCGTACGTGCAACAAGGATATCTATTACAAGCAATTTGTTTGAACCCACTTCAGCCCCCCTCTACCAGAATGGTGGAAGATACCAATAAGGATTTCATAATTAAAAAGTAGAAAACCTTAAAATATACACATCTGGAGCAAGGAATTTACTAATACCTACATTCTGTCAAAGAAACCGAAAACAACAATTCAGCAAAAAAAACAGCCAGGACACCCTCACTCAATCTGCACTTCTTTTACAAGCGAAAGCTTATAAAAGTACGTAATTAACGGAAACGTACCCATTTTCTGCTCCAAAGTTTTCTATTACTCCACTCGTCATAGTCATACCTCCTCGTCGACATCGTCATCGTCCTAGTCGTAGTACTACCTCTCACCTAGTTTAAGCCCTCATAGGTTTTTCATTTTTTTTTTCTTGCGAGGCAAGGGGTGACTTTGTCCTTTTTTTCTACACGAGGACTATGTGAGAATTCTTTTTCGGTTTTAATTTGTGATTTTGGGTCAACAACTCTAAAGCCTGTTACTACGCGCGTCTCAAATACACGCCACAACAACAACAAAACAACAACAACCAAAACAACGACAACAACAGTTGGTTCAAGGGAACTCTCCATCTATAATTTTTTGACGGTGTAGACGGTCGTGTGTATTGGTAACTTTATAGGTGTTTGTTTAAATGTTTCGGTACGCCCCAAATTTTCCTATTTCTCTCTATCTCTCTCTTACGTTCTGGGTGTTTGTGTTACCCTCGTCCGTCGTCATCCTCGTTGTCGGTGTTCTCATTTCATTTATTATTTCGATGACGGTGGGCTTTTCCCTTGACTTCATTCCTCTTTTTTTTAGACCTCATGAACTATAACACATTGCTTAGGCAGGGAGGTAGGGGGGAAGGAAGAGATGAAGAAGAAATATTGCTAATGGAAGTGGAAGGTTCCTCTTAGCTTGTGACTGAGTGTCCTTTGATGAAATTTTATGCGAAATTCTATTTGGGTTGAAGTTGTTAGAAAAAAGGAATACAAAACGGCGGCAAAGAACCGATATACGGGATATTTGGGGCTACCCTCAGGAGAATTCTGAACACAAAATTTACATAACGCTCCTTTTCCTTCTTTTATCTTTTCTTTTTTGAGGTTTGAATGATATGAAGGCAAAATTTGGGTCTTGTGGACTCAATGATTTTAATCCTCCTTTTTATGGCTAATGGGGTTAAGGGGCTTCAAATCAGGCAAAACACTATACTATCGGTTCAACCAATTCTGAATTTTGAAATACGACAGGGTAGATCTGTCTCGGATGTATTCAACACACTAAAGTTGTGAATAACTTTATAGCATGATGATGTTCGCATTGAGAATTAAACGGTTTTTTTTTCAATAAGCAGCAATACCAGTTTGTCGAGTTCATTTTTGAAGAAGCAAGCCATGGATTAAATTATATTGAATTGAAGTTTCAAGAATATCTTTAAGCAAGTCAATTGATTGGCAAATGTCCAAGCTAGTCAATGTTTAAATGCCGACATAAAATATGGCGCACCAAACTAATTTGTACAAAAAGGGAGATTTTAGGAAAAATTAAGATAATTTTCTCTGACTTCGCAACATAACTTAAAAAAAGTTGGTCCAAATTGTATAAAAAAGCGGAACATGGCAACCCTCTTCTCTAAGCAATGCCAACTTAATTTGAATGCACATTGTGTAGAACAAAATTCTCATGGTGAAATGTTTCGTGTGAATAATTTTTATGGTATTATTCAAAATTAATAGAAAACTCATAGGCCTTAAGTCACCTCATTTCCCCTTGATGGTTTCGGGCTATATAATATCGATGTAGCAATATTGTGCTTACCTCTTGAGCTTAGCCTCCTTGAAACCCCTCAAGGTTGACAAATTGTTGATTCACTCTACATACATTTCGACGAATAAAAAAACCCACACACACAGAAACTGGAAAGGGATGTTTAGAAATTCAGATTGTATGACAAACTAAAAGTAGACTAGGGCACCCCATAGAATGGGGGAAGGTTTTTTCGATTGTTTGTTTCGTATTTTTTTATGAATTTCCTTTTTGTTTCTAAATACATCATAAAGTGTCCTTTATCGAGGTTTTTATGTACAAACATTTATTTATCTTGGCTACCTATGTAAATACGACGTTTTTTTTTGTCGTGTCAAAAGGAAGGCCGTAGTATTGGCTTTTCAAATACTCATTTAAACAATAGCTTTTGCGTAGGAAGGAAGAAGGGTGTTTTATAACCTTCACTAATAGAAATCTAGTTTTAATCTCGATGGAAGTTGACATAATCCTTTGTGCAGGAAGCTTGTTCAAGGGAGCTAAGAGATTGTTTGAAAGGAGAAAGGAGTTAATTAAAAAATCGTTGGTTTCGACACGAATGAACAAAGGGCAAGGGAGGGAGTTGTCATTTAAGATTGATGATTTTACAGTGGAGAAGAATACGACGGCAATTCTTTTGATTCGGGGGTTAGGATCAATACTTGTCTATTCGAACTGTTTGAATGGCAACCCTCGTTTTAGTTAATGAATGAAGATAGTGGAGCTCTAATGGTTTAGGAAATTTGACATGGCAATCAACCGATGTCTTTAAATTTGCATTGAAAATTGATAATCTTTGTTTGTATGTAAACTTTCTGGGGATGAATATTTGACAAGCGGAATGATGAAAGTGTAAGAAATTGTATTGATGTAAAGCTGAAGTCTTGAGAAGCTAAATCACCCTATATGACAATGCCTTCAAATTTAGAAATTTCTATTAGGTGTTGAAACCTGAAGTCTGTACGCAGACTTAAGCCCACATGTTATTAGTTTTACAGCTGGTGATAGTCCAGAAAGGAAAGGCTGATTCCTTCATAGTTGGCGCGGTTAAGAAGGTTCGATTCCTCGGGAATGTATTCCATCGACCATATCTTAACGATGATTTGGGCCATGCTTCTATCTAGATCATGAAGAAGAGAGATCATCTAAACTGCCCCATCAGCCATCGCTTACAAGATCCTCTCTGCCGTAATATGTGATCGACTGAAGCCTTTCGTCAACAGTCTGAATTGTCCTTATCAATGCGGCTTCTGGCCAGGAATGTCAACAATCAACCAAATTTTCATTTTGCAGCAGATCCTGGAAAAAGCCTATGAACTCCAAATCAATACCCATCATCTTTTCATCGATTTTAAGGCCACGTATGACAGCATCTACAGATACGAACTGTATCGTTCGCTTGTGCAAAATGACTCTGCGCCATCAAGGTTGGCAACGAGCAATACAGAATCTTTCGATGTCAAAAAAAGGATTCAGACAAGGCGATACACTGTCATGCGAGTTCTTAAACATCGTTCTTGAGAAGATAATGCAAAAGTCCACCCTCAACACCAGAGGCACTATGTTCCAAAAGTCTGTTCAACTTCCCGCGAACGCCGAAGATATTGACATAATGGGAAGAACACAGCGTGATGTCAATAACACCTTTGTGAGGATTGAGACAGAAGCGGCAAAAATGGGTTTCTTCGAGGTAGTAGAGGTGTTTGTCACCCTAGACTCCGCTATTAACACGGAAAACAACAGCAGCGCCGAGATAAGACGGAGAATATCTCTTGCAATTGCTGTTTCCTTGGACTTAGAAAGCAATTGAGTGGAAAGCCCTTTCTCGATCAACTAAGATTAAACTATATAAAACCTTCATCATCCCAGTCCTGCTCAGAAGCATGCACCTTGACAACATGGGATGAATATGCCTTAGGTTGTTTTGAGTGGGAAGTTCAGATGGACACCAATGCTCCGGCACGGAAAGCCTTCGACACCATTCTCTAGGGACGTAGAAGTAGAGGAAGACCGTGACTCAGGTGGCGCACCAAAGTGGAAGAGGACCTCAATCAGTTTGGAGTGCAAAACTTGAGACGGCTAGATAGGGATCGAGCTGGCTTGCGGAGGCTGATGGTTGAGGCCCAAGTCGACAACGACTGTAGCGCCACCTTATTTAAATAGGTTTTATCTAGATCATCGCCTGTTGCTTTGAACAGCTCGGCAGCATGATCATTTGCTGATAATTATGTTTTCACTTTACCTATGGTCGGGTTTACGGCATTCTTGGCTATCATCGTGTCCAATGAATGATTACAATGTATGACTCTGTTCGTCGTCGTCCTTATACAGTCTACAGTCTTTCCAAATCCCCAGCATCGACTGTGATTCCCTTCCTGATCTCTGCAGACATTGGTTCATTACTGCTATTGCCTCTGTCAACATCCTCGATCTGACGCTTCTCTTATCCCTCTTTTTTCTCCTGACAAGCCGGAGTTCCTCTCTCCTCTTTTGCTAGCAGAGCTCACGAGCAGCTCTTGTCCTTCTATGAAGCGCCGCTTTGTATGCCTCTTGTTAAGCTGCATGCGCCTGCCTCTATTCTTCGTCAAACCAGGAGTTTTGCTTTGATGGCTGTATGAAACCTAGTACATTAGAGGCGGCATCTCTAACAGCTTTTTGGCAATGTTGCCACTGGACCATCGCGGCATATGACCCTTTAAGAGGTTACTCGACACTCAATCAGAGAAGGATCTAGCGATCTCTCGTCGAATTTTCTTGCAGCATTTTCTTGTTTTGTCATTGTCGGGATATTCGAGTACTATCTTGGCTACGGAGCGGTAGTGGCCTTCCGTCGATCGCAATGTGATCAATCTGGTTGACGGTTGATTGATCGGGAGATCTCCATGTCGAGATAAGCTTGCTGCCACAACATTTCTATCCGTAGCAAAATCGATCAGCCTGAATCCGTTCTCGGAAGTGTTGTCGTGCAAGCTGTGATTTCTGGCTGTTCCATTAAAGATGTCGTATTTACCCAGCTTTGCGTTTATATCGCCGAGGATTACTTTAATGTCAAAGCTAGGAAATTGCTCATACGTTTTGTCAAGTTGTCTGTAGAACTCGTCTTTAATGTCGTCGTTTTTCTCTTTTGTGGGGGCATGTGCGCATATAAGGCTAATGTTGGCGAATTTAGTCGTGATTCGGATCGTCATGATGCGTTTGCTTACACATTCGAAGCTCAAGGCTTTTTGCCTGAGTCTGCTTCCCACGACGAATCCGCATCAAAAAAGCCGCTGTTGTTGCTCTCGGTAACAATTTCATTTCATTTCATTTATTGACTGGAAACTGTACACAAGATTCTTAATCCTAAATAGTACAATGTAAATGTGGAGTAATCATAATATAAAAGGTAAGGAGGTTCACCAGCTGTTAGGAGCTTGAAGAGAAATAGAAGTAATCTATATTTGACATATAATTCCAATGAGCACCCTATCAGGCGGTATTTATACTGTGAAACATGACTAAATCTAGGTAAATCAAACACAAAACGGACACAATCATTGAATGCAACAGTCATCCTTTGTTCACAGTCATAATCGGGTAGATTAAACAGCCCATAATTAAATACGGCAGAAGTAGACTTTTAAACAGCCTAAGCCTTAAGTCACAGGAGATAAGGTAAGCAGTTAAACGCAGAGTTCGTAAGCCAGCATATATTTTGCTTATCATAAGTTTGACATGATCACAACATTTTAAGTGCGAGTAAATAACTATAGATACCAAGACTTGTGGCTTTATTAACACAAGGAAGAGGAGAACCGCCTTAAAGAATTGGGGGGATATTACAAAGGGCAGTGTTCATAGAGAATAACATATATTTAGACTTATGAGGATTTAGTAACAGTTTGTTGTTATGAGCCCATTCGTTTATAAGCACCAAGTCTTCGTTCATTCTTGTAATTAAATTCTCAGTCAAGCCAATAGGCCAACTCAGATGGAGTTGTACATCATCGGCGTAATTGTGAATCTGAGCATTAAGGTTGATACTAGTCAAGTCATTAATAAAAATAGTAAATGACAAGGGACCTAAGATAGAACCCTTAGGAACACCTTTGGTGAGAGATAGTACATTAGATACAGAATCTTTTATACGGACTCGCTGAACACGACCAGGCAGAAATTGACTTACTAAAGTTACAGCTGAACTGCTAAATCCGAAGAGTGAACTCAGTTTACTTTTTAAAATTGTATAATTAACGCAATCAAATGCCTTAGAAAAATCTAAGAGGGCGAGAATTGCCAAATTATCTCTGTCAACCTGAACTCTTAAATCAGATGTTATTTTGAGTACCTATAGCAGAATCACAACTATGATTTTTGCGAAAACCAGAATGCTATTGAGTGAGAAGATTGTGCGTTTCAATAAAGTTTAGTATTTGTTTATGCATAATTTTTTCAAGAAGCTTAGACAAAAGGTTGAAAACCTGATTGGACGGAAATCGCCCTGATTTTCTGGTGAAGTCTTTTTTGGGAGGGGAATGACTATTGCCTCTTTCCATTCGATTGGAAACGTGGATTTAGTTAGACAGGTGTTTATAATAAACTGTAAATGATTTGCAACCAAAGGAAAAAGGATTTTTAGAAACTTCGGAGAAAGCTCGTCAGAACCAATACTAAAACTTTTAATGGAATTGAAAAAGAAACAGTTCTGAAAAGTCAATGTTTCGAAAAGAAAAGCGATTATCGTGGGAAACGTGCGTATGCGTAAGCGGCTGAGGCCTCGCAGGTTTAGCATTAAAAGTTGGCATTGATGTGACAAAAAACGACTTCATAACATCAGGATGAAAGGGACAATCAACACTGAGCCTGCCACAAACACCATAATCAAGAAGATTGCGCCAGAGTAAACGTGGCTGAAAATCTAAGTTAAATTTAGAACGGAAGAAATTAATTTTGGCTAACCATATCTCAGATCTTACGTTACGCGAAATTTTAAAAAGTCTTCTGCTATCAAAAGTTTTTAAGTGTTTTTGTCGAGCATAAGGAAATTTATATTCCGCAATAAGTGACTTTATTCTTGGAATTATCCAGTCATCAGAAAAAGATTTCTTTTTAGCAGATTTGTATGGGACGAACTTACCACAAAGATGCTTTGAAATCGAGGTAAAAATATCAACTTGGTCGTCCACACTAGGACAATGGAAAATTGAATCCCAGTCTAACGATAAACACTCTTCAAACAAATTATTATTAAAGTCAATATTACGATAATCACGAAAAAAGATTTGGTTGTTGGAGACTGCATCCGAGAATGAGAAACATAATTTCAGAAATAATATATCGTGATCCTGATCATAGTTACTGGGAGAAGTAAGTTGATCAATGAGATAGACCTTATTGCTATCCGTCACTTGTGCTAAATTGAGTAGGGAAGGGCAAGATGTATGAAAATATGTTGGGATCTAACTATTGCACTATAAAACTCAGAAGTATTTTCAGTCTTATACATTTTAGGGGGACAATAAACCGACGACAAAGCACTAGATCTAATTACAAGCGACAAAAATTCCATAGGTTTTTCTTTAGAGGCATGCAGTACTGTTAGCAATACCTTTAGAAAAACACCTGTGTATAAAATACTGTAATCTATTTATATTGAAATTAATCAAATATCCTTGATAAAATGTAATAGAAAAATATAAGAATATGAAAATTAGATTAAATAGTTATCTTGTTAAATAAAGACTTGTGTTTTCCTTTGAGTATACAACAATTTGGCGACGAGGATTATTAAAGAACTCATTAACATAATAAATTAACATCCATCTTACGAAAATGGCTACTGATCCGAAGATTCTGGAACTTCTCGAGCTACAAAGCAAACTTTTGCAATCAATCGTGAAGGAAAAGGAAGAACATCGAGGTCAAGAATTCACAATGGATTCATTGGCAAACAACATTCAAGAGTTTGTCTATGATCCTGCAAATGGATTGACTTTCGCATCTTGGTTCAACCGTTTTGAAGACGTTTTCATTGTCGATGGGGCGGCTCTTGATGACTCAGCAAAGGTTCGTCTTCTCATGCGAAAAATAAACTCCATTGCATATGAGAAATACACCAACTTCATTTTACCAAAAAAAAGTGAAGGATTTAAGTTTTAAGGAGACAATTCTGAAACTGAAAGGTATGTTTGGTCGTAAAGGTACTTTATTTAATGTTCGTTTTAGCTGTCTTCAAACAATCAAACGTAAGACAGACGATTTGGTTACCTACGCATCATTGGTGAACAAAAATTGCGAAGAATTTAAATTGGGTGACCTTACTATCGATCAATTCAAATGTCTCTTATTTGTTACTGGACTACAATCGGCAGAAGACTCGGAAATTCGAACAAGATTATTAGCATCGCTCGAAGATGAAGAAAAATCAAAAACCATTACACTCGACAAATTAATTTCTGAAGCTCATAGATACATTAATCTCAAAAAGGATACTGCAATGATTGAGCATACTCCACAACCATCTTCAATTGTCAATGCAGTATCCTCAAGTCAAAAATTCAATCGCCAAGAACGCAACGGATCATTCAATCCAAGATCTGATACAACCAAGACACCAAGGACACCCTGTTGGCAATGTGGAGCTATGCATTTCTCTCGCGACTGTACCTATTCTCAACATAAATGTTCACAATGCAATAAGATAGGACACAAAGAGGGTTACTGCTCCTGTTTCAACAAATCGAATTCATCATCGAATCAGGAAGTTGTTCAGCAGAAGAAGTCGAATTTTAAAGGTAATCAAAAACAGTTTTTCAAGAAACGACCTTTCCAAAGCAATGCAATTCATACAGCTGTGAATTGTATTGAACATTCAAACAAGCGAAAATTCATCACAGTTCAAATCAGTGATATACCTAATGCACACATTAAGAACACATCTATAAAGCTTCAAGTAGACACAGCATCTGACATCAGCATCATAAGTCAGTCAGTGTGGAATAAATTAGGCAATCCAGGTTCAAGTCTAAATGAAAAAGCAAAAAGTGCAACCTGCCACAACATCAATTTAATTGCTTATTTCACCTGCAACATTCGTCTTTGTTCTGGAGAGGTAAGTCAGGGTAAGTTTTTCGTAACTGACATCGACCTGAATTTATTCGGAATTGACTTATGCTACAGTTTCAACCTATGGGATAAACCCCTTAGCAATGTATGTTGCCAGATAAGTCACACTCCACGCAATCGTGATGCAGCCATTGCAAGTATTTGTCAAGAATACAAGGGTTTATTCAGCGATGAACCAGCATGCGTTAAAGTTGACGTTCAGCTTCATCTCAAGCCAGGAGCAATTCCTGTATTCAGAGCAAAGAGACCCGTGGCATATTCTGTCATACCGTTGATCGAAAAAGAACTTAAACGCCTGGAAAATCTTAATATCATAACGCCAGTAGACTTTTCCGAATGGGCAGCACCAATCGTAGCAGTTAGAAAACAAAACGGTAACATCAGAATTTGCGGAGATTATTCTTCAGGACTAAACAATGCTCTCGAACCACATCAGTATCCACTTCCAATTCCGGACGACATATTCGCAACACTCAGCAATAAGAATATTTTCAGTCATATCGATTTAACAGACGCTTATTTTCAGATACCAGTGTCCACCGATTCTCGAAAATTGCTAACTATAAACACTCATAAAGGGTTGAGAGGTGTTGCAGCTTACTTGGATGATATCATCATAAGTGGTTCCTGCTGGGAAGAACATCTGCAAAGTCTGCATGAGGTACTGAAACGCCTTTTTGAATATGGATTTCGAGTGAAGATTCAAAAATGTTCATATTTCGCATCACAAATCAAATATCTTGGACACATAATCGATAAAGACGGATTAAGACCAGATCAAGAGAAAATAAATAAAATTAAGAACATGCCAGCACCACAGAATTTAACGCAACTTCGATCATTCCTTGGCGCTGTCAACTACTATGGTAAATTTGTCAAGGAAATGCGTCAAATTCGTTCACCTCTAGATAAACTGTTACAAACCGAAGTAGATTTCAAATGGTCAAACTCATGTCAGCAATCTTTTGACAAATTCAAGGAAATACTTTCATCAGACTTACTTCTTACTCATTACAATCCAGAGTTACCAATTAAAGTTGCAGCTGATGCCTCAGGTGAAGGCTTAGGAGCATTTATTGCTTACATTTTCCCAGATGGAACGGAAAAAGTAGTTATGCATGCAGCAAGAGCTTTGACTCCATCTGAAAAGAAGTACAGTCAAATCGAAAAAGAGGCTCTGGGTCTCATCTTTGCAGTGACCAAATTCCATAGAATGATTTATGGACGCAGATTTCGTTTGCAGACTGATCATAAACCTCTTTTAGCGATTTTTGGAAGTAAGAAAGGTATACCAGTTTACACCGCAAATAGACTCCAGAGATGGGCTTTAACACTGATGATGTACGATTTCGAAATTCATTACATATCAACAAAAGAATTTGGATGTGTAGATGTCCTATCCCGTCTTATCGAGTCCCAATCAAAGCCTGAAGAAGAATATGTCGTCGCATGTACAGTTTTTGAAAACGAAATATCACAGAATTTGAATGAACAACTTGCCACTCACGTATAAATTGATTCAAAAAGCAACCGCTAAAAGTAAAATTCTCCAGACAGTCATCAACTTCATGAGATCTAAATGGCCAGACAAAAAATCAATTCTTACAGAGCTTAAGCCATTTTCTGATCGAAAAGATGCACTTTCAGTAGTAGACGATTGTCTGCTTTTCAACGACAGAATTATAGTTCCATCGTGTTTCCATAAACGTGTTTTGAAACAGCTTCATCGTGGCCATCCAGGAATCGAAAGGATGAAAGCAATCGCCAGAAGTTACGTGTATTGGCCCAACATTGATGATGACATCACAGGATATGTCCGACAATGTCAAAGCTGTGCAACTGCTGCAAAATCACCGATCAAAACAACTTTATCATCATGGCCAAGACCCTTTGCACCAATGGAGCGAGTACACATAGACATAGCAGGTCCATGCGATGACAAGTACTATTTTATCATAGTAGATGCTTTCTCTAAATGGCCTGAAATTTTCCAAGTTCGAAACATCTCATCATCTACAATCATACAAAAGCTCAGTTTCATGTTTTCGCAGTTTGGAGATTGTCAAAACATTGTGTCTGACAATGGAACACAGTTTACAAGTTCAGAATTTCAAAAGTTCCTACAATCAAGAGGTATCCAACATACACGTACAGCTCCCTACCATCCCCAATCAAATGGACAAGCGGAACGCTTCGTTGATACTTTCAAAAGAGCATTGAAAAAACTTCAACACGAGGGGACGAGTCAAGAGAATCTGGAAACATTTCTTCAGACATATAGATCAGCACCAAACAAAGTTATAGACAACAAATCACCGGCAGAACTGTTTCTTGGTAGGAAGATAAAAACTACGTTAGATCTGATGACGCATAAATATCAAGATTCTTTACCAACCGGACCAAACAAACAAGATCAAGACTTCAATTCAAAACATGGCTGTAAGAAACGAGAATTTAGTCCAGGCGATCTTGTTTATGCCAAGTTCTACAAAAGAAATAAAAACCATTGGATTCCTGGAACCATCATTGAACGAATAGGTAATGTTAACTATAATGTTTTGACAGAATTTTCAAACAATTCCAGACTTATTCGTTCACACGTAAATCAGTTAAGAACTCGCCATGCTCCTGATAACACCAACTCAATTAAAAAAAAGTTTTCAAACAACAACTTTAACGATATCCTGTATGAATTTAATATGCTACCATCTGTAACAAATGATGCAAATCTACCTTCCGTTGAAGAACTTAATTCATCACCATTAGCCGTTGAGACTGTTGAAACAATAGAAGATTCTACTGAACCACAAGATCCACCATTTTCAAGTTCCAGACCAATTGCTAAATCAGAAGGCACTACAGGTTCTAGACTTCAAGAGACCGAAGTTAGACGAAGTGAAAGAGTCGTTCGTCCTTCAGGTTGGTTTAAAGATTTCAACCTATTTTAAATAAAAAGGGGAGGTGTTAGCAATACCTTTAGAAAAACACCTGTGTATAAAATACTGTAATCTATTTATATTGAAATTAATCAAATATCCTTGATAAAATGTAATAGAAAAATATATGAATATGAAAATTAGATTAAATAGTTATCTTGTTAAATAAAGACTTGTGTTTTCCTTTGAGTATACAACAAGTACTTTAACTTTAAGATTGGCACGAATGTAAATTGAAACTCCTCTACCTCGTGAATCTATTCTGTAATTTCTGAATAGTTAAAAGCCAGGAATATCCACTAAGGAAGAAGGAAAATGATCTGCTAACCAGGATTAACTGACAAAAATTGCATGAACACGGCAATGTCTGCTTTGTAGCAGTTGAGAGTCTCATCTAATTGTTCGACAACCAGCGGTCTATTGAGGGACCTAGCATTCCACGTGAATATCCGAAATTCGTCGTTGATATTACATTTGCATCAGTCGTCATCAGTATATCCGTCCGCTTAAGAAAAGTGTAACATTTAAAGAGAAATCTAACCTAGTTCCTCCATTCAGATCAAAACTAAAACAAAAACAAAAATTCCAACCGATAAATTTCGTTGCTGTCATTAACTTTTTTTTTCAAATCAAAAAGGGAATGTCAGGGGCAGCTTGAAAAAAGATCTTTCTGCGTTACAGAATGATTGATTTATAAGTCATTATCCAATTTTAAATCGGTCTCATCTCAATGGGACTTTATTCAGTTTAAAATCATAAATTAGAAATCTATCACAAACCTTTTTCTTTTTATTAATTTCTTGTCTTCAAATGCTGTAGATTCGTTGATGAATATGTAACACGGATGATATCGATGACGAGACGTACATTTATCTATTTTTTTTGTTTCACTCAATTGGAAATCGGGATGAATTGGAAGAGAAAAAAAGTGAAACTTGATTAATTACCTGAAAATAGAAGAAAAGAAGTAAGTTTTAGTATTGACGAATTTTTGGACGATTGTAAAATTGAGACAACGAAAAAGAAAGAAACAAAAAGAGAAAAAATAGAACAAAACGTTGAATTATTATCGAAGTGAGTGTAATTTGATTATTAATCGAAAAATCATAAAAAAAGGTTATTTATGCAGCACAGATGAGACTCATCAATCACAAGAGTAGTAGGTCACCCTAGTGATTCCTCACACCTTTCGAAATATAAAGAAAGGGGAGCTAGAAATATGTAGGCAAAGTAGTTAAAGGACACGCGAATTTCGTCCGTTCTTCTTAAAGAATAAAAGCAGTCATAACTTCTAAGTTAGTCCTTGGCACTGACAGCCAAAAAATATATTCAGAAAGGAAGAAAATTCTATGAAGCAAGACAAATCGCTGAGAATGGAACAAAAATCATTGACTCTCTTCCAACAAATGTCTCCTTTTTGAACACAAACCAAATTGAACGACCGAACCCACATCGATCAATTCAAATTGATTGATTGTTCATCTCTCTTTCAATTCCAACCAGTGAGTGTAGGCTTTAATCTTTTGTACTGAAAGTGAATCGAATTTGGTATCTTTTCATCGTTGTCGTCGTCAGATCGCAACCGTCGCATGACGACGATGCCGAAAATCGTGTCCATTGTCCCTCGTTTTAGTTGCATTTTGACTGACAAAAAAAGATAAAAATTTAAAAGAGGATGTGTTAAATTAAGTGTGATACATGTCGCCCAAGTTTCCGCTGGGTATAGCCGAGTATCTATACATTTCATCGGGCTTAATGGATCTTTAAGGGTCACTCTACTGAATTTTGAAAGAAGACCACGCATCGTTCTTTTTGTTTGGAAGATTTACACGCCTGTAACAAGATATTAAGATTAAAAAATATTTCAACTTAAACCACAAGATGTTCGCACACACAAGAACTCGGAACTTCGTTCTCCACTTACTTCTCGAGCGTCAACATTGTATCTAGTGTAGGATCCATGACTGAAGAGGGTCACAACGATTGATTTATTCAGACTACGAGGCCAATGGAGATGAAACTAAACGACCAACAACAGAACAAAAAGATGACTATTGGCGAGGAGTACAGTGGTTCAAATTGAAAAACAAAATTGTTGCTGGCATGAGACACGCCATCTTTTAGGAGGTGTTTCGGAGTTCAGGGGATTGGGGTTGTGACCCAATCACAATTCTCCTTGGATGGTTTTCCAAGAAGAGCAAGAAAAAAGATTGGTCACATAAACTTTAACGAAGTCACATGCTTTTCATGAAATAAAATTTTCCCATACAAAATTGAAGTTTAATTATACA
Source organism: Sphaerophoria taeniata (assembly GCA_943590905.1). Classification (NCBI taxonomy): domain Eukaryota; kingdom Metazoa; phylum Arthropoda; class Insecta; order Diptera; family Syrphidae; genus Sphaerophoria; species Sphaerophoria taeniata. The sequence continues at coordinate 223,660,017 of OX016540.1, read as the reverse complement.
ATTCACACTCACTCCCTTTAGAAAATATTATAACTAGACTAGTACTATCATACTAAATTGGCCTCTACTACTACTTGTATCGAATAATACAATTGTAGCAGTTTAGTAATATTGGAAATAGTCCCAGGTTCATCATCGGAAATATCTCTGATCTTGATCCGTCCGCTTTTAATTACCACCAGGGGCTTTGGTATTTGCAGGTCCACGGTAATTTCCACCATGGGCTTTTGTACGTGCTGATCCGTATCACCAAAGACATTATATCCACCGATTCGTGCCACCAGGGGCCATAGGCATTATACCAGCTGATCCATGCCACCGGGGGCATTATACCTGAAGATCCGTTCCATAAGGGGCATTATATTTGTCGATCCTTGCCAAAAGGGGCATCGTTCCTGCTGGTCTTTGCCACCAGGGGCATTATGCCTGACGATACTTGCTACCAGGGGCATCGTTGCTGCTGATCCGCGCTACCAAGGGCATTTACCTGACGATACGTGCCTCCAGGGGCATTTTTCCTGCCGATCCTTGCCACTAAGGGCATCGTACCTACCGATCTGATGCCGCTTAGGGTATCGTCTACGATCAATGTACCGAACTGTACCGATTTTGTCCAAGGGCATGTCAAAACGGGCGCAGTGTCATAAGTCCGTAGGTCATAAGTCCGTAAAGGACTTTTGACCCACTTAGGTGGGTCAAAACTTCATAAATCGATTATGAACTTATAACCCAGCTAAGTGAGTCAAAAGTCCGTCAAAATTTCCTACGTTTGTTTTTTTTTTTTTTCATTCAATCTTAGTTTGTTTAAGACCTTATGGCTCTTTTTATTGCGGACTTTTGGCTCACTTACGTGGGTTATAAGTTCATAATCGATGTATTATCTTTTGACTCACTTAAGTGGGTCAAAAGTCCTTTCCGGACTTATGACCTACGGACTTATGACACTGCGCCGTCAAAACGTACCGGAAAAGCAAGAAAAGTTAATTCAAGGTGATTTCTTCCAAAGGTTTCTGTGAAAAGGTTCAGAAAACCTAAAATTCAATAAGCCTTTGGCGAGACGGGCGATTCGGCACATAAGAAAACATAATTTAATGTTTTTTTTTCCTCTCTTTTTTGCCGTTATTTCAGCTGCCAGTGCGTCTGTGCTTGTCTGAAATAGTCATTTACATTCCTCGCCTAAAAAAATCAACTTTAATACTCCGGTTTCTTGGAATGCCCATCAGTTTACACTTGATCCCCAATCCGGTCGATTTGTAATGTACAGGGATTCGTTTTATAGCCGTACTACACGAATGTGGGATACCCTCAACCAGCGATTACTGGTGGATAGTAAAAGACCGTCCAAGTGTTAGATTTTGAGATAGTTTTCATTCTTGTAGCGCTTGCTATCTAATCTGTGTGTAATCTACTTGAGCGGGTTGCACTCTCTTTCCGAAAATTTGCCTGGGAGCTTAAAACATTTTTTTTCGCTCGAAAACGCAGCTGAAGAAGCATGTGCGGTGTTTTAATATTTCAAAAAGGAAAAAGCTATTGAGCCAAATACTCTCACAGCTTTGAAAACAAAAACTGGGAGGCTTCGGGTTCAGATGCCTTATCAATTGATTGAAAGTTTCCTTCTTCTAACCTACAAAGGAAGGTTGATACATTAAGCTGTGATAGTTACTGTTCGATCAAGCTGATTCGACGCACTGACAAATTAGTCTGTCTGTCAAGAAGAATGAAAGTTGATTATAGGCACATAAAATAAAGATGCTTCGTATGACAACAGGAGTAATTAGGCTTGGCCGATTCAGAAGTATGAAGATACAAGGAAACCTTCACGTTAAAAATACCATCTCTTAAAAAATAGAACACGATCGTCTATTATCAAAGGAGATACCCTGATTGTTCAAATTGTCACAAAGGCACCTCCTGGTACATTAGCATTCATTTGGCCGAAGAAAGAGACAACATAAAAGCAGGAGGCTTGTCGACATTTCTAGATTCAAATTTCACAGGCGGATCACTAGTTTGAGGCTGATACTCGGGTGAGCGATGATCACCTGGACATAAAAATTCTCAAACTGTCGATTGGTTGCGAGTCACAAAGAGAGCCTATATACGGGTTTTGTCTTCTATTTTTTATTCCATCCTTCATTTTATTGTTAACTAAATCGAAAAACGAACCACTGTTCGATAACCAAGGCGGCACCAGTGACGAAAATGACGCGTCACACGGTGCTCATGATCATTCTCATCATCTCGTAAACATGGTCATGTTATATTTTATTGCTTATGTTTTGCCTTCTTTGGATGTATTAAACGAACAGATAGGAAACATAGGAACGAACCTCAGACGACGCATGCAGGACTACAAGAACCATAACGTCCAAGATCTGATCTTGATAAGCCAAATAACCCACAAGAAATAAAAATTAAATACCACAATATTGTAGGTATGTGAATGTGAAGCTGCCACTTTAAGAGGAAATTTTAAAGTGCAGATGAGGATCGGTCCGTCGACATTATATCAGCAAAACACCAAGAACTGAGGAACTGCTGAAATCTGGCTTTGCGTTTCCGTCTGCATTCATGTGGGTTGCGTCTGGCAATGACTGTATATTTAATTTAAGAAAAGAAAAAAAAAAAACGTATAATCGTCGCTCTCGTGGTGGACTGTTGTTATCGAAGATTTGCTCCATAAAATAATGCTGGTACTCTTCTTCTCTCAACAATCTTAATACTCTGCCATCGCATCGCCTGAGAAATGAAGCGGGTCTCCTTGAATGCAAGATACCAAGCGAATATGTGCGATGAAGTATCATAATTGAATGTCGTAAAGAAAAACCAAACCACAGAAGGAGTTGAAGTGACTTATGGAAAACATTTAAGTGGACTTCGTTGCTTTTTTTGCTTTGTAGCCTTCTTGTTTTGTCGTACCAAACCAAGTACATATTTGTTTTGAATTGTTTCTGTGTTGAGCACCAAGAACAAACTAAACATCGTTCTAGGGGCATTTCGTACTTCAAGTCCTTTAAAAGTTGGATTATGTTCAGTAACATTGTTCTTTAATATGCATTCTTTGAAAACTCACATAAAGTGCATACAATTTTTTATAACAATTTTTTCAGTTTGTGATATATTTAACTTGAAAATGATTTTGTATGGTTTTCAGTTTGATTGCGATGAAAATTCGAGTATTTTAGAGACTTAATATGTGTGGACATAGAAATTGTAAAAGAAAGTTGATTCTCTGTAAAGGGAAATCGAGAAACTGCCTATGTTATTAACTATCGGATATTCCCTAGACAAGAGCAAAAGGAGTATACCATGGTTGCCTTTCTTGACATTGAAGGCAGTTTTAAGAACGTTTATACTTCTGCTATGACCACTACATTGAAAATTCACTCTGCGAATTGATTAATCTCATGCTCCAAAGCAGGATTATCAACTCAAAAATGGGTGATTTGTCTTCGAGAAGTTCTGTCAGCAGGGGCACTCCGCAAAGTGGTGTTCTGTCCCATTTTTTGCAGAACATAGTAGTTAACGAACTGCTAACATCCTTGAAGAAAAGAGGCTACAGATTGCCTATGATGACGACGTTGCTATCGCCGTCACAGGAAAACACCCTAGTATCCTTAGGGACCACCTGCAAAACACACTCATTATGCCCACAAGATAAGCCGATCAATGCGGACAGGATCTTAACTCTCAAAAGACAGATCTTGACCACTTCACCCGGAAATTCCAGAAATTGTACCTATACTTCAATAAAACGTGCACTATTACCTTGATGAAACTCAATATCTACTCATAGGTTTGATATTAGATAAAAAGTTAAGCTGGAAACCAAATAGGTATTCAAGAAGGAGTTAGGAAAGATACAGTAGCACCTTTCTCTTGCACAAAAGCCCTATGAATCAAATTGGGTCTTTCGATGTACTTTGTTGTGGGTACAGTTCCTCCTGTGCCCTGACTCGATAGCCCTCTGATTTATTGATCCGGGTTTGTATTGCGGCTGCTCATTATGTTGGAAATTATGGTCGTTCCTTCAGAGCTTCAGTTAGTCTTCGAGTATACGGTCCCAGCCCTCAACAGTAGGATATTTGAACCTGGCAATCAACGGTTTTGAGGCAAGTCACGGACGAATACAGCAATCAACAGGCGAACCTGACATATCAATGGGCGAAGCCCATCGATAGGCGGACCTTGAAAATGAACAAGCGAACCCGCAAATCACGAAGGAATCCTGCAATCAACAGGCGAACCTGGGAAATTGCCGGAGACACCCGGTAAATTTCGGACGAATCCGGTGTGCAACAGGCGAACCTGGCAATAAACCAACGGTCGAAGCCGGCAAATCACGTAAAAAAAAAATAGAGTGGCGCAACAGGTCTTGAAGAGCCAATGCCTAATGGCCTAATAGCCATCAACAATTCTCTGGGTGCGTGTGAAGAATTGAGGGGACCTACTATTTAACGCCGATTCCGAACGGCAAATTTGAGAAGCACTTTTTCATGACAGATTGATACTCTTGGAAGTATGTATTGTCAGTTCTTCGCAAGAGGCAGTACCCGTGAAAGATGAAATAAAAACTTAATGGGCACGAGTAGGACTCGAACCCACGACGCGACGTTTTGCTTGGCAGCCAACGCACCTAACCACTATGCCACGGACACGTAGACCCCGGAAAATTGACGGATAAATCCGGCAAGGTTAAATTTCATAAGACCCCTTACCACTGGTGGAGTGTAGCCTTACATCTTTACAAAACCCCATTTGTCAAAAACTTCCTAGTCTCAATCCCCTTCGAACCAAATGGGAAGAGAAGAAATTTCTGGAAGACCGGAGTACTGATTTTAACACAGATTGGTCCACAACATATGATGGCGTTGGTGATGTGTGTATTCAGAAAAGCTTGATTCAAGCCTCTAATTGCAGCGTTTTCCGAACGCACAGAAAACGTGATATCAAGTTCTGATATCCGCATCTTCTCGCTGCAATAAAATTCCTCCACGATGTCCTGAACAACTCTCAAACGGCCCTCGATTATTATCGATCATCTCGTATCGAGATGGCACAGCAATTCAATTCAACTTTGTTGTGTGCCGGGCCACAGAGACTTCATAGGGAATTGTAGAGCTCATGCTCAAAGAAACTGCCGTTACGATAACAAATGAGGTGGTATAAGCAGATCTCCGCAATTGGTGTCCTCACAAGACAGCGAAACAACTTGGTGTAGCCTCAGATGACTTTTCAGCAGCTCTATGGATGACGAAGAAGAGGAAAAAATATCTTACCTCCTTTGCACATCCCTGCTCTTTCCCAAAGACGCAAACTTCACATGGGAGAATATTTCTATGATAATCCCAGTGAACAAGCTAATAAAGATATTAAATGTCTTCTTTGCTGTGTAAACAGTTCAAAATGCTTCGACTAGTAGGAAGTTATTCCCTGTAGATTCATGTGATATTACAATGGACCTTTTTTTTTGGCCTAAGTGTACAAATCCTTTATCCGCAACCACTTTAACCCAAACTTAACAAAAAACTAGGTGTGCAGAACTGAAGACAGCACCAGTCAGGCATCAAGCTGGCTGAAGACGCTTGTAGGATGTAGTCTTGGTCTGACCCATACTGAAGTGTCTATGTTTTTCGTCTAAGTCTCACTCTAATTCATATTCGTTAGAGTTCCTAAGCAAGAACTTTTGAACTGAGGCAAACTTTTAGTTCGACAGCATCTTCTTTTAATTGAGATCAGATAAAGTCGAAATTGCATTTTTATCTGATTTAATTGATTTCTATAAAAGTCCAAAGAAAGCTTTACGAAACTGTGTCAAAGTTCGACAGTTCAAACCTAAAACTGTCCACAAAACATTTCTCTGACCAAAGGTATTGTTTTTCATTTCAATTTTATACTCATTTCCCCTCGTGAACTCAATTTCCTTTCCTCACTTATTTATTTTTTGTGTCCAACACTCTGAACTGAACTCTGGAGAATGCTGGCTATCGTGTTCCCATCATATTTTAATTGTAAAAAGCAAAAAATATTTACAAAAAAAAAACGGCAAAGCGAGTGAAATCCAGTGTGGTTTCCTTAATTGAAATTTTCAATATGTGTGTGCCTTTCACATCCGGTGAAATATTACTCTTGATTACCCCAAGTCCTTGTTGTTTGTGTTCCCCTTTCCGTCGTCCATCGCGTCGGTCGATGGTTGTCGGTTATGCTCCATATAGAAAATGTGGATTGAAAAAATCTTTTGAACTCGCCCGGGAAAAGGGCTGACGAAAATGTGCAAAACAGACAACAAAAAATATGAAACTGAACCAATTTCACAGGGTAATCTGCACTGCCACGTCACCACACTGGGATCGCTTCGAGAAGACAAAAAATCGAAAGGCAAAAATGAAGAAGACGAAGAAGTTATTGTCACGGTTTCTTTCACATGCACTGCTGGACGAGACTGATTTGTGGAGTGCTTGGGCAACGTGGTTCTCGTTTATCGGTGCGTATCCTCTTGAAAAAATTAAAAGAACCAAATGGAAGTAGAGCTTCCCTTCAAAGAGCATTAACGACGACGGCATGCATAAGCAAAATGAGAACGATGAACGACGTCAACACATCAACCTCTTCGACAGTCTGTTGGCTCTTCTAGATCCATTCCAGTCCCAACACTAAATCCATCCATCCATTGGCTCTTGCTGTGGCTACCACCGTTACGACTTGTGACGACGCGACGACCAAAGACGACATCCTATCAATTTCGCTATGTGCATCGCATGCAGTTTAACGACCATGCGGCGCGGTTAGTACTCATGCTGGCCTTTTGTTCGCGTTAATGACTCTCTAAAGCAGAGTGCTCTGACTTCGAACCGTAAGCAGCTCAGTCATCGAGCTTAGCGTTTTTTTTTTACTGACTCCACAGCTCGGCCTTTTCAATTGTCGAGGTAATAATAAATGGCCACAAATGATTCTTCGGAGCCAAGGAAATGCAAAAAAAAAAAACTGCACTGAGTTACTTTTAAGTGGAGGATGTGGTTTCGCACTTTATATACCTCCCCTCCCGATTTGTCATTGAATTAAGAATTTTTTGTTCTTTCTGTGAACAATTCGTTACTTTGTCGAATGACAATGACAAGGCTTTTGTTCTGTGGACGATGGACTGCTTTCTTGATGGAGTCTTTTGTTTTGCATTTAGCCTTGTTGTCGAATTATTTTTGTCTGCTGGATTTGGGGACTGATCTTGAGCATAGTTTTAAGACTGAAAACAAACGTTTGTTGCCTGGGGGGAATTCAATTAATTTACTAAGGGCGTTGGCTTTAGAGTCCGAGTATTACCAGGACCTCATTTAACTCGAGCTATCTCCATTTTCACATAGCAAGTTGGTTGAGTCGCATTCTATACATACTGCGCTGTTGCTCAGTTCTTCATTCTTCATAACCTAGCTATCTTAGTTGATAGAGCTTGATTGAGGGAACACTAGGGCTTTTTCAATAACATTTATATGTCAAGGGTGAGTGTCTTAAACCTTTCTGCAACACTATAATCGGCACGTACCAGTGTTGCTTTAGGCCAGCCAGAACAAATATTCACACTGAGGCAAATCCTGGAAAAGACCAACGAATTTCAAGTCGAAACAATCTTTTCATCGACTTCAAAGATGCTCATGGCGGCGAAGTCTGAATTCGGGATCTCGAACAAACTGATCCTGCTGAGCTGATTGATGCTAAGCAATACACAGTGCAAATGGGTAACAGTTCATCCCAGTTGGAGCAGATAGTACGCAGGGCCGGCGTGAACACGGCAAACACTATGTTCAACAAATCCACCCAAATCCATCAGTCGCTCCCAAAGAGCTGTGCTTGAGGCCTTCACAGCGATTGAAGAACAGGCGAATTTCATGGTCTTGAACTGAATGAGGACAAAACAAAGTAAAAGCCATCAACACACAAAAGAACATCTGTCCACCGCCTTGGATAAAATGTCACTGTTGGTAGCAGCAATTTCGAGGTAGTCAAAGAGTTTACCTGCATTGGAAAAAACATTAATCCAGAAATCCGACGAAAAATTACCCTAGCGAACTCCTGCTACTTCGGTTTGGCCAAACAACTGGGTTCAAAGCTCCTCATTCGAAAAGCGCCTACTATTCAAGACTTTGATTTTAGCAGTTCTATACTACGGCGCCGCGGTTTGCTGGACATAAGTAAAAAAGGGGAAATGATACTAGGCACTGCTGAAAAAAAAATTCTTCGAAGGATTTCCGGTCCCGTATACGACGATGGAGAATGGAGAAGAAAGTTCAACCGCGAACTGTATGAGCTGTACCCACAGCTTGGTACAGCTCATACAGTTCGCGGTTGAACTTTTTGATGTGGATGAGGAGTGGAGGCGAAAAGACGATTACATTGGTTCGGCCACATCGAGCGAATGGACAACAACGCTCCAGCCGAGAAAGTCTTTTCTTCGCATCCTCCAGGTTCGAGATGACAAGGAAGACCGAACTTCGATACAAGCACCAAGTGACTGCGGATATCCGAGCGCTTGGGTTTGGCAACTGGAAAGTGCATGCGAGGGATCGTTCCCAATGGAAAGCTGCTGTGTATTAGGCTGAAATCCCTAATGGATTGGGAGCATGATATGTAAGTAGGCTAGTAGTATGTCAAGAGCACAGTGCGATCATCACGAGAGAGGAGAGATAGATATAGAGGATATGCTGAATACTGCAATGACTTGGGAAGACAGTGTGGTTAAGTGTTCCACATTCGCGTAGTACGGCTAACAAACGAATCTCTATACTTCACAGTTCGACCGAAGTAATGTTCGAGGGTAAACCGATGGTCATTCCTGGAGGCACGGTAATTAGAGTTGAATATCTTGAGGGGATAGCAGCATATTCTATTGAAATTTCGGTAAAAGAGGGCGTGGCATGTGAAATAAGTCGACGTTGAAGCGACGTAAATGACTCAAAGATGGTATAAACACCCATCTCAACGTTAATGCTGTTTATAGTACCTTTGAAGATGAGTTCGCTTTGGCTGACCTTCCAAGAGAAACTGCTAAGGACATTTAAATGATTCTATATTTCTCACATAATGCCCCTGATGTATTGTTGGACAGCTTTAAACATGGTTCTTCCGGGTTACGCTCTTGCTGCAGTTGCTTCTAGTCGGCTTGTTTTACGGATTACTCCGTCTGGTCTTGCGGCTTTCGCTGGCTGGTCTTACGATTGGGACTTTTCGATATGTTTGTTGACTGTTGGTCGTTCTGGTGATTTCCTTCCTGCTGTAACGTGTTCTTGTGACTGATGTTGACTCTGCATGGGTCTTGCTCAACTGACTCGATGCGACTGACTTCTGAGGTTAGTGGAGGGCTTCTCATAATACCTTCCTGGTACACTGTTATTTCCGTCTAACGATGATTTCTAATGCAAGTAGAATCGACCATCGAGTTTTAAATTTTGCTCGATAGTTGTTGCTGTATTTTTACCCCAAGAGTCTTTCCGCTGCGATTCCGCCCTTCAGCGAATAGTCAGCGTATGGCATTCAGCCTGACATCGTCATTCAGCCGGTGGTGGTTATACTTCATTACAACTTTCTTAGAAAGCTCTTTATGAATAGCCCTTATTACTATGTTCTCAATCAATGTTCATTACATTTTGATGAAAGGTAGCAGAGGTACAGTATGAACCTACTTCGCAGATTTGCAATAATTTGTCATTTATGGTCTTATTTCGTTTATGTTTCTAATATTCAAAGAATTGCAATTTACCTAACCCTTCAAACTTCAGTCTCTATTCCTTAACTAGTTTCTAAACATTTCCAAGTTTGTATTCTTCTTTTTTTCAATCTCCAGTCTCCAGACCATATTAGTAGAGAACTACATGCTTCTGTTTAATGCTCAACATTAATATCCATTAGTCTAAGTGTGTGTCCAAAAGATCCATCAACCATAATCTCAGAACGATAATACTAATAACAATCATTAGACATCACCTAACGATCTTACGAGATGCTGGTCCCTTTCCATAAACCCTATTAAGTGGGTTTTCTTTTTCATTCTCAACATTCTTCAAGTGACCATATTATGTCTTATATTCCGAATTCTTAAAGGTGGTCTCGTCTTTTTCGTTTTTCCAGGACTACGCGTCACCGTGTGTGGTTGATGGATATGCACTTCCACGCCACCATACACGCTCTACTCGTTTCTACGAGTAGATTGATTAAAATGGAGTGAAGGAGATTTCTCGAGATATTTCTATCTCCACGAGTTCCAAAGAATCTACAAGAAGGCACGACCCAGCTCCTCAAATCGACTTATGCTCTCGTCTTTTTTTTCAATATCTCATTTTATTACCTTGTTACATGACTCCTCCGAACCCTACCCATATTTTGTTCTATTTTTTATTCCAGGTAATTAATCACTGAGTTCTTGTGTGTCTTGTCTGTCTTCTTTAAGAACCTTAAAGGTTTTTCATATCGAAAGCGTCGCATCACGTTGCCATTTAAACGATATGAATCACTAAACTCTCAGGTTTGTTTGATTTGATGTGGCTGATGTTTCGAATTGGTTTACACTTCCATTTAAATGGGGACAATAAATGAAGAATGCGACGATCAATCATTTGAAAGAGTACAATAATGTCTCTCTATGGAATGAAATGAAGATTGAAAATTTGAAGAGACAAAAGGAAAGAATTTGTCTTTGACTCACTGTTTGGCGAGTTGATACCTTCAGGATGCCATGGTGGCACGTCTTTAATGTCATTTTGGTTTCCAAGTGTCATAAATTGTTTCTTTTTTTTTTAGGCGGTAAATTCCCATTAATTGTGAGACAAATTGCTTTAAGGCTTATCGTCATCATGTGCGTTCATCATCATAGTCGTTGGTGCGTTGAGGAATGGAGTAGGCATTACTCATCGAGGCGATTTAGACATTTTATAGATATGTCATTGTGGTTTTGGTTTTTACGATTTTTATTTCGATAGTAATTTTGGAGGCAGAGTCGATGGGCGAAAACTGTACAATTTCCGTTTATTCCAAAGGCATTTAAACAAGATTTTCTAGGTATGCTTAGGAAACCCAAGAATACGAGTATAATGTCTTATTGTTATTACTTACAATCTGGTAACACTGCATTAAAAATTTTGTTTTTTGTTTTGTTTCCATGTAAGAGCAATATTTTGTTCTCAATGTCAACATACATATTTCCCCAAAAACGAATGCAAGCGATTCCAACCATAATAATAAAAACATGATTGGGGAGAAACTAAGATTGTTTTTCGGACGGAAGTAACTTTTCAAAGGGAACATGAATCGATATGCGATGCGTGTGGAACGGTGCTTAAATGTTTATTAATTTGATAAACATTTAAGCATTTGCACGTATTGTTGTTGAAGGCTAGATCCTTCTTCCTGCCACGGTAATTTGACAAACAGATTGAATTAATTAAGTGTTGCCAGATTGAAAAATTAAGCAAAGGGAAACAATTTCTCTTTGGTGACACGTTTTTAAAAACATTACCTACATAAGAGGTATAAAAGTTGTCTTTAAAAAATGTTTATTCTAACAGCCCGATTCTCCCCATCATCACTGATACCTCATAAGTCATAAGAAGAGGTGAAATTGATTTTGTGACTTTTTCGTATTCTCCCCCAAAGTTACAACTTGTGAGAGTCACAAAAACAATCGAAATTGTGATCTCCTTCAGAGCAGGTCATAACTAGAAAATTATTTGAGATTTGAGATTTTGATTTATGAGTATGAGTGAATATAGTGAATAAAAAGGAAGGAAAGAGTTCACAACTGATAACGATCATTGTTCATCGCCTTTGAATTTACACTACAATAATAAAAGCAACCCCAATACACAATCTCTGTTTGCGTTGCCAATATTGACGAAATCGTATCCTATGTTGCATTGAAACACATATTGCAGTTACAAAGAATCCATTCTGGCAACGCATTTCCATATTCACATTGGCTGTGGTGAGTTTCGTTGTGACTTTTCTTGTGAGGATTATGGGAGAATCCGACAAATGTTATCGAATCACAACAATCCTCACAAGAAATATGTAGTCACAAGGGCTTATGACTTGTGATTCCTCACAAGGGGGAGAATCAGGCTGTAAATGAACATTATTTATCAACTTTAACATCTTCTCTGGAGTTTCTTTGTGACTTAACTCTTCTTAAACTTCCGAACCGATTTTAATGAACTCTTGTGTTTTACATCAACGATTGACCATATTAGCGAGTCCGACAGACGTTGTCGTAAAAATAAGCTAAGAAATGCAACGACTGTTAATAAAAGGTTAAATTAATTTTGACTCAATTCAGGAGTGTTTTAAAAGCATTCAAAAATTACTTGGATTAATAACATAACTTACTAGCGGACCTGGAAAGCGTTGTCCTATGAAATCCTGTAAAGCAGGAGAAGAGCATATCTATGATCAATAGGTAGATGAAATTAAATAAGAAATTAGAATACTAGCGGAACCAACAGACGTTGCTTTGAGAGAAAGCTGAGTTTTCTATACATTCTAAACTTACATAAATAAAATAATAAAGCAGGTGGCCATGGCTCAGAGGATAGTGTAGTTGACTGCCAAGCCAAACGTTGCGGGTTCAAGTCGCAGCTTCGGCAGCAGTCTTTTTTTACAATAATCGCCAGCTTATCTGAGGCCACCTGTGCGATAATATGAGACAATATAAATCTATGTCTCCTCCTCTGTGCCACGTAGGTTTTTGTTATGTATTCTTTCCTTCTATGTGTCTATCTGTCTCTCTCTGTCGTTTGTCTTGTTTCAGTCCCAGCCGATGGCCTCAGTCGCTAGTGCTGCTATGTGTCTGTAGTTCGTATCATTCATGTGCGAAGTACTGTAATGTCAATGTCAATGAAACAATAAAATAAATAGAACCGAAATCTGATAATCTTAAGAAATAAACTAGCTGCCCCGACAACCGTCGTACTACTCTAATTTTTTTTTTCAAATTTTGCATTAGGTATATTCCGTGATTTCGGTGAAAAATTCGCTATCAAGCTTGGAAAAATTCATATAAAAGGCATTGACTTCATTTGTGTTACATGAAAATAATAACTTTGGAGTTTAACTGGAGGCTTTAAGTTGCTGATTGCTAACGAGACGAGGATTGTGGGTTTGGCTAGTTGACAAAAACAGAACACCTTACTACTCTTATACAACAATATTTTCTGTGCTGATCGCTGAACAAATTTTCATTAAAATGTTGTGTATTGTCGAATGACAGTTTTAGACTCCAACAATGCTCTTGAGGAAGTGACGATTGAATTTAACGGTGTGAATTGATAGGAATTAGTTTTTCAATAGCCTGTCGCAAACGCGGTTTTGGTTCTGGTGGGAAAAGACAGCTTAAGGAACACTTAGCCCTACGTAAGTAAATTCTTATACAAAAACTTTAAGGAGTTGAGTTTTTAACTCAAACTGACAGCTTTGAGTTTTGTTTTGAAATAATGTCAAGTTGGAATCACTATTTTAACCTTCCACCATTCGACCATTTTGTCAGCTGACAAGTGATTTATTTTTATTTTATTTTTTATTGTTATTTTTAGTTTTTTACGCAGCAAGTGAATTGGTACACAACAAGATTGCAGTTCATCCCAATTGTCAAAGGCGAATTTGGTAAAGCGATGAAGCTCACTTTCGGTTTTTTTCAGCCGTTTTGTTTGCTGACGTATTCATTAATGTCAGTTAGAACAAAGGCCGTATCTGGTGTGATGATGATCCTCAAATGTATTTTAAGCCACCATTAAATCATGGAATGATTGATGAATACAGAACGTTATAGTCAATGGTGACCGCTAGAGAGCCATGCTTACTGACTTTTTCGTTAATCACTTGAACAACCATGATGTGCAAGAGCTGTGGTTTCAACAAGACGGCCGGCGCATCATGACACACAGGGTTGATTAATTGATTGAAACGTTTGGTAACCGCAGTTTCACGCCGCTATGGGGTTATGTAAAAACGCTAGTCTCCGTCGGTAAGCCCTAAACGATTGAAGGACAACATTTAACGCGTTATTGCCGATATATGTTAGGTTAGGTTATGGGGCTGACAGTTGGTGTCGTTACTGTCACACTTAGATCAATACAGATCCATAGTGGTACCCGTGAGTATTGCTATTCAAGCTCATAAGAAAAACCTACATGTTCAGTTAATCAAGCCATTTAGAGGCATTGACGAAGTTCAGAATGTTAGTACCTGGTGTACTAGAGAGTTCTTCTAAATCCCCGAAGAAATAGTTGCCGAGCAATTTCTTCCTAATCTAATCTTGCTAATTCATCGGCTTTCTCGTTGCCTGGTATATCGCTGTGGCCTGGGACCCAGCAGAGTCTAATGTTGTGCTTCGCGGCAGCATGAAACAAGCTTTGATTTTACCTCAGTTGCAGTTATCGCTTTTATTGCCGCTTGGCTATCAATGTAAAAGGTGATATCAGCTCGTGGTATCGCCATCATTGATAACTTTTTAGCAGCTGTTGGAAGACACTACTGTAGTCTGGAAGCCTAAGCGAGGCAGTTAATTTGAGAGATTCAGAATAGAAGCCTGTCCCTACACCAGTGTCCATCTTAGAGCCATCAGTATAGATAGCTATTGACGACTCACCGGAGTATGGTTTGTTATCTTTCCATTCCTCTCTGCTTGGGATGGCAGCCTGGAATGGTTTATGAAAATCAGGTTCGGGTATTTTATAGTCCGTCGTATTACTATGACCCATAACTTTATAAAGGATCTGAGCATGTCCTATGGAACTACTTTTCCAGACTGTCTGACTAAGTCTCAAAGCACTTTTAGCCGCAGATTCTTGAACAAAGAGATCTAGGGGTATTAAATTCAGTATAACTTCCAGTCCCGAAGTTGGAGTGGATCTCATTGCCCCTGTAATGCCTGTGCACGCAAGTCTTTGAACTGTTGTCTAAGTTTTCAGGTTCATGCTCTTTTCTAAAGCTTTCCACCAAACCAAATTACCATAGGTTAGTATTGGTCTAATTTTATTGCCGAATACATCCATCTGATAATTTTAGGGTTTAGTCCCCAGGTTTTCCCGAAAATTCTACTGCAGGAATAAAGGGCGATCGATGACTTTTTGTATCTATCTTTGGTGTTCAGACCCCAGTTTCGTTTTTTATCTATGGTCACACCGAGATACTTTGCATGATCAGAGATTTTAAGAGGGCAGCCTTCAATTGAAGGTATTTTAAAATCGGGTATTCTGCGTTTGTTAGTAAATAGCACTAGTTCTGTTTAAGCTGGATTGACTGTCAGCCCACAGTTCCTAGTCCATTTACTTACCAACGAGAGGACACATTCGGTTTGTTCACTGATAGTGGGTAGGAACTTGCCAGTCACTTGTAAATTGTAATGCAAGATCATCAGCGTAGGCTATTATTTTTATTTCACTTGATATACGACCACAACTGTTGGAAAAAGTCATCGCATTTTGGACCTCCAGATTAGACTTCTTTCGAATAAAGTAGGTACCTAAAGTTCATGTAAATTTGAAAAAAAATCATCTGTGTTCTATTTCTATGGCTCTAAAAATAACTCCCTTAGTAAGTAACCTTCAATCTTCTAAAGTATTTTTTTCCTCTTTATTCAATCTGTGAATCTCAATCAGTAAGTTTTAAAACTCAAGGTTTTCCATTACAGATTCACCTTTTATTGAAAAATTGAAGAGCCTTCAATCTCTCGCCCCTGGCGTTACATTTAATTTTTTGTTTCTCTTGAAATTTCTTTCTTTGCTTTCATAAATGAAATCATTTGAACTCGGTTCCAAATGGAATCACATTCAAGTGATTTTCCTCGGAAGTAGTTTTCCATTTTCTTTTCTCTCTATCTGCTTTATTTCAATTTGAACATTTTCCCTCAACCGTCAACATGGGGAGTAGATAAATTTCAATCGTATTTTCCGTTTTCTCTATTTACCCATCAAAGATGCACATTAATAGAGAGTATGATGCAGCGCACTATAGGTTTGTGATAGTGGAAGTAAAAAACGTAAATTTCAACTAATAGAAAATTGAAAAGCGGCCTGCGATGACAGTGAAAATTTAAGGTGGCAACGACACATGCGACGAGTTCGAACTATTCACTAGTGACAACTACAGCAAGGTTTCAAGAGATAGTTGCTCTAGCCGGCCACATAGGTAACTGAAACACAGTCGTTTCCTATCGATCATGTCAAAACCAAGGGGATTTTCGTACATTGGGCCAGCAAATTTCAAAACCTTGACAAAATTGGAAATGCATCATATATTTCGCGATAATTGAAAAATGCTAATTGCAATCAAAATTTCCCCTTTACCCCTCTCTCTGTTCAACAGTTTTGTCCAATCTTAATCATTAGTTGTCCTACTGTGCAGGCGGCGTCTATAACTAACGGTCACACCGAGTGGTGGCTGTGGCGCTAATGTTGGAGCAACTGAGATGCAAACAGGAAGAGAAAGTGAAGGCTGATGGTTACACATTGAAAGTGCACAGCCAGACACGTTTATCGCTGTTGTTGTTTGAGGTTTTCCATCGTGATGTGAAATGCATTTTCACATATAGTAAAAGTGAATTATTGTTATGAATGGGGAAAAGTCTGCTTTGTAGATGCTTTTGTATGCCTTTCATTCTTAAGCCCGTTTGAGTAGAGTGAGGGTATGTGAGTGAATTCGCTTTTCTCTAAAGACTCATCAAGTATGTTTCATATTTGAATGGATCATCGCATAATTGGAATATTGGTTTGTGAGCATTTTTGTTTGCTGTAGAGTTAAAATAGAGGCGATGTTATTGAAATGATTTTCAGAAGGAAGGTGTTTAAAATAGAATGACGGAATGATAAGGAAAATGCTTTTTTGGCAATAAACGAATGAATGAAAACGAATGTTTTCACTTAATGTCACTACAAGGAAATGTTTTCCTTCAATCAATGAATTGTACGAGCTGTGTGACATTTTGCCACGTCTTGTTAAAACCATAGCTCTTGTCCAACTGATGAACGAAAAAGTCAGTAATCATGGCTCTATAGAGATCTCGACTGCACCGTTCTGGTCAAGATCGCCACATCAGTAGCGATCTTCTTCTACTTCTTCGTCCCTCGGGAATGGTGTCGAAGGCTTTCCGGGCCAGAGCTTTCCGGCTGTATCACCAAGCCATCGGAGTCGCTAGACCTTGACCCTTCTGGCTATGCCCGTGTCGTTGTACAACCCGTAAAAACCGCTGTTGAATCATTTTCTCCTTTCCCCATCAATTCATAACCAAAATAGCCTGAGGCACACTCATCCGATTTGGCAGAATTCATGCTTCTGCACCATACAGTAGGACTTGGATGATGAGGAAGTTGTACAGTTTTATCTAAGTTGGTAGAAAGCGGGCATTATCACCCAATTGCTTTCTTAGAAAGAGCTACAAGAGAGCTAAGCCCATTTTTAACATCGGCGGCGTACGCGAGAAGTTGAACAGACTTCTCTCTGCCTCTGGTGTTGACGATGGAGCGCATCGCCTTGCCTTAATCCTTTTATGACATTGATTGATGATGCAGCGTGAGTTCTCCATCTTCATTTTGCACGAGCGAACGAGCTTGGTAGGGATACCAAAACTGGACATAGATTTATACAGTTCGTCATACACGGCCTTAAAATCGATGAAAACGTGGTGGGTGTTGATTTGGAGTTTGTAGCTTTTTTCCAGGCTCTGCCGCAAAGTGAGAATTTGGTCGATGGTTGACTTTCCTAGTCTGAAGCCACAATTGATTATGACCAATCAGATTGTTGACGAAAGGCTTCAAACGTTCACTTATTCCGGCAGCAAGCGATGTTAAATAGAGGATCTCCATTCTTCAGGATCGGACAAACAATGCTGAGGTTCCATTCATCGGGCATGCATTCTTCCGGCCATATCTTACAGATTATTTGGTGCAACTTCTATCAAGATCGTCGCCAGCTGCTTGGAACAGCTGGGCAGCTAGACCATCTGCTCCAGCGGCTTTGTTGGATTTCAGCCGTGATATTGCCGTTTTCACTTCTTCTAGGTCGAGTTTACGGAATTGTTGGCTATCATCGTGTACGATAAAAGGCTCCTGTCTGATTCGGGATTCTGTTCGTTGTTGCTGTTGCACAGTCTACAGAACTGGTTTTTCCAAATCCCTAGCATCGACTGCGGTTCTAGAATGATATTCCCTTGTTTATCTCTGCAGGCATCGGTTCTTGCTCGATGACCTTGGGCCAGCTGTTTTTCCTTCCGGCAAATCCTCCGAACTTCATTCCTGCTATTGGCTCCCTCAACATCCTGCATGTGCCGCTTCTAATGCTCCCTCTTTTTTCTACTAAGAAGTCGCGTGCCGTTCCTCTCTCGTCTTTTGCTCGTAGAGTTCATGGGCAGCTCATGTCCTTCTATGTAGCGCAGCTTTATATGCCTCCTGCTTGGCTGCATGCGCCTGCCTACATTCTTCGTCAAACCAGGGGTTTCACTTTGGTGGCTGTGTGAAACCTTGCACATTAGAGGCGGCATCTCTAGCTGTTTTCTGGTAATGTTGCCACTGGTCCTCGATACTTGATGTTGGCGGCATAGGACTCCTTAAGAGGTAACTTGAACCTCGATCGTTGAAAGATCAGGCGATCCTTTGCGATTGTAGCCGTATGATGTCGAATTTCTGGCAGCATTTCCTTGTCTTGGCCGTTGTCGGGATATTCGTTGCACTACCTTGGCTATGACGAGGTCCGAATTAATGTTGGCTCCTTGGAATGTTCGTTGGAGAAGGGCCTTTCATCGATAGCAATGTGATCAATCTGGTTGACGGTTGGTTGACTGGGGGATCTCCCTGTTCCTTTCCAGATGGGGGAACCACGAGCTTGCTTCTACAACATTTCTCCCTGCAGCAAAATCAATAAGCCTGAATCCGTTGTCGGAAGTGGTGTCGTGCAGGCTGTGCTTACCGACTGTCCTCTTAACCCAGCTCTGCGTTTATATCGCCGAGGATTAATTTAATGTCAAAGCTAGTACATTGCTTGAATACGTTTTGTCAAGGAGCTCGTAGAAATCGTCTTTGGTGTCGTCGTTTTTCTCTTCTAAAGGGGTATGTGAGCTAATGTTGCCGAATTTAGCCTTGATTCGGATCGTCGGTCGTCGTGATGCGTTCGCTTACACATTTGAAGCTCAAGACTTTTTGCCTCAGTCTGCTTCCGACGAATCCGCATCCAAAAAACTGATTTTGTTGCTATCGGTAACAATAGCAACAAAACGCTATTATTTTCGAACAATGAAATATCATCAACAGTAATCAAATAATTGAGCCATTATTTCCAAGAGCAAATGCAATCACATGAATATCATCAAAAAGTAATAATGAATAAATGCTCCACTTTCAAAAGTTATCCAATGTCAATGGTATTAAATTATTGTTTTCACAACAAACAACAAAAGCAACAAAAAAACATAAGGAAACAACCAATTTAGTAACAATCCCTTTAATCTCCTTTTCTTTCTCATTATTATTGCAAAATGTGCAAATACATAATTTTCTCTCAAAAAGTTGCAATATCTCAGAAAAACAGCAACATGTTTGTGGTACACCGCTGAAATTAATCCCACTTTTCCCATTCACTCGAGCAATTTACACCACAAAAACAACGCCACAAAAAAACGCACACTCTCACGAGAAACTTCAAACGTAACGTGACGTAGAAGTTATCAAAAAAAAAAATTTTCTTCTCCTCTGCGATCCGAAAAACCGCAACATGCTTTCAGCTGTTTCCTGATGTAAAACAAGTAAAGTAAAAAACATGCGTGAGCCAAAGTGACCAGTGTTGCCAACAAGTCATGATGACTGCGAGGTGTCAAATCAGTCAAAAAGGAAACCCCAATAACTAACAAACACATCGACAAGTTTATTCATAAATCATAAGCATAAAGACGTGCTCAAAATCATGTGCTTTTAGCTGGGTATCTCTCTCTTTCTCTTTTTCTCTTATTTTCTGATCGATAGTTTCTCTGCTCTCTGCATGCACTTTGTTTAGATTTGTTTTCTATTTATTGTTCTTTGTTTTGGTTCGACTTCTTGAATTTTGATTTATTGAAAGCTTCAATGACGCATGCACTGAAAATTGCCGAGCCAACAACAAAACTTAAGTTTTACTTTGAACACACCCCCAAAACAGTTCTTTTTTTGTCCCTTTGTGTGTTCTCTTCAAATGATCACAACGAAGACAGAAAATAGAAGAAACACAGAAGAGAACACACAAACAAAAACTAATCAGGGCACGATAAACGATTGTTCGCCGTTTCTATTGAGATCAAGATCTTTCGCGGGGCTTTTGTTGCATTGTAGTTGTTTTTCTTTTTGTCATTTTTTTTTGTTATTAACTGTTCACTGTATGCACAAAAATATGTTTTTTTTTGTTGTTGTAATAACAGAGGCAACAAGCAATTACTAAATGAGAAAAAAATTGTGCTTGCGCTTGCTGTTCAAAGCGCGTGTTTAAATTGTAGGTACTGGTTTTTTTGTTTTTGTAATTTTTCGTTTAACATTTTTATGCTCAAGTTATGAGTACGACCGACGGACGACGACGAGAGAGACAACCTTGACCTAAAAACCTGCATTTGTTGGTTGTAATTACAAACATATCTACCTACGCTCGATAGCTCGCGGTGCCTTACAGGCAGCAATACAGTGATAAACTGTTTCAGTAGTTTGGTTGTAATAATTTGTTTTGTATGTGATTTCGATATTTTCCTTGTTTCCATTTAAAGCTACTAGGTTGACTTCGGAGTATGGCCAAGATTCACCAGTCAGCCATTTTTTGTTCTTCTGATTTTGTTAAGAAGTAGGTCAGTAAGTAGGTTTGTTGGTCAAATGTAGTTTAGTTGTTTTTGGGTACACGGTTAAATTCAAGAACAACAATTTTGAGACTGTTTGTTTTTAGTTTGAAGACAGAAGATAGAAAACAGAACATTTCCGCAACTAGCCGGAAGCTTGAATCTGTTTCGAGGGTATTGGCGAAATGGAGACATCAAACAAGAAACGATCTTTTGCGACATTAATGAGGAATGAGGTCCAACAATATTGCAAACATACGTAGATATCTGTCTTATTGCCCACTGCACTGTTTTAAAAAATGGGCATTGATAAAAAGGGAACAAGTAGTGGCCCTAATACTGAGCCTTGTGGTACCCGTTTGCAAAAAATATTGAAATTGGTCCGAAAGATGAGAACGTATATACATTTCTTGTTGGGAAATGAAGAATCAAGGAAATTTAGGAGACATTGCGATCAAGTGTTAAAAGCTCCGCATCCGTCAGTTTCTCAGCTCAAAGATCTAGAAGAGTCTCAAGCCAAAAACAACACCCGGCGTTATTTTAAAAGGTCGAAGCAACTAGCTTCTGGTTCCAGAACCGGGACACAGGCTCTTTGTGAAGGAAACCTAGTCAAGCAGCACTTCCAAAAGCGGCTGAATGCGCAAAATGTCGAGCGAGCTAATGATGAAAGAAAAGCAAGACCAGTCCCAGCCCCAGCACAGAAGAGGTAGAAAGAGCCATCCAAAAGCTAAAAAAGAACAAGTCCGCCGGGTCGAATGGCGAAACTCTTTAAATATGGAGGTGTTTTGATGAACCGCATGCACCAAAGTGTGAGTGGAAGAATGCATGTCCACTGACTGGTCGATAAGTTCCATATGCCCCATCTACAAAAAAGGCGATCCTAGGTCATGCAAAAACTACCGTGGCATAGGTATCCCTGTTGTTGCATGTTGCATACAAAATCCTATCCAACGTACTTGTGAGCGTCTTAAACTTTTCTGTAACACAATAATTGGCACGTACCAGTGTGGCTTTAGGCCAGGCAGAACAACGATAGACCAAATATTCACACTGAGGCAGATCCTGGAAATGACCAACGAATTTCGAGTCGAAACCCACCATCTTTTCATCGACTTCAAAGCTGCTTATGATAGCATCCACCGCTAAGAGCTTATGATGGCGATGTCTGAATTCGGGATCCCGAACAAACTGATCCAGCTGTGCCGCATGACGTTAAACAATACGCAGTGCAGTGTGCAAATGGGTAACAGCGTATCCGAGTTATTCCAAACTTGCGCAGGGTTTAGGCATGTTGTCATGTGATTTCTTCTGAAGCAGATAGTGCGCAAGGCAGGTGTGAGCACGGAAAACCCAGCTCCTAGGCTATGCGGACGACATGGACATCATCGGTCGATCCAAGAGAGCTGTGCTTGAGGCCTTCACAGCGATTGAAGAACAGGCAAAACTCGATGGTCTTGAAGTGAATGAGGACAAACAAAGTACATGCTATCAACAAACAAAGCAACATCTGTCCACCGCCAAGGACAAAACGTCACTGTTGGTAGCAGCAATTTCAAGGTAGATAAGGAGTTCAACTACCTTGGAACAAACATCAATCCCACAAACGACACCTTAGTGGAGATCCGAAAAAGAATAACCCTGGCGAACCGCTGCTACTTCGGTTTGGCCAAACAACTGGGTCCAAAACTCCTCACTCGAAAGACAAAGTGTCTGCTATACAAAAGAAAGAAGGTTCCACCTAGAGCTGTACCTAGATGTGGATGTAGTCCAGAAGGCCAAGAAAAGACGGTTACATTGGCTCGGCGACATCGAGCGAATGGACGACAACGCTCCAGAAAAGAAAGTCTTCTCATCCCAGCCTCCAGGTTCGAGACGACAAGGAAGACCGAACCTATGGTACAAAGACCAAGTGACTACGGATACCAGAGCGCTTGGTTTAGGCGACTGGAGAGTGCATGCGAGGGACCGTTCACGATGGAAGGCTGTAGTATTTCAGGCTGAGATCCTACATGGATTGTGAGCCGGATAAGTAAGTAAGTTAAAATCTCGTGGAAAATTATGATGAAAAAGTGAAATGGTTTGATAGCTGATTCCATCAACTGGTGCTGCCAACAAACCTGTAACGCAACTGTGCTGTTCACAAAAACTTTGAAGTGATACCCCGTTTACCATGTAATGAAGCTTGGGTCTGAGGAAAACTCTGAGCGTTCACCTAAAATTACTTAGCTGATTAGATTACTTGAGGGATGACCTATCTCTTATATGAAGTCAGCAATTTACACGATACGCTCGGTAATTAAAGTTGAGCGAATCGACGAAACTCTGACCTAGTTCCGGTTGTTCTCTAACCTGTCTAGCCTTAAAAACGTGAAAATGCTGTCACTCTCATTAAAATGCCAAATTTTCTCGGAAATCAGCTAAATGAGCAATAACATTCGAAAATTGTAAGAAATGTCATAAACTAGTACTTTCGTAGTTTAAATACCTTGAATTCTATTGCCATAAAGTATTGAAAAAGTGTTATTGCGGTCATTACTTTCTGAGATTAATATCTTCCGACATTGTACCCGCTGATCTACGAGAACTAGGTGATCACCAAAGGCTACGGTATGCTTTGGTGGGTGCCAAGAGGGGCCTTGAACTTGGTGATTTACCTACTTGAGTCCCAAAAGGGTACTTGTCCCTGTTGATCAACCACAGGCTGTAGCGGACTTCATAATGTATATGAAGGAATGCAAATCAGCTTACAAGATGATTTCTTCTGTTGATATCCCAATAAATCCCAAGGGTTTAAGAGTCTCTGGATATTTCTGACAACCACTCAAATCTAATCTACATAACTTTGACGAAAGCAGAAGTATGGAGGATATACATATTTCGAAACTCCAAAAATACGGCAACGATTCTTGAAATGTCAGAGAAATATAAACTTGTACAAGATCCATATATCAACCTCACAATCTAAAGATAGCCGAACCTCATTGCTGTGCGCCACTACCGATGACCCAATGTCGCTCCTGGCAATCTCCTAGACTCCTGGTACCGCTAAATGAAATAAAAAGTACAGACTGTCCACCGGAGAAATCCGAAGCATTTGGTGAGACCTTGAACAAATGAACACCCACCAGTGCAGTGTCAGGCAAATCAACAAGCGGTAAATATTGCAACGGACAACAAAAACAACAAGAGAAGAATTCTGCAACTCATCAACACAAGGATCTCGAGGAGTTCCAAGAGCTTTTGATGGCAAATCCTGTTTATTTGTTTACAAATTTCCCTCAACACTCAAAGGGAGAGCTAGGTTAGGTTAGGTTAAGGGGCTGACAGTTAATCTCGTTACTGTCACACTTAGATCAATGGAGATCCATTGTGATACCCGTGAGTATTGCTACTCAAGCTAAAAAGAAAAACCTTTGTGTTCAGTTAATCAAGCCATTTAGAGGCTTTGACAAAGTTCAGAATGTTAGTACCTAGTGTACTAGAGAGTTGCCGAGCAATTTCTTTCTTTGGTGGGAGAGTGCGGGACAGTGACACAGAAAGTGCGAAGTGCCTTCATGCTCCTCCTCGTCACCGCATCCTCTGCATGGATCATCTGAACTGATTCTCATCTTTTTCATGTGATAACCTAACAGATTATGTCCAGTAATTATGCTTTCAAGAGATCGAAGTGATCCCTTGTGTAGCTGCATAATTCTTTCCGTCCTTTGTTTGTTAAAACAGGGCCAGATCTTTCTTGTAGTTTCGCAGATGTCAAGAAGGTTCCACCTTTCATCGGCCTCGATACTTATTCTTTTTTAAATTTCCTGTTTTAAATAACATGTAGGATTGTTAACTAGCTGAGCTTGGCTTACGTCAAGCGTTGACCCTAATCTTGCTAATTCATCGGCATTCTCGTTGCCTGGTATATCGCTGTGGCCTGGGACCCAGCAGAGTCTAATGTTGTGCTGTGCGGCAAGAACCTTAAGCTCTTCGCGGCAGCATGAAACAAGCTTTGATTTTACCTCAGTTGCAGTAATCGCTTTTATTGCCGCTTGGCTATCAATGTAAAAGGTGATATCAGCCCGTGGTATCCACATCATTAATACCTGTTTAGCAGCTGTTGTCACTGCTAGGACCTCCGCTTGGAAGACACTACTGTAGTCTGGAAGCCTAAGCGAGGCGGTTAACTTGAGAGATTCAGAATAGAAGTCTGCCCCTACACCAGTGTCCATCTTAGAGCCATCAGTATAGATAGCTATTGACGACTCACTGGAGTATGTATGTTATCTTTCCATTCCTCTCTGCTTGGGATGGCAGGATAGTCTGTGTATTACTATGACCCATAACTTTATGAAGGATCTGAGCATGTCCTATGGAATTGTTTTTCCAGACTTAAGTTTGACTAAGTTTCAGGGCACTTTTGGCCGCAGATTCTTGAACAAAGAGGTCTAGGGGTATTAGATTGAGTATAAAGCAAGAGCTAAGATTTACCTTCGTGCTCATGCCTTATTTATTCATCGACCTTTAAAGAACCCATTTCAACTTTTTTGAATTAAAACACATCTATTGGATGCCAAAATGAACAAAAGCGACCCAAAAAATGCCCTCAACTAGGTAATTATGTAAGACCATTTGAGGTCTCGATTTCAATTGAACAAACATGACCCAACTCCGTCAAACCAAACAATTTCAATTTGAATACCAATCAATTCATTTTAAATGCAATCTCAATCACCTTTTGTTGTCTGAATTGCGTGTAATACCAATATTTGAAGTTTGTTTAAATTTTGTTTGTTCAAAAATAATACCCAATGCCAAAATGTAAAACTTTTCTCCAACCAACAACAATGCAAGACAAAAAAGCCTATAACTGTATAACAAACTGTTATTAATATTATCTGGTCAGTATATTCAACACAAACAAACAAACAAACAAAAAATATCTTTTCGATCAAGAAGGGCCCTCAAGCGGGCCAAAAAATGACACACTACAACACCAACAAAAATTCCGACAAGTAGGTCACATATTTTGTTAAATCCGATACTCTCGGATAGGTACTTAATGTTCGTTGTCGTTGGTGTTGTTGTTGTTGGTTCTTTTTCTTTCGTTGTTGCGTGAACTTAAATGTCAGACGGTTATGTAGCACTTGTATGTCACACAGTGCGAATCGATTAATTAGGTTCAATTGCATAATGTTCTTTAAGGTTTTAATTTTTCGGCAACAATCCTAAAGGGCAAAACAGATGTGCAGAATTGCTGCGCAGCAAAATTAAAAATACACAGGCTCTTATGGGAGTAAATTCTGCATGCAGAACAGCGCTGCGTGATGTCTCTATTTCTAAATTTTCTGCCTAGTTTCATTGCAGCCATCATTAAAAAACTAAATTTTCCAAATAATTGCTAGCTGGCAATGCTTATATTGACACAATATTGACACTGTTGACAGTGTGTATTATTTCAAATTGTCAGTTTTGAAATTCAAATAAGCAAAATAATAGGAATTCGTTTTTATTGTCGGAGATGACCAGGAACATTCGCCATCTATCTACAACCCTGATATTCGGACATTTTTTAGTTCCTTGACTTGAAGAAGAACACCGGAAAGCAGGAAACTCGCGCACGTAATCTTTTCTAGCCCTACGGATTCTGATTTGTTCATGAAACGTGTCGAGGCCAACGGAGATTGGTTGCTCATGCATCCGCACAAATGTCCCGGATTGCACGAAGTCTGGGAGAAAATTTCGAAGCTTTACACTCGCTACGCGAAGGAGGGTCGCGCTAATCGAATAATCAAAACTCAAGTCTTTGGTTTGCCAAAGAAGTTACCAAGTGTTTTTGGCCGAAGGATGGCTATATATTGAAGTTCAAAATGTTTTTTTTTGTGTTTAATGGAGCGTAGGATTTAAACCAGTTTTGGTTGAAAAAAAAAGTGAAAGTGAAGAGATATTTTTGAGAAAGTCTTAATAAAGAATTTCACATGCAAAACTATTGTGGGTGATTAAAATATTGGTACAGCAATAGCAAATGGCAATGTTTTTCTAACAATCGATAACACTTATGAAAATTTTCCTTGGGTATTAGTGTGATTAGAATTAAAAAAAGAGTGGCGCGACAGCTCTTGAAAAGCCAAGGCCCAAGTGACTCTTGGAAGTTTTGTTAGTTCTTCGCAAGGGGCAGGCCCGTGAAAGATGAAATAAAAACTATGGGCAGGAGTAGGACTTTAACCGACAACGTTCTGCTAAGCAGCCAAAGCACCTAACTAGTAAGCCACGGACGGACAGTACTCGAAGAGCATACCTATTAAAAATGAATAAAAAAAATTCCTTGACGGTTTTCAAATTTTTTTAAATACAAAACAACTAAATCAATAAAATTTTGGCAGGTGTCGTTTTTGTCTTGACAGAACTTGGCAGAGTTTCTGCACGTGTGTTTTGCTTGAAGCGCTGCATGCAGCGCTGCGTGCAGAAATTCTGCACATCTGTTTTGAGCATAAGACGATTTTAATTTTGTCTTTAATTTCTGTTTCCAGAGACAATAGGGACAATTCTAATAGATCTTCCATAGAAATGGTAGAAGAATTTCTTTATCAATTTCGATACAGCTAATACAACGGGAGATCCTCTAAACTGCGCCAACTACAGAGGAATCAGTCTACTTAACATCGCCTACAAGATCCTCTCTACCGTAATATGTGAACCTCTGAAGCCTTTCGTCAACAATCTGATTGGTCCTTATCATTGTGGCTTCAGGCCAGGAAAGTCAACCATCGACCAAATTTTCACGTTGCGGCAGATCCTGGAAAAAATCTATGAACTCCAGATCGATACCCACCACCTCTTCATCGATTTTAAGGCCGCGTATGACAGCATCTACAGAGACGAACTGTATAAAGTTATATCTAGTTTGGGCATCCCTGCCAAGCTCGTTCGCTTGTGCAAATGACGTGCGATTTCTTTAACATCGTTCTTGAGAAGATAGTGCAAAACTCCAACGTCAACACCAGAGACACTATCTTCCAAAAATCTTTCCAACTTCTCGCGTACGCCGATGATATTGATATAAGGGGAAGAACACAGCGTGATGTCAATGGCATCTTTGAGAGAATTGAGACAGAAGCGGCAAAAATGGGTTTAGCGGAAAATGAGGGAAAAACGAAGTATATGCTGTCTTCGAGAATGGACACCCAAAACCCATGGCTCGGACAGAACGTCACAATAGATGCATACAACTTCGAGGTAGTGGAGGAGTTTGTCTACCTAGGCTCCCCTATTAACATGGGCAATCACACCAACGCCCAGATAAGACGAAGAATTACTCTTGCTAATCGCTGTTTCTTCGGGCTAAGAAAGCAATTGAGTGGAAAAGCCCTCTCTCGTTCAACTAAGGAAAAACTGTACAACGCCCTCATCATCCCTGCCTTGCTGTTTGGACCTTGACAAAATCGGATGAATGTGCCTTAGGCTGTTTCGAGAGGAAAGTTCTTCGGGTCATCTTTGGCCCCGTGGGCATTGATGGGGAATGGAGAAGAAGATACAACAGCGAACTTTACGGTTTGTATATGGAAGTGGACCTAGCCAGAAGGGTCAAGGTCCAGAGACTCAGATGGCTCGGTTATTTAGATCGCATGGACATCAATGCTCCGGCCCGGAAAGCCTTCGACACTATTCCCGAGAGAAGGAGAGGAAGACCGCGCTTCAGGTGGCGCACACAAGTGGAAGAGGACCTCAATCAACTTGGAGGTGCAAAACTGGAGACAGCTAGCTAGGGACCGAGCTGGCTGGCGGAGACTGTTGTTTCAGGCCCAAGTCCACACCGGACTGTAGCGCCACCTTAAGTAAGATACAACGGTAGCTACCCCCCTGATTGTTCGAATACAAAATAGAATAGTTGAGGTTTGATCACGAGGAAAAAGGTTAAACTTGACACATGAGTTAATTTTAATTTAAAATGTCTTAGCTTCTGCCGTGCAATGGACTGGTAAAGGTCATTGGTTGTATTTTGATTGACGGAAGAAATTTGAAATTTGAAAGTGCCATTTTGACCGGAAAAAAGGACTAATCTTTTGATTTAAGGCGGTAAATTTTATCCCTTGACACTTGATCATGCATTCAGAAAAAATGTCACTTTGAAAACATCGCAAAGTGGCGAAGAAAATTGAAAAAGTTTAAGTTAAACACAATTGACGTGGGAAGAGTAACAAAGCAACCCTTTACCTCAAGTCGTACCTTGAGTTTGATTGGGACTTCTATTAAGGACGATACCAAACCAATCCACTTGAGATCCGTCCAGTGGATCCAAATAAAATCACTGTTTGGTTTGGATTTTGGGCTGGCACCGAGTGTCATGGGAGAAAGATATTGGCCAGGTCATTACCACCAACGGCCAGCGCCAGTTATTATTAAATTTTTCTCTAAATAGGATGATATGGGCGCCAACGAAATCTGGATTGAACAGAAGACAGCAGTGCCACTTGCCACATGACTGATGCCACATTGAATACTCCACGAGCGATTAGACGTGATTTTAGTGCCTTTAACCATTTTGGTGCCGAAAACGAAATATAAATGATAACAACATGAAGTGTAGAGAACCTGTGTCAATATAACTTATGGCATGATGATGTTTATACCCGCAAGCACGTGCAGGTATATAGAAACATTCAAAGCGACGCTGCGGAGGTAGAACCTAAGAGTTCATCGTCCATCGCACTGGGAAGAACTTTTTCAAGGGAGTCATAAGTCGCCATATCGGTTAAACTTCTGACGTTAGAGGAAGAATGTGCCGCAACAGAAGAAGACCCATCCAAAGATAGGAAGGTGATAGGGGCACTGGGACCCCAACGTCTTGCGACAAAGCTTTTGATTGGGGTTTTGGAGGCTCGAACGAAGAGTCTACTTTATCTTTTTTGTAGATACGGAGCGTAATCGTTTCAAACCCATATCTTATCACTCCTGTTTCGCGGCAGAAAAGCCGCAGAGTTCTTATCGAAAACGATAATCGCACTTCGATAAAGGCTCTTTGGCCTCTCCAGTTTCCCGATCTTCCATTCGTGACAAGAAAGGTCCGGGTTGCTAAGCCTGATCATCTCATGGAAATCTTTTAAACATGAGGGTTCCATTGGGATCAATGCACGAGCCCGGGGCAAGGAATGTCTTGCGCCTGGCAAAATATCACCCAGCATGGTGACAGCAAGCATATCTAGAGCACGCGAACGTTGACCGTTTAAAACGATGAGTTTGACATGACCTTGATGTCAACACCCATCGGTGGACCTGGATGCTTTTGCGTGACTTTGAGAAAGCCAGTCGAGAGCTTCAGTTCCACCATCTGCCAAAGGAAATCGTGCCAGCGGTATTACTCCTGGACTCTTCCAGGGACGTTTGTCGCTTTCACGTGGAGTTGCAGCTTGTCTTCGTATTTTTGTGCTTTTAGCCCACTCAATCCTACCATTATGGCTAGGATTACTTCCATCCCCCAAGGGTGCACCACAAGATTTCAGTATTCTTAGCGCAAAACGACGCTGTTTGTACAAGCTCCTAGATTGGTTGGTAGTATTCGCAGTGGCAGCAGGGTCATTATTCACAGCGCTACTAACACCAGGAAGGCTTCCTCTAGGAGCTGCCTGGAGAGGTTTACTCTCGTTAGTAGCGGAAGGGTCATTGTCCATAATCCTTCCACTACCGAACATAGAAGGCGCTACCGTCTCAGATACAGCCTGCACCGCACTAGAGGAGGAGCCACGGCTTGCCACAATCCCTTCTCTAGTGCTTGGCAAGGGAGGGTAAACGCAGTCCACTTTGCCGCCGAGCTGCTGCCGGTCTAGATAGGGTACCGGTCTAAATATTGAGGCATGTGTCCTATAAAAATCACCAAAAAGCCTGCCGTACTATGTGAATGCCTTAAGTTATTAGAAAACAACTTGGTCGTAGAGGTATATAGCTTCTTAAACATTTAATGTTGTTAAATGAGGCCGTGTTCAGACCCGAACTGAGGGGCAATTTTGAGTAGGCATAAGAAACTTTCGCTCATGATACAAAACATCAAAATTGACTTAGAGCCAATTTATTGACTCTCCATTAACTTTAAAATCGACATTAAAAAAGGAAAATTTTAAATTAAACGCAAAATTGTTTTATTGAGTCTCTTTTAACGATTTTTTTGACACTTGCTTTCATTAACTAATGGGACATTAAATTTAAAAGTGTTTTTAGTTAAAATGCCAAATTCGGCTTTTTAATAGGGATATTTAGAACTAATGGAGCTTTTAAAGAAGGTTTCTATTTATTCACTCTCCGTTAGCGCTAATTGTCAATTTTTATTTCATTTATTAATTGCTTGAAAATGTCTGCGTGAGTAGAAGTAGTTAAGAATATTTGTTGGATTTGAGTGAAAGTCCTTCAACAGAATGAAGAAAATACTGAATGATGGCTAGGCAAGGTTGAATATGGGATAATAAAGACTTTTTTCCAAAGGTTTCGGCTAGTGAAAACCAGTGTGGTGAGAGTACTTGGGATCATTCTATACGATTTGGAATACTCTCTGCAAAGGTAAGGTAGGTAGAAATGGCTGCCCCACTTCCGTGTAGGACACAATTAGCGCTGAGTGCGCCGTTTTGATCTGCAAAGGTAAAGAAATATGAAAGAATGAATAGTATAGCTCAACTTGACGTATCTTCTAGGTCACGGTGTACAACACCGATTGCTCAGTTAGTAATTTAATTACGTTTTTTTTGCTTTTTGGTCTATGCCAATTTATATTGCCGATTTTGCTGGTGTTAGTACTTCGTCAATATTCGTCAAAAATCCAATATTTGTAATACCCAAAGTTTCTTGGCCCATTGTCAAAACTAGATCTAGATTAATTCGCACGCCCGAAACTATTTTCGAAATGACTGCAGCTAGTGGGCACTGAACAGTATTTCTTGAACCATCGGAGCTATTGACTACACTTACTTCAATGTATGCAGGTGGGCTTAGAATTTCGCCTACAGAAAAGGATGGTACCCTTTAAACGTGCATGAAATGTATTCAGCCCGGTGCATCACATGACCAATCTTTTTTCAATAATTTATCAAATTAAAAGGAAACTAGAACGCGTTACATACGGAGACATCATTCATTCATTAGAGACTCAAGTTGTTCTATTAAAATATTGTGGTAAAAGTTAAGTCAATTCGCCTTTATAATCAATGTGAAGTACTAGTAACTAATCTAACTAGTCGTTTCAATTATTCACTTCAAATTGAAGTTAAATTAAAATAATTCTTCAAACTGTTTTGACATTTCACTTTAAATATTTCAAAAACAAACAAATATCCTTGGGATATTTTTAAAAGGCTGTCATATTTAAATTTATCATTAGAAGTCGGGTTTTTAACTAATAGGGGTTGAATAAAAAGAAATTTTAACTGAGGAATCGTAATGGAGGCAGTAATTAAAAGCGATTTTAACTAAGAGCGTATTATTTCAAATTTAATTGAGTGTCAATAAATTGGCCCTTAAACTCATTTTACTTCGTTTACTAAAAACCCAATTTGTAAAAAAAAATGTAACCCTCAATTAAGCACACTAAACCCTTGTATGCAACTTATTTCAATTAGAGTCTAATCGAGTGGAGTGTACTGTAGATTGAAAGCAAACAAACAAACCAACCAACCAAAACATTGAATGCGTGTGTGCCCGCGCTTTCCTCACGCACCAAACAAGCAACACTCGAACTCGAACTCTCGAGTAAAAGTGGATTTGTTGTTGTAAATTAAATTTTTCGAAATCTGACAGCCGAAAAGTAGGCTGAATTTAGGAGTGCGTAACGACACCACACAGACAAACAAATGGCCGCCATTACAGCGACTACGCACTGCCGCCATTATAGTGAAATCTGTCAATATTAACTTTCACACGACTGTTAACCAATCTACCTGAATGGGAGACTAGAGACTTTTAGACCCATCGCTGAAGATGATCTCTCCAAAACGGTTTAAATCTCGTTAAAGATCTAATGGCGGTAGTTCCCGTTTGTTTGACATCGTCATGCGTCATAGAGAAAAGCTGTTTATTTGACTTTACTCTGTCACAATGTGACAGTTCATAGAACAGGCACAGCTGCGCGGCGGCGGCGGTGGCGGCGCATTGTAGTAAACCTTTCAACTACCTCATTTGCGATAAGATGCGCTGCGCTGCGCATTGTGCGTTGCGTATCGTATCATCAAACAAAATGAAACAAAAGAAGCTCTGTTTACACGAAAATTGGTTTGGTAATTTGTTCCACTTCCAATTTAAGGGCTCTTTACACTTTCCATTAACCGTGTTTGCCGTGCAATGTGGCAATACCTCTTTGGAGTTACAAGACAAAGCCATTAAATCATAATTATTTAACAGTTTTTGTAACTTCCTCTTGAAAGGTGCGTATTCTGTGTGAGTATACCTGGGTCGTGTCGGAAGCGACGCGACAACCGACCGACGCGACGCACGCAAGCAATGGCCAGACCCAAAAGAGAAACTAGCTCTTTGTCAGTTTGTTTCGGATTCGGGTGACCTTCTCGAAATGAGGTGACCTCATTTCCGATCGGTGCGCGGCGTCGTCGTTGGTCGCGCAGCTTGATGGTCTTATTTATTGCTGGCGAAGTCTCGAGACTGAGAGTGACATCACGGCACCCATGCTTCGGTTATGTAGAGTAGATTTCGAAAGCTTCGTGTCACCTTCACGATGCGAAAGTCTGGAAAATCGCAAATGACACTCAAGTGTCGAATAAAAGGGTTCACACATCACTCACTTGACCATTCACCAATCAAACATTACGCGTCCGCCAAGCAGCTTGGAATAAAGTTTAACCTTTTGGCTTGAATGCGATTGGGACTTGATTTTGACCCAGATCCCGCGCTATGTCGAACATGTGTTTATTGTCTTTTGCTCGAGCAGCAATAAACAACAAACGTCGCCTTTCCCGCTCTCTCTCTCTTACTATTGGCACACCTAAATTTTCCAATTAATTACACCGATTTTTTTTATTTTGTGCCCGTCCGCGAATGTCAGCATAAGCTCGTAATCGGCATTGCTAGTGCCTCTGAACGCCTGCACTATGGAGAATCATTGTTTGATGAGTTTTTTGTTTAACGATATTTTTTATGAATTGTAATTAGTCTGACATTGATAGCGTAGAGCTTGGATCTTGAGTGGCAGTTAATGTGTTGGGGGGTCATTTTTGAAGCGTGAAGTTTGCCAAGGATTAAGCGAGAACTGATTTTTTTTTTCATTGATCGACTTGCAGCAACTAAACGATTCAGATTTAAGTGCTTCTGATGTAGGTCACCAGAGGAGTGGGTTGATTTTTATTTCTTCTTCAATTTTTAATCAAATAGGAATTGATTGTACAAAAAAAGCGATATCTGGGACAAGTGATTAATGAGCGTCAATTCATGGAGTTTATAATGCGGAAGTTTTTTTTTAAGGAATTTATGTAAAACATTATTATTTTTACAAGGGGCAGTTACCTGTTTTGAATTATTTGAATTTTGAATGTGGAAAACATACCTGCAATGAAAAATAAAAGAAATGTTTATAGTTTTACATTGTTATGGCAACTTTTGATATTATTTTAAAGACCAATACTTAAATAATTAAATAATTTGTTGGTTTCCCAGAAACTTATGGACCGATTTTGATAAATTTTTTCAGCAAATGCTTATCATGGGTGTTTTGAAGATGTATAGAACTTTGAAATGGAATAAAAAAGATGATTTTTTTTAAAATGGACATGAAATGTACTTTATTCAAAAGACTATTCTACCAAGGTCTCGAAATTCGAGTTCGCTGATTCTTCTTTTATTCAAAAGAGATGAAAACATCGTAACAAATGTCCTACTTTGTCAATCTAACAAGATGTTATGTCAAAAAAAAAACAAGAGTTGCAGTATGAATTATAAAAAAATACTAGCCGACTAGCAGAGTTGGTAATACTCAGCTGCTTTAATTGGAACCTCAGTTTACTCCAGAAGTCGTCCACCCCACGAGATCGCCAAGGGACACAAAAATCGATGGGAACGGTAGAAGACTGATCGAATTGATTGATTGAACTGAAGAACCAAGAGTGACCCGAACGGCCATTTCGCATTCATTAGGGGTACGTCCTGCTCAACCATTGATTACTGTCTCTTCCAAGGGAAATGGTTACAATATGTAGAGGACTTAAAGGTAGAAGAACTGGTTTTCTCAGAGCACCTCCCATTGTCCGTCAAATGTGTCAACCAACTCAACACAAATCGTGGCGCAGATATCCTAGTGAAACGCATAACGGAGGCAGCTCATACCTTTCAACAAAAAGAAAAACTTGGAAAGATCCCTGGTTCGACGCGGACTGCGAAAATGCTAGGAAAAAATCTTTCGGATTTCTGAGACTCCTGAGAACCACTAATTCAGATTTGGCGAAAAGATTGTATCAGGAAGCAAATAAAGCACACAAAAGGATGTATAAGGAAAAGCAACATTACTACACTCAGCAGCTTATACGAAAATTATTTATCAGAGGTTAGAGACAGCAGGTCTTTTTGGAGTCTCGCCCGATCACTAAATGAAGTTCCTTTTGCAAGAAAATCTTCTCAACTCAAGGACAAATCCAAACGCCAAACCCTTACATAGAAAATGAAAGCCTGGACCAAAATTTTTCTACGCAAGAAGTCATCGAGGTAATACGTAGATGCATGCAAATACAACAAGGCACCAGGTGAGGACCGAGTCCCATATGAATTTTTCATAAACGCCACCGAAAACTTTTTTGAAAAAGTAACGACTGCTTTGAACTATATATTTAACGACACGGTGTCATTCCCGAAAATTTCCGCAACACCATCATTATCCCTTTATTCAAAAAAGGTGACGTAAATGACCCTAGTAACTATCGAGGTATATCGTTTATCAACACCATAACGAAAATCTACACCGAAGTTATTCTTGACCGACTTTTGAACTGGACACAACAAAATAAACTACTCAGCGAGTACCAAGCAGGCTTCAGGAAAGAATACTCTACTGTTGATCATATTTTCTCCTTAACGTGCATTGCTAGATCCTATCTTGACAAGAGAAAGAAGTTGTACGCATTTTTCGTTGATTTCAAAGCGGCTTTTGACTCAATCGATAGAGACGCTCTTTTTTACAAGCTTAGCTGCCTTGGAATCTCCCATAAAATGTTGACAGTACTAAGACGGCTCTATGAAAACAATATGACAGCGATATGGAACGGTAATGGGTCCAATTGGTTTAAAATATCGACTGGAGTCAAGCAAGGATGCCTTCTAAGTCCACTTCTGTTCTCTCTTTTCTTAGATGACATTACAACGGCTCTTCCCGGAGGAATAATGTTTGCTGGTATCAACATCAAAGCGCTTATGTATGCGGACGATATTCACCCCTATCACAGGCCCCGACGTAATAGATTCGTACTACGAATCCCGAAAATAAATATCATAGATCCCGTCGTAATAAAATCATTTGCTACGAAATTCGGAGTTCGTGAAATTGATATCACAAGCCCCGAACGAGTAGGAAGTTTGATAGTTTTTTCTACGAACAGTTTTTTTGATCGGAGCTACATAAATTCAGATTCAAATGGACGTAACAATTCAACCTTTTGATTCGATTGCATAAAAAATGAACACCTATGTTATTTTTAAATCCAAGGTTATCGTGAAAAACTAACAAGACGCAATACGAAAGGTTAATAGAGGTATCCGGCATCATCTATAATGCAATGTTTTGTAAGCATATACATGCATATATAATAATGCAACCCAGTGTTTCTTTTACCTTCCCGATATCTTTTCGAGGAATAGCGAGTTAAGTGTCCGACATTCTGGTCCCTATTAAGCTTCATTTTTATCATTTTATCTGGTTCGTGGCAGTACCCTACGAAGAAATTGAAAAACTTAGCCTTAATTCGAAAAAAACACCACCAATGTAATAAGCCTAAGCGTTCAACCTCAAAAACGGGCAACAGTTATTATCAATATGGCGTTTTTCGTCAAGACGGCTTCGAAGCTGAAGTGCTTTGACTAAACACCAATGTCAGCCTCACATTCCAATACAGCCATCCCCCATCCCCATCACATTTTCGTTTGTACGACCACAGGGACAAAGATTTTTTTTATCTCTTCACAGGGAGGGACCTTGAACACTAACTACACAGTCTCACGAATTTCTGCTTTTTCCACAAGCTGTATCAGCAGAAAAGCAGCTTCAATTAGGACAACACTTCTTTTAAAAATAGCGGTCGATTCATTGGACATAATTTTCGATGACTCGAGCAGTCATACATATCTCTTTGGCTCTGAGCTCTTCCAAAGTGGCGTCAGTTTGTTGCAAGAATCATTCGACCTAACATAGCTTCAAAGACAAATGGTCTGATCAAATGGCCCATTTCTCTCTTTAAGTTATCGATTGTAATTATGTCGGTGAGCTCTGTGGCTTGTGGCGAAATTCTGTTCTGTTGAAACCACATGTAGTCCAATAGCAATTGTTGTTAAGTCCATATTTAAAAAAAATGACAACTTTCATATTTCACATTCACAACGTAGAAATTTAATTTATGTTTTGAATTTCATATTTTGAAGTACGTCAGATGATTCCGAAATTCGGAATATTGATTTGTGTGTGGCAATGCCTATATTTATTTCGTTCGGGCCTTATGATTATTATTTGTTCGTATTCGTAGCGGAGCTTTTCGTTCGGAACTTTGCTACGAGGAACTCTGTGATAGGGGTGATTGTAATTTTAGCGGAATCACCTCAAATGCTGCAAATGATGATAAATAAGCTTAAGATATAATGCGATCTCTGGAACCTCACAGTCAATACCGACAAATCAAAAATTTTGATATTCCGAAATGAATCTGGTAGATACGCCAAAGAAGAGAGATGGACCTGGAATAATAGGTCTGTTTAATGAATCTGTTCCGCACAGAAAAGTACAGAAAAGATCCAAAAAGTACACGTTTATGTGTTCCATGAGTAAAAACCTTGCCCCAATCTGTTCTACAATCTGTCATTTTGTGTTCCATGAAGTTGTCCATCTCAGTTTAGTACACATTTTTCTGCCCCTACTTTTTTGATGGTGTAGCTTGGTGAAAACTATAAAATGTCAAAATTTCAAATGCCAAATTATTTAAATTTTTTCCAATCAAGCAATTTATTCGAAATTATCTCGATTGATGAGTTTTCCGAGGAAGTAAAAATATTACTACAATACTTCCAAGTAATAATTTCTCGCAAAAATCTAATAAGAATTTTATTTCCAACAGATGAAAATTTTATTCAGTTTGATTTGACTTGGAATATTTATTTAACAGCTGATTTTATTCTGTCAAAAAGATTAAACAGGGAGCTGATCTTTTCTGTTCTTACTTGCTCTGACAGTTTTCATTTACTTGTGCTGTTCTGTGCTGTTCTGATCTGGATTTTCTTCATTAAACAGTCCTAATGTTGCACTTTATTTGGTTAAGGAGTATAAAGCTAAGTATACACGATTGGAAGATCTTCCAATATTGGCAGATTTTTCAAAACAAATTTTCACCAATTTTCTTTCAATCATATAAACACCCAATTTTTTGTCTCAAAACTGACAGAAAAAAAATTGAAAGCCAATTTTCTATCAACAAATTGGCATACTTCTTCCAATCGTGTGAACGTTTGTAAACAAACAATTTTGCGAATTTTGAAAAAATTGGACGTTTGTCGACTAATTGGGCATTGGATAAAATTCTATCCAAAAACTTCGTTCAGTTTTTAATTGGAAGACAATTTTTCAACAAGAATGGATGAAATGGTAAAGAATTGCTCAAAATAGGAAAGAAGATGAGAAGGATTGGGCGCATGTAGTTATTTTACAGCTTTTTCGGGAGATCAAGACTGAGTGATGTTTTTAAGAGTAGGTTGTGCAGAGTATAAAAACACAGTTTGGCTTGACGTAGGTTGGGGACGTCATCAACGAATGTAAGGCCAAATGGGCCACGGAACAATCGACAATGTTTTGATCTCTTGCAAGTTTTCCAAGCCTATGTTGTTCTTAGAAAAAACAGCTAGCTTCTGCAGTCGACCGAATCAACAAACTGTTAACTTTGTTTGTTTGGCTTTTTACTAATTTTTAAAGTCGTGTAAGATCGGTCTTTTCTTAAAAAATTGGGCGGACAAGACACAACATGTTTTTCAACAAAGGGAGAAAATGACCCAGAAGTGTTGCATTTTGAACACCTTAATCTTCATTGAAGGAAAAACATGTTATAAGAGAAATATCGGTAGAATTGATGGACAAAATATGCACCGACTGAATTTTTGAAGAGTAGATATTTTGCATCTGAGTTAATTGCAATTCCAAAGCAATTAGTTAGGTCTGGACTTAGAGATTTCATCTTCATTATTCATTTAAATATCTTTATTTTTTTCAACTCAATCGAAAAAGTATGATTTCAATGTTCTTTGCATATCGTTGCCCTCAAATTGTGTTTCATATTTTCTATCATTTGTCAAAAAAAATTGTCTTCCAATGAGTCTACCAATTTTTTGTTCTCTTAAGCCTTCCAATCGTCTAAACAGGCAATATTTAATTGGATGACAAAAAATTGTCGACAACTAACAGCCAATTTTCTTCCAATAAATTGATTAATTTTTGGATAAAATTTTCCAACCGTATAAACAGAAAATTTTGATTTGATAGAAAATTGGCGATTGAAAGCTCATTGGTTGCTGTTGGAAGACATTTGGCATTTCGGCCAATATTGGAAGATCTTCCAATCGTGTATACATAGCTTAAGAACCTTGGGGCTATAATTACAGCCAATATTTCATTCAAGAAGCACCTGCAGGCAAAACTAGTCGAATCGAAACAAGCTATCAACTGAAACTGGAAGGGAGTGCTGGGAAAAAAATATGTGGCACCAAGTGCAAAATTTAAATTTTTCTAAGCGGTGATGAGGTCGATCTTATGCTATGCTGGTCAAGTGTGGGGATTTCTACAGTACGAGGAGGTTGAAAAGCTTTGAGTTTTTTCTGGGATGACAGAACAAGACATTGCTCCATATAGTTCAGCTTTATAGACGCTATCATACCCAGTCTTGAAATCGGTGAAAAGGTGTTGCCTAGGTATTGATTTCAAGTTTCTGGGTCTTTTCCAAGATTTTCCATAGACTGAATATTTGATCGATCGATGGACGTTTCGGGTCGGAAGCCACACTGATGAGGACCTATCAAGTTGTTGACACAAATTTTATTTTATTGACGTTTTAACTTTGACGTTTTGACAATATTCATTCAGCTTTTTTTAGTTTCTGTTGAAAACGTCCCATCAGTTTATTTTTTGAGGTTTAAATAGGCGCTGAATATGTCAAAATGTAGGTATGTTTGTTTACTTCCTTTCTGAATCTAAACGTTTTTTGGATACAATAGGACTGTTTAATGAAGAAAAACCAGATCAGAACAGCACAGAACAGCACAAGTAAATGAAAACTGTCAGAACAAGTAAGAACAGAAAATATCAGCTCCCTATGTAATCTTTTTGACAGAATAAAATCAGCTGTTAAATAAATATTCCAAGTCAAATCAAATTGAAGCAAATTTTCATTTGTAGAAATAAGATTCTGAATAGCTTGTTAGTTTTTTAAGAGAAATGTTTACTTGGGAGTGTAGTAGTAATATTTTTACTTCAGGGGCCAACCCATAGAATCCGTCAATCCGTCAGCGTCAATGCGTACGTTTACGTTGCTGCGGGCAGAAAAATGTGTACTAAACTGAGATGAACAACTTCATGGAACACAAAATGACAGATTGTAGAACAGTTTGGGGCAAGGTTTTTACTCATGGAACACGCAAACGTGTACTTTTTGGATCTTTCCTGTACTTTTCTGCGCGGAACAGATTCATTAAACAGACCTAATGTATATAAAAAGAATAATTTCGCAGGACATTTCGTTTTACAAAAATGTATCTACCTATAGGAAGTTTTTTTTTCGCGAAAACCTGGTTTTGAGGTTTTGGGTGAATACCCTATAACTCTACAAAGCCAAACATCACAAACTCTACATCTTAGCCAAAATATATGATTTGGAGGAAATTTCAAGATTCATGTAATTCATGTAATTCATGTAATGGAAATTCGACGCCTTAACACTAAGACCAGCAAAAACGGTTATCGAATAAATGAAATCATCCAAAATACGGTCACACCAAACGTCAAGTGCAAACTTGATGAGGCCAAGAGACAAACCATAAAAAATCCCAAAATGTACGCAATTTTGTGTCTGCTTAACGAGCCATCATCAATCAGCAAAAGAAATTGTCTTATTTTTTGTGTTTTCTTGCAAAAAGAAAAGGCAACTGTCAAAAAAGAAAATAAAAAACTTTCCTAATGACCTTTTGAGTACAACAAATTCACGAATAATCTTCGTATTAAATTCACCTCATGCCCTAAATAACACCACAAAAAAAAGCTCACGAAAATACAAATCTTTCGATCTATTAATTTTTTGTTCTTAAAGAAACAAAGAAAACAAAAATGCCCTCTCTTCCTTTGTCATTCTCAATTCTCAAAACAGAAAAAAAAACATTAGACTTCAGACAATTATAACTACGTTCCACAAAACGAAACAATATTTAGGTGACTCGAGTTACCTTACAGCTGACCTTATAAATCCACAAAACACACACACTCACTCACTCACACTAGGAACAAACAGAAGCATGCATACCTACATGTAAATTCGAAGGCACGATAATTTTTGTGACCTATATTAATTAGATCGGAATTGTTGATAGAGTCTCACACGCACATTACGCTCATATCACTTCCTCCTCCCCTACCCCTACCCCACTGTGTTTCAACCTTCAAACTGCTGGAGGAACATAATTTTCATTTAAAAATCAAAGCGGGAAGGATTTCAGCTCCCATTGAAGTTATGACATTTATAAAAGCTGTAAGCCCCCCCAATTTGGAGTGCAACTAATTGCCCAGATTTCCAAAGTGCTCCAACATCGTTGACCTTGAGAACGCAGAGAATTCAGAAAGACCTTAAAACGATTCATCATAACGCATTTAAATTACACATTAGGACTAGGACACCCACACGTTCCACACAATACTTTGCTGCTACTTGTATGGTGCTGCCCCCTTTTGGTAATTAATGTAAATTAATGCAGCTAATTTATAATTTACATGATTATTGTAAATGCCTCGTGTAGTTTCTGTTTTCTTTTGTTCCATTCGCGAATAGGAAGGAGTGTATGTGGGAGCGAATTGTGTGGGAGGCAGGTGTAACCATCATTCAATGTGAATTAGTAGAAGTAGTTAGTGGAGGCTTTGAGCGATGATGAGAGTTCTGTTTCAATGTTGTAATGGTGTATGCGCGAGAAACGAGAGAGTAAGAGAACGAGCTTTTCAGCAGTCGAATATTCGAATTTGAGTGAAAGCTCTCAAATATTTTTGTGGTTAAATCTATGTTGGTGGTATTGAGGTATCTCACAAACACAGTCTTAATGAACATATGGCCAGAAATCTGTGAGATTTGTCGATTACATTGGCTGTCAAAAATGCCTACATTGTTGTAAATGATTTATTAGTTTAGCTTCTGGTCGAGGTAGGTATTGGACGTTTGTCGAAAATGTCATGGTTGAACTTACATCAGATCCCAGAATACCATTTTTGTGAAAATTCATCGAAAGCTTCTCCCCCTACATAGCAAACACATCCGCCCTAGGCTGTTGGTGTACCTTTTTATAACCACCTTGAATTTACTTTGGCATTGGGAGCCAGTATTTAGGCAATGTATCGATTCCATAAGCCTTCAGAAGAACCTTCATGAAAACGAAAGCATGGTCGTTGCGAGAACCAGGCTCCCGCTTAAGGATATCCACAAAGTCGTCGGATGGATATCGCTTGATGGGATAACTCGCTACTAAGTATATCACGTGTTAAAAGATTGACACCAATATTCAAGCTTGTCACAATCTTTTCGAGTTGCGAACTCTAACCCATCTATCCTGTTGGTATATCGTGTTGCGATGGCGGATTGCTGAAAGAACACACACTTCCCAGTCTAACAACACGGCTGTCTTGCGCAATGAAAACAACAGCAACACCTACAGTCAAGCGCTTGGACTGGCGCTCGAAGAGATCGATGAATTAGAACAAACAAGCCTTGGAACCAAAGTGCTGCATTCAGAATAGAAGTGGACACCCCTGGTACTGCCCATTGTGTCTTAGGAAACAGTCGCAGTGTTCGAAGATGGGATGGGTTTTAAGATAAGTCGTGTAAGCTAGCAATAGAGCCACAATGCGAGCAATTCAGAGAACGAGAAAGTCGTCCTGCCCGCCGCCGCGCCGCCGCTGTCGAAATACTAGCGAAAACAGTATTGGATCGTATTAAGGAACATCAAGAACTCAAACTCGATGTCGAACAAGCAATTTCACGTTTTTCACGAAGAGAGGCTGTCAGAAAAGTTTGAAGACGATCCGAAATGGAATCAGACAGGGCTGCATTCTGTCACCAATATTGTTTCTTTAGGTGATGAGCAATGTAATGCGAGCGGCTTTAACAGGAAATGGAGCAATTCGATGGATTCTGTCATCTCACCTGAAACTTCTATACTATGCGAACGACGCGACGCACGGATGCTTGCTCTCATGGGATCAATGGTGACAATAGCGGTGGAGAGAAAAGCAGAAATCAACTCCGGTTAAGCAAAGATGATCAGCCTCGGTACCTCTTCATCTTCTCTCATAAATATTTCTCAACAACTGGTAGAGAACATACAGAGCTCTCTCTTGGAAGTATCATCTCTACCAAGGGTGACCACAAACGGTACATTAACAGCCGAATCGTGAAGACAAAGGCTGCTTTCGGTAAATAGGTATAAACACTTTCTAAGCCCAATGACTAAGTTCCGGCTATGGCTGTTCCGATCCAACGTCGAATCAGTTTTACTCAGGATTGCAACACCTTGAATGCAGCAGCA
Source organism: Sphaerophoria taeniata (assembly GCA_943590905.1). NCBI lineage: Eukaryota > Metazoa > Arthropoda > Insecta > Diptera > Syrphidae > Sphaerophoria > Sphaerophoria taeniata. The sequence continues at coordinate 223,616,231 of OX016540.1, read as the reverse complement.
GCTGTCAATCAAAAGCTTCAAGCGTTCATTAATAGATGTCTAAGAAACGTCCTTAGGATTTTTTTTTGCCCTATCGTATATCAAAGGAAGATCAGGAACCTATTGACTCTATTACACGATGTCGAAAGTGACAGTTGATCGGACACACGCTTGGAAAAAGAGACAACTGCATTGCAGCACAAGCAATGCTGTGGAATCCACTCATTCAAAAAGGAGGAAGAGCTTGACGACCAAGACTCATGGAGAAGAAAAGTCGAGGAAGAGTCAGCCCAACTAGGCAAGACTTGGAGGGAGCTGCGACTCATATCCAAGAAGCCTATGCCCTATACTATACGCTATACCCCAATGGGGGTGGAGCCAAGTAGGTTGTGTCCTGTAATTATGCCAATAAGGGATCTTAGGAAGGGTTTGTTAAGAGTTAAAATCGTGTCGGATCTTTTCTTATCGTATCTGGGCCATAGTTTCCTGGTATTAACACAGGTTTCTAGGAAATTCCATCTGATGTTGGATTTTTGAAGAATGATTTTACTGACATTATGTTTCAGTTCACATAACGGGATTCCTATATGATGGTCTATGAGAGAAGGGTCTAGTGTAGAGCCTTCCCTTGCAAGCTCATCCGCTTTTTCGTTGCCTGGCACATCACTGTGGCCAGGAACCCAGCAGAGTCTTACGTTATGCTGTGTGCCAAGAACCTTTAGCTCTTCGCGACAGCAAGAAACAAGCTTCGACTTGATTTGGGTGGCAGAGATAGCTTTTATTGCTGCTTGGCTATCAATTAAAAAAGTGATGTCCATCACACGCGCCATCATGGATATTATGTTTAGCAGTGTTTTTCACTGCCCAGATCTCAGCTTGGAATACGCTGGCTGCTATGGTCGGGGAGCCTGAATGAATTGGCAAGGTTGAGGCTTTCAGAGTAGAAGCCTGCACCTACTCCAGTATTCATTTAAGAACCATCGGTGTAGATGGTAATGGTTGAGTCGTTAGTGTAGGGCACACTATTTTCCCAATCTAGTCTATTGGAGAACCTAGTACTAAAAGATTTATTGAAATCTAAGTAAGGGGTCATATAATCTGTGCAGATATTGTTATCTACGTATTTCGTAAGAATAGCTGCGTGGCCACTCTGGCTAGTTTTCCAGATGTTGGTTTGGCTGAACCTAAGGACGCTGTTTGCAGCTGATTCTTGGACGAATATATCTATGGGGGGAGATTGAGGATTGTTTCTAAACCCGCAGTTGGGGTAATCCTAATCACACCACTAGTACTGATACAAGCCATTCTTTGTTCTTTGGTAAGTTTTTTTTAAATTCGTGGATTTCTCCAGCGCTTTCCACCAAACCAAACTGCCATAGGTTAGAATCGGTCTGACAATGGCAATGTACATCCACATGACTATTTTGGGGTTTGGTCCCCAATTTCTGCCCAGACTCTTCTACAATTACTTCCGCTTACTAGTAGCAGCCGATAACAATTTTGAAGAGTGATAGTCGAACGACTATCTCTTTAAGTCCAAACATCTTAAATTAATTCGAAACTGGTCCTATGATTGTCTTACCGGTACAAACTGTCGGATCTGAGACTTAGTTTCTTAGCCAAGAGAACTATGGATAAAAGTTTGCCCCGGGACGATTCGAGAGACGAGCCCTGCATGGGAGTAATTTAAATTGCGCTTAAAGTAGGCCGATTTAATAATATTAGGGTTAACGTAAGGAAAAGATTCTTTCTACAAATATGTCGGATTAAACCTTAAAAAACGAAACAATATCGCGCTCATGTCAAAAACTTTCTAATAACTTTTGCTCAGTTTTATGATAATCCTCAAAAGGTCGAACCTTACGTCCTTGTACTTAGTCTTTAAACCTTGAAACCCCTTAAAGCCTCTTAAGCCTTTAAACCAGCCAAAACATTAATAAAACTTTCTACAAACTAACCCGACAACATGTTATTAAATTTACGTTGAAATTCACCCTTTTAAAGACAATATTTAAAGAAGGATTTCATTTGGAATTCCACACCATTGGAACTCCTTTTAAGACACTCGAAATCATTAAATATTCACTCCTGCAAACAGAAAGTTCTTTTGTCTCCCTTCTTCGTTCGGCTTTAAAAATTAATGCCAAGGAAAACAATACTCCACAAGGATTTGCTCCAGTCGACTCACAAACAAGGACATTGAAGCAAAAAAGGAAAAAAAAATACGCCAGCTTATTCAAGTAGAATAAGTTTGAAATTCTTCTTCTCAGAGTATAGATGTGGTTGAGTACACAAATAATTGCTTAAAAACTTTTTAATTGTTTAGAGCAAACCAGGCGAACCAAGAACATCTTGGACGAGTAAGACGACTATAGAGAGACTAGAAGTCCTTCTCTATAGGTTGTTTTGTCTTTCGTCCTTTTTGCATTGAAAAACTAACGGATTACTTTGTGTTATAGACGTTTAGGAATTATATTGGTTCTTATTATATACAGAAACGACCACAATGACAATGACAATATTGAACCAAGGATAAAGTTGGAAAGCTATCGCATTTCAATCAGCGTCAAAGTTGACTTTCATATAATAATAGTAAGAAATCGAAGAAAAATTATACCTACTTCAATAAAATATAGAAAGCGATGAGGATCGAGGTAGGGGGAAAAGAAAAACTTTCAAAGAAAAATTAGGGCTGTAGCCTGAGACTGAGGGAGTAAATAATTTACTTTCGTTCAATCAGAATGATTTGCTCAGCAAAAAAGTTAAGAGCCTTCGATTTCGATTGATGTGGTGGAGGTTATGTTTTTCTTTCCAATTCTGCTTTGAAAAAAAGTAAAGTTTTTGATAAAAGAGGCTTTTGAGGAAAAGACATAACAGATTTGTTTTTTAATGTCTCAGAGTGATTTTTTTCAATTGATTTATTTATGGAATATTTTAAAACAGATTCTAGAGGTTAAAGGTTGCAAGGATTTGGCAATTCGGGTTTTCGTTGGTAGCTTGTGTGATCAATTCACTTATAAGCTACGTAACGGGCGATTATGAAGAGAATATACAGAGAAGTTTTAGTTGGCAACACTATTTTAATTGGCGGCCATTTGTCAGCTATCAAGTGATTTATACAGGGTCATTCATTTGTCTGTTTCGAAAGTACAGCTTCATAAAACACACAAAACGATACATTTTCAACGAAAATTTTATTTCATTATAGAGTTTTGACTTTGCCATTAAGTAAGACAATGGGTCGTATGCAAAAAGATGAGATCAAACTCTTTACTCACTTTTTTGAGAACTTTCTTAAGGTTGTATGCAAAAAAATAATTACTGACCGAGTTAGATCTCACTTGGTGAGTTCAATCTCAGAGGGATGAGATCGATCTCAAAACGAAAGCTCGCCAGGAGATTGAGCTCGTTATCATATGCAAAAAGATGAGAAAACACTTGGTTACATGAGATCGATCTCACAAATTGTTAAGCATGGCATTTCTCGGACTCAGTTCACATAAAACTGTAAGGGTTGCTGAGTTTATTGTTAATTATGTCGGACAAAGAATTTATAAAGAAAGAAGGTGTCCAATTGGAGAAGATTTTGGTCGGTTGTATAGGTTTACCCCAATAGAGAAGATTGGGAAAACAGAGTACCTTACACTACACTAATGAATTGAACTTTACCATCTTTACTGATTGTTCGAATATAATTACTGGAGTAGGAGCAGGTTTCTATTCGGAAAATCTTAACCTTGCCAGTTCATTCAGACTTCCCGACCATAGCAGTGTCTTCCAAGCCGAGAAAAACAAGTGAAAAACGCTGATAATCAAATATCCATGATGGCGATATCACACGCTGATATCACCTTTTTCATTGATAGCCAAGCAAAAAAAGCAATCTCTGCCACGCAAATCAAGTCAAAGCTTGTTTCTTTCTGTCGCGAAGAGCTAAGGGTTCTTGGTATGCAGCATTACGTAAGACTGCTGGATGAGCTTGCAAGAGAAGGCTCGGTACTTGATCCCTCTCTCATAGACCATAACATTAGAATCCCTCAATGCGAATTAAAAAGAAACAGTAAAACTATCATTCAAAAAGCAAATGATAGATGGAACCTACTAGAAACCTGCGGTAATACCAGGAAACTCTGGCCTTATTATGACAAAAAAAAAATTCGATAGGATTCTACTTCTTAAAAAACCGTCCCTCAGATCCCTTATAAGCGTGATAACGGGACATAACCTACTTGGACGACATATGTAGAGGCTGCGGCAATGAAGAAAAGCACGAGAACACGGTTCACTTTCTATGCCACTGTCTAGCACTCTGCCGTACTAGATATACATTTTTAGGCAACTATTTCTTTAATGAACTAGAAGAACTATCTGAACTCCAAGGCAATCAACTACTGAACTTTATTAAGTCCACCAAATGGCTCGAATAACCATTAAAACATTTCAGAAGTTACAATACTTCAGAGTATCACAAGGCATCAACATTGATCTAAGTGTGACGCTAACAAAACCAACTGTCAGCCCATTTTACCAAACCTAACCTAACTTGTATCGGTTTAGTGAAGAAGGTGTGCGATTGTTGATGGAAGAATTTTTGGGGCCGATCTCATAAACACATGGTGGTGCTCTCACAAACCAAGAAAAAATAAGAATCTTTCTGCAATATACATAGGAGACCCCGGGTTCAAAATTAGAGTTGGTGAAGACTTTGGAGTTCATCAATCAACAGTGTTCATCAATAGACGGCAAGTTTCTTCAAAAATATCAAGCCATGTACAGAATTGGATTATATACCCACATACTGTGGAAGAAATCCAAAAGTGCAAAGGTTGTGGAGCAGGAAGTACAAGTTTCCTTATGCTATTGATACTCTAGATTGCACTCAGGTCCGAATAAGGAAACCTTTGACCTATCATGAGGAGTACATTAATCGTAAAGGATACTACTCCATTAATGTTCAAGCTTCATGCAATGCGGAAGAAAAGTTTACAAGTGTTGAAGTTTGCTGGCCAGGATCTTTACACGACTCTTTCCTGTATAGTCACATGAATAATAATAACTTCCGATCTTGCATCATTTTCACTTTCAGACGACATTTTTATTTCACGTGCTTCGAACTAACCCACGAAAAGAGCTTTGAGATCGATCTCATTTTCAACGAGTAAAAGTTGTAGAGCTTGAACTCGTTTTTTTGCATATAAAACTGAGTCTGAGTTCCGCCCTGCTCGATCGATCTCACAGGGAAGTTAGGTCTCGTCACTGACGAGTCGTCAGCTCAGACGGTGAACTCTTGTTCATTTTTAGGGTTCCGTACACAGAGTGTAAACAAAACTCTTATAACATCACTTCGTTTTCTGTTCATTCGTCTTTCACAAGCGATTTCTTCGAATCTGCTAGGCCGATTGCAATGAAATTTGGTACACATATTTAAGTATTCAGTAGTAATCTAAAAATGTTGTTTTCATGTTTTTAAGATAAATAGTTTCGAAGTTATTAAAGAGAAAAGATAAAAAAAATACGAAAAAATTTGTTGCTACCAGATTTTTAAGATACACAGTTTCGAAGTCATTGAAGGAAATAGGCAGAAACACTATTCAAATTATTTTCCAAGAAAATGTTTGGTTTCATATGTTAATCCCTGTATTAAATATCCTTCAAAACTGAAAAAAAGTAGGGTTGGATAATCGAGTACGGAACCCTCCTCGAGCGAGTTTATCTCGCACTTGTCCACTTTTTTAGAATATGACCCAACATCAAATGACAACCTCGGGAGTTTTTGCAGCATGCAATTCTCTTGAGGTAATTTTTGACACTTTTTCGAATAATATCTGCCAAAACTAAAGTAAAGTTGGTTCGGGGGCTATTCGCGTAAACACGTTTTTCAAGGTGTTAAATCGCATGATCTGGTCAACAAAATGAGAAACTTGAAATTACTCGACATGGAAACTTCTCACGCAACCAAGCCATAATTGGTGGTATTGTGTGGCTTATTGCCCCGTCTTGTTGGAACCACTTAAACTTACTCACTATAGAACACCCCTGTCGTTTCCAATCTGGAAGGTCGGAACACTTCCATACCCGCTACCTTAACAGTAATGGAATTTTTAAATATAAACAAAAAAAATCTCAACTACCTCTCCCCAAAGCTGTTAGCACTCATAAGCCCGGGCCACAGCGAGGCCAAGTTCCGTTAGAGAGGTCGACACTGACAGCTTCGGAGAGAGCTGCTTGGTGTTTTTATGTTATTATCTCCGAAATCCGAGAGCTTGACTTCGCAACGCCCTGGGTTTGTAGGCGAATAGCCAGGGGAATAGCTTGGTTCCCGGGTATTTTGGGGTATTGGGTTCAAAAATTCCATACTTCCGGTTTTAAAGAAACGACACCATTGCGAAGAATTAGTATGAGTATTCTCCTTAAAGAAATAGGTACCTATTTTTATCGATGAAAAATCAATACGGTCTTGAAAGGTAGATCACGAGAGAGGTACGGGCAATGATAGCAATGGTACGGTGGTTATACCCCAGCTTTTTGGGAAACTCACGTTTCAACCCAGTTCAAGTGTTACGAAGTCCACAGACCGAATCTTAAGTAGACGGTGACGTGAAATAACGCCCGACGAAATAAGGCCCCATAGGGTAAAGCCCATTTCTTATGGAAATAAGACCCCTACAAGGGTTGCGGTCTTATTTCCATTGCAACTTAGAAATAATGCCCGTGAGGCCTTATTTCGGTTTTCTGTTTTGATTAGAAAGTTGGCACAGGGAAACTCGTCACGAGATCAGAATTCCCGAAAATTGTTTTCGGAACTTCTGATCTACTATGGAGGGTCATAAGTGCCGACTTCGATTTAGGGATTATTAATCCACTATGGTGGGTCAATAGTCCCAATTAGGTTTTACTTTTAATGGGACAAAAGTCCAAATAAAAAAAAAGTGAAACAACGAATTTTCATGCTAAAAAAAATAAATAAAAACCGTAAATTCCTGTATGTATCTATACTACACTACAAAAAATCTTACAAATAATTAGGACCACGTTTCTTTATTAGCCGTCGCGTTGACAAAATAGTCAGAGCAATTCATTTTTCAAAGCTGTTGAGGTTTCCTTTTATTTGGAAAAGCAACCATAACACATCCTGTAATGCAAAGAAAGATTTTTGCAAGAATTTCAATTATTCATTTTCAGCATCTTTTTGAATTTCGACTGAGGATGAGGCCGATACGAAAAATTCAAGATCGATTTGATTTAATTGCGAGGGAAGCGAGCGGAAGAAATTTTGCCCAAAAGAGAATCAATTTGGGGTGTGAAAATAAAAAAAATCGTGCGAATTGATTCTCTTTTGGGCAAAATTTTTCCCGCTTGTGTCCATCCATCTTTCTGTTGCAGCTTTTAATGTAATTGAAACAGCTTGGTTACTTTAGGTGATAGATAGTTGCAATAAGATCTTCTCTCACAGAAATTTGACATCACAGAATGCCGAAGAACGTTTGTATTGGATAATGTTTTCTTAACGTCACATAGACTTAAAGCATGCGGTATGCACAGAAAAAACCTTGAAAATGTAATAAACTTATTTTAATCGCGAAGGTCGGAAACCCTGAATTAGATTTCTGGTCAAATGAACCTGCATAGTGGGTCAGTAGTCGCAAAATGAAATTCGGCACTTATCACCCACAATAGTGGGCCATTATTTTTTTCTTCTGGAAATGCGGCCTTATTTCCATGTAAAATGTGGCCTTATTTCCACAATTCAATTGAAATAAGGCTGGTCGGGTGATATTTCGATTTTTTCATGGAAATAAAGCCGCATTTAAGGTGGGGCCTTATTTTGTAGGGCGTTATTTCACGTCACCGGTAGAGGGTAGCGGGTAGTCTGGAAGCGGGCTGCAAAGTGAAGCTCTTTTCTATATCGGTTGAAGCAATACGAAGTCTGTCGGGTCAGCTAGTTTTCAATGAAAATGTCAAAACTTGAGTAATATTGTTTTTTAATGGGTTTAGAGTTCAGGGACGTAGCCCAACAGAAAAAAATCTGCACGACTCGGTCGTACGAACTTGCTCCTGTATTCTAAATTATAACTCATAAAAAAAATAATATTCGTAAATAAAAATTTAAATTAAAATATGTACCTCAAAAAAAGATTCTATCTGAAAAAGATTGATGTCGTATGATTCCTTAAGAAATTGTTGATTTTTCAAATTTTTTTTTTTTAAATCGTCGGAGCGGTTTTTTTTTAATTAATTTTTTGTATATAAAATTTTTCGAAAATGTCTTAAAATTAATTTGGGTATGCAGTATTCAAGAATGTGGAACTATACATTTTACAAGTAAATTTCAATTTTTAATGTTGATCCGATTTTGAAATACAGAATTTTTAAAAAAAAAGTTTAAAAATATTTTTTAAAAATCCAAAAAAAATTTTGAAATTTTTTCGAATGCAAAATATTATTTGAGCAATATAAACGTACTTTCAAAAAAAAAAATTACCCTGATCGGACTTTTATTTTTCGGGAAAATCTGATAACAAAAAAACGGTTCTATGGGCGGTACCGTTTTGGAGCAATACAAAAATATTTTTTTTACATAAAATACATCAGAGTTTCAAACAAAAATTATCGAGGAAGTTTAAAAAAAAAGTAGGAGCCGTTTTTGATAAAATTGAAACTTTTGGTTTTTGGCCAAAAAAATCGTATGGTGGCTACCCTAAATTTTGATCTAAAAAAAAAATCAAAAAAACGACCCACGCGAATTCGCTCAAACCTGTAATTTTCAAGTTTGAAGTCAATCGGACCAGTGGTTAAGGCTGTAGGTGCGTTTACAGACAGACAGACAGACAGACATCGGACGGAATCGCCGGACCCACTTTTTTCGAATTCTCTATCATCGTAATGTCATATCTCATCATTACCTCAATTTTTTTTTTACGAATTCAATACTTGCCATATATTCTATATGTCGCAAGTAAAAATCTAACGGTGTCGAATCACCAATTGACGTCGCCAAAACGTGGAACTATGCAACCAGGAAACTTCTCACGCAATAAAGCCATAAAACCAGTTATCATTCGACCATATCGTCCTTAATTGACTGTAACCATCCGCCGGACCAATGACACTTTTCGAACATAGAGCATACCAAATAGTCACTTTTTACTTGCGACACATACAGAATATGTGGCAAGTATTGAATTCGTAAAAAAAAAGTTGAGATGCTGATGAGATATGACATTACGACGATAGAGAAGTCGCAAAAAAGTGGGTTTGGCGATTCCGTCTGTCTGTCTGTCTGTCAGTAAACGTACCTACAACGCCTTAACCACTGGTCCGCTTGACTTCAAACTTGAAAATTAGAGTCCGTACAGAAAACGCATGCCTCGTTTTTTTATTTTTTTTTTTAAGATCAAAATTTGTTTGTTTACACACCCAACGAGTGAAAAATGTGCCTCAATCGCTAAAAAAAAAATGTTGTTCGAAATTGTCTGTTGCTCCGACATCCGAGAAGCGTATCTACGGCGTTGTGAATGGTCAGCAGGCTTGAATCGTTTGCGCAATTTGAAATTTGTAAAAAGGGAGAAGCAAATCCAAATGCAAAATACGCCATAGTGCAGCAGCAATATTTTCGACTAAACGTGCATTACGATGATGCACACGCCCTGCGACATCAGAAACTCTACCACCCTCTTTGAATTTCTTCACAATTTAACCGATTGCTTGCACAGTCGATTGCGTTGTTCGATTTTCAAGCAATTTTAAGCGATTGAAATGCCAAACATTCAACTTATACAATGACAATTCAGATGACAATTAATTTTGAAATGATGCAATATCGGCGCTGCCAACTTCACGAAATGAATTTTTTAGCTGGCTGGCATTCTGTAGCTGTAAAGAGATTTATTTTTAATTTTCCAACACAAATTGACTGAAGCCTGAACAACGCTTCCAAATCAAACAAATTTATTTTAAAAATCATGGTTCTGTTCGAAATTCGAATCACTTCGTTAATTTTACGGTCAACATAATCGTTCATCAGATCAATTAAGGCGATTAACTCTGCATCGTATTCCACCACTTTAACTCCTTATGCTGAAGAGCGAAAAGTGGGGAAGATTCAGTCTATCCACTGACTGTTTGGATTGCTTTATTAGTAGGTGGAAATAATGGTCCGTACATAACGTTTCTGTCAATAGTGACCGCAATACAGCCATGATTACTCATAGGAGCTGTGGTTTCTACAAGACGGCTCAACATGTCGCACACACGCATGCCACAATAATTGATCTATTGAAGGAAACGTTCGTAAGCCGCTTAGTTTCAAGTTACTCACTATAGTACAGCCCTGTCGTTTCCACTATGGAAGGTCGGGACACTTCCATACCCGCTACCTTAACAGGTATGGAATTTCTGAATAAAAACAAATAAAATCTCAACTACCACTCCCTAAAGCTGTAAGCACTCACAAGCCCGGCACAGCGAGGCCATGTTCCGTTAGAGGGGTTGACACTGGAAGCTTCAGGGAGAGCTGCTTGGTGTTTTTATGTTATTATCTCCGAAATCCGAGAGCTTGACTTCGCAACGCCCTGGGTTTTTAGGCGAATAGCCAGGGGAATAGCTTGGTTCCCGGGTATTTTGGGGTATTGGGTTCAAAAATTCCATACTTCCGGTTCTAAAGAAATGACACCATTGCGAAGAATTAGTATGAGTATTCTCCTTAAAGAAATAGGTACCTGTTTTTATCGATGAAAAATCAATACGGTCTTGAAAAGGTAGATCACGAGAGAGGTACGGGCAATGATAGCAATGGTACGGTGGTTATACCCCAGCTTTTTGGGAAACTCACGTTTCAACCCAGTTCAAGTGTTACGAAGTCAACAGACCGAATCTTAAGTAGACGATACCTATTCTTCAGGGCATGTAATTCTTTACGAGCGAATTTTTCGAAGAGGGACGGCTTCTTTAAATTCGTGCGCCTCTTGTTCCATATATTCACGGCAAAGTTTGTTCTTGATAAAACCACTAAACATGCTCAAAGGATAATTTGTTTACTTAATTGCATAAAAAAAAAAGAATCGAAAATCTTCTTAAGAACTACATCCACCAAAATCAGCCATCACAAATCTAGTATTAGGCTTCGAAAGACACGATGAATGAACTCAACAACAAATGAGTAATGTCCTTGCTATTAAATTAGTATTGTTCTTGGATATACATATAAATAAATAAGGCTACCTATACTAAGCTAGGATGGTGTCTTTAGTCGATTAGTTGGACTCAGTCTTAAGTAGCAGCTCTGAGAAAGAAATCGCCAGGGTAAGTTCAAACAATTCGATGTTACAAAATTAGCTGAAAATAAACTCCCCATGAACAACAAGCACTAAATTATTTTTAACATTTTATATGTCCCAGTTTTTATGACATAAAGTGTAACCTACACTAGCTAGCGGTAGCGGTATTGAAATCTTACCTTGCTAAAGCCATTCTCACATGAGAAAGTCCTCCCACCGGCAACGATAAGGTATATCCACTTTGAAAAATTTGTTTTTTTCCACTTTTAATCAAAAAATTAAGATTACAACTAACAAGGACGAGCGTTACACCGATATATGGCCACAAATGTTAGAAAAATGCATTGCCCTCCATATTAGACTTGGTCCTTGCCAGCCAGAATAAAATAAATTTCAAAATTTGTTTTATTCCATTTCAAATAATAGTAGTAGTATTGGAAGTAGTAGAAATGGCGGGCACGAGCAGTTTACCTCGGTGACCCAATAAGCGCTGGACTGCACCGTTTGACCTATGAAATTGAAAGAGAGGCTACCTATATAAAGTTCTGAGCTTTTGTATTTTTAAGTTCGTAAGCTAGCAATCTCAAGTTCGAAACGGAACTGTAACAAATCAGTTTGAAATTTGCCTCAAATACACTTTTTGCGCTTAAGGTCGCTACACACACAACAGCATACTTGACAAGTATACTTGTACAAGCATACTTATTTTTCATTTCGCCTCCACACGCTACAGCATGCTCGAACATTTTTCAGTTTATGTTGCGAAAATGTGTGAATCGGACGACGACTTTCTTACTTTGGCTGCTTTTTATCTTATCCGTAAAAAAGAAACGCGAAAAAAGAAACGTGATTTATGGTGTAAAGAGTGGTTACTGAAGAGAAGAAGCTACTCCCATATCAAAATACTGAGTAAATTGAAGATATATCCGCGTGATTGGCATGAGTGAAGAAACATATCTGAAGCTTTTGTCACTCGTAACACCTTTAATTCAAAAACAAGATACGATTATGAGACAAGCTATTACTCCCCACGAGAGGTTAACAGCAACATTCAGATTTCTGGCAACCGGAAGTAGCAATGAAGATCTTAAATATTCGACCATAATTTCACCACAGGCGCTTTTTAATAACGGCATCCTTATCGGGTTGGTGTCACCTAATGTATACTTATCAAGCAAGATTTTGTACGCTGCATCCCTCTTCATCCTATCATGCTATTCGGAAGATTTAATTCGCCAAAGACACGGATGATTTTCGTAGGCACGAATAAAATCTTCTAGTAATTCACGCTTGTTCTTCTTCAAATCGCTCGACATGATGATATAGTGACGTAGAGCTTATTCACGGTATCGGACTACTAATTTATCTGTGCAAGCCAAAAAATACAGGTACACACGTTTCGTTTTACTTGTGCAAGTATAGCTTGCGCAAGTTTGCAGGATTCGAAATAAATCAATCATCAAGTGACTTGCACAAGTAAAATACTTGAGCAAAATATCCCTACAGACCTTACAGTTTGCTTGTACAAGTTGATTGTACAAGTATACTTGTCAAGTATACTGTTGTGTGTGTAGCGACCTTTAGAAAAGAAAAGAAATCAGCTCATTTAAGTCAGTGAAGAAGGTCTTTCCCAATGATTTGACTCTCATTTTGTCCAGCGCAAGACACAGGAAGTGAAGAACAGTTTCATTTTCTTGCTGGTCCCCATAACTACGAAGGAGTGTTGTGGGGAATGCCCAGCTTAGCTGCGTGTTCCCCAACAGGCCAGTGTCTTGCGTGAATCTGCAAATTAGGTTATAAGTTCCGGCTTTATTATAAGTGGGCCCTATCTTCCTAGGTGTAGTGCAGTTGGTAAGGCTACCCCACCTGTAGCACCAAGAGGAATGTTGACTCTTTCCACAAGTGAGCTATGAAGGGCTGATCCTTGCCTAGCCAGCTCGTCAACCCGTTTAATCCCCTTAAATGCAATGTTCATGTTCGCGAGCTCATTTTAGCATTGTTGGACTAATTTGGAGGAAAATGTCTACGAGTCAATCGCTTGAATTGGCGCATGACTGTCCGATTTTGATTTGGATCTAGTTTAAGTAACTTGCATGCTTCTCTTATCGCGAGTAGTTCAGCTCGAAAGGCACTAGCAAAGTCAGGAAGCCGAAAATACCTGGTTACATTTAAGGACTCGGAGAAAATTTCTGTATCAACCCCACACTCTATCTTTGAGCCGTCAGTAAAAATAGTTGTGTCGAAGCCTCTCGTCACAGTCATCTTCCCACTCGTTTTGGGATGGAACGATTACTTTAGAGTCTCTACTAAGGTCCACAGTAGGAGTGCAGTAATCGTAATATTACTGTGACGGTAGGATTAATAAGAACAAACCAACTATCCAATTCCCTTAGTCTTAACGAGCTGCAAGATACTAAATATTTGGTTTGCAAGTCGATTGGTAAGAGGTATAGAAAACGTTTAGCGCATACGACGGACGTTAGTGCAAAACGTCCAGTGGAGTCAATACTAGCTGTTCTTTGAACCTTTTTGAGTTTGTTATATTGTAGGTTTTGCTTAGTGCGGGCCACCATTATATTTAAAAGTTTTATAGTACCCGTGGCGTAGCTTCGTATCCTGCTCCTACCCATAAAGTTTTTATTTCATATTTCATGGGTACCGCCTCTAACCTACGAAGAACTGACAAAACTTCCAAGACTATCAATCTGTCAATTTTCGGAATCGGCGTTAAGTTGTACCTAAGTCTCCCCAATTCTTGACACGTACTGAGAGAATTGTTGATGAGTGTAAGCTTGGGCTTTGGCTCTTCTAGAGCTGTCGTGCACTCTATAGCAAACCTTAAAAAAAAAACAAACATATTTAATAATACTAAGCTCGTGGTAAACGAACGGAACGTACGATTGTATAGAATCCTTCTTAAATTAGCAGTACGGCCTTGAACTTTACAACGCCAAAGAGGTACGGGCAATAGTAGAGTATGATGGTTTAACCCTTACTTTTTTGGAAAACACAGCTCAAGTCTTACAAAGTCTACAAGCCAAACGTGATCCCACTATTAGCCTTTTTAGTGCACAATGATTCGACGAAGGAACCGTGGAAGTGGATTTTGGTACATTATAGTCCTGTATCAAGTCGAAGTTGCACTTGAACAGCTTTGAGGCGGTAATTTCTAAAACAGTCATTTGAAATTTGCAACCAATACGATATCTAGTGTTCAAAGTTTGCAATTTTTATGCGAGCGACTCTTTCGTAGCGAAACGGTTCAATAGTATTAATGGCAAAGTTTGCTCTTGGTAAGGACATTAGACATGCAAAGAAGTTCATTTTTTTTACTTTATTGCATTAAGAAAAAATATTATGAATATGGCCCACCCTATCGGCTATTTCCATAAGAACTACATCCGCCAAAATCACCCAGAATGCCCTAATTAAAAACATAGATTAAGTTTCCGAAGACACGCTAAAAGAACTCCTTGCTATGAAATTAGCAGTTTTCTTTGAGATAAATAAGGCCAAGCTGCCAAGCTAAGCAAAGAAAGGACCTTCAGTCGATTACTCGGACGTCAGTCTCCAGTACGATCTCTGGCTGATTAATTCGATTTCAATTTATTTATACTAAGCCTGATATCCAGCCAAAACAACTTACCACTAAAAATTAAAAATTTCACAGTTTTTATGACAGTGTAACCTACACTTGATGCGGTATTGAAATCTTACCTTGCTAAAGCCATTCTCACATGAGAAAGTCCTCCCACCGGCAACGATAAGGTATCCACTTTGAAAAATTTGCTTTTTTCCACTTTTAAACAAAAAATTAAGATTACAACTAACAAGGACGAGCGTTACACTATAAAACGCTTCCTTAATAATTTTTTTTTGGTTTTGTTTTACTTTTTTTTCTGAAAATTCCAAATCCAATCCGACGACTTGTATTACCGACGGCGACTGCTACTTAATTTTTTTTGTATTTCTCACGATAAATATTTGAACTACTATACGAAACGGAAGGAAATGATGAAACTGAAATATTGATTGACCGTTGGTTTTTTTTTATTATTTTTTTTAAAAAGGATTTCGTTCACTACTATTATGGGGTAGTTTCACGTTTTCACACAAAGAGATGAATTCATCTAAATTTTTGCATTTGGAGATTTTTTTTTTGAGTACTGAAACATTTTGTCTGTAAATTAATTTGACTATTATTTGTTTTTGACATTATTTGATTGATTTTTGTTTTTTTTTTTTTTATTTGATTAATTTTTCAAAAATTCATTCGCACAAAGTAGATCTAAAAAAAGAAAAAGGATGACGTTTGTTTGGGAAAATGAATTTTGAATTTGCTTGCATTTTAGAATCGAGGATGTGTTTTCTGTCCTTCAGGGAATTCTGTGTACAAATTGAAAAAGAAAGGATGTGCATGCACATTGTACAGGCACACACAGGGTAGTGAGGTCAAGGTGCCATACACTCTTCGTAACTGTGCATGAATACTTTTTCGTATCTATACATATTGGTAGAGAGATTGCTTGCTCTTAAAGCCAGAAAATCCTTGGGCACCCAAGGAAAGTCCACCTCCTGATTGTGTTGTTTTTGTTTTTCTGTTTTTTCTTCTCTCGCTTTAAACGTATTCACCTTTTTATTCGCCTTTCAGGTTAGACTAATGGATATGGAAACATAAACTCGACTCGACCGGCGTATTTCCATTCCAAAACGAGCAAGGTTTAAAATCTTTCAATTCTTTTCTTTCTTTTTTCCTTTTTGCAGAAAACTAAATTGAAAAAAAAGCTTTCTCCAAAGAAGGAAGAAAAAAAGCTGAATGGAGGGCATGGTTAGGCATGTGCATGGAATGGATACGGATACCTCATACGACGAAGATGGTAGAATGCAACAACATGGAACGAGAAAAACAAATATCAGAGAGAAAAGATTTTAAAGAAATTTAAAAAAAGAAATGAATTTCCGTCGTGCAATTAGACGAAGTAGAAGGAATCGCTTTTTCTTTTTTCAAGTGTATGCAAGGACGAATTTTTAAGAGGAGAGAGTTAGGTGAAGGAATGTTCAATGGAATTCGTTCTTGTTTTATGTTTTTTAAGGAGCTTGGCTAATTTAATGAAATGAAGGTTTTTAGTTTTTAATAACTTGAATAGGAAAATGAAGATGGAAATGGCAAAAACATCTGAAAATAACATGTTAAGCTTTCACAAGGTGTAATTCTGAATGAAAGGTTTGAAAGAATGGAATTTGAAGAATTACTCGGCAACACTTGAAGGAACTTGGGGATTTTTGAAGGGCGACATGGATTCAATATCTTAAATTAAGGGTTAAGCTATATTTTGTTGCATTATGACAAGAAGGAGAAAAAGTTCAAGGCACTTTTTGTGAACTTGATTTTAGGAAGGAGGACTAGCTGCTTGAAAAATGGGAAGTTAATTGACTTCAATGTTAAGGAGGTAATTGGACATTAAATTGAATTTTTGTCTGCAATCATCAACAAGCAAGTATTAAGAGGGGAGTGAGAGTCCTCATTTTCAAATACAGGCTGACATCCAAGAAAGCAGAGGCCAAGATCTAGATAGGAGCAAGCACCAAATCATCTGTAAGATATTGTCGGAAGAATGGAAGCCCGATCAATGGAAACTCAGCATTGTTTGCCCGATCCTGAAAAAGGGAGATCCTCTAAACTGCGCCAACTACAGAAGAACCAGTCTACTTAACATCGCCTACAAGATCCTCTCTGCCGTAATATGTGAACGTCTGAAGCCTTTCGTCAACAGTCTGATTGGTCCTTATCAATGTGGCTTCAGGCCAGGAAAGTCAACCATCGACCAAATTTTCACATTTGCGGCAGATCCTGGAAAAAACCTATGAACTCCAAATCGATACCCACCACCTCTTCATCGAGTTTAAGGCCGCGTACGACAGCATCTAGTTTTGGCATCCTTGCCAAGCTCGTTCGCTTGTGCAAAATGACAATGGAGAACTCACGCTGCTCCATTAAGGTTGGCAATGAGTTTACGGAATCTTTCGACGTCAAAAAAGGATTCAAACAAGGCGATGCACTGTCGTGCGATTTTTTTAACATCGTTCTTGAGAAGGTAGTGCAAAACTCCACCGTCAACACCAGAGGCCCTATCTTCCAAAAATCTTTTCAACTTCTCGCGTACGCCGACGATATTGATGTAATGGGAAGAACACAGCATGATGTCAATAGCGCCTTTGTGAGAATTGAGACAGAAGCGGCAAAAATGGGTTTAGCGGTTTCTTTGGGCTAAGAAAGCAATTGAGTGGAAAAGACCTCTCTCGAGCAACTAAGGTAAAACTGTACAACACCCTTATCATCATTGTCCTGCTGTGTGGTGCAGAAGCATGGGCCTTGACAAAATCGGATGAATGTACCTTAGGCTGTTTCGAGTGAAAAGTTCTTCGGGTCATCTTTGGCCCCGTGTGCATTGATGGGGAATGGAGAAGAAGATACAACAGCGAACTTTAAGGGTTGTACAACGACGTGGACTTAGCCAGAATGGTCAAGGTCCAGAGACTCAAATGGCTCGGTCATTTAGAGCGCATGGACACCAATGCTCCGGCCCGGAAAGCCTTCGACACTATTCCCGAGGGACGCAGAAGGAGAGGAAGACCGCTACTCCACACGAGTAGAAGAGGACATCAATCAACTTGGAGTGCAAAACTGGAGACAGCTAGCTAGGGACCGAGCTGGCTGGCGGAGACTGTTGATTGAGGCCCAAGTCCACACCGGACTGTAGCGCCACCTTAAGTAAGTAAGTAAGTTCATTTTTGTTATTTTTGAAACTAGCAGCTGTTTTGCGTTTGAAAATACCTTTACGGAACGAAATAGGTCACTCAAATTTCTGAAATATTGAAAAGTTATTTAAAGTGGATGGTCTAATGCCCTCATATTGAGAAAAAAGGACCTTTCCGCGCCTGCTGTAAGCAAGATCATGTACAAAAGTATTGACACTTGTTTTTTGTCAACGAGACTCATTTTCCCTTTCGTGGCTAGCTGCGCAGAAACGAGAATGAAGATGAATTTGCTGAAGCCGAGGCTGTGAGGCTCAATTCACTAATATCTACCGTTCATCTATTTCAACCATTCTGAACGAATATCTCTTGTATGGTCAGACCGATTCAGCAATTGAAATTGTGACACAACTCACTTTGTTATTGCTTTGCAGTTTGGATCTTAAAGCGCCCTAGATAGGCAACAACATTGCGCGAAAAATCATTTTTTTTCTAAAGGGGCGATTTTTTTTATACTTTGCATCCACTTAAGGGGTTTTTATACCCTTACTAGGTGACCCCACCAATCTCATCTTGCCTCCCTACTCCAGAATCAACTCCAGAATGCAATGTGATTTATTTGAATCCAAACAATGATAATGATGATGATGAAACACTGTGGCGTATGAGTACTTTCGTTTTAATATATAGTATGACAATATTTAACGGGTCAGCTAGTACTATAAAAAATGTCATATAGCCATGCAGCTAAGCTTATAGGTATGGCTGCCTTGTGAGTCTAAACCATCCAAACGCTTCATGCATTTAGGAGTTCAGTGACATACAGCCTTTCTTAAAAATTACTTATGTGACAAAATTGCGTTTGCTGGGTCAGCTAGTAGGATAAAAAGTATTTTTAGATAACGTCTGCTGGGCTGATTTGTGAGTCAAAACAATCCAGGGCACCACGCGTACAAAAAACCTGCATTTGACCATGTGATGATACTTAACAAAGTTGTAGTGCACAAGCTCGCGAAGGTTTCTGAGTGGGTACGACTTTACTAGCTGACCCACTAAACCTTGTTTTCTTATATATATAATAATCTCTTCAAACCCGTTGAGGACTCAAAAATTTTGTACGAAAGAAGTGTTAAGCACCAAATTTTGCAGGAATGTTCAGGTAGTGGTGTAGATGGGTTTTAAGTATTTTGTACAAAATCGGCCAAGCCGTTCATGAGATATGGCCAAAAATGAGAAAACCCCATTTTCGCAATAAAACGTAAGCTATGCATTTGACCATGTGATAGTACTTCACATGTGCATGAGCTTCCGAAGGTTTTTGATTTGGTACGTCCTTACTAGCTGACCCAGCAAACTTTGTTTTCTTCTCTATATATACAAAAATCTCATTTAAATCCGTTGAGGACTTACTGCTTTTGCTTTAAGAAGAAAGGAAGGGGTTGGAAAGGTGGCAGTATACATTGGTCTTGAATTCCTTAACATCAATGGTCGGGAAAGAAAGAGGTAGAAGAGAGCTCTACATTCGCGTAGTACGCCTGAGGAACGATTTTCTATGCTTGAGCTACGTCCGAATTTGGGCTCGACGGCATTCCTAGAAGCGCAAGTATTACGAGTGAGTAGTTTAAGGGAAGGAATGCAACTGGCTCTTCCACAAGAGCACTTGTAACGATAGAAGAGAGAGAGAAAGAGAGTGAGAGAGAGAGAGAGAGAGACACGAAACGTTACGACACGGTAATCTAACGAAGTGGATGTGTCAGTGATGTCTACATCATCAATCATTTTTAGAGCTCTTTTTTGTAAACCATCCAAATGTAGCTGGAGCAATAGCTCAGAGATGGGAATTGTACTCAAGTTTTGGGTGGGTATAAGTCTAAGAGACCAGAGGGGGAGATAAATAATAAACCCAAACATCTTGCAAGCTAAGGGTTTTTATCGTTAGCGAAATAATTTATTGGATTAGAAGTTACTGGCAAGAGATCATTTATAAACATAAGAAAAAGGGTTGGAGTCAAAACGCAGCCCTGAGGCACACCAGGATTTTTTTATGGGTTACAGACTTGAATCCGTCTAATACAGCTTGTATTGAAAGGTACGAAAGAAAGTGTCTTATCCAACAAAGAAGGTATTCGTGAATACCGAAAGCACATATTTTCGATCCCAAAGCTAGATGCCTTTATTAACGGGTAATTGATGCAACTATAAATTGTTAAAGGTTAAGTTGTGGAAACGGATGGGGATTCAAATCTCCGTAACTGGTAAAAAATGTGTTACAAGCTCTCAAATCGTTTGAGAAATGAAAACAGTCATTTAAGGATTCTTCAGGCAAATATACTTCTGCGTTTCAAGCTCTCAAGAAGAGCAGCCGATCGAAAGAAATATGAAATCGCTGTACAGAGTGCCTAGCAAAATCTCCAACTTTCCGGTTGAGATTTCAATTGAAATCTCCACTCAATTTCACTTCTGAAGGTTCAACTTATTCAAGCGCACGACAAACTTAATCTTGAAAACACAAATCAACAACTTTTACTCATATTCGTTTGCCTTTGAACTCTGGGTCATCCGTCATATTCTCAATCATGAATCACAATATACAAATTGAATGCCCTTCATTCAGAAAGAAAAAAAAACACATAAATGTATAAATTAATAAACAATGGGGGGATGAAGAACAAACTCATGAAAAGCCCCCTCGACACAGCAGAGACAGAGACTAGATAGAGCGGCACTATATAACAAAAGTGACAACAGAAGGAAAAATACACAAAACTAAAACTGAAAAAAAAATACAGTAAAACAAGCTTCTCAACATAGCAAGCAAAATTCAATAGCCATCCACAAGGTTCTTCCTGTATCTCATAATATCTCTTCACAGTTTACACTTCACGTTCATTTATTTTCTTGTTGCTTTTTTGCTTTTGTAGTTTTGCACAGTGACGATACGAATATCACCAACACAAGAGTGAATTTTAGTCGATATTTGCCTCGTTTGCACTCAACGACGACGACAACAACAACACATAACCTCGCTGAAGTAAATTACTTTGGGGATTATCTCAATATTTTACACACAGATATGTACTTGGGACAGGGTCTCACGTTGGGCGCCTTGGATTTCACTTTGAATGTATTTCACTTGTGTTTTGTGTACAGCACATGTGCTGCTGCTGCTGCTTGACGGCCACCTTGTTGTTGTCATTCACAATTTTTTTCTCACTCTCAAAAAGCTTTTTTCACTCACTCACACATGAGTGGTATTTGTTTGCACAGAGATACACACACACATACACATATCGACATCGAATTAACATTGAGATTTAGAATGTGTGTAAAAGTTGACAGAAAATGTGTTTGACCTCAAACAAAATAAAAAGATACTCTAGAAACCCCCCCTTCCCCCTCTCATAAAAACACTCACACTTCGTCTTGTCACTTAACCCACCGAAATTTTTGGTATTTTCCAAACAGAAATCGATTTTGGTGTGAATTTTGAAGAAAACACAAACTTTTCGACGAAAAAAAAAGAACAAACCGAAACAAAAAAATTGATAAAACAAAATAACTAAAAATATTTTGTTATTATTTTTATTTCGTTGGCTTTGAATTAAGGTCGCGCTTTAATAGCTTAGTAACACACGAAAACTAAGCGATACAACGAACCACTACTCTCTTCGCACACCAGCTGACGACTGAAGGAGCTTTTTTTTCATTTTCTGCTTTGGTTCTGATTTTATGTTTGTTCTTCGTTATCGTTTCGTTCGTCGTCGTTCGCTCTGTAATATTCCTTTTTCGCTTCTTCATATTTTGTTGTTGTGAATTTTTGCTTCCAGCAAAAAGAACGAACGAAAAAAATTCAAAGAGGCTAAGAGGCAGAAGAACATGAAAGTTGAAAGCACATGGACTTTTTTTATTCTTGTTTTCGTTCTGAAGAAATCGAAGAGGCAATAACAATAATTTGGTGGTCTCGGGGAGATTATAAAGTGGGTTGGAATTTGATTTTTTGGGCGGATGATGTTGCCAGAATGAAATGAATACCATTGAATTCCATTGAACCACTAAAAACAGTTATTTGTTTCACAGATTTGGGTAAATAGTTCCACATTCGCGTGGTGCGGTATAAAAACGAATCTCTGTACTTTTAAGTACGTAACTGGTGCACTAGCACAGCGATGGGAATGTAATCAAGCTATATACGTATACACGCTTTTTATCTTCCGGAAATTTCAGCGAAAATGCTTATGTGATTGTTCCATCAAGAGATGGTTGTTGCACACATACAGAGAATTTCGAGAGTGGAGTTTCAGACCATAAATGAAAATGCGAAAAAGTGTCGCAGAAAATACGGAACCCTGAGGTACACCAGCATTTAGGATGTGGGTATGCCGAGTTGGTTGAGGTCATCTTCAACTTGCGCGTACCACCTGAGCCTTGGTCTTCCTCTACTGCGCCGGTCGTCTCTATGGGGTGGATTCGAAGACTTTACGGGCCGGAGTTTTGGTGTCCATCCCCTCCACGTGACCAAGCCATCTGAGTCTTTGAACCTTCACTCTTTTAGCTATGTCAGTGTCGCTGTACAGCGCGTACAATTCGTGGTTAAATCTTCTCCTCCATTCACCGTTTATGCAGACAAGACCATAGATCTTCCGTAGAACTTTTTTCTCGAACCGGCCTAGGGTGCTCTCATCCGTTTTTGACAGGGTCCATGCTTCTGGACCATTTAGCACAAACGGGGATGATGAGGGTCTTATAGAGGGTCACCTTAGTTGTTCGGTAGAGGGCTAAGAGCCCGAAGAAACAACGATTAGAAAGAGTTATTCTCCTTCTGATCTCAGCGCCGATGTCATTGTCCGTGTTGATAACGGAGCCAAGGTATACAAAGTCCCTAACTATCTCGAAATTATATGCGTCTATCGTGACGTTTTGTCCAAGACGTCGGTGTTGGGTGTCCTTTCTTGATGACTTGCCCTCATTGACCGCTAAACCCATTTTTTCAGCCTCAGTCTGTAGGTATACTCGTAAAAGTACTGTTGACATCACGCTGCGTTGTCCCAATGATATCAATGTCATCAGCATACGCGAGTAGTTACACAGACTTCTGGAAGATAGTGCCTCTATTATTGACGTGGGAGATCTGCACTATTCATTCCAGTATGATGTATGATGTTAAAGAAATCGCATGGCAATGCATCACCTTGTCTAAAGCCTTTTTTGACATCGAAGGCGTGCGTCGATGAGGTCGGTACCGACTTTAATGGAGCAGCGTGAGTTTTCCATTGTCATCCTGCTCAGACGAATGAGTTTTGTAGGGATGCCAAAACTGGAGATGGCTTTATACAGTTCTTCTCTATAGATGCTGTCATACGCGGCCTTAATATCGATAAAAAGATGGTAGGTGTCGATTTGGCAGTTGCCCGTAGCTTAGTGGTTAGGTGCGTTGGCTGCTAAGTAGAACGTGGTGGGTTCGAGTCCTACTCGTGCCCATAAAGCTTTTATGTATTCTTTCACGGGTACTGCCTTTTGCGAAGACCTGACAAAACTTCCTAGAGTATCAATCTGTCATGAAAAAGTGCTTATCAACTTTGCCGTTCGGAATCGGCGTTAAATTGTAGGTCCCCTCAATTTTTCACACGCACTCAGAGAATTGTTGATGAGAGTACCTAAGCCACTTAGGCCTTGGCTGTTCAAGAGCTGTCTCTGAGTTTTTTCCAGAATCTGCCGTATTTGAATATATGGTCTAAAGCCACACTGATATGGACCTCTCAGTTTGTTGACAAACGGCTTCAGGCGTTCACATAGTACTGCAGAAAAGATCTTATAGGCGATGTTTAGGAGGCTGAGGCCTCTGTAGTTGGTGCAGTTTAGAGGGTCTCCTTTCTTCAGGATCATAACTCTACGGACCAATTTTATTAGACCAATCCATAAAGCACACCAAAACTGACTGTGTACAATTTGGAAGCATTGTTCAGGCATCGGTCTATTCTTGTTGATATGCCAAACCGAAATAAATTACTTGAGAGCTGACAAGATGGCCATTTAAAAAAAGTGTTGCCAGGTTCATTTTGTTTGAGTAAAATGCTTCAACAAAAACAGTGTGTTTTGTCAATTTAACAACAATTTTCTAGTGAGTATAACTAACAAATGCCTCATCAAATTTGTTTGATCTTAACATGGCCACATCCTGAGGTGTATAAGGTACATCTAAGTCAGCTATATAAATTATTGTGTTAACTATGTCAGCCCCCGGCATGCATCGGTCCACATGCTAGTTATGAATTTATCAATGCAACCGCATGGAACTTTAATCTTGCATTTTTGTATTGTGAATTTTCAAATGTCACCATGTCTACACGACAACAAGCAGTTGACTTATTTTCTAGAACTCGCACCACATTGCCGCATATTGTGGTACGGTTGACCACAACAACTCAAACGCCGCGTTGGTTTTGTCCTTCTCATGTAACCAAAGCAATAACCAACACCAGCCAGTAACAGCAATGACAATAATTATGGTCCATAGTAGTTTTCGCCAAATCAGAAATAAATAAAAGGCTAGGGTGCTGCTTTATAGGCAAACAAAAAGTTGGTTATGCGCTCATTTAAAGAAACTGGAAAGAGCTTCTTTCTCTGTTAACGACTTCGCTGTACGACAGGAAATAAAAACAAGTCGATTCGTATTCGCTCATTGAGATTGCCAACAAAATGTGTCGTTTAGCAAAATTCTTAAGGAAAGGATCAAGCTCATGTTGATATTATTGTAGAACGTGTTCGTTTCTGTTTGTAACCTCATTTATTGCTCCCATTTAATGAAGTTTTTGTGGAGTCTAATTGTATTCCTTTCATCTCTTACTATTGCGAAATTTTTGTTCTTTGTTGAATGCCAAGAGTTGACAGCATGTTTTGTTAACATAGACTTTATTGACTTTAGACTTTAGGATCACCATCATGAGTCTTCTTGAATAAAAAAAAAAAAAAAATCAATTAATGTCGAAAGAAAGTACGTATACGCCCGAGTAACCTGGCCTTAATTTTTATTGCTAGACGGGTTGTGCCATGTGACCATCTAGAATTTACTCATTTTACAGCATTTCATTTTTCGTGGGTTCGTAATCTTTACAATTCCTTGGAATGTGACTGTTGATGACTATTCTGGTTCCTTGTTTAAAGATGATCGACTGTCGTGGACCGTTGTTGAGTTTGTGAAGGCAGACGCCAGATGTTTGAAAGCGACTTGGCTCCGAGAAAATATCATTTGAGCCAGGATAGTACCACTTATACACGCCGCATTGTTTAGGTAGTCCCCGCTATTATTCTGAAGAGGTGTTCTTCCACGCTTGCAAAACCCGTGTGGCCTCGTTCCTTGCAGTTGGAAAACAGCATTTTTTCCAGCCCATTCCAAATAAAAGCGAATCTTCTTCTCCCTCTAATTTATCGTTCGATTGCACTTACGTCCCTTCTTTCTAAGGTCATGGAAACGCTGATAAACTACCATCTCAAGAAATATCTTGAAGACCGAAAGCTTCTTAAGTACCGGCAGTACGGCTTTCACAGCAACAGGTCCACTTGTGATTTGATGATCTATCTCACCGAACAGTGGAACAAATCTTTACATCGTTTTGGAGAAAGTAAGATTGTTGCACTTGACATTTCAGGGGCATTTGATAAAGTTTGGTATCTTGCTCTTTTATCAAAAATGCGTGATTTCGGTATCGATGAAGCCCTCCTTCGTTGGACTAGAAACTTTCTTTCGAACCGTTCTATACAAGCTGTATTGGACGGATTCAAGTCTGAAACCCACTGGTGCGTCCCAGGGATCCGTTTTGTCCCCGACCCTCTTTCTCATTTTCATAAATGATCTCTTGTCTGTAACTTCTAATTGTTTCGCTGACGATAGTACCCTAAGCTTTTCATATTGGTTCCCAGATTCACATCCCTTCTCTTCGGATGTGGAACTGCAACAGCAAAATATAATAAGCTCATTAAGCTCTGACTTAAACAGCATTGTACAATGGGCATTACAAAATCGCGTAGAGTTTAATGCTTCGAAAACCCAATACTGTCTTGTATTGTTGAAGCGATTGTCCATGAGTGGCACTTGCATCATTGAGACCGAACATCTCGAGATTCTCGGTATGTACATCATTGACCAACTCTTGTGGAACGAGCACATATGCGATGTCGCCAAAAATGCCACAAGATATTTTGGTTTCCTAAGACGATGCAAGAAATTTGTTTCCCCTTCTGATCTATTATCTACAAAACTTAGATACGTCCTAAACTTGAGTACAACTCTCACGTCTGGGCTGGTGCTCCAGTGACGTACTTAAGTCTTCTGGACACTGTCCAAAAAAGAGCATTCAAAATGATTGGTGACAATACCATCGTTGAGTCATTTGCATCTTTAGAACATCGGCGTAATGTCTCATGCATCACCCTCACGGTATATATAAAAAATAAAAAATAGAGTGGCGCAACAGCTCTTTAAGAGCCAAGGCCTAAGTGACTTACTCTCATCAACAATTCTCTGGGTGCGTGTGAAGAATTGAGGGGACCTACAATTTTACGCTAATTCCGAATGGAAAAGTTGAGGAGCACTTTTTCATGACAGATTAATACTCTTGGAAGGTTTGTCAGTTCTTCGCAAGAGGCAGTGCCCGTGAAACGAGTAGGACTCGAACCCACGACGTTCTGCTTAGCAGCCAATGTTAAATAAGCAATTGCATTCCTCCCCTTAAGATATTCAACCGTAATACCCGCGCCTCCAGGAATGCCCATCAGTTCACCCTTGAGCCCAACTTCGGACGTACTGTCATGTACAGAGAATCGTTCTTTAGCCGTACTACGCGAATGTGGAACTCTCTTCCACACTCTGTCTTCCCCAGTTGTTATAATATTCAAAAATTCAAAACCAATGTTCGCCGACATCTCCTTTTTGGCATATAAAGGGTAATGAAAAAAGCTCTTGAGCCCTTGAAAAAGGCATCTGAGTAGATACCACTTCCAACGCCACCGATTTTGGTCTTTGAACTAGTCGAAGTATATCGAGTTATCTTGAACAGGTCTACCCTTTTCCCAAAAGGATCTTGAAAGAATTGAAATCTGGAAATTGTTGTCGAATGATATTTGAGGGGTGGTAAAGCTTAAGCGATCTTGGATAGCTCTGAAATTGTTTTAAAAAGTAGTGTGGCCAGTGTTCTTATTGATTCATTGGGAGTTGGCTGTAAGCTGTACGTATGAGTTGGATGCCACCATTTTGGAGAAGTTGTTGAGAGGTGCCCAATCCTGAAAAAGGGAGATCCTCTAAACTGCGCCAACTACAGAGGAATCAGTCTACTTAACATCGCCTACAAGATCATCTCTGCCGTAATATGTGAACGTCTGAAGCCTTTCGTCAACAATCTGATTGGTCCTTATGATTGTGGCTTCAGGCCAGGAAAGTCAACCATAGACCAAATGTTCACATTGCGGCAGATCCTGGAAAAAACCTATGAGCTCCAAATCGATACCCACCACCTCTTTATCAATTTTGAGGCCGCGTATGCCAGCATCTACAGAGACGAACTGTATAAAGCTATGTCTAATTTTGGCATCCCTGCCAAGCTCGTTCGCTTGTGTAAAATGACGATGGAGAACTCACGCTGCTCCATCAAGGTTGGCAATGAGCTTACGGAATCTTTTGACGTCAAAAAAAGATTCAGACAACGCGATGCGCTGTCGTGCGATTTCCTTAACATCGTTCTTGAGAAGATAGTGCAAAACTCCACCGTCAACACCAGAGGCACTATCTTCTATAAATCTGTTCAACTTCTCGCGTACGCCGACGATATTGATATAATGGCAAGAACACAGCGTGATGTCAATGGCGCCTTTGTGAGAATGGACACAGAAGCGGCAAAAATTGGTTTAGCGGTAAATGAGGGAAAAACGAAGTATATGCTGTCTTCGAGAAAAGACACCCAACACCGACAGCTCGGACAGAACTTCACAATAGACGCATACAACTTCGAGGTAGAAGAGGAGTTTGTCTACCTTGGCTCCGCTATTAACACGGGCAATAACACCAGCGCCGAGATCAGACGAAGAATTAATCTTGCTAGTCGCTGTTTCTTTGGGCTAAGAAAGCAATTGAGTGGAAAAGCCCTCTCTCGAGCAACTAAGGTAAAACTGTACAACATTCTCATCATCCCTGTCCTGCTGCGTGGTGCAGAAGCATGGACCTTGACAAAATCGGATGAATGTACGTTAGGCTGTTTCGAGTGGAAAGTTCTTTGGGTCATCTTTGGCCCCCTGGGGATTGATGAGGAATGGAGAAGAAGATACAACAGCGAACTTTACGGGTTGTACAACGACATGGACCTAGCTAGAAGGGTCAAGGTCCAGAGACTCAGATGGCTCGGTCATTTAGAGCGCATGGACACCAATGCTCCGGCCCGGAAAGCCTTCGACAGAAGGAGAGGAAGACCGCGATTTAGGTGGCGCACACAAGTGGAAGAGGACCTCAATCAACTTGGAGTGCAAAGCTGGAGACAGCTAGCTAGGGACCGAGCTGGCTGGCGGAGACTGTTGATTGAAGCTCAAGTCCAAACCGGACTGTAGCGCCACCTTATAAGCTAGTGGGATATTTTTGCAGAAAATACCCATTTGGAGCCTAATGCCTATTATATTGAAACACCCTACTGTTAGAGTACACCCAAGGACCCAAGCACACCGCGGCATGTCAAAAATGAACAGAGTAATTTATTAATGACCCTAAACATATTTGCTCACATCAAAAACTCTTCACAATTACCTAATTACTTTAACCCACTTCGATTTGTTCGTTTTTTGTGAAGAGCTGAAGTAGAAAAAAAAAACGAACCACTCACCACCTAGCGGCGGCCGCTGAAATTTCAAAGTAAAGTAAACAAAAACCAAATATCATTTCCGAAGTATGTAGGTAGGTATTCAAAAAACCGACTCCGACACTTGTGTGCGAAAAAAAAGTACAAACAGAAAGTACACAAAACTCAAAAAAAAAAAAAGAACCTGAAATATTAAAAGCAATCAGACATCGAACGAAATAGGAGGCTAGCAGGCGGCAAACAGATAAACTCGTACTTTAGCTAGCTTTTTACCGTCCTCGACGACAGCGACGTGTCGTACGCGTGCATTTGCCTCATACTCCCTGTTGGCGAGCTGGCTGGCTCAGCTGCCAAACAAGTCCAATGTGTGTACCTATCTCGATATGTTGTGTGAACGAAAACGAGTACTTGTATATATTTTACGGATTCATTGAACATTACATTATTTCTGATTGCCCTCATGGTTCAACAACTCGACTGTCGTCGTCTGCGTCTACCACTGGCCAAATGCGGTGAGCTTGAGATAGAGTCAAAAATGAGGAGTGGACTGAGAAATGTCTGCCTAGTAGCACCATCACACAAACTAGAAAGAATGGACGTGCAGTCGTAAAAAAGAGAAGATATTGGCACCGACTGCGACTGTGGATGGCGATAGACATTAGACACACCAGCCAGAAAGATATCTACACCAATAGATAGATAGATAGATAGATGGAGACACCTTCGGTTTCATTGTTATGACTTATGAGCTACAGAAGTGTTAATAATTCTAGGTTGCATTTGAATTTTATTATGTTCTTTTTTGTTGGTTCGTTTACTCGTTTGGCTGAGCAGCTCTATAAAGTTTAGCAGGCTTACAATAAATTCTTGAACTGAGTTCTTCGCGTTAACGATTTTTGTTTCATCTTTTTGCTGCTCATCTTTTTTATGTTGCATTTTATGTGTAATTTCTGTCGTTTGTTTCTTGCGATGCATGAAAATTATAACCATGCTATGAAAAATTATTTCGATTGAGGTTGAGTTGAAGCAATCTGAATCTCATTTGGCAATGAAGGTGCATAAACGAAATTGTCTAGTTGTCATTGTCGTTGGAAGTTTTAAGACTTTTTTAATATCTCTACGTTCTGTTGATTAGCTCCTCAACGAAATTTTGATGACAGATGACATTACACTGGTAGGTACTGGTAATTTCCTACATTTATGCTCTTGTCTACGTTACCAGTTCGATGTTTTTTACGTTTGGACAATGTACCCAATAAAATGTTTTTTTTTTTTGTCAAAATAACTATGTATAGGCTGTCCCATTAGTAATGACTAATGATACATTTTCCGATAGGGATATCTTGGCAACTGTCATGGCTACCAATGACATTTAGGTGTCAAAATATTCAGTATTGTTTGAAGTTTCAATATGCAACGTTTTGCGCTTCCCGAACGTTTAGAAATAATTAAAAAGTATTACCGAAATTCCGGTTCGGTTGTAAGTACGCAACGTGAATTTACTCGTGAACTTGGCGTACATCATGGCTACAGTAGACAGGCAATTCAACGAACCGCACCGTCGAAAAGTTTGAAGTGCGTACATTCTTTTGGACATTAAGAAAGCAACAAGAATGCGAACTGGTCGAAATGAAGAAAATATTGCCGCCGCACAATGGGGCAAAACTCAAAAAAGCTGGCAATTAATAAAATTATGAAGTTGAACCTTGTCTTAAACAAACGATCTATTTCTCTTCGAAATATAATAGAAAATCAAAAATGAAAGAGAGATAATTAATTTGCACCATGTGGTATTTAGGAGAAAGCCACAAACACAGAGTTAGCTAAAATTTGCAACGAGCTCAGACGTCTTTTTATCATTTTGAGTTTTTCCAATAAATTGCGTACTATTTTTTATTTATTAGATGTATGAAGTTGAATCTTTTTGAGGAGAAATCAGTAAGCTCAGGAGCGTTATTGTACGTTTTTGTTTTATGCAAAACAACAATTTATGTTATTTTAATTCTTATTCAAAAATGAAGAAAAAACTAAAATTAACGTGATTATTTGTATCTTCTGAAAGCTTAAGTCGTTTAGTTGTGTTCGCCGTAAAACGCCAATAAGTTTTATATGTCATTTTCTTCAGTAATTTGTCTACTTTTAGAATATGAAAAATTTTCTTGCTACTTTTTGCACCCTTGCAGGTAATGCTCATTTTTAGTTGGTGACGTCATGTTCTATTAATGAAGGTTTATGATTAAAGTTATTAATTTTCCAACAGGTTTTTTTAATTTTTTATTTTCGTTTATTAATAATATTTGTATTTATCTTTGAAAAATATTAAAAATTAAAATAATTAAACAAAAATATCAATGATAATAGTACAAATACGACCTATACAAAATTGCAAAAGTGGCAACCCTAATTTTTAATAACTTTTTTATGATTTCTTTTCTATAACTATTTTATAGATGACATACAAAGTTTTATTAAAACTGTTTGAGGATTTTCCGAAAAATTGTCGAAAATCTTAAAATTTTGTATGGGTGGTAACCCTTAAAATGGGCGTGGCGATTCGAAATTTTGGCTATGAACTAACATTGGTATCAGTAAAATTTGTGCCAAATTTCAAGTGCCTACCTCTTTTCGTTAATTAAATGCCAATTTTTCGTGATTTTGCCCCATTGTGCGCCGTAGCAGCCAGTGTTGAAGAAGATCCAAATGAGTCGGTTCGACGACGTTCAGCGCAATTGGGCTTGTCCAGGATGACCACACATCGAGTTTCTGTGGCCGGAGCTTGATAACATCGATATTACCGACATATGGTTCCAACAAGACGGTGCCACGAGTATTCTGAGTAGTTGTCCCCTATCTAACTCGCAACATGCCTACATGAGGGGTAGATCTACAGAGACTGCTCTTCATGAGGTAGTGAGAACGAGAGAAAACAGGATTCATTTCAACAAACTGAATCCATCGCAGAATCACTTGCAGACTTCGGTGTTGAGAACTACATTAGAAGGTGGATAATATCCATGCTCGGTAATAGGAGAATTCGATCAAAGTTAGGATATTCAATGTGTACCAAATATGCCAACAGAGGAACACATCAAGGAGGTGTACTGTCTCCTCTTTAATGGCTTTTGGTCATGAACAGCATTCTTGTGAAACTCCAGAGTAGTGGAGTGAAAGCGGTTGCATATGCCGATGATTTGATCATTCTAGTTTCTGGAAAA
Source organism: Sphaerophoria taeniata (assembly GCA_943590905.1). Taxonomy (NCBI): domain Eukaryota; kingdom Metazoa; phylum Arthropoda; class Insecta; order Diptera; family Syrphidae; genus Sphaerophoria; species Sphaerophoria taeniata. The sequence goes on along the minus strand of OX016540.1, from coordinate 223,584,170 downwards.
TTTCCAAGCGTGATCAGTGAAATCAGTAATATGGCTTTGAAGAAAGTAAGCACCTGGACCGCGAGCTGTGGACTAGGTGTTAACAACAACAAAACCGAGTTGATGCTTTCACCACCAAAATCAAAGTACCACCCTTCACTCTACCTCGGTTAAACGGTCAATCACTAACACTGTCTTCCAGTGCCATATATCTGGGCGTAATACTAGACACCAAATTAAACTGGAAGCTTAACATTGAAGAACGGGTGAGGAAGGAGTGTGTCGCCTTCTACGCCTGCAACAAAACATTCGGCAAAAAGTGGGGCCTCCAGTCAAAAATGATAAAATGGACACATACAGCGGTTGTAAGAACGATACTTGTTTATGGTTCCATTGTGTGGTGGCCCGCTCTCAGCAAAGCTTACATAGTAAACAAGCTTACAAAGGTGCAGAGAAATGCTTGCGTAGGGATATCAGGGGCAATCAGGTCGGTCCTGTCCAACAGATGCACTCAACGTCATCCTGGACCTTCTTCCGATTGACCTCTTTATTAAATATCAGGTGTCCTGCAGTATCTTGAGACTCAAAGAAATATTCTGCTGGAAACCTAGATCCTACGGGCACTGCAACCAAACAAGCCTGATACCATCAGACATCCTATCCACAACCACCGATTACTGCATCCCTACCCTAGACACCTCAAAGAAGTTAAGAGACTTGCTCCCGTCGAGAATCGACTGAGAGGAAGGCGATGTGACGAAAGACTTCGACACAACTATCTTTACGGATGGTTCGAAGATGGAATGCGGTGTTGATGCAGGTGTCTTCTGTGAATCTCTTGAGATTTCAAAATCCTAGACTTCCCGATTTTGCCAGCGTATTCCAGGCAAAATTGTTAGCGATAAGACAAGCTTGTATAGCCCTTAAAAGTATCCGACAGAACCAAAATGTAGCTATACTAACAGACAGTCAGGCAGCTATTAAAGCCATAGATTCAGCTTTATCATCCTCTAAACTGGTCCAGCAATGCAAAGAGGCCATCAAGGAACTTGATATGAGCGTCACTCTTATCGCGATACCGGGTCATAGGGGTTATGAGGTTAATGAGAAGGCAGATGAGCTAGCTAGGCAAGGATCAGCCCTTCACAACTCATTGGCATTGAGAGTACATGCTCCTCTTGGAGTTGTGAAGGGCTATATCCTGACCAAATACACATCAGAAGCAACTCATAGGTGGAGTAGTTTAACGAGTTGCGTAATATCTAGGAAAATCTGGCCCGCCTATAACAAACCAAAATCAGTCAATTTAATTTCCAAACCAAGGCATGACATAGCCATGATTGGCGCTGCCTGCACAAGGCATTGTTCTGTAGGGGAGCATACGGCAAAATTGGGTATACGACATAAGTCTTTCTGCCGTAGCTGTGAGAACCAGGATGCAAAAAAAAAACAGTCCCACACTTTCTATGCCATTGTCCGGCCCTAGCTAGGAAAAGAGCACTCTACTTAGGTAAAGAATTCTTCTACGGTATTGAGGAACTCTCAGAATTCAAGATCAAAGACATGATCTCATACCTCAATAACACAAAGTGGCTTTAGCATGTGCAAATTTATTTAGAAAATCTCGATGCTGGCCAGAACGTTAGAGTGAATGGTCACCGCATAGAGCCATGATTACTGCCTCCTTGCTGAATGAACAATCAAGCAACTAGGAGGAGGAGTTGTGGTTTCATTTCATTTAATTTATTAAAGGAAACGTTCGGTTACCCCATATATAATCATAATCACATTACAGACCTTTGAATTTGTCTCCAACATAGTGCTAAGAACATGGGGTTAGCGGTTAATGAGAAAAAGACCTAGTGAATGTTGTCGACATGGGCGGACATCCAACATCGACGTCTTCAGTCTTACGTCAGTATAGAAAGCTTTAACTTCGAGGTACTTGCATACTTGGGATCAGACCAGCCAGTGCTTTGGTATTAGAAGGCAATTGAGTAGTAAGGTCCACTCTCGAGCACCTAGAGTTTTACTATAGAAAACTCTTATCATCCTGGTCCTCATGTAAGGTGCAGATATATGGATCTTGACAACCAAGAGATTTCTTCGAGATTTAACCAAGAACTGTACGAGCTGTTCAGCGACACTGCGCTAGATAGAAAAGGTAAGGTCCAACGACTTTGATGGTTGGGTTATCTCTTCGGCCAGTAGAGTCTTCGAACCCGGAAGGACGTCGCAAAAGACGAAGACCGCGGCTCAATAGAGCACACAGGTTGTGGAGAGCTTCAACCATCTTGGCGTGAGAAACTGCTGGCTAGAGATGCCTGTTGAATGAGGCCCTGGCCCGACCTGGACTATATCACCACTTTAAAAAAAGTAAGTGAAGTAAGTAAGATTGTGCAATTTACAGACACTCTACTATTTTCCTTGGGGATATGTACTTACTTACTTACTTAGGTCTCCAGAGCTGTTAAGTCCTTGGGGGACCGCTAAAGGACCATAGGTCCTCTACAACGCCTACGCGACATCTTGTTCTGTTTCCGGAAATGTGTTTCAGCTCTCTCCAACTCTTGCCTTGTGCCGCTAATTCCTCCTATCCGTTATGTGCTTCTCGGTCGCTCAGCAATTCTTCCTTCCTGTGGTGACCGGGTTCCACTGCATTGCTTCTGACTTGCAATGCATTAATTACCTTCTTTTCGAAGCGTCCAATCCATTGCCACTTACATACATCTTGGTATAATAGAGTCAATAGGTTCCTGACCAGCCCTCCTTTGAAGGTCTGCATTGGATATTCGCTTAGGCCAGAAAATTCCAAGGATGTGGCGAAGACATCTATTGACGAAGGCTTGAAGCCCTTGTGATGGCTGAAGTACCTTTCCAGGTCCTACATACTTTGAACAACAAACCAAATGTGGCTTTAGCTTTGCCGATGCATCAGATGGCATCTTGTTCATTTCCGCCATCGATGGAGACGATACTATCAAGATATTGGAAGCTCTCAACTTTCTCCACCGATTAAGAGGAAATATTGATTTGAGAAGATGGTCGGGTTTCGAGGCTGATCTTTTTGTTTTGCCGCACGATTTTTTCTTCCCTGATCCCTGATCGTATGAAAGAGTAAGAAAACGTCGTCCGCAGGTATCTAGATTTTTTAAATAGGATGATGAACAGCAGGTGTAGTGGTGGTCGATGTCCAACGAACTGCTCAATAATGATCCACAAGGTGTTGATGTGATCAATAGAGGAGGATCCAGCGCGGAATCCTGCTTGTTTGGCATCAAGCGTAGCCTCCAGATGTTTTCTGATTCGTTCCAGCATGGTTTTTGCTACTATCATTGCAACAGCAGGACAGGAAGTATGCAAATCCTTTTCCAGTTATCGCACTTTATAGGATCTCCGTTTTGTGGGAGCTTGACGATCATTTCCTTCTTCCACTCTTCGAGGAAAGAAAACACCCTTTACGTACCTTTAATAATTTATGATTTGTTTGAGCGTCAATGTTTTTGCTTAATCAAAATTGAGACATCACTTTAGCATTTATCTATCCCCTTTGCGAAAGCTTCCTCTTCTTGAAAAACATTGAATGTGAGATAGTTCCCACAATGAACAATGAACCACTCAAAACCTAACCTTTTTTTTGGAAGAACTAAAAGAAGACATTTCGTGGGTTGACCACATAAGTAGAACACAAAAACCAAGGAGGGTGATGGGTAGTGACCCGAAACGTAACACTGAATGAAATCAGACTTTATTATTTTTATATTATGCTTTTGACATCCTGTGAAGTTTTTTGACGGGCGCTTATGACATACACAAAAGGGGTCGGTCGCAGCATTTCAATAATTCCACTTCCCCCGAACTGCTTATGTCAGAAGGATTCAACTTAGTTTCTGACAACTAAGCTATTTACGACATTCACACATGAAGGCGATGCACACCAAGCAATGATGACGAAAACGGAATGCCAAAACGAATAAACCAACCGAATGACTTGCGAAAAAAGGGAAGAAACTTTAAGTTCGTTTGAAATATTATGAACTGGAGCGAAGGTGGAGTTGGTGGTTTATTTGTTTTTGTGTGAGTTCTTGCAAAAAGGGAGTGAGCGAGGGTGATGCATTTGAAAAGTTGACACTGTAAATTGTTAGATAATTTCTTGGAATTTTATCATTGGAAATGCTCGAGAGAAATGTGTATGAAAAGGAAAAAAAATGTCACAGAGAAGAATGAGAACCATTTATTATGAATGAAAAAGATTTCGTGGCATGTGTGTGTCTGTATGTAGGTGGAGAAAAGGGAAGCAGTATTTTCGTTTGATATTTTATTTATGTCAATTGCATAAATGGTTAGGTTATTGCGTAGAAAAGAAAAAATAAAGTGTAGAGGTTTTCGTTGTAAGAAGTCTTGTGTGGTTTTCTTTTAGACGGGGAGCTTCTGCGTACGGAGCATAGGGAGCAATAGAAATTAGCAATGCAAGAAAAAATGCTTTGAGAATGTTAATTATATTCTAAAGAAGTGCTTACATTTACATTAAGTACTCAAGAGCAGCATGTGGTTTTGTGTCAATTTACTTCTTAGGAATTTCTATCTGGCAACTCTTTTAAAGTTGAAAAGACGTCAAATCTCGTTAAAAAACTGTTTTATTTTCTTTTATTTTAATTTTCATAGATCTTCATTATCTACTGCTGAAGAAATATTTCACTGCTGTAGTAATGTTACGAAACATCATTGAAAGCTAACATAGGAAAAAGATGGGGTCCTAGATGGGTACCCTGTGGAACATTAAGGCCGTGAGCGAATTGCGTTAAAATGGGTATAAAACTTTCATTTTGGTTAAATTTTGAAACTATCTACTTGGTGAATATAGTGTGTTGAGGTTTAACTATCGTAAAGGCTAAAATAAAGGGTTTTCCAATAAGAGGTGTTATTTTGAATAGGCCGCTATTTCGGTAGTTGTGTCCATTAATAAAAATGGAACGATACACGCTTCAACAACGCATTGAAATTGTTAAAATTCACTATAAAAATGGTGAAAATTTGGCAGAGACGGTTCGTAAAACTAAAACATTTTTGGGTCGTCGTGAAGCACCTTGTCGGACCGCAATACAGAAATTGGTGGACAAATTCGAGCTGTTGGGACAAGTAAGTGATGTGAAGAATAAAACCCGTGCACGTCGCTCAAGAACAACTGAGAATATTGCTGTTGTAGCCCAAAGTGTTGAAGAAAACCCAGGTTTGTCCATTCCTCGTCGTTCTTTGGAATTGGGCACACAAACGTCATTACACCGTATTTTCCATAAAGACTTGGGTCTTAAGGCTTATAAAGTTCAGTTAACACAAGAACTCAAACCGGCTGATCATCAACAACGTCGTGTCTTTGCTGATTGGGTCCTTGAAATGCATGAAAATTATCCGGAATTCCATCGCAAAATCATCTTGACTGATGAGGCCCATTTCCACCTCGGAGGATACGTCAACAAGCAAAACTGTCGCATCTGGGGCTCGGAAAACCCAAGAGTTATTGTTGAAAAGCCTCTCCATCCTCAACGCGTGACTGTTTGGTGCGGTTTATGGTCCCGCGGGGTCATCGGACCTTACTTTTTTCGAAAATGAGGCTGGAGCAACAGTTACGGTCAATGGATTGCGCTATCGAGAGATGATTAATGATTTTTTATGGCCGGAATTGGATGGTATTGATCTGGACAACGTTTACTTTCAACAAGATGGCGCTACGTGCCACACAAGCAATGAAACCATCGATCTTTTACGGGAATAGTTTCCGGACCGTGTTATCTCTCGAAGAGGTGATCACAATTGGCCACCGAGATCTTGTGATTTAACACCTTGCGACTTCTTCCTTTGGGGCCACGTGAAAGATAAGGTCTACGCCAACAGCCCAGCGTCGATTCAAGACCTCAAAGATGGAATTCGTGAGGCTATCGAGGAGATAGGGCAGCCACTTTGCGATTTTGCTATGGAAAATTTCATGAAAAGGTTATGGTCCTGTAAGCGTGGTCGTGGCGGCCATTTGGCTGATGTTGTGTTCCATTATTATAGGCATACCTTCCTCTTTATAATGAAATAAACATCCGATCATTTATCTCAAAAAATACCATTTTTCTTTGAATATCAAAATAACACCTCTTATTGGAAAACCCTTTATAACACTAGTGGTTAAATTTAACCAACATTTTAACGCAATTCACACACGGTCTGTAAATGGGAATTCGACAGCTTTTGAAGAGCCAAGGCCTAAGTGGCTTACACTCATCAACAATTCTCTGAGTGCGTGTGAAAAATTGAGGGGACCTACAATTTAACGCCGATTCCGAACGGCAAAGTTGAGAAGCACTTTTTAATGACAGATTGATACTCTTGGAAGCTTTGTCAGCTCTTCGCAAGAGGCAGTGCCCGTGAAAGATGAAATAAAAACTTGGCCTGAGTAGGACTCGAACCAACGACGTTCTGGTTAGCAGCCAACGCACTTACAAACTAAGCTGCGAGCAACTGCAAGAGGAACCCTTGGGGCAAACCAAAATGATGCATTATACAAAATCCTAACAAAAAACAAAACGACAACAAGGATTACTGTGTGGCTAGAATGCAATTTGCGAAATCTGGAACGAAAACTGAACAAGAAGGTGGCCGTTGGAATTGAAATGTCTATATTTAAAGTCTTATTTCTCTCGTCAAATATTCGTAAATAAACATGCCCCGAAGTTTATTTAAGATCAAAAATGTTTTGAAAATCCCTACAAGAGCCAATTTTGTATGCATGGCTACTTGCTAATTTGTTTTTGTGTTCTTTCAACATTTTCAACTGGGCCTGCGTCAAAGTTCCAGTTTTTTTATTTGTACTTTGGCTTTTTCCGTTAACTTCTTTGTTTTTATGGAGTTATAGCTATTTCACTGTACTGGAGAAAGTCATATACTACGACAAACTCAGCAGAGTCCAACGCACTGCATGTCTCTGTATAAGCGGGGCATTGAGAACCACACCCTCAGCAGTGTTAGACACTCTCCTCCATCTGACACCCCCGACATCTTCAACAAACAAGTGGCAGCGAGTACAGCTATTAAGACTCAACGCTTCATCTCAATGGACCAACAATAATGTGGGACATTCCATCATTTTGAACTTCTTCGGTTCTATACCAAAGTACATAGACTACAGACTACACCATTCCAAAAACCCAAATTGGGAAAAAACTTCCCTCGATTGTCGATCATCTCTAATGGAGATGGCGCAGCAATTTAACATTTACCTCTGTTGGGTCCCGGGCCACACAGACATCACAGGAAATTGTAGAGCCGATGAACTCGCTACAAATGGAACCGTCATACCTATCTCACCTGAAAGGGAAAAGATAGGTATACCGATAGCTACATGTTGTAAACTTTTGCTAAAAGAAACAGCCTTAACGATAACAAACTCTAGGTGGTACAATTTACCAACGTGCGCAGCCACAAAACTGGACCTAAAGCGCTAATAGGTGTCCTTACGGGACACTGCTGTCTTATAGGCAGACACGCAATACGACTTGGTGTAGTCTCAAATGACTTCTGCAGGAGCTGTATGGACGAGGAAGAAGAGAAAACAATCTCTCATCTTCTCTGCACATGCCCTGCTCTTTCACTAAGGCGCAAACTTCACCTGGGAGAATACTTTTATGATAACCCCAGTGAACTAGCTAATAAGGATGTCAAATATCTTCTTCACTTTACAAAAAGCTCGAAATAGTTCGACTAGTAAGAAGTAATTCTCTAGGTTCATGTGGTATCACAATGGGCCTTTTCTTTTGGCAAAGTGTGCGGATTCTGTATCCGCAGCCACTTTAACCTAACCTAACCTATAGCTATTTCAGCCTCCGTTCTTAGTAGTGCTGTCAAGTAATTTTTCATTTTAACCAAAATCAAAGGGCACTGTAGTGCCCAGCCAAGTTCTAGCACTACCCCCTTTTTACAGGATCGAACTCAAGCACATTTTTAACCCCCCATAACTTTTGAAAGAATAAAGTTGGAAGCTTCAAATTTGTATTACGTATTAGTTTCATGGAGACAAAGGCCATATAAAAAAAATAATTTTGTAGAACCACTACTTCCTGAGATATTGAACAGTCAAAATTTCAAAAACCGTAATTGACTGACTGACTCACTGACTAACTGATCATCAAAATTATGAAGCGTTTCTAACAATAGCAGAATCTTGAAATTTGGTACAATGGTAGGTTTTCAGGTGTTTACAAAGGAAAACTCGAAAATTTCAATTTGCTCATTCAGGGGGCGTGGTATCCGCCCACTTTCTAAAAGTGGTCGTAGGATCTTGAAATTCGGAATTCTAATAGGGTTTTGGTTGAATATAAGGAAAAATATAAGTAAAATATTTTGGTTTCATTAAGGGGCGTGGTATCCGCCCACTTTGTTAAAATGGTCGAAAACGTTTAAATTCGAAATACTGATAGGGTTTCGGTTGAGTATAAGAGAAAATACCAAACAAGACTCTAGCATTAATACAAACTTATCAAAACAAAAATCCTTCCCAAGCCGACCGATCACCGTGGGAAGAGTAGATCAAAACCCCCCATGCATTAACAGTCGAACAGAAAACAAACACTCAAAATTCAACAAAATTAACTAAGAATCTGTACGTTTAATGTCAGAACACTCTCCTCAGATAAAAAACAGGAGGAACTAAGACTAGCATTGAAGAGCATAAACTGGGATATAATAGGACTAGCCGAAATAAGACTACATGGACAAAAAATAATAATTAATAACGACAACGATATCTTCTGCTACATAGGGGAAACAAAAGGACTCTATGGAGTAGGATTCCTGATCAAAAAAGAATTAAAAGACAAAATAATCAACATACGATTTCATAATGAAAGAATATGCAGTATAAAACTTAACATCCAAAACACAAAAATGACTATAATACAAGTATATGCCCCAACAGATTGAGTTTTACGAAACTCTAGAAGAAACATTCAATAACAACAAAACAGAGTTAATGTATGTTATAGGTGATTTCAACGCAAAACTTGGAAAAAGATCGACTGAAGAAGATAACTCGGCTTTAGGACCTCATGGATATGGGATAAGAAATGAAAGAGGGGAGAGACTCCTCAAATGGCTAGGAGAAATGAACTTGAAGTTTGGGAACTCATTTTTCAAAAAGAAAGATAACAGGAAATGGACATGGATCTCACAAAATGGAATGACAAAAAATGAAATAGACCTCATCCTCACAAACAAAATCGAAACCATCCAAGATATAACAGTCCTTAATAACGTTAATTTTGACAGCGATCACAGACTAGTAAGAATGGAGATAAAAATTGACTATGAAACATTAAAAAGAAATCGACAAATCTACTATCTCCCTAGAACAGTACCTGTACAACAAATAATCACCTATAACGAAAATATAAAGACAAAGATCAATCAGCTTTTAGAACAATCTGAAGCAAACACTTGTCTTCAAAATAAATATGACAAGCTAGAAAATATTATAAAGACCTCAGCAAAAATGTCAATAATGAGCATAAGGACTAACAAAGAAAAAATATCAAACGAAACCAAAGCTCTAATTTTAAGAAGAGAAAACTTAAGAACAAAACCACAACTTCACAACCAATACAAAAAAGAGCTAAGTGAACTTAGAAAAACTATAAAATCTAATATAAAGAAAGATATTCGTGAATATAATGAAAATATTATAAAGGATACAATTAGACAAACAAAATCAATAAAAAAAGCTAAGTCATATTTGAATAATAAACAAGAATGGATAACAAGTATAAAGGACCAAAACACATTCAACATAACAAACCGAAAAGACATAAATGAAAACGCCACCTTATTTTTCGAAAAACTGTTCACCTCGACTAAAATTATTACAGAAGAAGGTACAATAGACAGTACAGGTTCAATACCGATACACACCACCCCTATGTTCAGCAAAGAAATTATTGAAAGGACCATAGACGATCTGAAGAAAGACAAGTGCACCGGAAATGATGGAATATCATCGGAAATGCTAATATACGGAAAAAACTCACTTTCCAACATTTTAACCAACATATTTAACGAAATAATGCAAACAAAACAAATTCCAGAACAATGGAAAGAAACAACGATAACATTAATACACAAAAAAGGAAAGAAAGACGATATCAATAACTACAGATACAGACCAATAAGTAACATCTCTACAGTTTACAAGCTCTTCTCCAAAACGCTTTACCGGGACATCAAGGAAGACTTTAATAACAACCAACCGAGGGAACAGGCTGGATTTAGAGAAGGATTCTCAACAACAGACCACTTACAGACAATGAATCAGCTAATAGAAAAATGCAATGAATTTAGACTACCGGTTTATTTTCTGTTTATCGGCTTTAGTAAAGCTTTTGACTCTGTAGAACACGCAATGATATGGTCCTCCCTGAAAAATCAAAACATGAATCCAAATGTAATAGAAACAATTAAAAACATATACAAAAATAACACAGCAAGGATAAAAACAGAGAATATAGGACGCAAATTTGACATAACAAGAGGAGTTAGACAAGGAGATCCACTTTCATCACCTTTATTCAGTTCAGTCCTGGAAGACATTTTCCAAAAACCTAAATGGAACGCAAAATATGGAATTACGATATGTGGACAAGTCAGTGGCGTTTTATCCTAAAGGCAAACTAGGCACGTGCCTAGACGCGCGGCAACAAAGAGGCGCGCGGGCGCAGTAATTCTTACAAGTGGCAAATAATGCGAGTTCATATGTTGTTGTTAAAGTAACAAATTTGTGAACTCGATTTGCACTTGCATCTTTTGTTGAAATAAAAATCGGTCCTGAGCAATTCTTCTTACAGTACAGAGTCAACTCGGTTTTCCAACTCGGAAATCAACTTAGCTTTCTTCTAATTTTGTAAGCGTTTTTGAATAGGTAGGTATTGAATTTACTTATTGTAGGGGCAAATAACCTAATGGTCAAAGTTCATCAGCGGTTGGCAAAGATTTCAACGGAGTCAAACTATAGTAGGAGATATTTCTATATAGGGGCGCCAGTGAGATGCTTGCCTATGGCGCCCTCAACGTTTAATCCGCCACTGGGACAAGTTTTAAACAATTTAAGATTTGCAGACGATATAGTTCTCATTGCTACAAAAGCAACACACATCCAAGAAATGTTAACAGAACTCACTACATTGTGTAAAAATTATGGACTACAAATAAACAAATCGAAAACTAAAGTCATGACAAACCACACGAAAGATGATATATTATTGGACCAAGAAAATATTGAATACGTAGAAGACTACATTTATTTGGGACAATTAAAATCATTTAAGGACCAAGAAAATAAAGAAATCAATAGACGCATTACAAATACATGGAAACAATTCTGGAGCCTGAAACAAATTCTACAATTAGACCAAAGTGCAGACACAATGAAATATATCTTTGACGCTGCTATTCTACCGATACTAACTTATGGACTACAAACAATGAGCTTGACCGCAAAAACACTTGACCAGCTAAGGATATGCCAGACCAAAATGGAAAGAAAAATTCTTAACATACGACCAAGTCAAAGAGTACGTAATGAAGACATTCGCAATAGTACCGGAATTATTGACGTCATAAATAGAACAAGAAGGCTGAAATGTAGCTGGGCAGGCCATATATCTAGACTTCCGGATCAGAGATGGACAAAACTGACAACGAAATGGAGACCAGAAAACAAAAGATCAGCAGGACGACCCAATAAAAGATGGAGTGACGATCTGTGCCATACAAGTACAAACTGGTACAACGAAGCCAAAAATAGAGAGACATGGGCAGCCTTGAGGGAGGCTTATGCCAATTACGCATGAAATTAAAACTTACATTTATATTTTATTTTCAATTCAATAATTTTTAGTTTCAATTAATATTTTAAATTTAAATTTTTCACTGTAATTAATAACTGTTTTATTTGATATTCATAATTTTTGAAGAAAAAAAAATAAAAATCAAAATTGTAAATATTAGAATATAAGAAAAGTAAAAAGAAAAACTAACATTGTAAACTTAAAACTTGTGGCAATAAGTGGGTTTGTGGGTTTGTGGTTTATATGTATTTTTTTGCAAACAAAATCGGTGTTTATGCTTTGATCTTACTTATAAATGAGGGATAAAATACCTTAGAAAGTAAATATTTCGACTTAACTTAAATACGTTCGTGTGAGAAGGCTTAAAGTTGATTTTTGATAATTACCTGTAAAGAAAAAAAAAGAATATATTATTAAAAAACCGTGGATTAAAAAATATAGGGAATACAATTATTACAATAATCCAACCCCAAAAATCTTATTCGCTTTTTTAAAATCACCACACCCTCCATTTGAGAATAAAAATGGTCAAATAAAAATGAAAATCGCACAGTATGAATTTCTTTCATTTCCTAAAAATTTTAATTTGTTGAACCCTTAAAGAGGAAATATTGAATAATTGCTAATACGTCGCCCAATTTTTTTATAATCAAACTTAAAGGTTGAATAGGCGTGTTAAGCATCTGAAGTCTTTAACAAATTTTATAATTTTCATTACAAAACTTCAACAAAACTTGTTTCACGAGCGTCGAAAATATATACACTATACTAATTGACTTCGGTGCATCCTAAACCCATATTGATCAGAACATTATTAAGTTTCTCGTTCCACACTCTATTACCAGATCAGTTAAAATCCATGTATCTTTTGTTATAAATAAGTCCAACTCTTCTTGGATCGCGTGTCTCCACAATTGGCAGCAAAATAATAAACAGCTTCTTCATGATTTCCTTGACCACTACAAGTATTTGAACTGCTGCAATGAAATTTAAGTTCACTCTAGGCACTCTAGAGTCTAGACGCTCAGAACGCCGCATCACTTCATTATTTTCTAGGGGAGTGAATTCTTCATCTAATGGAGCAATGGTTCGGTCATTACGTTCGTCGCAATCTGAATAAAAACTCGCTGCGCTAGTGGCTTTATGACTGGATGCAGTCTCTTTTTTTTCAAGTTCAAACTCTTTTTCCGACGACGTTGTTGTTATATCCACTATTCGAGATGCCGACTATGGGTGAAACAAACGAGCTAATATCATTGTTGTCATATTTAGTTATCTTCCTTTCACACTATCTTCTTCTTCAAAGGATTGAATGGTCTTTAAGCTTTTTGAATCTGCGCTATTCCAAATTGAAATTTTAAGCCAACTTTTTACGCTTCTTCTTCGTCATGTCTTTGCAGCCGTATATGCGTACAGACCAAACTTCTTCTTGTGAACAATCGTTGTTTCTACAAGGCATTTGATTTATCAAGATGTAACAACTTCTGCCCAAAATTTACTGCCCAAACTGGACTCTTTCAATTAAAGTACGGTTTATAAAAAGTCTACAAAACAAAATTCTGATGATATTTGAAGATTCCAAAAATAAAATCTGCACCAAAATCAGGGCACTCTAGTTTCAGGAAAATTTCCCAGCATGATCAGTGAAATCACTAATATGGCTTTGAAGAAAGTAAGCACCTGGGCTGCGAGCTGTGGACTAGGTGTTAACAGTAACAAAAACCGAGTTGGTGCTTTTCTCCACCAACACCAAGGTACCACCTTTCAGTCTACCTCGGTTAAACGAACTATCATTTTCTTCCAGTGCTAAGTATCTCGGCGTAATACTAGACACCAAATTAAACTGGAAGCTTAGCATTGCAGAACGGGTGAGGAAGGCGTGTGTCGCCTTCTACGCCTGCAACAAACCCTTCGGAAAAAAGTGGGGCCTCCAGTCAAAAATGATAAAATGGACATACACAGCGGTTTTAAGACCGATATTTGTTTATAGTTCCATTGTTTGGTGGCCCGCTCTCAGCAAAGCTTACATAGTAAACAAGCTTACAAAGGTGCGGAGAAATGCTTTCGTAGGGATATCAGGGGCAATCAGGTCGGTCCTGTTCAACGGATGCACTTAACGTCATCCTGGACCTTCTTCCGATTGACCTCTTTATTAAATATCAGGTGTCCTGCAGTATCTTGAGACTCAAAGAAATAGGCTGATGGAAACCTAGATCATACGGGCACTGCAACCAAACAAGCCTGATACCATCAGACATCCTATCCACAACCACCGATTACTGCATCCCTACCCTAAACACCTCAAAGAAGTTTAGAGTCTTGCTCCCGTCAAGAATCGACTGGGAGGAAGGCGATATGTGACGAAAGACTTCGACACAACTATCTTCACGGATGGCTCGAAGATGGAATGCGGTGTTGGTTCAGGTGGCTTCTGTGAATCTCTTAAGATTTCAAAATCTTATAGACTTCCCGCTTTTGCCAGTGTATTCCAGCCAGAATTTTAAGCGATAAGAGAAGCTTGTATAGCCCTTAAAAGTATCCGACAGAACCAAAATATAGCTATACTAACAGACAGTCAGGCAGCTATTAAAGCCATTGATTCAGCTTTATCATCCTCTAAACTAGTACAGCAATGCCCTCAAGGAACGTGATATGAGCGTCACTCTAATCTGGATACCGGGCCATAGGGGCTATGAGTGAAATGAGAAGGCTGATGAGCTAGCTAGGAAAAGAGCACTCTACTTAGGTAAATAATTCTTCAACTGTATTGAGGAACTCTCAGAATTCAAGATCAAACACAATAACACAAAGTGGCTTTAGCCTATTTTTCCCAGTATGCGCCGTTCTGTTCGGGCGGTTATATATAGACAACATTTTTTGGGTGAAGAATACCATTATTTTAAAAGAAACTTTGGAAGATCGTTGATGTACACTGTATAATGTCATTGACATTACGGAGCACTTCAATTTTCATCGAGCACTGATTTTCGACGAGAAAAGTTTGCCGAGCATTTTAAATTGTGTTTAATGGGTACCACAAATACTGTGCGACTGATTATTACCAAAAATCTGGTTCTTGAAAACAATTTCATCTTCAGCGGACCTATGACTTTAGAGTGTACGAGCTCAAAAACACTGTTGGATCGACTCTCAGTGTCACTAAAAGGGTTCACAGTTCAAACGGTACAAGTCATTAACGGCAGACCCGCTTAATTAAAGCTTACGTTTCCAATATTTAGAAATTGTAAATATCAAAGTAAAAGGTTACTTTCTACGCTGAAAACTGCCCATCCAGAAAAGCTCATTAAAAAAATAGACATACCTTAGTTCATTTGATTAAATCCCTTCCACTTCGATGACATGACCTGGCTACAGAATATTCTGTATCTTTGTTCAGCAAAGTATTCAAACAAACCTAGCTCTTCATCAAAACCCATCAAAAGTCATCGGTTGCAGTGTAAAATACCTCGAGCGAAAAGTAAAACCTGACAGGTCAACATTAATTTCCTTTACCCAAGCACTTTTAAATCTTTTGTTTGTGTCCATGTTTTTTTATTTAATTTTTTTTTTCAAAGAATCAGGATATGTATACAATTTTATATCAAGGAAAGGTGGAAAAATAACTCAAACTTGAAAAAAAAAACATAAAACAGTTTCGGTTAAAACTCAAAAGCAACGCGTTTTGAATCTCCCAAACTTTTTGTTTTGGTTTTTGCAAACTTCCATCTGTAATCGTTACAAAACAACAAGAAAAACCCAAAAAAACACTTGAGGATAAATTGAATAACATTAAACAATTTTTTTTTGTCTGTTGATCCGCTTTTTTCAGTCTTCCATTATTTGTGGATGACGGCTTGGCATTTTGTGTTAGATCCGAAATTCACAACTTCCTGCACAAAGAACAAGAACTTATAGATATCCTTCGTATCACTTTACCCGGTCTCGAGCAGGATCTGGAAGGCATCAAGAGCAGAAGGGGCCACATAGACGGCGACTGACGAACAGCCTCAGGAACAGCTAAACCACTATGCCACCCTTCGAATAATTTAAGCAAACAAACAAGCACAAAGAATATTGTGAATCCAGAGAGGAAAAAAAGAAACACAGAATATGGATTTTCCTTTCAAAGGAAATTACATACCAATCCAAAGGTATTAAGGACGAAAAAATAATCAAAACCTTGTCCGCTGCAACGAGCAACTATAAGGCGAGGCATAAACGATGAATGTAGCCGAATTGGTCTGAAGGTAGTTATTTAGGGGGAAGACTTGGTATCATCCTTTCGTCGTCGTAGTCGTCGTCATCATAGTCTTAGTCGAATGTCCGCCGCATCGTTTACATCCGTTGCTGTCATTCGGAGTGTATGTCGTCCTCATCTGGAGCTGAAGTTGATGCTGAACCGTTTCGTTCGCTGATGGCAGTGGCATCGGCTAGCTCGTTGTAGGGTTAGAAACGAGTCAGACTGCCTAACCGACAAACCCTTCAAATGAGAATTTTTTCCATTATGAATGAATGAGGGGGAAAGGACATGATAACCAAAAAAAGCAGAAAGGAGGAAACAAGGAATCTCCCCAAGGATAAACCTGAAAAAGAGGGCTTAAGTTCATTGAGAGAAGAAAAAAGGGGGATAACCGCGGACAACTACAGCAACCGGAATGTTGGTCTTCTACTTCTACTACACCCAGTTTTTAATGGCGAACGTTTGACTGTGGTTCGCGACTCGAGTCCCTATTGTGTGCACACTGCACAGTGCAGCTTGAAGCCAGAGACGAAAAGTGCAGGAGAAAAGGAGAGAAATTCGTTGCGCGTCCTGGAAATAACTGTCTATTGTATGACGACGACGATGACGAAAGAACCATTCGTTGCAAGTTTGCAACCAATAGAATGCACTTTGTTTAGTTTCTTGTTGTATTTTTTTGGAACGTTGTTTTTGAGCGGTGAGTTGGTGCTCCGAATTCAAATTGAGGACGAGCGATGCTTTTTTTTCAAAATGTTGAAGTCAATCCTTTTGGTACCTTTGTCTATACGATTTGGCATCTGGTGCAAGAGCAGTGTTATTGACAGGATAAAACTCAATTATTCTCTTCCTTTGAAGGGTGAGTTACAATATTAAAATTATGACTTGTGAGTTTTTACTGGACGCAACAACGCTTCAAAAGAAATATGAATTTAATTGCTCATGTTTGCACATACATGGGTAATGTAGTGGTTGGTTTCCTTGGATACCATAATTATCAGCGACTTAGTGCATCGATTGACAGATAACATTAATGACAAAGATTTAAGGGGGTATTAAGAATGAAAGTAAGTTACACATTTTTAGTTATTTAAGTTTGTAACCATGAATTATTTTACACTTTTCAAATTAATTTCAATCAATGACATAATATCAAAGCACACTAATTAAATGATGAAAATATTTTAAAGCATACTTTTGTGATGAAATATTTTATAGCATACTTTTGTGATGAAATATTTTATAGCCTACTTTTAGGATAATTGATTATTTTAAAATTCACATTCAGTCTCTGCTAGAAATGTAACAAGAGGATCATAATTTTTCAATAAAATCAGAGTTTTAATGGAATAATGTTGATTTCTTTTCATTCTTGTTTACAAATTTGTGGATACTTTGACCGGATAAAGTTTGTGTACAGCTCCCGGACCAAACTGTTCATTGATTTTTACTGTGTTGTACATTGTACTGAAGGTAATACTAGTACTACAAGTTCTTTATGACAAATTTTTCAATCCAGTAACAAAACCAAGCGCTCTGGCATCCGCTTTGTCCTTGTACCGGACCAAGCATAGCTCTTTGGGAGCGACCGACGATGTCTAAGTTGTCTACATAGCCTAGGAGCTGGGTGGATTTGGGGAATGTAGTGTTTTTCGTGGTAACACCTGCCTTGCACACTATCAGCTCCAGGACTTTGTTGGAGAAGTCATATGACAGCGCATCACCTTGTCTAAGCCCTGCGTATGTTTGACTCAGATGAGCTGTTACCCATTTGCGCACTGCGCTGAGTATTGTTAAGCTACATGTGGCACAACTGCATCAGTTTGTTCGGGATCCCGAATTCAGACATCGCCACACTGGATCAAAGTGTTTCAGAAAGGTTTAAGACACTCCCATAGGACGTTGGCAGGAATTTTATATGCAACATTAAGCATTGAATGACATAATATTGCCTTTGTTTAAATGGGGGATGGTGTGTACAGAGCTTATTGACCAGTCAGCATGCATTCTTCCTCCCACACTTTGTTGATTACCGGTTGCATGCGGTTCATCAAAATATCTCCTTCATATTTAACGAGCTGCGCAGATATATGCCATCCCACCCGCTGCGTTGGCTTGTAATTTTTTAGCTTTTGGATGGCTCTTTCTACCTCTTCTGTGCAGGGGGCTGGGACTGGGTCTTCATTGACTGCTCTCACTTCTCTTTCGTCATTGGCTCGCTCGACATTATGCGCATTCAGCAGCTGTTGGAAGTGCTGCTTTAGAACATCTATAATTCCCTGTGCTTCGGTGACTAGGTTTCCTTCACTGTTTCGAAGAGCCTGTGTCCCGATTCTGAAACCAGAAGTTCGTTACTTCGACCGTTTAAGGAAACGTCGGGTGTTGTTCTTGGCACGTGACTCTTGGTGATGTTGAAGCTTTTGTCTTCCTTCGCAGTCTGTTTCTCGTTCTTCCATTTGTTCGATATTCTTCTCTTGCTGCTCTTGATTTCCGCTGCAGCATCTGTAAACGTGCATTTTCCGTCGCTCGTTTCAATAACGCCCATTCATCATAGTACCACGGGTTCTTTTCGGGGCTGACTGGTAACCTATGGTGGTCTCGGCTAAATTTTTAATTATTTCGCGGTATTGATTCCACAAGGTGTTGACGTCTGTATTTGGGAGTACCTACCTACGGCGGAGAGTCATTCACTCAGGCACTCAATGTAGTCTCTGGCATTCTCCAGGGTGCTAAGCCAACCGACGTCTTTGAGAAGCACGTGTTTTCTTGTCGTTTGATAATGGAGCTCCTCGAAAAGTGCGCTCGTCGATTTGATTGGTATTTCGACCATACGGAGATCGCCAGGTTGCTGTGTAGATCTTTCGTTTTGGAAACCTTGTGCTACTTATCACCGTATTACGAGCTGCAGCTAAGTCGATTAGTCGGAAGCCGTTATCTGTTGTAACTTCGTGGAGGCTGTGCTTTCCAACGAATCCGCCAAAGATAGTTTCCTTTCCGATTTTTGCATTGAAGTCACCGAGTACGATTTTGCCGTCGTATTCTGGGCAGGCTCTGTAGGCTCTATCCAGGCGGTCGGAAAAATCCACACTCCTTTAAACTAAATTATCACCGTGAGCGACGTCCAATAAAACACCACTTCCATCTCCGCATCATAATCGTCCAATTAGTTAAAATCTGTAGTATTTAATAATTCACTTCTTCGCCCACTCCGCATCCCACGCAATGATTAAAATTAAAAATAGTTGCCTTTGGGAGTATTCTCCGAACTCTCCTCCTCGTAACCGACCAATTCCTCTAAATCATCCCTTGTTACACGGTCTACACTCTATTTCTATCAAAGAACGTTGAATTATAAATGCCATATACACAGCAACAATGTACTCGTAATAATAAAAAGGGCGCTTTAATACCCTGTCATTTGCTCCCTCCTCCACTCCCGTATCTCTCTATCCCTCTACGTCTAATATTCTTCTTTAACTTCGAGAGAAGGCAGACGCGAAATCCTCCAACATCGGTTGACAGTTCTCCTTCCATATTCCTTTGGAGTCTGAATTCCACTTTTATTAAAGTGAATCCTCCTTTGGCATTTTGCAACAATCATATATTTAGTTCACAGTATAGCCCCCTCCTCCCCTCCTAACCGAGTCATATTATTATTACTAACATTCGCTAGACTCTCTCGAGCTCAGCGAATAAAGGATCACCCTCATTCGCTGAACCACAGTATACCTGTGAAGACTTCACGGAACAGAACAAAACGGAACCAAACTGAAAATTGCTTCACGACGACAACACGACGATGACGATAACGGGAGGAAGCAGCAAAACGTTGAAATAATGAAAAGCCCTCTTTTTTATAGGTTGGCGTTGGTTCGTTTATTTTCTAAGTAGAATGGAAAACGACGTCAACGGTATAGAAATAGGGGATACAAGAAATTGGTTCATTCGCTGGATGACACCACCACCACCGCCATCGAGCACAGAACCATCATGGCAAATGCTTACTTCGCCTCCGATGGATAAGCATTTGTCTTCCTTCCAATTACAACCATTCATCTTTTCATCCTCGCCTTTCTATATCCCTAGTCCTCGATTCTTCTGTTCGGTAAAAGTTTTGACATGACAACGCAACGGTCGAAGGGAGGAGAAGCGAAAAATACTTGTTCTTTTCTAATCCCAAGGGAGACCCTCATATAGAACAATTTTTGCCAAAAAATTATTATCAAAGATGGGAAGGAACTGATGCCCGGTGTGGTTTTGGCACGATGACGACAACGACTACGACGAACGTCGAACGGTCGTATGACTATGGCAAACGTGTTATCATCTTGCAAAGGATGGGGTGAAGCCAGTTTAGAGCTTTCCTTCTCGAATTTGAAAATCTAAAGAGGACTCGAGTGGAAATGTCGTAAGAACAGCATTTTTACGTTCGTGTGTGTGTCAGGAGACTCTTTTAGAAACCTATATGCGGTAACTGCTGTAAACGACACAAGAACCCAGCACACGAGTTTGTACTTATATAGGACATGTGATTTGTTTGGAAAAGAAGGCAATATTTTGTGGTTGAATGTGGAGCATTTTAATGGAAGCGAAATAAAAGGACATCAGTTGAGTTACTTTTTTCTGTGTCTGGGAATTTTTTCATAACATACTTGTGTTTAGAGCTCGATAGGCACTACAGTAAACAGGGTGGCTAAAAAATGAAAGAAGTATGAACATTTTTGACTCCTTGGTCCAGTCTCCAGGTTTGAGTATTTGTACTTTGATACTTATGCTCTTAACATAAACCAGTCTCAGTAAATTCGAGCACAAATGCTTGTGTTTTTATAACTAGTGCCAGCTCTCTCACTCACAAATGTACTTAAGACCCTTCGGACTTTAAAAATATTGATACCTTAGTAGAATCAGTCCCTCAGGCACTAATTTAGATAATATTTTCTTTTCTTTCTTCCAGGAAGTTCTTCGTTGAAGCTGTAGACAAGAATTAAATAACAAGGAACATTTTGGCTGGAGTGGCCCAGGGGTCGAAGCTCGGACCCTTTCTCTACAGCCTAATGACGTCGGACCAACCTGTGCCATCAAACTGTGAGAATCTGCTCTTTGCAGATGACTCTCTCACATCCATCTCACCTATCTTAGTAATCCGGAAGGTTGAAGCCCACATATGCCGACTCTACGAGTTACTACACCAAATGGGGAATAAGGGTAAACGATGCTCAATCGGAGTTGGTATGCTTCAGAAGACCGCAGCCGCTGTAGATCAGCAGCAGCATGCAGAAACATGATTCAAAAAAGAACGCCAAATACCTAGGAGTCAACTTCAATAGGCTGTTTCGTTTCAACCCGCATGCAATGGCAGTACAATTTAAAGCCAACCTTGCTTTCTACCGCATCAATCCCCTCTTGAAGAAGAAGACCGGACAAAGCAAGCAAAAGAACTGCTAATTTACAAGCAGTTACTCAGGCCAGTGATCAGCTACAGCTTTCCAGTATGGTAAACAATACCCATGACAGCGATGCAGTCACTTCTTCTATTTGAATGGAAGCTGCTAAGGTTTTGTACTGGATTGCACTTCGATAGGCAGAGGCGCAAGTACTTCAGCAACAAGCGATTCTATGAGGAAGCCTGAATCAAGCCAATGGACACATTTCTTGCTGCCGCAGCTAGGAAGATGGTTACAAATGTTGCCAATGCCAATCACCTCAATCCGCATTGGATGAAGAGATGGATGACCAACGAGTAACAGCATCCCGAACCAAGGTAGGTACCTGAGTGCGCTGAAGCAGTTTACGCTGAAGCAGTTTACTTTTATGCTGGCCTGGAGTCACTAACTAGTTGCCCGGATTCGTCCGTTGACAGTCCAGATTCGTGCGTGATTGCCCGGATTCTTACGTAGTAAGGCGTCTTGTCACACATACTAACCCTGTAGCCGTAATCATTCCACGTTCATTTCCACCCATTATCTACCCTAAACCTGCAGTAAAGGAGACCACCAAATGCAGTTTATTAAGCAGAGTACCGTCAGGAGGCTGCAGACGGACTTTATCAACAACATTATCAACTAACGTTAAAGTTCTGAGACTCTTTAATTCCAAACCATGGAAAATCCAGCTAGCTACCTCAGGAATTGGCGCCCGAATAGGGACAATAACGCTCATCTAGTACTGATTACTGTACACTTTTGACTTCTGTTTGATTATTATGCTACAATACTTATGAGTACCAGTACGTTCAAGTACTATTGAGATTTGAAAGTGGAGTACCACATACTTCAAGTATTTAAGCTGCTTGAAGTTGCACAAGTTCTTAAAAGTAGTTTTACTTCTTCTGGAAATGAGTGGCTAGATTGCTTAGTGAGCATATACAAGGCGTTGAAATGTTCCTAAATTTCGGTAATTTCTTACTTCATGGTGTAATAGCGATACTGAAAGATGATAAAAAACATTTATCCAGCGTTAACCCAAAAAAAGCGAATCCATTTACGCAATAATAGCTCCCCTAGTGAAATGATGGCTCATCACACCGGATATTAGGACGAATTTGTGTTCTTTATATTTTGATAGAGTTCGGCATGATACTCTCTTTTTGAAAACGCGAAGCTGGACCATACCTATAATATTTAATGTGAATCCCAAAAAAAAAGCTAGTGTACCTCAGGGTTCCCTATTTTCTCCGATATTCTTTCTTATTATCATAAATGAAGCTCATTCTGACTTTGACTTTGAAACCATGTTCAACTTAATGCTTGGAAAACACAATGCTGTCATTTGCCATTAGAGCATAACAAACCACCACTCCCACTTCTGGGAGGTAAGCCTCTATTCGAAATATAGCGCTTAAGATGATTGGTGATGGTGATTCAACACCGGCGCAATGTCTCATGCCTCACCTTTTGTTACCGCTTTTTCAACAGACTCGTTTACCCTCGATCCCAAATTCATTCAAGTACAGAGGTTCGTTATTTAGCCGTACAACACGAATGTGGAACTATTTAAGATTTTCTGTCTTTTCGGGACATTGCGGAGTTAATGAATGGAAGACTAATGGTTACTGACACATCCACTCAAGCCTTCTCCTTCTTTCCTAATGCCCACAATTAGTGATGTGCCGAACCGTAAATTTTGCAAACCGAGTTAACTCGAGTTGGTTTTTAGGCAAACCGAGTTGCAACTCGGTTTGCCCAACTGGAGTTGAACGAGTCAACTCGGTATGCCAACTCGGTTCACCAACTCGGTTTTCCAACTCGGTTTGCCAACTCGGTTTGCCAACTCGGTTTGCCAACTCGGTTTGCCAACTCGGTTTGCCAACTCGGATCGCCAACTCGGTTTTCCAACTCGGTTTGCCAACTCGGTTCGCCAACTCGGTTTACCAACTCGGTTCGCCAACTCGGTTTGCCAACTCGGTTTTCCAACTCGGGTTGCCCTGAAAATCGATCTAGAAGACAATTAAAAAGCGGAAAAAATGAGGTTTTTAATCCGTCAAAATCTCTGCTATCCGCTGATGGAATTTGAATGTTAATGGCTCTATAGAGAGATAAGGTACGAATCTAGGTCGCTAGAGGGATATTTCGTTCTAAATGTTACCGGATTGCCCCGAAAATCGATCTAGAAAACTCATATAAAATGGAAAATTTTTAAAAATTAAAAAACCCTTACAAAATTAGAAACAAGTTAACTCGTTTTTTTTATCGATTGGCGAACCTAGTTGGCAAACCGAGTTGGCAAACCGAGTTGGCAAACCGAGTTGACAAACCGAGTTGGCAAACCGAGTTGCAAACCGAGTTGGCAAAACGAGTTGGCGAACCGAATAGGTAACCAAGTTGGACCGTCCAACTCGAGTTGGCAAACCGAGTTAGCTAACTCGAGTTGAAAAAAAAAACAAACAGAGTTGACTCGAGTTAGGGCTAACTCGAGTTGACTCGAGTTAGCGAACCGAGTTGACCCATCTTTACCCACAATGTCTTTTCACATAAAAAGATTACCAAGTTCGCCTTCACATTCAAAACATACACGTTCAATTTTTAGTCAAATAAGAATTTCAGACTTTTACATACTTACTAGCTGACCCGACAGACTTCGTACTGCCTCAAAAGATATAAAAAAGACCTAGACTTTTGTAGCCACCCGCTACCCCGTTATACCCAGTTACCCGCTAACCCACTACCCGTTACCCAATACTTCTAAACGCTACCAGCTACACCAGTAATTGCTACCCACTACCCGCTACCAACTACCCCGCTTCCCCACTACCCGGTATCCTAGTCCTAAGCATTTGGTACCACTGGTACAAAAGTAGTGAGTCCTCAACGGATTTGCATAGGGTTGAAAAATATAAAATGCTATCAAAACATAGGGGTCGGTTACAACTAACATGATTCATGGCCCATGCGGTAATTTCAATCATTTATCGCCGTGTATAGCAGATGGAACACACGCTACCCGCTTAGCCCGTGATCGCTTCCTACTACCCGCTACATTATTAACATAATTTGAAGAAGTCGGTACGTTTTTTTAACCTTCACACAGAAGCTAGAGTGGTCTTGCGTTTGGGACAACAGCTTTGAAATAAAAAGAGGAATCACTGTTGCCAACCGCTGCTTCTACAGATTGCATATTGTAATCTTAAAACATCGATGCATAAAAACCAGTACACAAATTGAGCTCACATTTTCGCATGATTCAACAAACAGTCCTTCTCCCTTTACCCAAAATCAAAAAGTCATTCCTCTCAACAAACAAATAATATTAAGCTCTTAAGCAAATATCATCTGTCAAAACACAGAAACTTCAAAAATTCGCCCGTGCAGCAAAAAAGAAACGAAATCTTCATTCAAAGCATTCCCCTCTGTAAAATTTTAATTAGCCAAATCCTGTGAGTTCGAAATCCTTTATCATTGCGAGCAGCAAGCATAAATATCAAAAATAATAATACTCAAACGCCAACTCGTTGTATCGCTTTCGCCATCTGCATTGTGTTCTATTCGCGAGCGCGACCCTCGCTCTTCTCCTCTGTTTGTATTGGTGAGTACATTATTATGTTTTGAAGATATTATAGGCGCGCATATTTTTCAATTAATGATCCGCCATTATAGAAATGTGCGCACCATTGGTATTGTTTTGAGTTCCGTTAAAGAATTCTCACAATCGAACACGTTCCGCCACCGTTGTCGCTGATGTTTCCAACCCCACACTCTTGTTCGCCGCACCAAACCACTTCGGCATGTCATCATTTAGTCATTTCGCATTGGGCTTCTTCCCCAAGAATAAACGCCATATCGAAACGGAACCAACACCCGCTGCACCGACACCATGCGAATATCTTTTACGAGAATCCCTGAAAGACTCTTCTTCTACTTAATATACGTTTCGTACCTTGAAACTTGTATACGTATGTTTAATACACGCAACTGCCGTTTTGTGCTGGCTCGTTCGTGCGTTCGCATATACGACATGGCAATTTGTTTCATGGAAAATGACATTTTATAAATCGAGCCTCCTGGGGCGGTTAAGCCCCGGCACCTTTTCGCACCGTACCGCATGTAGGATTATTATATTCCGAAGGACCCCTGTAAACACCACAATACACAACGAAGAGAACTTGGAATCCTTGCGTATACAGGGTGATTCACGAGCGTTGTGCCAAAAAGCTAGAGCGTGTAGGTTGAGTTGAGACAAGAAAAAAATCGTATGGGAGGGGGGGGTCTATTCCCCCCCGTTTAGCCGGGAGGGGCAATTTTCTGAAAAATTGACTTATTTTGTTTAAAAAAATATTAAAAATCAACGGCTTCGTTTACAACACCGTGCAATACCTTTCTGAAAAGCCAAAAACTTCTTCTTTCACTTTGTTTTTAAATTAAATTGTTTTAACGAATAGTTTAAAAAAAAAAAATTTCAAACTCAAAATTTTCAAAAAAAAAGCAAAAAAAACATTTTTGAACTAATTTTTTTCAAAATTTTATGTAATTAAGTACTAATTTTGTTTTTAAAATTCAATGTGTTTGTTAATTTTTAGTCGAAAACAGAAAACCGGATGCAAAAATGTCTTTTCGTTTTTGAGAAATTAAGAAAAAAACGAAACCACTTTTTTCTAAAAAAATCTTTGTTTTTATTTTTACCTATCTGGACTTTTAGTTTAATTTATTAGTTTAATTTATAAATTTAATTTTTTGTGATTGGAGTTTTATGAGGACTCAAGAAAGTAGAAAAGTATTGGATTTTCCCTGGATTAATCATTTTTTTCATTGATAACGTCTGCCATTGACCTTTCACTTCTAGCTCTCAGTGCTCTCGTCGGCGGATTCTTGAAAACATGTTACAACTTGGGCGCCGTCTATTGGGATATCTTTCAGCGTAGAGTCTTTCAGCTTCCCGATCTCGACAATAGGTTAAACCGTAGTAGAAGTTCCTGTCCGCTAACTCTTCTCGAGTGTATGAGTTTGTTATTGTTATGTGTTGATGAGTTAATATTTTAATTGTAAATGGTTGTTTAGTAAATATGCGATGCCTTTTATTTACCTTTAGGTTGTTAATTGTTTTTTCATTAAAAAAAATGCGGTTTAATTATCTTAAGCCCCTAGCAGGTAGAACTCTTCGCCGGCGAGTGGCCGCTGCCCCAGGTATAGTAAGAAAAAATTACAGGTCAGTTTTCAGACGTTATCAATGAACAAAATGGTTAATCCAGGGATAATGTAATACTTTTCTACTTTATTGAGTCCTCATAAAACTCCAATCACAAAAAATTAAATTTATAAATTAAACTAATAAATTAAACTAAAAGTCCAGATAGGTAAAAATAAAAACAAAGATTTTTTTAGAAAAAAGTGGTTTCGTTTTTTTCTTAATTTCTCAAAAACGAAAAGACATTTTTGCATCCGGTTTTCTGTTTTCGACTAAAAATTAACAAACACATTGAATTTTAAAAACAAAATTAGTACTTAATTACATAAAATTTTGAAAAAAATTAGTTCAAAAATGTTTTTTTTGCTTTTTTTTTTGAAAATTTTGAGTTTGAAAATTTATTTTTTTTAAACTATTCGTTAAAACAATTTAATTTAAAAACAAAGTGAAAGAAGAAGTTTTTGGCTTTTCAGAAAGGTATAGCACGGTGTTGTAAACGAAGCCGTTGATTTTTAATATTTTTTTAAACAAAATAAGTCAATTTTTCAGAAAATTGCCCCTCCCGGCTAAACGGGGGGAATAGACCCCCCCCTCCCATACGATTTTTTTCTTGTCTCAACTCAACCTACACGCTCTAGCTTTTTGGCACAACGCTCGTGAATCACCCTGTATAATACACACAATAAGTTGCCTTTTGGCGCAGAAGGACCGTTCTCTAGAATTGTTTTTGTTCTGCGAGTTGAAAAAGCGAAAAAAATGTGTAAATTGTACCGAGACTAAACTCGATTTTCGAGAATTTGAAGCTGGCACAAGGATATACTATACAGCTCGCAGAATCCTTGGGTTTTTATTATAGAACCGTTCCACAGTTGTCGTGTCAAACCACCACCCCCGCCACCACACCACCATCAGATTTAGCCTTACAAATGATATCCTAAAAGCAAAGTTTACACACGAAAAAGTTTTTGTGTAGGACGATGACGACGATGATGCGATGATGGCAATGGCAGGACACACAGAGATTGAGAAAAATTTTGTTGATTTTTTTTTCTATTTTCGAATTCCATGGCATTCTATCTCATATAGCTATGCAAGCTTAAAAACCCTACACACATAGGACGGACGAGCAAAGGACGAGCTACCCAAGTAGGGTTGTATATATGTGCATTCAAGGATATCCCCACCTTTTGTTGTGTGTTGTGTATTATTGTGAATATAAGAGGAGGCTAAACGTTAAGGGACTTCAGGTCGAGGCTATTTCATGTTTTTGTTGTGCACACTCCACCTCCATTACACAACGAAACACACAAGCACACATGAATCTATTATTTATTAAGTTTTTGTAAACTGTTTTTCTGTGTGGAGCGATATGGCTGACGAGAGGCGATGTATGGCTAAAAGCTTTTTCCATGGATTCAGTTGGGACGTTCGGGATAATGTAAGTTTCCTGGATTAAGGCCTTTTCATTCATCCACACACCCATGTACCAATGCGATGGACAGTAGTACGAGGGTGAGCGAGAAATCGATTTATCTGTTATTGATATTAGGTTGCTTTGTAAAAGCCGATCGATGTTTGTAAAGTTCAAAGTGAAAAATTATCGAACTTAAATGAGAGTTTGACATTTCAAGTTCACAATATTCCACGAGCAAATTTCCAATAATTTTGTTCCCTTAAATGACTTCCTTTTGAATATAGCAAATATTTTTGTAAAGGGTTTTCCAATAAGAGGTGTTATTTTGAATAGCCCACTATTTCGGTAGCTGTCACTTTTGAAGCTGTAATTTTTTGACATTTGACAAGTAGAAACTACGCCATTAATAAAAATGGAACAATACTTGCTTCAACAACGCATTGAAATTGTTAAAATTCACTATAAAAATGGTGAAAATTTGGCAGAGACAGTTCGTAAAACTAAAACATTTTTGGGTCGTCGTGAAGCACCTTGTCGGACCGCAATACAGAAATTGGTGGACGAATTCGAGCTGTTGGGAGAAGTTAGTGATGTGAAGAATAAAACCCGTGCACGTCGCTCAAGAACAACTGAGAATATTGCTGTTGTAGCCCAAAGTGTTGAAGAAAACCCAGGTTTGTCCATTCCTCGTCGTTCTTTGGAATTAGGCATTCCACAAACGTCATTACACCGTATTTTGCATAAAGACTTGGGTCTTAAGGCTTATAAAGTTCAGTTAACACAAGAACTCAAGCCGGCTGATCATCAACAACGTCGTGTCTTTGCTGATTGGGTCCTTGAAATGCATGAAAATGATCCGGAATTTCATCGAAAAATCATCTTGACTGATGAAGCCCATTTCCACCTCGGAGGATACGTCAACAAGCAAAACTGTCTCATCTGGGGCTCGAAAGACCCAAGAGTTATTGTTGAAAAGCCTCTCCATCCTCAACGCGTGACTGTTTGGTGCGGTTTATGGTCCGGCGGGGTCATTGGACCTTACTTTTTCGAAAATGAGGCTGGAGCAACAGTTACGGTCAATGGATTGCGCTATCGAGAGATGATTAATGATTTTTTATGGCCGGAATTGGATGGTATTGATCTGGACAACGTTTACTTTCAACAAGACGGCGCTACGTGCCACACAAGCAATGAAACCATCGATATTTACGGGGAAAGTTTCCGGACCGTGTTATCTCTCGAAGAGGTGATCACAATTGGCCACCGAGATCGTGATTTAACACCTTGCGACTTCTTCCTTTGGGGTCACGTGAAAGATAAGGTCTACGCCAACAGCCCAGCGTCGATTCAAGACCTCAAAGATGGAATTCGTGAGGCTATCGAGGACATAGGGCAGCCACTTTGCGATGGAAAATTTCATGAAAAGGATATGGTCCTGTAAGCGTGGTCGTGACGGCCATTTGGCTGATGTTGTGTTCCATAATAAACGGCATACCTTCCTCTTTATAATGAAATAAACATCCGATCATTTATCTCAAAAAATGTAATTTTTCTTTGAATATCAAAATAACACCTCTTATTGGAAAACCCTTTATTGGTCAAGAACCAGTTAAGAATACATTTGAATCCAAACATTTTTACCAAATTGTTTCAGCGGTTTAAGGATCGTTCAAAAATATCTCTAATATATAAAATTCTCCTGTCACGGGGTGCGTAATTGAACTCCTCCGAAACGGCTCGACCGATTTTCGTGAATCTTTGCGAGAATATCGGCTATGGTGGAGAATCGGACAACATCTATTTTTCATCGCCCTAAATGTTAAGGGTGGTCCACCGGTGCATTCATTTTCAAATGGAAAATTTCAATGTGGGTTTTTGAATTCAAAATGGGTTTTCGAATGGAAAACGGAAAGTTCTTTATGAAAAACTCGGAAAACTTATTGGTTTCCAAAAGGAAAATTGCATATAATTGTAGCTGCATTGCTATTCAAATGGAAAACTGGAAAATTTGGAAAAAATGGGTTTTCAAAAGGAAAATAGAAATTTCTTGATGAAAAACTCGGGAAACTTATTGGTTTTCAGAGGGAAAATTGCATGTGATTGTAGGTGCATTGGTTTTCAAATGGAAAACTTGAAAATTTCAAAATGGTCCACCCTTAAATTTTTTACTTTTTTTTATGTTTTTATGATACTTCATACTAAAATACATATAACCCTAAATTTTCATCCCTCTATGATCAACTTAGAATAAAAAAAATTATATTACTCATAATTTTTACCCTTCTACGATCAACCCCTATGTTTATTTGTTAATTACAAACTTTTACTTTTTTAGCACCAAATGCTTAGGGATAGGGTACCGAAAGTGGGGAAACGAGATAGTCGGTAGCGGGGAAAGTGTAGCGTGTAGAAGTATTGGGTAACGGGAAGTGGGGTAGCGGATAACAGGGTAGCTGGGTATAACGGGATAGCGTACAGAGGATAGTGGGTAGTTGGTAGGGATTACCGGTTAAGCCGGTAGCGAGTAACAGGGTAACTGGGGTAGCGGGTAAACGGTAGTGGAGAAGCGGGGAGAGGTTAGCGGGTGGTATGGTAGCGGGCTACATAAGTCTAGGTCTTTTTTATATCGATTGAGGCAGTACGTAGTCTGTCGGGTCAGCTAGTAATATAATAAAAACAGGATGACAAGACAGCTGCGAAAAACCAAAAATTGAGTGGTTCATCAAAAATTCCTTCAGTGGTCGCAAGAAATTAAAAGGACCTACAGTTTAATGCCGATTCCGAAATATTGTAATTGTAAATATTAATGTATAATATTTCTATTGAATATAAATTTCTCAGACTTTCTTCAATAATTTTTCACAGAACAACGGTTTTCGGTTCAGCTAGTATAGGCTGGATTCGGAATCTCAGTAATTCTTGAATGCACAAGAAAATAGATACCAAATTTCTTATGAATCGGTAGAGCCGTTTAGGAAAAATTTTCGCCTTTCTTTCCTTGAAAGACAGCGTCTGCCGGGTCCGCTAGTAGTTTTTTTTCACGGTTCTCTGAACCGCCGCAAACGTTTCAAGAACAAAAGTAGCCAAAAACGGCCACCAGTTTTCGTCTTATCTGGAGGTCCAATCTTTTTTCTTTTTCAACATTTGCGGCCCTATATCGGCAATAACGCGGCGAATGTTGTCCGCCAAGTTGTCAATCGTTTCGGGATTATCAGTGTTGACTGCATATGTCCCCACAGGAAATAGTCAAGCGGCGTTAAATCACGGGTCCGTAAGCCGTAACGTGGAACAATGCGGTTACAAAAAGTTCCTTGAATAATTCAATTGTGGCTGGATCTTGATCTTTCTGGTTAGGTCCGTGTTGTTGCACAAACCGTAAAGTTCCCTGTTGAATCTTCTGGTCCATTGCCCATCAATATTTACGAGGGCATAGATAACCGAAAGAGATATCCTCTAGAAACAACCTTAGGCACATTCATCAAATTTTGTCAGGGTCCATGCTTCTGCACCATACAGCAGAACTGCTTTCTTAGCCCAAATAAATAGCAATTAGCAAAATTTATTCTTCGTCTGATTTCGACTCTGGTGTTATAACCCTTGTTAATAGCGAAGCCTGGGTAGACTAAGCCCCTACTGCCTTCGAAGTTGTATGGGTCTATTGTGACGTTGTGTCCGAGCCGTCGGTGTTGGGTGTCGATCCTCGAAGACAGCATACCTATACTTAGTTTTGCCCTCATTTACCGCTTAACCCATTTTAGCCGCTTATGTCTCAATTCTCACAAAAATGCCATTACATCACTCTGTGCTTTCCCCATTATGTCAATATCGTCGGCGTACGCGAGAAGGTAAACAGACTTTTGGAAGATAGTGCCTTTGGTGTTGACAGTAGAGTTTTGCACTTCTTCTCAAGCACGAAGTTAAAGAAATCGGATGACAGTGCATCACATTGTCTCAA
Organism: Sphaerophoria taeniata; assembly: GCA_943590905.1. Classification (NCBI taxonomy): domain Eukaryota; kingdom Metazoa; phylum Arthropoda; class Insecta; order Diptera; family Syrphidae; genus Sphaerophoria; species Sphaerophoria taeniata. Next base: position 223,552,092 of record OX016540.1, on the reverse strand, counting down.
TCATTTTTCGACATCGAAAGATTCCGTAACTTCGTAGCCAAACTTGATAGAGCAGCGTGAGAACTCCAATGCCATTTTGCACAAGCGAACGAGCTTGCCATATCTTTATACAAATCGTCTCTGATGATGGTTGCCTTTCGTGGCCTGAAGCCACATTGATAAGGACTAATCAGATTATTAACGAAAGGCTTCAGACGTTCACATATTACGGCAGAGAGGATCTTGTAGGCGATGTTACTGATTCCTCTGAAGTTGGCGCAGTTTAGAGGATCTCCCTCCATAAGGATCGGGTAAACAATGCTGAGGTTCCATTAATCGGACATGCATTCTTCCGACCATCTTACAGATGATTTGGTGCTACTTCCAACTACTGCGTTGAACATCTCGGCAGCTAGACCATCTGCTCCAGCCAGCGCCAGCGGCTCTGTTGGATTTCAGCCGTTGCCATTTTCGTCGCTTCTAGGTCGGGTTAGGGAATTGTTGGCTATCATCGTATCCAATGTTCGTCGTCGCCGTTATACAGCCTACAGAAGTGGTTTTTCTAAATCCCCAGCATCGACTGCGATTCTAATATGATGTTCCCTTGCTCATCTCTGCAGGCATCGGTTCTTACTCAGTGATCTTGAGCCAGCTGTTTTACCTTCCTGTAAAACTTCCGTTTTACCATTTTCAATTGCTCGTTTAGGTTCTTGAATTTCGCTTTTCCTTCCGAAAAAAAAATATCTAAGCTTCTTTGTTGAGCCTTAAGAAGTTGTATACTTCAAAAACTCTCTTTGATAAAGTTGACGGCGAATTTTCGTTTGAGGTTTGCTCGTCTGTACACCACGAACCACTGTGCCTCATCCATATCCCATTCACCTCCCACTAAGTGGAGCTTAACTCAACCATTCCGGGTTATCGTAAGTACCTACATGAGGTCATGTGTATTAAATGCGCACAAATATTTAATGCGAAAATAGAAATCGATATTGGATCTATTCGACGTGATGATGATTTATAGCTGGAGTTTCAGTCTACGTGTTTGAGTTCGAGTACATTGCAAAGTAAACTTCCCCATGTTGGGAATATGTACGTAATCGTCCTTAAAAGAAGGATAATGATGATGATGACGACGATGATGATAGAATAAAAGTTCTATGCAAATGTGGGGACAGGGACACGATGATGAATTAAATTTGGTTTGCAATAAAACATTTGTGCCTTAATAAATCGGGCTCCTCTCAAATGAGGTCAGGCAATATTTGTATATTTCTTTTGAAAATGTGAAAAATCGGGATTTGGGTATTTTTTATGGCAAATAATTTCCTTTGGTTTCTTTTTCATCAAATTGATTTTGAAAATTATAATTGCATCTTCAGAATCGACGTTCAAATTTCTTTTGGCAAAGCCTAACCTGCTTTTCTTTTCAAAGGATTTAAGTCCTTAAAAAAATAAACTTAAATCTTTTGTTGGAAATGTACTCCCAAATTGAAAGGCCGACATCTTTGGTTTATCGATTTTCTTTTTGTTGATATAAAGGAGAAGGAGAAATGAAGGGAAAAAGGAATTAAATTATTTTGTTGACTTGAGAGATTTTATTTCATTTGATTGTGATAGACCGATGACCTCGCATTAAAGGAATATTTCGCAGTGCCTCTGGGTATTTTATTTGATTCGAAATACGAGTAGATATTTGGCTGCAGTTGAAACGATTGTATCGTTTGTTGACTGAGAAAATTTGGTTTGAGAGTGAGTCGATTGTGTCGTTGTGAATGATGTCTGAAGTGATTGAAGGGGACGACATTTATGGGGATTGAATTTGAAACAGGATATTGTTCAAAAAAGGGTCTGAATGGTCTTGGGTAGTTTATTATTGTATTGGCGTAATTGTCGGTGTTTCCGACAAAAAATATCAAGTGATTTGTAAATATCAAAAATATTAACATATTCATAATAATAAAAATGAATGCAGTGACACTCCTGCTTTAAAGTGGACATAGCGTCGCCAGGATTTTGTCTTGTCACATCGGTATCAATCCCATTTTTAATTTGTTGGAGAGGAGGAGCCAAAATGGACGTCATATATATTGTGAATTTATACATCAGCGTATGCCACAATGAGCAAAAGCGATCTTGTTGTAGTTGGGACTTTACGCAGTAAGAAAACTTGGAAATTCGACTGTGTTAATGATTTCTTCATAAAAATTTTATCAATTCAAAAAAAATTCCGCATTATCCAACATTTACAACAAATGCACGAATCCCCACATGCCACTGCACACCCCCGTAATATGAGACCCGCAATGTAATCAAAAGGAGTTGATGGTATTCCTGCGGGCGCGGCGTCAACGATATCGAACGAACTACTGCGTCCATTCATAAAGAAAACGAGTTAAAAAAGGGAATTATAATCAAGTTCTAAAAAAGGGATTTAACATAGTGCGAACACCGGTGGGGGATGTAAGTACTGCCCGCTGCGCCGCCGTTTGTTCAATACTTTCCACGCTGAATTCTCATACATTGATCTTATCACAGTATTTTAAGGATCATAATTGGGCAGTGGTGTATCGAATATCGATCACCACTTCACCTGCTATTCATTGACTTTGAGAAGGCTTTCCATAGCGTCAATAAAGAACTTATTTGGTTTCCTTTATAGAAGAGGGGTATCCGTATCCGGAATAAATTAATACTTATTATAAGGGCAAGTTCTGATGGATCCATTAGTCACGTTTTGCATGAAGGGAGGTTGTCAGAAGAATTTGAAGTCGATCCGAGTGGAGTGAAACAGGGTAGAATTTTGTCACCAATATTGTTTCTATTGGTGATAAGCGATGTCCTGCGAAACGCGTTGTAAAGAAACTGAGGGATTCGATGCAATCTTACGTCTCACCTGCGGATTATGCTCTCTCATAGGACCATCGTTCTCCGCCAAATAACAATAGGGTTGCAGAGAGAATCAGAAATCGTGGCTTCGAAACAACTTCGGAACCGGCAGTCATTTTATCATAAATGTTCAACAACCGGTAGAGAAAGTACAGAGGTTCCAATACCTTGGAGCTTAGAATGCTATGTCAATAAGAAGCAAACGTTAATGAATAAGATGTTTTAGAAACATTCGTAGTATTGACAGAAATCTATTGGCTCTATCATACGACGCACGTCGATAGTAGTAGTGGATCGGAGCTTGAAATTACAGCGCAGGCAATGCAGTGGAATCGGCCCACTCAAGAACGAAGAAAAGAGCTGGACTCGAGAAGCTCATGGAGGGCAGTTGATGAGGAGTCAGCCCACTTTGGAAAGAATTTGAGGGAGTTGCGACTCATATCCAGGAACTGAACACACAAAACCTAAGTTATGCTTTTCACCACTAGATACAAGACACCCACCTTATCTCTCCCTAAGCTTAACGGAACAACGCTTCTGCTCTCCAATAAATCCAAGTGTTTAGGAGTCAACTTATATCCAAAGCTAAACTGAAAGAGTTATATTGACTTACAAAAGAGAGCATAGATTTTTAACAAGAACTTTCACGAAGAAATTCCTGGGTCCGCCGGATTCTTACCTGTGAATCAATAGTTTGGTGGCCAGCTCTTTCGAAATCATACTACATGGACAAAGTGAGGAAGGTTCAAATAACAACATCATAATTAAGCTCAACAGGAGCACTAAGATCTTGCCCAACTGATCTCCAAACAGTTACGTTTCGATTTATTGATTTAACAAGAGTTCTGCTGCAATACAGTTAGAGTGAAAGAATAAGGCTTCTAAGTCTTATGGCTCCAGTAAGACACTGATACTGTTCCCAATGAAATATAAACCCATCTCACCAACTTCATTACTCCTTCACTGTGCTTCAACAACACCGGATAACAGCGACATCCAAAGAAACGAAGAAGTTACATCCCTACACCTATATCCAAAACAGAAAACGTCTCAAAATCCCAAACAACTTCTCAAACCAAGAACATTTTAAAAACTGCAAAATATCTAGGAAGATGTGTTCCATCAGTGAATAATCGGCCTCGGCAGAGAGCGGCTTTGACTACGATACTATTAGACGAAGAAAGAAACAAGTAGATTCCAAAGGTGGTCTAATTTCTGCCAAGGCAAAGTCTGTCTATGGTACTGTTTGAAAAAAGTCAGCCAAGCAATAAGCGGTTCGAAAGCGGTCCTGCCTCTAGCAAAAGATTAGAGAATCAACCGGAGCGCATCTCAAGCTGGTGTCCAAGATACACTTCGATGAAGTGGATCGAGAAAAGAACCAAGTAGGAGCCAAACAGTGGATTACTTTCTGTCCGAAAACCTATAGAATAAGCGTTGAGCGGTAAGCCACTGACGGAAGGACAGCCGCAAAATATTCTTTTGGAAACGGTCTTATCTCTAGCAAAAGTTTAGAGAACCAACGGTTAGCGGTATGCGGTTGACGGGTTGACAGGCTATTGTCCAAAAATAACCACAAAATCATTTTTCAGAGAAGCCTTGCCTGGTTGGAAATAACACACTAAAAAGAAGTGGATTTCGAACTTCAAAATATAGGAGTTACCCCAAAAGAAATCTGTTCTGAAGTAACTAGCTAGTACTTAGTACAGCGCTTTGCTTTCCGGCATTCTTTACTTCAAGTAGTCTAGATTGGTACTCGCCACTCGGCAAAGTAAAACTTAAAAATTATTATACTTCGAAAGGTCAGTTCCCCTTATGATATTTTATGTAATGACATAATGTGAATTGAAAGGAACCAAACGAAATAAATTTGAGTTTTTCAACGGTCGGTCGCATGGTATTGGAATCTTACTTACTTATCCGGCTCACAATCCTTGAAGGATCTCAGCGGTATTAGAATCTGGTTTTGAATAAACGGACGTATGGTTCGGATGATGGAATAGTAAAAGGTTTCGGTTAAGGGAGTAGGAGTTTTTGTAACGCTTCGTTTCAACTTCAGCATGGCATGACCGACTCTTAAACTCTTCAACTACAGAGATGTCTTCTCAACATTAGTAATTCCAGCAACTAAAGTGTTATTTGATTAGACACTCATCTTGCCGGTCCTATGTCTGTTTACAGGCTATCATGGAGATTCAGTTCATATAAAATTTTTCTATGTCACTCAAGCGGCCACTTTTTGCAGTAGGCGGTATTCTCAAAATATCCAAAATAAAAAAAAGGTCTGAAGACATTTTGTTTTACGAAATTCTTTAAATTTACCGTTGACCTGAAAAGGTTAGCCAACCAACCATCGAACCAAAAAAAAACAAAAATTTGTATTCCTTACAATGTGTGCTCATTACCAAACAATTTATCTGTTAAATGCCAATACGAATCTATTCTGCGGTGGGTTTTTTTTTCAAAGTTTTGCCACCAAATAACAAACTTTACTGTGATCTGGACCGCCGAGCCATTGCCATCGCCATCGACATCAGCTTTTCTACAATCTATTCTCAAGTGCTAGCCTTAGATTGAACTCAAAAACCAATCAATATTCACCTGGCTAGAATTTTGTGGTCGGTGTGCTGATTTTTTTGGCTGATTGTTGTTTTTGTTCCGCAACAAACGAGATGGTCGGTCAATAGAGCTATAGATACATTAAAAGCTATTTGTATTTTTTCTGTTAATTTTAAGTGACAAATTGAACACAACAACGTAAGTTTTGAAAAAAAAAATGTGGTCAAAAGCGGGAGGTGGGTCCCCAAAAGTTAAAATAGCTTAAGTCACTCATATCGAAATCACATCGGCTTGGACTGGCCCACAAAACGAACGGGTCTGTGCACAGCAATATATGGACATTGACACACAATGCAGGTTTAGTTGTTTGCTTTGGATTTAGTATGTGTCAACGGAACACCACAAAACACATCCAGCAGAACCTCAACCGCAGTGAGCAGCAATCAGTCTATGGAACATGCCGTCATTGTTGCATTGAGTCACATATTTGCCGCTCGTCATCGTCGCCTCTTATCGCAGAAACTCGTGAGTGGTCGTTTGAGTTATGATTTTATGACATTTTGTGCAAATTGCCAAAGAATTATTACTATTGGTTATGGGCAAACAAAGTGCAACGGTAACCTTGTTGAAAAATGTTTTTCACTTTTTTTCAATTTTTTTGATTTCATAATAACAAGAGGCTTGTTTCGTGGCCGGCCGTGTTGTCGTGCGGGGTGCAAATTAGCCATATTGGTTGAATGAGTGCACAATTTGAGTTGTGCGAGTTAAGTTCGGTTGAGTTAATAAGTCGTGTTGATTTATAATTCGCTTTCCATATTTGTGGACACGTTTTCGTTCTTTGGGTTTGATTTGATTTGGTTGCGGCGCAAGCTAGCCATTTGTTTGGTATTAAAATGGATTCGATGGGGATTTGGTTATTGTTTGGCCTTTTGTGATATGATGTGAAGGAAGAGGGCTTAAAGTGCCAGCTTTCAGAATGGTATAAGTTTTGTTGATGTTTTTTGAGGAAGAGACCTCATGAGCTTTCTCCACCCGTTCTGTATAGCTCAATATTTCTCTGTGCTTATGCGCCCGGTCTACGAGATTGACATGACTCAACTTTTTGCCCAAGCTATATCGAGTTTCGCAGCCATTATTTGATCGTGGAACTCTGAGCTTACTTTATTCAAACATCTTGTAGAAGCCGCAAAAAGAGAGGCGGGGAGGTACTGCGTCCGCCAAAGCATGCCTCAACCATCGTGTCTACACTTCTACAGTTACAGTCTGCAGGATGAACTACTAAGTGAGCATCTTTAAGGGCTTTACTACGACATATTCAGATCCCAGGCCAGGATGCGGGTCGCGTCGGGATGACTGCCCGGCTACACTTAAAAAATATAATTCAGAAATAGTCCAGTCAATGAACGAAAAAAATTGCCTTCACCTCAAAAAAAATCCAACAGTTTTGAAACTTGGCACACTTACTAAGGGATGTCTGGTGATGACCCAAAAAAAAGTCCCCAAGAATCCGACGTGAGCTCTAGCGGCAGTTAAGAGAAACATGGAGTTTGTTTCAGTTTTTCACGTTTATCTCAAAAACTATTTGTCGTATCAAAAAATTTTGTACTACAAAATTAAAACTCATTAAATTTTATAAAAAAAGCTCTTATGAACTTTTTCGTACCTCTTATAGTTTATAAAATAACTCTAGCGGCAGTGAAGAGAAACATACGGTTTTTTCGGTTTTTCGGGTTTATCTTGAAAACTATTTGTCGTATCAAAAAATAATCCTCTACAAAATTAAAGCTTATTAAATTTCCGAAAGAAAAAAAAAATTAGGTTATAAATAACTCCACCCACATTGAAGGAAAACAAGTAATTTTTTCATGCTTATCTTGGAAATGGTTTCTCGTATTAGTCCAGACAATAAAAAATAAACATTCGCATAGAGATGAAAATTGGTACAGAGCATTAGAACACCGATTAAAGTAAAATGTCAAAAGTCCCCAAAAATCCCATGTGTGCATAAGAAATTATTCAAGGTCAAATGTCGAAAACGTTGGTTTTTCATGCATATCTTTGAAACGGGGGAAGCTATCAAAAAAAGTATATCAAAGGCTTGTACGCCTTGTAATTCTCTAAAAAAAAAATTATGACACTTTTTTTCCTACGAGCAAGCGTTTAGAAAATATTGTATTAAATCTGCAGAGTTAAATATAAAAAAACAACATGTTGGGTCATCACCAGACATCCCTTAGTAAGTGTGCCAAGTTTCAAAACTGTTGGATTTTTTTTGAGGTGAAAACCTTTATTGACTGGACTAAAACATCAACAAGCCCCGGATACGGACGGATTTAATATGACGTCCCTGATAAACGATTCAAGGACAACGAATTTTGGTTTTGCACATGGAACGAACTTTATACGAAAACCTTGCACGAAGAAAGATGCCGATCATCTTTCGAATGATGTGGCAAAGTCCGTCGCATTCCTGTCTTACCCCAGCAATCGGCTCTACCGGGGCTGACTGTATTTCTGCATTACTCGTGGGAACACAAATGAAAAGCCAACAATCCAACAGAAAAGTGATTCAAAGAATCAATCGCGCCAGGACTGACAATACGGTCACGCATCTCCTGAGAGAGGCTGTCGAGTCAGCTCAGGAGTGTGAACGGGTTGTCAACGCTTATGTTGCCACTAGTAGTAGGAATCCCATTCCCTCTACTAACGGCAAGCAATTCAAGAAGAAACTACCCGTCAGTGCAACAGCTGTGACGCTCTGCTCTTCCAAGGGATGTAGTTCAACACCCATCACCATTCCCGCCCTATCGCTTACTAGGAAGCGTCGCAAGCGATACCCAGAAAGAACGCTCCATCCGGAGAGGAAAAATCCACGACATGTGGAAATGACTCGATGGTTGAGGCTGCTCCCCAATTGGCATCGGTAGCGAGTAATTCACGAGGTGGATCCACAACTGTTTCACTCGGGCACAGCTCCTGGAGCAAATGCAAAAACTCGACTCAGCCAGTGGTTTCCTTAGTAAGATTAACAAACCGATCTGCAGCGACTCAACGTCAAAAGTCTCTATAGGGCGATAGTCACAGACATTGACAGGAGTCATGAGGATAGTAACAGCACTCATGATCAACGGGCAGACGTCAAGATTCACCTAGGTTTCAGATTTTTATCTGTCATCGAGGAGGATCGATGAAGGTTGGTACCAAAATCGTATCAAACTCATTTCCTGTGGCGATCAGAAATTTTACGATCTGTACAGGGCTGCCGTCAATGGCTTGCCAGAAGTCTGGACGATCGCCAAGCTCAAGGTTGATATAAGGGATAATATCCTTTTCCGACCAATAGCACGTATAATGGTCCCGGCACTCCACGATTGCTCTCTCGAGTCAACTCGAGTTAGCTAACTCGGTTTGCCAATTCGAGTTGAACGGTCCAGCTCGGTTTACCTATTCGGATCGCCAATTCGGTTTGCCAACTCGGTTTGCAACTCGGTTTGCCAACTCGGTTTGCCAACTCGGCTTGCAACTCGGTTTGCCAACTCGGTTTGCCAACCCGGTATGCCAACTCGGTTTGCCAACTCGGTTTGCCAACTCGGTTTGCCCACTCGGTTTGCATACTCGGTTCGCCAACTTGTTTCTAATTTTGTAAGGATTTTTTATTTGTTTTTTCTTTTTCCATTTTTTATGAGTTTTCTAGACCGATTTTCGGGGCGCTCCGGTAACATTTAGAACGAAATATTCCTCTACCGACCTAGATTCGTAGCTTATCTCTCTATTGAGCCATTAACATTCAAATTCCATCAGCGGATGGCAGAGATTTTGACGGATTAAAAAACCTCATTTTTTCCGCTTTTTCTTCTTCTAGTTCGATTTTCAGGGCAATTCGAGCTGGAAACCCGAATTGGCAAACCGAGTTGGCGAGCGGAGTCGGCAAACCGAGTTGGCGAACCGAGTTGGCAAACCGAGTTGGTGAACCGAGTTGGCAAACCGAGTTGACTCGTTCAACTCGACTTGCAACTCGGTTTGCAAAAAAACCAACTCGAATTAACTCGGTTTGCAAAATTTACGGTTCGGCACATCACTAGTCACTGGGTATTACTAACGGGAACTTAATCTATATGTTTTTGTAGTTGGGACTCGACTCAACTCAGGAGTTTCAACTCTGTGAAGAGCGCCTGTTGCCAATCCGCATCAAGGCTAAATTCGCCAGCATAATCCTCATCTGCGTTGACGCCCACAAAACTACTTAGAACATTCCAGTTTGATCCATCTAGCACTTCGAGAGCTTCATTTTGTCATAACGGATTGATGACAGTACAGGGCAAATCCCTATGAAGTGGAGTACGTTTTCCACTGTTCTATGGTTGCAAAGAGTACACTCCGTGTTTTCTTCCGGGCCATATGGTCGGTAGTTTAAATCAGCTCTCCTCTGGTTTTAAAGATGGTTGAAATGGTCTTTAACGGGTACTGGTCATGGAAATAGTTGTTTTCACCAAGGTTGTGCTGCAAGGTCTTATACAAATTACGAGATTCACTGCCTTCAGCTCTTTCTCGAAAATTTTGGCATCAATTCTTTCCAACAATATTTGCAAGGTCGGGTCCCAGTTTCTCCAATCGCTTTCTACTAGCTGAACATTATGTAGCACCTTCAAACGAGACCATTCTACGAAGAACTGTGACCTCTCTCGGAGCAACTGTCTCACAATGGCATTAGGTAGTCGATGATCTGGAAGCGCCAACACTTTTTTAATGTAGTTAAGATGCATCTTCAGCGTGAAAATATATAGTTGCGGGACTCCGGTCTCTAAGTGCAGCATATACGTAGGTGTATGCTCAGGGAGCCAGAATATCTTTTTGAGGAAATATCTTAAAAGCTTTTCAACCTCCTCGTACTGTAGGAATCCCCACACTTGACCAGCATAGCATAATATCGACCTCATCACCGCTTCAAAAAGTTTAAATTTTGCACTTGGTGCTACATATTTTTTCCCCAGCACTCCCTTCAAGTTGCAGTTGATGGCTTGTTTCGATTCGATTAGTTTTTCCTGCAGGTGCTTCTTGAATGAAAGATTGGGGGAAATTCCAATATCGTCCGCACACATAAGCGCTTTGACGGTGATACAAGCAAACATTATTCCTCCGGGAAGAGCCGATGTGATGTTATCTAAGAAAATAGAGAACAGAAGTAGGCCTAGAAGGCATCCAGACCAATAATTGGACCCTTCGTTACCGTTCCATATCGCTGTCATATTGTTTTCCTGGAGCCGTCTTAGTACTGTTAACATTTTATAGGAGATTCCAAGGCAGCTAAGCTTGTAAAAAAGAGCGTCTCTATCGATTGAGTCAAAAGCCGCTTTGAAATCAACGAAAAATGCATACAACTTCTTTCTCTTGTCAAGATAGGATCTAGCAATGGACGTTAGGGAGAATATATGATCAACAGTAGAGTATTGTTTCCTGAAGCCCGCTTGGTACTCGCTGAGTAGTTTATTTTGTAGTGTCCAGTTCAAAAGTCGGTCAAGAATAACTCCGGTGTAGATTTTCGTTATGGTGTTGATAAACGATATACCTCGATAGTTACTAGGGTCATTTACGTCACCTTTTTTGAATAAAGGGAAAATGATGGTTTTGCGGAAGCTTTCGGGAATGACACCGTGTCGTTAAATATATAGTTCAAAGCAGTCGTTACTTTTTCAAAAAAGTTTTCGGTGGCGTTTATGAAAAATTCATATGGGACTCGGTCCTCACCTGGTGCCTTGTTGTATTTGCATCTACGTATTACCTCGATGACTTCTTGCGTAGAAAAATTTTGGTCCAGGCTTTCATTTTCTATGTAAGGGTTTGGCGTTTGGATTTGTCCTTGAGTTGAGAAGATTTTCTTGCAAAAGGAACTTCATTTAGTGATCGGGCGAGACTCCAAAAAGACCTGCTGTCTCTAACCTCTGATAAATAATTTTCGTATAAGCTGTTGGGTGTTGTAGTAATGTTGCTTTTCCTTTTACATCCTTTTGTATGCTTTATTTGCTTCCTGATACAACCTTTTCGCAAAGTTTGAATAAGTGGTTCTCAGGAGTCTCAGAAATCCAAAAGATTTTTTCCTAGTCTTTTCGCAGTCCGCGTGGAACCTTTCCAAGTCTTTCTTTTTGTTGATTGAAAGGGATGAGCTGCCTCCGATATTCATTTCACTAGGATATCGGCGCCACGATTTGTGTTGAGTTGGTTGATGTTGATGGGGTCTATTAAGGCATTGAGGTTGTCTTTGTATCTGTTAAGGTGAGCATTCTTCCAACGTAGCTTCGGCAACAGGTTCATGGTAACGTCACTGGCGGGCGGGTTTTCAGAGAGAACACATTTGACGTACAATGGTACAATGGGAGGTGCTCTGAGAAAACCAGTAGTTCTTCTACCTTTAAGTCCTCTACATATTGTTACCATTTCCCTCGGACGAGACAGTAATCGATGGTTGAGCAGGACGTACCCCTAATGAATGTGAAATGGCCGTTCGGGTCACTCTTGGTTCTTTTGTTCAATAATGTAAGTCCTAACGTCTGGCACATTTCGATCAGTCATCTTCCGTTCCCATCGATTTTTGTTTCCCTTGACAATCTAGTGGGGTGGACGACATCTGGAGTAAACTCAGGTTCCAAATGTAGCAGCTGAGTATTACCAACTCTGCCATTGCAGTCACCGAATACCATTATGTTTTCGTTATGCATCTCCAAAAGAAAGTCGTAGAGATTCGAGAATTCATCCATCCATTTGTTGCAATTTATTTATACTGGTACTATGTACAGTTTTTCATCCATTACCTCTAATTCCACTAGAAATCTGTTCATTTCCTTCACAAAACGACACTTTGTAGAAAATCCAAAATGTTTATTTTATTCCAAAGCAATTGAGTATGAGCTCAGCATATCGACCTTAATTCAGAAAACAAAATTGCTCAAGTCCTTCAATCAAAATTTAACCTCCCTCCAACATGACTTGACCCATTATTATCAAGGATCATAGCTCCGTCCGCTTCTGCAACCCCCATTTGCTTTTGTTTTGATTTGAGCTTTACCAAAGTAAAAGCTCATGTTTATTAAATACTTTCCCTCTAGTTGACCCTTTATGCTTCACAATTCAAGTCCGTTCTCATTCTCGCTGATGCTGGTATACCATGACAACAACTCATGCTCACAGTACCTTGGAATAACCCATATGGCCAAACGTATGAGTATACACAAATAGTTTCAAGTGTTTTGTGTTGTAAATCTTAACCACTTTTGCACATCCTCAGCAATGTCCTACATTAATTCATATAGAGTGAGAATTGCCTAATGTGGCAGTGAGTGACGCGCCGAAACCGTTAAAACGTACTAAGCTCTCACAAAATAACCCAGTTTCCGGAATATCCCACCCCCACATCCTTTTCTAAGTCAAGCCGCTGACGATGCTCTGCTATAGCTTTTCGGAATCCCTTTTTTTCTCTGTAGTCAATTCTTTTCAGAAGTTTGCTGAGTTTGTTTTTTGGACCACTGGCAGAGCATAAATACAAAGTTGACTCAATCCAACCGAATGGAACCAAACCATGCACACATACACTGCAAGCATTTGGATTTATTATGACTTCCAGCTTCCATACAAAACCATAGCCAAATGTGGTGCCTTCATAATCAAGAACCTTTGCCACCTTCACTATCTCGACATGATTCACGAATGCAGTCATCCTCCAAAAGGAGTGTAAGTGCATACTTTTTCGGTTCCGAATCACACTTTGACCTAGTTATGTTTTTAACTATTTTTTTTTTTGCTCACTCCACAGAACATGGTATGCGCCCTACCGCGCCGCGCCGCGGCGATTAACATTTTCGTTTATGCTGCTCCAGCAGAATAGCACCAGAATTAAGGACCAAAAGAGTCGGAGTTGCCTTAGAATATCGTAACATGTACCTAAACTGAAGCATTTTGCAAGAATTTAACAGTCGCCTGTTGTGGAACACGATATCGCTAATGGCGATTACAGTGGTTTGAGAGCAAGACACTAATTCAAAAAAAGAGTGTTTTTTTTGCAAGAGAAAAATAATTGTTTTCATGTAGTTCGACAGCTTAAATCAATCTTTTTGTGTAGACTGTAAAGAAGTGTTACATGCTCTTATCCAGCCATATCGATTTTTCCAACAAATAACTTAATAGACGGTCAGTTTTACATTTGCCGTGTAGTGCCACCAAGGGCCTTAAACATACCTGTTGATCCACCAGAGCTATTGCCTGCCGTGTTGCGTGCCACCAGGAGCCGTAAACGTACCTGCTGATCCCCCATAAATAAACCGGTCGAGTAAGAATTACCAAACGCTCAAACGGAACAGGAAGCCCAGTAGAGGAAGCCCTACCATCAGTCAAGTCAGCAAATAACCGGACATCCGTCAAGCGGAAGCTAGAATCAGATCCGAACGCACACCGGAAGTGACACCAGTGGATACCCGTTTTTACCAATTTAAGAAGAATCAAGTTAAAACTGAATTATTTCTTTTAATCATAATTGTAGTTGTTAAGTGTTTCCAATAAAAAATTTGTTTTTAGGTTCAGAAGACCTATCATTGGAGTTTCGTGTTTTCTTCAATAGACCTTGGCAAGACCGACGCGACGAGCGAAACCTCGGCTGGAAAACAAAAAGCACATCACAAGACTTTGGTTCAAGCCGTGAATAACGCCAATTCTATCAGATATTGAATGTGATACACTACATGCCTCCTACCAAATGCAAAAAGATTAATCCGCCCAAAGTATTCTATGTGACCTGTCCATTTTTAACCTAGGGGAGCCTTGTTGTGGAACCAGTAGAGAGCAGGAGGAAACTTCGTAAGCAAACCGGTTCAAACCCGTTTATGACTCAAGCGAGACTTTGTTGGTAAACCAGTTACAAACCGTTGCGAAAGCCCAAGGAAGCTCCGTTGATAAGCCAGGGAAACCCTATTAAATGCTGCTTACGTGGTTCGTCGTCGTGTTGTTGATCGACCGAAGGTCGATTTTTCGCCGAAGCCGAATATTAGGCTAAAGGAAAACCTTCAGCCGAAGCCGAAGGCATTTCGAATGAAAATAAAAGTTCTAACGGTGTGACTAAGTGTGTCAGGTAATTTAAACAAATTTTCGGCGCCTATTACGATGCTCGGAATTATTACAAATTCTTCGGCTTCGGCCAAAGTCGTCAAACTATATACCGAAATCTCAGATAAACTAAGCGATCCTCCTCCCACTCCATGGGGTTAGCCTTGACATGACATGGCGAAGCGGCTTACGGTGACTACAATTATGAAGCTGAAAGCTATGCGGTCGCGAAACGTGTCTTCGCAGAAAGGCCTTCCATGGTCGACAGATTGAAGTGGAGTAAGCTGTCGCTACTAATTACCCCCAACGAAAGCGGAAGATTTTTTTTTGGAATCAACGATGGCGTCCTCAGTTCTAGTTAGGCCGAACTACATAATAAACTTATTAATATGCTTCGACATATTTGAAGCCCAGTCCGTAAAAAGGAGCGGCTCTCGCACTTGGAGTTACTCCTGCCTGGTCCTCCAGGTTGGGCGTTGTACGTCTTGGTGACTTTTCGACTACGTAGAAAAGCATTTAGTTGCGAAGCAACAACAGTCCACGGAAACGGACGGATATACTGATGACGACCCAATCAAATGGCGAGTATGACAGCATGTACGAAGGCGAACTGAATAGTACAAAGCTATATCTAGTTTTGGCATCCTTGCCAAGCTCGTTCGCTTGTGCAAAACGACGCGACGATGGAGAACTCACGCTGCGCCATCCATTAAGGTTGGTAACGAGCTTACGGAATCTTTCGATGTCAAAAAGAGTTCAGATACGGCGATGCACTGTCATACGATTTGTTTAACATCGTTTCAACTTCTCGCGAACGCCGCCGATGATATTGATATAATGGGAAGAACACAGCGTGATGTCAATGACGCCTTTGTGACAATTGAGACAGAAGCGGCAAAAATGGGTTTTAAGCGGTAAATGAGGCCAAAACGTACCTATATGTATATGTTTTCTTCGAGGAAGGACACCCAACACCGATGGCTCGGACAGAATGTCACAATAGGCGCATATAACTTCCGCTCTGCTATTAATACGGGCAATAGCACCCGCTAGCGCCGAGATCAGACGAAGTATACCTCTTGCTAATCGCTAATCGTTTTAAAGCCCTCTCCCGAACAACAGAGGTAAAACTATACAACACCCTCATCATTCCAGCTCTGTTGTATGGTGTAGAAGCATGGATCCTGATAAAATCGGATGAATGTGCCTAGAGTTGTTTCAAGATTGAAGTTATTCGGTTCATCTATTCTTTGGCCCCGTGTGTCATGGAGAATGGCGAAGAAGAACTTTACTGCTTGTACAACAACACGGACCTAGCCAGAAGGGTTAAGGTTCAGCGACTCGGCTCGGTCAATTAGAGCGGATGGACACCAAAGCTCCGGGCCGGAAAGCTTTCCAGACTGTTGGTTGAGGCCCAAGTTCACAATGGACTGTAGCGCCACCTTAAGCAAGTAATTAAGTAAACTAAGCGATCTTCATCGAGATCCTTACGTTGAGGTATCAGCCCTGACTAATTTCAATAATTAGCTTGGTGAGTTCCAGATAACCTACCATCGGGTATGCTTTGTCGTGGGAATATGAAGCAAATCGGCTATGGGACCACAGAACTCGTTTCTTCAGAGTTCGAAGTGACTAAATCGTAACCAAATAGTGTTTTCACTCAGTCAATCGAAGATGATTTATTCGTAGAATGTTAGGTCTGTTTGTCCATCCTGGATGATGCGATCGGCAAATACCTTAGTTAATTCCCTTTATGTCAAAAAAAAAGGCTCCAAACAAGGTGAAGCGCTGTCATGCTATTTTGTCGATTGGTTCTTGAAGGTATTGTGCGAAACTCCCTAATCAATATCATAGGTACGATCCTTAAAGTCTTCATAGCTGCACGCCTATGCGTTCTATTGGGATCCATGCGCGAGCTCGGGGCCTGCAAGGAATATCTTCCTTAGTAGCAACCTCGAGTTCGCCATCATGCCGACAGCAAGCGTATAAAGATCGCGCGACCTCTGGTCGTTACAAACGATGAGTTTGACATGACCTTGATGCCTTGGTGAGAGGTACTCTTGGAATGTTGGGAGTGCTGGTGTTCTGCACTTTGGGCTTTTTGGGAACGGCAGTGGACTCCTCCAAAGACCTTTGTCGCATTGACGTGGAGTGGCAGCTGGTCTTGGTTTTGGCTAGGATGGATTTAGCCCACTCAATCCTTTTGCTATGGGTGGGATTACTGCCATCCCCCCAATGTTGCACCAGGGGATTTCAGAATTCTCACCGCATAGCGACGCTGTTTGTACGAGCACCTAGGTTGGATGGCGGTCTTCGTAGTGGAGGCAGGGTCATTATTCACGACGCTGCTAACACTATGGAAACTACCACTAGGAGCGACCTGGAGAGGTTTACTCTCTTTAGTAGTGGAAGAATCATTTTCAAGAACTTTCAGTGGAAAGTAGTGACCGACCTGAGGAGGCGCTGCGCTGTCGCCAAGGATACATCCTGTAGGCGAAGTAAAAGGGGGGTCCGTGAGTGCAGAGACCAGAGATTCGCTTACACAGATAATCCGGAGGTCGCCTGGTATCCGGATACTCCGTTAATGACTGAGCTATTTTTAGAAATTGGGCCCTCTGCCTGGCTGATCATCGGCACGGGTCGTATAACACCTTAGATCCAGGCCAATTGGGAAGTTGAGGGGAAGGATATGTTTTGGAAAAGGAGAGACGAACAGCAACTAAGCCATAAGCGTCCCAGGAAGGAAACAAGGTATTGACAGACAGTTATACACTATACAGTCAGGGGATAAGGAGACATCAGCCAGCATAATAGCACAAAGCCGACGGAGGAGGGGATAAGGTTTGGGAAGGGGTGGGGCGAGCGACCTTTGGTTTCAGGACTCTACTGGAGAAATAGTTCTCGAGAATCATTGACCTTACTCAGCTTCTACAACTCGACAAGGTCGACACGCTCAGGTACCACTATAATTCCGATATAATTGTATCAAATCGCTAAAAAATAAGAAATTACAAAAACAAATTGTCAGTCTTTTATAAAAACTAGACCCACTGTCTGAAGACAACAGTGTCGGCTGCGAGTGTCTTGTGTGCCAATAGTCTGTCCCACATTCTGGTGGAACGGCGTGGATAAAAGCTTCTACTTCAATAGTTCCACAGGCAAAACGGTGCAGACAACTCAGTTTGTATATCTCAGCCATTGAATGCAATTGCACTAAATCTAATGGTTCTCGTTTTGTCTGCTATAAAGACTACCTAAATGTAGCGCCCTCATTTCACCCTCATCTCTAATCTAGTGTACTCGCGAATTGGGATTGTAACATCCTCTTCAGCTTCTTCGGTCTAGAAATTCAAATATTGCTGCCTGATGATGGTGACGATGTTGATGCTGACATGCTCACACTGCCATGGAAGATTATGACGCCGATGCACAAGGTGCTGTGGCCAAGGAACACACTTTCTTAGCAGGAACGCCACCCGCCTGACACAGCGCTAGTGCATCGGTGGTGTCTCAGTTTGGCTGTGTGTTTTTGTACCAAATGAACCTCGCATAAAATCACTTTGCATTTTAGTTGTGTCGGTGTGGGTGACTGTGATGTATTCTGCCTGTCGTTGCTCTCGTTCCTGTTTAGGAATTCTAGAATTCGAAATCGAGGGCGTCCGCGTATTATACACTTTTGCAAGAGAGTCTTCTTCAAAATTGTGCTCCTTACATTTTTTTCGTTCAGTGTTTTATTTTTTTTGGATATTTTTCATTACTCGGAAAATTGCTTTTTATTTTTGAAACAAGCGTGAATTGCATTTTCAAATAAAACAAAATTCAGGTTAGTGTTACAAGAACCAGAGCCTTCTCACACGACACGACATAAAACCCCTCTTCCAATTGGTGGTGGTGAGCGCATTCGCCCACTGCATTGCTTTGGATGAGCCATAAACTCAAGGAACACACACAAAAAAAATTGAGTATTCAGCAAAGTATTTAAATAGCAAAAAAAAAGAAAACTAAATTTTTTACATTTTTGGTTTGTTTTCTTTGGCAGTAGGTGGTTTGGCACTTCTCGGTGGTTTATTGACGTTGGTTTTTATTGGCTTTTATATTTTCTGAAAGTTTTTAATTAGTTCTCGCTTGAAGTTCTTTTTGCAGCGGCATTTGTGTTTTTGGAGGTGATTATGTTTTACTTAACCTGCTGACCGAGATATTGGGGCAATTTGATTTGATGACGTGCTGGAACATGATTTTGTACATGGAACTGACTTGGGAGAGTGGTTTTATCGTTTTAACTCAACAACACATCGAGGTCATGGTGACCCATCTTTCGTTTCTTGTATTCATTGAGTTTGTCAAAACTACAATTACTTTTTGTATAAAAACAAGATGATAGACGGAAGGACCTACGGATTATCTGATGAACCTTTCGGCTGATGACTGATTGACTGACTAGTTAGTAAAAATAGATCTGTTGCAGCGCTGTCCGGCGGCTAAAGCAAACACGATTGCAAAGAAGCAATTACAATGAAACCCATTGAACTCCCGATTAATAAAGAAGAGTGCTCTGATCAGGAAGTTGCGCAGAAATAAAAGGTCTAAAGTAAATCAACTTACATGAAAATAGACTTCTCCGTCCAGTGTTAAGGGGTTAATGTTTGAACTTTCTGAGGAGCCAACATCGACTCGGACCACTATCTCGTCGTATCCAAGGTACCTAGTTCTACAAATATTCCGACTACAGCCAGACCGCCAGATCCTTTTCCGATATAGTGCCAAGAAATCTCTTAAGGAGTCGTTTGGCGCCAACATCAAGTATCGAGGACCAGTGGCAACATTGCCAGAAAGCAGTTAGAGATGCCGCTAGGTGTCACAAAGCCACCAAAAAGAAACTCCTGGTTTGAAGAAGAATGCAGGCAGGCCAATGCAGCGAAGCAGGAGGCATACAAAGCGACGCTGCATAGAAGGACAAGAGCTGCTCGTGAGCTCTACTAGCAACAGAGGAGAGAGGAACGCCTGTTTCTTAAGAGAAAAAAGAGGGAGCATGAGAAGGGTGAGAAGGAGGATGTTGAGAGAGCCAATAGCAGGAATGAACTTCGGATATCTTACCGGAAGCAAGAACCGATGCCTGCAGAGATGTACCAACAAGACAACATCATAGAAGAATCGCAGTCGATGCTGGGGATTTAGAAAGACGACTTCTGTAGACTGTTTAAATGCGACGACGAACAGAATCCCGTCGACAGGCAAGAGCCATTGATCGAACACGTTGATAGCCACCATTTCCGTGAACCCGACCCAGATGAAGTGAAAACGGCAATATCACGGCTGAAATCGAACAAAGCCGCTGGAGCAGATGGTCTAGCTGCCGAGCTGTTCAAAGCCGCAGGCGACGATCTAGATAGGAGTATGCACCAAATCATCTGTAACATATTGTCGGAGGAATGCATGCCCGATGAATGGAACCTCACCATTGTTTGCCCGATCCTGAAAAAGGGAGATCCTCTAAACTGCGCCAATTACAGAGGAATCAGTCCACTTAATATCGCCGACAAGATCCTCTCTGCCGTAATATGTGAACGTCTGAAGCCTTACGTCAACAATCTGATTGGTCCTTATCAATGTGGCTTCAGGCCAGGAAAGTCAACCATCGACCAAATTTTTACGTTGCGGCAGATCCTTGAAAAAACCTATGAACTCCAAATCGATACCCACCACCTCTTCGTCGATTTTAAGGCCGCGGCGTATGACAGCATCTACAGAGACGAACTGTATAAAGCTATGTCTAGTTTTGGCATCCCTGCCAAGCTCGTTCGCTTATGCAGAATGGCGATGGAGAACTCACACTGCGTCATCAAGGTTGGCAACGAGCTTACGGAATTTTTCGATGCCAAGAAAGGATTCAGACAAGAGGATGCACTATCATGCGGTTTCTTTAACATCGTGCTTGAGAAGATAGTGAAAAACTCTATCTATCTCTATCTATCTTCCAAAAGTCTGTTCAACATCCCGCGTACGCCGTTCTTATTGATATAAGGGAAGGGCACAGCGTGATGTTAATGGCGCTTTTCAGAGGATTGAGACAGAAGCGATTGAGATTGAAGGATTGAAACTAGGCTCCGGTTTTAACACAGGCAATCGAAGAAGAACTCTTGATAATCGCTGTTTCTTTGGGCTAAAAAAGGAAGTGAGTGCTAAAGCCCTCTCTCGATCAACTAAGGTAAAACTGATAAAATCGGATGCATGTGCTTTAGGCTGTTTAGAGACGAAAGACCTTCGGGTTATCTAAGGCCCAATGTGAATTGATGGGGAATGGAGAAGAAGATTCAACAGCGAACTTTACGGGTTGTAGAACGACATGGACCTAGCCAGAAGGATCGAGGTCCAGCGAAGTCCAGATGGATACCAATACTCCGGCCCAGAAGACTTCGACACCATTCCCAAAGAAAGTAGAAGTAGAGGAAGACCGCGAATCAGGTGGCGCACCCAAGTGGAGGACCTCCATCAAATTGGCGTGCAAAAGTGGAGACGGCTAACTTGGGAACGAGTTGGCTGGTGGAGACTGTTTGTTGAGGCCAAGTCCACAACGTACTGTTGCGCCATTTTTCACAACCCTTCAACTCTGAAATAAGCTGAGTGAGCCATTCGAACATTCTCCGACTAAGGAGGTGAAACTTTTCAACTACACGAACATAGTTTATCTCTAAAGTTACAACACCACCCACATAACATACACGTCGCGTGCGTCGGTCGGTCGCTTATCTTCCAGACTCACCCAGTTGATCACTTTTCCAATGCAATAAATCTGATTTCATTTAGTTCGGTTTTTGGCAGACGAGAAACCAGAGTAAACTCTGTTCGTATTGCAATGCACGACCCAAAGATAGATTTTTATAATCAAGGCGTCGCACAGTGGGACGACCCATAGTAAAAAATAAAAAATACAACTATTTTAGCGGTACTTTATATTAATTGGTAAGTCATCCCAAATATATAGAAGCTCGAAATGCAATAAAATTTTTTGCTTTTATTTATTGGTCCGCAAATTATAGCCACGTGAACATTACCTTTTTTCCGCATTTTATATAAAGATTTTTAAGGTTATTTTTTTTGACATATTCAATTGCTGTGCAAATATATTCCGCGTGTGAAAATTAAATTAATAATGGAGAATATTAATATTGAAGGTATTTAAATTTAAGAAACTTTTGTAAGAAAAAGATTTTTTTCGTGTTTTTTTTTTTTGTAGTAGCGATTTTTGCTGTGTTAGTGTGGTACAAGAAAAAAAAACGAATGTCAAATTTCAAGTAGAGTTTTCAAAAAATGGTCAAAAACGGGTCTTGAGATCTTTTTTGTTTCGTAATAAGCAATGTGTCAGCTAAATAAATCACGAAAAAAATCTTGCGCAAGTTTGCGCTTTTTAAAGAAATTGACATTTTTAGGTTCGACCGTATTCATCAAGCATGGTGACTTATTAGCAACAGGGATGGATAGTGCACATTCCAGGAAAGTTTTCAGCGTTGCTAACAAAATTCAGCAGTTACTTGGCTTGGAAGAGTTGAATGAAGGAGAAAACGAAGTTTTACAAGAAATTTCGAGGCTTTTTTGTGTTAATTTAAAGCAAAAATGGCAGTGTTGCCAAAGAAACAAATTCAGGTTTATGGAGGTTCACCAACGGTGGCTTAACCTTAATTTGTCCTTACCAGATGTGTTTATAAATTCCGTAAGTAATAATACTAACTTTTATGCGAAATTCTTAAAATAATCAAGTAAAGTCCCTCCAATAAACCTTTGCTGTTTCCGAGTTCACTTGAAAAATCGTTCAAAATTCTAAAACAAACCCTTTTTTCTGTTTCGTGTGACAATTCACCTAGAACAACCAAAGGAAGACCTCTTAAACGTTTTAAAGACAGTCAACAAACCAAAATTTATCGAAAAGTGACCCAAATATAGATCACTATTTGGTAAACAATAACGAAGATCCAGGAATTCTAAGTAATATGAATTACTCATCGGAAAGTGAAATTGATTAATTTTTCTTAGTCTTTATTATTAGAATTATTTATTTTGATATCAAAATCATGTAATGTATACAAGAAACATAAACAGAAAATCATAAATAAAATAAAAACAAGTTCGCTGCTCAACTCTTTTGAATAAAAAATCCTGAATTCATAAGTTTTAGTGAATCAATTTTCTTGTTTTTAGGTTACAATCATAGATATGAGTACTAAAATACTATTTAAGGCATGTTTGGTTGATAACTTTATTTTATTCACAAGATATGAATTTTGAAGTGTTTTCTCATACATTCGTCCCACTGTGCGTCGTCGTCTGTCGTAGTTCTGTTGTATGACGATGACGACAACAACGACGACGGAGAGTACTTCCCGCTTGTGTGGTGGTGGCACAATTTATGGTTCATGCTACATGACTTTTGCTTACATAATCCCGAGGCGAAATCAGCAGTCAAACAAACAAAAAAACCAACAACAAAAAAAGGAAATATTTCGAATTCAGAAATTTGCACGCCTTTACTCCGTTGCAACCCCTTCTCCAATCTTGACTCCATGACATGGGCTAATGGCTTTAATATTTGCTACTATTTGGCTTTTAAACTATTTTATATGTTTTTTGTATAATTCGGGCGGGCGTTTATGGCTGGTAAGTTAACTAGTGCATAGCTTGTAGGTCTTGTGCTTGCACAGAGCAGTTGTTTGCCTGTCAGATTGGCCGAAATTACTACACAGATTATAATCCATCGGAATTAATTGTACTGGCCAGTTTACAATTTCAAAGGAATTGCCCGATTAGATTGAAGTGGGATAGGAATTGCTTAAGCTTTGATATATTCTGATATTAAAACGCCTTAAACTCCATAGAAATTCTCCCAAACACACGGAGCCTTGAATAAAGAATCATCTATCGGTTATGTTCTGTGGTCAACAAGAGCAGGAGTCGAAAATCCAAAAAGTTCGATTTAAAAAAAAAAATAATTAATTTCAGTTCAGGAGGTGCAAGTTCTTTATCTTAACGATCTTCCCAATTTTTCTCAAAAATCCGATACTGTCCTTGCTTTTGCACCATAGCCTAACCATGGTTAGAGTTATCCAATTCAACAGAACCTACTCTAGTCTTTCAAGGCTTCTTCAATCCAAAAATCTAATCATTGCTTGGAAACTGCAGAGACAGCAGTTTGGAGAGAAAAATCTTAGATTAGATTAAGGCTAGGCTATATGGGCTGACAGTTTGTTAGTTGCTAGTAACTTCTGAAATATTAAAGTCTAATTTTCTTTAGTTTTATTTTATTAAAATCTTAGTTTTATGTCAACGAAAGAACTCTGTCGCAAACGTCAAACAGCATCGATGACGTTTTACTCTTCGAACATGAGTCGATGATGTTTGACGTTTCGAACATTGAGGGGTAACTTACATTAGAACAACGAAAAAATTATAATAGAAAAAAGTTTTTTAACTTATGAATTCTATTTGGTCGAACAATTTGGAGAACTTTTGAAATTTCAGTAGGCAAATTGCCTGGGAGTTCAGATAACTCTTCTAGTTCATTAAAGAAGTAGTTGCCTAAAAATGTTTTCCTAATGTAGGTACTAAGCCCCACCTTCTTTTTGTGCTAGCCAAGCAGGTTATGTCTGTTATGTATGTTTGCAGCGTTTTTCACTGCCAAAATCTCGGCCTGGAAGACACTGCTATGGTCGGGGAGCCTGAATGAATTTGCAAGGTTACTGTTTTCTGAGAAGAAACCTGCCTCTACTCCAGTAAACTTTTTCGAGCCATCATCAGTAAGGATGGTAAAAGTCGATTCATTAGTGTAAGGAACACTGTTTTCCCAATCTTACCTGTTGGGGAAGCTGGTAATAAAAGTCTTATTGAGTTCTAAGTAAGGAGTCATGTAATCTGTGCTAATAAATATATATATCTATCTATCTATCTATCTATCTATCTATCTGTACAGACGTTGTTGTCAACGTATTTTATAAGATTCGTGGTATGACCACTTTGATTAGTTCTCCAGACATTCGTTTGTCTGAGTCGAAGAGCGATTTTTGCTGTCGATTCTTGTACAGGCAAAGCTAAGGAAGATAGGTTTAGGATAGCTTCAAAATTCACAGTTGGAGTGGTTCTCATCACCGCAGTAGTGCTACTGCATGCCATTTTTTGTGATTGGCTAAGGGTTTTTAAGTTCGTGGATTTCTCCCGAGCTAACCACCAAACCAAACTGCTATAAGATAGAATGGGTTTAACAATGGCTATGGCGGTTTACACCCACACGATTATTTAAGGATTTGGTCCCCAATTTCTTCCAAGAATCTTTTTACAAGGAAAAGAGTGTAATCATCGCTTTCTTGTATCTTCCTTGAATGTTTGGACCCCAGTTGAGTTTATCTAGATCACTCCGAGTTATCTCGCTTTGTCTGAAATCTTAAAAGGGGTGTCAGCAGTTTTTGGTATTTTAAAATAAGGTATCTGCCTTCTATTGGTGCAGAATACCAGTTCTTCTTTAAGAGGGATTACTCAGACCGCATTTCTTGGTCCAGTTACTTATGTGCTTTCTAATTGCTCGCTTACATTGCTCATTTATTTACCTGTCGCCAGAAGCGCTAAATTATCGGCGTTTGCTATAACCTTGACAGCACTGTTTTTGAGTTTGATGAGAATCTCGTTCATCACCAAGGTCCAGTGCACAGTGTAGGGCTGTCAAAGTTAACACTTCTGCCCTTTGTGTAGGCGTGCTGGAAACGTGATATCCGGCTTTAGATAGTTGAAGACATGCATATCGATTAATCTTTCAAGTGTTTTGAGTGCAAAAGAGGTTAGACTGATAGGTCTGAAGCCTTTTGGGTCCTAGCTTTTGGTTTGAAGTCGAAATTTAATTCACGCCATGTCTTAGGAACATATCCTAATTTTAGGCTTACTTACTTACTTAAGGTAGCGCTAAAGTCCGGTGTGGACTTGGGCCTCAGTCAACAGTCTCCGCCAGCCAGCTCGATCCCTAGCTAGCTGTCTCCAGTTTTTCACTCCAAGTTGATTGAGGTCCTCTTCGACTTGTGCGCGCCACCTGAGTCGCGGTCTTCCTCTCCTTCTACGTCCCACGGGAATAGTGTCGAAGGCTTTCCGGGCCGCAGCATTGGTGTTCATCCGCTCTAAATGACCGAACCATCTGAGTCTCTGGACCTTGACTCTTCTGGCTAGGTCCACGTCGTTGTACAACCCGTAAAGTTCGCTGTTGTATCTTCTTCTCCATTCCCCATCAATGCACACGGGGCCAAAGATGACCCGAAGAACTTTCCTTTCGAAACAGCCTAAGGCACATTCATCCGATTTTGTCAAGGTCCATGCTTCTGCACCATACGGCAGGACAGAAATGATGAGGGTGTTGTACAGTTTTACCTCAGTTGCTGGAGAGAGGGCTTTTCCACTCAATTGCTTTCTTAGCCCAAAGAAACAGCGATTAGCAAGAGTAATTCTTCGGCGCTGGTGTTATTGCCCGTGTTAATAGCGGAGCCTATGTAGACAGACTCCTCTACTACCTCGAAGTTGTATGCGTCTATTGTGACGTTCTGTCCGAGCCGTCGGTGTTGGGTGTTCTTCCTCGAAGACAGCATATACTTCGTTTTTCCCTCATTTACCGCTAAACCCATTTTTGCCGCTTCTGTCTCAATTCTCGCAAAGGCGCCATTGACATTACGCTGTGTTCTTCCCATTATATCAATATCGTTATATCAAGATACTCGTGGGATTTATAGATGGAGAACAAAAAACAAAAACAAAACAAAACTGAGACCGGTACTCTTTCAAAACCGGGCGGCAGTACGGCCCAGGGGCTGTCTGCCGTTCCTCCTGCGGCGGGCACAAAAGAGGTGGTTCTGATCACACATGATCCCTCTTCTGTTGCAAGTTGCAGCGAGAGTAGGCAGGTAGTAATACCTAATTCGAGCAGTGGCGCGGTTGTGAATAACGACCCCACTGCTTCAGGGAGTAAACCTCCCGTATCGATAGACAAGCAGCTAAGACCGTCTAAGGTCACCTACAACAATAGGCGCAAGGCTGCGAGAATCCTGAAGACATCTGGTGCATCACTGGGTGCTGCAGGGTCCTCGAAGCTTGATGCCCGACTTAGGTGGGCCCAAAACGTCCTATCAAAACCTAGGACGAGTGACTTAACGTCAAAACGGGAACGGTCTTTGGAGGGGGCCACTTCGACACCAAAACGGCCTTGTTCCTGCTCCCACTATTAAGATGCCATATAGCGATGTGGCAAAAGGTAAGATTGTTGTTGCCGTTATCGATAGGAGCGATATAGATGGCACGATTTCTTCTGATCGGTGGCAGGTGGTGAAGCTGAAACTCTCAGCTGGCTTTCTAAGCCTCATGAGAGAATTTCCGGGTTCACCTCCCTCCATAAGCGATGGAGGTTGGCATCAAGGGCATGTCAAACTCATCGTTTGTGACGACCAGAGGTCTTGCGATCTATATAAGCTTGCTGTCAGCAGGTTAGGCGAAATCTGGCCAGGTGCGAAACTCGAAGTTGTTGCTAAGGAGGACATCCCTAGCAGACCTAGAGCCCGCACATGGATTCCAGCTGAACCTTCCTGCATGGAGGACATCCTCCAGATAATGCAGATCAGCAATCCATCCTTGCCTACTCAAAATTGGAAGATCGCAAAGTTGGAAGAAGTTAAGGGTCCTTATAGGAGCGCCATTGTGGTGATCAATAAGGAATCCCTGGCTCCGCTTGCGACTACTAAAGGCATCATAAGATACGGCTTTGAGACCGTCACCCTAAAGGTCTACAAAAAAGATGAGGTACCTGCAAATAGCGAACCTCCACCCCAACTTGAAGGTGAACCTGTGGCCGAGAAGCCTGGTACATCGTCATCTCTACCACCGGTAGTTGAAGGTGTACCCTTGTCTTCTCCGGCGGCGGTTCAACCTTCTACTGAAGTCGACAACAGTCATACCTTAATGGAGACTGAGGACTGCGTAGACACTCTTTTGAACGAAGAAGAACTGTTAGCCTCTTCTTCCGATTCAGAAGATACAAACAAAACTGTGGTGGAGGTTGATCTGCCTGATTGTATCCAAAATGATGCAGTTAGTGCAGATTAATCTCCAACACTCCATCAAGGCTTCGGCCTCTCTCTTACTTCGACTGGCCAGAAGTGGAGAAGACATCGTCCTGATCCAGGAACCATGGATAGTCAAATCCATTATTCGTGGACTCGGGACTAAAGAATACTACATACTGTATGCGAGAGATAAAGGTGAACCCAGATCTTGCATATTAGTCAAACGTAGCATAAATGTATTTTTACTCCATAATTTCAGTGATAGAGATACCACCGTAGCTAGACTGGAAACAGCCAACGGAGCTTTCTGGCTAGTGTCGGCTTATCTTGGCCATGACCACCTTGGCCCTCTCCCTGGTCAGACACTGGAGAAGATCATCATTGAAGCAAAACGGCAGAATATCAGCCTAATAATTGGAAGCGATGTTAACGCTCATCATACAGTGTGGGGGAGCACTAACATAAACGAAAGAGGTGAGTCACTTTTCGATTACATCCTAGGTACTAACCTCGTAGTAAGTAATGTTGGAAGCGAACCTACCTTTGTCACTAAAACAAGACAAGAAGTTCTCGATATAACTCTTGTCTCCGACTCAATTCATCACATGATTTTGGACTGGATGGTATCCAGAGAACACTCATTCTCTGACCACAGATACATCCAATTCAGAATCAATGTTGATGAAAAATCTAGTCCAATTAATTTTCGTAATTACCGAAAAACCCATTGGACCACTTATAAAACTACACTTCAAAGTTTAATTAAACCAGGACTCCTAAGTCCCTCTCTTAATGCTAGTGAACTTGACAACAAAGTCAAGGACTTAACCTTAGCTATGAACAAATCGTTAGAGATTGCATGTCCACCCGTATGTGTAAGGGGAAAAAAGAAACCACATTGGTGGACCTCGGGTCTCGATTCGCTCAGGAAAGAGTGTAGAAAACTCTTTAACAGAGCTAAATATACAAGACAGGTTTCCGACTGGGACTCATACAAAAGTTCCCTGAACAAATACAAAACGGAGCTAAGAAGATCTAAACGATCTTCCTGGCGATCCTTTTGTGATAAAATAGAAGAAACCTCCGATGCCTCTAGGCTACGAAAAATTCTTTCAACAAATCCAGTGATGCCCAGCTGTCTAAAAAGAGCAGATGGCTCCTGGACAGCCTCAAGTGAAAAATCTCTTAACTTGCTACTAGACACTCACTTTCCAGGTAGCTCTCAAAATGTAACCTGTAACAATCAGTTGCACTCAATTACTACTACATCACTTCCACAAGGTCTAATCACAAGGGATAAACTGCGATGGGCTATCAACACCTTCGAACCGTACAAATCGGCAGGACCAGACGGCATCATTCCAGCTGAACTCCAAGAAGCCTCAGACATAATAACACCAATCCTTGAGGCACTGTTCAATAGCTGCTTGCATCTGGCCCATATCCCCTCAATATGGAGAGAAGTGAAAGTTGTTTTCATACCCAAGGCGGGAAAATGTTCGCAAGTTAACCCTAAAGATCTCAGACCCATAAGTCTATCATCGTTCCTTCTTAAGACATTAGAAAGACTGATAGATATACACCTCAGGGCAAACATTGATACAAGACTCATGTCTAATTCTCAACATGCCTACTGTAAGGGAAAATCGGTTGAAACAGCGTTACACACCTTAGTGCGCACTATCGAATACTCCCTCCATCACAAAGAGTATACTATGGTTGCATTCCTTGATATTGAAGGCGCTTTTAACAACGTGGACATATCTGCAATCACATCTGCACTGTCATCTCTGAATGTGGAGAGTTCGCTTGGAGAGTTAATTCATTTAATGCTTAACAGCAGAATAATTAACTCAGAACTCGGCGGCTTTTCCACAAGAAGATCTGTCAGCAGAGGTACGCCGCAAGGTGGTGTTCTCTCCCCTCTACTCTGGAATCTGGTAGTGAACGAAATTCTTACCTGTCTGGATAGAGAGGGATTCAGAGTGATAGCCTATGCTGATGACGTTGCTATAGCCGTTTCAGGGAAGCATCTAAATACCTTAAAAGAACTCTTACAAAACGCTCTAAATAAGCTATCACTTTGGGCAAATCGGTGTGGTTTAGGTGTTAATCCACACAAAACCGATTTGGTCCTATTCACTAGGAAAAATAAAATTCCGCACATCGACCCTCCTTTCATAAACGGTGTCCAATTAAAGTTTTCAGATGAAACTAAGTACCTGGGTCTTATATTAGATAGAAAACTGAATTGGAAGAGCAACATACTTGAAAGAATAAGAAAATCTACGGTAGCTCTTTTCACCTGCAAGAAGGCCATTGGTAGCAAATGGGGTTTGCAACCCAGAATCACTCACTGGCTATACACATCGGTAATCAGACCGATTCTTCTTTATGGTGTGTCAGTATGGTGGACTGCCTTGGACGTAAAAACGAACTGCGATAAGCTCAGTAAAGTGCAACGCTCAGCATGCCTAAGCATAAGCGGATCACTTCGTACGACCCCATCTGCGGCACTAGACACCCTACTCTATCTAACACCTCTGGACATAATCAGCAAACAAATAGCTGCTAGTTCTGCTATTCGCCTGAATGCCTCTTCACAGTGGACAAACAACAACATTGGCCACTCCGTTATTCTTAACTATTTAGAATCAATCCCTAAGCACACAGACTACACCATTCCCCAACTTCAGTTTGATAGAAACTTCCAAACTTCTATCCCTCCCCGTTCCTTCTGGGAAAATAAAACATTCCTGGAAGACGAGGCAATCCACTTCTATACAGATGGATCGAAAACTAATGATGGGGTTGGTGGAGGTGTGTACTCCGAACGACTAAAACTAAGTCTCTCATTCAGCCTTCCAAATCATTGTAGCGTGTTCCAGGCAGAACTTTTGGCGATTAAGGAGGTCCTGTCCTGGCTCAGAGAAAACGTGGTATCCACATCTGATATCCGGATCTTCTCAGACAGTCAGGCAGCTATAAAATCCCTGGACTCTGTCTCTACAAACTCGATTACGGTCCAAAACTGTCGATCGTCTCTAATGGAGATGGCACAACAGTTTAACATTCACCTTCACTGGGTGCCGGGCCATAGAGATATTCCAGGAAACTGCAAAGCCGACGAACTCGCCAAACATGGTACAACACTACCCATTAAACCACAAATGGCTAATGTTGGTATACCAATCGCTACATGTAAACTTTTGCTACAACAAGATGCTATTAAGAGAACTAATATCAGGTGGAATAACATAACCACCTGTCAGGCAACGAAAAACATTTGGCCAAATTTGGACTTAAAGAGATCCAAATGCCTGTTATCTCTAAGCAGATTGCATATAAGCTCCTTAATTGGTGTCATTACCGGACACTGTCTAATTGGAAGACACGCTGCGCGACTGGGCGTATTTTCTAATGACTTCTGCAGAAGCTGTATGGATGAGGAGGAGGAGGAGACAGTTCTTCACCTCCTCTGCACCTGTCCTGCTCTTGCTCATAAACGTAGGATTCACTTAGGAGAATACTTCTACAATGATCTAAACGATCTCGAACACATTAACTTAAATAATCTTCTACGTTTCGTAAGGAACTCTAATTGGTTTCAATGAGCTTCGAAGAATAGCCTTCCTAGATTCATGTGGTATCACAATGGGCCTTTGATTGGCCTAAGTGTGTCTTTTAACATCCATGGCAGCCACTTTAACCTAACCTAACCTAACCTATTGGTGCAGAATACCAGTTCTTCTTTAAGAGGGATTACTCAGACCGCATTTCTTGGTCCAGTTACTTATGTGCTTTCTAATTGCTCGCTTACATTGCTCATTTATTTACCTGTCGCCAGAAGCGCTAAATTATCGGCGTTTGCTATAACCTTGACAGCACTGTTTTTGAGTTTGATGAGAATCTCGTTCATCACCAAGGTTCAGTGCACAGTGTAGGGCTGTCAAAGTTAACACTTCTGCCCTTTGTGTAGGCGTGCTGGAAACGTGATATCCGGCTTTAGATAGTTGAAGACATGCATATCGATTAATCTTTCAAGTGTTTTGAGTGCAAAAGAGGTTAGACTGATAGGTCTGAAGCCTTTTGGGTCCTAGCTTTTGGTTTGAAGTCGAAATTTAATTCACGCCATGTCTTAGGAACATATCCTAATTTTAGGCTTACTTACTTACTTAAGGTAGCGCTAAAGTCCGGTGTGGACTTGGGCCTCAGTCAACAGTCTCCGCCAGCCAGCTCGATCCCTAGCTAGCTGTCTCCAGTTTTTCACTCCAAGTTGATTGAGGTCCTCTTCGACTTGTGCGCGCCACCTGAGTCGCGGTCTTCCTCTCCTTCTACGTCCCACGGGAATAGTGTCGAAGGCTTTCCGGGCCGCAGCATTGGTGTTCATCCGCTCTAAATGACCGAACCATCTGAGTCTCTGGACCTTGACTCTTCTGGCTAGGTCCACGTCGTTGTACAACCCGTAAAGTTCGCTGTTGTATCTTCTTCTCCATTCCCCATCAATGCACACGGGGCCAAAGATGACCCGAAGAACTTTCCTTTCGAAACAGCCTAAGGCACATTCATCCGATTTTGTCAAGGTCCATGCTTCTGCACCATACGGCAGGACAGAAATGATGAGGGTGTTGTACAGTTTTACCTCAGTTGCTGGAGAGAGGGCTTTTCCACTCAATTGCTTTCTTAGCCCAAAGAAACAGCGATTAGCAAGAGTAATTCTTCGGCGCTGGTGTTATTGCCCGTGTTAATAGCGGAGCCTATGTAGACAGACTCCTCTACTACCTCGAAGTTGTATGCGTCTATTGTGACGTTCTGTCCGAGCCGTCGGTGTTGGGTGTTCTTCCTCGAAGACAGCATATACTTCGTTTTTCCCTCATTTACCGCTAAACCCATTTTTGCCGCTTCTGTCTCAATTCTCGCAAAGGCGCCATTGACATTACGCTGTGTTCTTCCCATTATATCAATATCGTTATATCAAGATAGTGCCTCTGGTGTTTAAGGTAGAGTTTTTCACTATCTACTCAAGCACGATGTTAAAGAAACCGCATGACAGTGCATCCCCTTGTCTGAATCCTTTTTTGGCATCGAAAGATTCCGTAAGCTCGTTGCCAACCTTGATGGCGCAGCGTGAGTTCTCCATCGCCATTCTGCATAAGCGAACGAGCTTGGCAGGGATGCCAAAACTAGACATAGCTTTATACAGTTCGTCTCTGTAGATGCTGTCATACGCGGCCTTAAAATCGACGAAGAGGTGGTGGGTATCGATTTGGAGTTCATATGTTTTTTACAGGATCTGCCGTGGAGTGAAAATTTGGTCGATTGTTGACTTTCCTGGCCTGAAGCCACATTGATAAGGACCAATCAGATTGTTGACGTAAGGCTTCAGACGTTAACATACTACGGCAGAGAGGATCTTATAAGCGATGATAAGAACAAAACAACAAAACAGAAGCAAACTTCTCTATCATTCATGACAAAAAAATTCATGTCAAAATTTTAACCCTTTTATCCTGCTCCACAGCAGGATAAATTTTAACCCATTTTATTCACCACGTTAGTGTCAAGTTTTAACCAAACGTCAAGTTTTAATACACATTTTAACGCAATTCACACACGGCATTAGGCCTTAGAAATAAAATTGCTTTGCCTTTGCTTTGTTTTCCTACAATTATTCAAATTGCCATATTTGTTTGATTGTTCTTGCCCGTCTGCAATTGTTTTCGAGCTTCTCGATCCGAGAATCAATACTAATTATTAATATTTTAAGGAACACGCAACAGAACATCTGGTATCCCTTAGCTGACATCAAAGATTTAAGTCAAGAGAAAACCTGAAATATTCGATTTGAACAGATTTAGAGTTTTGGAAAACTTTTTCAGGTTTTGCGGTTGATTCCTCTATAGTTGGCGCAGTTTAGAGGATCTCCCTTTTTCAGGTCAGAATCCTATTAACAATATTATACGAAGGCCTTAGCGGCAATGGATTGGACGCAGGCTTCGAAATGAAAAGCGACCTCAGGCACATGATCTTTTTTTTTTCGTTCTAAGCATCTTCTATACGCCTCCTGTTTGGCTAGATTATTCTCGTAGTTACTTGTTCTTGGTGGTGGTGGTCGGCTCTATTTTACCGCAGGAAATGTTACAAACCACTGAAGGCTTAAGCGAGTGCAGCCGCACAACATTTCCATTTTGCAACAAGGTACTGGTCCGAGTCGAAGTATCAAAGCTAAATATGTGCATAATCTCTTAAAGCAATCTACCATTCTCCATTAACTAAGGCCACCAAACTGACTTTGCCTACCTATTTCACATGGATCTAAAATACCCTTTCCCGTAAGCAATTAAAGAATTAATCGAATCAACTCGTAAACAAGATAAATTGTCTCATCTCTACCTTCTGTATCGATTTCAATTGAATATAAGAAACTGGAAAAAGAATAGGACACCAATTTGTAAACCCTAGGCAAGAAAACTTTTCCCATTTCCCTTCAAGCGCACCAACAATTCTAGAAAAATCAATAAAAGTTCAATTCAATGTCTGACGAGAAAAATAACAAAAAAATATGCAAGATGTCTTTTTCCATCCTGATAAGACACAAAAGATGAAAAATACCTACCACACAATTTGATTAAAATTTATTGATTATCCTCATTAAAAGCCGGGTGCTGTTTCAAGAAAGAAAAACAAAAACTTAATCCACTTTAAGCTCGAGTGACCTTGTCACTTGCCGTTGAACCGAGTTCGTGTCGCAGTGCACAGAATTTACGTTTACGTTTAAACAAGGGAAATTCGTTTTTGTTTTTAATAAAATATTACAATTTTCGTCCCAACTGGACTTTCAAGTTGCAAGTAAATTAAAGAAGAAAAAACAACAACTTTAAAAACGAGATCAATTTGAAGAGAAAATTTTTCTGGGCATATTTTCCAATTTCAACTTTTACTGACCTTATGTCTCCTCTTGTTTCTCCTTGTTGGTTGCTTAGTTATGCAGTCCGAGCGAGAGCAGAATATAAAATCCTCGATTCACGATGCAGCCAGCTAGAGGTGTATTGAAGCGAGAGAGCAATATTATAATTTGTTTTTTTTTTCTTCAACTTGAACAAAATTGCCAAAATGGGAGTTTGAAGTTTTTCTTTGCTTTTCTTCTTTTTTTTAACCGACCGACGGCGGAGAAAACGATTTATTGACAAATTAACAGATATTCACAGTTTCCTTGTGATTTCTAAAACACTTTCAGCTCAACAACACTATTCTTGGCTTGGCAATGGAAAAAGAATGGGGTTAGCCGAAATTTGACAATTTTTTTTATATTGAAGTTAGAATGCACCGCAATGCGTATTACAGACGGTCACAAAAGATAAAGATGGTGGGGCACCGAAACGAACGTCGACAAATTTTAGACGGATTTTTCACACAAAACTTTACCCGTAAAAAGAACTTTTCGGCAACAAAAAGCCTTTGAATCGTTTTGGTATACGATTGATTAGTTTTTGGAGTTATAAATTTTCACTTGCAATTGGGAAATTGCAAATTAACGATTGGAAAATTCAGAAAACTAAACAATCACAATCGAACGAAAAACTTTTATTCAGTAAAAGAATTAGGTATATAATTCTGTCTCCTTTGCGCAAATGATTGACAGCAGTGAAAGGAAATTTTTATGACACTTCGTGTTTTGGTAGTTCTGTTTGATTTGGGGGAAATTTTTGCGCTGTCTTAAGGCTGAGCTAACATGTTGGTTTTCAATAAAGGAGGAATGAAAGTATTGTGAAATTTTTGATAAGCTAATATGCTGATTCCACTGAAGCACGCGATTTAGCGAAATAGATTAAGAACAAATCTTTCCTGAAATTAAGGGTAAATAATATTATAGGTCAAAACCTAGACTTATAATACATTTGGTATAATGCTACGTTTTCATCTACCCTTAATCCGAGAAAAGTCGATATTTATTCATAATCTACTTCGCTTAATCTCGTGATAAGCGGCAGTGGAATATATGCTGTTTCCACTGACGCTTATCACGAGACAGCAACTGTAACCAAGTCTCAATAAAAATTCAATGCAATCCAGTGTTTTCTAATTGTGAAAGAACGATCTTGAAGTCAGCCCAGCCATGCAAACGCACCTTAAATTCAACAGTCAACATATTGCCGTCCTTCTCTCGCAGTTTGCACTCTTCATCTGTAATTCCTTTATCTTTGGTTTTGGTATTCTTCTTTTCATGATCTCAGATCATTCTAAATTTGTCAGTCAGATCGAGAGGTGCAAACTGCAGTGAGTATAATATTATTTGTTTGTTCATTGTAATACTTATTATTATTTCCTTAGAAATAAAATTGCTTTGCCTTTGCTTTGTTTTCCTACAATTATTCAAATTGCCATATTTGTTTGATTGCTCGCATTCCGAAACGTAGTGACTAGGTAGTGAACTCGTTCGAATAGATCCCGTTCTAGGAACAAAGACGTGCATCTTTGTTTCTACCATCGACGTTTTGGCAAAGATGCGAGGAAGTGCCAAGCGCCATGTAAGTTTCAAGCGGAAAACTAGCATGTGGACAGCAACCAGTGACTAGCCAGTCCGCAAACATAATAAGTCGCCTTTATGTTCAGGAGAAATCTGCAAATCAAAGCTTTCTCATAGACACCGGACTCCATCTCAGTAATACCGCCTACATTGACAGAAAAATGCAATGGGCAAGGAAAACGCATCCTTTATGGTGCGAATGGAACTGAAATCCCAACCTATGGAGAACGACTGATGACATTTAATCTTGGCCTTCGCAGAAGCTACTACTGGCCATTTGTCATCGCTCAAGTCACTGAGCCCATAATTGGATCCGATTTCTTATCATTTTTCGATCTATTAGTTGATGTCAAAAATCATAAGCTGATTGATCGAAAAACAACACTTCAAACGTCTGGTTTTGGCGCAATCTCATCATCGAGTGCCACAAATATTGGCACTATAAATCCGTCATCCTTCATTTATGATCTGCTCAAAGAATATGAAGACGTTACAAAAACAAATCTCCTGGCCAAGACGAAGCACACAATTACTCACCACATTCAAACTAAGGGACATCCTCTATATTCAAAGGATAGACGACCATCACCCGAACAACTTAAGATAGCTAAGAAGGAGTTTGAATACATGCTCAGCCAAGGAATCTGTTGACCATAAAAAAGCAGCTGGGCTAGTCCTCTCCACATGGTGAAGAAGAAAAATGGTGACTGGCGACCATGCGGAGATTACAGAAGACTCAACGCAAACACCGTCTCAGATCGTTACCCCATTCCGCACATTGGAGACTTCGCTCACCATCTGAAAGGCAAGAAGGTTTTCACTTTTCAGCGTCATAGATCTCACACGAGCATACCATCAAATCTATGTGGAGCCAGAAGACATTCCGAAGGCAGCCATAATAACGCCTTTTGGACTGTTCGAGTTTATGGTGATGACTTTTGGACTCTGCAACGCGGCTCAAACAATTGAGCGGTTTGTCCACGAAGTTGTGAGAGGCCTGGATTTCTGTTTTCCTTACATCGACGACTTTCTCATCGCATCCAACTCAGCAGAGGAACATCGAGAACACCTGAGACAGCTTTTCCAACGGTTCAGAGATTATGGCCTTACAATCAATCCATCGAAATGCACATTTGAAGCGTCATCCGTAAGTTTCTTGGGTTACCTTGTGACTGAAGAGGGAACCAACCCAAGTGGCACATTTAGTCGCAGTTAAGTCATCGCGACTCTTATGTGACTGACTGATTATAACACAATTATAGCAAATGGGTCGTGATGACTGCTTTGCTACCCAAACAGCGAAAAAACATCCAGTTCAGATACTAAATTCTTGTTACAAGGAAGTGCAATCAACTACTAAAACCATCATAGGTTTTAATATTTCTTGTAACAAATTAATACAAATTAAAAGTTGCGAAAAACTAATGTCAGTTTCACTCCTCAAATGTTTAAAGATTTGTCTCGTTAGATAAAATGAATATTTTTTGATGGTAGTTTGGGATGAAAATTATTTTTATTTACAATTGAGTATGATTGGGAAAGTATTTTTCAAAACGCTCGCAGGTGAATCATGAAATGTTACCTTCTACCCCCTTTAAAATTAACGCGCCTTCAAAATAAGTGAAAATTATAAATCTTTATATCTTATTCAAAGAATAAAAAATGAAATTTCGCCCTAAAACTAACTAAATATCTGTAGTTTTAACCATTAAATAGCTTTTAAAATTGATATAACTACTTTATAAATGCATAATATGACCTTATTCTTTTCATTAAATGTTGAATTATTTATAATCTAAAATTTTTATAAAAAACATGGCCGAAGTCAAATCGCTTGTATGTTACACAATTGGTACCTTTTCGATACTTCAATTGCGTATACGATATTCAGAGCTGTCGTCTATTTATATATTGTAACGTATTAAAAACGAACTTTATTGACAAAGTATAGAAATTAAATATGTAATAACACAAAATTTCATTTATAAAAGCATTTAAAACAATTTTTACAAAAACTAAACTATTAAGGGACGATAAATCATTTCTATGATTTAAGGGAATGACTGAGTTGTGTATCAGCATGCATTTCCATACTGACTGATTAAATTTGTTAGGGTGTTTCGTTCACCCAATACCTCTTTCCTGGTACGATCGGTACCAAAACTTAAGAAATCATATTTTGACTAATTACATCTACTAGGTATTAACATTTGATTAACATTCGTATGGCAATACGATTCTTTATAAATGACATAGACGAACATAAGTTTTTTGCAATTTTTGCAATTAACATGTTACTCAGCTAGAATGAAGCTTTATTTTAATGACAAAACTCCAAATCTTTCCTCTTTATAATTAAAAAGCAAATTCCTTTTTCCCTTTGAGTTTGCCGTTGAAGGTCTGAAATTTATTAAGAATGTATACTAACGTGAATTATTTAATTGCAATAAAAAATAAAATCTTTATTGATAATTATGCGTTTTCTTAAAGTTAAAATAATTTGTTTCTTGGACATTGGGTTCGCTCAGCTAAAAGATGGAAACTAAATGACAAGAAAATTTCAAACAGGCGTAGACAGTAGTGAAATGCAATTACTCCCAGACGGAATGCATAAACATTTTAACTTGTTAATATTTTTAATTGTTTGCCAAACATACCACTTTTAAAACCTCACTCACAAAAATATTTGAAAGTTTAATTAAATTTAAATTTCGACAGCACTGTTTTTCCAACCTTGATTAACTTTACCCACTGCATACATAAAGAATTAGTATTATAAATCCTTTTTCTCTTTCTGTTTTTGTAACCTTCTTTCTTCTTCTAGCACTAGCACTTCTACTCTCTTGTAAAGAAAACATGTGCAAATTGAATTGGTACTGATTTGAAACTATTTGCAACTGAGTTTGTTTTCAGAAACTTATGTGTTATCTTTTTGCTACACACATATTTTACTGGTTTTTCAAAACTTGTTAGTTATCTATTTGCAACTAAGTTGGTTTTGAAAAACTTATGTGTTACCTTTTTGTTACACACTTTTTTTCCTGATATTTTTCAAAACCTCTTAGTTACCTTCATGCAACCGAATTGGTTTTGAAAAACTTGTTTGTCACCTTAATGTTACTATTGAAACGTAGGTGGCCGAGGTGAAGCGGGGCCTTCTGATCCATCCTTCTCGAAGGAAGTGGCACGCTAGCTATGCGCGGCTGCGCTCGTCGGAATGGGGGGGGGGATCTTTCCTTCTCGATAGGACCTCACCTGTTTCAAAAAAATTTATCGTGCCACGGGCTGGTATCGATCCACGAGTCTATCAGAGCAATCTTCGCTTCATCTCCGTCGCTACAGATGTTGGCGTAGCGATGTCTTCACCCACCCTACCTTGGAATCCGAAGTCTCGCGAATGGATTCCCCTTTAGCTTTCAAAACTAAACTCTCTTCATCGACTCATGCTTACCTTTAATGCGGTTCCCTACCGCACCCCCTTAAGAAACACCCTCTAGCAACTCATTGGACGGATTCACATCCAATGAAAATCAAAAGATAAATCAGTTTTCATTTGCCACGGCGTGACTTACATAATCAAATTTATTTCAACAAAACTAGTTACTAAAAAAAAAACAGAGCTAATATTATGCCAAATGAAATTTATGACGTTTCAGTTAGGAACTTTAAACTATTTATAAAGAAAAGAAGAATGGTAACCTCAGTCAAAGAAAAAACCAAAATTTGGACTTCGCCTTAGGCCTGAGCGTAGAGTCTCCCTTTCAGAACTTCTTTCACCTTAAAACGGATCAAAGTCCAACGATACTTCCGTTCTTATCTCCAGGAACCTACCTACTTAGAGCTCTGTAATAGGTGGGTATCTAACTGGTGGACGTTCAGACTTAAAACCGCGCTTTTAATTGTCTAGGCCTACGGTGAAACTGTATTTATGGTCTCCGACCAATTTAGTTACCTACTTCGTCTTTCCCTAATAGTAAAATATTCAATAAATAATCTTACAATAAAAAAAAAATAATAAAATATAAAGAAATGAATTATAATGCAATCAAAAAAAAAATTAATAAATAAAGAAATAAGTATCACGCCAAAATAATAAATATATAAATAAATAAATAAGGACAACACTACACATAATATCCGGAACATGCACCGCCGGACCGCTGGAACCCCTTCAGCGGGTCTCCTTGGTTTGACCTCGATCTTCTTGGTTTCGCAAGTCGTCGCTTCGCTGACGAGTTTAGTTTTACTTTTCTTAGTTTAGAAATTGCGGGGTGAATTTCGGGCGAGATAGATTGCAAGTGAGTATCGATCAACTTGAACTCTTTACATGTATGTATATATATAGCACTAACTTTTCTATTGTGCGAGTGTGCTTTGTCAACCTCGAAAAACAAAAAAACTACTTTGGTTACTTGTATAACCCGGGTTTGGCACGGGCTTTTCACGATAATGAGCCTTTCCCAAAATCCTTCTTCGTGACGAGTCCTTGACGGCTTTGCTATGTCGTCGACGACTTTGCTGGTGGTCGTCGTCGTCGCGCTACCTCCTGCCCCCGAAAATTCACCTAACGAGTACATATCGGAATTTACTATCTAAACTATCTACTTCAACTTTTCAAACTCTAACTCACCCCTTTTCTATTTTAGTTCAATTTAACACACTTAGGACACACTATCAGTCGATGTTTAAACATTCAACGATTTAAAATTTGCCCCGGACTATGTTGCGAGACTGTACAAATTCTTCACTAGCTTAAATACTTCACTTCGTAAGCTTACTAGATGTGGACTCGTCGGTGGTTACATTAACAATCATCTCATGTTTCATCAGATTAGGTATATGACGGTACTCCCTATAAAAGACTATGGTACTAGCCTATACGGTTTCCTCGCCTCATCAAAAATACCGCTGATAGAACAAAGTTCAATATTCAAAAAAAACTGTCGTCCCCAATCTTACTCAAACTGAGTTATGTTACTCGGTTAAGGGGTACCGGTTCACTCATTTAGAGTCTGAGTGAAATGGGAAATTAATTCGGCGAAAACCACTCAACTACTTCTTTTCTTGAAATCATTAGCTTTACCTTTCTTAGCATCTTTATCCTATCTCCTTCTAAAAATTGGGCTTTTAATCTTTCCTTATTTAACCTTCCTAATTTCTAATCTCTTCCATCTTTAATGCCTGTTCCTCTTTATTTTTGCAATATGTTGCAGAACGAGATGAAATTATCCTTTTCTAATTGGTATGTTTTTGTCTCGGTCTTCCCAACATCCCCAATGCCTTCTTATTCTTTTTCCTTGTTTACAATTTGACAGGAGATTAAAAAAAAACACAAAAACCTAAATGGACATCGAAATGAAGGGTAAGAATCTTATTTAATTTAAATTAAAGCCCCAAAAATACATTTAAAAACATTTAATTTTCTTTCCAGGCCGCCGTAACACTATTTTAGTTACATTATTATAACAAAACGCAAATCTGTGCCACTTGGAAAGCCACTACCATCCAAAGTTGACGCCATCACCTCCTTCAAGAAACCGTCAACAGTTCAGGAGCTGCGAAGATTTTTGGGTATGGTCAATTTTTACAGACGTTTCATTCCGACAGCTGCTCAGATTCAAGCACCACTTCATGCATACCCATCCGGCAACAAAAAGAAGGACAAAACTGTCATCCAGTGGACACCCGAGCTGGACAACGCATTCGAAACCTGTAAAGAAGCCATAGAACCTTGAAGACAGCAATCAAGTGCCATGAATCACATGACTCCCACTTGTTTTACTTGGCTTAAGATCATCTCTTCAAGAAGACAACAAAGCGACCCTAGCTGAACTCGTCTATGGTACCACCCTAAAACTACCAGGCGATTTTTTCACACCTCACCTACAGGCGCTACTTCAACTTCAAATCACAATTTTGTAAACAAATTTCGAGACCAAATGCATAATATTCAACCAATACAACCCACACGTCACGGATCAGTCAAAACATTTGTACACAAACACCTTCAAAATTCTACACATGTTTTTATTCGGAACGATGCAGTCAAAGAACCTCTTCAGCAACCTTATGATGGCCCATATCCAGTAATATCAAAGACAGACAAATGTTTTACACTGGAGATAAAAGGTCATCAGAAGAACATCTCAATTGACCGCCTCAAACCAGCCTTTCTTCTTAACGAACATCAGGACCAAGAACGTCAAGAAAATAAAAAAAACTCCAGATTTACCTTCAACCCCTCCAAAAACTCCATTCCAAATAACAAAATCTGGTAGACATGTCTACATCCCAGCAAGATATCGTTGACACTAGAGGGGGAGTACTGCAGCGACCATCTCATTGTTTTTATTATTATTATTGTTATTATTAATATTCACTTGTTTAAATTAACTCTGTTTCAATATTCATTTTCGTTATCGTTATTTCATTGTTTATTTTCATCATATATTTTTATAGCGTTTTTTTTTTGGTAATCCGGAATTGTACACAGAACTGTCCGATTCCGGATTCCAAACGAACAGGCAAACACATTTTTTTGCTTCTAAGGGTTGAAT
The DNA here is from genome assembly GCA_943590905.1 of Sphaerophoria taeniata. NCBI lineage: Eukaryota > Metazoa > Arthropoda > Insecta > Diptera > Syrphidae > Sphaerophoria > Sphaerophoria taeniata. Next base: position 223,509,427 of record OX016540.1, on the reverse strand, counting down.
GGTTGTGTATTTGTGAAACCTCATATGCAGAATTGCAGATGACATGACATTGTTTTTAATTTCAGGTCCGTTCGTTTATCTCATAAAACTGCCCAAAGCTGCCCAAAACTGCCCAAAACTCCCACTTTTGCGTTCGTTTACTGCCACTAATCCTAAAATCTGTCACTTTTGAAGGAGAAAATATTTCCCCTACCTGCCGATTTTAGCTACAAAAATTTCTTGTGGCAGTTTGTGTAAGTTCTTTCAAACCATAAGAAATACATTGAATTTTGTTGACGTTTGACATAATTTTGTGCATTGGGCAGATTTTGCCTGTAAAGCGTTCGTTTACTTTTTGGGCAAATCATAAAATTTCATCCCCACTCCTCCATTTTTGACAGTTTTTACACAAACTGCCCAAAAAGTAAAAGAACGGACCTTTCTTTATTTGTAAACATGGCAGCGAGTACGTATATGCGAGTGTGTGCATGTATGCGTGATTCTGTTTTTGATTCTGACTTCAAATTCGGAATCGTTTTTCTGTTCTATTCAGAACAAGAACTGTCATCTTGTGCCAAGTGAACGAGTACAGAACTGTTCGGAACAGTTCCGGACGACCAAAAAAAAACGCTATTAGTATAATTAGAAGAAATAATTTAAATAAGAATCAGGGCCGGAATCATGTAACGCGATAGTTGATTATCAAAAATTATTTATCGTTTTTGATTATCAACTTTACTTTGCTCCATGTAAGCTGATCAAAAAAAAACTTTGATTTGTTGGCATTACTGTTTTCGGAGAAAAAAATATACAATGTCAATATTTATTTGATTTTTTATTAAAACGACATAAATATTTGAAAACGACACCTAAATAGATGTCGAATGAAATTATCGCAAATAACTGATTATCAATTTGATAATCAGCTTACATAGAGCAAAAAAAAAACACTTTGACACACCAACCACTTTCAACTCACCTCCTGAGATGGATTGGAAATAGTTAGAGATAGTTACGATTTGACACATCAACACAGACCGCAAAAACGACAATTGTGATTACGAATCGTAACTATTGGCGTGCAAAAACGAGAAATAGTCAACCATTGTTGATTATAGTTGATTATAGTCAGCGCAAAAACGCACCTCTGTGATCGCATATACCAAGATTGGAAAGCTTGCTGTCAAAGTGACATTTGCCTACATGCTAAGGGAGCAGGTTAGCTGAAACAGTATGCATGTAATACAAACTAAAGGAGCAGGTTAGCTGTAAGAGTATGCGTGTTTTTGTAATAAAGATACAGTTGCCTACATAATAAAAAGCAAGTTAGCTGCAAGAGTATGTGTGCATGAAAAAAATAACTTTTGCGGTATTTGGAGGGTAAAACGTAGGTAGGTTTCCAATCTTGTTATAAAGTGATCACTGATTCTACCTGGTAAATCCATATACAAAGGTTTTGGTATTCTTCTTTTCATGATCTCAGATCATTCTAAATTTGTCAGTCAGATCGAGAGGTGCAAACTGCGATGAGTATAATATTAGGGGTATTCACGATCCGGTGTAACATAAATAAAATAAATAGAGTGGCGCAACAGCTCTTGAAGAGCCAAGGCCTAAGTGGCTTACTCTCATCAACAATTCTCTGAGTGCGTGTGAAGAATTGAGGGGACCTAAAATTTAACGCCGATTCCGAACGGCAAAGTTGAGAAGCACTTTTTCATGACAGATTGATACTCTTGGAAGATTTGTCAGGTCTTCGCAAGAGGCAGTACCCGTGAAAGATGAAATAAAAACTTGGCCTGAGTAGGACTCGAACCAACGACGTTCTGCTTAGCAGCCAACGCACTTACCAACTAAGCTACGGGCAACTGCGGTGTAACATAAAGGTGCAAAATTGCAAAATTGTACCTTTTTTTGTAAATCGTGAACATACCTTTTCTATTCTATAGCAATACCGGAGTAAAAATGTCAAAAACAAACATTTGTGAAAGAGAATGACAGCTGCTAATTATAAACTACACCAGACAAATTTTGCACCATTGTATTTTTCTGTTGCAATAGGGTAAGGATGTTGCAAAAGTGCAAAAGTGTAGCAAAATTGTAGTCTGTATTTTTATTATTGTATTTTGTTGTTTTAGTGCAAGAAAATGTTACACTTTTACACTTTTGCAACGATACAAGACCATTTGAACCGAATCGTGAATACCCCTATTATTTGTTTGTTCATTGTAATACTTATTGTTATTTCCTTAGAAATAAAATTGCTTTGCCTTTGCTTTGTTTTCCTACAATTATTCAAATTGCCATATTTGTTTGATTGTTCTTGCCCGCCTGCAATTGTTTTCGAGCTTCTCGATCCGAGAATCAGTACTAATTATCAAAGGGCACGGTAGTGCCCAGCCAAGTTCTAGCACTACTCCCTTTTTACAGGATCGAACTCAAACACATTTTTAACCCTCCATAACTTGTGAGCCCATGGAGTTAGAAGCTTTAAATTTGAATTTCGTATTAACTTCATGGGCACAAAGGCCCTGTAAAAAAAATAATTTTGTAGAACCACTACTTCCTGAGATACTGGCCAGTAAAAATTTCAAAAACCGTAATTGACTGACTGACTGACTCACTGACTGACTGATCATCAAAATTATGAAGCACTTCTAACAATAGCAGAATCTTGAAATTTGGTACAATGGTAGGTTTTCAGCTGTATACAAAGGAAAAAATCGAAAATTTCAATTTTCTCATTCAGGGGGCGTGGTATCCGCCCACTTTCTAAAACTGGTCGTAGGATCTTGAAATTCGGAAGTCTGATAGGGTTTTGGTTGAATATAAGAAAAATGTAAGTAAAATATTTTAGTTTCATTTATGGGCGTGGTTTCCGCCCACTATCTTAAAACGGTAGTAGGATGTGGAAATTTAGAATTCTTGTAAGGTTTTGGTTCAATAACATGAAAAAAATGAGAAAAAAAATCTATTTTCATTTAGGGGCGCGGTATCCGCCCACTTTGTTAAAATGCTCGAAAACGTTTAAATTCGAAATTCTGATAGGGTTTGGGTTGAGTAAAAGAGAAAATAGGTATATGTACAAAATTATAGTTTTATTACAGGGGCGTGACTGCCACCCACTTTCTTTAAATGGTCATAGGTTAAAATATAGAATTCTGGTTTGTTTAACTTCATAAAACTCCATGAGTAACTTTCCTTAGTGGTTTCACAATGGACACTTGATATCTAAATGTGACATCTAGACAGCCACTCTAACCTAACCTACCTATTATTTATTTATAAATTGGCAGAGAAATTTTACTGTTAGTTTGCAAATTGCTAGCTTATTAAGTTATTTCGAAGTTCATGCTTTCATAAAGAAAAAAAAAACTTTGCAAAAAGATGTGAGATCAGAACAAAAACATAAAATGTAAAAAAAAGAGCCAAGTTCTCTTATGTGCGAACAGCACTGTGTAAAAAGTTAGCCACCAAAAGTAATGAGATCTAAAAGAACGCCAAGTTCTTACATGTAAAAGTGTTATATTGAATATTTTAAATCATAGAAGATAATACAACAATATTAAAAGAAAACAGAAAATATTTGGGATGAAAATTTACAAGTGCACTTGGCAAGTTTTCTTTTGAAGCGTGATTAATAACATTTTAAAACTTGAACAGTGAACTTGTAAATTTTCATCCAAACTATTTTCTATTTTCTTTTAATATTGTTGTATTATCTTCTATGATTTAAAATATTCAATATAACACTTTTACATGTAAGAACTTGGCGTTCTTTTAGATCTCATTACTTTTGGTGGCTAACTTTTTACACAGTGCTGTTCGCACATAAGAGAACTTGGCTCTTTTTTTTTACATTTTATGTTTTTGTTCTGATAAATATTTTAAGGAACACGCAACAGAACATCTGGTATCCCTTAGCTGACATCAAAGATTTAAGTCAAGGGAAAACCTGAAATATTCGATTTGAACAGATTTTCAGTTTTGCGTCTGGTTTGAAACGGCTATTACTTGGGGTCTCCATTGAACATTTCCGATGACAGGACTGCAGCGACCATCTCATTGTTATTATTATTATTATTATTAATATTAACTTGTTTAAATTAACTCTGTTTCAATATTCATTTTCGTTATCGTTATTTCATTGTTTATTTTCATCATATGTTTTTAGTATAAATAGTGGAAATAATTTAAATAAAAATCAGTTCTGATTGGGAATTCAAACGATTAGGATCTTGGCCTTTTCATATACCTCCCTTTCAGGATTCCTACAGGACTATTGGCCTGTCATCAGATAATCCAATAGAGACCAACAATCCAACATCCAGTCCATGATCCTGTCATCGCAGTCTGGATTTTTCGAGTGGATCAAAATCCTGTCATTAAATTTGACGTTTGTGTTGTATGTAGTGATGAGCGTCTATTTTCCACAGACTTTTTGCAGTTGAGTACGGTCATATGAACCTACATATTTGTGTTATTGTGAAATGTGACAATTTGAGGTTGCTGATGGCAAGACATAATATGCCCAGTAAAAAAAAAAATGGATTGTGGATGAGATTGCGGAAGAGAAGTTGGATTGGATTTTACTCTTGTGGAGCCTCAGGGTTAGAGTATTAACCCCAGTGATCACTTTATAACAAGATTGGAAACCTACCTACGTTTTATAGCCTTTTCACACCAGACGCAAAACGCTGTTTTCAGCTGTCAGTTTTCAAAAACTCGAAATCTGTTCACACCTGAATTTCAGGTTTTTGTTTGACATTAAAAATCTTTGATGTCAAGTAAGGGATGCCATATGTTCTCTTTTTAGAAGATTCACTCTTTTTTTCACTCACATTCGCTCTTTGTGTTTCGTTGCAAGTTTGATTCACGTTAGTGTAAGATATTAAAAATTGAAAACCACTGGATGAAAAAGTTTTCCTCATCGATTTTTCAAAAGAAAAAAATATTTGTTTGTCGCTGCTAAGAATTTGTTCATTTGTATTTTTATATGTTCTCAAATGGCAACCCTATATCAACTGACACGTTTAGCCGTGAACAATTTTACAAGCAGACTGTCAATCTACTCTTGCTATTGGAGGGAGGGAGAAATATATACGATCGATACATACGATATATACGATATAATGAATTATAGACTGCTGAATGCTTTCACTTTTTTGGTTTTGACTGGTTTTCACAAAAACTTGTTGTTTTGCAAAACAGGGCTGTCAACAAATTTGTATGGGAAAACACTTGATTTCCTTCAAGTTTTTGAAAAGTTTTGCAAAACCGCGTTTTGCGTCTGATGTGAAAAGGCTATTACCCTCCAAGTACCGCAAAAGTTATTTTTTTCATGCACACATACTCTTGCAGCTAACTTGCTTTTTATGATGTAGGCAACTGTATCTTTATTGCAAAAACACGCATACTCTTACAGCTAACCTGCTCCTTTAGTTTGTATTACATGCATACTGTTTCAGCTAACCTGCTCCCTTAGCATGTAGGCAAATGTCACTTTGACAGCAAGCTTTCCAATCTTGGTATATGCGATCACAGAGGTGCGTTTTTGCGCTGACTATAATCAACAATGGTTGACTATTTCTCGTTTTTGCACGCCAATAGTTACGATTCGTAATCACAATTGTCGTTTTTGCGGTCTGTGTTGATGTGTCAAATCGTAACTATCTCTAACTATTTCCAATCCATCTCAGGAGGTGAGTTGAAAGTGGTTGGTGTGTCAAAGTGTGACACAAAAACTATAGTCAACTATCGTCAGCGCAAAAACGCACCTCTGATTACCCTCATAACTTGGACCATCAATTCTCATTCACTGTGTTTGTAGCCTTAAGGTGTCAACGGCGTTTGCAGTGTCAGCAACATTCAGAAATAAACTTTTTGTTTACCGCGAAAAACTGACAGTCAGGGAAACATTTGTTTTAATTTTCAAATTTTCCCCAAAGTTTAAAACTATTTCTTTTAAAGTTATCGTTTCCTTGTCTTTATTAAAGTAAATGTTATATTTTCGATAAAAACAAATACATCATGAGCGATTCATCAAGTAGATCCAGTCGTAAACAAACTGCCGCCGCCTCTGATTCGCAGAAAACACCATCCAAAAGGCAATTGCGCCACAGACGCTTGGAATCAATCGAAAATCTTAGCTCGACCGCCACCGAAGATGAACCCGAAGTTGAAAAAGCAAGTGTGGAAATATCAAAAAGCCGAAGGTCTGGTCGCAAAATAAGCCCAGCGAAACGTTACAATGAGGATGAGTTCGCCTTAGATTCGCCAAATAGCAAACGAAAGTCGAGCGCGAAGAAACAAGAAGGCCGCAAGACTACCACTTATGTGTTTAGTGATTCTGGAGATGAAGAGGAGGAAAACGAGACCCCGAAGGAGGTTGTCCAGAAAGAAACTAACATCTTCGAGGATGAGCTGGACATTGAGGGTAGGAGAATATATGGCTTCAACACTCCAAAAAAGCGCGATGCAATGGCTATCGCTGCTGCTGCAACACCGAAAACACCAAAACCTCCAAAGACTCCGCGAACGACAGCCAAGACCCCGGACAAGAAGGCAAAAGCGCCCATAGAAGCCAAGACGCCACGGCACGTCAGAAACAAAGTTAAAACTCGTAAGTAGATATCCAAGTTCTCAGCGAGAATCTCAAAACATGTCTTTCCAGAAATCGCCAAGCTCCTTGAGGAAAGTTCCAATTCGGACTTCTCTGCCGATGACAGCGATTTCCAACCATCGCCAGAAAGCTCATCAGCATCGTCTGACAATGATGACGATGAAAGCCAACCTCAGGACGACGAGGAAGAGGACGCTCAACCAAAAAACGGTCGTCGTCCAATTATTGTGCCAGTTCTCCCAAAAACTCCATCAGCCTCTCGAGTACGTCGTTCGGCGGCTCGAAAATTGAACTCTGAGTACGTTCCCGAGAGCGATGGCTACTTTACGACGCATTCCAGCAACAAAATACACACTTCCGACCACACATTGGATCGCCTTAAGAATCCACGTCTACCGGCTGACAAACTATTCAGCCTTCTAGCCAGCATGACGCTCTCCAAGGAGCACGAGAAGGCCATCTCTGGAATGATGGACGAATACAAGACGTACTTCTCCAAATGGATGTACATTCTCAACGAGGGTTTCAACATTCTGCTCTACGGCTTGGGCTCGAAAAGGAATCTCTTGCAGCGTTTCCATCGCGAGGTTCTGTCCAAACAGACGGTCTTGGTCGTCAATGGATTCTTTCCCAGTCTCACAATCAAAGACATCCTTGAAAGCATCACCAATGAGATTTTGGATGTCGGTGCTTGTCCGGCAAATCCTCACGAAGCCGTCGACATAATCGAAGAGGAATTCGCCTTGATCCCCGAGACCCATTTGTACCTGATTGTGCACAACATCGACGGAACGATGCTGAGGAATTCCAAGGCACAGGAGATCTTGTCGCGCTTGGCAACGGTGGCCAATATTCATCTGTTGGCATCGATTGATCACATCAACACGCCTTTGTGTAAGTTCCCTCTTCATGGTAGTCGTATCAAAGCTCCTAATCATCCTCTTTTCCAGTGTGGAATCATACCAAGTTGAGAAACTACAACTTTTCTTGGTGGGACGTAATTGACTGACTGACTGACTCACTGACTGACTGATCATCAAAATTATGAAGCACTTCTAACAATAGCAGAATCTTGAAATTTGGTACAATGGTAGGTTTTCAGCTGTATACAAAGGAAAAAATCGAAAATTTCAATTTTCTCATTCAGGGGGCGTGGTATCCGCCCACTTTCTAAAACTGGTCGTAGGATCTTGAAATTCGGAAGTCTGATAGGGTTTTGGTTGAATATAAGAAAAATGTAAGTAAAATATTTTAGTTTCATTTATGGGCGTGGTTTCCGCCCACTATCTTAAAACGGTAGTAGGATGTGGAAATTTAGAATTCTTGTAAGGTTTTGGTTCAATAACATGAAAAAAATGAGAAAAAAAATCTATTTTCATTTAGGGGCGCGGTATCCGCCCACTTTGTTAAAATGCTCGAAAACGTTTAAATTCGAAATTCTGATAGGGTTTGGGTTGAGTAAAAGAGAAAATAGGTATATGTACAAAATTATAGTTTTATTACAGGGGCGTGACTGCCACCCACTTTCTTTAAATGGTCATAGGTTAAAATATAGAATTCTGGTTTGTTTAACTTCATAAAACTCCATGAGTAACTTTCCTTAGTGGTTTCACAATGGACACTTGATATCTAAATGTGACATCTAGACAGCCACTCTAACCTAACCTACCTATTATTTATTTATAAATTGGCAGAGAAATTTTACTGTTAGTTTGCAAATTGCTAGCTTATTAAGTTATTTCGAAGTTCATGCTTTCATAAAGAAAAAAAAAACTTTGCAAAAAGATGTGAGATCAGAACAAAAACATAAAATGTAAAAAAAAGAGCCAAGTTCTCTTATGTGCGAACAGCACTGTGTAAAAAGTTAGCCACCAAAAGTAATGAGATCTAAAAGAACGCCAAGTTCTTACATGTAAAAGTGTTATATTGAATATTTTAAATCATAGAAGATAATACAACAATATTAAAAGAAAACAGAAAATAGTTGGGATGAAAATTTACAAGTGCACTTGGCAAGTTTTCTTTTGAAGCGTGATTAATAACATTTTAAAACTTGAACAGTGAACTTGTAAATTTTCATCCAAACTATTTTCTATTTTCTTTTAATATTGTTGTATTATCTTCTATGATTTAAAATATTCAATATAACACTTTTACATGTAAGAACTTGGCGTTCTTTTAGATCTCATTACTTTTGGTGGCTAACTTTTTACACAGTGCTGTTCGCACATAAGAGAACTTGGCTCTTTTTTTTACATTTTATGTTTTTGTTCTGATAAATATTTTAAGGAACACGCAACAGAACATCTGGTATCCCTTAGCTGACATCAAAGATTTAAGTCAAGGGAAAACCTGAAATATTCGATTTGAACAGATTTTCAGTTTTGCGTCTGGTTTGAAACGGCTATTACTTGGGGTCTCCATTGAACATTTCCGATGACAGGACTGCAGCGACCATCTCATTGTTATTATTATTATTATTATTAATATTAACTTGTTTAAATTAACTCTGTTTCAATATTCATTTTCGTTATCGTTATTTCATTGTTTATTTTCATCATATGTTTTTAGTATAAATAGTGGAAATAATTTAAATAAAAATCAGTTCTGATTGGGAATTCAAACGATTAGGATCTTGGCCTTTTCATATACCTCCCTTTCAGGATTCCTACAGGACTATTGGCCTGTCATCAGATAATCCAATAGAGACCAACAATCCAACATCCAGTCCATGATCCTGTCATCGCAGTCTGGATTTTTCGAGTGGATCAAAATCCTGTCATTAAATTTGACGTTTGTGTTGTATGTAGTGATGAGCGTCTATTTTCCACAGACTTTTTGCAGTTGAGTACGGTCATATGAACCTACATATTTGTGTTATTGTGAAATGTGACAATTTGAGGTTGCTGATGGCAAGACATAATATGCCCAGTAAAAAAAAAAATGGATTGTGGATGAGATTGCGGAAGAGAAGTTGGATTGGATTTTACTCTTGTGGAGCCTCAGGGTTAGAGTATTAACCCCAGTGATCACTTTATAACAAGATTGGAAACCTACCTACGTTTTATAGCCTTTTCACACCAGACGCAAAACGCTGTTTTCAGCTGTCAGTTTTCAAAAACTCGAAATCTGTTCACACCTGAATTTCAGGTTTTTGTTTGACATTAAAAATCTTTGATGTCAAGTAAGGGATGCCATATGTTCTCTTTTTAGAAGATTCACTCTTTTTTTCACTCACATTCGCTCTTTGTGTTTCGTTGCAAGTTTGATTCACGTTAGTGTAAGATATTAAAAATTGAAAACCACTGGATGAAAAAGTTTTCCTCATCGATTTTTCAAAAGAAAAAAATATTTGTTTGTCGCTGCTAAGAATTTGTTCATTTGTATTTTTATATGTTCTCAAATGGCAACCCTATATCAACTGACACGTTTAGCCGTGAACAATTTTACAAGCAGACTGTCAATCTACTCTTGCTATTGGAGGGAGGGAGAAATATATACGATCGATACATACGATATATACGATATAATGAATTATAGACTGCTGAATGCTTTCACTTTTTTGGTTTTGACTGGTTTTCACAAAAACTTGTTGTTTTGCAAAACAGGGCTGTCAACAAATTTGTATGGGAAAACACTTGATTTCCTTCAAGTTTTTGAAAAGTTTTGCAAAACCGCGTTTTGCGTCTGATGTGAAAAGGCTATTACCCTCCAAGTACCGCAAAAGTTATTTTTTTCATGCACACATACTCTTGCAGCTAACTTGCTTTTTATGATGTAGGCAACTGTATCTTTATTGCAAAAACACGCATACTCTTACAGCTAACCTGCTCCTTTAGTTTGTATTACATGCATACTGTTTCAGCTAACCTGCTCCCTTAGCATGTAGGCAAATGTCACTTTGACAGCAAGCTTTCCAATCTTGGTATATGCGATCACAGAGGTGCGTTTTTGCGCTGACTATAATCAACAATGGTTGACTATTTCTCGTTTTTGCACGCCAATAGTTACGATTCGTAATCACAATTGTCGTTTTTGCGGTCTGTGTTGATGTGTCAAATCGTAACTATCTCTAACTATTTCCAATCCATCTCAGGAGGTGAGTTGAAAGTGGTTGGTGTGTCAAAGTGTGACACAAAAACTATAGTCAACTATCGTCAGCGCAAAAACGCACCTCTGATTACCCTCATAACTTGGACCATCAATTCTCATTCACTGTGTTTGTAGCCTTAAGGTGTCAACGGCGTTTGCAGTGTCAGCAACATTCAGAAATAAACTTTTTGTTTACCGCGAAAAACTGACAGTCAGGGAAACATTTGTTTTAATTTTCAAATTTTCCCCAAAGTTTAAAACTATTTCTTTTAAAGTTATCGTTTCCTTGTCTTTATTAAAGTAAATGTTATATTTTCGATAAAAACAAATACATCATGAGCGATTCATCAAGTAGATCCAGTCGTAAACAAACTGCCGCCGCCTCTGATTCGCAGAAAACACCATCCAAAAGGCAATTGCGCCACAGACGCTTGGAATCAATCGAAAATCTTAGCTCGACCGCCACCGAAGATGAACCCGAAGTTGAAAAAGCAAGTGTGGAAATATCAAAAAGCCGAAGGTCTGGTCGCAAAATAAGCCCAGCGAAACGTTACAATGAGGATGAGTTCGCCTTAGATTCGCCAAAGAGCAAACGAAAGTCGAGCGCGAAGAAACAAGAAGGCCGCAAAACTACCACTTATGTGTTTAGTGATTCTGGAGATGAAGAGGAGGAAAACGAGACCCCGAAGGAGGTTGTCCAGAAAGAAACTAACATCTTCGAGGATGAGCTGGACATTGAGGGTAGGAGAATATATGGCTTCAACACTCCAAAAAAGCGCGATGCAATGGCTATCGCTGCTGCTGCAACACCGAAAACACCAAAACCTCCAAAGACTCCGCGAACGACAGCCAAGACCCCGGACAAGAAGGCAAAAGCGCCCATAGAAGCCAAGACGCCACGGCACGTCAGAAACAAAGTTAAAACTCGTAAGTAGATATCCAAGTTCTCAGCGAGAATCTCAAAACATGTCTTTCCAGAAATCGCCAAGCTCCTTGAGGAAAGTTCCAATTCGGACTTCTCTGCCGATGACAGCGATTTCCAACCATCGCCAGAAAGCTCATCAGCATCGTCTGACAATGATGACGATGAAAGCCAACCTCAGGACGACGAGGAAGAGGACGCTCAACCAAAAAACGGTCGTCGTCCAATTATTGTGCCAGTTCTCCCAAAAACTCCATCAGCCTCTCGAGTACGTCGTTCGGCGGCTCGAAAATTGAACTCTGAGTACGTTCCCGAGAGCGATGGCTACTTTACGACGCATTCCAGCAACAAAATACACACTTCCGACCACACATTGGATCGCCTTAAGAATCCACGTCTACCGGCTGACAAACTATTCAGCCTTCTAGCCAGCATGACGCTCTCCAAGGAGCACGAGAAGGCCATCTCTGGAATGATGGACGAATACAAGACGTACTTCTCCAAATGGATGTACATTCTCAACGAGGGTTTCAACATTCTGCTCTACGGCTTGGGCTCGAAAAGGAATCTCTTGCAGCGTTTCCATCGCGAGGTTCTGTCCAAACAGACGGTCTTGGTCGTCAATGGATTCTTTCCCAGTCTCACAATCAAAGACATCCTTGAAAGCATCACCAATGAGATTTTGGATGTCGGTGCTTGTCCGGCAAATCCTCACGAAGCCGTCGACATAATCGAAGAGGAATTCGCCTTGATCCCCGAGACCCATTTGTACCTGATTGTGCACAACATCGACGGAACGATGCTGAGGAATTCCAAGGCACAGGAGATCTTGTCGCGCTTGGCAACGGTGGCCAATATTCATCTGTTGGCATCGATTGATCACATCAACACGCCTTTGTGTGAGTTCCCTCTTCATGGTAGTCGTATCAAAGCTCCTAATCATCCTCTTTTCCAGTGTGGAATCATACCAAGTTGAGAAACTACAACTTTTCTTGGTGGGACGTGACCACAATGCTGCCGTACACGGACGAAACTGCATTCGAAAATTCGCTGCTTGTCCAGAATTCCGGGGAGTTGGCATTGTCGTCTATGCGAAGTGTTTTCTCGTCACTCACTCAAAACGCCAGAGGAATCTACATGGTCGTGGTCAAATATCAACTCAAGAATAAGTCGAATCCCAATTATCAAGGTACGAATTGTTTGCCATTGTAAGATGGTCGCTTTTGATGTTGACACTTCTGTTTCCAGGAATGCCATTCAAAGATCTCTATTGGAGCTGTCGAGAAGCATTTTTGGTTAGCTCGGATTTGGCCCTAAGAGCGCAGCTAACTGAATTTTTGGATCACAAATTGGTTAAGAGCAAACGAACATTGGACGGCTCCGAGCAGCTGACAATTCCAATTGATTCCGGTCTGTTGCAACAGTTTGTCGATGAGCAACAAAAGTAGTTGAGATGGAACGGCGGTTGACTATCAAAACCGCATAGTTTTATGTTTAAAATTTATTTATTTTGATGAAAATCTTGTTAGGTCCCAATAAATTTAGTTTTGTTTGAATTTTGAAAAACGTGAAGGATTACTCACGAGCATTGGGTTATGTTCAACCTTTGTAGTGTTGTCTTATCTAGTCCGGGTCACCAGCACGCTTCCAGAAGGCGCACAAAACAACAGCGACGGCTCGGTCATTTGAAGGGTAGACACAGTGCATTCAAGAGGACAAGACGAGCGTCCACACCACCTCTGTCTATCAACTCCTATTCTCCATCTCCCCGCGGTGAACATCGGGTGCATAGTACCCCAACCGAAGATTGGGTTCTAACCCCAGTAGGATGTTAGTGGCAGCAAACAAAGAGTGGGGGAAGGGAGTATGCGTCCACTAAGGCATGCCACCTTTTCTTCAACAAGCGGCAGCAGAAGAACTCCCCAGATGGAATCAACGGTGGCGTCAACAGTTCCTGTCAGGTGAACTACTTAGTCAACACCTTATACGGCTACTACGACATATTCGCAGCCCAGGCAGTTTGGCCGGTTCCCTGTTTTTGGATTTAAACTAAAGACCTGCGCCTCCAGGTTGAAAGCCGTACGTCGTCAGGGTGACTGCCCGGTCACATAAAGAAAAGATAGTTACGAGTCACCAACAAGCCTCGGATACGGACGGAATTGATAAAGACGAACGCGAGCGATTTAAAGACAACGAATTTTGGTTTTGCACTTGGAACTGCAGATATAATCGCGATGGGATGATCCGGGCCTACGGAAAATAAAGAACAGTGACATCTACTACGACCACTGCTACCAAGGAGCAAAATCAGCGTCTATTTGAATGTGGATTTGTAGTAGGGACTCGACTCAGGAGGAAGGTTTTGAGTTTCAACTCAGTGAATGAGCGCATCACGACAATCCGCATCAAGGCTAAATTCACCAACATAAGCCTCATCTGCGCTCACACCCCCACTGAGGAAAAGGATGAAGACACCAAAGACAGGTTCTACGAGCTCCTCGACAAGACCTATGAGCAATGCCCTAGCTGTGACATTAAAAATGTCCTTGGAGATTTTAATGTTAAGCATGGCAGGGAAGAATAATCGGACGACATAGCCTACACGACACCGATAACGGATTTAGGCTAATCGAATTCGCTGCGGGGCGAGACGCAATGGTAGCAAGTACGGGATTCTCACATCTCGATATCCACAAGGTGACATGGAAATCTCCTGATCAATCAACAGTCAACCATATTGATCACATTGCGACTGACGCACGACACTTCTCTAGCATGCAAGATATCCGCACATTCCGAGGTGCCAACATCGACTCGCACCACTACTTTGTTGTAGTTGTAGCCAAGGTACGAATGCGGATATCCCGTTCAAGGCCAACATGGAAAGTGCTAGGAGAAAATTCGACGTCAAACGTCCTCAGAAGTCCTTTGCTGCCAGTACAAACCAGTGGCAGCACTGTCAAGCAGCCATCAAAGATGCCGCCTCTGAAGTGCTAGGGATTACACAGCCACCACAACGAAACCCATGGTTTGACGATGAGTGCCGGCGAGCACATGCAGCTAAACAAGAGGCATACAAAGTGGCGCTGCAGAGATGGACACGAGCAGCTCTTGAGCTCTACGATCAGAAAAGGAGAGAGGAGCACAAACTTCTTAGAAAGAAAAAAAGGGAGCGTGAGAAGCGCGCAATCGACGAGAAAGAGGGATGTCATAACAGGAACGAAGTTCGAAAGTTTTACAAAAAGGTAAACGAACAACCAGGGCCTATACACCCCGAACCGAAGCCTGTAGAGACCACCATGGGAACATCGAAGTGGAACCACAGTCAGGATATGCAAAGACCACTTTTCCAAGCTTTATAATGGCAATGACGAGCAAAATTCCGCCAGAAATACAGAATCATTCAATTAGGGTGAAGCAGACTACCAATTCCACCCATCCGACATTGGCGAAGTCCGAAGTGAAGATAGCGGTATCTAAATTAAAGTCAAAAAAAGCCGCTGTTTGCAGACGGCCTAGCCGCCGAACTGTACAATGCGGCTCGAGATGATTTGGTTAGGAGTATGCACCGATTCATCTGCAATATTTTGTCGGAGGAGAGCATGCCCGATGAATGGAACATTGTTTGCCCGATCCTGAAAAAGGGAGATCCTCTAAACTGCGCCACCTACAGAGGTATCAGTCTTCTTAACATCGCCTACAAGATCCTCTCTGCAGTAATATGTGAACGTCTGAAGCCTTTCGTCAACAATCTGATTGGTCCTTATCAATCTGGCTTCAGGCCAGGAAAGTCAACCATCGACCGACGTTGCGGCAGATCCTATAAAAACCTATGAACTCTAAACCGATACCCACCGCCTCTTCATCGATTTCAAGGCCGCGTATGACAGCATCTACAGACACGAACTGTATAAAGCTATGTCTAGTTTTGGCCTCACTGCCAAGCTCGTTCGCTTGTGCAAAATGACGATGGAGAACTCACGCTGCAATGAGCTTACGGAATCTTTCGATGTCAAAAAAGGATTCAGACAAGGCGATGCGCTGTCGTGCGATTTTTTTAACATCGTTCTTGAGAAGACAGTGCAAATACTCCACCGTCAACACCAGAGGCACTATCTTCCAAAAATCTGTTCAACCTCTCGCGTACTCCGACGATATTGATTTAATGGGAAGAACACAGCGTGATGTCAATGGCGCCTTTGTGAGAATTGAGACAGAAGCGGCAAAAATGGGTTTAGCGGTAAATGAAACGAAGTACATGCTGTCTTCGAGTAAGGACACCCAACACCGACGGCTCGGACAGAACGTCACAATAGACGCATACAACTTCGAGGTAGAAGAGGAGTTTGTCAACCTAGGCTCCGCTATTAACACGGGTAATAACACCAGCGCCGAGATCAGACGAAGAATAACTCCTGCTAATTGCTGTTTCTTTGGACTAAGACAGCAATTGAGTGGAAAAGCCCTCTCTCGTTCAACTAAGGTAAAATTGTACAAAACCCTCATCATCCCAGTCCCGCTGTATGGTGCAGAAGCATGGACCTTGACAAAATCGGATGAAAGTGCCTTAGGCTGTTTCGAGAGGAAAGTTCTTCGCGTCATCATTGACCCCGTGTGCATTGATGGGGAATGGAGAAGATACAACAGTGAACTTTACGGGTTGTACAACGACGTGAACCTCGCCAGAAGGGTCAAGGTCCAGAGACTCAGATGGCTCTGTCATTTAGAGCGGATGGACACCAATGCTCCGGCCTGGAAAGCCATCGACACTATTCCCGAAGAACGCAGGAGAGGAAGACCGCGGCTCAGGTGGCGCACACAACTGGAAGAGGACCTCAATCAACTTGGAGTGCAAAACTGGAGGCAGCTAGCTAGGGACCGAGCTGGCTGGCGGAGACTGTTGATTGAGGCTCGAGTCCACCACGGACTGTAGCGCCACCTTAAGCAAGTAAGTAAGTACTAACGATTCTTTATTGAATCTAAAATCAAGACTAGTTCATCGATTCTTTCAATTTGTTCCTCGTTTAAAGGTCAATAGTCTTTTAAGAAACGAGTGAAAAACAAACAGTTTCTGTATAGGTCAACGGCATTCCCAATGTTAAGCAGAATGCAGAAAAGACAAAATCAATGACAAATAGATGAAACCCCCACATACACTCTCGACCGGTCATGAAGATGACGAAAGCAACTTGGCCAACCTCCAAATGCCATTCACATCTCGCACGTGTTTCTTTCTCTGCGGTTTGCATTACTCACGACCTCTGCTCAAACATTCAAAGCCAAAAGGAAAACAACAACAACTTTCTTTGATTTGAGTGTTGGATTGTATGTTTCTTTGTTTGTTATTAACTTCTATTATCATTACAAGGCAATACAACCGAAAAACAATTAAAACAGCATTAAAAAAAGTATTATTTCTGATTATAAATTACGAGTTGTGTGTTGTTGTTGTTGGTGAGGGAGTGTCGGACGTCCAAGCGTCCGAGTTCCTTGCATGGGACAGCACAAAGTATTTTGCTTTTATTTTAACAGCATGCTTAATGGTTCTACTTGAAGATCTTGCCCTGGTTGAATTTGCGGCCATCCTTGTCGGTGCCGGTCCACGAGAAGTATTGTGTGACGAGTTTCTTGGTTTCCTCGGATTTGGCATCGAGTTTCTTCCATTCGTAGCAATCGTAATCGATTTGCCAGTCGGGAGAGAGAGGGAATGCCAGTTCCTGGCCACGCCAGACCCACACACCAGAGATGCTGCTGTTGTTGTCCTCGCCGAAGAGGCAGACAGAGGCGAAGGCCTGCTTGCGCATCTTATCCAAGCGCTGGAACATTCCAGTGATCAGATTGCAGCTCATGAAGACCTTGGCGAGCTCGTCGTTGTATTTGTATTCACCGAACCAGATGGAGTAGTGTTCGGGATCGAACTTCTCGAAGAAGTATGGAATGGACTTGGCCTCTTCTTCGTTGGAGTAGACGCGCTTGAAGTCGTCGAAATTGAAGGTGCCCTTGGGCATGGCATCGAAGGGGTCCTTTGATTTGGGTTCGGCGGCGAGCGCTTCATCGGCCAGATCTAGCTCTTCAGCTGGTTCGGCTTCCTTCTTGGGAGTGGGCTTCTTCTCTTGTGGTTTCTTTTCTTCCTTCTTCTTTTCGGCTTTACCGCCGGCAGCTGCACCAGCGCCAGTCTTGCCCAAGAATTCGGCGTACTTTTTGGGATCGTAGGCGAGGGCCTTCTCACAGAGAACGTAGCCCTTGAGAACGGCCTGGACTTGTGGCTGATTGAGGATGGTGTTAAACCATCTGTTCAAACTGGCGTAGGGAGCACGTACGGATGGCTCCAACACGTATTGGTACAAATGGAGCAAACTGCTGAAGACGACGATGTCAGCCAAGGTGATGCGTTCACCCACCAAATAGGTGGATTCAATCAACTTGTTGTTGAGGATGGTCAGAGCGGCGGCA
The DNA here is from genome assembly GCA_943590905.1 of Sphaerophoria taeniata. NCBI lineage: Eukaryota > Metazoa > Arthropoda > Insecta > Diptera > Syrphidae > Sphaerophoria > Sphaerophoria taeniata. The sequence goes on along the minus strand of OX016540.1, from coordinate 223,491,359 downwards.
CAATCATCCTTGGCAGTGCTGTTCTTGGCCAATGGCATGATGCCCAACAGAGGGAACACCCATGCGCATGAGGCTGGAACAATTTCATTGTCAGCGAAGCTCAACCACTGTTGGACTTGAGCCTGGAGGTATTCGTTTGAGCCGCGTAGTTGTTGATTAGCTAGGAAATAAGCGATGGCATTGCTTTCGCTCAATACTTTGCCGTCAGCTGTTTCAAAGGCTGGTACCTGGAATGAGGTAAATAAAATTTGATCAATAAATGTATGGAGGAGGGAGGGGGGCGAGATATTTTTTTCGGCATCATACCCCGATGACGTATGCAAAATGCATTTTTCATGTACCGGTCTAGCGGTATCGAAATTTCTCGTCTTACCTTGCCAGTTGGGAACTTCTTCAGGAATTCCGGAGATTTATTTGTCTCGCCGAAGACAAAACCTTCGGCCACTTTCACTTTAGCCCCAGAATACTGAGCGGCTATGAGTGCCTTGTAAGCACGGAAGTTTTCTGGATAAGTATAAAGTGTCTGGTGAAGAAAATACAACAATCAATTAGTTCGATATTTTGGCTTTGTGGGGGAGTATATATTTTTGTAAAAACTAAACGGATGGTTTAGATAATTGCAAATTAAATTTTAAGATATTTTACTCACTCCTGTCGCCATCGTTGCCGTTTGCCGGAGAGAAAGAAATTTGACAAAGGATGCGTTCACGAAGAATTGACATTGTGCATCGATGACGTTTGATAAAATTTGTACAGGGTGTCATGTTGATTTTGATATAAGTAGCTCAAATTGGGATTTGTTCGTTATGTAAGTAAATTTACACTATGCGTCTTTTCACATTACAAAATCAAGAGATAAATAAATATCTAAAATAACTTGGGGTCTCCATTGAATATTTCCGATGACAGGACTATCGGCCTGTCATCCGATAATCCAATAGAGACCAACAATCCAACATCCAGTCCATGATCCGGTCATCGCAGTCTGGATTTTTTGAGCGGATTAAAATTTTGTCATCAATTTGACGTTTGTGTTGTATGTAGTATTGAGCGTCCGTTTTCCACATACTTTTTGACACATTTACTTGCTGATGGCAAGACATAATGTGCCCAGTCAAAAAAAAAACACTGGATTGCGGATGAGATTGCAGAAGAGAAGTTGGATTTGATTTTATTCTTGTGGAGCCTCAGGGTAATTGTGCAATTTATGGACAACATGCTGGATAGCACGACTTTGAAATTGGGGCTGGCTCCAATCCATCTTTATCCCTTTTCCTTATCCGGCTCCCAATCCATCAAACACCAAGCGGTTTTTCTTGTTGTTTAATGTTTGTTTCAAGGTAGTTGAAGTAATCAACTACCTCGATATTGCTGCTACCAATAGTGATGCTTTGTCTTAGGCGGTGGACAGATATTTTTTTGTTGATAGCATGTTCATTCACTTCAACACCAAAGAGCTTCGTCTCTTCATCAATCGCTCTGAAGGCCTCAAGCACAACTCTTTGGGAGCGACCGATGATGTCTATGTCGTCCGCATAGCCTAGGAGCTTGTTGAAGATAGTTTTTTCCCTGCTCCTGCCTTGCGCACTATCTGATCCATGGCTATGTAGAAGAAGCCACATGACAGCGCATATCCATGTCTCAACCCTGCGCATGTTTCAAACAACTCGGATGAGATGTTACCATGTGCAGATTGCACTGCGTATTCTTTAGCGTCATGCGGCACAGCTGGATCAGTTTGTTCGGGATCCCGAATTCAGACATCGCCATCATAAGCTTTTGGCGGTGGATGCTATCATAGTACCTGGCTACACAGGGATTTTTAAAGCTACTGAAAAATCACGTGCGGTGGCTACACACTCTTGTGCTTACTCACAACACTAACTGCGGTTCTACTACGATGTTCCCATGATGTCCTCTACAGGCTTCGGTTCGGGTTTGTTGGAAATTAAGATTGAATGTGGCAGCACTGCTACAGTTTGTAATCTCTCAACCTTTTATATTTGACACAATAAATTCACTTATTTTCATAGAACGACTTCGTTTTTGCTAAAGCTCTGGAATTTTCTTTTAATAAAATAAATTTCAACAGGTTATGGGCACCAGGCCACGTAAAAGTAATTCAAGCTTTCTGTTAAAGTAAAAAATCTTTGAAATCCGTAAAGTGAATAGTTTGGTTTGAGCACAGTTTAATTTTTTTTTGTTCAACTAATTTCGTCAATGATGGCCGGCATTCTCAGCACCATAGAAAAATTAAAAGGGCGGGAAAACTACGACGACTGGCAATTCGCTGTCCAGAATTATTTGGAACACCAGGAGTTATGGAATTGTGTTCTCGGAGTTGAGACAGACGCACTGAAAATTTCCAAAGCAAAATCCACAATTATTTTGCTCATCGAAGCAGTTAATTACGTTCACGTCAAGGACGCCAAAACTGCGAAGGAAGTTTGGGATCGATTGAGAGTAGCTTTCGACGATAGTGGGTTGACGAGAAGAGTAGGTTTGTTGCGATGCCTCATAACTACCAATTTGCAAAACAGTGGTGGTGTAGAGAGTTATGTTACCAAAATTATCTCAACCGCACATAAGCTCAATTCTATTGGGATGCCAGTCTCAGACGAGTGGGTCGGCACGTTGCTACTTGCTGGCTTACCAGAAGAGTATAAGCCCATGATTATGGGAATTGAAAGTTCTGGGGTGAAGATTTCGGCGGACTCAATTAAAACGAAACTGTTGCAAGACGTCAAAGATGATTGCATTTCGAATGAGCAGTCTGGCTCAGCTTTTTATGGTGAAAACAAGAATTTTAAGAAACGTTTTAATAAACCTGCAAAGAAGAATGGTCCTAGATGTTTTGTGTGCAATCAATATGGCCATATAGCAAAGAACTGTTCACAGAAGCAAAAAACAGAAACAGATGCTAGCCGTTCTAAGGTTCTTTATACAAGTTTTGCTGCACAACAAATTGGTGGTGAAGAATGGGTTATCGACTCTGGCGCTTCTTCACATATGACGTTCAAACATGATTGGCTTGAGAATTCTACGGTTGTTTGCGATGACGTTATAGTTGCAGATAATAATAAATTGAAGGCAACGGCAAGAGGAGATGTGTCATTGAAGGTTTCATGTGGTGATGTCATAGCAAAAGATGTTTTGTTTGTCCCAAGCTTATGCGTGAATTTGTTGTCGGTGGTGCAGATGGTAAAAAATGGTAATCGTGTTGTGTTCGGCTCAGATGGTTGTTCTATTTTCAATAAAAACAACAAGCTGATTGCGACTGCAAGTTTGCACAACAATACATTCAAATTGGACAGGCCTTCTCAAATAGTGAACATTGCGAAACTAAGTTCTGATTTGTGGCATCGACGTCTCGGCCACATCAATTATCAAACATTGAATAAGATGTCCAACGATGGTTTGGTGGATGGAATTTGTAGTGATGCAAGCGATAGATCTGATGGATGTGAAGTATGTCTCAAAGGCAAACAATTTCGGCAACCGTTTAAATTGTCCGAATCCACAACAAGTAGGCCACTTGAGTTGGTACACTCAGATGTATGCGGGCCTATGGAGCATACATCGATAGGAGGTTCACGATACTTTCTATTGTTTCTGGATGATTTCTCAGGAAAGATTTTTGTCTACTTTATCCATTCGAAGAGTCAGGTAATAGATAAGTTCGTCCAATTCAAAAATTTTGTTGAAAATCAAACATCATACAAAATTCAGAAATTCCGCTCGGATAATGGTACAGAATTTTGTAATCACAAATTCGCAAATGTACTACGTAGCAGTGGCATCAAGCATGAGACAACAAATGCATATACGCCGCAACAGAATGGCAAAGCGGAGCGAATGAACCGCACAATAGTCGAGAAAGCAAGATGCTTACTTATAGATGCGTGCATGCATAAGCGTTTTTGGGCAGAGGCTGTGTCGACAGCTGCATACTTAATTAATCGTACAGTGACAAGAACATCCGAATTATCAAAGTCCCCAGAAGAGATTTGGTCAGGAAGAAGAACAAACGTTGAACATCTTAGAGTTTTTGGATCGACAGCAATGGTTTACGTACCGAAACAAAAACGACAGAAATGGGACTCCAAATCTTCAAAGTGTATTATGGTTGGGTATAGTGAAGAAAAGAAAGGATACCGTTTATATCATCCTGAATCTAAGAAGATAATCTTCAGTCGAGATGTGAGTTTCTTCGAAGACGTCATGTACTTTAAGGATTCAGTGGGAGATACCATAAGAAATAATGTCTTGATAGAACTTGATAACAAGATAGATGTCAGCAACGAAACAGACGAATGGGAAGACGCAGAGGATCAGAATGGCACATATATTGAAGAGATTTTGCTAGATGCAAATGAGACTGATTGCCTTGCCAGCAGCGAAAATTATGGAAATTTCAACGTAGACTCTCCTTCAACTTCCGACTTGGTTCAAGAGAATTCACCGAGAACATCAAAAAGGCAGCCTAGACGACCAGCAAATTTCGACGATTACATATGTTATCAAATGACTTCAGATGATTCCTATGATCCAGTTACATTTGACGAAGCGTGTTCAAGATTTGATAAGACTCACTGGAAGAAGGCTATCGAAGAAGAGTATGCTGCTCTGATTGAGAACGATACTTGGGAAGCTGTTGATTTACCTCCCGGAAAGAAAGTCATCAACACGAAGTGGGTATTTAAGACCAAGAGCGATTCTCAAGGTAAGATCTGTAAATATAAAGCCCGTTTAGTAGCGAAAGGCTGTAGCCAACGTTTGGGAATAGATTATTGCGAAACATATTCTCCTGTCATTCGTTACGGCTCTATAAGATTTTTGATAGCTTTGGCAGCAAGACTTGATTTAAGAATTCACCAGTTAGACGCTATAACAGCTTTTCTTCAAGGCGATTTAAAGGAAGAAATTTATATAGCTGAACCCGAAGGTTTTGATCACAGCAAGAAGGTTCTTCGACTTAAGAAATCATTATATGGACTCAAGCAATCTTCGAAGATGTGGAACGACAAACTAGATGAAGCCTTAAAGAACTTTGGTATGATAGCTTCGAAGATTGATCCTTGTATATATTATAGAAACTATAATGGTACCTACTTAATTGTTGCAGTCTATGTAGACGATTTATTGATTTTTTATAATAATTCCGAAAATATGAAAGAACTAAAGACAGGTCTAATGAATACTTTCAAGATGAAAGACATTGGTGATGCAACTTCGTTTCTTGGACTACGTTTGACAAGAGATGAGAGTTCCGGGAAGATATGGATTGATCAAGAGCAATATATCAATGAAATGGTCGTTCGTTTTGGAATGAAGGATGCAAACAGCTGTTTAACACCGATGGAAACAAATTTGCATTTGTCGAAAGAGATGTCACCAAAGGACCAGTCTGAGAGAGATGAGATGTCGAAAGTTCCCTATCAGGCGTTAGTTGGTTCGCTACTTTTTGCAGCTCAGGTATCCAGACCCGATATATGCTATGCCGTGAACTACGTTAGTCGTTTCAACAACGATCCTGGTATGTAACACTGGAAAGCAGCGAAACGCATCTTGCGTTATTTAAAAGGAACTGCTCACAAACGACTTTGCTTCCAGCGAGATGATTCATCGACGACGCTAATCACTGGCTACTGTGATGCTGATTTTGCGAGTGACATCGACGAGCGAAAGTCAGTTTCTGGTTACGTATTCATAGTTGGAAATGGAGCTGTATCGTGGATGTCGAAAAAACAATCAACAGTGGCACTTTCAACCACGGAGGCCGAGTATGGCGATGCAAGAAGGACTATGGCTTCGAGGTTTGGAGAAGGAACTCATTCAAAATCCATCAAAGAACTTCGATCTGTATTGTGACAACCAGAGTGCCGTATTTCTGTCATCAACATCAGGATTTCGCGCTAGAACGAAGCATATCGACGTAAAACACCATTTTGTTCGAGATATCATCAAAGAAGGCGAAGTCTGCTTACGTCACATTGGAACAAACGAAATGATAGCAGACTCACTCACAAAAGCGTTGCCATCAGTCAAGTTCAACATATTCACATTTTCGATGGGAATTCAATCTAGTGGGAGTGTTGGAAATTAAGATTGAATGTGGCAGCACTGCTACAGTTTGTAATCTCTCAACCTTTTATATTTGACACAATAAATTCACTTATTTTCATAGAACGACTTCGTTTTTGCTAAAGCTCTGGAATTTTCTTTTAATAAAATAAATTTCAACAGGGTTGTATAAACCCTGGGGCCCTATTCTTGAAACCATGCGAAAATGTTCGTATACGATAATTATCGCATACTGAATCTCGCATACGAAAGCAGACTGGTATTCTTGAACCAAATTGACTCGTATACGACTTTGTGCAAGCGATGAATTTCGTATACGAGATGGCAACGCGTTGTCAAAATTAAGAGTCCATTTCTCTCCCTCTTACTTAAGGGCAAAAAAAAGAAAATAATATGCTGATTTGTGTTGTCAATTCAGTTGACATTTTGAGTTTGGAAATCATATCGTCCATGCTTAAAAATTCAAATTGTAAAAACGAATATGTGCCAGAAAAAAGCAAAAGACAAATTTTAAATGTTAATTTTTGATTTTAATTTTTGATGATTCAGTGATATAAAAGTTGGAAAAAGAATTTTATAGAGGATGCCTTGCGTCCAGAAAATACTTATGTAAGCCTTCTTCAACTTTTTTGAAATTTATACAAAAGTGTTTTTTTTTAGAGTATCATGTCTTCAAATCTCTAATTCGAACATGTCTCACCGAATTCCGGGAGACCTCGAATTACCATTCTGTCAGGTAATATCGATTGACCTAAGAAGTAAATTTCCAGAAGACCAACAACTTACCCAAGAAGGAATCCAAAATGAAATCGACTATTGCGGACTACTTACAAAGTTCTGCCAAAGAACATACAATAAATTTCTTGGATGCCGCTTCGTTCCAAAGAATATAGTGCAAGGTTTGACTGCAAAAAGAGAACTTATCGTTATTTCTTTCCGAATGGAGACTTGAATCTAAAAGCAATGCAACGAATCCAAGCCAGAAGGAGCAGATTTTAGAAACCTCTGCAAAATGGATGTACATAATGGTGTAATGAACTACAAACGAAAAATCTACTCTGCTACAATAAATGATTGGCCGAATCAAAATGATAAGGACGTCTACATAATGTGCTATCTTGAAATCAAGCAAATTCGTTTTTTTGGCATCAGATTCGATGCATATTGTCTGTGTTGCTGATAACTGGTGAGGGCATAGAGGAATCATCGGTTATCAAAGATTTGCACAGAATCAGTGATCCTAAAGCAAAAATAATAAAATATTGTTAAAGTAGCAACTGCTGACTATTCATTTAAGTACATAGGCATAAAAAGCCATTCTTTGAAGCTATTAAAGAAATGGACGATAATTGATTAATTGGTTTTACTTTTTTCAAAAAGCTTTCATTCTTTTTGGCTGATAAGCGTGGGGTTCTCTGTGGCTCTTTCAAAGTTAAAGTACATTTAAAACAAACCATTCGAAGAGCTAAGGTAGGTCTTGGTACCCTTCTAAGGAGGTAATGAGAGTATAAAGATTTGTATGTACACAAAAAACAATGTTCTTTCATTTCATTTTTTAGTGCATATAATTATCTTAAGGCTTATTACTTGAAAAATTCTAGGCAAGATTAATGAAATTCCTAATTCATCGCACAATTTTCGTATACGATAACTCATCTCGAGTGGGTCTGACCACTCGAGATGAAGCATTCGATAATTTTCGTATACGAGACGTTTGACAGCATTCGAATAGCGTTCAAGAATACTATTTTTGATCTCACATACGATAATGTATGCGATATTTTATTTTTTTGATTCAAGAATAGGGCCCCTGGAGGTTTGTTTCACCTTTTTGTAGAACATTCGAACCTCGTTCCTGTTGTGACATCCCTCTATCTCCTCGATCGCGCGCTTTTCATGCTAACTTTTTTTCTTTCTGAGAAGTTTATGCTCCTCTCTCCTTTTCTGCTCGTAGAGCTCACGAGCTGCTCGTGTCCTTCTTTGCAGCGCCGCTTTGTATGCCTCTTGTTTAGCTGCATGTGCTCGCCGGCACTCATCGTCAAACCAGGGGTTTCGTTGTGGTGGCCGTGTAAGCCCTAGCGCTTCAGAGGCGGCATCTCTGATGGCTGCTTGGCAGTATTGCCACTGGTTCTCTATATTTTGTGCTGGCAGCAAAGGACTTCTGAGGAGACTTTCGGTGGCACGATCGAAAAAGGATCTAGCAATCTCTTGCGATTGTAGCCGTTTGACGTCGAATTTCCTCCTAGCTCTTTCAGGTGTTGGCCTTGATCGGGGTATCCGCAATCGTACCTTGTCTACAACAAGGTAGTGGTCCGAGCCGATGTTGGCACCTCGGAATGTGCGGACATCTTGCATGCTAGAGAAGTGTCGTGCGTCGATCGCAATGTAATCAATCTGGTTGACGGTTGATTGGTCAGGAGATTTCCATGTTCCCTTGTGGATATCGAGATGTGGGAAACGCGTACTTGCTACCATTACGTCTCGCCCCGCAGCAAAGTTGATTAGCCTAAATCCGTTATCGGAGGTGGTTTCGTGTAGGCTATGTCGTCCGATTATTCCACCAAAGATTTCTTCTCTACCCAGCTTAGCATTAAAATCTCCAAGGACGATTTTAATGTCATAGCTAGGGCATTGCTCACAGGTCTTGTCCAGGAGCTCCTTGAACCTGTCTTTGGTGTCTTCATCCTTTTCCTCAGTGGGGGCGTGAGCGCAGATGAGGCTGATGTTGTTGAATTTAGCCTTGATGCGGATTGTCGTGATGCGCTCACTCACTGAGTTGAAACTCAAGACCTTTCTCCTGAGTCGAGTCCCGACTACAAATCCACATCCAAATAGACGCTGATTTTGTTCCCGGTAGCAGTCGCCATGTAGCATTTCTAGGATGGCAGTTATATCTGCTTTATAGCCTTTTCACATCAGACGCAAAACGCGGTTTTGCAAAACTTTTCAAAATCTTGAAGGAAATCAAGTGTTTTCCCATACAAATTTGTTGACAGCCCTGTTTTGCAAAATAACAACAGCCGTATTCATAATGATTTCTTAAGCAGGCTCTTAAAGGTTAATTAGATAAGCAAGCTTCAATATTTAAGCGACCTTTAAGCAGCTGTACTAAAAATTCTTATTCATAAGTGATTTGCGACCTTTACTTAACTAAGTAACGTCCCTGTTAAAAATGTAATAGAAACTGAAAATCTATTACTGAATGCTATTACGTTTTAATTGTCAAACTGAAATTAATAAAAAAAAATCATCCCGCATCCCGGTGGTTTGGCTTAAAAAAATAAAATAAATAAACAAATAAAAATTGGTAAAAGATTTCGAAGTGTGTGATGTTCCGGTGAGTTTGTTACAATTTGTGGCTCGCAAGAATTTGCTTATCAACACTTCCGGTGAAATGAAATTCAGGATATTCAACTTTAACTCACTGGAGAGTGGAGAAAGTGCATTCGTTTGAAACACATGCGGATTATATTCGATGCATTGCCGTGCATCCAACTCAGCCTTTGGTTGTGATCAGTAGTGGTAAGCATTGCCGATGAAATTCTGCTAATTCTTGAATTGAATTTGAATTGTTTTTGTTTGTCTAGATGACATGTTGATAAAACTCTGGAATTGGGAAAAGTTGTGGGCTTGCCAATAACACATTCGTTTCGGTGTCATTGGATCGCACAGTCAAGGCACAGTAAAGCTGTGCAAACTTTCGAGGGTCACGGTCAAAACGTTTCCGCTGTCTGTTTCTACCCTGAATTGCCTGTTGTGATGACCGGATCCGAGGACGGAACCGTGAGGATCTGGCATTCGGAAACCTACCGCCATTGCGATTGCTTGCATGCGAGGAACCAGGGCTATGACAAAGGTTCGATCATTATCAGAGTTGGACGGGAGAAACCAGCCAAGTCGATAAAAAAAAGAAAGAAAATAAGTGCAGACTGAACACTCCCACAGAAAAGTCAAAACATCTTCGCCGCTTCTTGTTCTTTAAAGATTATTTTATTTAAACAACGTTGAAAATAAAATAACAAAATGAAATAAAATATTTTATTTATTATTTGATTTTGATACCCCTCAGTGTCAGTGGTAGCCTTGATAAGATACACTTCTCCTCCACGAGACACTTCTCCGCGGATATTTATTATTTCATTCCTGGAACATGGGTCCAGCCAGATCTAAAAATTTCATCTGGATTTAATCAGCTTTTAAACGCAAAAATTTGCGTTTAACTTAAGCGACCTTTAGTCAACCTTGCTTAAATCAGAAAATTGATTATGAATAAGGATTGTCTGCTTAAGTACTAATTAGAGCCCGCTTAAATTTAAGCGGCCTTTAAGTTTTGGTTATGAATACGGCTGCAAGTTTTTGTGAAAACCAGTCAAAACCAAAAAAGGGAAAGCATTCAGCAGTCTATAATTCATTATATCGTATATATCGTATGTATCGATCGTATATATTTCTCCCTCCCTCCAATAGCAAGAGTAGATTGACAGTCTGCTTGTAAAATTGTTCACGACTAAACGTGTCAGTTGATATAGGGTTGCCATTTGAGAACATATAAAAATACAAATGAACAAATTCTTAGCAGCGACAAACAAATATTTTTTTCTTTTGAAAAATCGATGAGGAAAACTTTTTCATCCAGTGGTTTTCAATTTTTAATATCTTATAGCCTTTTCACACCAGACGCAAAACGCTGTTTTCAGCTGTCAGTTTTCAAAACTCGAAATCTGTTCACACCTAAATATCAGGTTTTTGTTTGACATTAAAAATCTTTGATGTCAAGTAAGGGATGCCATATGTTCTCTTTTTAGAAGATTCACACTTTTTTTCACACACAATCGCTCTTTGTTTTTCGTTTCATTGAAAACCACTGGATGAAAAAGATTTCCTCATCGATTTTTCAAAAGAAAAAAATATTTGTTTGTCGCTGCTAAGAATTTGATCATTTGTATTTTTATATGTTCTCAAATGGCAACCCTATATCAACTGACACGTTTAGTCGTGAACAATTTTACAAGCAGACTGTCAATCTACTCTTGCTATTGGAGGGAGGGAGAAATATATACGATCGATACATACGATATATACGATATAATGAATTATAGACTGCTGAATGCTTTCACTTTTTTGGTTTTGACTGGTTTTCACAAAAACTTGTTGTTTTGCAAAACAGGGCTGTCAACAAATTTGTATGGGAAAACACTTGATTTCCTTCAAGTTTTTGAAAAGTTTTGCAAAACCGCGTTTTGCGTCTGATGTAAAAAGGCTATTACACTAACGTGAATCAAACTTGCAACGAAAAACAAAGAACGAATGTGTGTGAAAAAAAGTGTGAATCTTCTAAAAAGAGAACATATGGCATCCCTTACTTGACATCAAAGATTTTTAATGTCAAACAAAAACCTGAAATTTAGGTGTGAACAGATTTCGAGTTTTTGAAAACTGACAGCTGAAAACAGCGTTTTGCGTCTGGTGTGAAAAGGCTATTATAGCAGTCAAGGGCTTCCGCTAGTTGTTCGGCTGCACGTGGTCTGTTAAGGGATCTAACATTCCAAGTGCAAAACCGAAATTCGTTGTCCTTAAATCGTTTGCGTGGGTCGTCATCATTAATTCCGTCCGTATCCGAGGCTTGTTGGTGTTTCAGAACTAAATTTTTTTCTACGTAGTCGGGAAGTCACCCCGACCCCAACCTGGAGTACCAGGCACTTGATGTGACTCCAAGTACAAGAGCCGGAAAAAACGGCCCGGGCTTCAAATAAGTCGAAGTAGCCGGTAAAGGTGTTCACCAAGTAGTTCGACCTAACTGGAACTGAAGACGCCACCGTTGATTCCAAAAAAGAAATTCATCCTCTGCCGTCAATCGTTGGGAGTGCCTTGGTGGGAACACTCCTTCGTTGTGGAGTAATTAGTAGTAACAGCCTACTCCGCTTCGACCTGTCGACCATGGGAGGCCCTACTGCGAAAACAAGTTTCGCGATCGCATAGCTCTAAGCTTCTTAATAGTAGTTACCGTAAGCCGCTCCGCCACGGCAAGGCTTACCCCATGGAGGGATCCAACGAAGATAGCGTTTAAAAATTACAGTGTGATGATTGGACTAAAAGTGGAAATTCAAAGGTTATTTTCTTGATCCGTCGATCAGAGTTTATGCTCTCCTGAAGTGTGAACCAGTGATTATCGTAGTGCCAGTGTATTAACACCCTTAAACCGTTCTCAACCATTTTGTCGGCAGTGTAGTTCACGAATTTGAGCAAATCTTCCTACCGGTTGCACATTTTTATCGACCAAATGAGCTCACCAAAAATAAAACAAAACACACACACACAATTATAAAATCTTCTGTCATTTGTCATCTGCGCTTACAAAAAAAAGTCGAGTCGTTTTGAAGAAAAAAATTTTGGAAATGGTAGTCCGTAAAAATTTTCCCTACCGGCCGTAGAAAAAAATACTAAAAAAAATAATTCTAAAATCACAATTAAAACAATTCCGTATTTCGGTTCCATCATTAGAAATCTTGAGCATCGTAAAAAGCAAAATTCTTGCGTCTCAATTTTCTGTTCAAAGAAAAACCAAAATCAAATCAATCCAGCAGACATCATCACGGAGAGAAGCGAATTGGAAAAAAATAGTGAAAAAAAATTATTCTTCATTTTGATTTTTTTCCTTCCACATCATTTGTATGACCAATTCAGGAATTAATAATGCATTTGGAACAGATAATGTGAGTTGAAACTTCTCTAAAAATTAGAAATAGAACCAATTGGAAAAGAAAGTTTAACTGTTTTTTCCTTATTTGGTTTTCTTTTTTTGCTTTTGCTATAACATCTCCTGTGTGTTTTGTGCGACATTTATAATGAATGCCTGTCGATGGTGGAATCGAATGTCTTCTTGTGTCTGGTGATTGCAATCGCGTAGTCGTTGTATAGTCGTCTGGGCCTCCCTCAACCTGCTTCGTGTTGAATTTGCGTTGTCTCTCGTCTTCCGTCTCCTCTGCCTCTCCCGTCCTCTTTTTCATCACATGCAAATTCTACATTATAGATTCAGATATACCGTAATATTTATCATTAGAATAGATTTTTTTTCGTTTTTTGATAAAACACAATAAATTAGCACCAATCTGCGAGCTATGCTTTGATTTTTATTGAATACCTCGCTCACGAGGTATTTTTTTTATTAGCGTTTGCCAAAACTAGCAACCTTCCATTAAATTTACGACTGACGACGACGAGTATTTGTTTTTTACAAAGCTTTGGTGTGTCTTGTCCAGGGATTTATTCTGTTTCGCTTGTTTCTATTTCAATTTGATTGAAATTGCTTGCTAATGCTTTGGCTATTCATTTTATTGTTCGCAAATAGAAGATAAAAAAATGTGATGGGCGATGATGCAAGCTGCCTTGAACATAATCTTATTGAGGAGCATTATTTATTTGTTGTTTAATCAAGTAGCTGTGGGATTTTTAAGTACACTCTTGAAGCAAGGACAAAAGCACTGTGTGCCTCTTCTATAAAGACTTGAACAATTTTTTATTTTGGTGGGTGTTAACGTTGGACATACTGTGGACGCCTTTGATTGAACTTTTGTTTGTCTTTGAAGGAACATCTACGCCGCAAAAGGCTTTCGCAATGAATCACTTACTTAGATTCATAGGCAAATAAACCGAAATCTTGAAATTGAACATGAAAAGAGCTCAATGCAAGTTTTAACTACATAACCTTCTTTAAAAGTTACGTATACGCCATAGTGGACTACTGAACTATTGTGATATCTTGTATTCATTCACACAGGGAAAACTTACTTACTTACTTATCCGGCTCACAATCCATGAAGGATCTCAGCCTGAGAACCTGAGATACTGCAGCCTTCCATCGTGAACGGTCCCACGCATGCACTTTCCAGTCGCCGAAACCAACCGCTCTGGCATCCGCAGTCACTTGGTCCTTGTACCGTAGGTTCGGTCTTCCTTGTCGTCTCAAACCTGGGGGCTGGGATGAGAAGACTTTCTTGGCTGGAGCGTTGTCGTCCATTCGCTCGATGTGGCCGAGCCAATGTAGTCCATTGGCCATCGTCGCATACGGGACCGAAAATCCGTCAAAGAATTTTTCTCTCGAAAGTGCCCAGTATCAATTCCCCTTTTTTACTTATCGTCCAGCACTCGGCGCCGTACAGTAGGACTGGTAAAATCAAAGAGGAGTTTTGAACCCAGTTGTTTGGCCAAACCGAAGCAGCAGCGGTTCGCTAGGGTAATTCTTCTTCGGATCTCCCCTAAGGTGTCGTTCGTGGGATTGATGTTTGTTCCAAGGTAGATGAACTCCTTAACTACCTCGAAATTGCTGCTACCAACAGTTACGTTTTTTCCTAGGCGGTGGACAGATGTTGCTTTGTTTGTTGATAGCATGTACTTTGTTTTGTCCTCATTCACTTCAAGACCAACGAGTTTTGTCTGTTCTTCAATCGCTGTGAAGGCCTCAAGCACAGCTCTCTTGGATCGACCGATGATGTCTATGTCGTCCGCATAGCATAGGAGCTGGGTGGATTTGTGCTCACACCTGCCTTGCGCTCTATCTGCTCCAGGATTATGTTGAAGAAATCATATCACAACGCATCTCCTTGTCTAAACCCTGCGCATGTTTGGAATAACTCGGATGAGCTGTTACCCATTTGCACACTGCACTGCGTATTGTTTAGCGTCATGCGGCACAGCTGGACCAGTTTGTTCGGGATCCCGAATTCAGACATCGCCATCATAAGCTCTTGGCAACTTTGAAGTCGATAAAGAGATGGTGGGATTCGTTGGTCTTTTCCAGGATCTACCTCAGTGTGAATATTTGGTCTATCGTTGTTCTGCCTGGCCTAAAGCCACACTGGTACGTGTCCGTTATTGTGTTGCAGAAAGGATTAAGACGCTCACACAGTACGTTGGATAGGATTTTGTATGCAACATTAAGCAGGGATATGCCACGGTAGTTTTTGCATGACATCGGATCGCCTTTTTGTAGATGGGGCCTATGGAGCTTATCGACCAGTCAGTTGGCATTTATTCTTCCTCCCACACTTTGTTGACGACCTGGTGCATGCGGTTCTTCAAAACAGCTCCTCCATATTTGAAGAGTTCCGCAGGTATGCCATCCGACCCGGCAGACTTGTTATTTTTTAGCTTTTGGATGGCTCTTTCTACCTCTTGTGTGCTGGGTCTGAATAACATAACCTTCTTTAAAAGTTACGTATACGCCATAGTGAACTACTGTACTTCAACTTGTATTCGTTCACACAGGGAAAACTTGAAAGGGTTTTGCTTTTCACTAGGATCACTTTAAACAAAATTTCTTAAGTTTGCACATATGTTCCGCGGTGGTGCAGCGTTTTTTCCTTTCTATTTCAGCTTATTCCGCCTATTTCCAATGCCGTCTTATGATAAAATCAACAGGTCCTCCCTTATTAAAGAAAATATAGAAGAAAAACAACAGAGGTTGAAAATGCAAGTGAAACAAATTGATATTGCTTTGGTTCGGTAGTGGGAATCATCGTTGCCCTGGCCGATTTGGTTTTTGTCTTTATTTGCTCCCCAATCGGTAACCGGTTCGGGCCTTCGGCAACTTACTTACTTATGGTGGCGCTACAGTCCAGGTCGCACCAGGGCCTCACCCAACAAATATCTCCAGCCAGCTCGGTCCCTAGCTAGCTGTCTCCAGTTTCGCATGCCAAATTGGTTCAGGTCGTCTACCACCTGTGTGCTCCACCTGAGTCGCGGTCTTCCTCCATTGCGACGTCCTTCCGAGTTGGATTCGAAGACTCTACGAACCGGAGCATTATTTTCCATTCGCTCTACATGACCCAACCATCTAAGTCGTTGGACCTTAACTTTTCTGGCTAGGTCAGTGTCGCCGTACAGCTCGTACAGTTCTTGGTTGAATCTTCGTCTCCATTATCCATTTATGCAGACAGGACCAAAAATCACTCGAAGAATTTTTCTCTCAAAGCAGCCCAAAGCGTTTTCATCTGATGTTGTCAAGGTGCATGTCTCTGCACCATACATTAGGACCGGGATGATAAGGGTTTTGTAGAGTGTCACTTTAGTTGCTCGGGAGAGGACTTTACTACTCAATTGCCTTCTAAGTCCAAAGAAGCAGCGATTGGCAAGAGCTGGTGTTGTTGTCTGAGTTGATAGCGGATCCTAGGTAGACGAAGTCCTTAACTACCTCAGGTTAAATCTGTCTATGTTGACGTTTGCTCCAAGACAGCATTAACTTGGTCTTGCCCTCGTTAACCGCTAGACCCATCTTCCTGGCCTCCGTCTCAAGACTCACAAACGCTCCACTGACATCACGCTGTGTTCTTCCAATTATGTCAATGTCGTCTGCGTATCCTAATTGCTGGACGGACTTTTGAAAGATTGTGCCTCTGGTGTTGACGTTGGAGCTTTGCACAATCTTTTCAAGAATGATGTGGAAGAAATCGCATGACAGCGCATCGCCTTGTCTAAAACCTTTTTTGAGATCAAATGCATCCGTGAGGTTTTTTCTGACCATGATGGAATAGCGTGAGTTTTCCAAAGGTGGTGGGTATCGATTTGAAGTTCATGGGTCTTCTCCAAGATCTGCCGTAGAGTTAACATTGGATTGATGGTGGACTTTCTGAAGCCACACTGATAAGGACCTATCAGGTTGTTGACGAAGGGCTTTAAACGTTTACAGACAAGATCTTGTGGGCCATGTTAAGGAGACATACCTCTGTAGTTGATGCAGTTTAAGTGATCTCCTTTCTTATGGATCGGGCATACGATGCTGAGGTTCCATTCGTCGGGATGCTTTCCTCCAACCAAATCTTGCAGATGGGCTGGTGCATATAACCAAATCATCTCCAGCTGCTTTGTACAGTTCTAGGGCTAGTCCGTCTGTTCCAATGGCTTTCTTTCTCTTAAGTTTAGACATCGCTATCTTCACTTCGTAAATCTCGGCAGGGTGGAATTGGTGGTCTAAAAAATAAATAAGTAAATAGAGTGGCGCGACAGCTCTTGAAGAGCCAAGGCCTAAGTGGCTTACTCTCATCAACAATTCTCTGAGTGCGTGTGAAGAATTGAGGGGACCTACAATTTAACGCTGATTCCAAACGGCAAAGTTGAGAAGCACTTTTTCATGACAGATTGATACTCTTGGAAGTTTTGTCAGTTATTCGCAAGAGGCAGTGCCCGTGAAAGATGAAATAAAAACTTTATGGACAGGAGTAGGACTCTAAGCGACGACACGTTATGCTTAGCAGCCAACGCACCTAACCACTAAGCTACGGGCAACTGCGGAATTGGTGGCCTACTCCACCTAAATTCAATGGTTCCTTATTGCTGGCGGAATTTCGCTCGTCATCGCCAACAGCTATTTTAAGGGGACCTTCAATTTCAAGTCTATTCCGAAAATTTTAGTCGATAAGCACTTTTCTTAGGACATTGATGATCTTGAGAGTTTTTTCAGCTATTTTCAAGAAGCTGTGCCATGAGAGTTGTCAAATCCATTTTTTTCACTTAACAGCCAAGTCACAAATACGTCACGAGAACTGCAATCGATCATCGGAAAATTCTCTCGAATTACCAAACGACACTGTGCTAAGCTTAGTTCAAAGATGGAGTGTGGGGTTGGTGCAGGAATTTTCTCCGAGTCTTTAAATGGACTCACAGTCACTCTTGTCTGGATTCCGGGTCACAGTGGCTTTGAGTGTAATGAACGGGCTGATTAGCTGGCCAGGCAAGGATAAGCCCTTTATAACTCACTCGCGGAAAGAGCCTGCATTCCTCTTGGTGCTATGAAGGGCAAGATCTTCTCAATTTTTCTTGCTGAATCAAACCACAGGTGGAATAGCCTACCAACCGTATTATAACAAGAAAGATATGGCCCACCCAAATGAAATCCCGAACTAATAACTTAATTTGCAGCCTAGGATCGTTACAACATGCACCGGACACTGGCTTGTTGGGGAACAAGCAGCTGAGCTGGGCATTCCCCACCGTCGTAGTTGTGGGAACCAGCGAGAAAAAGAAACTGTCCTTGACTTTCATTCTTCAATTGAATTATCTCGAAATAACAGTAATTTGACTCCTTCATACAATACTGAGTTCATCACAGAATTTGCTTACCTACTGAGATGGCAGTTTGATATTTTGCTTCTTTCTGTAGCAACAAGTCCTTCATTAGCCAACAAAAATGTCTGTTGCAACTAAAGTGCTCGAATGTTAACTTAACTATTCAATTGCTTTGTTGGTCCAATGAAGCAGCGAAAACGTTTGATTTCAGAAATGATGCCTAGGTGCTCCTGAATTAATAATTACCAAAAAATTCAAGCTGTTTTCAGACTATACTAATCCCAAGTGCCTTTTGTGTACAGCAGTTTAAGTCTTGTTCAATTCCGTCTGAAGGCTAAAAACGCACTACATATTTATATAGCACTTGCTGGCGTGTCCAAGTGTCGGTAGCTTGTCTCCAAATTCACAGCTCAATCTCTTCATTCTCACGTTACTCATGCGCACTCTTATTCCTTCCAAGAAGTTGGTGCTCGTCTTAGGGTCTTAGGCCCGTGTTCTTCTTTGCAGCGCAGCTAACCAGGGGTTAGCACTTACATAAGCTATCATTTCTGATGACTAACAATGTCCCGAGTATTTTTCTACATTCAGTGCGGGTAGGAAATGGAAAAGGATATATGCTACAATACTGCTACAACTACAATAGCAAGAGATCGTTTTGCATCTTTTTTTTGTGTTGGTCTCAATCAGGATATCCACATTCGTATCTTGGAAAAAACGAGATAGTGATCGCTTGCAATAAATGCCTTTTGTGTAAACACCACTTTTAAGCTGCACTTCAAATCCTTTTTGTCATTATAAAATATTAAATAATGAAATCTTGTTTTTTTCTTGTTTGCAGGTTCCCAAAAAATGTCAATAATTGTACCAAAACCAAAGGATGAGGAGGACAACCTTCCGACAGAACAACTCATCACAAATTCTTCATTAAATATAAGAATCCCACAGCAACAGCAAACGCAAACGGAGCCAAAACAAACAAATAGTCAATTGATCTCCAACAACTTGATACAACGGAAAGCTTTGCTTTCCCTCAAGTACACAGCTCAACCAGCGAAGACATTTAAATGCAAAAACATTCTTACTCTAAGTAATTCAAATCAAAAATCGAAGAATAACTTTGCAGCAGACACAACCACAGATAATGCCCAGTCTTCATCGTCAGCATCGTCAGTCGATGAAATAAGCATCATCAAAGAGTCGTCAATATCCTTATCGTTTGTGAAAACATCCAACGGAAAACGACATGCTCTTAAATCACTGAATAAGATTCCATTGTTTTTAAGACGCAAGAAAACCTATGGTGTTGCCAGTGACACCGTCAAAGAGAATTGCCTTGTGCCTGGTGCATACACGAATGACAATTGTGAGGAATCAGCTTCTTTGTCAATAAGAAAAACAACATCTAAGCTCTCACTTTCGTTTAACCCTCTCGCTGCTGCTGCCCAAGCAAATAATCATAGCGGCAGTAGTGGTTTGAAAAGACAAGCCGAATCAACACTGTCCTTGTTATCAAGCGAAGCGGCTAGGCCCAAAAAACTTCGCACCATGTCGATGTACGATCGGCAATATCCATCATCGGACGATCGACCCATTACCAATGGCTATCTATCGTCTCGGAACTCGGCGTCCGGTCACAATGACGATAACAATGTCCTAACCAATGCAAACAATTACTATTCGTCTTCCGCGACGTTGTCGGGTGCGAATGGTGGCAGTAGCAATGCAATCCTGCATGCCCCATCAATGGCGTCGTTATGCAACATCGGTAATACGTGCTATCTGAATTCGGTGGTGTATACGTTGCGTTTTGCCCCGCTCTTCTTGCATAACCTGCATCATTTGGTTGTAGATTTGAGCAATATCCAGCAGAATATTGGCAAACATCGGGCAAAGAGCTCGTCGTTGGGCAGGAATATTAGTGGAATGCATATGGAGAATGCTCGCAGTTGGAGTAGCAAGGATTTGGCTTCGCTGGAAAGCTTTGGCGCCGCCAGTGGCGGTGGCAGTGGAGTTGGCGGACAATGCGAAACGCAGAAATCTAGCCAGCAAGTAGCGACCGAGAAGTTGCATGAGCTGTACAAGAGCCTGCATCACAATGAGGTGTCTGAAACGACTGAACCATTCCATGCTGATACATTTCTGCACGCGATTCAGGAAGTTAGTGCAATATTTGAAGGCAACCAGCAGCAGGATGCCCACGAGTTTTTGATGTGTGTTTTAGATAGTATACGAGAGACGTGCCAGTCTTTGATAAAAGCAATTTCCGATTGCCCAGATGTGATAGTTAATGGGTAAGTATCATTGGGGTGAAATATCTGATAAAAAAGTTTGATATTTATAGTCCCTAAGGGATAAAATCTTATGTTGTGACATTAGTCCCTCATCGACTGCTGTCCTGCTCCTTGTGTTTCTCTGTCACTCTGCCTTTCTTCCCTTTTGTATGAGTGTATTGCGCAGAAAATCTTCAACATAAAGTAACTTTCCAAGTCCATAAACCTTAGGTTAGGTTAGGTTAGGTTAGGTTAGGTTATGAGGGGTGTGCACAGCGTGAGCTGTTGCATACACGGGGGCCTATTGGTCCATTGTGATCCCCTACAAAAATAAAATTCAGCATCGATGCTTCTCAAAATCGATTAACGTAGACTGGCTCGTTAACCAACCAGCCTGTGTTATCTATAAATTTACTCATGTTTGCCATTGAGACCATCCAGTTCTCCAACAAACCTGTTTCCGAAATGACGGAGTCGGCTAGTTTGGAGGTTCGGACAGTCACAGAGCAGGTGTTTAATGGTTTCTATTTCCTCCTCATCCTGACAGCTCCTACAAAAATCGGGTGCAAATGCCCCTATCTTGTTGGCCATTGTTCCAATGGCGCAATGACCCGTTAGTACACCTATCAAGATCTTAATGTTCTTTTTACTCAGCGATAGAATATACCGAGTTTCCTTTTCATTTGTGTTAGGCCATAAACTTCTCGAGATTACGCATTCGTCCCTGGATTTGCAGGAGTTTTTGATTTTCTCTTTTAATTTAAGGTCTATCTTCCTCTTGAGTACCCCAATCGGGACGAGCGGTCCCCTAACTGAATAGTCGCTACTACTTGTGTCTGCTTCTGACCCTTTCCTGGCTAGTTCATCTACTATTTCGTTCCCTTCTATATTGCTATGTCCAGGAACCCAGCAGAGCTTAACCTGGTTAGTGTGGTAGATTCTATTTAATTCCTTCCTACAGCTTAAAACTGCCTTTGATCTTATGGTCTCACTGGCTAAGGCTTTGATAGCAGCCTGGCTGTCCACGAAAAAAGGTATCTCCGAAGAGCTTAGCTTTTCGTGATGTGCCAATTCAGCTGCTTTTTCAAAGGCAAAGATCTCGGCCTGAAAGACACTAGAGTCAGCTGGGAGTTTATACGATGCTCTGATGTTGAGAGATTGGCAAAACACTCCAGCACCTGTTCCTGATTCCATTTTTGAACCGTCAGTGTAGAAAGGGATACCCTGTTTACTTATAACATAAGTGAATTAGGAATTAATTTCCTATCGAAATCTAGTAAAGGGGGAATGTAATCGGTGGTCTCCATCAGTCCTGGAATCGTGTCATATCTTTGTAGGATTGACCCGTGCCCATGAGTGCTGTGCCTCCAAAAACTCAGTTCTTTTAAACGAATTGCAGTTTTGGCTGCCGTGCACCTTAAGAACTCATCCAGAGCCGGAAGGTCCAAGATCATTTCCAATCCAGCTTGTGGTGTGGATCTTTGAGCCCCTGTTATTCCTATACAGGCCAGTCTCTGTACCTTATTCAGGTTCTTGAGATAGCTTAATTTTATAATCAAGCTTAGTTACTTAAGGTGGCGCTACAGTCCGTTGTGCACTTGGGCCTCAATCAACAGTTTCCGCCAGCCAGCTCGGTCCCTAGCAACCTGTCTCCAGTTTTGCACTCCAAGTTGATTGAGGTCCTCTTCACCACCTGAATCGCGGTCTTCCTCTACTTCTACGTCTGTCGAAGGATTTCCAGGCCAGAGCATTGGTGTCCATCCGCTCTAAATGACCGAGCCATCTGAGTCTCTGCCTTGTCTGAAACCTTTTTTTAAATCAAACAATTCCGTAAGCTCGTTGCCAACCTTGATAGCGCAGCGTGAGTTCTCCATCGTCATTTTGAACAAGTGAACATGCTTGACAGGGATGCCAAAACTAGACATTGCTTTATTCAGTTCGTCTCTGTAGATGCTTCTTGACTTACTGGTCTGAAGCCACATTGATAAGAACCGATGAGATTGTTGACGAAAGGCTTCAGACGTTCACATAATACGGCAGAGAGAATCTTGTAGACGATTTTAAGTAGGCTGATTCCTCTGTGGTTGGCGCAGTTTAGAGGATCTCCCTTCTCGGATCGGGTAAACAATGCTGAGGTTCCATTAATCGGGTATGATTTGGTCGTACTCCTATCTATCCGATTAAAGCCTCCTGCCTGACAGCGGGATTTCGTTCGTCGTTGCCGTTATACAGTCTACAGAAGTGGTCTCTCCAAATCCCCAGCATTGACTGCGATTCTACTGTGATGTTCCCTTGTTTATCTTTGCAGGCATCGGTTTTGCTCGATGACCTTGAGTCAGCTGTTTTACCTTCCGATAAAACCTCCGAACTTCATTCCTGCTGTTAGCTCTCTCTACATCTTCGATCTGACGCTTCTCATGCTCTCTCTTTTTTCTCCTGAGAAGCCGGCGTTCTTCTCTCCTCTTTTGCTCGTAGAGCTCACGAGCAGCTCTTGTCCTTCTTTGCAGCGCCGCTTTGTATGCCTCCTGCTTGGCTGCATGGGCCTGCCTGCATTCTTCTTCAAACCAAGAGTTTCGTTTTGGCGGCCTTATGACACCTAGCGGCATCTCTAACTGCTTTCTGTCAATGTTGCCACTGGTCTTTGATACTTGATGTTGGCGGCATAGGACTTCTTAAGAGGTTACTTGACACTCGATCAGAGAAGGATTTGGCGATCTCTTGCGATTGTAGCCGTCCGATGTCGAATTTTCTTGCAGCATTTCCTTGTTTTGGCTGTTGTCGGGATACTCGTAGCACTACCTTGAGTCGATGTTGGCATCTCGGAAAGTTCGAACATCTAGAATGCTGGACAAGTGCCTCCCCTCGATCGTAATGTGATCAATCTGGTTAACGGTTGATTGATCAGCAGATCTCCATGTACCTTTATGGATGTTGAGATGTGGGAACCAGGTGCTTGCTACCACAACATTTCATTTTGTCGATCATAGCCGTCCTACGTCGAATTTTCTAGCAGCATTTCCTTGTTTATGCTGTTGTCGGGATATTCGTAGCACTTCCTTGGCTACGACACGACCTGTCGCTGTTATTTTTGACCTGACCATTCCATATCACTGTGCACAATGAAGACGGCCTCCTTAAAGCCTTAGCATATTGTATTGGTCAATAGCAAACCAACCAAAGTGTTGTTGCCATTCCCTTATCAAAAGAATAACATTTCGCTTAACCCTAAGATATCTATCCTGACCGCATTAATCTCTCATTATGCGGATGTTCACATAAGGTTATCCTTTGTTTTATTTCATAACCTAAACAAAACTTAATTGCTTGAATTGATTTCGTTCCAGATGCGTAAGTCTGCCGGAACACATGACAGATTCATCGCCAGAACAAAACCACATTAACCACAATATTAATGTGAACAATAACAACAACAACAACAATAGCAGCAGCAATAATTCATCGTCAAGCAAAAATTCGACAAACATCATGAAGACGTCGTTTTTCAATCGCAAACCCAAACGAAAAGACGATGCTAAGAATTCCAAAAACCAACGGCTCCAATCGCCACTAAAAGATAATTCTCAGCAACAACCAATACCACTACAACAGCAATCTCACCCACCGGTGACAATTAGCAATAGCGGAGTCTTCTCGAATAATACCGGCAGCGGCAGTGAACAAAATGACTTGAAGAGTTCTTCGCCATCCGGGGACGATGAACTGATGCCGATCAAGGATAAGGAACGATTGGCTGAGAAGATAAAGAAACTGGGTTTGGATTTCTTTACGGAAGACTTTGAAGGAATGACCGTGTCGACAACGAAGTGCTTGAGCTGTGAAACGGTTACCGAGCAGAAGGAGACTATGATCGACATCGCTGTACCTGTCCCGATATCGGGCTATACTGAAACTTCCAACTCTTTCATTCAGGTAAGCGCCAATTATCAAGCAATTGAAACATGTGTTTCATCACATTTTTGTTATTTGTAGAACTCTTGCATTACCCGCGAATATTTCCGTGACAAGAACAAATACCGCTGTGAACAATGCACTGGCTACACGGAAGCCATTCGATCAATATCGTACGAGGTCCTACCGCGGCTACTCGTCATCCAACTAAGTCGATTCTCCGGTGGAATGGAGAAGATTAACAGCTACATACCAACACCGTTTACAATGCAATGCTTTTGCGCCAAGTGCGAACAGCGAGACTCGAATAACAAACTCCACGCCTACAAGCTCTACAGTGTGATCACGCATGTGGGCGCCACAATGTCCGTCGGACACTACATAGCCTACACATGCTCACTGGACTGGGCTAGTGACTATATCAATTGTCCTCGGGACAAACGTCGCCAGCCGCCGCACCCAACCTGCAATGGCTCGCCGAACAGTTCGAGTGGCGTGCCATCCAGTCGGCCGCCAGCATCCTCATCGTCTTCCCTATCGACGAGCACTGGCCTCATGAAAAAAATCAAATTCGGCCGCAACAAGGCATCGAGCAGCGGCGACATGTCATCCAAGAGCAATTTGAAAAACCTCAATGGCCAAGCAACAAGCAAGACCATCACAAATGGCATTGAAAAACTGAGCATGAACACCACTTGCCACAGTGTCGATTGTTGTGCTTCACGATTGCGCACCAACAACAGCCGCAACTCAAGCTATTCCTCCACCTCGAACAGCTACAGCAATGGACCCACCACAAACGGTGGCTGGTCTGATCTAGTCGACGATAGCACCACCCAAATAAACGGATCACACAACAATAGCACCAGCTACGGCTATATGCTGCGATCTAAGTCAAATTCCTTATCCAGCAATGCCGAACCCATTTGGTATATGTGCGACGATGATAAAATCAAAGCAATGACCCAGCGCGAGTTCGAGGAACTGCTCTCGCCGACCCGCAAAATAACAATTACCCCGTATTTGCTTTTCTATGCACGATTCGATCTGCAGAAACAGTCAGTAGCAAGCGATTGCGGCATGTGAGTACGAAGGGGCCGAGTCGAGTTCACCGGAACTATTTAATATTGTTGACCAGTTTTTAATTATATAAATTATTGTATGTATCCACAAGCTTTACCATAACTTCCAAGCATCAAATTCATTGAGATTCTTGTCCTAGACAAACGATAGTGAGTGAGCTTAATTTTATATTTCTTGTGCCCATGGAACCGAAATCAATGAGTTCTGTGTGTGATTTGTTTTAATTTGCAGTTGACCCTTACTCGAATTATTTTCATTTGTTCGTAAGTTGTTGATAAAATCATAATTGAAGACTTTTTTTGTGTAACATATCATTTTGTCGATTGTAAGCTTCTCATTTAGGACTACTGTTTAAGTATTATTGTATTTTGACATTTATCGTGAACTCTTTCTATTTTAAAATCTCTAACCAAGCGGAAATTATCATAACAATTTGTTTAATTTTTAAGTTAATGTTAACCACTATTTTGCTTAAATACATTACAATATTTTAACATCGTTTACGATATAACATATACCTACATGATTTGGTTTTGATTTTATTTGTTCAGCCTTTTGTTGAAGTTGTTTTTTAGTTGCTGTTGCTTGAGACATTTTAGTTTTGCACTTCAATTGGTATACGTCAACTCCGCTTAACTGAACTCTGTTTAACTGAAAACCTCGGTTATCTGAAACAATAAATTTATGACCGAGCCATTTTGAACATTTTCCACCAAAACTCCTTCGCTTAGCTGAACTCCGCATAATTACAAGCTCCGTTTAACTGAAACAAAATAGTTTGCCTTAAATTAAATTTTCTCCAACATTCAACTCCGCATAAGTGAAACAGTTGAACGAAGCCACAATCGTTGACTATTTTTTAAAAAAGAACGCAACACATATATGTATCTTGTCATCTATTGTTTTTTTTATAATAAACACGCACTCAAGGGTTTTTTTCAATACCCTTTATATGCCAAGAGCACAGTGCGAGCATTAGGGAAAGGATAGGGGAGGATAGGGGATGTAAAAGGA
The DNA here is from genome assembly GCA_943590905.1 of Sphaerophoria taeniata. NCBI lineage: Eukaryota > Metazoa > Arthropoda > Insecta > Diptera > Syrphidae > Sphaerophoria > Sphaerophoria taeniata. Next base: position 223,464,939 of record OX016540.1, on the reverse strand, counting down.
GGTGCCGGTGAACATTGGTTTTGAATTCTTGAACATTACAATGACTGGGGAAGACAGAGTGTGGAAGAGAGTTCCACATTCGCGTAGTACGGCTAAAGAATGATTCTCTGTACTTCACAGTACGTCCGAAGATGGGCTCAAGGGTGAACTGATGGGCATTCCTGGAGGCGCGGGTACTACGGTTGAATGTCTTAAGGGGAGGAATGGATACTGTCCAGAAGACTAAGTACGTCACTCGAGCACCAGCCCAGACGTGAGAATTGTACTCAAGCTTAGGACGTATGAAGGTTTTGTAGATAGTAGCCAGATCAGAAGGGGAAACAAATTTCTTGCATCGCCTTAAGAAACCTAAACATTTTGCGGCATTTTTGGCGACATCGCATAAGTGCTCGTTCCACAAAAGGTGGTCAGTGATGCACATACCGAGAATCTCGATATGTTCGGTCTCATTGATGCAAGTGCCACTCATGGATAGTGGCAAGGGGGGTATGTCTCGCTTCGACGATACAAGACAGCATTGAGTTTTCGAAGCATTAAACTCTACGCGATTTTGTATTCCCCATTGTACAATGCTTTTAAGTCAGAGTTTAATGAGCTTATCATATTTTGTCGTTGCAGTTCCACATCCGAAGAGGAGGGATGTGAGTCTGGAAACGAATATGAGAAGCTAAGGGTACTATCGTCAGCGAAACAATGAATTGGATTAGAAGTAACAGACAAGAGATCATTAATGAAAATGAGGAAGAGGGTCGGAGACAAAACGGAGCCCTGGGGCACACCAGCATTTATATTGTGGGTTTCAGACTTGAAACCGTCCAATACAACTTGTATTGAACGGTTCGAAAGAAAGTTTCTAATCCAACGAAGAAGGGATTCATCAATACCGAAAGCACGCATTTTCGATAAGAGAGCCTGGTGCCAAACTCTATCAAATGCCTTTGAAATATCAAGTGCAACAATCTTACTTTCTCCAAAACGATGTAAAGATTTGTGCCACTGTTCGGTGAGATAAACCAGATCACCAGTGGACCTGTTGCTGCGAAAGCCGTACTGCCGGTCATTAAGAAGCTTTCGGTCTTCGAGATATTTCTTGAGCTGATAGTTTATCACCTTTACCATGACCTTAGAAAGAAGGGACGTAAGTACAATCGGTCGATAATTGGAGGGCGAAGAAGATTCGCCTTTTTTTGGGATTGGCTGGACAAATGCTGTTTTCCAACTGCTCGGAACGAGCCCAGAAGAATAGGATAGATGGAAAAGCTTACGCAAGGGTTTTGCCAGCGTGGAAGAACACCTCTTCAGAATAATAGCGGGGATACCATCCGGACCCGCGGATTTATGTATGTTGAGATCCTTTAGGACTCTCGCCACAGCACGAGTGCGGAAGAAGATCTGTCCCATGGAATCATTGACGCGCTCAAGAACAGGCGGAGTCATGGCAGTGTCTGGCAGCGAAGAGTTGGAGGTGAACTGCCTAGCAAAAAGGTTAGCTTTCGCGAGGGAGCTAACAACTGGAGTGTCATTGTCAACGAGCGTTGGGACCGAAGAAGAAGAAGAATTCTTCATATTTTTAAGAAATGACCAAAAATTCTTACTGCCTTTGGGACATTGTAGTATTTTTTGCCTTAATTTTTGGTCATGTAAGAATTTGGTCCGTCGAATATGGGCATTGCAGGCCTTCCTGGCTTGTTTAAACTTGTTCCGGTTTTCCTCAGTTGGGTTGCCTCTAAAACACCGGAACATTACTTCTTTTTCCCTGATAACCTCTTTACAGCTTGAATCAAACCATGACTTTTCCTTAGGTTTGATGCTTTTAACCCTATTTGGGATATAAGTTTTCATTCTCAAGATAATCATATTAGTAATCATATCTGCGCTGGAGTCTACGTCACTATCGAGGAAGCATAGTGACCAGTTAAAGATCCGGAAGAAGTTTTTGAGACCGTCCCAGTTGGCTTTCTCGTATTGCCATACGGTTCTCTTCGGAGTTCTTTCTCTAACTGGATTAGTTTGACACGAGAAATTTGCGGATATGATAGTATGGTCTGATCTGCCTAGAGGCGTTAATACACTGATAGTGTATTTATCAGGGTCAGACGTAAGGAATAAGTCAAGAGTATTTTCCGCTTGGCCATCAATGTCCGATATTCGGGTAGGCTCAGTGACAAGCTGAGTAAGGTGGTTGAACTCAGCAAAGATCTCGGCACACATTCCTTCGGGTGTTGTCGGGCCCGAATGGAGAAGCCATGAAGAATTGTGTACATTGAAATCGCCCGTAATAACGATTTCAGTGTAAGGATACAAGGATACAATTCTTTGTATGGAGTCAGACAGAGCGTCAAATTCAAGAGAAGTTGAAACTTTATCCAGGTTTGGGCTTCGATAGAGAAAGCAATAGTGAATGATGTGCTTATTGACGGAGAATTTAAACCAAATAAAATTAAAAAAAGAATTGGAGCAACGTCCATATTGAGGCAAGAACTGATAAGCTACATCATCCCTAATGTAAACGGCGAGACCATGTTGGGAATAGAATAATGGCACTAAGCTATACCCATGAATGAGAAATTCAGTAGGATCGGAATTCTCACCTACTTGGGTCTCGCTTAGCGCCAAAACAGCTGGCCTGTTAGATACAGTGTGGATGTATGCAGCCAGAAATATAATAGCTTCTTTCTCACAATTTTCGGGGTTAACTATACTTGTTCGAAGTGCTACCGCACGCGTGCTCAAGACAATCGATTAATCGATTAAACTATCGATGTTTTATTAACACTATATGTCATCCTCTCTTGACTTGGTGTGATGCTTTGTATATCAAATATATATACAAAGGTGTGATGTATGTATGTAGTTTTTGTATGTCAAAATTACTGGGGGTCAATTCCCGATCTGTGAAAGTGTGAAATGATAAGTTCTATCATAGTAGGAGAGCCGGCTGCTCAATCCCACTCTACATATCGTCCCGAAACGAAATGTTAAAAAATCCTTTTGTTGGTGTCTGGGATAACTCCAAACCGCCAACTTGCCTGATTTTAAGTGGTGCGTTATCATAGGCCCAAAATTATAGTCCGCTAATGAACAATTTTATAGCGTTTTTTTGGTTATCCGGAATTGTACACAGAACTGTCCGATTCCGGATTCCAAACGAACATCCAAACACATTTTTTTGCTTCTAAGGGTTGAATGGTTGTGTATTTGTGAAACCTCATATGCAGAATTGCAGATGACATGACATTGTTTTTAATTTCTTTATTTGTAAACATGGCAGCGAGTACGTATATGCGAGTGTGTGCATGTATGCGTGATTCTGTTTTTGATTCTGACTTCAAATTCGGAATCGTTTTTCTGTTCTATTCAGAACAAGAACTGTCATCTTGTGCCAAGTGAACGAGTACAGAACTGTTCGGAACAGTTCCGGACGACATAAAAAAAACGCTATTAGTGTGATACTAGCTTAAAATGACGTTTGAGTCATGCTTTCTTTATATGTGACTATATCTGTCACTCTCTGTTGTATTAATTCTTTTTCTGTCCCGGCCTCAGTCGCCAATGCTCTTAAGTGTCAGTAGTTGGTTGCATTTATAGCGTTTTTTTTTGGTCGTCCGGAACTGTTCCGAACAGTTCTGTACTCGTTCACTTGGCACAAGATGACAGTTCTTGTTCTGAATAGAACAGAAAAACGATTCCGAATTTGAAGTCAGAATCAAAAACAGAATCACGCATACATGCACACACTCGCATATACGTACTCGCTGCCATGTTTACAAATAAAGAAATTAAAAACAATGTCATGTCATCTGCAATTCTTCATATGAGGTTTCACAAATACACAACCATTCAACCCTTAGAAGCAAAAAAATGTGTTTGCCTGTTCGTTTGGAATCCGGAATCGGACAGTTCTGTGTACAATTCCGGATTACCAAAAAAAAACGCTATTAGTGATGTAAATGTCAATGTAGTCGAGCCATTGGGTGCGTTCAGTTTGGTTTTGGATAGTCTATCTTATCAACTCGTTTTTCATGAACGAGTTCGATAGCTAAATTTGGATAGGTGTGAAAACACGTGTACAAAAATTAGCTGTTTACCAATTTCAATGGCCGTTCTGTCAGATAGCCACCAGAAATTGTTGGATAGCTTTGGGTTTGTTTGGTTTGAGCCTCTGCTAATTTGTTTTACATGGAAAACAAAAACAAAAAGCTATCCGGATAGACTATCCAAGTTAAAGTGAACACGTCCATTAGCTTTTGCTTTTGGCTCGAGGGCAGACAGACATATGGACGGAATTATCACGAGTCATGACACGGAATTATCACGGCAATTTGAGCAAAATCTCAAGATATAAAAAACAACTAACCATCAAATACCTGCCTAAGCAATCTAAAAATGTAACGCCTATTTTAAATACTTTTTTTTCGTTAAGGAATGCGTTGAAGTTGAAGTGTTTTATTAAGTCAATTTGTGTAAAGAGAACTACCTACCTTTTGTAAAATAGGTCCTAGCTTCACAAAGTCATAAAAAAAATGAAACAAAAATATTAAACGGCAATTAAAATACGAACTAAAACTTCTAACGGCTTTTTAAACTGATAAAAAAAACAATTATTATTATTAAAAAATAAACATAACATTAAAAATGCTTTGGCTTTCTATTGCAGCCATTTACTTTCATTCACGAGTGTTCAACACAAGCAATTCTAATTATAAACAAATGAAAAAATGCAAAATTATAATATATGGCATTTCACCAAAAAATAAACATTTTCATTTAGCTTGAAAATTAACAGCAAAATAGTACCTTGCAATAAAATATTAAAATAACTATAAAAAGGCAATAAAAGTGAGCTTCCTCGATCATTAACTCAATTTGTAATTTTCCGTATAATTGAATAAGTTATTTAAGATTTAATTAACATTAACAAATAATTTATCAGTTGGCTTGTTTTAGACCTAAGAGAGCAAAAATACGAATCTGTGACATTTGTAGAGTTTATGTAAGAATAAGTTTCGATTCTAAAAAATTCCCAACAATTGAGAAAAGAAGTAAAAGCAAGCATTTACAATGATAACAGGAACTGGTTGTTCTTATATATGTAAATATTTTAATTATAGGTATTTTGCGGGGAAAGCATTTTTTTTTTATTAAATTGAATTAAAAAAAATCAATACTTATTTCAAAAACTTTTAAAGTCTAGACGATAAAATACAAATATTGAAAATAATTACAAACAAAATGTAGTTATTAGATCTATTGTTTTACACGCTTGCCTCACATACAGGGTGGCTGATGAATAATAGAATATTGCTACATTAAGAAACTCAAATAACTTTTTTATGGAATCCATTTTAATTTTGTTCATAATATTAGAGTTCATTAAATTTTAATAAATATACCTTAGTTAGTTTTAAAAATAATGGATGTTAAATGTCTCCCTGCTCGTTGATGCATGTGCGACATCTAACCAAAAAGTTGTTCATTACTGCTTGGAGAGTTGACACTGAAATAGCCGCAATTGTTTCTTGAATGGCTTGCTTTAATTCATTCAAATTTGTTAGTTTTGACTTGTAGACTTCCTGTTTGCAATAACCCCACAAAAAGAAAAAAAATCAGGTACAGTAAGGTCAGGGCCAACGGAATGAGGAGTTCCTGGATATCAGCTTGTTCGGAAATTTTCTTCGCAATTCTGTCATAACAGGCCTGGCTATGTGAGGAGCTGCACCATCTTGCTGAAACCAAACAGTTTTGAAAGGAATTATCTTTCGGCGTACTTCTGGATAGAAAAACTCTCTCAACATGGTCAAGTAGAAGTAACGGTCTCCAGTAACCGTAACGGTGTGACCATTTTCTTCGAAGAAATAGGGCCCGACAATGCATCGTGACGAAACTGCACACCATACTGTGACACGAAGTTGATGAAGTTGATGCAATTCTGTCTCATGGAGTATCTGTGGGTTGGAAGCACTCCATATTCGACAATTTTGTCGAAAAATCAACTTCGTCAGATATAAAAAGATAGTTCAACATGTTTCCGTTGTCTTCGGCCATTTGGAGCATCGTTTGGCAAAATTCCAAGCGAATCGGCAAGTCTGCTGCATTCATTTTGTTGACCATTTGGATTTAATAGGGGAATAAGTCCAAGTCATTGTCCATAATTGACTGCAATGACTGTCTGCTGCTGCCCGTAGCTTAGTGGTTAGGTGCGTTGGCTGCTAAGCAGAACGTCGTGGGTTCGAGTCCTACTCGTGTCCATAAAGTTTTTATTTCATCTTTCACGGGAATTGACCAAACTTCCAAGAGTATCAATCTGTCATGAAGAAGTGCTTCTCAACTTTGCCGTTCGGAATCGAAGTTAAATTGTAGGTCCCCTCAATTCTTCACACGCACCCAGAGAATTGTTGATGAGAGAAAGTCACTTAGGCCTTGGTTCTTCAAGAGCTGTCGCGCCACTCTATTTATTTTTGAGTCTGCTTATACCCATTTGAGCAGATAAGTTTGTTGTCGAAACTCTTGGATTATTTTGTATGGCAGCAGCTACAGTAGCTATTGTTTACTCCGTCCGAACTGAAGGATTTCGATGGTAAGGTCTTCCTTCGACCGTTCCATGCTCGGCATAATTGTTGACAAACCTCATTATAGTCCATCTGCTCGGAGGATTGCCGCCAAACGTGCGCCTATATTCTCTTTGAACCAAAATTACGGACTCCAGTGCATAATAATGGCGGACAATCCAAATTCTTGCTTCAGTGCCCCAGTTATCCATTTTTGTTAAATCTAAGAATCAATCTGCAAAACAAAAAAAAAATGCTAGATTCATTAAATTCAAAAAAAAAGTTATTACATTTTTTTGTTGTACCAGCTTTCGTCAGCCACCCTGTACATACAAACCGGTGTCCTTAAGAAAAAAAAAATTATAATTTTCATTTGTCGCACAACTCACTCTCTCTCTCTCTCTTACAAATGCATTTTTCTGTTTTACGATTCAAACTAAATAAAAATAGTTTTAAAAAACTAATCACAATAAAATATAAATGTTTGTAGATATATAAATTCGAAAAGTATAAAAATGGCAGAAAATTGAACGTTAACCAAAATTTTGAACATAATTGAAATTAAATACATTTCATTGAATTTTATTTGATTAAACTCAAGATTAATATTAAAAATGCAACACAACATTAAAAAATTTATCACAGAACCAAGTTCTTATAAAAATCATAATAAATAAAAAATCATCTCTATGTAAATGTATTCATTTTAATAATGAAAAATTATATAAATAAATATTTAAGAAAAAAAAAAAGAATGGAATGAAAGAAATATGAACAATAAATAAGATGAGAAAGCATGCTTTTGAGTTAACTAACTTGATAATTGTAATTTATTGTCACTGATATGAAAAACTAAGAAATAATTATTTATTTATAACTAAAAGTATATATATATATATTTAAAATTATTTAGTTATAGAAATAAAATAACCATGTTTAATCATCAACACAAAATTCGAGTTTTAATTATTTTCAATTAAAAGTGAAAGAAAAAATACAAGCAAAATTAAGAAAAATTAAGAAAAAAAACGCTTGAAAGGAAAGGATTTTACTTATGAGCTTTGTAAGTGCCCATTGCTCGCCGAAATCTACCAGTTTTCGACATTTCAAGAACCATAAGTCGAGCTATGATGACTTCAAAACCAAACTCAAAATCTTATCTCTGTTATTCCCTCTACAAAAATTGGTAAGTAGCATTGTCAGAACTGCTTTTTTTTTAAATAATAAGCACGCACTCAAGGGGTTTTTGTTCCCTTTTTATGCCAAAGCACAGTGCGAGCGTTAGGGAAAGTCGGATAGATGGAGAGGGTTTAGGAGGAGGTGTCGGTTAACATTGGTCTTGAATTCCTGAACACTGCAGTGACTGGGGAAGACAGAGTGTGGAAGAGAGTTCCACATTCGCGTAGTACGGCTAAAGAACGATTCTCTGAACATAACCGTACCTCCGAAGTTGGGCTCGAGGGTGAATTGATGGGCATTCCTGGAGGCGGGGGTATTACGGTTGAATATCTTAAGGGGAAGAATGCAACTGGCTATTTCACTAGAGCATAAACCATTGAAGTAACGGTAAAAGAGGGTGAGGCATGAGATATTACGTCGATGTTCGAGTGACGTAAATGTCTCAACGATGGTATGGTCACCAATCATCTTAAATGCTCTGCTCTGGATATCTACTGTCCAAAAGACTTAAGTACGTTACTGGAACACCAGCCCAAAAATGAGAGTTGTACTCAAGCTTTGGACGTATGTAAGTTTTGTAGATGGTAGCCAGATCAGAAGGGGAAAAAAAGTTCTTGCATCGTCTTAAAAAACCTAAACATCTTGCGGTATTTTTGGCGACATCGCATATGTGCTCATTCCACAAGAGGTGGTCGGTGATACACATACCGAGAATCTGGAGATTATCGGTTTCACTGACGCAAGTGCCACTCATGGACAGTGGCAAGGGGGGTATGACTCGCTTCAACGATACAAGACAGCATTGAGTTTTAGAAGCATAAAACTCTACGCGGTTTTTTATTCCCCATTGTTCAATGCTGTTTAAGTCAGAGTTTAATGAGCTTATCATATTTAGTCGTTGCAGTTCCACACCCGAAAGGGAGGTATGTGAGTCTGGGAACGAATATGAAAAGCTAAGGGTACTATCGTCAGCGAAACAATGAATTGGATTAGAAGTTACAGACAAGAGATCATTTTTGAAAATGAGAAAGAGGGTCGGAGACAAAACGGAGCTCTGGGGCACACCAGCATTTATTTTGTGGGTTTCAGACTTGAACCCGTCCAATACAATAACTTGTATAGAACGGTTCGAAAGAAAGTTTCTTATCCAACGAAGGAGGGATTCATCAATACCGAAAGCACGCATTTGCGATAAGAGAGCCTGGTGCCAAACTCTATTAAATGCCAAACGATGTAAAGATTTGTTCCACTGTTCGGTGAGATATGCCATCAAATCACCAGTGGACCTGTTGCTGCGAAAGCCGTGCTGTGGGTAATTAAGAAGCTTTCGCTCTTCAAGATATTTCTTAAGCTGATAATTTATCAGCGTTTCCATGACCTTAGAAAGAAGGGACGTAATAGTCTAAGAGCTAGTGAACCCTTTGAGTAACGGTCTTCCTGTAAGGTTGGAAATTTGTACACTTATGATTCATAGCATGCTAAGAGCAATAGCCATGACCTGGCAGGTGTCACCCCTGCACATCACCCCCCAATATATTTTTCAAATTGTCAAATAATTTAAAGAAATAAACTTGTTTCTGTAAGCACCAAAATTTAATAGCATGTAGTTTTTTCATTGTAAACCCTAAACAAAATTGACAGGCGATTACGATGAGCAGAAACATGCGACAGGTGTATTCAAAGTAGCACAGTTGATGAGGTAAAATAAACTTGCTCCTGTAAAGTTGAAATTTGGGTATGTTTTTCAGTAAACATTTAAGAATATACTTGTAAGATGACAGGCGATTTTGAACAGCAGAAGACCTTGACAGGCGAGGGGAAAGTGGAAAAAGACGTGCGAGTGAGAGCGTTTATCTAATAGGAAAATGGAAAAGAAATCCATTTTTGTAGTTCCTTTTGGGTTTATTATACTGTTTTATAGATTTCTCAAAAACGGCTCAAATAATTTCTTGCAAATTTCGTCAACACGTTTATATGTAACTAGCTGACCCCACGAACTTTGTCTCGCCGCTCTTCAGAGCAACTCCAGAATAAGTTTTTATAATTAACACAGATATTGTGCTAATGTTATTTGCTTGGATCCAATTGAAATAGAGAACTACATACATATATGAATTTTTCACAGCTTTACAACTAACTTTATACTTTCATTAAAGCATGTAGTAAAATGCTAATTTCGTTGAGAAATTCAACAAATTCTTGTTCTTCCGGTGTGTTTGGTGTGTTTTGACTATATCACTAAAATCAGATTTCTAAACAGATTACAATTGTCCCCTTTATTTGCTGACTTTCCGCAAAAATTGTTCTCAAAATTTGTTTTTACTCAGGCTATATCTATAGTGAAAATTTGATAAAAATACATTGAGGATTGAGCGGATAAAGAGTCCCTACGGGACATACAAACAAAACAATGCGCCTTATATTCCATGCAAAAACTTGATTTTAGGTCTTGAAGTTCTTCGTGTTCTTCTAGAGTTTTCCGAATTCCCAATAAAAAAAATTCCATTTTTCCATTTAAAAATCAGTGCACCTACAATATGCAATTTTCCCTTTAAAAACCGATAAGTTTTCCCGAGTTTTTCATGAAGAAATTTCTATTTTCCATTCGAAAACCTACTTTGAAGTTTTCCATTTGAAAACCAATGCACCTGTAATAATATGCAATTTTCCATTTGTAAGCCAATGCGCTTCCAATTACATGCAATTTTCCCTTGAAAACCAATTAGTTTTCCGAGTTTTTCATCAAAAAAATCTTAACTTTTGTACCCTGCTAGCACACTACCCACTACCCTCCTACCCTCCATAGCTACCTGCTAGCCACTACCTCCTTACCCGGTCCTCGCTACCCCTCTACCCCGCTACTCTACTTCCCGTTTTCAAGGCGGAAAGGAAAAATATCGACAACAAAAAAAATGTCAAGTGTACGTTTTTTTTCGATGAAAAACAATTTTTGACGAATATACATACATACATATATTTTCTTAACTGACATTTTTTTTGTGTTGATGAAAATAAAAATATTTGATGAAATTTTAAACGAAATCGATTAATTGAAGGTATAGGTTTATTGATATATTTTGTTGTAGTGAGAAAAGCATTATTTTAACATTTGCACTGTTTGCGATTTGAAAAGTATAAATTTTGAAAGAGAGAGACAGAGAGAGAGAGAGAGAGAGAGAGAGCAGGTATGTCAATTCCTATTAGATAAACGATCTTACTCGCGCCATAGGCGTTCACATAACACCTTTTACTCGCACGTCCTTTTCAACTTTCCCCTCGCCTGTCAAGGTCTTCTGCTGTTCAAAATCGCCTGTCATTTTACAAGTATATTCTTAAATGTTTACTGAAAAACATACCCAAATTTCAACTTTACAGGAGCAAGTTTATTTTACCTCATCAACTGTGCTACTTTGAATACACCTGTCGCATGTTTCTGCTCATCGTAATCGCCTGTCCATTTTTTTTTAGGGTTTACAATGAAAAAACTACATGCTATTAAATTTTGGTGCTTACAGAAACAAGTTTATTTTTTTAAATTATTTGACAATTTGAAAAATATATTGGGGGGTGATGTGCAGGGGTGACACCTGCCAGGTCATGGCTATTGCTCTTAGCATGCTATGAATCATAAGTGTACAAATTTCCAACCTTACAGGACGACCGTTACTCAAAAGTTCACTAGCTCTCCTACTATAAGTGCCAATCGGACGATAATTGGAGGGAGAGGAGGATTCGCCTTTTTTGGGTATAGGATGGACAAATGCTGTTTTCCAATTACTCGGAACGAGCCCAGAAGAATATGATAGATGGAAAAGCTTACGCAAGGGTTTTGCCAGCGTTGAAGAACACCTCTTCAGAACAGTAGCGGGGATACCATCCGGGCCAGCGGATTTGTGTATGTTGAGATCTTTAAGGACCCTCGCTACAGCACAAGTGCGAGAGAAGATTTGTCCCATGGAATCATTGACGCGTTCAAGAACTGGCGGAGTCATGACACGGGTTGGGTACGATATCCCGGTTTTTATAATCCCGATTTTCAAAATCCCGATTTTATAATCCCGTTTGTTAAAATCCCGATTTTTATAATCCCGATTTCTTGTTCATAATCCCGTATTTTATAATCCCGTTTCTTATTATCCCGCTTCTCAAAATCCCGTTTTTACAATCAAAAGCAGTTGCTTTGTTTTGAAAAATCGCGCGATTCTGTCACTTTGGGCCCAGGAACAAAATTTGCCCACAGTTGAGGTGAAGTTTTGTTTTTTTTTAAATTTTCACGGACACGAAATTAAGAGAGGATTCACCTCAGAGGAGATTTGCGGGTGTTTTCGGAAAGGGACGAGGAAAGTCGGGACTCTAGGTAATATATGTCCTCTATGCCTTCGTTGCTGAATTTCAGAAATTAGCTCGGCTTCCCAACTTTTGTATGCACTATTGTTTTCACTCCCAAGAGCATAGAGGACAACAAAAAATAAGTGGGACGGAAAAAAATATTTTTGCTTTGGAATTAAAATAAAGGAAATGTATAAAAATACCACTGGGTGACTTAAACTTGCTAGAACTAGGTTCTAAAATAACAAGTTTTAAGCGGTTAGAACTTAGGTAATGGTGATTTTAGTTGGAGTTCTAGAGAAGTGAACAAATTTACTGAGTTCCAAACATTCTAAAAACTGAGTAGCTAAAGCTAGACCAAAATTCAATTGATCGAGTTTTAAAGGGAATTCAGAACTTTGTGAAGAAATTAGGCGTAAACTTGCTCTGGTCCCAATTTGCTTACAATTTTGACTGCAAAAAACTTATTGGCAACACTATTTTAACTGGCAGCCATTTTTTCAGCTGTCAAGTAATTTTTTTTGTTTTAGTTTGGCATTTCAACATGAATATGAGCTTGAGCAACGCGGCCAAATTGTGAAATTATAGTTTGAAAATGGCGATGCTGCACAGTGCGTCGATTGTATGGGGATGGTGGACAAAATTCAATTTTACAAAAATTTGTTAAATTTCGCCAAAATAATTGTTGCTAATTAATTAAATAATAAGTTTTACGAAATTTCAGGTAATATTTACGCCCCCTGCCACGCCCATTTTTGAATATCATTTGATATCTTGAGAACAACTGGCAGGAATTGAATGAAATTTTAGGAGTTTAATTTTCTAGATAAGGTTATTAATACAAAAAAATATGGACTCAATCCGCCCACTGCCACGCCCACTTTTAAAATTGTTTATTTCTTATGAACCGCTTGGATGTTAATATGAATATTTTGGAAACAGGGATATGGGATACAGACAGATTTGTGATATTTTTGGTAACATCTTTAAAAAACAAAAAAATTGACGCCAAAAATGAAAAAGGAAACCTCATTTCTTCAGTTTGGAGTTGAAAGATTCACAACTCTTCTTTTTCCGTCTTTTTTGGCGCGTCTAAAAATGAAGTTTCTGGTCCATAAAAAGGCGGTACAGTAAGAAAATTATGTTAAATGCTATCGGGAAGTGTAAAATTATTTTTAAGTCAAGCCTCGTAGGGCTTATCTGAAAGACTATGGGTCTTTGAACATTGTCGTTCTAAGCTTAAGTCAAATATTTAATTTTCGATTCAAAATCACTTTTTATTTTAAATGGACAGTTATTTATATTTTAATAAGCTAAAACAAAAAATAAGACATCCTTAATTATCGATTTTTTATCGAAAGAAACCATTTTTCATAAATAACTTCATTTTTTATGACTTGCACTTGTCCTACAAAAAACGAAATATTTCGAAAGTTTGCAAAAAATAGCAATGGAACTCTTTGTTTTTAAATAAAATAATAGCAGGGGATAACAAAAAGACTTAAAATTCAGATATACTTTGATATACTTTTTTTAAAACTCAACTTATTTAAATTTATGTGCCTCAAAAAATAGCACTTTTAATTAAATTAATTATAAAAGTAATATCACATAAAAATAAACCAAAAAACGTTTGTATCACCTCTTAATATATCCATAATTAATATTCAAGAGAAAAAAAATTTATAACTAGAAACACTTTCTTGAACGATATAAATAGTTGCATGCGAAAATCGAAATCAAAACTAAGAAAAAAAAATAAAAGTTCTTTTTCTGCATATAAAAATCCCGCTAATCAATGCAGAAGAAAAAAACAACAATTGAAAATAATAAATTATAGTTGCTAAACATGTTTTTGATAGACTCCACAGCATTGCAGATCTCAAACGAATATTTAGTTTTTTGATTTTTGTCCATTGGTCGACGCACTGTGTGCTGGCTAGAACTTTACTTTACCGCTGTAACGAAGCGTTACATGCTCTCATACAACAATATCGATTTTTCCAACAAATACCTAAATACACGGTTGATTTTGCATTTCGAATTCATACAATTCACGCTCGCTTCAAAAATCCCATATGCAGGCAAAACAAATTCGTGCATATATCGCATACTTTTCATTTGGCCTTGAATCCATACTAGACAATGCATAAACAAAACATCTCGTATGACTCATAAACTCATGGCGTGTTTACATTCATCTTCGATAACATTCTTGATGCATGACAGCAAGTTACACCGAAACACATGAAAGTTTAACTTTCATGTTCGTACAATTCACACTCGGTTTTAGTAGTAAAGTTCATATGAAGATGAGTACTTTCGTACTAAAATCACCACTACCACTACTTTTCGTCACTACTATTAGTTGTCATTTCAACTTTTGAGTTTCGATCTGAGTGCTTTTGGTCATTCCCGCCGCCGACCGCAATTCTGTTGTTAAAGCTTCCCCCCACCAGTGGTAAGGGGTTTTAATAGCGAAGGAAATTGTCCTCAATACCGACCGTGCAGCAACCGCAATTTCAGTGTTAAAGCTTCCCCCCACCAGTGGTAAGAGGTTTTAAATACTGAAGGAGATTTGTCCTGCGTGCAACCAGGGGCCGTTCATGTACCTGCTGATCGACCAGAGCTATTTCCTGCCGTGTAGTGCCAGCAGGGGCCTTAAATAAACCTGCTGATCCACCAGAGCTATTGCCTGCCGTGTAGTGCCACCAGGGGCCTTAAATAAACCTGCTGATCCACCAGAGTATTGCCTGGCGTGTAGTGCCACCAGGGGCCTTGAATAAACCTGCTGATCGACCAGAGCTATTGCCTGCCGTGTAGTGCCACCAGGGGCGTTAAATAAACCTGCTGATCGACCAGAGCTATTGCCTGCCGTGTAGTGCCACCAGAGGCCTTAAATAAACCTGCTGATCCACCAGAGCTGTTGCCTGCCGTGTAGTGCCACCAGGGGCCTTTAATAAACCTTCTTGATCGACCAGAGCTATTGCCTGCCGTGTAGTGCCACCGGGGGCCTTAAATAAACCTGCTGATCGACCAGAGCTATTGCCTGCCGTGTAGTGCCACCAGGGGCCTCAAAACGTACCTGCTGATCCCCCGGGAATAAACCGGTCGAGTAAGAATTACCAAACGCCCAAACGGAAACAGGAACAGGAAACCCAGTAGCGAAAGCCCTACCGTCAGCCAAGACCGCAAGAAACCGGACATCCGACAAGAGGAAGTGTTACCTAAATCCAAACGTATACCGGAAGTGACAACAGCGAATGCACATTTTTACCAAATTCAAGAAGAATCGAGTCATAAACTAAAATATTATTACTTTAATCATAATTGTAGATAATAAGTGTTTCTAATAAAGAATTTGTTGCTAGGTTAAGAAGACCTATCATTGGAGTTTCGTGTTTTCTTCGATAGACCTTGGCACCGACGAGCGAAACCTCGGCTGGGAATCAAAAAGCTCATCACACCGCTACGAAGCCATAATAACTGACTTTTTCTTCGAACCATGAGCTGTGGTCCCAACAAGATAGTTCAACATGTCAAACACCTAATATCACAATCGATTTATCGAAAGAAACGTTTGGTAACCGCATCGTTTTACGTTACGTACCCGTTCATTGACTCCTCAGATGGTGGGATTAAACGCCGCTTGACTTTTTTTCTGTGGGGATATTTGGAGTCTCTATTCTACGCCGATAAGCCCGAATCGATTGACAACTTGGAGGACAACATTCGCTGCGTAATTGCAAGAAATCAAATTTAAATTATAATGCCAGAATATTATCTTCCGAATAAAGTTAATTTCATATCAATTTCATTTCAAAGTTCTATACCCTTTTCATATGGACATAAATGTTAATCTAGAGATGTGCAGAGGTAAATATACTTTTAATGATATAAAATTTTAAATGACATTTACAACATTCATGCAATCAGCGTAATGTACCTACCCAATCTTTAAATTCCTATATTTCACTTTTGACTTTTGACTATAAATAAATCATATAACATGCAAATATTATACTCAAAATTTATAATATCAGCAATGTCGACGAAACACTCCTCTTTTAATCCCAAAATTGTACCTTACCTCTACGCAATTTCAATCTTGAATAATTGTAAGTGTATTTCGATGTAGCTTTTACCTAATTTCTAGCACGAAGATGGATTAAACTTTCTTAGTGTTGTATTTCTTAGAGATTATATAAGGGTGTGGAAAATATTGTAGATTTTAATTCACTCGGGATTGTGCAGACTTAGAAACTAGGTCGCAACTGTACAACGTAATAAGTTTGGGAACTTTCATGTGGGATGGACATTTGGTTAAGGTTTATTTTAAAAGTAAAATCAGAATTCCAGGTTATTCAAATAAATTGATTAATCACTTGTCCAGACAAATTGTTCCAGTGAGAAAGCTACCAATCGCATTTTTATATCGATAAAAAGAGAGCTTTGGATTTTACCATCCTTGAGACAGGCGAAGTAGGGATACCATATCACCTGCCAACAACGATTATCTTACCCAAAAAGCTTGTCCAACCAGCCTGACGGCTGCTGGCTAGTTGCATACATCAGGTTAAGGTCCTAAACCACTTGTGCATTCCACTATCCACCTGAATCACGGTCTTCCTCTACAATGTTACGAATTTGCTTTAAATAAGGAAAGGTCACTACGGCGTATACGTAACACAAATCAATGGGGAAGGATTTGCTTCCTTCAACTTCGCTTTGGCTCAAATCAGCGCCATGATTGTGTAGTAGAGAAGAGTAAAGCCAAAGCTATACATTTTTTCAGTCACGGAGTTATCGAATGGTCGAATTTTCCGAATTTCGAACTTGGCTGGTTTCGGACAGGAAACAGCGTTGACAACCTAAATATTCATTAGGTGAGATCAACTTGGTACATTTTCATCTGGACCGCCAATAAGATTAGCTCGCTTAGAGCTATAATTGAGGAGTCCTTTTTTTTCTACTTGTAAAAGAAACAAATCAAATCAAATCGGTAAATATCTTTTCCTGCAGGTGGCCATGGTTCAGAGGATAGTGTAGTTGACTGCTAAGCCAAACGTTGCGGGTTTAAGCCCCAGCTTCGGCAATAGTCTTTTTCTACAATAATCGCCAGCTAATCTGAGGCCACCTGTACGATAACATGAGACAATATAAATCTATGTCTCCTCCTCTGTGCCAAGTAGGTTTATGTTATGTGTTCTTTCCTTCTATGGGTCTATCTGTCTCTCTCTGTCGTATGTCTTGTTTCAATCCCAGGCGATGGCCTCAGTAGCCAGTGCTACTACGTGTCTGTAGTTCGTATCATTCATGTGCGAAGTACTGTTATGTCAATGTCATCTTTTCCATCAAACTTGAATAAATATTAAAGAAAAAAAAGGTGGTTAAATAATCGTCACTTTTAGAGTAAAGCTCTTGCCCGATTTTCCACAAATTCAGTGGGGAAAGGAGAACTGACGACACCACGCTTTTACCTAGAAGCATTCCATTTGTCTGATCCTTACCTGGTGCCAAAATTTTAAAGTAAGAATTTTAAAAATATGAACGGGCGAATTATTATAGGCGTGACTGTGTTGAGGGAATCTATCGTACTTGACGATTCGCACCACGTGCACAGCGAGTTCCAAAAGAGGACACCTGGAGATCCAGGAGGGCTGCAGCGAATTCTTCTAAAAAAAACTGACTCCAGTGGATTTCTCGCTTTCAGAGATCATCAAGTGAAAGGGCTCAGTAATGGCAAAAAAAGGGGCAGTTCCAATATTTGGAGTACGCGAACTGTCAAGGCGTTTATATATACGGGGGAATCAAATGTACTCGAGGTGACCATCCAACTGTCACCCACGAAACCGGAGCTGAGGTTAGTATTCTGTCCGTTATCCAAAAAGCGAGAAGAATACAAATCTTTATCTTGGCATGAAATAGATTTTTTTTTTGATACGAGATAGGAGGTAAGGGAACAAGAACCATGCCGACGGCGCACCTAGCCGCGCTTATGCAAGCATCCCCAGTCCGTTCCTGAATCACCGAATTAAATCCAACATTCGTACCAACAACGCATGCGTCAAGTGCGTCGTCCATTGGGATTGGATTTCAAGTTTCTTGTTAGACGGGGTTTCTTATCACGCAAGGACCGATTGGTAAGAAGGATTTGATTCCAGTTTAAAATGTTCTTCCTTGTTTTCAGCATTAACTAAGTCTTTCCCCTCGTTTAACTTCTTCTTCTTCATTTCCGTCATGCCATGCAGTTGAGTTTCTGAGTAGCTGGACGGACTTTTGTTCTGTACAAAACTACAATCTGCTTTTTTATTGCAAAAAAAAAAACATTTAACTTAGGCTTAAAACACACCAAATTAGACAAGACGTCTTTTTGTCTTTCGACAAAAAATCGTGTCGGATTCCAACCCAAAATGTCTTGTATTTGTCTGCTTCGGTGTGTGTTGCTATCCTATACAACCCCATACAACTGACACGTTTTTTTTGTCGATTTCTGTTTGTTTGTTTTGTTCACTTTGGTGTGTGTTACTTCATAAGACGGTGTATAATTTTAGGCCTTGACATTTTGTCCCGGACTTTTTGTCTTCTTTGGTGTGTTTTGCTCCTTTACAACCCTATGTATTTTCTGCAACCGACGACGAGCGGCCAAGACTTTTTATCGTGTCGTGTCTTTTTTTGGTGTGTGTTGCCACGTAAGAACAATGGACTTGTGTCCACGATTTTCTGTCGAAAGACAAAAAGACGTCTTGTCTGCTTTGGGGTGTTTTCAGCCTAACCGTTCACCTTCTATATATCCTTAATGAATCGAAACAAACTCAAATCAAATAAAACAAACAAAAATCAATACGAGGACCCTGACAACCACACTAGCATTAAAGTTGCTAGTTGGCCTGTATATTTGTCTTGCTTTGCTTGCCATAAAAATCAATCATATTGAAGTGTCAACAAATTAATTAAATTCCTACAAAACCCAGGTACAAGGTAACGGAAACAAAATCTATTCACTTTTCAAAGAATAAGGAACAAAATGCGTCTTCAAGACAAATGCTCCATGACATGCGAAATAAAATACCTCCACAGCGGGTGCTGTCTCCGCTCTCATCTCTCGAAAAATCATGCTGTGTGTTTACACAATATTTATCGTAATCGTCATCAACATCAAAATGCTATCAACAGTTCTGCTAATTTGGCTCTGAACTCAAACAACACTACTCTCGCATGTATACAACCTTCCTCGAACTTAACCTCCTCGTCTGCGTCTCCACCATGACCGATAGTCGCTGCCTAATCAATATGCATCGAACCAACTCACAATCATGCTAAGGGGTGAATAAAACGGTGCGGTGGTGGTTGCGGCAATAGCCGGCACGATATTAATCCCACTAACACCAACACAGCTCTTACTAGCTAGATACTGTTTGTTTTTTTATTTTTACAAATTACATCTACGCTGTGCGTGTTTTTTAGACAACAGGTGGCGGGGGCACTTACTCTCATAGTTTTGTGCACTCTCAGTTCAGCGAAATAGGCAACACCACCACCAGATCCAAGCTTCGAACTATACCATGTCCCTAATAAATATATCCAGCTGTTAGATTCGAAGAACTAGATATTACTTGTCTGCCGGCCCCGGCAGTCGCACTCTAAACAGTCTTCTAAACTTGCGCTTCGTAGTTAGACGATATTCCCGCTGGAAAGTGTCAACCTTTGGTGCGTGTGTATCTTTTGAATTCAAAGTGAAATCAATTTTCTGTAGAGGAGCATTTAAAGTGTTAATTAAAAGGTTGGTGAAATCCAATTAAGTAACTTTGTGCGAAAAACTAGTTTTGTGTTTTTACAATTTTATTTATTTATTGAGTTCATCGAACATAAACTGACATATTTGTGTCATTCTGTTATATGGCACTGCAGACAAAACAAGTTTGACATTCTAGTTCAAATCATTGCCAATTTTTGAATGTTTACAAGGTTTAAGATTTAAGTAAATGTATTGAGGGGGAGGATACAATTGTTTACGATTAATGCAAAACAAATAACTCATTGATAAGTATTTGGGATTTTTCACTGCTCTCAAAAGTCTTTATTCAGTTGAAAATTGAATAATTGTTTTCATAGATTGAAAATTTAAGTAAGGGTCTTACCCTGAACCATAATAAAAATAATGTGGAAGTTTAGCTTGCTGAAGTAAATTAATTTGATGAATGAAGCAGTTCGAAATAATTGCTTTTAACGTAGTTAAAAAAACATAAAAAATGAAATCCCCTTAAACACGATACTAAAATGCTATTATTTAGTACGTATACGTCATAGTGAACATCGGATTAGTTTTGTCATTTCAATACCTTATTTATGGTTGTGGTGTTCTCTGGAAACAAATAATTGATTCAGTTTTACCTAAGTGTATGTTTTTACAAGAGAATTATTCAATTAATAACATTTAAGTCAAGGAGCCCGTTTCCGACATGGTTGTAAAAAAGAGTGTTATGTGTATAACGATTCCACTAAAGACCATTAATTAAATTTTACGTATTTTTGCGTATAAAAAGATCCAATACTTATACATAAACAATAAACAAAAACACAAAAGCGAATTGCAGGGGGCCATAAATCGACGAATCTTGTTTTCCAACTGGTCAATATAGTCTACGAGTTAAAGGTGCTAATAATGTTAGCATTACATTGCACACCAACCTCCGGCCTAAGTAAATGGTTTTCATTCAACATTTATTTTCTGTTTTTACTTACTTACTTACTTAAGGTGGCGCTACAGTCCAGTGTGAACTTGGGCCTCAATCAACAGTCTCCACCGGTCCCTAGCTAGCGGTCTCCAGTTTTGCACTCCAAGTTGATTGAGTTCCTCTTCCACTTGTGTGCGCCACCTGAGTCGCGGTCTTCCTCTCCTTCTGCGTCCCTCGGGAATAGTGTCGAAGGCTTTCCGGGCCGGAGCATTGGTGCCCATGCGCTCTAAATGACCGAGCCATCTGAGTGTCTGGATCTGAACCCTTCTGGCTAGGTCCACGTCGTTGTACAACCCGTAAAGTTCGCTGTTGTATCTTCTTCTCCATTCCCCATCAATGCACACGGGGTCAGAGATGACCCAAAGAACTTTCCTCTCGAAACAGCCTAAGGCACACTCATCCGATTTTGTCAATGTCCATGCTTCTGCACTATACAGCAGGACAGGGATGATGAGGGTGTTGTACAGTTTTACCTTAATTGCTCGAGAGAGGGCTTTTCCACTCAATTGCTTTCGTAGCCCAAAGAAAAAGCGATTAGCTTGTGTTATTCCGTTTAATAGCGGAGCCTAGGTAGACAAACTCCTCTACTACCTCGAAGTTGTATGCGTCTATTGTGACGTTCCGTCCGAGCCGTCGGTGTTGGGTGTCCTTTCTCGAAGACAGCATATCTATACTTCGTTTATCCCTCATTAATCCATTTTTGCCGCTTCTGTCTCAATACTCACAAAGGCGCCATTGACATCACGCTGTGTTCTTCCCATTATATCAATATTGTCGGCGTACGCGAGAAATTGAACAGATTTTTGGAAGAAAGTGCCTCTGGTGTTGACGGTGGAGTTTTCAACTATCTTCTCAAGAACGATGTTAAAGAAATCGCACGACAGCATATTGCCTTGTCTGAATACTTTTTTTACGTCGAAAGATTCCGTTAGCTCATTGCCAACCTTGATGACGCAGCGTGAGTTCTCCATCATCATTTTTAACAAGTGAACGAGCTTGACAGGAATGCCAAAACTAGACATAGCTTTATACAGTTCGTCTCTGTAGATGCTGTCATATGGGGCCTTAAAATCAATGAAAGGTGGTGGGTATCGATTTGGAGTTCATAGGTTTTTTTTTCAGGATTTGCCGCAACGTGAAAATATGGTCGATGGTTGACTTTGCTGGCCTGAAGCAACATTGATAAGGACCAATCAGATTGTTGACGAAAGGCTTCAGACGTTCTCATTCACATATTACGGCAGAGAGGATCTTTTAGGCGATGTTAAGTAGACTGGGTCCTCTGTAGTTGGCAGGTAGGAACTTCTTTCATATATTCTCCGGTTGTTGTGGTTGAAGATTTTTCCACTTCTTACGTGTCTGTGCCGAGTGTTTTTTAACACATCTCAATAGAAACTGACATCACTATCAACATTCTTTCTCTTCTTAAAGAAGATTTTTCGAGTGGTGCAACATTTAGTATGTGTTACCTTTTCCTCTCCGTAAAATTTTCGAATTGTCTTTGAAATTAGGAAAATTTCCATCAATTTGGAAAAACGCTTGTAATACCTACACCAATCCCAAAAAAAGGAAGATAATAGCCAATATCGCGCCAATATCGCAATACAAGTATACTTGTACAAGCATACTTATTTTTCATTTCGCCTCCACACGCTACAGCATGCTCGAACATTTTTCAGTTTATGTTGCGAAAATGTGTGAATCGGACGACGACTTTCTTGTGATGTGTGGTGTAAAGAGTGGTTACTGAAGAGAACAAGCTACTCCCATATCAATTTGCTGAGTGAATGAAACATAACTGAAGCTTTTGTCACTCGTAACACCTTTAATTCAAAAGCAAGATATGATTATGAGACAAGCTATTACTCCCACGAGAGATTAACGGCAACATTAAGATTTTTCGCAACCGGAAGTAGCTATGAAGATCTTAAATATTCGACCATACTTTGACCACAGGCTATTACTCCCCACAAAAGATTGACAGCAACATTAAGATTTCTCTTGATCTACCAAAAAGCCAAACAAGTGGTAGTACCACAGTCCACAGTGTAGGTTGATATAAGTCCTCTGTGCCACTGCTGCCGGAGCGATAAGATGCTGATTTTCGTAGGCATGAATAAAATCTTCTAGTAATTCACTATTGCTCTTCCTCAAATCGATTGACATGATGATATACTGACGTTAAAGCTTATTCACGGTCGCGCACTACTAATTTATTTGTACAAGCCAAAAATACAGGTACACACGTTTCGTTTTACTTGTGCAAGTATAGCTTGCGCAAGTTTGCAGGATTCGAAATCAATCAATCATCAAGTGACTTCAGTGGCGGATTAAAGGTTGAGGGCGCCATAGGCAAGCATTTCGCTGGCGCCCCTATATGGAAATATCTCGTACTATAGTTTGACCGAAATCGCTGCATCATGCCTAAAGAAAAAGCGTTGAAATAGGGGCCAAGGAAAAAGAGACTTAGTTAACATGAGATCTATTAGTATTGTCCGAAAGATCTTACGAATTTGGTTAATTAATGATCTGCCGCAACGTAAATTTTGTAAACCAAGTTAACTCGAGTTGGTTGTTATGCAAACCGAGTGCCAACTCGGTTCTCAAATCGGATTGCCCTCAAAATCAATCTAGAAAGAACTTAAAAAGCAGAAAAATTAGGTTTTACATCCGTCGAAATCTTTGCCATCCACTGATGAACTTCGACCATTTGGTTATTTGCCCCTATACAATAAGTAAAATCAATACCTATTCAAAAACGCATACAAAAATAGAAGAAAGCTAAGAGCCATTTTCTTCACTATTTCTCAACTTGTAGGAAACTCTCAAGTTGGCCAACTCTAGAGCTGAGAGAAACTTGAGAGTTGAGGGACAAGTTGAAAATCGTTTTTCTTCACTACTTTAAATCTCAACTCGAAAGTTTAAATTCAAAAGTTGGATTCTCTAATTTTTTCAAAATTTTCCTGGGATATTTTTGACAATTACGTTTGTTTCAACTTTCGATTTGAGTTTATGTCAAAAAAAATTTACATATCAGGAGTAATTGTCATTAATTTGTAATTTGTTTGTACGTGTATATGGAAGACGCAACATTTTTTACTGGGAAAGAAGCACATGCAAAGATGCGCTAGAATTCTATGCCTAAGTCGCGGCCAGAACAAGCGTTCAAGAATATAATTGAAATGTGATTCTTTTTGATTGGTAGTTTGGTGGCGGAAAATTTGTTGTGTGCAGTGTGTGTGTGCAGTAGAAGTGCTAGTGGTAAATACTAGTTTTCCCGAAAAATTCTAAGCTGCAAATAATTTCTATTCAGTATGAAATTTTGACATCAACGTTTTTTGAAAATTTGAATTTGAGAGAAAACTCTCAAGTTTGCCTCTCAACTTCTACTTTTTTCGGAAGTTGAGAAAATCGGAAGTTGAGTAACTTGAGAGTTGAGAATCAAAAGTTGAAATGTTCAACTTTGAGTAAGGAAATGTAAAATCAGCAGTTGAGAAAAAATATCTTCAAGTTGACTTCAACTTCGAGTGAAGAAAACAGCTCTAAGTCGATTTCCGAGTTGGCAAATCGAGTTGACTCTGTACCTACTGTAAGAGTAATTGCTCAGGACCGATTTTTATTTTAACAGAAGATGCAAGTGCAATTCGAGTTCACAAGTTTGTTACTTTAACAACCACGTATGAACTCACATTATTTGCCACTTGGAAGAATTACTGCGCCCGAGCGCCCCTTTGTCGTCGCGCCCCTAGGCACGTGCCTAGTTTGCTTTTAGGATAATATGCCACTGAGTTACTTGCACAAGTAAAATACTTGAGCAAAATATCCCTACAGACGTTACAGTTTGCTTGTACAAGTTGATTGTACAAGTATGCTTGTCAAGTATAGGTACTGTTGTGTGTGTAGTGACCTTTAGGTATGGAATCAAGTTATATGTGACATTTTGGCTTTACATTGCAGGAACATCAACTGTCACCAACAATATGCTTTCATGCAGAAACGTTCACTGTCACAAATCTTCTTGTCTTGGAATGTGGTCATGAAGATAATTGTATCTAATACTATCTATGTATATTAATTTTTCAAAAGCTTACCAGCTCATTTTATTTATTCAAATTAAATGGATACTTATTCCCTCAATTTTTCATCAAATGGATATTGTCATATACAGTGACGTGCGGATGTCCTTCAGACTGGGTAGACAAATGAAAAAATGACTCATATCTCGACAATAGGTCTTAAAAGTGAAGTTCAGAAATTTTAAGTCTAAAGCATTTTTTTCTTCGGGAGTTTCTCAGGGTAGCCATCTAGGATCTCTACTTTTTATTTTAGCTATAAACGATGCTCCGTTATGTGTTTGTAATAGATAAAATCTCATCTTTGCAGAAGATATGAAGATAAACAAAAACATTATGATCACATTCTTCTGCAAGATGATGTTAATAGTTATGCATGTGCATTGTGGCATGATAAAAAAAGCTTAAATCTAAATCCACTAAAATTTTAAACAATTACCCTTTCAAGGACGCGTGCATCATCTTTATACGACTACTCTATTTCACAGCACACTTTAACTCGTGTTACGTCAGTAAAAGATCTTGGAGTTTTTTTAACACCTCCAGTGCACATTAACAACATCGTTAAAGCAGCCAATTCAATGCTAGGATATATGTACAAAGCGCTGAGCAAAAGAGTTTTGCTATTCAAATATCACCCACGCTCCATATAATTGCTATATGCTCGTCCTATGATGACCCAAACCATTGGTCGAAAGTCTAAGCTTGCTATAAGGTCTCTTGGACAGATTAAAAACCACCTATACATATCTTATCTTTTTGGCCGTTACTGCGCATTCTTAGGAGTTCGTAGTTTCGGGTAACCTGTCAATTTGTCTTATATCAGAAAGCAATCTATTAAAATAAAGAAGTGCCTCTGGTGGAATGATACTGCTCAGGACTGCACTTTAAAATTATTCGTCACCCAAAAGATCACAATTAATGCCCGAATTTAAACTGTCAATTCTGTTGGTCCTAGCCCTTTATATTGAACCTCATAAGAATATTAATGTAGACTCCAATTTCATCAAGAGTGGAATCATAAGGTCAAACATCTCACTGAGATCTCAATATCACTTTGACTGAGGTAAAATCATTTGGTGGAACACAATCCTCAATGAGATAGCTACGGTTACCTTACAAATTGTTGTCAGTAACGTCAAAATAGCTGAGTGAGAAATCGAATCCAAAATAGTTTCATCTCAGTGACCTCAGAAAAACATCTCAGTTCTCAGCTGAGATTTTTTGTTCTACTTAGAAAATTAGGTGGAGGTCGCTAATGTCTGGAATTATTCGAAAACCGTACTCAACCGAAGATTTGACGTACTGAAGTTGTCATTTCATATGCAGTTCAAGTTGCCATTGACCTGCATATGAAACCGTGGTTCTCAAGTTCTCATGTTGCCAATGCACCATCATGTACTTCCAAATGTACTTACTTACTTATCCGGCTCACAATGCATGAAGGATCTCAGACTGAGATACTGCAGCCTTCCATCGTGAACGGTCCCTCGCATGCACTCTCCAGTCACCGAAACCAAGCGTTCTGGCATCCACAGTCACTTGGTCCTTGTACCGTAGGTTCGGTCTTCCTTGTCGTCTCGAACCTGGGGGCTGGGATGAGAAGACTTTCTTGGCTGGAGGCCTGGAGCGTTGTCGTCCATTCGCTCGATGTGGCCGAGCCAATGTAGTCGTCTTTTCTTGGCCTACATCCACATCTTGGTACAGCTCATACAGTTCTCGGTTGAACCTTCTTCTCCATTCGCCATCGTCGCATACGGGACCGAAAATCTGTCGAAGAATTTTTCATTCGCAAGTGTCCAGTATCAATTCCCCTTTTTTACTTATCGTCCAGCACTCGGCGCAGTAGAGTAGGACTGGTAAAATCAAAGTTTTGTATAGCAGACACTTTGTCTTTCGAGTGAGGAGTTTTGAACCCAGTTGTTTGGCCAAACCGGAGCAGCAACGGTTCCCTAGGGTAATTCTTCTTCGAATCTCCACTAAGGTGTCGTTTGTGGGATTGATGTTTGTTCCAAGGTAGGTGAACTCCTTCGAAATTGCTGCTACCAACAGTGACGTTTTGTCCTAGGCGGTGGACAGATGTTGCTTTGTTTGTTGATAGCATGTTCTTTGTTTTGTCCTCATTCACTTCAAGACCAACGAGTCTGTCGAGTCGCCTGTTCTTCAATGGCTGTGAAGGCCTCAAGCACAGCTTTCTTGGATCGACCGATGATGTTTATGTCGTCCGCATAGCCTAGGAGCTAGGTGGATTTGTTGAAGATAGTGTTTTCCGTGCTCACACCTGCTTTTCGCACTATCTGCTCCAGGACTATGTTGACAACGCATCTCCTTGTCTAAACCCTGCGCATGTTTGGAATAACTCGGAGGAGCTGTTACCCATTTGCACACTCCACTGCGTATTGTTTAGCGTCATGCGGCATAGCTGGATCAGTTTGTTCGGGATACCGAATTCAGACATCGCCATCATAAGCTCTTGGCGGTGGATGCTATCATAAGCAGCTTTGAAGTCGATGAAAAGATGGTGGGTTACGACTTGAAATTCGTTGGTCTTTTCCAGGATCTGCCTCAGTGTGAATATTTGGTCTATCAATGTTCTGCCTGGCCTAGAGCCACACTGGTACGTGCCGGATTATAGTGTTGCAGAAAGGCTTAAGACGCTCACACAGTACGTTGGATAGGATTTTGTATGCAACATTAAGCAGGGATATGCCACGGTAGTTTTTGCATGACATCGGATCGCCTTTTTTGTAGATGGGGCATATGGAGCTTATCGACCAGTCAGTGGGCATGCATTCTTCCTCCCACACTTTGGTGATGTTCTGGTGCCTGCGATTCATCAAAACACCTCCTCCATATTTAAAGAGTTCCGCAGGTATGCCATCCGACCCGGCGGACTTGTTATTTTTTAGCTTTTGGATGGCTCTTTCTACCTCTTCTTCTTCATTGACTGGTCTTGCTTCTCTTTCGTCATTATCTTGCTCTACATTTTGCGCATGCTTGCTGCTCTTGTTTTCCGTTGCAGCATCTGCAAACGTGCATTTTCCGTTTCTCTTTTCAATATCGCGCACTCATCATCATACCACGGGTTGCTGGTAACCTATGGTGGTCTCGGCTACATTTTTTATTATTTCGCGATATTGGTTCCACAAGGTGTTGACGTCTGTGGTCCCTTACACTAATGAATCGAATTTTACCTGATGCAATTCTTCTTGTTTATTATCTAAATTATAGATTTCAATTAACGAAACATTGTTGTGGCTTATATGCAATACATATGTGCTTTTCAGCAAAAACTATCATTCTATGATTAGCGTCTTTTAAATTCCAACAATGCGTGTAGGTTAAAATACCGATTTTTGTTTAATGCTGACGGCCAGACCAATAAAGAAACAATACCCTTGTTATGCTCATTCTGACAGGTGATTAACTCAATCAAACCTACAAAACAAATAATCTGATCTGTTTTTGCATTAACGACCTTTTCAGTATTTTTCCTTAAACCCTCTTAAGTCATTGGCTCTGATAATTGTAATATGTTTTATGATTAAAGGTAATGAACGCATAGCAAGACCTTAAAACGTATCTTGCATACAAAATTATGCTCCAACATAAGCCTTATCACACAGTCGACAGCCCCTGTTGAATTCTTCATAAAAATAGATACAAACCGTGCATACAAATTCAAAATACAAGCAAACAACTTTGAACTGCCTACATATTTCATTTTAACGTATAAAAACTGTCAATATGATAGAACTTTATTTCTAATCAAAAACTATACAGAGCGTGAATAACCAACGTCGTCGTCGTCTTCATAGATATGATGTCTCGGCTAATTCTTTTAGCCTGCCTGCTGCAAGCAGTGCTAGGATCATCTTACACCCATTACAAACTGCCTGAATCCATTCGACCGGAACACTACACGCTGGAGATCATCACTCATCTAGAGAACCCTGAGGACTTGCGTTTCGAAGGAACATCTGCAATTACGTTCAATGTCCTCGTAGAGACCAATAACATTACTTTGCATTCAAACAACCTAACCATCGACCAGAGTAAGATTGTAATCATGAAGGATGGCCAAAAGACAAATTGCATTAAGAACGTCGAGGAGAACACCAAACAGGAATACTATATAATGCACCTATGCCAACCATTGCCCATTGGCAAGTACTTGATTGTGATGCCTTTCAGTGCTGAGTTGAATAAAAATCTTCACGGATACTATAGGAGTAGTTATGTCGACAAAGCCACAAATGAAAGAAGGTTTGCTTTGCTTGATCAGTTGTTATTTTTTGTTCTCTTGCATGAAATTTGATTTTTTTTTTTTGTTATTTTTAGATGGTTGGCAGTTACACAATTTGAACCAATCTCTGCCCGTTCAGCTTTTCCATGCTTCGATGAACCGGAAATGAAGGCCAATTTTTCAATAGTTTTGGGTCATGAAAAAAAGTACTCCGCTCTAAGTAACATGCCGCTGAAAGAAACTGTTGAAATGTAAGTTTAATTGAGTATTAAACGTTTAAGCAATGGACCCCTTTAAGGGCCATAAATATAAAAATAACTTAATGAGATGCAATTAATGGGGTAATAGCTTTCGTTTATGGCTTATTAATATTTATCGCTTTATAAAAATTTCGAAATCACTCTTGCAACAAGTTCCAACTATGACACTTCACGTTTTTTTTTTTTGACAAACCAATTCAACTATTGTTATTGACAGAACGCACCAAGGCTGCCGCCAACGGTAACGTCAACGTATATGTCAGATGGAACCGTCCCGAAAACGTTTTATATTTTTACAATTTTATCTGCTTGGTGTTTTAAATATAAAACTTGCAAACCTGCAAAAAAAATAATTAATTTCGCAATCATCCATTGTTTTTTTTTGTGTACCGGGAACACATTGAAATGACTACTCGTCAAATTTATTTGTCAACGGATGAACGGACGTACAAATTTTGTAGGACGTTAACTACTCTATCCATCGCATCCGTCACGCTTGTTGCTTAATGGACGCGTTCAATAAAAACTTGTATATTCTATTGATCTGTCAGTTGAAAATATCGACGCTGAAACGAAACGAATCATTAGATTTTTGCTGACATGTCACTTATAGTAATCATTGAACATTTCTGTCGGTCAAAGTGATTTTTCCTGATAGAAATGTCATCTGTCATTCTGTGATTGAAACATTGGGTGAGAGGTGCGTTTTTGCGCTGACGATAGTTGACTATAGTTTTTGTGTCACACTTTGACACACCAACCACTTTCAACTCACCTCCTGAGATGGATTGGATATAGTTAGAGATAGTTACGATTTGACACATCAACACAGACCGCAAAAACGACAATTGTGATTACGAATCGTAACTATTGGCGTGCAAAAACGAGAAATAGTCAACCATTGTTGATTATAGTTGATTATAGTCAGCGCAAAAACGCACTTCAGTTCCACCTAACAACATCTCACTGAGATCTCAGAGATCTCAGAGATTTTTTAGGTGGAACAAAACATCTCAGCTGAGAATTGAGATTTTTTTCTGAGATCTCTGAGATGAAAATATTTTGGATTCGATTTCTCAAGAGCTGAACAGAATGCAGTCGCCGGACGACTGGCGACTAATCTGACAGCTGTCAAAAATTCGCCTTCCAAATCGCTAAGAAATTTGTGAACACAATAGTCGCGCGACGGGCTCAGCGTTGCCGAAGTGTTGAAATTTCCCTCTAAAAAGTATTAGAACCAAAAACAAAACATTTGTTCAATTCTTCAGTGAGGATGACGACTTCGATTTATCTTTTTTATTGTACTGAAAACGTTAAACAGTTTCTCAGCTGAGAACTAATATTTTTTTCTGGGATTTCCAAAATGAAGAGACTTAAGATTCGATTTCTCACTTAACCGATTTGACGCTTCTGATGTATTTGTGAGTTAACCGAAGCTTTCTCAATGAGGAGTGAGGTTTGAGATTTTGCCTCAGTCAAAGTGAAATTGAGATCTCAGAGAGATGTCGTAAGGTGGAACTGGCCTATTGTATATTAAGTCTGCATTTCTGCAGTATCTCACTTCTCACTTGGTCATCTGACATTAAAAATGGTTAAACTAGCGCCAACTTGTTTTCATAATTTCTATAGGTTATGACTTTTTAAGTCCATGTGATTAGTTACTATGAAGTGCAAATACAGACTCAAAACTGGGATTAATGGCATTCAAAATAATTTTAAAATATGCAGTAGTGCATAATGGCCCTGACAAAACGAAAATGGCCCGATTTTTTTTTCAAGAATGGCCCGTTTTAAAAAATAAAATCGGCAACGCTGGTCGAAAAGAATACAAGGAAACAGCAACAGCAACACGATATAAAAAAACACAAACGTCAAACTCGTCGCGGGACTAAGTTGAACAAAGTTCAACTTTTGGACGACTAGTTCGGCGACGAACGACGCATTGTGTTGCTAATGGGCGACTGCCATACAAATTTAACATTTTTGACAGCTGTCAGATAAGTCCCCAGTCGTCCGGCGATGCATTCTGTTCAGCTCTTCAATCAGCTATTTTGACGTGACTGTAATATGTATAGCAACAATTTGTAAGGTAACCATTTTATCTCAATGAGAACTGAGAATTATGTTCCATCAAATGATTTTGCCTCAGTCAAAGTGACATTGAGATGTCAGTGAGATGTTGTTAGGTGGAACTGGCCTATTATTCGGTGGAACGATTCGATCAGTTTTTTGGCATAAAATAGGGTGTTCTCTTTAAAGATTAGAACTTTAATATGGAATGAAATAAGATTATTTATTTTTAATCAAAGGGCTAACTATAATGAGCGGAAGGAAACGGAAACTAGTGTCAGAACCGAATGAAATGCTCTCGTACGAACTGTAAAGTAAGCAAGTTACCCATAATGGACGGATGTGCACGGGAGACGGGAGTATCTTTCAAAATAAAATATCTGTTTTTCGTTTTCAATAGTTTGTGAATTTTGTTGGCTATACGAACAAACAATTACAAAAAATAATTAGCTACTAGAAATCGACAACAAATCAACTTTCTCTTCAGAAAAATAAATAAATACATTCAGTCAGCTGTCAAATTTTCGTCTTCCTGAAAAGCGAAAGAGAGCGTAGCTTACGTCTGTTAGCAAAACTGATTGAAAATTGACGAAACGGAGCAATCCGCCATTTGGAGCACAATATATGAATTTCACTTTCTCGATCAGTAACGGACGGATCTGTCCGCGCCGTTCCATTCATTATAGTTCTGGCCTTACGTTATTCTAATGATAATCTTCTGGCATCATAGTTTTAATACGATTTCTGGAATATGACCGCCCCGGCTGGCCCGGACGTAGTCCACTCAAGAGGTCCAATTTTCGATGACTTTTTCTAACATTTGTAGCCGGGTATCGGCGATGATGTTGTGAATGTAATCCTCCAAGGGTTTATCGGTCCGGGCTGATCGGTGTAGACCAGCGACTTACATGTTCCCACGGTAAATAGTCAAGCGGCCTTAAAGGCTGAAACACAAATACGCTTCAGCTTTGGCTTTGCCTGACGTTTATGAGTTCAGCCATAGGAATTCAATGCATTCTATCACAATTAAGCTTCGACCTCACGTTTCGTACGTAATGTTACGTAATTTGGCTCGAAACGGAAACTCTGGTTCAAATGTGTTGAACATTTGCTTTTTCTGACAGCTCAACAGCTGTAAAAAAAGGTTCACCAACAAATTTTGTTTCGGAGGGAGAAATGTCATGCAAAGTAAACTCAAAGCGAGTTTATCGTAACGCAGACGAAGACGGAGCTTAAGCGTGTTTGTGTTTTAGCCATAAATCACTCGATCATTGAGGCCAATTCACGGATCCGTTACGTAAAACTATGCGTTTACCAAGCGTTTCCTTCAATAAATCAATTGTGACACGAGGTGTGTGACATGTTGCGTAACGTTCGTGATGCGACTGTTATGTTCCGGCCAGTATCGTGATTTTTGAACCAAAATTGCAATTGCAATCACGCATCAGTCTATTCAAGTTGAACTTCCAAACCACTAAAAGTAAATCATTTGACAGCAGACAAAATGGCGGCCAGTTAAAATAGCGTTGCCAACTTAGCGCTCTAAAATAAACACCGTTTAGGTAGTCGTTTTTAAATTTTTGTTTGTCTTATTCTTGCAGGGAGCATCATGTCGGTTGGGTATGGAGCAGATTCCAAGAATCAATACCGATGTCAACCTATTTGGTGGCCTATTCGGTGAATGACTTCAAATACACGGAATCCATGGTCAAGCTAAAGAACGATGTTCTATTTAGAACATGGGCTCGTAGCGACGCTATTTCTCAAACTAAATACGCAGCCGAAGTAGGACCTCGTGTGCTCCAATATTACGAAGATATCTTCGACATTAAATTCCCCCTACCGAAAATCGACGAAATCGCCATTCCGGACTTTTCATCGGGTGCCATGGAAAATTGGGGACTCGTAACATATCGTGAGACAGCTTTACTTTGGGATAGTAATTCCTCATCGGCTAGCAGCAAACATCGTGTAGCCTCTGTGATTTCCCACGAACTGGCCCATCAATGGTTTGGAAATCTGGTAACCATGAAGTGGTGGACTGACTTGTGGCTGAATGAAGGATTTGCAACTTATGTCGCCAGTTTGGGTGTTGGATATTTACATCCTGAATGGTCGACATTGATAGAAGAGACTGTTGACAATACTATGCACATTTTTAAAATCGATGCTCTGAAGAGCAGTCATCCGGTTTCGACAGTAATTGGGGATGCCAGTCAGATATTCCAGATTTTTGATTCGATTTCGTATGAGAAGGGTTCATGCGTCATTCGAATGATGCATCTGTTTATCGGCGATAAAACTTTCCGATCGGGGATCACAAACTATTTGAATAAACACTCTTATGGAAATGCCGAACAAGATGACTTGTGGACAGCTTTGACAGAAAGTGCTCACAAAGAAAGATCAATACCTGAAAGTTATAGCATCAAGAAAATCATGGACTCATGGACCCTTCAAACTGGCTTCCCAGTTATAACGATCACAAGAGATTACATCAATGGAACAGCTACAGTATCACAGGTAAGGTATCTCCAGGACTCGAAGACTGTTCGAAGCAGCTATGAAAATTGCTGGTGGGTACCACTCAGCTATACATCAAAATCGGAATTGGATTTCGAAACGAGAACCCCCAAACAATGGCTGGAGTGTGAGGACAAGAAAACTCTTCCTAAGGTTATTCAGAGCATGCCTGGGCCTGATGATTGGGTCATTTTTAATATACAACTTTCAGGGCTGTACAGAGTGAAGTACGATGAAAAGAACTGGGAAATGCTTATTGAGACTTTGATGAGTCCCGATTTCGAGAAAATCCATCCAATGAACCGAGCTCAGCTTATTGATGATGCCTTGGATCTGGCTTGGAGCGGCGATCAGGACTATGAGATCGCTATGAGGTTGGTTGAGTATCTGGCTCAAGAACGGCAATATACTCCTTGGAAGGCGGCTATTGACAATTTAAGTATTGTCAACAAAATCCTCCGCCAGAGTCCGGAATATGTATTTTTCAAGGTAAGTCCACGGGAATTTCTAACTGAAGCATTTTCTGACTTTGAACTGCTCTTTTTCCCCAGCAATACATGCAGAAAATTCTCGAACCTATCTATCTGCACTTGAATGGTTTGAACAACAACAACATTTCGTCGGACCGCCTTGATGCCATCAAGCACAAAGTCATGATTGCTGCATGGTCATGCAAATTTGAAGTAAGCGATTGTGTTCCAAAGGCTCAGGCTTACTTCGCCGAATGGCAGAGAACCGACAAACCCGACGCAAACAATCCAGTTCCATTGGATCTTCATTCGGTTGTTTATTGCACAGCAATTAGTCATGGCAAAGAAGAGGAATGGCAATTCTTGTGGCAGCGTTATAAGAATTCCAATGTGGCTGCTGAGAAACAGACAATTCTTTCGGCTCTGGGATGTTCCAAGCAACCGAAACTCTTAGAGAAATATCTTCAAATGTCATTCCAAGAGGATTCAGACATCAAAAAGCAAGATAGTTACATTGCCTTTTCATCGGTTGCACGCGGCGATGTTGGTTTCCCTCTGGCAAGAGAGTTCTTCATTTCGAACATTGAAATGATTTACAACTAGTAAGAAACTATTTTTTTCCTTTTTAACGGTATTTTTTTCATTATGTTCTAATTGCAGTTACAATCCGGAGACAAATAGACTGGGACGTTTATTTGGACCTGTCGCTGGTCAAATGAGCACTGAAGATGAATTCCAAACTATGAAGGAATTTGTTGATCTAAACAAAGCACTCTTCAGTAAAGCCTCTCAATCGATTGGACGATCAATGGAAATGATTGAGAACAATGTACAATGGAGGTCGAAGAACTTCCAAGACTTATCAGAAAAGCTTAAGACTTATGCCAAGAAAGTCTAACGCAAATGGAATTTAATTTAGTTTAGAACAAAACAGAAATCATGAACAAATAGTTTTTAGTATTTGTACTTAAATTTTTTAAGCATCGTAACACGATTGGGTAATCGGATTTATGAATAAAAAGAATCATATTTATTTTTGAAACTTGATTGCTTTCGTTTTTGTTTGTAAATGACTCATTAAGCAGCTGGAGACGGTTCGTCTTATGGGTCCTTCAGCTTTGCAGTCAATGTTCGTTTGTGTTGGTGGAATTAAAATTTGTTCTTTAACTGTCTCGTGTAACGCCAGATGGCAACGCTAAATCTGTGTAAGAAAAAGGAGAGAGAGCAAAAACTATCAACACCAACGTGAACGTCATTCAATATCTGACTTCGAACCAGTGCGGACATTATTTTGAAAGCGTGAAATAATTTGATTCAATTGTTGTTTCATAAATTAACTGAACTGAATGTGTAATAAATCGAACTTAATAAATTGTTTAAGAGATTAAATTATTTAAACTCGAAATCATAGCTGAAACACAAACACACTTTAGCTTCGTCTTCGTCTACGGTACGATGCACCCGCTTCGTGTTTACTTTGTATGACATTTCTACATCTATCATCGTCATGGCTGAAACACAAACACGCTTTAGCTTTGGTTGTGCCTGACGTTTAGGATTTCAGGCATAGGAATTCAATGCATGCTATCACAATGAAGCTTCGACCTCACGTTTCGTACGTCATGTTATGTAATGTGACTCTTGTTTTCCGTTGCAGCATCTGCAAACTTGCATTTACCGTCTCTCTTTTCAATAGCGTGTATTCATCATCATACCACGGGTTCTTTTTCGGAGATGGCTGGTAACCTTTGGGGGTCTCCGCTACATTTTTGATTATTTCGCGATATTGGTTCCACAAGGTGACGCCTGTGGTATTTGGGAGGACGGCGCGCGGAGAGTCTCTCAATCAGGCGCTCAGTGTAGTTTCTGTTATTCTCCGGGGTGCTAAGGCAACTTCTTTCTTTGGGCGGAACGTGTTTTTTTTTTTGTAATTTGATAGTCGAGCTCTAAACTTAGCCACTACCTTCTGGTAGTGGCTAAGTTTAGAGCTCGACTGGTCAGAGTCGATATTTGCTGCTGGGAAAGTGCGCGAGTTTAAGATGTTGGATGAGTGTCTTGCGCCGATTAGCACGTGGTCAATTAAATTAGCGGTTCGACCATCTGGAGATCGCCAGGTTGCTGTGTAGATCTTTCGTCTTGGAAACTTAGTGCTCCTCATCACCGTATAACGAGCTACAGCAAAGTCGATTAGTCTGAAGCCGTAACTTGTAACTTCGTGGAGGCTGTGCTTTCCAACTAGATAATCCGCCAAAGATATCTTCCTTTCAGATTTTTGCATTGAAGTCTACGAGAACGATTTTGACGTCGTATTCTGGACAGACTCCGTAGGCTCTATCCAGGAGGTCGTAAAAATCTTCCTTGCTAGACGCCATCGTAGGGGCGTGTACACATATTTAATTAGACTGATGTTTTGTAGTTTGACCTTGATGTGGATTACAGCCAGGCGATCACTAATTTGCTTGAAATCCATGACTTTTGATCTTAGCCGATTTCCAACGACGAATCAGCATCCGAATATGTGCATTCTTTGATGACAGCTAATAATAAATGTCCAATTTTTTATTTTTGTTGTCTCTGATCCTATTCATCGTATTACCTGCAGAGATGTCTGCCTTATTTTGAGTAGCACCTGCAGTGTGGAGTGTTCTTAGTCAACTCGTAGTCTGTTGTCGTTCCGGGTCTGATTGCCATCTGAGGGGGGTAATTATCCGAGGCTCTACCTGTCTCTCTCATAACTTTCAAGTTTTTGTTTTTTTTGTAACTGTGTATGGGTTGTTAGCCCCTCGCACTTACCTCCAAAATTGTGGAGCGGTTGTTTAGGTGCTGTTGTTTCTCCGTTTGTACTCGCGCTTACAAGTTTTGCAAGTTATGTCTAGTGATATAACCAGTGGTTACCGCTTGGAGGTAAAGTAAGTACTTGGTGTGTATAGGACAAGATACAGCATATACCCCCAGATACTACAACACCCAACCACCAAAAAAAGTGATGTATACACAGCCCAAAACCGAATCTCTATTTATTTTGGCCAATGTGATGCTTTCCATGTCACTTTCACATATCCAAATAGAAGCCGGCGATATGTAGTTACCAGGAAATAGTCAGAGTTCACATTTTATCCACGTTTGCTGGTCGTCGTCGTCACTTCGCACCCTTGTATATGGATTTACCAGGTAATATCAAGAATGGTTTTATGCTTGGTTTGACAGTTTTTTTACATTAGTTTGTAATGTGTGTTCTCTGCCTGCTTGCTTGAAAACCATTCTTGATAGTACTAGGTAAATCCATATACAAAGCTTCGCACCATTTTAAAAAAGGTTCACTTTTCAGATTTTGTATTTCTTTTCAAAATAATAACGGTAGGAAGTCACACAGTACACAGAATACAAGGTATTATATTGCGCATCTGTCAGAAACCAAAATGGCAGAAGTGAGAAAAGGCACAAAAAGAAATGCCAAAAATTTCAGATCCAATGTCAAATTCGTCAAGGGAAAAAAAATGGTTGATATTTTTAGTAAATGAGACAGACAGAGACAGAAATCTAAAGTTTTGTTCTTTTCTGTTTACTTTTCTTTTATTATGACATTTTGGATCTGAAATTTGACATAATAGGCGTTTTTCTTTTTTAGTTCAGAGCTTCGAACTCTGAGTGTTCAGAGCTTGCTGAACACGCTCTGAACAAATGAAGCTCTGAACATTTTCTGAACGCTCGGATTTCATTTTGAAATGCAATTGAGCATTTTTAGTTCAGACATCGACCCTTCGTATTTTTGAAAGCTGAAATTAACATTTTTTCATTAATAAATAAAATAATTAAATAATTATTCAAAATAAAACTAATCATCTTTGCCTGAGCGACTTGTTTCCACCACCATTTCAATTGTTTTGAGAAAAACACGCTTGCGCTCAGCATTTCGTTCATTACGCTCGGTCTCTTTTTTCTGAGCGCGCCGTCGAACTCTGAACACTCAGAATCAGTGCTCTGAACGAAAAAAGTAACACAACTTTGATGCTCTGAACACTCTGAACTAAAAAAGAAACACAACTTTTCGTTTGACAGTTCAAGCTCTGTTCAGATGTAAAAAAGAAAAACGCCTAATATGCGCGAACTTGAGAAGAAGAAAATCGGGAATATAATACCTTGTATTCTGTGTACTGTGGGAAGTCAAAGGCTTTTCCGTTTTGTAAAAGATTTCTGACAATCGTACTAAACAAAACCGAATTTTGCACAACGCTGGTTTCTGCCGGCTGTTGTTTATTTTGATTTTGACAGCTGGAAGTCGAGAAAAAGTGCAAATTTGCAACTAATAAAGAGCTGAACAGAATGCAGTCGCCGGACGACTGGCGACTAATCTGACAGCTGTCAAAAATTCGCTTTCCAAATCGCTAAGAAATTTGTGAACACAATAGTCGCGCGATGGGCTCAGCGTTGCCGAAGTGTTGAAATTTCCCGGTGGCCCCAAAAATTTAAAATGGCCCTCTAAAAAGTGTTAGAACCAAAAACAAAACATTTGTTCAATTCTTCAGTGAGGATGACGACTTCGATTTATTTTTTTTATTGTACTGAAAACGTTAAACAGTTTCTCAGCTGAGAACTGATATTTTTTTTCTGGGATCTCCAAAATGAAAAGACTTAAGATTCGATTTCTCACTTAGCCGATTTGACGCTACTGATGTTTATGAAAGAATAACAAAAATTTGTGAGTCAGCCGAAGCTTTCTCAATGAGGAGTGAGGTGAGGTGACATTAAAAATGGTTAAACTAGCGCCAACTTGCTTTCATAATTTCTATAGGTTATGACTTTTTAAGTCCATTTGATTAGTTACTATGAAGTGCAAATGCAGACTCAAAACTCGGATTAATGGCATTCAAAATAATTTTAAAATATGCAGTAGGTAGTGCATTATGGCCCTGACAAAACGAAAATGGCCCGATTTTTTTTTCAAGAATGGCCCGTTTTCAAAAATAAAATTGGCAACGCTGGACGAAAAGAATACAAGGAAACAGCAACACGATATAAAAAAACACAAACGTCAAACTCGTCGCGCGACTAAGTTGAACAAAGTTCAACTTTTGGGCGACTAGTTCGGCGACGAACGACGCATTGTGTTGCTAATGGGCGACTGCCATACAAATTTCACATTTTTGACAGCTGTCAGATTAGTCGCCAGTCGCCCGGCGATGCATTCTGTTCAGCTCTTAAAACAACTATTTTTCTTAAATTTACAAAACAAGTACAACTTTTTAACTGAGCCGGAGGTACATTCCCGTTATAATTCTTCTTAAACTAGAAGGACAAAATAGGTAACACTGCAATTAAAAAACTCTTAAACCATTAAAACTCACTCAATGCAATCAATTGACCATTGCCCTATCCTGATAACATTCAAGATTCTTTTTTGGCAAACCAAAATAACTTACAGTCAACAACACCTACATAAGTGATATGAAAATTGCATCCCGACCATTTCTTGGAGCTTCATATATTTGTCTACTTCGCCTAGCACTCGGTAGTGTTTCATTGACATCGGCGTCAACGTGTGCAGCACCATCATCAAATAGAATCATGTCCACATCATCCACAGCTCAATCAGAATATATCCCCGGCTCAAGTTCGGTAGCATATATCACAACACCAGACGAAGGCGCAGCTAAGAAACTTGCTCATGCCGTTGTTGAGGCTAGACTGGCCGCCTGTGTGAACATAATTCCGAAAATCACTTCAATCTACGTCTGGGACGACAAAGTTCAAGAAGATAGTGAATACTTATTGATGGTTAAGACAAGAACTAGTCGCGTTAAGGAGTTGACAAAATTCGTTCGAGATAATCACCCGTACAGTGTAGCTGAGGTCATTAGTTTACCTATTCAAGATGGGAATCCTCCGTACATGGATTGGATTAAAAATACTATCAAAGATGTATGAAAATTGATATCCGGTTCAAAAATAAAATAGGTCACAGAATTTCTTTCTAATCGGCTGGGGTGCTTTATTTGTTAGGGAGATGATAAGGGCTATGGGTTATCACATGAAAATAACTAAATTCTGTCATTTCTATTAAGAGCTAACCTCTTCATTCCCTACGAGGAATTCTTGATTAGTGAGCTCATGATAGGCAATGGCTTGACATTTTTGGATTTAAACTTCGGTATCTTCATCGACAGTTTTCCCTTCATGGTCTTTACCGGTTCCGAGTGAGAAACTTCCGGTTGATTTTTCATTTTATCATCGTCGGCCTGGCCAATTACCGAGATCCGGTCCGTCCTCCAGTTGGATTTTTATCATCGTCTTCGGCCTGGCCAATGAATCTCCCTTCATTTGCGCCATTTAACCGGGATCCTGTCCGGGCCTCCTCCCAAGTATCTCGAATCATACATATGGGCGTCTTGGTCTAAGCCATCCTGCCAGCGCAAGTTTGGTCTGCCGCACTAGCTCCTAGCATGAATTGTACCACAAAGGACTTTCCGTGCCGCTCCACTCATACCCGCCTCGTGTCCAGCCCACCGGAGTATACCAAGCTTAATTTTTGTCATCAAGTCTGCTTCGCAGTAGATTGGATATAGCTCTTGGTTATACCGTCTCCGGAATCGTCCTTCCTCACGAACGGGCAAAATATTCTCCTTAAGACTTTTTTCTCTCAAACGCGACTGAGTTCAGAGTGCTTTTGGCTAAGCAACCAGGTCTCGGATCCGTGAGCACTGGTAAGATTTTCGTCTTATACAGCAGCAGTTTCGAAGTAATTTTTGGATTTGAAGAGCCTTGAAAGACTAAACTAGGTTCTATTGGCTATGAGCAGCCGCCCGCGTATTTCTTCTTCCATATTGTTATCGGCTGCTACTACTGACCCAAGGTAATTGAAGGATCGCAATACTTCGAAATCGTGCTTCCCACCTTAATAGTTGTTCTTTTACCAAAGCCCAGGTTTTCCGTAGACGGGGCCAAACCGCATCCCTGTTGTGGAATTCGTCATCTCATCTTCTCTTTTTGGCAATATCTCTGATGGCTGCTTAGAATGTTTTCACTTGTTCTCTACATACTGTACCGCCGGCAAAGGATTTTTAAGTAGATTATTGAACACTCGATGGGATAAGGACTTAACAATCTCTTGCAATTTTAGCTGTTTGAAATGCTGGTCTCTAACAGGATATTTGCGTTCGTACCAATGTTGGCACCTCACAATGTGTATACTTACTTATGGTGGCGCTAGAGTTCAAATCGGACCAGGTTCTCATCCAACAAGCGTCTCCAGCCAGCTCGGTCCATAGCTAGCTGTCTCCAGTTTCTACAACCTTTGTGCTCCACCTGAGTCACGGTCTTCCTCTTTTGCGACGTCCTTCCGGGTTGGATTCGAAGACTACGGGCCGGAGCATTGTTTTCCATTCGCTCTACATGTCCCAACCATCTAAGTCGTTCAACCTTAACTTTTCTGGCTAGGTCAGTGTCGCTGAACAGCTCGTACAGTTCTTGATTGAATCTTCGTCTCCATTCTCATTTATGCAGACAGGACCAAAAATCCCTCGAAGCAGCCCAAAGCGTTTTCATTCGATGTTGTCAAGGTCCAAGTCTCTCCACCATACATTAGGACCGGGATGGTAAGGGTATGCAAGAGAATTGTTCTGTTTTCGTCGGATTGTCTCCGAAACAAAAAAGTGTCGGAACTCGGAACTAAAAATATTTTTTAACTCGCAAAACAACAAAGAAGTGCGTCGGTACGTATCACTTATTTATGTACGAATCGGGTACGGTGAAGGAAATAAAACTTCCGATCGGGTACGGTAATAAGGCTGATAGTCACGCTTATTTGAGATTCACTTTCTAACGAATTCGATCGATTCGAAAGTTTGAAACCGCAAAATTTCGAATCGATCGAATCTCAAAATAAGCATGAATATTGGTAAAAAAAAGCATACTCTTGCAGTAAACTTGAACCAATAGCTTGTAGGCATTGTCATTTTGACAGCTTGGTTTCCCATCTCCCTTTTAAACTCATCTGTGGCCGATTATCTCTATTTTGCAACATTTGTTATTTTTTTAGATGCACAATTACTTACTTACTTATCCGGCTCACAATCCATGAACGATCACAGCCTGAGATAATGCAGCCTTCCATCGTGAACGGTCCCTCGCATGCATTCTCCAGTCGCCGAAAACAAGCGAAACCGCAGTCACTTGGTCTTAGTACCGTAAGTTCCGTCTTTCTTGTCGTCTCGAACCGGGGGGCTGGGATGAGAAGACTTTCTTGGCTGGAGCGTTGTCGTCCATTCGCTCGATGTGGCCGAGCCAATGTAGTCGTCTTTTCTTGGCGTTCTGGACTACATCCACATCTTGGTACAGCTCCTACAGTTCTCGGTTGAACCTTCTTCTCCATTCGCCGGATAATTCTTCTTCGGATCTCCACTAAAGAGTCGTTTGTGGGATTGATCTTTGTTCCAAGGTAGGTGAACTCCTTAACTACCTCGAAATTACTGCTACCAACAGTGAGGTTTTTTCCTAGGCGGTGGACAGATGTTGCTTTGTTTGTTGATAGCATGTACTTTGTTTTGTCCTCATTCACTTCAAGACCAACGAGTTTCGCCTGTTCTTCAATCGCTGTGAAGGCCTCAAGCACAGCTTTCTTGGATCGACCGATGATGTTTATGTCGTCCGCATAGCATAGGAGCTGGGTGGATTTGTTGAAGATAGTGTTTTCCGTGCTCACAACTGCCTTGCGCACTATCTGCTCCAGGACTATGTTGAAGAAGTCACATGACAACGCATCTCCTTGTCTAAACCCTGCGCATATTTGAAATAATGATGTACAATTAAAGATACAAATTATACAATTTTTAAAAACAATTTTATTCGTTTTTGTAATCTATTTTAAGTAGAGGAGTCTGCTTTTATTGATTGTCAATAAGAGCAGAAAACAAAAATGTACCATAACCAATATTGAAGTCTCTCAAAGAGCATCACTTTCCATTTTTAAATCAAATCAGCAGAGAACTTCAATTTTTTGCTTTTTAACTATTAATTTTCTAAAATGCAATGCCTAATATCTATTAAC
Organism: Sphaerophoria taeniata; assembly: GCA_943590905.1. Classification (NCBI taxonomy): domain Eukaryota; kingdom Metazoa; phylum Arthropoda; class Insecta; order Diptera; family Syrphidae; genus Sphaerophoria; species Sphaerophoria taeniata. The sequence goes on along the minus strand of OX016540.1, from coordinate 223,421,460 downwards.
AATCGAACTTTGCAAGTACAAATCTTTTGCAGTTTTTCAAGCCAAAAATATACAAATGTACACCGATGATTTACTTCTTTTTGTTGATGACAACAGGTCCGACATTGTCGCCAGTATTTTTATTGTGCTCTGCATGGCTTCCATCGCAATATGGCCACTGGAAGTAGAGGGTAAAAAGTGTCAGTCATTGGTCCTTGTGTTTTTGGATCAAATGGAACTCACATTCTTTGTTTTCCAACAACGACAGAATGCTGCCTTCTCGGCGATGTCTTCAACATCAATCATTTCGACAACTTTAGCTTCGTGTTTCTTGATTGAGGGATTAATGATGCCGGATGCACGTTTCTTAATAGCTTCCGGACAGAATGCCAAATATGACATGTAACCGATTCCGGCGAGCAAAGCTGTTGGAGGCACCAGGGAGATCCAGTCCTTAACTGAAATTAAGAAAAAAAAATGCGGTTTTAAGAGATATCAATGCCAGTTTAGGTTCTATTGACTAAAAGCTTCACCAACTAATCCATGAGTTAGAGATTATAGTGCGTGTATGGGACCAAGGAATGATGGAAGTCTGTCGAAAAGGCTTTGTAAGTCCCATTCAACCCTCTTAAATAGAACTGGTACTCCTCACCAACAAAAGGAAGATACTTATGGCTCTCTACTCGTGCAACAGGATTCTTTTAAGAAATTGGGGACCAAATCCTAAAATAATCATGTGGATGTACACCGCCATTGTTAGACCCATTCTAATTTATGGCTGTTTGGTTTGGTGGCAAGCTCTGGAGAAATCCACGAACTTAAAAACCCTAACCAAAATACAAAGTTGTACAAAGATGGCGATGGGTTAAGCTCATAATGACCCATTTTTCAAGCTAAATTAAGGTTTCCGGGTTGCTATTTAGGCCCATCACTATTTTCAAAACACTCCGACAAGATGGAATGGCCTGCCTCCCCTTCACCCAAGCTTTGGAGAAAGCAGTCCGTAACTCTGGAACATCTATAAGAAGGCAATCGGCACCAAGTCCACCTAAACATTGGGTTGTGCATACGACATCTACATCTGGTTAGCCAAAGGCACTCTGAACTCTTAGCCGAGAGAAAAGTCTTACGGAGAATAGTTGGCCCCGTTGGTGAAGAAGGACGATTCCGAAGACGATATAACCACGAGTTATATCAAATCTACCGCGAAGCAGACTTGATGACAAAAATTAAGATGGTAGACTCCGATGGGCTGGGCAACTAGCTCGTATTGGCGAAGAAGAATCGGCTCGGAAAATCCTTTGCGGTAAATTTCATGGTGGGAAACAGCGCGGCAGACTAAATTTTCGCTGGAAGGATGGCGTAGACCAAGACGCACAAAGCCTTGGAGTGCGGAACTGGATGGTGTCGGCCAACAATCGGGATGCATGGAAGAACTAGTTGAAGAAGGCCCGAACCCGAACCGGATCCTGATTTAAAATCGTTGGAGGGGCCAAGGAGCTGCACGAATCTCTTTTACCAGACCGATCAGGTGATGGAAAACATCGTCGGCCAAGAAGCTGCTCAAATCTCTGTTGTTGTCTCAGAGTTGAAACTCAAGACCTTCCTCCTGAGTCGGGTCCCAACTACAAATCCACATCCAAATAGACGCCGATTGTTCCCGGTAGCAGTCATCACAGTTGTTTATTTTACAGACCAACCCATCGCATTTCTTGGATTGCGGTTATATCTGCTTTATAGCAGTCGAGGGCTTCCGCTAGTTGTTCGGCTGCATGTGGTCTGTTAAGGGACCTAACATTCCAAATGCAAAACCGAAATTCGTTGTCCTGAAATTTTTTACGTGGGTCGTCATCATTAATTCCGTCCGCATCCGAGGCTTGTTGGTGGTTCGGAACTATAGTTTCTTTATTGTGGCCAGGCCAGTCACCCCGACGCACGACCCCTAACCTGGAGGGCCAGGTTTTTAGTTTTACTCCAACCGAAACCTTATAGGCCTGGGCTGAAAATATGTCGTAGTAGCCTCATAATTTGTTCACTAAGTAGTTCATCCTGACTGGAACTGTAGACGCCACTGTTGATTCCATCTTGGGAGTTCTTCCGCTGCCGCCTGTTGAAAAGGAGGCATGCCTTAGTGGACACATATTCCCTCCCCTTTCTCTCTTTGCTGCTGCCAACAACTTCAACGGTGGAGTTTTGCACTATCTCCTCAAGAACGATGTTAAGGAAACCCCACGACAGCGCATCGCCTTGTCTGAATCCTTATAGGCCTGGGCTTACGTCGAAAGATTCCGTGCTCAGAGTGAGCTTTCCGTCGTCATTTTGCAGGGATGCCAAAACTAGACATAGCTTTATACGCGGCCTTAAAACCGATGAAAAGGTGGTGGGTATCGATTTGGAGTTCATAGGTTTTTTCCAGGATCTGCCGCAACTTGAAAATTTGGTCGATGGCTGACTTTCCTGGCCTGAAGCCACATTGATAAGGACCAATCAGGATTGTTGCAGTTCACATATTACGGCTGAAAGGATCTTGTAGGCGATGTTAAGTCGGCGGATTCCTCTGTAGTTGGCGCAGTTTAGAGGATCTCCCTTTTTCAGGATCGGGCAAACAATGCTGAGGTTCCATTCATCGGGCATGCATTCCTCCGACCATATCGCCTGCTGCTTTGAACAGCTAGACCATCTGCTCTGTTGGATTTCAGCCGTGATATTGCCGTTTTCACTTCTTCTAGGTCGTTCATCGTGTCCGATGAAAGGCTCCTGTCTGACGGCGGGGTTTTGTTCGTCGTCGTCGCCGTTATACAGTCTACAGAAGTGGTCTTTCCAAATCCCCAGCATCAACTGCGATTCTACTATGATTTTCCCTTGTTTATCTCTGCAGGCATCGGTTCTTGCTCGATGACCTTAAGTCAGCTGTTTTACCTTCCGATAAAACCTCCGAACTTCATTCCTGCTGTTGGCTCTCTCAACATCCTCGATCTGACGCTTCTCATGCTCTCTGTTCTTCCTCTGGAGAAGCCGGCGTTCCTCTCTCCCCTTTTGCTCGTAGAGCTCACGAGCCAAAGGCACTCTGAACTGTTAATCGAGCTCGAGAGAAAAAATTCGTCAGGAAGGACGATTCCGGTATATGAACTTTATCAGATCTACCGCGAAGTAGAATTAATGAAATACATTAAGTTTGGTAGACTCCGGTGGGCCGGACCTATCTGTTAAGATTTGTGTTATTTTGTCGTAATATTTAGAACGCACCCCACTTGTTCTTTCTTTCGTTTTTCGTTAAGTTATGTATACGCACATATTCTTGATTTCGTTCAAGTCATACATTTTCTCTGTACTCAGTCAAAAATGAACATTCGAGAAGACAACATCGAAAATAAAATACATTCTTTTATATCTTCAATTCATCGTTTTTATTCTTAATAGGTTATGGGCCTAGTAAAACGCGAAATTCGTGCGAAGGTTGTATAAAATAAAGAATAAAGAAAAGTATTAGACAATTTACGCAAATTCAGTGCGTAGCTGTGAAATTCGGTTGCAAAACGGGAAAGAACGGTACTCATCAAAGAGAGCGGTATCGAACGTGTTTGATGTGTGTTTTATGTTCAGGCGCATGCGGTTAACGGTTCGTGAAAAAGCAACGCTTGATAACGTTTTGTGAATTTCGTCGTTTCGTCGACAAGCTGCAGGAATCATCGCAGTTTACTGTATGGCGTTTTCAAATTCGGGTGATGTTGACTGCTATTGAAATTTTTGATGTGGTTTCTGGCAACGAAGTCAAGCCGGTGCCGGCTGCAGCGGGCGAGCAAGCAATGCTCGAATGGAAGAAGAAAGATGCAAAGGCTCAGAAGATCATCGTTACAGCGCTCAGTCAGAAAATGATTTTACATGTGATGAACTGTGAAACGGCGCATCAAATGTGGGAGAAGTTGCATTCAGTCTTCGATCATAAGAGTGATGCTAGCAAGCAACATTTACAACAACAGTTTTTCTCTTTCGAGAAAAATCCATCGGACAATATAGCGACACATATTTCCAAAATGGATATGTTAGTTCACAAGTTGAAGGAGGTTAATGTTGCTATCGATGACGGCATGGTTATCACAAAAATTCTCATGACTTTGCCAACAGAGTACCGCCATTTTGTAAGTGCATGGGACTCGACGCAAAAAGATATGCAAACATTATCCAATTTGACAAGTCGTTTGATGATTGAAGAGAGTCGGCTGCAATCCGACGATACAAATTCACAAGGAGCATTATTAGCTAAAAAGACTTTATCGAATAAAAAGAAGAATTATCAGCAACAGAAAGGAAAATGCTTCAGGTGTGGTTCCAATGGGCACTACAAAAGAGATTGTAAGAAGGTGGTGAATGCGTCGACAAGCAAATCAAATGAAGATGACAGAAAATGCGAAAAAGCATTTATCAGTGAGCAAATGGAGTCTACTCAGGCAGATAAAGCTTGGCACTATGATTCTGGTGCGACAAATCATATGTGCAGGCAACTATCTTGGTTTAATGATTATGTTGAGCTGAGTGAGCCACGCCGCATAATGATTGGCAACGGTGACGTGATGCATGCAGTTGGGCAAGGAAATATAAACATCCTTTCGTACAATGGCACTGAATGGATTGAAAAACGCGTGGTAAATGCATGGTATGTTCCTGAAATTTATACAAATTTATTTTCCGCTTCAAAGGTACTCGACAATGAGCACACTGCTCAATCTACCAACACGAAAGTTGAAATTTTCGATGGAAATAATGTCGTTGCAGTGGGTGTTCGCCGTGGTGGGCTGTATCAAATGATGTTTAAGATAGTCGAACCGAATCAAGATACAACAGCAAATGTGGCGATTGCCAGAGCAACGTTGAAATTGTGGCACGAGCGTTTGGGTCACCAGAATGTGAAACATGTTCGGGAATTTTTGCGACAGCGTGAAATCGAGTTCATCGACGAAGATTTCGATTGCGATGGGTTTGCCTATGGAAAGATGCATCGGTTGAGCTTTGAGTTACGAAAAGTAAAGTCGAACGCATGCGGACAAATTGTCCATTCGGATCTTTGCGGGCCGTTCCCAGAGGTATCATTGGGCGGTGCCAGGTATTTTTTGGTTTTTAAAGATGATTTCTCACATTTTCGAAAGGTCTATTTTTTGAAGAAGAAAACAGAAGCAGCGAACAGACTCAAAGCTTACGTCAAATGGTGTGAGAAACAAAATGGTCATCCGATAAAAGTGCTGCGCACAGACAATGGTACAGAGATTGTGAACGCCGATTGTCAACATTTTTTGGAAGAAAATGGAATTCAACACCAGCGAACTGTGCCATACACTCCAGAACAAAATGGCAGCGCCGAGCGAGAGATGCGCACAATCATGGAGTCAGCCCGATCAATGATACATGCGAAAAATCTGAATAACAATTTGTGGGCTGAGGCGGTCAATTCGGCGGTATTCGTTTTAAATCGGACAGGCACAAGCACAGTCAAAGGCAAGACACCATTTGAACTTTGGCACAACCGATCGGCGGACATCAAGCAATTTCGAGTTTTCGGGACGGAAGTGTACGTACATGTACCCAAGCAACGCCGACACAAGTTGCATGCAAAATCGAAGAAGTGCTTGTTCGTCGGGTACGACGAAAATGTGAAAGGATTTTGTGTTCTTGATACGGAGATGTGCAGGGTCGAAGTCGCAAGAGATGTAAAGTTTTTGTCCAACGAATTGGCAGCTAATGACCGAATCGACTATGAAGACCAGCGCGATTCAAGTGAAGAAGAAGAAAATTCGGTATTGATGCGAATCACTAACAGCAATTCCAATGAGGGGCAACAACAACAACAACAGCAGCAGCCTCAATCGCAATCGTCACAGCATGCTCAATCAGATTATTCAACCTATCAGCAGGCAGGAAAAATTACAAAACGTCGGCCTCATGTAAGTACCTTGGCGGGTATAGATGAAAACAACATTCTCGAGACATGGTTACGTTCGGATAGTACGGCTGCAATGGCATTTATGGCGGAAAGCGATATTGAAAATGAACCGACAACATTTGAAGAAGCCATGAAGTCGGATGATCGCGAAGAATGGAAATTAGCGATGAAGGACGAATATGAATCGCTATTGAAAAATCGCACTTGGAGTTTGGTCGAGAAGCCCAAGAATCAGAAAGTACTTGACAGCAAATGGGTTTTCAAAATCAAAAGAAATCCAAGCGGCATCATCGAGAGGTTTAAGGCAAGAACAGTTGCACGTGGTTTCAAACAAGAATACGGCATTGACTACGAGGAGACTTTTAGTCCAGTAGTGCGTTTCACATCAATCCGCACAATTCTTGCAATTGCCGCTGAATATCGCTTGAAGATGAAGCAGTTTGACATCAAGACCGCATTTCTGTATGGAGAGCTTGAGGAAGAAGTTTTCATGAAGCAACCGATTGGATTTGACGACTGTTCGGGCAGAGTATGCAAACTCCTGAAGAGCATCTACGGGCTTAAACAATCGTCCAGATGTTGGAACAAACGTTTCAAGGTCTTCATTGAAAAATTCGGTTTTGTCGCTAATGATTCTGATCCATGCGTATTCATCAGTACAAGCGGTGGCGGCATTATCATTTTGGCAATATACGTGGACGATGGAATCATTGTCGGAAATTGTGGGCAACTCATTGATGATGTAATCGCTCACTTACAACTGGAATTCGAAGTAAAGTCGATGGAAGTCGGGTGCTATCTTGGAATGCAAATCGAAACGTTGGTCGATGGTTCAATTTTTGTGCACCAAGCAGCATATGCACAAAAGATATTTGCGAGGTTCGACATGACAGAATGCAATCCAGTGGGAGTACCAAGCGACCAGAATCAGGTAATTCACAATTTTGATGATCATGACAAAGTCGATTTTCCCTACAGGCAGTTGGTTGGAAGCTTGATGTATTTGGCCATCGCTACGCGCCCAGACATATCGTATGCAGTTGGTTTAGCCAGTAGATATTTGGAGCGACCGACCGAAGTGCATGTAACAGCAGCAAAACGCATTGTGAAGTACTTAAGAGGGACTGTCGACTTTGGAATACTATATCGGAGCAATGAAAACAAAAAGATTATTGGCTACAGCGATGCTGACTTTGCTGGCTGTATTGAAACTGCAAGATCAACATCAGGATTCGCATTTTTGATTGGAAACGGCGTCGTAAGTTGGAGTTCGGAGCGTCAACGGTTAGTAACTAAGTCGTCAACTGAATCCGAGTATGTAGCTGCGTCAGAAGCCATAACAGAATTGGTTTGGTTGGACCGATTAACAAGCGAGCTCACAGAAAACAAATTCGATGTAACGGACTTCTACATGGACAATGAATCAGCGACGCGGTTGGTCAAAAATCCAGTATTCCATAAACGAACGAAGCATATTTCGGTGCGCTATCATTTAATTCGCGAAAAGTATGAAGACGGATTGTTTCATCTGAACCGGGTCTCAACTGAAGAGAACGTGGCCGACATATTCACCAAGCCACTACCAAAGCAACGTTTCCAATATTTGCGATCAAAATTAGGATTGCAATGCATCTAATAAAAATTAAATTTTTTTTGTCATTTAAACATTAGTGTTTTATGTTAAAGTAAAGTAAAGCAAAGAAAAGATAATATTGGCGCAAAATTATAGTCCGCTAATGAACAACTTTAGTGTGATACTAGCTTAAAATGACGTTTCAGACATGACTCAAACGTCATTTTAAGCTAGTATCACACTAAAGTTTTTCATTAGCGGACTATAATTTTGCGCCATTGTTTTTAAATAATCATGACAAAAAGTGGGAGTGTTAAGATTTGTGTTATTTTGTCGTAATATTTAGAACGCACCCCACTTGTTCTTTCTTTCGTTTTTCGTTAAGTTATGTATACGCACATATTCTTGATTTCGTTCAAGTCATACATTTTCTCTGTACTCAGTCAAAAATGAACATTCGAGAAGACAACATCGAAAATATAATACATTCTTTTATATCTTCAATTCATCGTTTTTATTCTTAATACTATCTCGTATGCGGTGGAGAACCTATTTGATTACTCTGTCATGTTAATTGAATGTTCACAACCTTTGGTATGTAAATTTGAACAAAATGTTGGAGAGAACTGATAAGAAATCATTTCACTTAGTAGTGAACATATTTGGAAGATAAGAACCCCCCCCCCCCGTGCGTTATCAGATCAACTTATTGCAGACTGATAAAAGTTATGAGGTATGACCTACATTATCTCACTTATTGTTAACTAAGTTGCCTAGTCATGATTCGAATTTCCTTAAATGTGTCTTTTAAACACTTTCTCGGTTTTTTCAACCAACTAGCTCGTGGCGCTTCCACTTCTCACATCAAGATTCCATCTTCATAGACCTTTAAAAAACGCTACTTCAATGAACGACCTGTTAACAAATACACTGCTCTACTCTGCTCTGTGCAAGGTCTTTACAAATTTACTTTCGAAAACCTTAAAATAAAGACAATGAATCACCAGTTTTTTGTGCATTTCATTTGTTTCTATTAAATAAGATTTTCGACGCAGAAAAAGTTCTGTAATTAGAAACCTTTCAGCAAGGTCTGGACAGTGCTCCACATTTTTGCACTTAGCTGTTGCATAACCCTCACTGCTAGTTTCTTTTTTTCTCTCTTTTGAAAAGTGCATTGAAATTATTACAGTGGGCTTAAGCCTTCATGCTTACCGGTGGGGTTATTTTAATCTTTTTAATTTAAGATCGATGGATGAAGAGTTTGGTCCGGTTGCCTGAGGCTGACTACACATTCTCAATGCAAAAAAAAAATGTCTTATAATGATAACTTACTGCCCAATTTAAACCATCCTCCGATTGTGTCAGGAATTGGAAGATTCGACAAATAATTGGGAAGAGTTTCCTTAACCAAAACTGCAAGAACCATTTTTTAGCTGATTTTTATTTCACAACAATTTACACTCGCCTGATTTGGATTAACTAGACAAGAAATTTTTTTATACTGTTTTTTACCGTTTTACAAATTTTTTTTGTAACTTCAAATTTTTTTTTGATTTGATATTTTTGACATTTTGTTTTGCGGTGCATCGTTGTTGAAAAGAGAAGCTTTAATCCTTTTATCTGAATATAGGGGGCGCCCAATGAGATAGAGAGAAACTTAGTATTTTGATAAGGGTGTGTTTAAACTAGAACAGTTTGAAGTTTTCTTCATGTTGATTGCGTTTGTTGATCTGCAAAAAGAATAAATAAATGATTCCTGAGCAAGTTATAAGCTTTGTTCAGCTAGAAAAAAGAGAGCACAGTACAGCACAGCACAGCACAGTACAGCACAGCTTCATGAGAAATGTCAGAACAGTTTGGAACAGTTTAGAACACAAAACGTGTTCTACATAAAAGGTGGAACAGAAAATCCTGTCCCAAACTGTTCCAAACTTTCTAGACAGACTCAATGAACACCAAATCAGAACAGTTTGGAACAGCGTCAATGTCAATGAACACCTTTGTATATGGATTTACCAGGTACTATCAAGAATGGTTTTTCTGCTTGGTTTGACAGTTTTTTGACAGTAGCAGCAGTTTTTTTTACATAAGTTTGTAATGTGTGTTCTCTGCTTGCTCCTTTCAAACCAAGCAGAAAACCATTCTTGATAGTATCTGGTAGTTCCATATACAAAGATGAACACCAAAAAGCTGTACTTTTCTGTTCCAAACTGTTCCAAAGTGTGCAGAACAGTGTCGCTGAACATACCTATAGAAAGAAGGAATATAATGAAGCTTCAAAATGTTCGATCGGGATGCATTTGGGCTTAAATTTCTTCAATTTTGGCGGTGCTCAAAGGCGTGTTTTTTTCACTACTCTGTAGCCAGCACAGCAAAATTTCCCTTGGCAAACAACAACAATTTGATTTTACAGTCGATAAAAAGGCCAGTAAAATAATGACAGATAAGCCGGAGATAGAACTTCATATTATTGAAATGTAGATGGCGCTGATGGCGTTAAGAAGAATTATTTTGCTACGCGAATGTTGGCAATTTTGAAAATTATTTGTTTTTTATTTCAATTTTCATTTTCAATTCATCCGTTGGATTTCATGATTTCGATTGATACGTTTCTTTGGACTTTTGTTGCCTGATTTTGATTTTGGCATATGGAGGAACGTTCTCATCTCACACATCTTGTCTACTGTATGTGTCGCTCGTAAGTTATGCCAATAGCATGTGGGAAAGAGCTGAGTTTAGTTGGATCGTCAGTCAAAAGTTTTGTTACAAAATAAAGAAAAACGAAAGTCAAAATTGTATGGATGAAGAACGTCTATGACGATGCGACTTGATTTATGTTCCAAATGCAGACTCACACAAATACTGACAACAATAGTCCTTCATCATCCCACATTCAGACACGAACTTTCGTCCAAAAATATACGACACAATAAAATAAAATAAAAACACATGTATAGGTTTTTGTTGCAGAACTTTTTAAATCACATGCCATGTTAAACCGGCCGATGTTGTAGGGAGTTTTAATCAATTGTTGAAGAATTGAATGATGGTTTGCATTTTTGTTTGCGATAGGTTTTTGAGGGAAATATTTATCAAAAATGTTTGACGTTAGATTTTGGAGTTTTTTGTAATGACAGATAGAGTGAGTTGGAACGTTTTTTTCGCACTTGATTACTTTACTGGCTACCGAGTAGTGAAAAAAACACGACTCAAGAAGAAACAATTATAGAAACTTTATTTTCGGTCTATTCTTTGATTTTAAAAGATTTCATAAGTTCAAAATTCAGTTGGAACGTTTTGATAAAAACATCAATTTCGATCAATGTGCTTAAATAAAGGGCTAACTATAATGAGCGGAAGCAAGCGGAAGCTAGTGTCAGAACCGAACGAAACGCTCCCTTCCGAACTGCCATGTGAACACTATACCCATAATGAACGGATGTGTACGGAAGTATCTTTCAAAATAAAATATTTGTTTTTTATTTTCAATAATTTGTGAACATCGGTTGTCATACAACAAACAAACAATTTTCAAGAAATTAATTCCTAAAAATCAACAAATAATCGAATTCCTCTTCAAAAAACAATAAATCCAGTCAGCTGTCAAATTTTCGTCCGTAAAAAGCGAAGGGGAGCGCAGTTTACGTCCGTAAGCAAAACTGAACGAAAATTGACGAAACGGAGCAATCCGCTATTTAGGGCAGAGTATACAAAGTCCTTGTATTCGCTCGTTTACGGACGGCTCCGTCCGCTCTATTCCGTTCATTATAGTTAGCCCTTAATGTTTGAATGTGTTGCAAATGAATTAATTTTGAAAAGTTATGTTGAGTCATTGTGCTGTTTTACTGTATTATATTTAAGATGAGGAGATGAGGACAAATCGACGGACTCCAATGTATCGGTATCAGTGGTGGAATCATATATCGTAGTTTTTCTAGGTAGGAAGAGGAAATAGGGCGTTTTTGCCTCTCGGCGCGATGTGTCTGACACAATCTAGTCGTCACCAATCGGTTTTCTGGAATACATTTCGGTACGACTCCATCAGTTCACCATTTAATCTTCTAAACAGTCACCGCTTGAATTTTAAAGGGTATGAAGGGTAGACACAGGGCATTCAAGAGGACACAAGCGTCCACAGCAACCTCTGTCTCTCAACTCCTACTCTCCACCTCCCCGCGGAGAACACCGGGTGCCTAATAATTCAACCGAAGATTGGGTTCCAACCCCAGTGGGAATTTTGTTGGCGGCAGCAAAGAGAGAGAGGGGGGAAGAGGTATATGTCCACTAAGGCATGCCTCCTTTTTAACAGGCGGCAGCGGAAGAACTCCCAAGATGGAATCAACGGTGGCGTCTACAGTTCCAGTCAGGATGAACTTCTTAGTGAACAACTTATAGGGCTACATGACATTTTCGCAGTATGCGTTACAGTACCATTCAATTTGCGTGAAGCAGGCCAACAATTCCACCCACCCGACATTGACGGAGTGAAGATTGTGATATCTAAACTTAAGTCGAACAAAGCCGATGGAGCAGACGGTCTAGCCGCTGAACTGTACAAAACAGCTGGAGACGATTTGGTTAGGAGCATGCATCAGCTCAACTGCAAAATTTAGCGGTTAACGAGGGCAAGACTAAGTTAATGCTGCCAGCGTCAGTTTAGACAGATTTAACCACGAAGTAGTTTAGAACTTCGTCTCGCTTCTTTGGACTTAGAAGGCAATTGAGTAGTAAAGTCCTCTCCCGAGCAACTAAAGTGACACTCTACAAAATCGTCATCATCCCCGTCCTCATGTATGGTGCAGAGACATGGACCACGACAACATCTGATAAATACGCTTTGGGCTACTTCAAGAACTGTACGAGCTGTTCACCGACACTGACCTAGGTTGGCACGTAGAGCGAATGGAAAACAATGCTCCGGCCCTTAGACTCTTCAAATCCAACCCGGAAGGACGTCACAGAAGATGAAGACCGCGGCTCAGGTGGAGCACACAGGTGGTAGTAGACCTCAACCAGCTATGCGTGCAAAACTGGAGACAGATAGCTAGGGACCGAGCTGGCTGGAGACCCTTGTTGGATGAGGCCCTGGTCCGACCCGGACTGCAGCGCTACCATTAGTAAGTAAGTAAGCCACGTCCGATGAACTTTCGCCTTCATCTGCGCCGCAACCGGAATCCAGTCCTGGCCTCATTTTACTAGTTCTCATACCTATTCTGATCGTTGGTCGATGCCATTCAATCCTCAAGGCTTCAGGCGTTCTGGTCTACCAATCTTTCAATGCAAGTTTGGTCTTTACGCTGATTTCTCTTCCTCAGCTAAGTCTCCAGCCCAACGGAGTCACTAATCTTTAGTTCTGTCAATAAATCTTTTTAGAAGAAGATTTGATGAAACACATGATTTGATCGAGTCCGGAATCTACATATCTTCCTCACATTATAATGGGCAACTATTCTCCGTGGTACTTTCTTTTAATACGGCGAAAAGCATAAGCTGTATTTAGATAAGCATCAAGTCTTGGATATGTGAGTAAGCCTAAGATATTGTTTGATTTGGGGCCACTTGTACAGTTGGTAGTACCTATTCTCAGATTGGGGAAAACAAAACAAGATTTTTGTTATTGTTGTTAAAATTGACTTTTTACAATGTTAAATGTTTATTGTTTAAAATGACTTTTAGTCCAATGCGTTTTGTCCAGGTACGCATCAGTTAGATGCTGTCTCCTATTCTCTGGAGTCTGGACATCTGGAGGCTCTTAAGGAGCCCGCCACGAGGCCGAATCGCGTTAAAAATACTGGTTGATTGCAATAAAAATACTGGTTAAATTTAACAACAACTGTCATTTTAGCCTGCTCCGCAGCAAGTGTAGTTTTAACACAATTTATCAACACGGAGTGTCAAAATTTAACCAAACGTCAAGTTTTAATCCACTTTTTAACGCAATTTGCACATGGCCTTAAAACGTTCAGTGTAACTGTTTGTATTTTCTTATTAATTGGCATCACTTTCCCACTTCTGGAATTAATTTTTCTCCTAACATCTCCAGCGACACCAACCAGTCAACTCTCAAAGTTCATGGAAATTACAAAAAAAAATTCTGTACAAAAAAATAGAAAACCAACCACAAAGAAGAAAACCCGAAAACGAATACGAATACCGCAGCGACTTCACAACGACATCCAGCAAGAGCCAGCTAGCAAAAGTAAATGCAAAAGCAAAATCATCACCTAACCCGATCGATGTTCAAATAAAAAGAAAAATTACCAAAAAATTGATGTGCATAGTCAATTAAAATCGAAAAAAAACGTGAAATTCAACCCGAAAAAAAACCATTTCCATACCGAGAAAAAAACAAACCGTTTCCGCCCTACTTCGCTTCGATAATCTACTCTACTCCTCCCTAATCTCAGTGTAAAAGCCTAGTGATTGTTCCAAAACCCAAAAAAAGAAAAAATTCTTTCGTGGCTCCGTGTGTCGTGAGTCTCTTGTTTCTTCGTCTCCAAGTTTCCATAGTCCGTCATCATAACTTCGTCGTTGTGTCGTTTTTTTCTGTCGTTGGATGTGTATTTTTTTTTTATCCCAAAACAAGTTTTTCTTCAGTGAATTTCTGTTTTAAATTTAATTAAAAAATTAAATACCTAAAAGAAGAAGAAAAAAAAGAAGTCAACTTCAAACGCCTCCAGCCATTGCCACACCGTCGTCGTCGTTGTCGCAAACATGGCTGAAGAACTAATGGTGGTTTTGAAGCGCAGCGAAAACTCTGGATTCGGTTTTTCACTTCTAGGCACAACAGGACCGCCGCACGTTATCTATGACATTGTCGAGAATTCTCCAGCTGCCGAATGCGGAGAGGTAAGTCGAAATGAAATAGAAATTTCTTGTTTCAATTTGCGTAAACAACAAAAACGAAACCAGAAACTTGATAAAAGTCACATTTCGCTTTTGATTTTGCTGCAAATGAACCAGCTGCAGCAGCCGCGGCTAGTTGGTGTCGCGCTGAAGTGGGAGTCGAGTTGATTTTTGCAACAAATCTTGCTTCTTTCCTCCTGCGGCTGCTGCTCCATTAGCAAAAGCCGCTGCTGCTGCGTTGCTGGTTCCTGTTTTCCAGATTTGGTCTTTGGTATTTATAAACTCTCCATTTGGAGAGGGACAAGATCGACGGGCATTTTTCTTTCTGTGAAACTTTGACGAACAAATTGATTTGTTTTTAATTCAATTAAGGCCTCTCTCTCCCATTGCCCCATTCTCGGAACCTCACCTACGACAATATTAATTGTTGGTGTCGTCGGTGTTAACAAGCTAATGAAATGAAATGAACGACAAACGAAAAAATATCTAATTTGAAATGAAAAGATAAAAGGCCCACAACAATTACACACAAAACAGTGGGAAACACTCCAACACTGTCGGTCGGTTCGAGAGCGAGCTTCGCCAGCGAGGAGGAAGTGGAAGAATGGTTGTTGTTTGTGTTTTCTTGTTTTTCTTTGGTGTATTTTGTTGGCTGCCTGATTGTCGATTGCAAAGTTGGAACGTCGTCGTCGTCTTCGTCATGGTGGACCGTTGGAACTTGGAAGACAGCAAGGTGTAAAGAGTTCCAGCAGTTACAATTTTTTATTATGTTTTTTTGGTTTCCTTTCAATTTTCTTGTTGTTGTTGTTTTTTTATCCGATTGGCCCACGCCCAGTGTTCGGTTTCTGTGTTCTTCATTCCAACAGCCGGGGCCTCTTTATGCATCATCGAAGCAAAGCAAGCGGCAATAGAAGAAACGCTATGGCGGTGTTGTTTTTGTGGGGTTTTTTGTTTTGTCGAAAAATTCGTCCGGAGTCTGGAATATGGCGTTTAGAATTTGGTGGCGCAAGTTGTATAACACCATGTGAGCTCGATTCTGGTTTATTATGGTTTGGATTCTTGTTTTCTTATTGGAATTTGAAAACTGCAGTAGCAATAAGGTTACGCTGCAGTTGGACAAACAAATAAAACGGACCCTGAGGAGGATGGTTTAGGTTCTTGGTTTGTTTTTCATTCTGAAAGCCTAAAAGCCGGTAGATTAATGGAATACCTTCCAATTCATGGATTCTCAGACACGCAATGACCTTTTTTTGAGGATTAGTTTGAGCGGATTAGTTGCCTGTCAACAGCTTTCGTCAACATTCTTGTCTCATTAACATTGTTGCGACTGCATTTGTAAAAGCTGTAGAAGTCCCTGCGAAGGCAATAAAGTTATAAACAGGAAGTAGTAGTTCTCCATCGTCATCAGTTTTCTGAAATAAAACCGCGCCTATTCCACAGTCTGAAGCATCGCACTGGATATATGTAGAAGCGTTTCGTAAAGTTGGGGTGCGTGAGAACTGGGGCTGAAGTTAGGGTCTTCTTAAGGGCTTCGAAAGCTTCAAGGGCTTCTTTAGTGATCTCGAAATTGGTCTTGGATTTTTAAGCGTATCTGTCAAGGGTGCTGTCAATGTCGACAAGTCTTTTACGAATCACCTATACCAACCCGCTAAACCTAAAAATCTCCTAACTTGTCTAGGGTTTTTCGGGACGGCCTCTACCTTTTCCGGGTCTGTCTTTAATTTCCCACCACCAACGATAAAACCCAAATATTTCAGTTCTTTGAAACAGAACCGGGACTTTTTAACGTTGATGGTGAGGTTCGCCTGCTTAAGGCAGGCGGCAACTTCATCTAACAACTTGACGTGACGCTATAATTAATAGGTCGTCTAAGTAAACGAAGACGCGATCCCGTAAACGCGCAGGGATCACCTTGTCAACTAACCGACACAACCTTTGGGCCGCGTTACACAACCCAAAGGGCATGACGGTAAGCTGGTACAAGGGTCACCCTGGCACCGCAAACGCCGGCTCTCCCTACTGGTTTCCTCCGGCGGTATTTGCCAGAACGCTTCATTAAGGTCAACGCTGCTTATGAAATATGTATCGGGCAAGCGACTTATTAAACCATCAATGTGAGGAAGCGGATTCGCGTCTTTTTTGGTTACGGCATTGACCTTGCGCGAATCTAGGCAAAATCGATATTTTATATCACCATTTTCTCCTACTTTTTTAATTAAAACCACGGGTGAACACCAGGAGCTTTCGCTTTCCTCTATCAATCCTATCTCTAGCATCCTATCAGGTTCTTTATAGAGCAAGGCTTGTACCGCTGGAGAAACCGGGTAATGACGTTGCTTTACTGGGATCGCGTCCCCGGTGTCAATAACATGACTCATTAAGGATGTTTTCCCAAGTCCATGACGCTCGTAGTCCAGGAACCTCATCTTGACGGCTTCTAACCGGGTTTGTTGTTCAGGCGACAAGACATGCGCATTGGGATGCGGCATATCTGCAGGTTCGGTAATAGAACTGATAATATTTGGAGCTACACGAAAAGCCCTCCAGAAGTCTACTCCAAGATAACATTCTTGTTCCAGGCCTGGAACTAAATAAAACATAATTTCCTCTTCTATCCCGTTATACCTTAACCTACAACTTACTTCCCCAACTATCTTCTGACTTTTCCCATCTGCCGTTTTAACTCCCGACTTATGCTTTCTTATTGTTAATCCTACTTTTTTGACAAATTCCAGACAGTTTTTTCCGAGAATGCTGATACTCGCGCCACTGTCAAGTAAACCATATAGTACCTACCTTCGTGTCTATTTGAATTCTAGCATAACATAGCGACATTGTAGACATTTCTTACTGAAGGGCTATGATGGCTTTGAAAAAGTATTTATAGGTGGTTTAAAAAACGAAACGCTGCAATAAAATCAATACTTTGTTAATTGTTGCTAAACCTAGTTCTGGCGTGTTTTCGTTGACGTTAGAAAGTAGGATCATGACACACATTAAGTCCTTAGTTAATCTCAATGGTCCGGCCGCTGGGTACTGATAATCATGACATGGTTAACATGCGAACGTGAATACTGCAGGTGTCTTAGTCTTAAATGCGACGAGCTGACAACTTTGTCACGGTAAAACAACCCCCAGGCGAAGCCTGACCAACCAAATTGTCAATGTGCCAATTGACTGAAGGCAAGCATTTGACATCACAGGGGTTGGAACTTTCCGATTAACAAATGTCGCAGCTGACAATTACCCTTAACCGGCAACATTCAAAACTGAATCACCCAATGACCTAAAGTTTATTTATCCGCCTCCCAATCCATGTGGGATCTCAGCCTAACACACAGCAGTCTTCCATAGGGAACGGTCCTTCGCATGCACTCTCCAGTCGCCAAACCCAAGCGCTCTGGCATCCGCAGTAACTAGGTCTTTATACCGCAGGTTCGGCCTTCGTGGTCGTCTCAAACTTGAGGGCTGCGAAGAGAATACTTTCTTGGCTGCAGCGTTGTCGTTCATTCGCTCAATGTGACCGAGCCAGTGTAGTCGTTTTTCTTGGCTTTCTAGACTACATTCACATCTTGGTACAGCTCGTATAGTTCGCGGTTGAACCTGCTTCTCCATTCACCATCGTCGCATACAGGACCGAAAATCCGTCGAAGAATTCTTCTCTCGAAAGTGCCCAGTACCAATAACTTATGGTGGCGCTACAGTCCAGGTCGGACCAAGGCCTCATCCAACAACCGTCGGTACCTAGCTAGCTGTCTTCAGTTTCGCACGCCAAGTTGATTCAGGTCCTCTACCACCTGTGTCGGCCTTCCGAGTTAGATTCGAAGACTCTACGAGCCGGAGCATTATTATCTATTCGCTCTACATGACCCAGCCATCTAAGACCTTGGAGCTTAACTTTTCTGGCTTAGTCAGTTCTTGATTGAATCTTCGTCTCCATACTCCATTTATGCAGACAGGACCAAACATCCCTCGAAGAATTTTTCTCTCGAAGCCGCCCAAAGCGTTTTTATCCGATGGACGATTGTCATGGTCCATGTCTCTGCACCATGCATTAGGACCGGGATTTTTAAGGGTTTGTACAGTGACACTTTAGTTGCTTGAGAGAGGACTTTACTACTCAATTCCTTCTAAGTCCAAAGATACAGCGATTGGCAAGAGCATTCCTTCGTTTGATTTCAGCGCTGGTGTTGTTATCTGAGTTTATAGCGGATCCTAGGTAGACGAAGTCCTTAACTACCTCGAAGTTAAATCTGTCTATACTCACGTTGGCTCCAAGACGTCGATGTTGGTTGTTGACGTTGGAGTCTTGCACAATCTTTTCAAGAATGATGTTGAAGAAATCGCATGGCAGCGCGTCTAAAAACTTTTTGATATCAAATGCATCCGTGAGGTTTTTTTCCGACACGATGGAACAACGTGAGTATTCCATTGTCATCTGACACAGACGGATGAGTTTTTCTGGGATGCCAAAACTAGACATGGCTCCATATAGTTGGTTTCTATAGACGTAGTAGGTATCGATTTGAAGTTCCTGAATTTTCTCCAAGATGGATAGATACTACTTTCCGGGTCTGGCGCCACACTGATAAGGACCTATTAGGTTGTTGACGAAAAGCTTCAAACATTCACACAGCACGGCAGACAAGATCTTGTAGGCGATGGTTAGGAGACTTATACCTCTGTAGTTGGTGCAGTTCAGGGGATCTCCCTTCTTGAGGATTGGGCATACGACGCCGAGGTTCCATTCGTCGGTCATGCTTTCCTCCGACCAAATTTTGCAGATGACTTGGTGCATGCTCCTAACCCAATCATCTCTAGCTGCTTTATACAGTTCGGCGGCTAGCCCGTCTGCTCCAGCCAGCGGCTTTGTTCGATTTAAGTTTAGATATCGCTATCTTCACTTCGTCAATGTCGGGTGGGTGTCTGCTCCAAGACTATTTTGAAGAAATCACATGAAAGCGCATCTCCTTGTCTAAACCCTGCACATGTTTGAAACAACGCGGATGAGCTGTTACCCATTTGCACACTGTCTTTTCCAGAATCCAGAATGTGGTCTAAGGCCACACTGGTACGTGCCGGATTGTAGTGTTGCAGAAAGGCTTAAGACGCTCACACAGCACGTTGGATAGGATTTTGACATTAAGCAGACATATGGCACGGTAGTTTTTGCATGACATCGGATCGCCTTTTTTTGTAGATGGGGCATATGGAGCTTATAGACCAATCAGTGGGTATGCATTCTTCCTCCCACACTTTGGTGATGACCTGGTGCATGCGATTCATCAAAACACCTCCTCAATATTTAAAGACTTCCGCAGGTATGCCATCCGACCTGGCGGACTTGTTATTTTTTAGCTCTTTCTACATCTTCTGTGCTGGGGGCTGGGACTGGGTCTTCATTCACTGGTCTCGCTTCTCTTTCGTCATTGGTTCGCTCGACATTATGCGCTTACAAAAGAAAGAAATTCAACATCTGTAGTCTTCGCACTTTCCAAAAATCCCGCGACGCACAGCAACAGCTTGTGGAATCAGTATTGCGACATTATAGAAGAGTAAGTCGATACCACCGTAGGTTTCCAACCTACCCGAAGAAGTGCGCCTAGTGACCTCTACACTGAAACGACACACCTTAATTAACTCGATACTTGATTAGAAGAAAACAGTACGAAAAAATTACTTCTAAGCTAAAAGAAAGCCTTCCAAGTCAAAATGAATCATCTTCGATGGAATATCATGTTCCAACTAAGCATCCTCCTTCACTCTTGTTTATTAATCCGTCACACACACTTGCACTCACTTCGGGTGGCCCAGTGTACTCTGCATCACTCATTCCACAGCCGCGTAGACAGTCACTTGAGCTTGTTCTTTTTGTTCTTCTATTTTCCAAACTGAAAGTGCTTTAAACTCGTTGAGAGATGTATCGTGTTGCTCGTTGTCCAGTTATTCTATTGACCAGTAAAGCAGTGAGCGTGAGTGCTCTTCAGCCTATTCGACCACTGGCCGAGTCGAGGCGCTTGAAACGATGCTCTTACTAACATGACGAAATTGACGAACGCTATAACTACCAGTTGGAGATGATGATGGCAATGGCGATGTGTTCATCTGATTGCCTTCTCTCTTTGCAAATTCAATTTGCCAACGACACTGACGACTATTACGATGAGGATGACAATGATGATGCGATTCGAACATCGTTCGAATGACGACAACAAGTACAGCTACTTTGTGAAAGATGAGATGAGAAGAGTCGCCTTGTTTTTATAGTGTCTCGCCTTGCCTTGCATCTGCTTAAACTAGTCGTTCTGTAAATCTTATAATCGCTCTCGCTCGTGTATCTCTGCTCGCTTTGTTCTTTTTTATGAGTTAAATCCTGTGTTTTATTAATTGCTTATCCTTGCGGAATGTTGACTTTTCTCACATCCTCCAGCAGAGTTAGAAAAATACTTAAATCCTTCTTTGCGTGTTCGTTTGTTTTGAACTGTAATTTGGAATCGCAATTCTTTTGTTCTTTCTTCGTTTATCCTCTTTTTTGACGTCTACTTATGTCTATGAACTTCGAACTCAAAATATGGATGAAAAAATGAGGCATTGCAGGGATGACGTAATTTCAGGATGTGTGGGTGTGTATGTGGGTTGGTAAGGTGGAACGCCACGACCATCGGTTGTCAGACATTGTATCCAAAATGTCCATCTCTTTTGTTCAAGCGTCCTGCATCGTACAGTGGTTCGTCGTTTGCTTTGACTTCGAATTGAAATAAAGTTAATGGAAGTATTTTGTTGGATAATGTGGGAGAGCCAACAGCAGGAATGGAGTTCGGAGGATTTACCGGAAGGTAAAAGGTGTCAAGGTCATCGAGCAAGAACCGATGCCTGCAGAGATTAACAAGGGAACATCATAGTAGAATCGCAGTCGATGCTGGGGATTTGGAAAGGCCACTTCTGTAGACAAAATCCCGCCGTCAGGCAGGAGCCATTCATCGGACACGATGATAGCTAACAATTCCGTGAACCCGACTTACTACTTACTTACTTATCCGGCTCACAATCCATGAAGGGTCTCAGCCTGAGATACTGCAGTCTTCCATCGTGAACGATCCCTCGCATGGACTCTCCAGTCACCGAGACCAAGCGCTCTGGCATCCGCAGTCACTTGGTCCTTGTACCGTAGGTTCGGTCTTCCTTGTCGTCTTGAACCTGGGGGCTGGGATGAGAAGACTTTCTTGGCTGGAGCGTTGTCGTCCATTCGCTCGGTGTGGCCGAGCCAATGTAGTCGTCTTTTCTTGGCCTTCTGGACTACATCCACATCTTGGTACAGCTCATACAGTTCTCGGTTGTATCTTCTTCTCCATTCGCCATCGTCGCATACGGGACCAAAAATCCGTCGAAGAATTTTTCTTTCGAAAGTGCCCAGTATCAATTCCCCTTTTTTACTTATCGTCCAGCACTCGGCGCCGTAGAGTAGGACTGGTAAAATCAAAGTTTTGTATAGCAGACACTTTGTCTTCCGAGTGAGGAGTTTTGAACCCAGTTGTTTGGCCAAACCGAAGCAGCAGCGGTTCGCTAGGGTAATTCTTCTTCGGATCTCCACTAAGGTGTTGTTCGTGGGATTGATGTTTGTTCCAAGGTAGGTGAACTCCTTAACTACCTCGAAATTGCTGCTACCAACAGTGACGTTTTGTCCTAGGCGGTGGACAGATGTTGCTTTGTTTGTTGATAACATGTAGGTACTTTGTTTTGTCCTCATTCACTTCAAGACCAACTAGTTTCGCCTGTTCTTCAATCGCTGTGAAGGCCTCAAGCACAGCTCTCTTGGATCGACCGATGATGTCTATGTCGTCCGCATAGCCTAGGAGCTGAGTGGATTTGTTGAAGATAGTGCCCTCCGTGCTCACACCTGCCTTGCGCATTATCTGCTCCAGGACTATGTTGAAGAAGTCACATGACAACGCATCTCCTTGTCTAAACCCTGCGCAAGTTTGGAATAACTCGGATGAGCTGTTACCCATTTGCACACTGCACTGCGTATTGTTTAGCGTCATGCGGCACAGCTGGATCAGTTTGTTCGGGATCCCGAATTCAGACATCGCAATCATAAGCTCTTGGCGGTGGATGCTATCATAAGCAGCTTTAAAGTCGATGAAAAGATGGTGGGTTTCGACTTGAAATTCGTTGGTCTTTTCCAGGATCTGCCTCAGTGTGAATATTTGGTCTATCGTTGTTCTGCCTGGCCTAAAGCCACACTGGTAAATGCCGATTATTGTGTTGCAGAAAGGTTTAAGACGCTCACACAGTACGTTGGATAGGATTTTGTATGCAACATAAAGCAGGGATATGCCACGGTAGTTTTTGCATGACATCGGATCGCCTTTTTTGTAGATGGGGCATATGGAGCTTATCGACCAGTCAGTGGGCATGCATTCTTCCTCCCACACTTTGGTGATGACCTGGTGCATGCGGTTCATCAAAACATCTCCTCCATGTTTAAAGAATTCCGCGGGTATGCCATCCGACCCTGCGGCCTTGTTATTTTTTAACTTTTGGATGGCTCTTTCTACCTCTTCTCTGAACCCGACTTAGAAGAAATGAAAACGGCAATGTCACGGCTGAAATCCAATAAAGCCGCTGGAGCAGATGTGAAACGTGGCAATAGGTGATGAGGGGGAAAAGGAAAAGGGATTGGGAACCTAGCAAACCAGTGGGACTAGGAAATGAAAAGAATGTCCGAGGCGAAGGAAGCGGCACGCTTGTAATGCACGGCTGTGCTCGTCGGAATGTGGGGGGGATCTTTCCTCCGTTTCGGACCTCACCCGCTTCAAAACATAAATCGTGCCAGCTGAAAATGATCCACAAATTCTCTTTTCTGCTACTCTCTCGCGCCACTGATGTCTGGGCAGCGCGGTCTCTACCCTCCCTTCCTGGAAATCAAAAAAATGTTGAATGACTTCCCCTTTTACTGGTCTATTTGAAAATCATAATCGAGCCATCTTCACCGAAAACGCCGCTCAGCCACACCCCCTGAAAATCTTGCCCTTAGCAATCCATTAGGCCTTCTCTTGCCCAATGAGGAAAAATAAACAGAAACACCTGGTTTTCATTAACGGGACGTGATTCACATTTATTTAGATTAATAGAAAATATTTGAATTTAAATTGAATGACAGTTGAATTAAGAAATTAATACTAAAAAAAAACAAAAGGAAAATACTAACGACCAAAATCGATCCACGCTTTGGAAAGGCGCAAAAAAAAATCAAATTCAAAGTTTCCTCTCAGATCTCGTCTTGCGCGCCTTGATCTACTGGCGGCTGACACGCTTTACTAAATTTGTTGGCTCCCTGGGGCCCTACCTATACAGAGCCCTATTTAGGGGGTACAGGTGCAAATCACACGACGAAAACTCGTACTACCCGATTCGTGACCTGCGAGGAAAACACTCGCCAATTCAGCATTCAAAAATTGACAGGATCTCGATTTTAATCCTTAATATTAGCATCAATAAATATGTTACATGAAAAAATAAATACTAATACTATAAATAAAACAAGAAATATATATATAAATATCACGCCGAGTAATCTTAAAATACAAAAATAATATTACGAATACAAAAAAAAACAATGATTCGTCGACTGCAGCCCTCGTGTTCCAATTCTCGAGGTTTCGTTTCTGGACTCCTTTTACGGTCTCTTATGAGTGTTTTAATGTTTTAACTTCGAGTCGACATTTAAAGCAAATAATTCTTTAGAAACCATAATCACTCGTTCCAATTTCGGGCGCTTTGAGTGTGTTCTTAGTAACTTTTAGCCATCCTATTTCGGCTCATAGGCGAAAATTCTTAATTTTAGGTGCAGGGGTGAATCAGTCGAAAGCGACTCCTGAGGCAACTATCCTCTCAACTTCTTATTTTTAAAGTGCGAAAAAAAAATACAAATAAAGCCTTTACTTGGAAGCCCGGGTTAGTCACGGGCTTTTCCGACTTAGCTCCCTCCTCTCTAAAGAGACAGTCGACGACGACGGCCGCTTTGGCTTCGAGTTGGACCTCCCGACGATTCACCTTTTTAGCAACAAAATAAAACACAAAACTTAATACCCTTAACTATCTAATTGTCAACACAAGAAGATGTTGATTTTAGAGAAACTCACCCCTTTAATGCTCGATTTCACAGACAAATTTTTATAAAAAAACACTATCAATCGCACTATCGCACTATCAATTAACTTTGTCTTTGCTAATTTTTTCCCAATTATCTTAGATGTAACGACTTGTCTTGGCCGGTGGACAAAATGGCATTGATCATTACATTGGCCAACATGGTCTTGTGAGGGAACATTCTATTTCCTTAAATCTGGTTTTGCTATTTTACGGTATCATCTCCTCATAGGAAAAAACCGCTGTCGGATTACCGTCAGGTATATAGTCAAAACCAAATTTAAGGAAATAGCTCATGGTCACTTGAGTGGGTTTATTGACCTACATTTGGTTTCGAGTTTTGAGTGTTTTCCTTTCTCCCAGTTCCCACTCGATTTCGAACTCGCGCTTCCCCTCCTAAAAAAAAGAAATGAAATTCTGCCAACGTCTACCGCAGTGCTGCCAGATTTTTCAACCGAAATTCCCCTTTCGTGGTCTGAAAATTCCCCTTTTTCCCCTTTTGTGACAGTGATATTCCCCACTAATTCCCCTCGATATTTAAAACGTATTTTGTGTATGTTTTAATCAATTTTTATACTTTAAAAATAAAAGATTAGCAAGTCAAGAAATCCAAATCAAAGAAATTGTGAACACCACAAACAAACCAAATAACATACCAATCTATCGGAAATATCTTAAATAATTTTTTTTATTTTACATAACACAATTCACACTAATTTTTTTTTTTTTATAAAAAATTGATGATCCGTTTTCCTCAAAAGCTGATTGTATTATGCGAAAAAATTAAAGGAATAGTTCCACTGATTTGTGTTCGTACGATTAAAATGGAAGAATTCTGTCAGGAAAAAAATTTCGGCTGAATTTCAACTAGGAAATTTTTTCAGAAACATCAATTTTGTTGCTATAACCGGCCTCTTAAAAAACTTCCAGTGATGTGTTTCAATGATGAAAACCAATGGTAGCTAAAACTGGCCCCTTAACACCAACAGCCTTCCAATTAAAAACACGCAAATTCCCAATCTATGAAACAAAAACAATAATAAATGTCCACTTTTCCAGTCTACGCATACGCACGAGCCGTAGATTTTTGTTAGTCTACGAGTTGTTTGTTTACGCTCACTAATTTGTAAATTATCTAGTTTTGTTGGGTTAGATAAGTAACATCTGTTTTTCCCCTAGAAGGCAGTGGAATCCCCTTTTCCCCTTTCACCAAATTTTCGACGACGATTCCCCACGAAAAGGGGAATTCCCCTCGATATGGCAGCACTGGTCTACCGTTTTCTTTCGTTTCCTTTTTTCCTTATTGCTCTTATGTTGTTTCTTTTCCTCAAATCATCTTCTCTTTCTAAGGAAATGTCATAAAAATGCAAAAGATCTATTTTGCTTCAAGAAAACAATATCGTCGTTCTTTCTTTCCTATTCCTTCCTATTGCATTATATTTGCATAATTTTCTTAACCTCGTCTCGTGCGGTTGATATCTAGCCAAAAAAAAAACAATAATCGGAAAAAACCCAAAAATTCCTAACCCCGTCGGCACTCGCGTCTGAACCAAAAAATCAAAGACAAAATGCTTAAATATTCGTTATTGGTAGCCGCAACAAAACTCCGCGTTTGGAATGTTCGCTTAAGAACAGTACAGAGGCGGTGGCGGCTTCCTTAATTCATGAGTTTCAGCTTTCACAACGTGGGGAAGAACCCATTTTTACAAGCCGGGCAAATTCTAAGATTCAACGTTCTATAATCCTGTGCGATCATTCAATCCTCAACAAAAAAAAAAACAACGCCAAACAATTAATGTCGTGCTATGACCTATGGAAGCCTAGCCTCTATCACAGATGGTGGGTAAATTAAAAGAAAATCAGTCTCGAGTTGTTATCATTATCACAGATGGAAATTGAAGCAAGTTTTGCTTAAGATTCTAAAAGTATATCACAGGTTGCATTTGATGGTATGTATATCAGTCTTGAAGTTGCTTAAATCTAGTATCACAGAAAGAGTACAATTTAGACAGTTCAGACCACTATAGGAGGTGGTATGAAAAATCAAATCGTTGCGATTTATGATGAAATTCAAACAACCCGACAGCTTAGTTGAATATTTTACCTTCTCCAAAACTGGAAGGTGCTTGCATCTATGCATATACTTTTTTTCATTCCCTTCTGAACGGACTAACAGGAGTGTGACAATAATAACAATTATGACAATCTTCAAAAAAAAACATGGATTTGTTAACGGCCTATTCCCGAATTCTGTCTATTGTTTCAAGTCCTTGGCATGGAAGATTCCAATGTTTTTCCCTGCCAAGTTCTCTAATTCATATAGATTGTTTCCAACGGACTTGACCACACGGCACTTTACATATTTCGGGCAGAGTTTGGCTGACAAGCGCTTTGAAGCATCACTTAGGATGAAATTTCTTTTAAATACTTCCTGGCCAGGCGCATAACTTACTTTCTTGGACCGGGTGTTATATATCCGGGCGCTCTTTTCTTGGCTTTCCTGAATGGACTCTTTTAGCTTTGACCGCAGAAGTTGGAGGCGGTCTTGTCTGGGTAAAGTCATCACCTCACCTTCCTCTAAGACGTTCAGCCTTCGAACCAACTCATAACTTGATCCATGAGTGATCATGTTCACTCCAAACAGAGCAAAATATGGCGATACACCAATTGAAGTATGCACTGAGCTTCTTAATGCAACAGCAATTTCGCCGAGGTGCATGTCCCAGTCTCGCTGGTCTTCCTTGAGATAGGACCTTATTGCTGCTAGAAGAGTCCTATTAACTCGTTCTGAGGCATTCGACTGCGGCGAATAGTTGGCTGTTTTAAAGTGCCTTACCTCATAGCTACGCAGGAAGTTTTGGAACTCTTTCGACGTGAATTGCTTTCCATTATCAGAATGGAGGACCTGAGGTACTCCAAAGGTGTTAAATATTTCCTCTCTCAGATATCGAACTACATTGCTTGAATTGGCTGCGCGTAGAGGCTTTAAAAATACAAATTTCGAGACGTGATCAAGGACAACGAACACAAACATATTACCATTCTTAGACCGAGGGTAGGGACCTATGAAGTCCACGTAAAGTTTCTGGAATGGACGTTCGAAAGTATAAGTAGTGCTGATGGGAGGACGAGAAACTTGGTTTGAAGATTTAGTCTGCTTGCAGACATCGCAGTTAGCTATAAAATGACGCACCTGAACCGTCATATTCGGCCAGTAGAAATACTGCCGTAGACGGTGCAAAGTTTTGGCGATTCCGCCATGGGCCGATTTAGGAGGGTTGTGAGCTTTCGTGATAAGATCATCAGTCAGGCCGGATGGAATCCAAAGACACCAGGTGTGTTCTGTTCGGATTTCATCGGAAGTTCCTTGAGCTAGCATTCTTTTATAGACATAATTATCTTCAATCTTTAAATCAGGTAATTCTGTTTCATGTTTTTGGACAATGTTAAGGAGATCTTTATATTCTTGGGAATCGAATTCTTCGGAGTCTAAGTCAACTAACTGGGCTGGCCATTGCAGGGACAGAGCATCCAAGTGTGCCCGAGAAAGAGTGTCTGGCACAACGTTCAGCGAACCCTTTCGATGCTCTATGCCGAAGGAATAAGATTGTAATTCCAAACTCCATCGTGCAAGTCGACCACTCAAGTCTTTCATTGACATAAGCCATTTGAGGCTTGAGTGGTCGGTTATCACAGTGAAATCCATTCCCTCGACATAGGGCCTGAACTTTTTGATCGCCATCACTGCTGCCAGGCACTCCTTCTCGGTGACACTATAGTTTTTCTGGCAGGAATTTAGTTTATGTGAGAAGAAAGCTATAGGAAGCTCCTGGTCATCTTCGTGCTTTTGAAAGAGCACAGCTCCAACCCCGGAGTCCGAGGCGTCGCATTGAATGAAGAATGGCTTCGAAAAATTGGGTCCTACTAGGACTGGAGCTGAAGTCAGGGCACTCTTCAGTTTCTCAAAGGCGATTTCTGCTTCCTCAGTTAGAATGAACTTTGCGTTTTTCTTCTTCAAAGTATCCGTCAAGGGGGCGGCCAAGT
The DNA here is from genome assembly GCA_943590905.1 of Sphaerophoria taeniata. Classification (NCBI taxonomy): domain Eukaryota; kingdom Metazoa; phylum Arthropoda; class Insecta; order Diptera; family Syrphidae; genus Sphaerophoria; species Sphaerophoria taeniata. The sequence goes on along the minus strand of OX016540.1, from coordinate 223,392,931 downwards.
CGGAAAAATTCTGGATAAATCGTCTGTACCATCCTGCAAGACCAAGTAGCCTCCTGACTTGCCTAGCATTTCTAGGCTTTGGAAAGTTGACGATCGCATCAACTTTTTCTGGATCGGTCATCACACTCCCACCACCAACGATGAAACCCAAGTATTTCAGCTCCTTAAAGCAAAACTTGGATTTCTTAACGTTGATGGTGAGATTGGCTTTCCTAAGACAGTCTGCCACCTCGCCAAGCAGGACGATATGCGTCTCAAAGTCGGGAGACACAACCAGCAGGTCGTCCAGATACACAAACACACGCTCCCGGAGGCGAGCAGGAATGACCTTATCCATTAAACGGCATAACCTCTGGGCTGCATTACACAACCCAAAAGGCATGACCGTAAACTGGTATAAGGGCCTTCCCGGCACCGCGAAAGCAGTCTTTTCCCTACTCTGCACCTCCAACGGTATCTGCCAAAATGCCTCTTTTAGGTCCACGCTACTTATGTAGATCGTGTCCGATAGTCGGCTGAGAAGCCCGTCGATATGAGGGAGCGGGTAAGCGTCCTTTTTGGTCACCGCGTTCACTTTTCGTGAATCCAAACAAAAACGGTACTTTATCGTACCGTCTGAGCATGGCTTCTTGACCAGTACGACCGGCGAGCACCAAGGGCTCTCACTCTCCTCAATAACGCCGAGGCTTATCATCCGATCTATCTCCTGAAACAAGTTGGCTTGCACCGCTGGAGAGACAGGGTAATGTCTCTGCTTCACCGGGATCGCATCTCCGGTATCTATGACGTGTTCTGCTAGCGTTGTCTTCCCCAATCCGTGACGTTCGAAATCCAAGAATCTCCGCTTCACCGCCTCCAAGGCGGATACCTGTTCTGAAGACAGGTCGTGGACCTGGCGCGAGTCTTCTTTTGGAAATGATAAGGCGCTGACTAAGCGGGGAGCAATCTCGAATTCTTTCCAAAAGTCTATACCTAAATACAACGTTTGATCTAGATTTGGAACTAAATAAAACGTAAATAAAGCTTCTTTATTCTTATAACGTACTAGCGTTCGAACTTTCCCCACTATTGCCTGATTCTTGCCATCGGCGGTTTTCACCCCAGATTTGAAAGGCTGTACAGTTAACCCAACTTCACTTACGAATTTCAGGCTATTCTTCCCCAAAATACTAACGCTAGCCCCGCTGTCTAGCAGACCAAGAACTTCTTGACCAGCAATCACGACCGTCGCGTATGGCCTGGGGTCAGAGCTGACTTCGATAATCGTTGATGCGATGCGATTTCTGGTTTTCTTACGTAATTTGAATCTTTCCCTAGTTTTTCTTATCCTTTTTGTAATTTCTCCTACTCCTCCATTGAAAATCCTATCCCTTGCTTTATAATATTCTCTAATCCTTATGTGTAATGGCCTCACTTCCTTTTTTTGATCTCCTTTACCTAGCCTACTTTCCAGGTTTCGTTCCCGTTGCATTAGGCGGACCTGGTTTTCCTGACGTACAGTCAGATTTCTTAATTCGTCCTGGGAGTGTTCTGAGGATTCTCGGACGAACGGGAGTCCCCCAGGCTTCTCACGTTCCGTTGATGGTTTTCCGGTCGGCAGTTCGGGCATTTCGGTGTGACTACCCCTTCAAGACCGCACCGGTAGCAAAAAAGTTTTCTCACCGTCGCCGGACAATCTCTGAAGACATGTCCATTCATCAGACAATTCCAACATAACAAAGTTTTGGGTTCGCCTTGTGAACGACTCGGTGGAAGACGAGCAACATGATGTTGTAACGCATCAATGTAATCCTCTTGACTGTCCGGATCGGCTTCAAGTTCGTTTGCGTAACGAACCTGTGCTCTTGGGTGTCTAGGAACGTCCCTATTTGGAAAGGCGTACTCCGCTTCCCTACACGCTACGCGCAACTGGTCTATGGTATGTATTGTCTGTGGGTAAACTAACCTTCCTACCTTTTCATTAAGGTTTTTCTTTAAAGCCCGCACCAGATCTTGCTCTTGCACCGGCATTCTAAGTTGTGCCCTAAGATTGCCAATGGCAGCGAAGAAATCGTCGCTTGATTCCGTGGGACCCTGTAGACGCATACCAATTTCCCGCATTAGATCCCAATCCGTTTTGGAACTTCGGAAGTGCTTGAACAGCGCCTCTCTTAAAGTTGGCCAGTCGGGCCTATAGTTAGCTCTCTGGTACTGCCAATACCATTGGTTGGCAGCTCCGGAAAGCAACAGATGGAAATCTCTCAAAACCTCTGCCCAGGGAATAAAGTACTGGCTCTGGAGCATTTCGACTTGAAAAACAAAATCTTCGACCGATAACGATCCCGTTTTGCCATCGAAGCTCAGCCCCCATTTATCGATCCTAATCACTTGACGCATGCTTCCATTTGGATTAAAGTTCGAGGGATGAAAGTGCGCCGGGGTGGGCCCTCGGTCTGCATTTCCGTACCTAACCTGCTGTTCCGCATAGAAGCTGAGATGGTTTCCATCGTTCCTAGCCCCTTTCCCATTATTCCCGACTGGAACAAAAGATCTCGAGTTCGGATCTAAATTTGAGGATACCGGGTGTCTTGGTGGTGGTTGACTGAAGCTCGGTGGTACGAAATCTGTTGTCGGTTGACATAAATTTGCCCTAGCTTGGTTCGTTGCAGCCGAAAGGTTCATGTCTTTAAAGAACTCCGCCAGACCTCTCTGTATTTCAGCCTTCACTGTCTCTGAGACGGTTTCACTAATAACCGATCTTAACTCCGGCGTAATCTGGGTTGACTTTACCTGACCACTTTCCTCGTTATCTTGCCCCTTACTACCTTTGGTAAGCGGACCCTGGTATAAGTTTACTAAAGATTCCACCCCAATAATGTCCAGGATTTTCTTTTCATTAGGCTTGTCGCCCTGCTTACCACTGAAAGAAGGACCTTCCCTCGAGCCCTCATTATTTGACTCTCTGGATGGAGACCCCGTATTTGAAGAGCCCTTCCCTTCCTCGCCTGGTGGAGAATGGTCTACCGGCATGTCTGTGGCTAGGTCTCCCCAATTCCTCAACAAGGAACGAGTAACGACTCTACCTCCAAATAAATTCCTCACTGACTTAACCTTTCTTTCCTGCTCTTCTCCCAGTTGGTATTTACTCATAGACTTAATGCGGCTTTTCAAACAATATATCAAACTGACCAAAACAATACGTTCCTATACTTTGCTTAATTATTTATTATTGTAATGCAATTTTTAATCTATATTAACGTCAAAATCTCTAACCTTATACTTTATTTGACGGAAATTCCATGAAAACTGAAACTTGACAAAAAAATTTAAAATTTAACAAGAAACTTAACGATTAGATAAATTTGATAACAATGATCTCTACAGACTGTCCTCGAAATTCTTAAATTTGTTCTTATATCAATCCGGGGGTGCTTCGAGCGGTTGTATCGGCAATGTTCTTTCTTTCGACGTTCTATGACTCGATGTTTTCAAAAAATTACTAATAGAGAGAGTAGCAAAAACCAAAAACACTAAACACTTTTTGACGACACGGCAACACAATGTTCGTGAAGTGTCGTCAGCGGGTCGGGCACGTCTCGTCGCTGTTGGAAAGCTTGCTCACGAGCTATCTTACCAAGACTTACGATATGTTCCCTATCCGATGACGACCTCCCGCGAACCAGGAAACAAAAATATCGCTTTCGTAATCGAAGCCGAGGAACATGTCGCGGTTCAATGTAACGTTCATGAACTTTAACGTTGAAGTCATACCGAACCTGATCCCGACCACGAAAACGACGAGGGACTACACAAATAATGCTCTGAGTGTATCCGATTACGATGTTGAGGCTTGTCGTCGCGATTAATCAGGCTTTCTAATGAGCTCTCTTGAATAAGACTTACGATTCGCCCCCACATCGAAGCGGATACCATCACAACATCAAGGACGGACTAGGACAACACGTATGGGCGCCATTTGAAACGTGGCAATAGGTGATGAGGGGGAAAAGGAAAAGGGATTGGGAACCTAGCAAACCAGTGGGACTAGGAAATGAAAAGAATGTCCGAGGCGAAGGAAGCGGCACGCTTGTAATGCACGGCTGTGCTCGTCGGAATGTGGGGGGGATCTTTCCTCCGTTTCGGACCTCACCCGCTTCAAAACATAAATCGTGCCAGCTGAAAATGATCCACAAATTCTCTTTTCTGCTACTCTCTCGCGCCACTGATGTCTGGGCAGCGCGGTCTCTACCCTCCCTTCCTGGAAATCAAAAAAATGTTGAATGACTTCCCCTTTTACTGGTCTATTTGAAAATCATAATCGAGCCATCTTCACCGAAAACGCCGCTCAGCCACACCCCCTGAAAATCTTGCCCTTAGCAATCCATTAGGCCTTCTCTTGCCCAATGAGGAAAAATAAACAGAAACACCTGGTTTTCATTAACGGGACGTGATTCACATTTATTTAGATTAATAGAAAATATTTGAATTTAAATTGAATGACAGTTGAATTAAGAAATCAATACTAAAAAAAAACAAAAGGAAAATACTAACGACCAAAATCGATCCACGCTTTGGAAAGGCGCAAAAAAAAATCAAATTCAAAGTTTCCTCTCAGATCTCGTCTTGCGCGCCTTGATCTACTGGCGGCTGACACGCTTTACTAAATTTGTTGGCTCCCTGGGGCCCTACCTATACAGAGCTCTATTTAGGGGGTACAGGTGCAAATCACACGACGAAAACTCGTACTACCCGATTCGTGACCTGCGAGGAAAACACTCGCCAATTCAGCATTCAAAAATTGACAGGATCTCGATTTTAATCCTTAATATTAGCATCAATAAATATGTTACATGAAAAAATAAATACTAATACTATAAATAAAACAAGAAATATATATATAAATATCACGCCGAGTAATCTTAAAATACAAAAATAATATTACGAATACAAAAAAAAACAATGATTCGTCGACTGCAGCCCTCGTGTTCCAATTCTCGAGGTTTCGTTTCTGGACTCCTTTTACGGTCTCTTATGAGTGTTTTAATGTTTTAACTTCGAGTCGACATTTAAAGCAAATAATTCTTTAGAAACCATAATCACTCGTTCCAATTTCGGGCGCTTTGAGTGTGTTCTTAGTAACTTTTAGCCATCCTATTTCGGCTCATAGGCGAAAATTCTTAATTTTAGGTGCAGGGGTGAATCAGTCGAAAGCGACTCCTGAGGCAACTATCCTCTCAACTTCTTATTTTTAAAGTGCGAAAAAAAAATACAAATAAAGCCTTTACTTGGAAGCCCGGGTTAGTCACGGGCTTTTCCGACTTAGCTCCCTCCTCTCTAAAGAGACAGTCGACGACGACGGCCGCTTTGGCTTCGAGTTGGACCTCCCGACGATTCACCTTTTTAGCAACAAAATAAAACACAAAACTTAATACCCTTAACTATCTAATTGTCAACACAAGAAGATGTTGATTTTAGAGAAACTCACCCCTTTAATGCTCGATTTCACAGACAAATTTTTATAAAAAAACACTATCAATCGCACTATCGCACTATCAATTAACTTTGTCTTTGCTAATTTTTTCCCAATTATCTTAGATGTAACGACTTGTCTTGGCCGGTGGACAAAATGGCATTGATCATTACATTGGCCAACATGGTCTTGTGAGGGAACATTCTATTTCCTTAAATCTGGTTTTGCTATTTTACGGTATCATCTCCTCATAGGAAAAAACCGCTGTCGGATTACCGTCAGGTATATAGTCAAAACCAAATTTAAGGAAATAGCTCATGGTCACTTGAGTGGGTTTATTGACCTACATTTGGTTTCGAGTTTTGAGTGTTTTCCTTTCTCCCAGTTCCCACTCGATTTCGAACTCGCGCTTCCCCTCCTAAAAAAAAAGAAATGAAATTCTGCCAACGTCTACCGTTTTCTTTCGTTTCCTTTTTTCCTTATTGCTCTTATGTTGTTTCTTTTCCTCAAATCATCTTCTCTTTCTAAGGAAATGTCATAAAAATGCAAAAGATCTATTTTGCTTCAAGAAAACAATATCGTCGTTCTTTCTTTCCTATTCCTTCCTATTGCATTATATTTGCATAATTTTCTTAACCTCGTCTCGTGCGGTTGATATCTAGCCAAAAAAAAAAACAATAATCGGAAAAAACCCAAAAATTCCTAACCCCGTCGGCACTCGCGTCTGAACCAAAAAATCAAAGACAAAATGCTTAAATATTCGTTATTGGTAGCCGCAACAGATGGTCTAGCTGTCGAGCTGTTAAAAGCAGCAGGTGACGATCTAGATAGGAGCATGCACCAAATCATCTGTAAGATATGGTCGGAGGAATGCATGCCCGATGAATGGAACCTCAGCATTCTTTGTCCGATCCTCAAGAAGGGGATCCTCTTAACTGCACCAACTACTACTACGGAAATCCTTGAACTCTATTCCCGAGGGACGTTGAAGTGGAGGGTGACCGAGGGTCAGGTGGCGCACCCAAGTGGAAGAGGACCTCAATAAACTTGGAGTGAAAAACTGGAGACAGTTATCTAGAGACCGAGTTGGCTGGCGGATACTGTTGAGGTTGGGGCTCAAGTTTACAACGAACTGTAGCGCCACCTTAAGTAAGTAAGTTCTTGACTACTACGTTAATCATAAAGGGTTTTCCATCAAGCGCTGCCTACTTTCAAATTTCAATAAAACAGCATCCAAATATTCCAAAAGGGCCCGATGACAGTGAGTGCCTTTATCGGGATGCCTTGGATAACATGTGGATTGGCGTCCAAATTTCGACAGTTCTGTTGTTCTACACATTCATCATTGCCCTGGCCATCTGCGAAAGTAAGAACAAAAATTCCCATTAAGTATTAAGCGCAACGTGCGTCGTTCAAGTGGCTGGCTTCGCAGGAACAAATTTTGTTTCTCAAGACCAAATGCTTCAAATTAAAGTTACAAGATGGCCAATTGACATCATCCGAAAAGGTATGAAGCAGAAATCTTCAAAATTCATGGTTTCATTATTGTAAAAGTTGACCTAAGGTCCAAACTAACTAAGCTCTTCAGTAATGTTAAGTCTGTGAGGAGCCTTCGGGCGGATTGGAGCTGTTCTTCTCATAACACTTGAAGCTTCTATTCGAAATTTCTGCTTAACCTAAGATGATAAAAAAGTTCAATCGTCACAGGCGGATTTTTACCCATTTCGAACCACTGTCCAACGATTGCCGATGTCCTGCAACTCCAACCCTTGTTTGTGCAATTCTACTCACATTACATGTCAAGAAGTAACATGTGGCGTTGCTGTTGCTGCTGTTGAATATGAAAAGTGTAAGTGACATTTTTTCAAAAGAAAATGTATTTACTCTCAGATTGTTTTGATTAATAGTCTGAAGGGGGAGGGGTTATTGTTAAGTTGGAACCGACTGGAGTTAAACATTCTAGACAACCCAGCCAGACGGCGACATTGTAACGGGGTGTGGTCCTGCATTAAATCAAATTTATTAAAGAAAGGTCAAAACTATTTCCAGAGCTTTTGTTTCTTTGTTCTTTCAATAAAAAAAAAAAACTCCCCAAAGTAACCCCCTTTCCGAAGGCAGATTACTTTTATCTTTGTGAATCCTTTCATCATTCAAGCTCAAGCACATCAGATGAACCGAACTCTGAACTGAGCTCAATTTGCTCAATGTTTGCTTAGTCATACACACACAGTCACACTTTTGGTGTTTATGACTATTTTTGTTTACGTTGTTTTGTTTGGTTTTGGTTCTGTTCGGTTTGGTGTGGTTCCGTTCGATTGTTGAGGTTTCTTCCTATCTGTCATAGTTATTGCTCAGCGGGTGTGGTTGTCATTCTTGCCAACGTCGTCGTCGTCGTTCTGATGGAAAGTCTTCCTTTTTCTTGCTGAAAGTTAATTTTATTTGAATAGAGGAGCATTGACATTTCTATTTGGTTGCGCCAAGACATGACCTATTTGCCTTAGGCAATGTAATTTATGTTGCTTGAACAGGTTTTATTCAGGTAAATAGCTTTTCGTTCTTTTTTTCTTTTTGGTTACATAAGTTCTGAATTGATGATATTTTTTGCGATTTTTTTTGTTTGGTTTTATTGAAAGTCTAAAAATAAACTTGTTCCCTTGACTTTCTTTGGAATAGTAGCTGAAGTTAATGAGAAGTTGAACATAAAACCGTTGTTTTCGAGAACGTTAATAAATTTATTATGCAATCAACAGGAGTAGCTTTATGAATGAGACCGAGAAAAGTAATTTGCTTGTCGTTTATTGGCATCATTGCATTTTACGATCTTTTTTAGTTTTCTTGTCGTTGCATATTTTTTTTATTTCCTTTTGACATATTTTGCAACGTCAATTCCTCTTAGGTTTTAACTTAAATTAGCAAAAAGTCAGCACTCACAGAATGACAAAAAGTAAAATTGTTTTGCTAAGCACCGGACAATGAAAAGTCATCAAAGTCAAAGTTAAAAAGCTGCTAAGATGTAAGTGCAGTAAACGAAATTGCTGCTGACAACCCACTCCACCTGTTGGCAATTTTATTGCCATCTTGTAATTTGACAGTCCTCCCAAGTACCACAGACGTCAACACCTTGTGGAACCAATATCGCGAAATAATAAAAAATGTAGCCGAGACCACCATAGGTTACCAGCCACCCCCGAAAAAGAACCCGTGGTATGATGATGAGTGCGCGATATTGAAAAGAGAGACAGAAAATGAACATTTGCAGATGCTGCAACGGAAAACAAGAGCAGCAAGAGAAGAGTACCGCAAGACCCTGCGAAGGAAGAAAAGAGCATCCGCAGTTTCTCAGCTCAAAGATCTAGAAGAGTCTCGGGCCAAAAACAACACCCGGCGTTTCTTTAAAAAGTCGAAGCAATTAGCTTCTGGTTTCAGAACAGGGACACAGGCTCTTCGAAACAGTGAAGGAAACCTAGTCACCGAAGCACAGGGAATTGTAGATGTTTTCACGCAGCTCTTCCAACAGCAGCTGAATGCGCAAAATATCGAGCGGGCTAATGACGAAAGAGTAGCAAGACCAGTCAATGAAGACCCAGTTCCAGCCCCCAGCACACAAGAGGTAGAAAGAGCCATCCAAAAGCTAAAAAATAACAAGTCCGCCGGGTCGGATGGCATACCTGCGGAACTCTTTAAATATGGAGGAGGTGTTTTGATGAACCGCATGCACCAGGTCATCACCAAAGTGTGGGAGGAAGAATGCATGCCTACTGACTGGTCGATAAGCTCCATATGCCCCATCTACAAAAAAGGCGATCCGATGTCATGCAAAAACTACCGTGGCATATCCCTGCTTAATGTTGCATACAAAATCCTATCCAACGTGCTGTGTGAGCGTCTTAAGCCTTTCTGCAACACAATAATCGGCACGTACCAGTGTGGCTTCAGGCCAGGCAGAAGAACGATAGACCAAATATTCACACTGAGGCAGATCCTGGAAAAGACCAACGAATTTCAAATCGAAACCCACCACCTTTTCATCGACTTCAAAGCTGCTTATGATAGCATCCACCGCCAAGAGCTTATGATGGCAATGTCTGGATTCGGGATCCCGAACAAACTGATCCAGCTGTGCCGCATGACGCTAAACAATGCGCAGTGCAGTGTGCAAATGGGTAACAGTTCTTCCGAGTTATTCCAAACATGCGCAGGGTTTAGACAAGGAGATGCGTTGTCATGTGACTTCTTCAACATAGTCCTGGAGCAGATAGTGCGCAAGGCAGGTGTGAGCACGGAGGGCACTATCTTCAACAAATCCACCCAGCTCCTAGGCTATGCGGACGACATAGACATCATCGGTCGATCCAAGAGAGCTGCGCTTGAGGCCTTCACAGCGATTGAAGAACAGGCGAAACTCGTTGGTCTTGAAGTGAATGAGGACAAAACAAAGTACATGTTATCAACAAACGAAGCAACATCTGTCCACCGCCTAGGACAAAACGTAACGTCACTGTTGGTAGAGATAGTTAAGGAACAAACATCAATCCCACAAACGAAACCTTAGTGGAGATCCGAAGAAGAATTACCCTAGCGAACCGCTGCTGCTTCGATTTGGCCAAACAACTGGGTTCATAACTCCTCACTCGAAAGACAAAGTGTCTGCTATACAAAACTTTGATTTTACCACTCCTACTCTACGGCGGCGCCGAGTGCTGGACGATAAGTAAAAAAGGGGAATTGATACTGGGCACTTTCGAAAGAAAAATTCTTCGACGGATTTTCGGTCTCGTATGCGACGGAGAAGAAGGTTCAACCGAGAACTGTATGAGCTGTACCAAGATGTGAATGTAGTCCAGAAGGCCAAGAAAAGACGACTACATTGGCTCGGCCACATCGAGCGAATGGACGAAAACGCTCCAGCTAAGAAAGTCTTCTCATCCCAGCTCCCAGGTTCAAGACGACAAGGAAGACCGAACCTACGGTACAATGACCAAGTGACTGCGGATGCCAGAGCGCTTGGTTTCGGCGACTGCAGAGTGAATGCGAGGGACCGTTCACGATGGAAGGCTGCAGTATCCCAGGCTGCAGTATCCCAGGCTGAGATCCTTCATGGGTTGTGAGCCGGATAAGTAAGTAAGTAAGTAAGTATGTAATTTGACAGTGTAACCGAGTCTAAGAACAAAACTCTGGGGTCCATGTCATCCTCTCTGAATGCGGGTTTTGTTGCTGAGCACATTGCTTTGTTGTTGGTGGGTTTGATCTATGACTTTTCCTAAACCAACAGTGTCCTCAAGCCAGCTCGGTCCCTAGCTAGCTGTATCCAGTTTTGTACTCCGAGTTGATTGAGGTCCTCTTCCACTTGAGTGTACCGCCTGAGCCTCGGTCTTCCTTTATTTCTACCTCGGGAATGGTGTCGAAGGCTTTCCGGGCCGGAGCATCGGTGTCCATCTGCGCTATATGACCAAGCCATCTGAGTTGCTGGACCTTGACTGTTCTGGCTAGGTTCATGTACAACGGTACATTTCTTAAAGCTCACTGTTGATTCTCCTTTCCATTCTCCATCAGTGTACACGGGGCCAAAGATAAATCCAAAGAACTTTGCACTCGAAACAGCCTAAGGCACATTCATCCGACTTTGTCAGAGTGGACTTCTGCTCCATACAGCAGGACTGGGATGATGAAGGTTGTATGGTTTTACCTTAGTTGATCGAAAGAGGGACTTACCACTCATTTGCTTTCTTAGCCCAAAGAAACAGCGATAGTGACGTTCTGTCCGAGCAGTCGACGTCGATGTTGGGTGTCCTTCCTCGAAGACGGCATACACATACTTCGTTTTCCGTCAATTCACCGCTAAAGCCATTTTTACTACTTTTGTCTCAATTCTCACAAAGGCACCAATGACATCACTCTGTATTCTTCCCATTATATCAATATTATCGGCGGCGTAAGTGAAAAGTTGAACAGACTTGGAAGATAGTGCCTCTGGTGTTGACGGTGGAGTTTTGCACTATCTTCTCAAGAACAATATTAAAGAAAACGCATGACAGTGCGTCTGAATCCTTTTTTGACATCGAGATTCCGTAAGCTCGTTGCCGACCTTGATGGCACAGCGCGAGTTCTCCATCGTCATTTTGCACAAGTGAACGAGCTAGGCAGGGATGCCAAAACTAGACATAGCTTTCTATAGATCGTCTCTGTAGATGCTGTCATATGCGGCGTTAAAATCGATAAAAAGGTGGTGGGTATCGATATGGAGTTCATAGGTTTTTTCCAGGATCCGCCGCAAAGTGAAAATTTGGTCGATGGTTGACTTTCATGGTGTGAAGCTACATTGTTGACGAAAGGATTCAGATGTTCACATATTACGGCAGCGAGGATCCTGTAAGCGATGTTAAGTAGGCTGATTGCTCTGTAGTTCGTGCAATTTAGGGGATCTTCCTTCTTCAGGATCGGACAACCAATGCTGAAGTTATCTCTATAAAAAACACCCTTTATTTCTATCTGTTTCCTTCCGATTTAAATGACTTCTATGTTAGTCACGGTTTTTATTTTAATTTATTTACAAATTTACTGAAATCGCAATCAATCCACTGTCAATCTCTTTCTTATTTACAAAATTTTATTTTTTCTCAAATCGCAAATGAAACTTTTTACGTTTGCCTCGTAATTAATTGGCTTCTCTATTATCAAATAACAAATTTATTGCTTGTTGATGAAATCATATGTACCTACAATCAAAAAACAAGAAAAAAAGTATAAAATTGGCAAATTTCCATTGTGAATTGACATTGTTGTCTTTATTTTGCTTTCCAGCAATTTAATTTTAATTCGCAAAAAGTGAAACGAAACGAAGAAAAAAAACTGCCAATTTTCAAATGGAAATTTTATACAATTGCCAATTGGATTTCTATTTAAAATCAAGTACAATTCCATCCGATGAAATTATAAAATGACTTTTTTCCTTCATTTTGTGAATTCATAAAATCAAGCAGGAAGCGGTGTTATTGTTATTTTTGGGGCTTCTTTTTTATGAATTTCGATTTCAGACAAAATGCCATTAAAAAGTGTTATTTTGAGGCCCTTACTCCTGGGTCTGAAAATAAACTAAACATTTTATTGAGCGAATAAAAATAAAGTCTCAAAGTCTGGAAACAGGTTTTGCTGCGAGACACGAGACTTATGATGACAGCATTATTAGAAACAAAAAACCTGCATTTCCAGCTAAACCGATGTGTTTGTTTTGCTTTGATTTGTTTATTTTCATTCGTTTGCGTCAATTTTTCATCCAAGAGATGGATGGACGTTCTATAATTAATCAATCGCGAATATACTGCTTCTACTTAACGCGTAGAAATGACGAAAAGTTAGTCAGAAAATATTACAGCTTCTTCCTTCAATTGGTACCGTGACGGACTTGAATTGTTTATTATTATTATTTATTGGATTCATGTTAAACACTTCATAATTTACTGCGACGTTTTGTTTTATTATTTCAAGATTCCACAATTCCAAGAAAGGCAATATGAAACCCAGTTTGGGGCATTGAGAATGGGGGCAGACCAGAAAAACTAAACGTGCAGACAAACTTCCACAAAATTTAACTCCTACTCCCCAACTTTTCAAGCTGAAATATTGGCTCTTCGCTGTACTATACATAGAGACATACAATTGAAAGATTGGATCCTTGCTCCTATGCTCCTCCTTATCTTGCACAATACTGCGGAACAATTTCACTTGGATAAGGACAGATCCACTTTTGACGGCCCACGACAGCAAGAACCAAAGCCAGCGTCGATTTGGGACTACATTTACTTTCAACTCTGTGAATGAGCGCCTTGCGATAATTCGCAATTAAGCTTAATTCAGCAACAGCAACCAACAGCCTCGTCTTGCTCTCGAAAAGAGTTGACAACAGCAAGACAAGAAGACCTTTTGACAATGCCTTTGTTTTGACTTCACAATTCTTCTCGGGTACCTTTAACCTGCAGTTGCCCGTAGCTTAGTTGGTAAGTGCGTTGGCTGCTAAGCAGAACGTCGTTGGTTCGAGTCCTACTCAGGCCAAGTTTTTATTTCATCTTTCAAGGGCACTGCCTCTTGCGAAGACTTGACAAATCTTCCAAGAGTATCAATCTGTCATGAAAAAGTGTTCTCTACTCTGCCGTTCGGAATCGGCGTTAAATTGTAGGTCCCCTCAATTTTTCACACGCACTCAGAGAATTGTTGATGAGAGTAAGCCACTTAGGCCTTGGCTCTTCAAGAGCTGTTGCGCCACTCTATTTTTACCTTTAACCTGAATATCGACGCAAGACCCTTCCCAAGCATAACCCTGCGCATTCCGAGTTGTCCACCACTGTGGACTTATAGACAGAGGTCAACAAAAGAAAATGATGAGAGAAAATTCGACGTCAAACGGCTACAATCGCAAGCTTCATCTTCCGAGAGATGCCACAGGTTTGACAAGCAATTCCGGCCAGCACGTACCCCTAAACAAGAGGCATATGCCAGCGTTTCAAAGAGGTCCCGAGAAACTCTTGAGTAGAGCTTACGGGCAATTTGTAACGGGGCAATAGGTTTGGGATGAGGAAATTGGGAATTGGGACAAGCAAACGGAAGTGGGATTGGGAAAAGTATATCCGACGGATTGGGTCGTGGCATCTCCGGCTTCGCTCGTTCATCTTAGGGCGGAGTTGTACCCCTCCGCCGGACCTCGCGGTTTAAGGTTTAAGGTACTTTTCATCATTCAAGATAACCGAATTCGCTTTTAATATATCGTCTGATGAGGGTTTTTCTTTGCGAATATAGTTAACAAGCTTTATATAAGAGTACTGGTCCATGTTAAACTTGGCTTTTAGTCTTCCTGAACGAATCCCCTGACTGCTTTCAACATGTTCAATCGCATGTTCAATTGAAGGAAACTGGTCGGTACAAAATAGGCATTTTGTAGTTTCTCCTTCGTCAACCTCAACTTCGTCATCTTCATCTTCATAGTTTTCTGAATCGGAATCTTCGAATTCTTTCACTTGCAACACCAATAATGGCTTCATTTCCTCCAGAACGGACGAATCCGAGGGCGACTTGATGGCAGTAGAAGGCCAAAACTCTTCTCCTTGATGCAAGAAGTTCGGTCCGGTGATCCAAATACTTTTCATCGACAGCTTTGGTGGTGCTTTGACTCGTGTGGCTGCTTCTGAGCTATTCTTGTCAGTGGGCGTCCAACGCCATTGGCTGGTTTCGGAGTGCGAGAGTACCGCGGTGATACAATGGGCGACAAAGGCTTTGAATCTTCTTTCCTTTGAGTTGACCCAATAGAGCAGCGTACGAGAATCTGTCCAATAGATGGTTTTTGTGACTTTAAGGTCGAGGCTTTGAAGAACTTTTTGGTAAATTCGGCCACCAACTACTCCAGCTTGGAGCTCAAGGCGAGGTATGGACATCATTTTCTGCGGGGCTCCACGCGTTTTCCCAAAGACAAATGTGACGTCGACTCCATGTTTGTGGACTACTCGAAGATAGGCGGCGAAGGCGACTTGGCTGGCATCCATGAACACATGCAGGTCGACACTTGTGGCATTCATTAAGTTCGGCGAATAGTGGCGTGGAACATTGAATATTGTCAATATTTTCGAATTCCTTCAGCCACGATTGACATCTCTTGTTGATTGCTGGTGGAAGTTGTTCGTCCAAACCAACATTACTTTTCAAAGTATCTCGAACTAATATTTTGGCGTATAAGGTGAAATCTGCCAGCAGTCCAAAGGGATCGAAAATGGCCATGAAAATGCCCAGAAGTTCTCTTTTTGTCGGTGGGCGAAATGCTTTTGTTACGCTTGATGGTACTCGGTGGAATTGTGTTTTAAATTCAAAAGTATCCGAGGCCGTGTTCCAAAACATACCAAGGACCTTTTCTGAAGTGGGCTGTCGTTCCATACTCACAATTTCGGCACATTCGATCGGTTGGGAATTCAGTGACTGCTGAAGTTGGTTTGAATTTGATGTGAAGTGTTTCAGTTCAAAACCGCCTTTAGCATGGATACGCACAACATCTTAGCAAATTCGGATGGCATCTTCTTCGTTGTCAAAACTTGCAACATAGTCATCCACGTAGTGCTTGTTGACAATGTCGGACACGGCTTCGGGATATTCTTCTACAAATTCTTGGGCATTTCGTTTTTTTATGAATTCTGCGACACACGGTGAACATATGGCTCCGAAAATCATTGTAATCATTACAAAATGACTAAATGACTATGGCTGAGATGGAAACATAAGCCGGGTTAGTGCCGAGATACAGCCACGAACGCTGGAAAAAGTCATCGAAAATTGGACCTCCAGATTCCATTTATCTCTTACTTACTTATCCGGCTCACAATCCATGAAGAATCTCAGCCTGAGATACTGCAGTCTTCCATCGTGAACGATCCCTCGCATGGACTCTCCAGTCACCGAGACCAAGCGCTCTGGCATCCGCAGTCACTTGGTCCTTGTACCGTAGGTTCGGTCTTCCTTGTCGTCTTGAACCTGGGGGCTGGGATGAGAAGACTTTCTTGGCTGGAGCGTTGTCGTCCATTCGCTCGATGTGGCCGAGTAGTCGTCTTTTCTTGGTACAGCTCATACAGTTCTCGGTTGAACCTTCTTCTCCGTCGCATACGGGACCGAAAATCCGTCGAAGAATTTTTCTTTCGAAAGTGCCCAGTATCAATTCCCCTTTTTTACTTATCGTCCAGCACTCGTCGCCGTAGAGTAGGACTGGTAAAATCAAAGTTTTGTATAGCATACACTTTGTCTTTCGAGTGAGGAGTTTTGAACCCAGTTGTTTGGCCAAACCGAAGCAGCAGCGGTTCGTTAGGGTAATTCTTCTTTGGATCTCCACTAAGGTGTCGTTCGTGGGATTGATGTTTGTTCCAAGGTAGGTGAACTCCTTAACTACCTCGAAATTGCTGCTACCAACAGTGACGTTTTGTCCTAGGCGGTGGACAGATGTTGCTTTGTTTGTTGATAACATGTACTTTGTTTTGTCCTCATTCACTTCAAGACCAACGAGTTTTGCCTGTTCTTCAATGGCTGTGAAGGCCTCAAGCACAGCTCTCTTGGATCGACCGATGATGTCTTTAACGTCCGCATAGCCTAGGAGCAGGGTGGACTCTTTGAAGATAGTGTTTTCCGTGCTCACACCTGCCTTGCGCACTATCTGCTCCAGGACTATGTTGAAGAAGTCACATGACAACGCATCTCCTTGTCTAAACCCTGCGCAAGTTTGGAATAACTCGGATGAGTTGTTACCCATTTGCACACTGCACTGCGTATTGTTTAGCGTCATGCGGCACAGCTGGATCAGTTTGTTCGGGATCCCGAATTCAGACATCGCCATCATAAGCTCTTGGCGGTGAATGCTATCATAAGCAGCTTTAAAGTCGATGAAAAGGTGGTGGGTTTCGACTTGAAATTCGTTGGTCTTTTCCAGGATCTGCCTCAGTGTGAATATTTGGTTTATCGTTGTTCTGCCTGGCCTGAAGCCATACTGGTACGTGCCGATTATTGTATTGCAGAAAGGTTTGAGACGCTCACACAGCACGTTGGATAGGATTTTGTATGCAACATTAAGAAGGGATATGCCCCGGTAGTTTTAACGTCGGATCGCCTTTTTTGTAGATGGGGCATATGGAGCTTACCGACCAGTCAGTGTGCATGCATTCTTCCTCCCACACTTTGGTGATGACCTGGTGCATGCGGTTCATCAAAACACCTCCTCCATGTTTAAAGAGTTCCGCGGGTATGCCATCCGACCCGGCGGTCTTGTTATTTTTTAGCTTTTGGATGGCTCTTTCTACCTCTTCTCTGCTGGGGGCTGGGACTGGGTTTTCATTGACTGGTTTTGCTTCTCTTTCGTCATTATCTTGCTCGACATTTTGCGCATTCAGCAGCTGTTGGAAGTGCTGCTTGAAAACATCTACAATTCCCTGTGCTTCGGTGACTAGGTTTCCTTCACTGTTTCGAAGAGCTTGTGTTCCGGTTCTGAAACCAGAAGCTAATTGCTTCGACCTTTTAAAGAAACGTCGGGTGTTGTTCTTGGCCCGAGACTCCTCTAGATCTTTGAGCTGAGAAACTGCGGATGCTCTTTTCTTCCTTCGCGGGGTCTTTTTCTCATTTCTCCTTTTCGTGCGCTACTCTTCCCTTGCTGCTCTTGTTTTCCGTTGCAGCATCTGCACACGTGCATTTTCCGTCTCTCTTTTCAACATCACGCACTCATCATCATACCACGGGTTCTTTTTCGGGGGTGGCTGGTAACCTATGGTGGTCTCGGCTACATTTTTTATTATTTCGCGATATTGGTTCCACAATGTGTTGACGTCTGTAGTATTTGGGAGGACGGCGGAGAGTCGCTCGCTCAGGCGCTCACTGTAGTCTCTGGCATTCTCCAATGTGCTAAGGCAACCGATGTTGAACTTCTTTCTTTGGGCCGCACGTGTTTTTTTGTCGTTTGATATTCGAGCTCTAAACTTAGCCACTACCAGAAAGTGGTCAGAGTCGACATTTACCTCTAGCACCCCTTAAAAATCTAATTCTATTAAAGTCTAATTTTCTTTAGTTTTATTTTATTAAAGTCTAAGTTTTATTTTAACAATTGTTCTTGCCCGTACAAAAGAAAGAATAAGACTGATTTATATTTCGAAAAAAAGAAAGAACACTCTGTCGTAAACGTCAAATAGCATCGATGGCGTTTTACTCTTCGAACATGAGTCGATGATGTTTGACGTTTCGAACATTGAGGGGTAGCTTACATTAGAACAACAACAAAAATTATAATAATTCAAGCATCACTCATTTTAAAGGAATGTAAATTATTCATAGTTAAGTCAATACCTAAGCCGCACAAAAAAATCTATAAAGAAACCTCAAGTCTCAATAACTGTCATCAGATCAACAAACAACACCCTGCTCTCGTGCTCCGTGTGAAATGAATAAATTATTATCCAACCGATTACATATTTCACAAAACCAAATGTGTGACAACAATAGAGGTGATAATTTTGTGCCACCTGGTTAAGCCTATTTTTCCGCTTCCTAATGCGATTCCAAAATAATAATTGTTCACTAGAGTTGACAATAAATGCCTCTGCCGTCGTCGTTAATGGCTTTCCTATCCGTTTTGGGTCGTGTCCCGTGTGTCGCCCTACCTCTCTTCTTCGGTCGGGGCGGTCGATCGCCCGTACCACGTACAATTGTTAGTTTATTTTTAAAGAAATGCACAATACCTGTTATGAATCGTCTCCACAACAAAATAGGCTTTATTCAAATAACTTTTAGGATTGAGGTAAAGTAAACAATGCACATTTATAGACAACACATCGTCGCTTCATTTTTTCCCATTCCCAATGCTATGCGGTATTGCGGTAGTCATAGTCCATCCAATGACGAGGATGTGGAATTTCATGCCCCCGATGCGATGTCGATGATGTTGGTGCTGGTGAATTCTTCATAAACTGGGACGATGACGACGACACGTCTCCATCCGTGCCAAACCATTGCTGATTTAATTTGAGTGTAACCAGGCCCTGGCCTACATATAGTTTTTGCAAGGTGCCCTAGAGCGGCTAGCACTCTGCTTTGTAATCTCAATCTCACCTTCTGGCTCAAAATAAAAAAAATTGTAAAATGACAATCCAATCTAATAAAATCACAGCAACTGTGATGGTGGTTCGGGTCGGTCAGGTTGGATGGATGTTGGACTATTTTTGGATCATATTCCGAACGATATTGGGGGCTTAGCTCCAGCACGAATTATTTAATTTTATTATTGCAACATTTACATTATTGTGTTTATGCATTACGTGGCATAATCCATTTCCAGTGTTGACAAGAATTTCACTTAGTTTTGTTTGTGTTTGCGTTTGTTATAATTTTGCTTTGTTTGTGTCGTAATTGAAGGTTGTTTGCTTGGCCATGTTGGATTAGGTATTCTTGTTGTAAATAAGTTGACTTGATTTAGTACACCCACAAGTGCGCGGAGGTGGGATTTTGTAGGTTTTATTTATTTGGTTAATTCGTGCAGAAAGAATGGGGGAACATTTTGGTCAATGACAACCCGCACACGACCGTATCGAGGACTTAGATCAAAATGGATTTCATTCAGACGATTGATATGAATTGGATGCGGATTCGTCGTGGGAAGCAGGCTCAGGCAAAAAGTCTTGAGCTTCAAATGTGTAAGCGAACGCATCACGACGAATCGAATCAAGGCTAAACTCGGCGATTTTAATGCAAAGCTGGGAAAAGAGGACATCTTTGGCGGAACAGTCGGAAAGCACAGCCTGCACGACACTACTTCCGATAACGGATTCAGGCTGATCGATTTTGCTGAGGGGCGAAATGATGTGGTAGCAAGCATCTGGCTCCCACAACTCAACATCCATAAAGGTACATGGAGATCTCCTGATCAATCAACCGTCAACCAGATTGATCACATTGCGATCGACGGAAGGCACTTGTCCAGCATTCTAGATGTTCGAACTTTCCGGGGAGCCAACATCGACTCGGTCCACTACCTCGTCGTAACCAAGGTATTGCAACGAATATTCCGACAACGGCCAAAACAAGGAAATGCTGCAAGAAAATTCGACGTCGTCGGACCGCTACAATTGCAACAGATTAGCAGATCCTTCCATGTTGCAGTGTCAAGTAACCTCTTGAGAAGTCCTATGCCGCCAACATCAAGTATCGAAGACCAGTGCCAACATTGCCAGAAAGCAGTTAGAGATGCCGCCTCTAATGTGCTGGGTTTCACACAGCCACCAAAACGAAACTCCTGGTTTGACGAAGAAGCCAAGCAGAAGGCATACTAAGCGGCGCTGCATAGAAGGACAAGAGCTGCTCGTGAGCTCTACGAGCAAAAGAGGAAAGAGGAACGCCGGCTTCTCAGGAAAAAAAGAGAGAGCATGGGAGCGTCAGATCGAAGATGTTGAGAGAGCCAACAGCAGGAATGAAGTTCGGAGGTTTTATCGGAAGGTAAAACAGGTGGCTCAAGGTCATCGAGCAAGAACCGATGCCTGCAGAGATTAACAAGGGAACATCATAGTAGAATCGTAGTCAATGCTGGGGATTTGGAAAGACCACTTCTGTAGACTGTGTAACGGCGACGACGAACAAAACCCTGCCGTCAGATAGGAGCCTTTTATCGTACACGATGATAGCCAACAATACCGTGAACCCGACCTACATAGTAGAAGTGAAAACGGCAATATCACGGCTGAAATGCAACAAAGCCGCTGGAGCAGATGGTCTAGCTGCCGAGCTGTTCAAAGCCGCAGGCGATGATCTAGATAGGAGCATGCACCAAATCATCTGTAAGATATGGTCGGAGGAATGCATACCCAATGAATGGAACCTCAGCATTGTTTTCCCGATCCTAAAAAAGGAGGTCCTCTGAACTGCGCCAACTACAGAGGAATCAGTCTACTAAACATCGCCTGCAAGATCCTCTCTGCCGTAATATGTGAACGTCTGAAGCCTTTCGTCAACCATCTGATTGGTCTTTATCAATGTGGCTTCAGGCCAGGAAAGTCAACCATCGACCAAATTTTCACGTTGCGGCAGATCCTGGAAAAAACCTTTGAACTCCAAATCGATACCCACCATTTCTTTGTCCATTTTAAGGCCGCGTATGACAGCATCTACGACGATGTAGAACTCAAGCTGCTCCATCAAGGTTGGCAATGAGCTTACGGAATCTTTCGACGTCAAAAAAGGATTCAGACAAGGCTCGGTCATTAAGAATGCATCGACACCAATGCTCCGGCCCGGAAAGCCTTCGACACTATTCCCGAGGGACGCAGAAGGAGAGGAAGACCGCGACTCAGGTTGCGCACACATGTGGAAGAGGACCTCAATCAACTTGGAGTGCAAAACTGGAGGTAGCTAGCTAGGGACCGAGCTGGCTGGCGGAGACTGTTGATTGAGGCCCAAGTCCACACACGACTGTAGCGCCACCTTAAGTTAGTAAGAAACGCTTCGATACAATTTTTAAATTTGACGAATTTAAAAATGGTCAGAAGCCATATCATCCATTTGTTTGTGTCTAACCAATTATATAATAGGTATTTTTAAATAACTGATTACTGCGATTACTGCAACTGAGCTAAAATCAAAGCTTGTTTCATGCTGCCGCGAAGAGCTTAAGGTTCTTGGCGCACAGCACAACATTAGACTCTGCTGGGTCCCAGGCCACAGCGATATGCTAGGCAATGAGAAAGCCGATGAATTAGCAAGATTAGGGTCAATGCTTGACGTAAGCCAAGCTCAGCTAGTTAGCACCCCTACCTGTTATCTAAAACAGGAAATCTCAAAAAGAATAACTACCAAGGCCGATGAAAGGTGGAATCTTCTTGACACCTGCGGCTCAACAAGAAATATCTGACCCTGTTTTAACAAACAAAGAACGGAAAAAATTATGCAGCTACACAAGTAGGGCTTCACGATATTCGATAAAAATATCGGTATCGTATCGTATCGTATCGTATCGAAGGTCTATACGATAATCGATACGATATCCAGTACCTGCGATACCGATATCGATACGATAAACGTGTTTATAAAATTGTCGATATTATCGTATCGTCGATAAGCACTGACCGATAATTAAAATTATATGTACGTATCGTCATTAAGAAAAACTCTACTCTTGAGGTTGTTAAAAATAACAAGATAACACTTAATACAAAAAACATAAGATACCCAAATTAAAAGTAAAAAGAAGGGATTAAAATAAAAACCAAAATCTCTAAAAACATGCATACGCCCGAGTGTACGAAACCTCTATATATACATAAATATTTATCGCGACTTTCTCACATAATCAGCACATAATAGCACATAATTATCGTAAAGGTCCCAACCGCTTGTGCTCATATTGGTTTGCCAGCTTAATGACGTAAAAAAAACCACACAAATCGGTTCATTAACAAAGTAGTACTGGCCTGAACAGACATATACAAATATAGGATACAATCGAATTGAGAACCTACTCTTTTTTTGGAAGTCGGTTAAAACTAGAGGTATGTTTCCGAATTATTCATGTTTTCTCTTTGAATAAACTTTTAGAGAATTATCCATATACATATTCTCATATTCTATGAGAAAGTTCACTCGGGCGTATACTTGTCATTTTTCAGAAAGGAAAAAATATAAGAGCGTAACCGCGCTTTTTTCCAAGAACAGTTTGAGCAATTATTCCGGCACAAATAAGCAACAAAATATGCTGTTAGTTTCGTATCCCTAGCTGCATTGGTTCCTTTGATATCACTATGGTTCTTCTTGCATAATATTACCCTAGCAGATCCCCGCTATTTTCAAGAAATTTGAGCAACAAAATAAATTCTTGTGGTACAAATTGGTAACAAAATACTGAATACTTACTAATATGTGTCGACTTATGAAATGGTTCTGCTAGGTTGGTAGATTTGTCTTCTTAATTTTTTCCCTTCGAAGCGACTTATTCTCAATAAATTGTTTATCACTCCGAAGATACCCTTCAAAGCCATAATAGAAAAACGATCATATGAATCGGTTCATTAACAAAGAAGTGCTGTCCGAACAGACAAATAAAAATATATACACAATCGAGAACCTCCTTCTATTTTGGAAGTCGATTAAAAATCATTTTTTTTATTTCGATAATTTATCGAGTATCGTATCGGTATCGTATCGACGTCGATAACGATACGATAAATTTGTCTTAAAATTATCGCCGATATCGATACGATACGATAAAATAATTTTGTATTCGATACGATACCGATACAAACGAAAAATATCGGTATCGTATCGTATCGTGAAGCCCTATAACACAAGGGATCACTTCGATCTCTTGTAAGCGTAATCACCGGACATAATCTGTTAGGTTATCATATGAAAAAGATGAGAATCAGTTCAGATGATCTATGCAGAGGATGCGGTGACGAGGAGGCGCATGAGGACACTTCGCACTTTCTGTGTCACTGTCCCGCACTTTCCCATCAAATGAAGAAACTGCTTGGCAACTATTTCTTCGGGGATTTAGAAGAACTCTCTAGTACGCTACGCCAGGTACTAACATCCTGAACTTCGTCAAAGCCTCTGAATGGCTTGACTTACTGAACACATAGGTTTTTCTTATTAGCTTGAGTAGCAATACTCGCGGGTATCACAATGGATCTGTATTGATCTAAGTGTGACGGTAAAAACATCAACTGTCAGCCCCTAAACCTAATCTAACCTAACCTAACCTAATAACTTAGTTCAACATTAACACCTTGCTTATGTCATTCCAACTCGTCATCCAATAAATTGGAGATATAATACAATTGTTTCAATTTTAATTTCTGATTGTGAATCATTCGCAACAAATTAATTGTTCTGCATGTACACTCAACACTTCAAGCAGAAATCATTATTTGCAATTAAAATGGAATCCTACAAATCCAAAAGATAAAACACATAAATTCAGCCTGTTGATGAATTTATGAAAAAAAAAACGTTTTCAAGGCAATCAAAGTTGTATTCACTTTTTTTATATCTTGTTCATCTCTTCATCTAACAACGGTGGCGCTTCTTCACTTCTCAACATGTTTTCTGATATGAATTTGCAAAAACACGCAAATAATTGAGTTTTAGGAACACAGCATATCGTCACGCACACACGGTTAACAAGTGATAGTGACCCCATTTTTAATCGTTTTTTTCTCTTTTTTTCTTGTTTTTGAAAATGAAACCAACTTGATGTCGAGTCATTTTTGCAGGGGGAAACATTCAAAAATAAAATCTTCCACAACAATGGAGGATGGAATGACGAAATGTGAGTGGGGCGAAGGAATCTTTAGAAAAGAAGAAGGACGACAAAGAGCAAATAAATAACTAGATAAACGTAAATATACTCAAGCACAATGACGTAATTTCTTAAATGGATATCCTAAACAAAATTGTTTGACATTCCAAGAAGATTTCACACCAGCAAATGCAAACGTTTAAGTGTTGGTTGTTACATTTGTGCTGATTGCATGTATGTGTGCCCCCCTTCAATGAATTATTAGAAATCTATTTTTTTGGAGCAAAATATTTATTTTTGACATCTTTTGCAAAATTTCCATTCCTCGGAAATTTGCAAAAACAACGAAAACAAAATTTTAGATATAAACAATTTAAATGGGAATGAGTGTATAAGCCACTTAAAAGGGACTTGATCTGGATGGAAAAGTTTTACTGACGTCATAATTTTTGCCTTGAACGAGTGACGAATATTTATGACGACGACATGGCCAAAATGTCAAAAAGACACTCACTCTTCTTAAAGTCGTGGGCTATAATTGTTAGTCAAGTAAATGTCAGTCTTGATTTATTGGATAAGTGTTCAATCAAATAAACACATTGATTATTATTTTTGTTGACTGACGTCAATTCCAAAAAAACAGGATGCGATACCTACATTTCCTTGCAAAGCAAAGCAAGATTTTGAGTTCTTTAAATTAAATATTCTTAAATTTATAACTGAAGTTGTTCCCTGATTTTCAGTATTAAGACACTGAATTTTTTTCCTCGTCACAAGCACTAAATTCAAATGTTTCATAATTGACAAGAAAGATTATCTTCTGGCTCGAACGTAGTCTAATCTGGGGATCCAATTTTCAATGATTTTTTTCCGACATTTGTGACCGTATATCGGCAATAACGCGGAAAATGTTTTCCTCCAATCAATCGTTTCGGGCTTTTCGGCATAGACTTGTGACTTTACCTATCCCCACAAAAAAAAAAGTCAAGCGGCGTTAAGTCGCACGATGTTGGAGGCCAATTCACGGGTTCGTAAGATATTATCCTTTTCCTTCAATAAATCTATTTTGGCGCGAGTTGTGGGACATGTTGCGCCGTCCTGCTGAAACCACAGCTCCTGCATATCATAGTTGTTGAATTGATGAACGAAGAACTCAGTAATCATGCTGCTCTACAGGGTTGGCCATTTAGTGGTATCTCAAACAGTGCGTTCCTTGAAAAGAAGTTTTGGCAACAATGAAGCATCTACTGCGCCTGTAGTACGCAAATTTGTACATTTGTGTGAGACTGGGATGCTTGTGGACAACATTCATGGTCCCAATCGTCTTACGTTGTGCAAAGACGAGAAAATGGCTGCAGTAGCCGAGAGTGTGAGACTTGATCTAGGAACATCAACTCGCCATCGATCTCAACAGCTCAACATTTCACGCACTCGCCTGAGGGGAATGCTACACAAAGATATAACTGTTTGGGGCTAAGAGAAGCTTGAATTGGACAACGATTTTGTACGAAAAATCATAATTTCTGACGAGGCACATTTTCATTTCGGCAACTACGTTAACAAACAAAATTGCCGAAATAGAGGTTCGGAAAACCCGCACGTTATTGTCGAGAAGCCAATGCATCCACAGAGAATGACAGTTTGGTGCGGATTGCGAGGTATTCGCATCAGTGGGCCATTTTTCTTCGAAAATGAGGCTGGGAACAATGTTTCGGTGAACGGTGGGCGTTATTGAGCAGCCATTATCCGAATTTTTTGTTACTGAAATTAAAGGCATAGATTCGGGCGACCTCTGGTTCATGCACTATGTAGGATAGTGCGCCATGCCACAAGCGATCTTTTACGCAGCAGATTGCCAAATTTTGTTGGAGATGTTAACTGACCACCTCGGAGCTGCGATTTGACCCCTTTGGACTTTTTTTTTGTGGAGAACCGTAATGCTAACAATTCGCAAACGATCCAATACCGACCAAGCAATCCGTGAGCTAATCGAAATCATTAACAAGGTCTTGGAAAATTGGAGTGACTGACCGAAAAGCCATTCGAGGCAGCCACTTGAAAGAAGTTGTGTTCCATACTTAATTTAAATCTTTGCTCTCAATAATAAAGCTATACCTAATACATAGACAAAAATTTAATTTTGTTCGTTTTAATGCATTTTTCAAAAGAAACCAGAACCACTAAATGGTGCACCCAAGTAAAGTTCTGACCAGCATCCTGAATTTCAAAAAAATGCATTGCAGGCATCAATTTGTTCATGTTGAAATGTCGCTTGACAGCTGACAATATGTCCACCACTTAAAAGGTGTTGCCAACTGAAAGTTCTGTGCCTCTAAAAATCGCCAAAACAAATTCAACAACGAACAAATACCGAACTTTGGCAGTTGGTAGCAGCCATCTTGTTGAGGCTACATCTGTCAAATTGGATGTCATTTCTTGAGCATACCTCGCAAAATCGAGAGGACTGTTTATAGGTGTGTTAATTTGAGTCCACTGGTTTAGTTAACAATCGACTAACACGGTTTTTGTCGAAATAATGCAAGATCGGACGTTTTTAAGCGTCGCACGGTCAGAGACTCCTTACTAACTTGCATTATATCAAGGGACACGGTAGTGCCCAGCCAAGTTTTCTAGCAACTTTGGCACTACACCCTTATTTACAGGAAACAACTCAGGACATTTTCCACACCCCTCTAACTACTATACCAAAAGAGCCAAAAGTTTCAAACTCACATTATTTGTTAAGCTAGTCAAGAAGAAGCACCTCAGTAAATTTCAGATATTTAGCATAAGTAGTTTCTAAGATACAATGTTCCAAAAATCACGAAAACCGTAACATCAAAATTATGAAGCACTTCCCGTTGCCCTAGAAACTTGAGATTTGGCACAGTGATAGGTCATGTGCTACATAGAAAGGAAAAAATCAAAAATTTGAAATTTTTCAATCAGGGGGCGTGGTAGCCGCCTACTTTTACATTATTAGTTTAAATTATATGGAGCACTTTGGAGTGCAGTAGAATCAAGAGATTTGGCAAAGTGATAGGTCATAAAGTACATACAAAGGAAGAAATCGAAAATTTGAAATTTTTCAGTCAAGGGGCGTGGTAGCCGCCTACTTTTGCATTATTAATTTAAATTATATGGAGCACTTTGAAGTACAGTAGAATCATGAAATTTGGCATACAAGTACAACGTGCAATATGAAATTTTTGATTTTCAACTGAGGGGGCGTGGTAACCACCCATTTAAAAATAAATTTTATTAAATATATGGGGCACCTCTGAACATTGTAGAATATTGTAATTTTGCAAACTAACAATTCTGCCAGTCAATATGTCTTTCGAGATTTTCACCTTATCAACAAAAAAAAAAAAAATCTTTGCAAAAAGTAATGATATCACACCAAAAACATAAATGTAAAAAAAGAGCCAAGTTCTCCCGTAAAAAATTCTGCCTAACAAATCAGCCACGAAAAGTAATGAGATCTAAAAGAACGCCAAGTTCTTGGATTCAGCAAGTATTTATTTATTTATTTAAGCTTATTAGCAAGCATTTCTTAATACTAATTTACATTCCAATGTATTATGTACATATTTAAAATATAAAAAAAAAGAAGAATTAAAATGAAAAATAAGGAAGGAAAATGGAGTTTAGGTAGTGAAGTGGTGACGGAAAATGATGCGGGAGAGGAGTTAATCTTAAGGAATTATAAAGGGATGTTCTTATGGAAGATATGTTACGTGAGAAATCCAGTTCAGATTGAACGGAGTTGGCTAAACGTAACATTCTATTGATAGAATTGAAATGCCCGTAGTTGGTATGGTGGGAAGAAAGACAGAAAAAAGGAACCGATCTGAGGTTTCGTAGGTTTGTGTTTATGTATATAAGATCCAGGAGAAGGGGTGAGTCAATAGCACCAGTGGCAACTTGGTATATGAATAATATGTCGGCGACATCGTGGCGTTTGGAGAGGGTTTGTAGATTTATTAGTTGAAGGCGGTTATTATAAGGCGGAAGGATAATAGGGTCAGACCGGAGAAGACCACGTAATGCGAACCTAAGAAATCGTCGTTGTACTGATTCGATTCTCTGTGACTGAGTTACTTGAAAAGGGGACCAACCTTGACTTGCATATTCTAGGATAGGTCTGACAAAAGTGATGTACAGGGATTTGGTAACATATGGACTTGCAAATTCCTTGGACCCTCGCTTGATAAATCCAAGAGTGGAGTTAGCCTTACTTATAATGTTATCGATGTGGGATTGGAAGTTCAATTCCCTATCAGAAATAACACCAAGGTCACGGATAGAGGAAACAATAGGAATAGGAGTGTTGGAGAAATGATAACAACGAGGATGTGAGGACAAACGCTTACGAGAGAAAAGTATTATTGGCATTTGCTGATATTAAGATCCAAAAAGTTTTTCTCACACCAATTAAAAAAGATATTTAAGTCATGTTGGAGCAGAATAGAATCCAGAGGGCAAGATATTGTTTTGATGATTTTAATATCGTCTGCGTAGATGGAGAGGTCAGAGAAGGAAATTGTGTTTACAACATCGTTAATCGCAAGTACAAAAAGGAGTGGTCCAATATGACTTCCCTGCGGAACGCCCGAAGTTGCGTACATGGGCTCGGAAACTGCGCACCTAAAAGTGACACTGTAGATACGGTTTTCTAAATAAGACTTCACCCATTGAATAAAAAACGATGGAAATCCATACGTTTTAAGTTTGATGAGAATGATTTGGTGGCTGATCTTATCAAAAGCCTTACTGAAATCAGTCGTGATAACATCATCTTCTTTACCCTGTTCAAGTGCAACCAGCGTTGAAGAGACAAACTGAACAAGGTTAGTCGTCGTTGAACGAACTTTAAGGAAACCATGTTGATGAGGTGAAACAATTGATTTTGAATGAAAATAGAGAGTCATATACATCACTTTCAGAAAGCTTTGGGATGGACGATAATTTGGCAATCGGACGATAGTTGGAAACCTCGTTCTTAGAACCTTTTTGGAAAATTGGAAAAATAAAGGAATCTTTCCATATGGATGGAAAACAGGCTTGTTTGAGAGAGAGTAGGTGCATTGTTTTAAGTGGACTTACATCGAATCAACTATTAGTTTTGAAAGAAACTTGTAAACTAATGTAAATTGGTTAATTTTTTTTACTTGGCAGGTTTTCTCTTAGTAACCTACTATTAAAAAAGTTTGGAAAACTTGCTAAGTAAAAAAAATAACCCATTTTCATTAGTTTACAAGTTTCTTTGAAAACTAATAGTTGATTCGATGTTAGATCACTTAAAACATAGCAATGCACCTACGAGTACTTGTTGAATCTTAGAACTTGGCGTTCTTTTAGATCTCATTACTTTTCGTGGCTGATTTGTTAGGCAGAATTTTAGTACGGGCTCTTTTTTACATTTATGTTTTTGGTGTGATTAATATTCTCATGGTCCCTCAAATAACCAAAATTCAAAACTCGAACTTAACGCAATTTACGATCATTCAACAAGTATCACATTTTAAACACGAGTTCTGACCGCTTATGCATTTCTTAATTTTCGATAACGAGTACCCCTTCTCCAAAACTCATTCATTGATTTAAAATAACTTATGACAGGTTTCATTGATAAAATGCTTAGGTACCTACATGAAAACCTAATGACTGGCTGGACGACGACGACGCAATGGTTATTTTGTCTCAAAAACATACAAATAGTTTTCAGTATACATTCGCCTCCTCCTCGTCCATCGCTCAATTTTCTATTTTCTTCCTATGTTTTTATTAGTTTATTTTTATTTATTATCCAACGGTTCCAACAGTAAATTCCTTGACACTTTGTTTGCTTCCGTTTCACGTTTTTCATTTTCTTTTCTTGTACATGTGTTTGTTAATATTTTCATTCATTTCTTCATTGAAATATTCTCAATGACCAAGCAACAGCGAGCGAGCGTAGAATGTATATTTTTGTTCGTTTGGTTCGACACGATATAATCAACGCAACGTGCCGATGTAAGATAAATGAGTATACAGGACCGATGACAGTTAACATCAACAATGCTGACGTCACCAACGGCATCACCGCCGCCGCCCTATAAATATAATTGCGGCAGTGTATATGTGCAGTACACCAAGATAACGAATAAGAAACAACTGTTGTTACTTTTGTTAGGGGACCGTTCCACATCCCCCCTATGAACCCCCAAAAAAACAATGTGCGATGCCTTTCAAACATGATTCACACTCAATTAACACTTAATAAAGATTTCAATCTGATTTGAATATTGTTGTGTGTTTTTGATGATAAAATTACAAAAGCATGAATTATGATATCTGAATTAATTTATGAGGTCGGTTAGACCGCCATGTCACCATGACATCGTTTCTAGTTTCAAGTGCAGTCCTCCGGTTAATGGGGTTGGATTGGAGAAATCGATACCCAGGAAGAGACGTGTAGAGATAAAAATCATATTACAAGTGTGTAATCGATAACTACTGATAGATTAATAAAATATCGATAAGCTGATAAGGAACGAATGGCACTGAAGGCTTTGGGTTTTGATTTAAATGTCAATTGAAGAACTTTTTGACTGTGTGTGTTTTGTTTTTTATGAAAAGAGATAGTAATGGCACAAATATGTTTGCTTATTTTTTGTTTGAACAGCTGACTTTGTCTAACAATAAGGGAGTGCTTATTTGATTTTAACTAAAGTTGACTAAGAAAAATTAGAAAAAGAGAGTATTAACTAAAAAACTTGTTAATAATTTTTTATTTTCGCATCATGCATACAGAACGCGTGACTATGAATCCTGCTCGGACCCGTAAAGTTTTATTTTCATCTTTCACGGGTACTGCCTCTTGCGAAGAACTGACAAAACTTTTAAGAGTATCAATAGACGTGTTTTTTTGGCATCGCTATGTGCAGCCAAATTCGATTTCCCAAAAAAACGTATCCGCAGTTGCCCATCCGCAACTGTTTTATTTTATTTTTAAGTTGGTAGACTTGTCTAGCTGTCAGATAATTTGTTATTTTGGTTTTGCTTTCGGATAAGTTTTTGACATATTGGGGTATGTTCGTAGAGTGTGAATTTTGATAAAAATCGAGATTCAGATTTTTGAATCTCGAATCCATTTATTTGAATCTCAAGTCTCAAAAAGATCATTAAATCTGAGATTTTTCTACTCTTCCCTAACTTCACCAACTCGTTTAGCTGCCAGATTCACAAATTTGAATCGACTCTAAAGATTTGTCTACAACAAGCACTTCTTGTAAAAAGGCAAAAAGTCAAAAGTTTCAAACTCATTTTGTGACAGTTTGACAAAGTAAAGGGGCCGACCCATAGAATTCGTAAATCCGTCAGCGTCGACGTATACGTTGTTGCCAACGTAGTCAGAGCGGGTGACTTTGGCCAGGGCGGGTGACTTTGGCCAGGGCGGGTGACTTTGGCCACTGAATGGATACTTTCGAAAAATTGTTAAAATATGAAGGAGTGGTTTGATTTTTTCCTAACTTCTTTGTAAATTCGTATAATTGAATGGACTAAAAAATGATCATACTAGCCTTATTTAATTAACATTTGGAAAAAAATATACCAATTTTTATTTTTATTAAAAATGTTCACAAAAAAATCACCTGAAAATGTTGGATATTTTCAACATGTTGCAGAAGCATGATTGCAAAATGACTTTGACTCCGATATATGTATTGTTTTTCAAAATGAATCCTCCTAATTTTACCCTCGTAACTAATTTATAAACAATAAATTTTATTTTTTTTTATAATAAATGCCAAATGGGAGGGTGACTTTGGCCGGTATTTCGGGTGACTTTGGCCGGGTGCATCCTAATTATCCTACCTGAGTGTGTGTGTTGGTATATTAGAAAACTGCAGCTGGACATCAGTAACTACGGCGAAACCAATTTCTCAGACGATCCAGGAGCCAGAAAAGCCATTTTTTCTAGAGGTGTTAAATATCCAGAGCAAGTTATGGCCCATTCTAAAAGTTCAACTTCGATAAATGTTTTGTGGCACAGCAACTGGAACATTGTTACCCTTATACGTTGTTCATAACAACTGGATGGAAGGTGGTCCACCTGGATGCCGATATAATGCTACGTCTCATGGTTGGTTTGATATCAAAGTGTTTTCCGATTGGTTCGAAACTGTCTATCTCCCTCACGCCCGGAAGTTAATTGGTCCAAAAGCAATCATTGGTGACAATCTTGCGAGCCATTTTTCAGAAGAAGTTATCAAATTAGCTGAAGAAAATGATGTTAAATTTATTTGTCTTCCCCCCAATTGCACTCATATAGCACAACCACTAGATGTAGCCTTCTTTCGACCTTTGAAGGCATTGTGGAAGAAAAACCTTACAAACTACAAGTTGGCAAACCCGAAAAAAACAGTGCCCAAAGAAAGGTTTCCTAGACTTTTGAAAAAAGTCTCGGAAAGCTTACATGAGGACAGCAAGGCTAAGAAGAATTTAATATCTGGCTTTCGTGCAACTAGAATTTATCCATGTGATAGGCAAACAATTATATCAAAATTGGAAAAAAACGATCTAAACACGCCTGAAGAAAATATGATTACCCTAAGTGAGTCAGTTTTGGATTATATGAAGAGCCTTCGGACCCTGGCTCTAGTATCACTATGGCAAACTTCACAACATCGCCGAACGTCTTAACACAGGCTTCCAGTATACAAGGAAATGAAGATTTCACTGAAGAAATGTATACGGATAAGCCTGGTCCATCAAACATACAGTCCGTAACGTTTGGATAGCCTCATGTATTGTTTTTTCTTGTTGAGAACCTGTTTTGAGAGCTCTTTGATTTTAATCCAAAAAAATAATGCATTAGCTTTCATGGTGAGAGCGAGAGTTTCTGAGATCAAGAGAGCGTTCGTCATTTTTTAAGCTAACGGGACCTTTTAAGCTTGTTTTGTATGCGTCCGTTTAAAAATGAATTTATTTTTTGTAATAGCCTCATCTTACATTCTTAGTTATTTAAATCGAAAACAAGTGGCGCGATCATCGGAAAGCTATCGGGAAAGAAAATCGGTTTATTTTTTGTGGAAATAACATTGTTTTCTTTAAAATGGGTAGAAAAAAATCTTTAAGTGCAACGGAAATTGCTAAAATACAGGTCTATCATGAACAAAACCTTTCTAATCGCGCTATAGCCAAGAAAATTAATCGAAGTCCAAAAGTAGTGAACAGCTATTTTAGAGATCCATGGTCTTATGGAAAAAATTACAAAGGCCGTACCTCAACTGTACTTTCAAGTCGTGATAAACGGAAGATTATAAGGTTAGCATCGAATTCAACCGATTCTCTTAGTAAGATCAGGTACAAAGCTGGGGTAGAAGTGAGCCGAATGACGATTAGTAGAGTTATTAAGAGTGCCGGACACCTTAAGCGCCAAAAAATGAAAAAAAAACCACCACTTAACAAAGTGCGAAAGCAACAGCGGCTAAATTTTGCAAGATCGCACATGGCTTGGAATACTGATGGAAGTAGTCACTCAAACGATTGGAGAAAAGTGATATTTTCTGATGAAAAGAAATTCAACCTTGATGGGCCCGACGGATACAATTATTATTTTCATGATTTGAGGAAGGAGAAGCTGTTTTTGGACCGTCACCACAGCTGAGAGGGAGGCGTTATGGTGTGGGGAGCCATATCATATTATGGAACCATTGATTTGGTTTTTGTGAACTGCAGAATGACTGCACCTTATTATAAAACTGTACTGGAAATGGCTTTACCTCAATTTCAGGATATTTTTGGACCGGTACCGATCGTTTTCCAGCAGGACAACGTGCCAATTCACACCCCTGGAATAATTAAAGCTTGGTTACAGGGCCAAAATATAGAACAACTTTCCTGGCCACCCTACTCACCAGATTTGAACATCATTGAAAATGTGTGGGGTTGGTTGACACGAAAGGTGTATGAAGGCGGGAAGCAGTACAAGAACAAAGAAGAGCTTGTTGAAGGCATAAAAGTGGCCTGGGCCAGTATTTCCCTTGACCTTCTAAAATCATTGTATGATTCATTAAGAGACCGCATTTTTGATGTTATTCAAAATAAGGGAGGTTGTACAAAATATCAAAATAATTTAATAAATAAAGAAAAATATTTTTATTAGCACAAAAATAATACTCTTTTTATTTTAACTAAGATACACAAAGTGATTCTATTCTAATGTTACAAAAAAAAGTAACATTTAAGTGCATCCAAACGAAATAGTCTCAGACATTTTCTGTTAGCTATTCAAAATTATTTGAAATATCTCTCAATCTGAAGAACTAATCTCTACCTTTCAACACAACACATAATTTCATATGTCCACATCAAAAAGCAACAAAAAACTGCTGATCTTAAAAACAGGCACGTGTGAGGCTATTCAAATGTTACGGACTGTATGTCGCAACCGGAAGCCAAAACGCCGCAAGGTAAGGGTATACCTATTTAACTATTTCATTGAATGAAATAGGTAAATTAACTAGGTATACCTAGTCCTCAACGAATAATACCACCTTAAACTCAATGAAGTCCTTATCTTTGGATGACTCAGATAGTATTAACCTCGATGAATGGCAAGAACAACAAATCATGAGTGACGAAGATACAACGGCCAACGAGGATATTTCTATCAGTGTTGGTGACTATTTTTTGGTCAGGTTTGCAGTAAAAAAAAAGTAACATTTTACGTTGGCTGTATCTTAAATATATACAACGATGAGTTAACAGTCTCCTTCTTACGAAGAGGTGCTGGGCAGAGCTTTACATATCCAGAAAGAAAAGATGTTGCACAGGTTAACAAAAGTGATCTGGAGAAAAAAACTTCCTGTTCCAACAGTGGATCGCCGAGAAAAACTGTTTTTTTTTTCAATATCTTTTCATGGATATCAAAACTTAAAATAAAATTAACATAACTATATATTTTTTTTTTAACGGTTAAAAATCGAAAATGCAGTGTAAACTACTATTAAATACCTACATATAGTGAAAAACTCTGCCCTTTCATTTGGGATTGGTGAAATTGACTTGCTGCTAGTAGTTTTTTAGGAAATTAAGAAAAAGTCCTCCCGGCCAAAGTCACCCGCTATGGAGGGTGACTTTGGCCACCCATATTTTAGCTTCTGTATTGGAAACTATTTGATCAATTTGTTCAAGACTTAGCATACTTAAAGAGTGAGCGAAGTAGGTAAAAATGTTAAAGTTTTCATAAAAAACAAAATATTGTTGCAAAAGTTGTTCACATTTCAATCTGAAAAGTGGCCAAAGTCACCCGCTCTGGAGGTATTTGCCGGAGGGAACCGTCCCATAGAATACGTTGTATACTTTGACAGTTTCATTAGCTTGGTGTAAAACTTATTCACAAAACCTCAAATCCGAACAAAAAAAAATTAAATTAAAACATTAAAATCGTGTCAAAATGATACTTTTGCACAAAGTTTTGATCATTCATTGCTTTTCCTTGCTGCTGTGGAAACATATATTGAGTTGACTGTTCGTTAAATTTATTTGTCAACGGATCAACGGACGCAAAAAGTAGAAAGTTAACCAACTCTATCCGTCGTATCCGTCACATGCGTTGCTTATGGGACGAGATCCATATTCTATTGTGCTGTCAGTTGAAAACCGTCAACGCTAACGGACTGACGGATTCTATTGGTCGGCCTCTTAATGATGCAGAAAGATTGTTTTTTGATGTCAAAAACAATTTTTGTAGTTTTTTTCCAAAATCAAATGGCGCTACAAAGAAACTATTGTAAATTTCCCACTTTTTGCAAAAAGTGGCCTTGTAGTTATACCTTAACAGCCTGATTCTCGCCCTTGTGAGGAATCACAAGTCATAAGCCCTTGTGACTATTTCTTGTGAGGATTGTTGTGGTTCGATAACATTTGTCGGATTCTCCACAAATCCTCACAACTAAAGTCACAAAGAAACTCTCCACAGAGAATGTGAATATGGAAATGCGTTGCCAAACTGGATTCGCAATTTCGTCAATATTGGCAACGCAAATAGAGGTTGTGTATTTGGGTTGCTTTTATTATTGTTGTGTAATTTCAAAGAACAAAGAAATAGAATAAAGAAAACACTATATTCACTATATTCATAATCAAAAGTCAAATCTCAAACAATTTTCTAGTTATGACCTGCTCTGAAGGAGATCACAATATCGATTGTTTTTGTGACTCTCACAAGTTGTGACTTTAGGGGAGAATCCGAAAAAGTCACAAAATCAATTTTACCTCTTCTTGTGACTTGTGAGGTATCAGTGATGATGGGGAGAATCGGGCTGTAAATCTCAAATAGAAAATGACATTACAGAAGAAAAATATTAAACACTATAGAGCAACTATGTGTGACTCGTTCCTTGATTTGTGCGTTCCAATTTTAATTCAAAATAAAAAAATTAAATTAAAATGCGTTGCACTCTGCGAACACAGCCTTCGAGACTCTTTGAGTTATCCGATTATCCGAGTTACCAACCTAAGAAATTCAATTTTTCTATGATCGAGTATCGATACTCGAAAAAATGTCAATTTTTTATCCGCAGCCAGATTTAAGTTTAAGTTTTATCCGCAGCTGCGTGTTGTATTTGTAATACATGGAAGCTCCCACTGCAGATACGGATAGCTATGCCAAAAAAAAAACACGCCTAATCTGTCATGAAAAAAGTGCTTCTCAACTTTGCCATATAGAATCGGCGTTAAATTGTAAGTAGGTCCCATCAATTGTTCACACGTACTAAGAGAATTGTTGATATGATGAGTGTAAGCCATTTAGGCCTTGGCTATGCAAGGGCAGTTGGCTCCATTTAGGCCCAATTATAAGTTTAACCCACCGAAAACATTCTGTAAAAAACTAGCCAATTCTCCATGGAGCTGCTTGTAAAGCACTAAAAAGTAATGAAATCTAGACAAAGTCATACCAAGTCTAAGGTTCCTTACTGCGATTCTTTTATTATTATAGTTAATGTTGTGTGACTTGGCCGATTAGAAGTCCGTCTGGAAATAGTTTTGTATACTGTTTGTTTGAGGCTCGCCTATTCAGCAGCTTTATCTAGCCTACAAGCAGTTTTTTTTATCGTCAATGGGTAGCGGCCACAGATTGGTGCAATGGTGTCATGGAGCACCTGGTTTTGTACCCTTCAACGGCCAAGTCACACAACATTAACTATAATAATAAAGGAATCGCTGTAAGGAACCTCTCTGATGATCATGAGTGAGTGAGTGAGGGAGTGTCATAAGACCAGGTATTCCAGATCTTCGATTATCCTAGTTTTTATAGTTTTCCCTTTGTGTGGCCATTAAACCCTAACTCTGTACCAAATATTCAGCTCTCTGAGTTTATGGAAACACTTGTTCTATTTTGATGATCATAAGTGAGTTTCTAAAATGCGACATTTTGCTTTCGCTTAGCTTCGGAACTAAATGACCTGCAGACTTTAAATTTTAGATTTTAAGTATTTTAGGGTAGCTTACTGGATGGCGAAAATTTCAGCGCTCTGGTCTTATTCAAAAGTTCTCAAATAGGGGCCTGAAAATGCAGCGAAATGGTTCCTGTAAAGTATGGTACGGCAGTGTTTGCTTCGCGCTCGACTTGGCGGGGGGACTGCCGGCCGTGTCACCCGATTTTCTTCTTCTAACGGGTGTATTTTTGAAGGTATAGAACTTTAAACTGACAATACTATTTTAACTGGAGATAGCGGCCATTTTGTCAGCTGTCAAATGATTTATTTTCGTTAACCGTTTGGCATTTCAACAGGAGAAAACTGACGTCTGAAAAATGCTTCCGAATTGTGCACATTTATTTTAAAAATCACCAAACAAAAGCTGTGGTTTCAACAAAACGACGCAACATGAGAGACAGCTCGTTCCACAATTATTTATTGAAGAAAACGTTTGGTTACCGCATCGTTTCACGTAAAGAACTCTTGAATTGGCTCCCAAGGTAGTGAGTCTTAATGCCACTTGACTATTTTATGTGAGTATTAATGTGAAGTCGTCACGCGTTAATGGGGTAAGCCTTGACGTGGCGGAGGGGCTTACGGTAACTACTGCTATGAAGCTTAGAGCTATGCGATTGCAAAACTTGTTTTCGCAGAAGGGCCTCTCATGGTCGACAGGTCGACAGCGGAGCAGGCTGTTGCTACTAATAACCCTCCAACGAAGGAGTGTTCCCACCAAAGCACTTCCAACAAATGACGGCAACGGGAGAATCAACAGGTGCGTCCCCAGTTCCAGTTACGCCGAACTACTTGGTAATTATCTTTTATGGGCCCTCAGTCATATTCAGAGCACGGGTTTATAAGGAAACGCTTTGTGGCCTGGCCCTCCAGCTTGGGGGCTCCTGCAGTCGGGGTAAATACCCGGCCAGGAGAAGGATGTAGTTATGGAACGACGACATGCCTCGGATACGGACGGATCTACTGATGACGAGTCCTGCAAACGAAATAAGAACAATGACTTTCGGATCTGCACGTATAAATATAGGTCCCTTAACTGAACTCGTATTGCCGAACAACTGGCGGAGCCCCTTGACTGCTACAAGACAGACATAACTATGCCATCCAAGAAATTAGGTGGGATGAACGACTGAGAAAATTGTTGACCCACGACATCTACTACGGCGACTGCGACCGCCAACCGAGCGGATTTTTGGTTTGAGTTTTAAATGGGTCAACGAGCGCCTCACCATGATCCTTATTAAGGCTAAATTCGCCAACACAAGCCTGATTTGGACGCATGCCCCCACGAAAGATAAAGACGATACCACAAATGATAGTTTCTATGAGCTCCTCCAAACTTAAGTTCAGTGAAGCTGATGGAGCTGACAGTAAGGCCGTCAGCCGAGCTATTAAAAGCCAGGTTGGGAATATGCACCAACTCATCTGCCGAGTATGGTCGAAAGAAAGAATGCCCTCAGAATGGAGTCTCAACATGGTATGCTCCATCCTGAAAATTAGACCCTCTGAACTTCTCTAACTACAGAGGAATCAGCATCCTTAACATCGCCTTTAAGATCCTCTTTGCCGTAATATGTGAAAGTCTGAAGCCTTTCGTAACAATCTGATAGGTCCTTACCAGTGTGGCTTAAGACCAGGGAAGTCCACCATCGACCAAATATTCACATTACGGCATATCTTGGAAAAAAAACCCAAGAACATCAGATCCATCGACACACCTATTCATCAATTTCAAGGCCGCGTACGACAGTATCTACAGTGACGAGCTGTATAAAGCCATGTCTTGTTTTGGCATCCCTGCCAAGCTCGTCCGCCCGTGCAGGATGACGAATTTACGATGGAAAATGCGCGCTGCTCTGTGAAGGTCGGCAAAGACCTCACCAATACCTTCGATGTCAGAGGCGTGTACTTTGGCGAAGGCGGATGAAAACACCTTGGATTGTTTCGAGAGAAAAGTTCTTCGGATTGGAGAAGAAGATACAACACAGAACTGTGCGGGTTGTACAAGGACACCAACCTAGCCAGGAAAGTTTTATTGCAGCGCTTGAAATGGAAGGGCACATAAATCAAGTAGGCGTGTTAGTCTGCGCCGATAAGCTCGAAACACTTTACCACTTGGAGAACAACATCTTTTGTTCGTTTCATTCCAAACTCTTCAACTCCTTCCCCTAATCGCTCTATCAAAACAAAAAATACAGCATTCTTGGTAGAAATTTAAAATTTTTCGATACAGTTG
Organism: Sphaerophoria taeniata; assembly: GCA_943590905.1. Taxonomy (NCBI): domain Eukaryota; kingdom Metazoa; phylum Arthropoda; class Insecta; order Diptera; family Syrphidae; genus Sphaerophoria; species Sphaerophoria taeniata. The sequence goes on along the minus strand of OX016540.1, from coordinate 223,352,972 downwards.
TCAAACAGTTGAGGACGAATTTTGAGAGTAACAGGTTCCTTATTCACAACCCGCAATGCCTTTTGTTATTTTTCTAAATAAATCAGAAATTTAATGAACTGACATGAAAACAACATTATTGCAACAATGTTGCCAGCTTTCCCTTACCAAAGAAATGACCATCCCCCCATCAGCAATATTGCCATTAATTTTGCACGACTAGACGAAACTATTACCTCATCAACCATCAACCACTTGAACTGTCTCCAACGTTTTCCTTCCTTTCCCCTTTCTTTATTGCTTAATTATATGTAATTCACCTTGTTAATCAATTTGACCCCTTCTATCTCGATCTTCATCATCTGCAATTATCGCTCGGCAAATGGGAAAACCATCGCACATACATTTTTCATATTCAATTGCCATCTTCATAACAACAACAAAAGCAACGATGCAGGTTAACAAACAGGTTAACCTTAGCCGAAGAAAGAAAGCGAAAATAGAAATGGAAAAACAAGCTTATTTCACGTACGACGAGCAGACATGGGCGAAAAGAAAAGCCAAAAGGTTGCCATTGCCGGTAAATAAAAGGCATGTGAATAGGAGAAAAAAACTAGCATGCGAGTGCGACTGTGGGATAATTTTCGATGCCTAACGATTAATACCTTGCCCTAGTCCACTAACATGCATTTGAAAAATTCCGAAAAAAAAACATAATTTTTCGTTTGCAGCGTTCTCTTTCTGTTCCCCAAATGCCAAAATGCCAAAAATAAACAAAATTTTGCCCGCTGCCGTGCCGTCGACATACAGGACAGACAGACATGCGTTGTGTGTCATTGAATTGCTTTTCTTTCTTTTATCTTTCTTTTCAATCGTTTGTTTTTATTTATTTTGAAATAAAATCGTGGGAGCATGTGAGAGATATGCGCCACCCTGCCGCTGCGCGCTACTGTATTGTGCAAGGGAAAGGGTGGGTGGTACAGAAACAAAAAACAGCAAATAAGAAGATAAAAGAAAATCAACAACGACGTCGTAAATAAGACTTTTGAACAAATTATTCGGATATATTTTCTTTTTTTTTTAGGGGGAAAGGCTGTCTAGTGTCTATTCTTCATTTTAAATTTATTGATGACGTTGTGAGTTGCCGGAGCCAAGCGTCGTGTGGCGCTGTTGTTATTTCATTCTGTTAAATAGACAATGTAGGCGAATTCGTGTCACTGTAGAACAGTAGGTAATGCAAACAGTGGATCGAAATCCAATTTTTTCTTAAATTGAATCTGAATTGTAAATTTTAGGGGAAGCACTTGCAATAGAAATGTACGAAAAAAGTGTCTGAAAAAAAAAACACTAGAACAAATGTTCAATTTTTGGTCGCTAGCCGATCCACTGTGCTTGAAAAAACGTGTGGCAAAATTTAAGTGTTAAATAAATTTTAATAATTCGCGGGAAATAAATTAATGTCGTTTTTGTTTGCTTTTCCTTCCAAGCCCACAGCTGTGGCATGGAGAATCGGAGATTAATTCGGCAACACATTATTTTCTAAAAAAGCAATTAAATGAAAATAAAAAATAAAACATGCATTTGAAAGTAATGACTTTCACTTTCCTTTGACTCATTTGTTTTCTTGTTTTAAGAATTTGTTTGTTCGCATGTTTGTGTTTTGCAAAATAGGGACAGAGAAATAGGTTTTTTTATTGCTTTTGTGAGTAAAAAAAACTTCAAATATTGAAAGTTTGATAGCGATTTAAAAAGAGTTAACAATTGTTATGACTTGTATTTTATTACCATGTTAGGCATCCTCTTCCCTATAAGTAAAAATACAATGAATATCCATATGCAGTGACAATCGTTTGTAATATCTCAAGATACATGTATGTATTTTAAAGGCTTTTTTGGCTACGGCTGCCTCGGGCGTATACTTATCTAATTTTTCTGTCCCCCCTTTTCTGGCTTTTACTTACGTACTTATCCGGCTCACAATCTATGAAGGATCTCAGCCTGAGATACTGCAGCCTTCCAACGTGAACGGTCCCTCGCATGCATTCTCCAGTCGCCGAAACCTAGCGCTCTGGCATCCGCAATCGGTCTTCCTTGTTGTCTCGAACCTGGGGGCTGGGATGAGAAGACTTTCTTGGCTGGAGCGTTGTCGTCCATTCGCTCGATGTGGCCGGACCAATGTAGTAGTATTTTCTTGGCCTTCTGGACTACATCCACATCTTGGTACAGCTCATACAGTTCTCGGTTGTACCTTCTTCTCCATTCGCCATCGTCGCATACGGGACCGAAAATCCGTCGGAGAATTTTTCTTTGGAAAGTGCCCAGTATCAGTTCCCCTTTTTTACTTATCGTCCAGCACTCGGCGCCGTAAAAAAGGACTGGTAAAATCAAAGTTTTGTATAGCAGACACTTTGTCTTTCGAGTGAGGAGTTTTGAACCCAGTTGTTTGGCCAAACCGAAGCAGCAGCGATTCGCTAGGGTAATTCTTCTTGATCTCCACTAAGGTGTCGTTTGTGGGATTGATGTTTGTTCCTATCCAAGGTAGATGAAGTCCTCAACTGCCTCGAAATTACTGCTACAAACATTGACGTTTTGTCCTAGGCAGTGGATAGATGTTGCTTAATTTTTTGATAGCTTGTACTTTGTTTTGTCCTCATTCACTTCAAGACCAACGAGTTTCGCCTGTTCTTCAATCGCTGTGAAGGCCTCAAGCACAGGCCTCTGGGATCGACCGATGATGTCTATGTCGTCCGCATAGCCTAGGAGCTGGGTGGATTTGTGGAAGATAGTGTTTTCTGTGCTTACACTTGTCTTGCGAACTATCTGCTCGAGAACTGAAGAAAGAAATCACATGACAGCACAATTCGGATGAACTATTACCCAAATACACACTGCACTGCATACTGTTAAGCGCCATGCGGCTGAGCTGGATCAGTTTGTTCGGAATCCCGAATTCAGTTCTATAAAACTCAGTTTTAGAAAAATAAATCCTAGAGTTTGATTTATAATTTGTAATAACTTTGAAATAATTTTTTCATTCTGTTTGTTCAAACATGAACATACACTACACGTATCTATAAATAACCCAATGTGTAAGATAAGAAAAATCAACCTCAGCATACACTGACGGTTAGGTTATATACAGATAAGTACAAATAACATCTTTAAAACAACACAATATGTACAAATAGAGATAAGATAAGTCATTTAGAATAGAGATTAGATAAGACATGTAAATTGTACCTACATAAGGAAGATAAATGGTAAAATAAATTTAGTATTAAACCAACTTACAGACGGGAGTTTTACTCAACATTTGGTCCTTCGAGTTATATTAAAAATTTTCCCCCACCAGTGGTAAGAGATTTTTAATAAAACGAACAAGTGAAACTAAGCGTTGTCAGAGCTAAAATACTGACAAGAAAAAAAAATACAAAATACATACAGTGAAATAGCGTTATCAGAGCTACAAATACTGATAAGTGAAGATTAGCGTTGTCAGAGCTAAAATACTGACAGAAAAAAAATCACATACAGTGAAATAGCGTTATCAGAGCTACAAATACTGATAAGTGAAAATTAGCGTTATCAGAGCTACAAATACTGATAAGGGAAACTAAGCGTTGTCAGAGCTAAAATACTGACAAGAAAAAAAAATACAAAATACATACAGTGAAATAGCGTTATCAGAGCTACAAATACTGATAAGTGAAAAAGCGTTGTCGGAGCTTAAATACTGACAAGTGAAATAGTGAACGTAAAAAAACAAAAAAAAAAACAAAACCAAATTCAACAATGTCTTCAGACCATCTTAAAATAATTGAAAAACAGGTTGAAATATTGAAAAAATTATTAAAAGAATGTGAAAGTGTAACGACACGGAACGAAATCCAAGAAATTCTTGTCTATGCTGAAAGACTTCAAGCATTTAAAGAAAATGACAAGCTTCGTCAAAAGCTTGGTATGATTGATGTTCCCTATTTTACGGAACAATGGATGGCAAACCAAATACAAAAACTGGAGGATGTTATGGACTTTCTTGAGCAGTTATTTCAAACCCCTGAGTCTCAACAACAAACAAGTACTAAAAGTGAAGAGTTCAAAAAACAAGGTGGAAACTTCCAACCAGACAAAAGGGAGTGGAAGTGTGAATTCTGTAAGCAGAGTGGTCATCGAATTTATCATTGTGAGCAATTCTTAAGCACTGAGGTAGCCAATCGATTAGAATATGTACGCAATAAGCAAATATGCGGTATATGTCTTAAACACAGTGCAGAAACCAAATGCTTCTCTCAAACAAAATGTAGGAAGTGCAATAAATCGCATAACACTCTACTACACAACGACAACTACCAAACAAAGAGAAGGGTTGAGGGAAATCAACACAAAATATGGAATCCCTCAGACAACAAAAATAAAAAAGAGAAGTCATTATCTTCTCTTATGGTAAAGAAAAAAGAAAGTCCAATGGTAGTATTAGCTACAGCACAGTTATCAGCCAACTCGTCAAATGGTGAAACATGTTTATTACGAGCATTGATTGATCAAGGTTCTCAAATATCAGTGATATCTGAGGAAGCAGGGCAGATCCTCTCCTTGCCAAGAAAAAAAATAAGCACAGATTTAACTGGACTCTCAGATGCAGCAATGGGTACATCAAAATCAAGAGTGTACTTAGAGATAAGACCAAGATTCATGAGCAACAACAAAATGCAAGCAGAGTTTTTGGTTTTACCCACCCTCATAAAACCACTACCTGACGAATCATTTGAATTTAACAAAAGTGAATGGGAAAACTATACTCTGGCAGACCCAAACCTAAATAAAAAAGATCGTATTGACGTTATCATCGGCAGTGGCTTGTATCCAAAGTTAATTGATGAAGGTGTTAGGAAGCACAATGGCATCGTGGGACAGAATACGATTTTTGGGTGGATAGTTTCAGGCTCACTACACGAGAAACGACAATGTGGCAAAATCATGTCAGCAGTTACTTCATCAATGGAGAAATTCTGGGAGATAGAAGAAATAGAAAAAGACATCAGAATTAAAGAAATAATAAGAGATGATTTTTACGTTGACGACTTAATGACAGGCGCCAACAATGAAGACGAATGCAAATACATAGTAAGAGCAGTAAGTGAAAAACTTTCAAATGCTGGCTTTCAATTACGAAAATGGTCTTCAAACAATCAACATTTGCTGACTGGCATAATTTCGAGTAATGAACATAAAATAATTGACATCAAAGAAGGTGACACCATGAAAACATTGGGACTTCACTGGGAACCAGATCGAGACGAGTTCCGATTTGTAAAAGATTCATCAAATAGAAGCATTTCGAAAACCAAAAGAGGCGTGTTATCAAATATTGGAAAAATATTCGATCCAATTGGATGGCTTGCTCCAGTCACGATACGAACGAAAATATTCATACAAAGATTATGGCAATCAAATTATGACTGGGATAAGGAACTTGATGAAACCATGATGGCAGAATGGATGTCCTTTCAACAAAATTCACAAGAAATCAAAGCAGTTAAAATCCCAAGATGGATATTTAATGACGAAGCAGGTCCAATAGAAATACATGGATTTGCGGATGCTTCAGAAAAAGCATATGCAGCTGTCATATACGTTAAAACAAATATGACAATTAAAATACTGACAGCCAAAACCAAGGTGGCACCCATCAAAAACAAGAAAACTCTTCCCAAATTAGAGTTATATGCAGCTCAACTACTCTCAAGGTTACTCAACAAGATAAAAAAATATTTCTCAGATGATACAAGATACTATGGGTGCAGTGATTCTACTATTACCTTGTGGTGGATAAAAAACAACAAGAGTAAAGAAAAGTGTATACGAAGCAGAGTAGCTAACATCAAGGGTCCAATGGATAATATGGAATGGCTACATATAAATTCGAAAGACAACCCAGCCGATGTTGCTTATCAAGATGATGAAAGAATCTTAAGAGTGGGTGGAAAGCTTAAGTATGCAAACTTGCCCTTGAACCAAAAACATCCAATAATACTGGATAAATGTAAGCTATCCAGTGTAATCATTAAAGAAGCACACGCAGCTTCACTACATTGTAGAAATTCGGTGATGGAACCCTATATTAAAAGAAGATACTACATAATTGGTATCAAAAAACTAATAAGAAGATGTTGTCGTAGTTGTCCGATTTGTATTCGGTACAACTGTAGCGGTGCGAACCAAATAATGGGAGATCTACCAAAGCAAAGAACAACAATTTCTCCACCATTTCAACATGTTGGGGACGACTATGCTGGGCCAATATTAATACGATCATCAAGAGGGCGAGGACAGAAAGCGTACAAGGGCTACATTGCAGTTTTTGTATGCATGCATTTAGAACCAGTGAGTGACCTTACAGAAGAAAACATTCACCTTAAGGGCTTGGACTTTCACCACATAAGCGGCCACAGCGGATTAATACATAATATTCAGAAGAATATTTTCAACACTTGTTGGCCCGCAGAATGTTCAAACATGAACATACACTACACGTATCTATAAATAACCCAATGTGTAAGATAAGAAAAATCAACCTCAGCATACACTGACGGTTAGGTTATATACAGATAAGTACAAATAACATCTTTAAAACAACACAATATGTACAAATAGAGATAAGATAAGTCATTTAGAATAGAGATTAGATAAGACATGTAAATTGTACCTATATAAGGAAGATAAATGGTAAAATAAATTTAGTATTCAACCAACTTACAGACGGGAGTTTTACTCAACACTGTTAGAAATATTGAATTAATAAAGACCAGTTTAGTTTCGTATATTTATATAAAAATCAAATATTTTCATCACTTCATAACAGCCATCATAAGCTCTTGGTGGTGGATGCTATCATAAGCAGCTTTGAAGTCGATGAAAAGTTGGTCGGTTTCGACTTGAATTTCGTTGGTTTTTTCCAGGATTCGTCTTAGTAAGGTCCATTGTTGTTCATTCTGCCTAGCCTAAAGCCACACTGGTACGTGCCGATTATTGCGTTGTAGATGCAGAACGGTTTAAGACGCTCACACGTTGGATAGGATTTTGTATGCAACATTAAGCAGGGATATGCATCAAAAGTTTTTGCAAGACATAGCATCGCCTTTTTTTTGTAGATGGGGCATATGGAGCTTATCGACCAGTCCGTGGGCATGCCACACTTTGTTGATGATCTGGTGCATGCGGACATTCAAAACATCTCCTCCATATTTAAAGAGTTCCGCAGGTATGCCATCCGACCCGGCGGACTTGTTATTTTTTAGCTTTTGGATGGCTCTTTCTACATCTTCTGTGCTGGGGGCTGGGACTGGGTCTTCATTGACTGGTCTTGCTTCTCTTTCGTCTTTAGCTCGCTCGACATTTTGCGCATTCAGAAGTGCTGCTTCATCTACAATTCCCTGTGCTTCGATGACTAGACTTCCTTCACTGTTTCGAAGAGCCTGTGTCCCGGTTCTGAAACCAGAAGCTAATTGCTTCGACCTTTTAAAGAAACGCCGGTCGTTGTTCTTGGCCCGAGACTCTTCTAGATCTTTGAGCTGAGAAACTGCGGATGCTCTTTTCGTCCTTCGCAGGGTCTTTTTCTCATTTTTCCTTTTTGATCGGTACTCTTCTCTTGCTGCTCTTGTTTTCCGTTGCAGCATCTGCAAACGTGCAGGTTCTTTTTCGGGGGTGGTTGGTAAACTATGGTGGTCTCGGCTACATTTTGTATTAGTTCGCGATATTGGTTCCACAAGGTGTTGACGTCTGTGGTACTTGGGAGGATGGCGGAGAGTCACTCACTCAAGCGCTCACTTTAGTCTCTGGCATTCTCCGAGGTGCTAAGTCAACCGATGTTGAACTTCTTTCTTTGGGACGCACGTGTTTTTGTAGGACAAGCTGTATTACATGTTGCGCCACCTTGTTCAAACCACAGTTCCAACGTATCATGGTTATTCCTCCCAGATTTATTATTTTAAGAATTCTGAATTTGGCTTTTAATAAAAATAAAATTAGTTTAATTTTACATGTTTTCTTGTCTTTTCAGGTAAGTGTCATTAACTATTGAATGCCAAAAAGTACTAAAGGAAATTGAGGTAACAAAAATAACTGTTGAATTAATTTCGAAAATGTCTCTTTTGTAAATCAATTTAACAACACCGAACTAAATCCAATTTCGTGTCACTGGTACTGCTAAATTGTTAATTAAATACAATGCCTTTAGCCCTTCGCGTTTTTTCTTTGAAGAGTAAGTTATTTTGCGGTGCCCATCACATTATACTTAAATAAATTAAACAAAAATTACATCCATGTTCACTGTGGCGTATACGTATTCTTCTTTCAAGTTAGAATTTAGGAAATTCAAAAATTTGTTTCCAAGTGACTTTTAAATTATCTTGCTGCTATCAACTAACAGAAATTGAAATTACTTAAAGTTCCCTTAAAATAAAAACAAAAAAATAAGTGAACCTCCCTCGCTGGAAGACAATACTTGTTTTTTGTAACTTTAGGCAAAACAATTTCTTCAATTTATCCATCCCCATCAGCTTTACTGTTTGCATCAACAAGTGATTTTATTACTTCCTTGGCATGTGGCAATTTTGTCATTTTGTCCAATGAAAGTGAAAATTCCTCATCCTCAACAGCACTAACATCCAAACAACATTCAAGTTTCCACTCAAATCAAATAAGTTTTCCGTCAGCCCGCAGCTTGCACGGCCCGCTTCGCTTTAAGCGACAAATTATTATTTTTGATTGCAATCTTCGTCGTCGTTAAAGTCTCAAAGATGACGATGTTAACGACGACGATGACGACACGACGAAACGATGACAGCCACCATTCGATGATGGTGATGGTCTTTTCTTTTTGTTTTTCTTAATCACAGTGACATTAATTAAAGTCATTAAGGCATCATGTTTTTTCTTATTTTTTCAATGTTAAACGTGCTTGACGGAGGTTATGAGTTAGACGTTAGAAACGTTAAGTTTATTTTAAACAAATGGAGTTCTTCGTAAAAGTGTTCTGTTGCAACTAAACAAACATATTTCTGGCCTTCATGTTTTCATAGCTTAAATCCTTTTTTGATTTTTTGAAGTGCTATGTTCCGTAGGAAAATAAGGAGTGTTCGTCATGTTCATACGGGTTGCCAAGTTTAATTTGAATTGCTGGTAGCTATAATAAAGAACTTTCGTTATTTTTACTGATACATTTATGATTCTTTTGGCACATTTTTTTTGACTCGAACACTATTTAAATTAAATAGTTAAAATTACCGAAATATTATCATTGAAATAAAGTAGGCTTCTTGCTGTCAAAACTGAAGAAAACTGAACACATTAGCAAATGTTTGAAAGGCTGGCAAATCCCACATTTGACGAAAATGACCAGAACGCAAACAACTAATTTAATGCCCGAAAAAACAATAACAACTTTTGGCCAAGATCATGACGTGTTCAACTTAGCCGTTTGGAAATCCTTACGAGCATTTATAAAAATGTTGATGTCTGTAAGCCACTTAGACCTTGGCTATCTTGAGCTGTCGCGCCACTTTTTTTTTTTTTTTAAGAATATTCGAGGTCAGCTCGTCTCTATTTCGTACTTGTGGGAGTGTTAGTGGGGCCGCTCGAAACGGACCTTGATGACGTGGTTGTGTTTTTTTTTTATAATTTGCACCCACTCAAGGGATTTTTTATACCCTTTTTATGCCAGAGACACAGTGAGTGCGTTAGGAAGAGGTGAAGGGGTTGGAAAGGAGGTGTCGATGTACATTGGTCTTGAATTCTTGTACATTGCAATGATCGGGAAAGACAGAGTGTGGAAGAGAGTTCCACATTCGCGTAGTACGGCTAAAGAATGATTCTCTATACTTGAGAATACGTCCGAAGTTGGGCTCGAGGGTAAACTGATGGGCATTCCTAGAAGCGCGAGTATTACGTGCGAATTGTTTGAGGGGAGGAACGCAACTGGCTATTTCACTAGAGCAATTACCATAGAAGTAACGGTAAAACAAGGAGAGACACCCAACGTTACGACGGTGGTCTAAAGGGGTGAATGAGTCAGTGATCTCTCTATCACCAATCATTCTTACAGCTCTTCTTTGTATTCCATCTAAGAGGCTTAAGTAAGTAGCCGGAGCACCAGCCCAGAGATTTGAATTGTACTCAAGCTTTGGACGGATATATGTTTTATAGATAATAGCCAGATCAGACGGGGAGAAAAATTTCTTGCACCGTCTTAATAAACCCAAACATCTTGCGGGACATCGCATATGTGCTCGCTCCACAAAAGGTGGTCTGTAATACACATACCGAGAATCTCGAGATGTTCGGTCTCATTGATGCAAGCGCCACTCATGGACAGTCGCAAGGGGGGTACAATTCGCTTCGACGATACAAGACAGCATTGAGTTTTCGAAGCATTAAACTCGACGCGGTTTTTAATTCCCCATTGTACAATGCTGTTTAAGTCAGAGTTTAATGAGCTTATCATATTTTGCCGTTGCAGGTCCACATCCGAAGTGGAGGGATGTGAGTCTGGGAACGAATATGAAAAGCTAAGGGTACTATCGTCGGCGAAACAATGAATTGGATTAGAAGTTACAGACAAGAGGTCATTTATGAAAATGAGGAAGAGTGTTGGAGACAAAACGGAGCCCTGGGGCACACCAGCGTTTATATTGTGGATTTGAGACTTGAAACCGTCCAATACAACTTGTATAGAACGGTTCGAAAGAAAGTTTCTAATCCAACGAAGAAGGGATTCATCGATACCGAAAGCACGCATTTTCGATAAGAGAGCAAGATGCCAGACTTTATCAAATGCCTTTGAAATATCAAGTGCGACAATCTTACTTTCTCCAAAACGATGTAAAGATTTGCTTCGGGGAGATAAACCATCAGATCACCAGTGGACCTGTTGCTGCGAAAGCCGTACTGCCGGTCATTGAGAAGCTTTCGGTCTTCGAGATATTTCTTGAGCTGATAGTTTATCAGCGTTTCCATGACCTTAGAAAGAAGGGACGTAAGTGCAATCGGTCGATAATTGGAGGGAGAAGAAGATTCGCCTTTTTTTGGGATTGGCTGGACAAATGCTGTTTTCAAACTGCTCGGAACGAGCCCAAAAGAATAGGATAGATGGAAAAGCTTACGCAAGGGTTTTGCCAGCGTGGAAGAACACCTCTTCATAAAAATAGCGGGGATACCATCCGGACCAGCGGATTTATGTATGTTGAGATCTTTGAGGACTCTTGCCACAGCACGAGTGCGAAAGAAGATTTGCCCCATGGAATCATTGACGCGCTCAAGAGCTGGGGGAGTCATGGCACTCTCTGGCAGCGAAGAGTTGGAGGCGAACTGCCTAGCAAAAAGGTTAGCTTTCGCGAGAAAACTAACAACTGGAGTGTCATTGCCAACCAGCGTAGGGACCGAGGAAGAAGAAGAATTCTTCATATTTTTCACAAAAGACCAAAAATTCTTACTGCCTTTGGGACGTTGCAGTATTTTTCGCCTTAATTTTTGGTCATGTAAGAATTTGGTCCGTCGAATATGGGCATTGCAGGCCTTCCTGGCTTGTTCCGGTTTTCCTCAGTTGGGTTGGCTCTAAAACACCGGAACTTTACTTCTTTTTCCCTGATAACCTCTTAACAGCTTGAATCAAACCATGACTTTTCCTTGGGTTTGATGCTTTTAACCCTATTCGGGATAAAAGTTTCCATTCCAAAATAATCATATTAGTAATCATATTAGCGCTGGAGTCTACGTCACTATCGAGGAAGCATAGTGACCAGTTAAAGATCCGAAAAAAGTTGTTGAGACCGTCCCAGTTGGCTTTCTCGTATTGCCATACGGTTCTCTTCGGAGCTCTTTCTTTAACTGGATTATTTTGACACGAGAAATTTGAGGATATAATACTATGGTCTGATCTCCCTAGAGGCATTAATACATTGATAGTGTATTTATAAGGGTCAGACGTAAGGAACAAGTCAAGAGTATTTTCCGCTTGGCCATCAATATCCGATATTCGAGTGGGCTCAGTGACAAGCTGAGTAAGGTGGTTAAACTCAGCAAAGATTTCAGCACACATATTTTCGGGTGTTGTCTGGCTTGAATGGAGAAGCCACGAAGAATTGTGTACATTGAAATCGCCCGTAATAACGATTTCAGTGTGAGGATATAAGGATACAATTCTTTGGATGGAGTCAGACAGAGCGTCAAATTCGCGAGAAGTTGAAGCTCTGTCCAAATTTGGGCTTCGATAGAGGAAACAATAGTGGATGATGTATGGTGAGACTAGTCCTTTAAATTAAGCTTTGTCCTGAGCCGGACGTCCTCCTTCTACTACTACGAACTGGACGATGATTAATTTAACGACAACAGATTAATGATTTCGAAATCCTCACATGGAATGTAAGACCGTTTCTCCCTAAAAGCAACTTGTCATACTTATGTTCTAATAACCCAATAGGCTTTTTATCCTTTTTTTCAATGCAAATCCGTCGAGAACTCACTACGTTTGTACCAGTGGTGTGTTTGGCACAAAGTTTTGAGGGAATGTTCTGGTATTGGTGTAGATGGTTTTTAAATATTTTGTACAAAATCGACTAAGCTGTTCATGGTATATCGAGCCCTTACCGCCAAATTATCGTAAGCGACACTTTTGTCGAAAATTCGTTTTTTATCGAAACTACTATGTATTTTAAGCCATTACGGACCCATCCCTGTTCATTGTTTCCCTAAAAAAAAACCGTTATAAAGTTATAGCATGTGCTAAAATTGTAGTGACAACTTTTGTTTTTAAAACTTTAACGTAAGCGACACAAGCATTTTTATCGTAAATGCCTTGCAATAGATTTTTGTAGCGCAAACGCCCCTCATTATCTTCGCAACCGACATTAGTGCTTGACCTTGAAGGGTGAACTGTCATACCGTCTTTATTTCCGCGAATGTTATGATGCAAAAAACATTGTTCTCATTGGATAATTGTTAAAAAAATAGTTTCACTCATAAAAAAGTTTTAAATAGTGTTTATTACTGTAATTGAGTTATAATTGTACTAACTATAGTAACGGGTGTTTTATTTCGAGGTATAGAACTTTAAGGTGGCATTACTTTTCAAGACGGCGACCGATTTCACAGTTGTCAAGTGATTTATTCTCAGTTTGGTTTGGCAATTCATCATGAATAGACTCACCCCTGAACAACGCTTGCAAATTGTGTAATTTTATTTCGAAAATAATCGTTCTGTGCTGAATACGTATCGCGCACTACGTCCATTTTATTGTCGACAAAATCGTCCATCAGATCAGTTAATTGGATTAACCATGGAACGTTTTCGCACCAAGTTTACTCTAGTTGATAACTCGCATCCCCGGAGACGCCGTACGGTTCATACAGAAGAAGATAAGCATTGAGGAAGACCCGAATGAGTCCATCCGGCATCGAGCACAGACATTGGATCTGTGTCCATTCACTTTATGGAAGATTTTGCGTAAGGATCTTGGTTTGCGTGCTTACAAAATCCAACTCGTGCAAGAATTGAAGCCAAACAATCATCAAGCAAGGCGTAGATTCGTCGAATTCGCCAAAAGCGAGATGGCCGTTGTTCCCGATTTTCATAAACGAATTTTGTTTAGCGATGAAGCCCACTTCTGGTGGAATGGCTACGTCAACAAACAAAATTGCCGCATTTGGAGTGAAGCTTAACCTCAAGTGTATGTCGAAAGACCGTTACATCCAGAAAAACTGACTGTTTGGTGCGCTTTATGGGCTGGTGGAATCATTGGTCCGTACTTCAAAAACGATGATGGCCACAACGTTACAGTCAATGGTGATTGGTACAGAGCCATGGTAACTATAACTTTTGCATTCCTGAATTGAACTATCATGATGTCCAGGAGCTGTGGTTCGAAGAAGACGGCGCGACATGTCACACAGCTCGTGCCATAATAAATTTATTGAAAGACACGTTTGGTGACCGCCTAGTTTCACGTTTTTGACCTGTGAATTGGCCTCCAAGATCTTGTGATTTAACACCACTAGACTATTTTCTGAGGGGTTGGGCAAAATTTATTCGAATAATCATTCGAATAATAAATAATCATTTTATTCGTTATTCACGAATAATGAATAATTTCATTTATTCGAAGAAAATTTATTCGAATGACGAATAAATTATTTTATTCATTATTCGAATAACGAATAAAATAAACACAAGGAATTTGGTAGAACGATTAATGTTTTAATTTTTTTTTGTTTAATTAAAAGTTGGTTAAAGCTCCTAAGATTAGACTTCATCACTACTCTTTGTCGGACAGTGTGTTTGCTTTTGGAAAGTTTATCATGGTTGTGTATTATATTTTTTAAATATCCTCTTCACTTCTGGATAGCGATCCAAGGCTTTCAGCCTACGGTTTGGGAATCCTTTGATTATTACAATTTTAGGTTCACACCTTGTACACTTCAGAATGCTTTTATCACTAGAGTATAAAGCGTCATACTTAAGAAATTTTCCATTCAACAAAGTCAATGTCGTTTTTGCACAGATTTGATGCACAGATACATTGGTAGCACATTCATTAGAACCTGTTGAGATGTTCAAAATGTTTTGATTTTATTGATACATCAGTGCCCAAATTTTCATTTCTAAATCCATAACATCATTTAATGTCTCACATAGTAAAAATCAAAAGTACCTACACCACAACACCACTTTCATCAATAACGTCACCAACTGCTTTGTATGCGATAATAAGAATTAACTATTTCTAGATTTATTTTAAATTTAATCAATTCCAGGGATACTTCAGGGGATAGATTTTTATTACTCTCTCTAATAATTTCCAAGAATTATCAACCGCGGATATTCTGTCTTCTTTTTTCAATATATTTAACAAGAATTTTTCGACAGAATTTTTGTCAGCAAGAAAGAATGAATGAAAGAATTCCAAATTGAAGATAAACAGACAAATGAAAGAAGGTACAAAGACGATTTTATTCGTTATTCAGAATAACGAATAAAATCACGAATAATTTTTGAATAACGAATAAAATCACGAATAATTTATTCGCGAATAAATTATTCGTGAATAAATTAGTGGCAAATAATTTTTTATTCGAATAATTATTCGAATAAAAATTTATTCGAATAATGCCCAACTCTGATGCGGATAAGCCACAAACGCTTGACCATTTGGAAGACAACATTAGCCGTTTAATTGCCGATATACGACCACAAATGTTGGAAAAAGTCATCGAAAATTGGACGTCCAGATTGTACTAAATCCGAGCCAGCCGTGGCAGTCGTATATCAGAAATCATATTTCAAATGTAATACCACAAAATTATCTTACGAATTAATAAAAAATCATGTCAATCGAATATTCCATCGTTGTTTTATTGCAATTTAAAGTTCTATACCTTAAAAAAAAACACCCTTTATAAGTGTAACACATTACCTCATTACTTCAAATGTTTAATGTAAATAAATATATTTAACAATTATAATACGACTTTTTCATTTAAAATCCCTTTAAAATATCTATTTATTTATCAAATAAATAGTGATGTTAACAGATATTGTTATCGTAAACGCCAAAATAACCTTGGGTGATGACAGCAAAAACATTGTAAGCGCCATAAACAACATAAATACTCATTTTTTTGGTTTCTATTTTAGTTATATATCTAAATATCTTAAATTCATTATTATATGCGAAGTTTAAAATTACTTGCATATTTCTGTTGAAAAATATTTTAAAAAAACCTTCTCCTGTAAAATTTTATTTTTGTCGCTTACGATAATTTGGCGGTAAGGGCTCGATATGGTCAGGGTAGCGGGAAGTGAGGTCGCAGGGTAGCAGGTAACGGGTTAGTGGGTAGCGATTAGCGGTGTAGCGGGTAGCGTGTGCAAGTAGTGAGTAGCGGGTGGCGGGTAGTGAGGTAGCGGGGTAACGGGGTAGTGGGTAGAAGTAGCGGATTACGGCAAACGGTCAGTGGTAGCGGGTAGTGTGTTATCGGGGTTTAAATGTTTAGGTCTTTTATTTATTGACTGAGGCGGTACGAAGTCTGTTGAAATACAATTTACGGGTTTCTTTACTTTAGTTAAATGTTGAACACATAAGGAATAAAAGAATCCCCGCCTATTGTATTAGGGTGTTATTTCATGTTAATTTCAAACAACCCCATGAAATTAACATTTTCATAAGTTCTACGCGTCCTACTGACTTAACCGCTTTTCGTAATGAGAGCAGATTGAATACTCTACAAATATAGTTTATAAAGGAAACTTTTGGGTTTACCCCTTCGTTAAAGTCATGGCGTTAATCATCCAAAACCCTTCAAAGGCCAGCGAAACCAAATTAAAACTGCACAAACACATGCACTGACTGTCGCCGTGTTCACCTCATAAGTATGACTTTTAAATAACCAAAAAGGGCTTCTCCGAGTAGCCCACATACTGAAATTTGAAATTTGTCACTAAAACCCCGCAAGATAAGTCCAAGGGTGTCGAATTGCACTGGCTCTCTGGTTAGATCATTTCCACTTAATCAACTATATCTCTGACTTTTTGAGCAAGCATTATTTCAAATTCTTTCATGACAGATTGATACTCTTGGAAGATTTGTCAAGTCTTCGCAAGAGGCAGTACCCGTGAAAGATGAAATAAAAACTTGGCCTGAGTAGGACTCGAACCAACGACGTTCTGCTTAGCAGTCAACGCACTTACCAACTAAGCTTCTCAACTTTGCCGTTCGGAATCGGCGTTAAATTGTAGGTCCCCTCAATTCTTCACACGCACTCAGAGAATTGTTGATGAGAGTAAGCCACTTAGGCCTTGGCTCTTCAAGATCTGTCGCGCCACTCTATTTTATATTATTTCAAATTTGACCTGGCTGTTCGCCAAGTCGCGTGTACCTTTTGAAACAAAATGTTTTTAGTGACCTGGGCCCTATTGCACAAACAACTTTTCACTTTTCACTTTGCAACTTTGCAAAATAATAGTTTTCTGCAAAGTAAAAGTAAAAAGTGTTTCACCAAAAATGAAAAGTTCTCGACTTTTCACTTTGCAAATTTCTATGTTTTTTTGCAAAGTGAAAAGTGTGGGCGTTTCACCAACTTAAAATGTAACTTTTCATTTTCAGTCCTAATTTGAAAAGTTGCAAAGTAAAACAAATATCAGATTTGGGCTTCTTTTCCTTGTTATTACGAATTTAAAAAATATGTGAACAACTGTTTCGTACGAACTTGCTCCTGTTTTCCAAATAATAACTCATAAAAACATTAAAAATAAAAACATGTAATTAAAATTCATAAATAAAAATTTAAATTTAAAAATTTATCTTCAAAATACAATTAAGTCTGAACTTGGACCAGTGGTTTAGGCTGTAGATGCGTTTAATGACTTTTTACGACTTCTCTATCGTCGTAATGGCATATCTTATCAAAATCTCGACTTATTTTTGCGAATTCAATACTTGCCATACTATATTCTATGTGGCGCAAGTAAAAAGTAAACAACTCCACTAGTGATAAAAAAGTGCAAATGTCAAAAACAAAATTTAATGACAGAATGTCATAGAAATAGATATTAATAGTGCACGTTTTTTTCAAAATTTTCAAAATGAGTCGGACTGATAAGAACGCCAAAAAGTTAGCTGTTTTGGAAGTGGTAAAAAATAAAAAAGCTTTATCCTTTCGTTATTTTTTCAATTCAAGGATGTTCTCTTTGCTTCCTTCCAAAATAACGCTGCGTCCAAAAAGTGGTAGGAAGTTGAAAATTAAGGACTGAATGTATTTCATAATGACAGACCACACAAAATTATTAAAAACAAACAACGGCCCAAGAAATGCAAAAAACAAACAGTGTAGGTGAGCCATCCTCAACAATTAGCGATATAAAACTTAGTTATAACTTATAAGCTATTCTAATACTGATACTGAATAAACATATAAAATTTCATCAACATCGGTCAAGCCATTTCGGAGGAGTATGACCACTAAAACTGTGACAGAAGAATTTTATATATTAGATAATAATCTATTATAATGAAATTATATATAAATTTGAATATAAAACAAAAATAAACGAACTTATCACAAACCGCAAAGAAAATTTTTGCTTTGCATATTATTGAAAAGCTTTTCAGTATTTGAAATGCAAAGTGCAAAGTTTTTTCGTTTGGTGAAACGAAATCAAACAATTCTTTGCAAATTTGCAAAACTTTTCACTTTTCAGAAAAGTACTTTTCACTTTGCGAATTTGCGGTTGGTGAAAAAAAATTTGCAAAGAAGGATTTTTTTGTTTACTTTTCAAAAACTTAATTTCCTCTTTGCAAATTAGCGTTTGGTGAAACAGAATTTGCAAAGTAAAAGTGAAAAGTCGTTGGTGCAATAGGGCCCAGATTGAATATTCTACAAATTTAATCCTAAACGGATTTCTATGAAGTTTGCAGAGCAAATATAGTTTATAAAGGTAACTTTTGGGTTTACCCCTTCGTTAAAGTCGGGGCGTTAATCGTCCAAAACCCTCGAAAGGCCAGCGAAACCAATTTAGAACTGCACAAACATATGCACTGACTGTCGCCGTGTTCAACACATGAGTATGACTTTTAAATAACCAAAAAGGGCTTCTCCGAGTAGCCCACATACTGAAATTTGAAATTTGTCACTCAAACCCCTCAAGATAAGTCCAAGGGTGTCGAATTGCACTGGATCTTTGGTCAGCTCATTTCCACCTAATCAACTATATCCCTGACTTTTTGAGCAAGCATTATTTCAAATTTGACCTGGGTTTTCGCCAAGTCACGTGTACCTTTTGAAACAAAATGTTTTTAGTGACCAGAAGAAGTTGATAATCGTTGAACGATTGCATTGCGTCGTCTAAAAGAAAAAAGGGCCCAAAACTCCATGGTTAGTAATGGAAAATAATTTCATTCAAATGGCTGCCTCGGCTGGCCTTCCAGTAGCCTATACGATATCGGTCCAATTTTTAAGCACATTATCGATTGTGTGCAGCTGTATTCCACTAATGGCGTAACGAATATTGTCTCTTAAAGCGTCAATTATCTTTGGTTTGTCGGCGTAACACTTATCTTTTACGGCACCCCACAAATAGTGATAGTGTGATCTTCAAAAACAGGGTGAAAAACATCGAGTGTATCTTCGGCTGTGTGGCACGTAGCGCCCTACCAAATGTTGCCAATATCCTCCTCTTCAATTTTTGTGAACAAAAATTCGTTCATCATGTCATCATGCCCGATAACGATCGCCATTGACTGTACCGGCCACTCCTTGCTCATTTTCGAAGAAAAATGGCCCAATTATGCCTCTGGACGAAAATCCGCACCAAACAGTGACTCGTTTTGGGTGTATCGGCTTTTCAATGTATTATGTGCCCCAAATGCGACAATTTTCCTTGTTTACATAGATACCCGCCAAGAACAAAATGAGCTTCATCTGAAAAGATGATTTTTTTGGCAAAATCGGCATCTTCTCTAAGTCGATCGCAGGCGCACTTAGCAAAGCGAAAACGCATTGGATGGTCAGTTGGTTTCAACTCCTGAACCAATTGGACTTCGTATGATGGCGTCATACCAAGGTCTTTATGCAAAATTCGTCTCAATAACGTCTTCGAAATGTTCAATTGTTGAGAACGACGATGAATTGATGTTGATGGCGCTTCACGCACACTTTCTGCAACAGCAACAATATTCTCGGGTGTACGCACTGTTTTTGGCTTTTCAGGCTTTGGTTTATCGATGAGGATGCCTGTTTTTTCACTCTTTTCACAATATAACGAACATACGGAGCTGACGGTGCTTCTCTTCTACCAAAATCTGTACGCAATTTTCGCACACATTCTGCAACATTACCATGATTTTCAAAGTAATGTGGCAATATTTCCGAGCGTTGTTCAAGCATATACAAAACCATATTCGTTCAGCGGAAGGATAACACTAATTATCTGTCAAATCAAACATGAGCTAAGTGTGACCAGTCACGAAATAAGCACTAGTTGAAAAAAAAAAACGTTAGATGGCGGACCCCAAGATTCTACAAAGATTTTTTTTTTTGAGAAGATTTTTGATACGTAAAACTCTTCCTAGGATAAATTTTAAATTCCCCTAAAATTATTGTATCTGATTTTAATTTTACAATTATTTTCGCGAGTACTGCAAACGTTTATTTTGCATTTATTAAAAGTCTCAAGTCTACAACTTTCCAAATCACATCCCCTTCTAGTTCCGTGCCGCAAGTAAAATTCCGCAGCCATAACCATAGTCGAGTGAATTTCCTGCCCGCTGACAGAACGCGTTTAAAAATAACATTGCACTGACATCGACAATTAAACACAACAATAAACATGTTCCTACCACAGAATAGACACATTAACAGCTTCTTTTGAATTCGACTAATTAACGCAAAAAATGTTTATAAACCGAAATCTCCTCGCTCGGGTAGTTTTATTTTCTGTTCATGCATAAAACCATCGAGCACAAAATTTGATTCGTCCAAAACAGAAAACGCTTTCTGAATTATTCAGCAGTTTATTATTTTTTTTCGTTTTTGTTTGTTTTTGTTTTAAATCAACACTTCAACAAATAGCAACAACAAGGTCAATGTTATTGCAACTCATTCGAAGGAAAAAAACAAAAACAAATCTTCAACACCCATGTCCATTGGAGTGAACACAAGACACTCGAGACTCGACTCGGAGATATGCAAATCCGGAAATTAGATTGTTTTAAATTGTTTTGTTATGATTATGAGTTATGACTCTTATGTCTTACGATACGATACGAGTAAATGCAAACAAACTATGAAAGTTGGTTCTCTCATTTTTGTTAGTTTTGGTTTTTTTGAGATGTACACTTGAACAAGTTAGATAGGATTGTGTGCAGGGTGTGTTGTTTTAATTAGAATCTGAATGCATTACAGTGTCGCTGTGCAGCTCGTACAGTTCTTGGTTGAATCTTCGTCTCCATTCTCCATTAATGCAGACAGGACCAAAAATCACTCAAAGAATTTTTCTCACAAAGCAGCCCAAACCGTTTTCAACGGATGTTGTCATGGTCCATGTCTCTGCACAATACATGGGGAACGGGATGATGAGGGTTTTGTAGGGTGTCACTTTAGTTGCTCGGGAGAGGACTTTACTACTCAATTGCTTTCCAAGTCCAAAGAAGCAGCGATTGACAAGAATGATTCTTCGTTTGATTTCAGCGCTGGCGTTGTTATCTGAGTTGATAGCGGATCCCAGGTAGACAAAGTCCTTAACTAAAAAATAAATAAATAAATAGAGTGGCGCGACAGCTCTTGAAGAGCAAAGCCCTAAGTGGCTTACTCTCATCAATAATTCTCTGAGTGCGTGTGAAGAATTGAGGGGACCTACAATTTAACGCCGATTCCGAACGGCAGAGTTGAGAAGCACTTTTTCATGACAGATTGATACTCTTGGAAGTTTTGTCAATTCTTCGCAAGAGGCAGTACCCGTGAAAGATGAAATAAAAACTTTTATGGGCACGTGTAGGTTTCGAACCCACGACGTTCTGCTTAGCAGCCAACGCACCTTACCACTAAGCTACGGGCAACTCCGAAAGTCCTTAACTACCTCGAAGTTAAATCTGTTTATGTTGACGTTTGCTCCAAGACGTCGATGTTGGTAGTCCTTTCTTGTTGACACCATTAGCTTGCTCTTACCCTCGTTAACCGCTAGACCCATCTTCCTGGCCTCCGTCTCAAGACTCACAAACACTCCACTGACTTCACGCTGTGTTCTTCCAATTATGTCAATGTCGTCTGCGTATCCTAGTAGCTGGACGGACTTTTGAAAGATTATGCCTCTGGTATTGACGTTAGAGCTTTGTACAATCTTTTCAAGAATGATGTTGAAGAAATCGCATGACAACGCATCGCCTTGTCTAAAACCTTTTTTGACATCAAAAGCGTCCGTAAGGTTTTTTACGACCATGATGGAAGAGCGTTAGTTTTCCATTGTCATCTTACACAGACGGACGAGTTTTTCTGGGATGCCAAAACTAGACATCGCTCTTAATAATTATTGGTCTCTATAGACGCTGCCATACGCGGCTTTGAAATCGATGAAAAGGAGGTAGGGCCTATCAGGTTGTTGACGAAGGGCTTCAAACGTTCACACACTACGGCAGACAAGATCTTATAGGCGATGTTGAAGAGAGTTATACCTCTGTAGTTGGTGCAGTTCAGGGGATCTCCTTTTTTGAGTATCGGGCATACGATGCTGAGGTTCCATTCATCGGGCATGCTTTCCTCCGACCAAAATTTGCAGATGAGCAGATGCATGCTCCTAACCAAATCATCTGCAGCTGCTTTTTACAGTTCGCGGCTAGCCCGTCTGCTCCAGCGGCTTTGTTCGGCTTAAGTTTAGATATCGCTATCTTCATTTCGTCCATGTCGGGTGCGTGGAATTGTTCGCCTTCTGCACCCAAATTGAATGGTTCTGTATTGCTGGCGGAGTTTTGCTCAACATCGCCATTATACAGCTTGGAAAAGTGGTATTTCCATATCCTCAGCACTGACTGCGGTTCCACTACGATGTTCCCATTATGGTCTCTACAGGCTTCGGTTCGGGGTGTATAAGCCCTGGAGGTTTCTTTCACCTTTATGTTAAACTTTCGAACCTCGTTCCTGTTGTGACAGGGCCATAATACTTAATTTAAATTTGAAGCGTATAACTCAATGGATTCAAAAATTATAGGGGGTATATTTCCGTCCGAAAGATCTGGTTTGAGTTATCCCTAGTAGATGGTCATTGGCTGCTATTCTGGTGGGATAACATCGATCCTCAGGCGAGAGCTACGCACTCGTGCTGAGGCGATAGTTTTAAAAGATCTCAACATACACAAATCCGCTGTCACGGATGGTATCTCATCTTCGCTATTTTTCTGAAGAGGTGTTCTTCAACGCTGGCAAAACCCTTGCGTAAGTTTTTCAATCTATTCTCTTCTTCTCCTTCCGAGTAGTTGAAGAACAGTATTTGTCCAGCCTATACCCAAATAAGGCGAATCCTCCTCTCCCTTTAATTAAATCGACTGACGGCACTTACGTCCTTTCTTTCTAAGGTCATGGAAACGCTGATCAATTCTCAGCATAAGAAAAATCTTGAAGAACGGAAGCTTCCTAATGACCCGTAATACGGCTTTCGTAGTAAAAGCACTAGTGATTTGATGTTTTAACTCACCGAACAGTGGAAAAAACCTTAACATCGTTTTGGAGCAAATGAAATGATTGCGCTTGATATTTCCAAATCGTTTGATAGAGTTCGGCATCCTAGTCGTATAGAAAATGCGTGTTTTCGGTATCAACTAATCCCCAATGTGCCCCAGGGCTCTTTCTCTTAAGCCACTTTGTGTTATTGAAGTATGAGATCAAATCTTTGATCTTGAATTCTGAGAGTTCCTCAATACCGTTGAAGAATTCTTTACCTAAGTAGAGTGCTCTTTTCCTAGCCAGGGCCGGACAATGACATAGAAAGTGTGGGACTGTTTAGATGATGATTAAGCTGAATCAATGGCTTTAATAGCTGCCTGACTGTCTGTTAGTATAGCAACATTTTGGTTCTGTCGGATATTGTTAAGGGCTATACAAGCTTCCCTTATCGCTAACAATTCTGCCTGGAATACACTGGCAAAATCGGGAAGTCTATAGGATTTTGAAATCTTAAGAGATTCACTGAAGACACCTGCACCAACACCGCATTCCATCTTCGAACCATCCGTGAAGATAGTTGTGTCGAAGTCTTTCGTCACATCGCCTTCCTCCCAGTCGATTCTTGACGGGAGCAAACTTCTTTGAGGTGTTTAGGGTAGGGATGCAGTAATCGGTGGTTGTGGATAGGATGTCTGATGGTATCAGGCTTGTTTGGTTGCAGTGCCCGTAGGATTTAGTTTTCCAGCAGCCTATTTCTTTGAGTCTCAAGATACTGCAGGACACCTGATATTTAATAAAGAGGTCAATCTGAAGAAGTTCCAGCATGACGTTAAGTGCATCTATTGGACAGGACCTGATTGCTCCTGATATCCCTGCGCAAGCATTTCTCTGCACCTTTGTTAGCTTGTTTACTATGTAAGCTTTGCTAAGAGCGAGCCACCAAACAATGGAACCATAAACAACCACTTACAACCGCTGTGTACGTCCATTTTATCATTTTTGACTGGAGGCCCCACTTTTTGCCGACGGTTTTGTTGCAGGCGTAGAAGGCGACACACGCCTTCCTCACCCGTTCTTCAATGTTAAGCTTCCAGTTTAATTTCTAGTATTACGCCTAGATATTTAGCACTGGAAGCCAATGATAGAGAGAGTGAAAGGTGGTACCTTGGTTTTGGTGGTGAAAAGCATCAACTCGGTTTTGTTAGTGTTAACACCTAGTCCACAGCTCGCAGCCCAGGTGCTAACTTTCTTCAAAGCCATATTAGTGATTTCACTGGTCACGCTTGGAAATTTTCCTGAAACTAGAATGACCAATTCTCGGCGTACGCCACCGCTTTCACTTCACTACTCTCGAGTTTCACAAGAATGCTGTTCATGACCAACAGCCATAAAAGAGGAGACAGTACACCTCCTTGGGGTGTTCCTCTGCTGGCCTATTTGGTACACATTGAATATCCTAACTTTGATTTAATCCTCTTATTAGTTAGCATGGATATTATCCACCATCTAATGTAGTTTTCAACACCCAAGTCTGCAAGTGATTCTGCGATGGATTCAGTTAGGACATTGTTGAAAGCTCCTTCTACGTCTAAGAAGGTAGCTAGGGTATATTCCTTGAAATGAATCGTGTTTTCTATCGTTCTCACTACCTCATGAAGAGCAGTCTCTGTAAATCTACCCCTCATGTAGGTTTGTTGCGGGTTAGATAGGGGACAACTACTCAGAACACTCCTCATGTGAGATTCAACGATTCTCTCTAGGGATTTAAGAAGAAAGGAAGTAAGGCTTATAGGTCGGCAATCCTGCCCTCTTTTACCAATTTTGGTAAGAAAACCACTCTTACCTGTCTCCAAGGCAAAGGGACATGGTTTAGTAAGAGGCAACCTTTAAAGATACTCTCAAACCGTGGTACTACTAATTCAAGCTGACTTTGCAGCATTACAGGCAGTATTTCATCACGGCCTGGATATTTGTATGGCGAGAAAGTTTTAATAGCCCAGACTATATTTTCTCTAATTTTAAGGGCGTCAACATGCTCTATGGAGGTTGGCATGTTGAAAGTCAGATTAGATTCGGGTGGTTCTTCTGCACAACCTGGGAAGTGTACATTCATTAGTAGCTCTAAAGTCTCCATTGGAGATGCTGTCCAGCTTCCATCTAGTTTTTTAAGAAATGAGGGGTTCGAATGTTCTTTCGATAAAACCCTACTAAGCCTGGCCGAATCTTTGATATTTTCGATGGACTGACAGTACTCTTGCCATCCTTGTTTTTTGGCTTGAGCTATAGACTTACTTAAGGTGGCGCTACAGTCCGGGGTGGACTTGGGCCTCAACCAACAAACCTCTCCAGCCAGCTCGGTCCCTAGCTAGCTGTCTCCAGTTTCGCACGCCGAGTTGGTTGAGGTCGTGTTCAACTTGCGTGCGCCACCTGAGCCTTGGTCTTCCTCTACTGCGTCTTCCCTCTGGGGTGGATTCGAAGACTTTACGGGCCGGAGTATTGGTGTCCATCCTCTCCACGTGACCGAGCCATATGAGTCTTTGGACCTTCACTCTTTTAGCTAAGTCAGTGTCGCTGTACAGCCCGTACAGTTCGTCGTTAAATCTTCTCCTCCATTCACCGTTTATGTAGACAGGACCATAGATCTTACGTAGAATCTTTCTCTCGAAACGGCCAAGTGCGCTCTCATCCGTTTTTGACAAGGTCCATGCTTCTGCACCATATAGCAGGACCGCGATGATGATGGTCTTATAGAGCGTTACCTTAGTTTTTCGGGAGAGACTTTACTGCTCAATTGCTTTCTTAGCCCGAAGAAACAGCGATTAGCAAGAGTTATTCTTCGTCTGATCTCGGCGCTGATGTTGTCCGTGTTGATAGCGGAGCCAAGGTATACAAAGTCCCTAACTACCTCGAAATTATATGCGTCTATCGTGACGTTTTATCCAAAACGTCGGTGTTGGGTGTCCTTTCTAGATGACAGCATATACTTTGTTTTGCCCTCATTGACCGCTAAACCCATTTTTCAGCCTCTGTCTGTATATTCGCAAAAGCACTGTTGACATCACGCTGTGTTCTCCCAATAATATCAATGTCATCAGCGTACGCGAGTAGTTGCACAGACTTCTGGAAGATAGTGTTGACGTGGGAGTTTTGCACTATTCGTTCCAATATGATGTTGAAGAAATCGCATGACAGTGCATCACCTTGTCTAAAGCCTTTTTTGACATCGAAGGCGTCGGTGAGGTCGTTACCGACTTTGATGGAGCAGCGCGAATTCTCCATTGTGAACCTGCTCAGGCGAATGAGTTTTGTAGGGATGCCAAAACTGGACATGGCTTTATACAGTTCTTCTCTATATAGATGCTGTCATACGCGGCCTTGAAATCGATAAAAAGATGGTAGGTGTCGATTTGGAGTTCTTGAGTTTTTTCCAGGATCTGCCGTAATGTGAAAATTTGATCGATGGTGGACTTTCCGGGTCTACAGCCACACTGATATGGACCTATCAGATTGTTGACAAACGGCTTCAGACGTTCACATAGTACTGCAGAAAAGAACTTATAGGCGATGTTTAGGAGGCTGATGCGTCTGTAGTTGGTGCAGTTTAGAGGGTCTCCTTTCTTCAGGATCGGGCAAACAATACTGAGGTTCCATTCATCGGGCATGCTTTCTTCCGACCATATTCTGCAGATGAGTTGGTGCATGCTCCTGACCAAGTCATCGCCGGCTGCTTTGAAGAGTTCGGCAGTGATGCCGTCAGCTCCCGCGGATTTGTTGTTCTGAAGCTTAGATATTGCTATCTTCACTTCTTCAAGGTCGAGTAGACGGAAATCTTGGCTTGCGTCGTCTTCATTGAATGGTTCATTCTGCCTGACAGCGGAATTTGATTCGTCATCGCCGTTGTACAGTCTGCAGAAGTGGTCCTTCCATATCCTCAGCATTGACTGTGACTCCACTACCATATTACGCTGTTGGTCTTTACAGGCCTCAGTTCGTGCTCGGTAACCTTGAGTCTTTCGTTTTACCTCTTGGTAAAACTTCCGAACCTCATTCTTGTTTTTTAGTCTCTCAATATCCTCGAAAGATCGCTTTTCATGGCGATCTCTTGCGATAGTAGCTCCGACGTTATACTTTCTTCTAGCACTTCCTGTTTTTGGCTTTGGTTGAGATATCCGCTGCACTACCTTGGCTACAACGAGGTAGTGGTCCGAGTCGATGTTGGCCCCTCGGAAGGTTCGGACATCAATAATGTTTGAAGAGTGTCTTGCGTCGATCGCAATTTGATCAATCTGGTTGACAGTTGATTGGTCTGGAGACCTCCAGGTTCCCTTGTGGATGTTGAGATGTGGGAATCGTGTGCTTGCTACTACTATATTTCGTCCTGCTGCAAAATCGATAAGCCTGAATCCGTTATCGGAAGTTTTTTCGTGCAGGCTGTGTTTTCCGACTGTTCCACCAAAGATGTCCTCTCTTCCTAGTTTGACGTTAAAATCTCCTAAGACTATTTTTACGTCGAAGCTAGGGCATTGCTCGTATGTCTTGTCAAGGAGCTCGTAGAACTTGTCTTTGGTGTCGTCATCTTTCTCTTCTGTGGGGGCGTGAGCGCAAATTAGGCTTATGTTGCCGAATTTAGCCTTTATCCGGATTGTCGTGAGGCGCTCGTTGACAGCTCTGAAGCTTAGGACATGCGGCCTAAGCCTGCCTCCAACGACAAAGCCACATCCAAATAGACGCTGTTGTTGTTCTTTGTAGCAGTTGCCATAGTAGATATCACAGTTTTTCATCTTCCTTTTGCCCGGCCCATACCATCGCATTTCCTGGATGGCGGTTATATCCGCTTTATAATGGTCTAAGGCCTCCGCTAGTTGCTCGGCTGCGCGTGGTCTGTTAAAGGACCTAACATTCCACGCGCAGATCCGAATCTCGTTGTCCTTATTTCGTTTGCATGGTTCGTCATCAGTAAATCCGTCCGTATCCGAGGCTTGTTGATGCTTCGCTACTAGCTTTTCTTTATGTGATTGGGAAGTCACCCCAAAGCACGACCCCCAACCTGGAGGGCCAGGTCCTTGTTTAAACTCCAAGGGCGAAGAGCCGGATAACCGCTCCTTATCGGCCTGAGCTCCAAATATGTCGAAGTAGCCCGTATAAGGTGTTCACTGAGTAGTTCAACCTAACTGGAACTGTAGACGCCACCGTTGACTCCGTCCTGGGAATTCTTCCGCTGCCGCCTGGAAAAAGGAGTAGTGCCTCAGTGGAAAACACTCTCCCCGCCCTCTCTCGTTAGCTGTCGCCAAAGCCTTCCATAGGGGTTTTCACCCTATCTCCAGCAGAGGTACTAGACACCCGGTGGTCACCACGTGGAGGTGAGAGTAGGACTTGGTAGACAGAGGTGTTTGAGGACCCTTGGGTCCTCATGAGTGCACTGTTATCTACCATTTGACGCACCCTTGAGCTATAGAACGCTTGTATATTCTCAAGCAGTCCTTATAAAGCTGATAAAATTTATGCTTATAGCAGATGTTAAAAATGGTTCTTGTAAATTTCCTCAGAATAGATAAGTCATCATTCCACCAGGGTGGAAAGGTTTTCTTACTATATCTTATCGGAGAAGATACCTTGAAGGCGGTGTTTATGGAGTCCTCGAAGTTTGAAATCTCTAACTCAAGATCTGTAACCGAGTCGTAACTCGAGTTCGGTATTACATTACATTACATTTAACAGTACTTCGCACATAAATGTAACGAACTACAGATACATGGCAGCACTGGTGACTGAGACCATCGGCTGGGACAGAACAATACATTAATACAACAGAGAGAGACAGATAGACGCATAGAAAGAAAGCACACATAACAGAAACCTACGGGCTCAGAGGAGGAGACTTAGATTTGTATTGTCTCATGTTATCGCACAGGTGGCCTCAGATAAGCTGGCGATTTTTGTAGAAAAAGAATGCTGTTGAAGCTGGGGTTTGAACCCGTAGCGTTCGGCTTAGCAATCCGCTACTCTATCCTCTGAACCATGGCCACCTCGAGTTCGAGTTCGGTATATTGCGCAACTTTGAGCTAAAGGTTTGACTAAATTTTTTCCAGTCAATTCTTCTGGGATTTCCATAAGGGGAAGGAGATTTTATTTCAAATTTAAGATCAAATAGAATCCGTCTATACAGTCAAATACACTTTTAATATTTCAAAATTTGTTCAGTTTAAAATTCGGATGTCTCAAAACTTTCATAAGGGGTAAAGTCTCGGGCGCTAGCAAAGTAAGGAAGATATATAGGTTTCTGCGGAAAAATACATATAACAGGAACAAGTCCCAGTAGTGTTTCGCAAGTAATAGGATCATTTAGAATTGACACCA
This sequence comes from Sphaerophoria taeniata, assembly GCA_943590905.1. Lineage (NCBI taxonomy): Eukaryota > Metazoa > Arthropoda > Insecta > Diptera > Syrphidae > Sphaerophoria > Sphaerophoria taeniata. The sequence goes on along the minus strand of OX016540.1, from coordinate 223,323,440 downwards.
ATGACAAATGTTATGATTAAGACCTTGTTGGTATACCATAATATTTTCGGCGATAAGAACTCAGCAACTTTCTTTCCTAACAAAGAAAACATTAGAAAACAACACGAGACAATTTGAACTTGCACCTGTCAAGTGTCGCTCTCTGACAAAAAAAATCGTCAAAATCGATAAGAAACACATAAATCATCAAGATTAAAGCACCCCTTCCATCAAGATTCACTGCTCTTCACGATGTTTTATTCAATATTTGTTTCCTCGTTCCTCACCAAACAAAAGATAACACACAATGCACTTACTTGTTCGTATTGTGAATGCAATATAGATTTTCCCCCCACTAAGTAGTTTATCGTCTTGTTTTTTGTTCACACCATTTTCCATCTACACCAAAGCATTCACCGACCTACCCCAACCAAACAAGAACGAAAACCCAAAACCACTTAAAAGTCAATAACCAGGAAGCTTATTTTCCTCCTCCATCACACATCAGACACACTAGAAAAAAAAGCAAGAATGAGATTGAGAGTGGATCTCCTTTCTTGTGGGGGTCCTTTTGCATTCTTATTCAATTGATGCACTCGCCATCCATCACCATCACTATCGTTCTTATAACGGCAAATTTTTCATTTATCTTCACGAGCCATCGCTGAAAGTATCCTTCTGGCCAAAACATGTGGCGATTTGTGAGAGCCACATACTAGATGAAACTTACAAATTGGTGTGTGTTGAATGCACATGAAGACGAAATGCATGGTAGGTACTTATTCACAGATGTGCTTTGTGCTCATATGATAGACTTTTTTATGTCGAAATAGCAAATTTGTATTCTGTCGAGTTTTTCGGTAAAAACTTGGTTTTTTAGGTAGTTATGGTCTGAGGCTGAGGAAAGCTCGCCGCGTGTCGGCCGGTTTTTCCATTAAAGGGTACCAAAACTTTAATGTTGGTCAAGTTTTATTTATTTTATTTATTCACGGTGTGGTTTGCTAATAAAGCCCGCCTGTCCTCCTTACGATGATCTGCGGAATAAACTGTGCTTACACGGTCTCCATTACTGCAGGTTAAGGGGAGAAATATGGTTGAACTGGACGAATCCGGACAGTCAATGGACAAATCCAGGCAATCAATGGACAAATCCAGGCAATCAATGAACGAATCCGGGCAATCAACGGACGAATTCGGGCTATCCACGAAAGTATCCGGGATTAAGAGGAGGTGTCGGTTAGCATTGGTCTTCAATTCCTGAATATTACAATGACCTGAGAAGACAGACTGAGATAAACAGTTCGAGTTCGTGTTGTACGGCTTCAGAACGAATCTCTTCTCCATCGTCATTTTGCACAAGCGAACGAGCTTGGCATGGATGCCAAAACTAGACATAGCTTTATATAGTTCGTCTCTGTAGATTCTGTCATATGCGGCCTTAAAATCGACGAAAATGTGGTGGGTATCGATTTGGAGTTCAAAGGTTTTTTCCAGGACCAGCCACAACGTGAAAATTTTGGCGATGGTTGACTTTCCTGGTCTGAAGCCAAATTGATAAGGACCAATCAGATTGTGGACGCAAGACGTTCACATATTACGGCAGAGAGGATCTTGTAGGCGATGTTAAGTAGGCGGATTCCTCTGTACTTCTGTAGTTGGCGCAGTTAAGAGGATTTCCCTTCTTTAAGATCGGACGCCTGCTGCTTTGAACACCTCGGCAGCTAGACCATCTGACCCAGCGGCCTTGTTGCATCTCAGCCGTGATATTGCCGTATTCACTTCTTCTAGGTCGGGTTCACAGAATTGTTTGCTACCATCGCGTCCGATGAAAGGCTCCTGCCTGACAGCGGGATTTCGTTCGTCGTTGCCGTTTTACAGTCTACAGAAGTGGTCTTTCCAAATCCCCAGCATTGCCTGCCATCCTACTATGATGTTCCCTTGTTTATCTCTGCAGGCATCGGTTCTTGCTCGATGACCCTGAGCCAGCTGTTTTACCTTCCAATAGAACCTCCGAACTTCATTCCTGCTGTTGGCTCTCTCAACATCCTCGATCTGACTTGTCTCTCTCCTCTTTTGCTCGTAGAGCTCAGCGTAGAGCAGCTTTTTTTCCTTCTGTGCAGTGCCGCCGCTTTGTATGCCTCCTGCTTGGCTGCATGGGCCTGCCGTATTCCTCGTCAAACCAGGGGTTTCGTTTTGGTGCTGTCTGAACCCTAGCACATTAGAGGCGGCATCTCTAACTGCTTTCTGGCAATGTTGCCACTGGTCTTCGATACTTGATGTTGGCGGCATAGAACTTCTCAAGAGGTTACTTGACACTCCAACATAGAAGAATGTGGCGATCTCTTGCAATTGTAGCCGTCCGACGACGTCGAATTTTCTTGCAGCCTTAGTCGGAATATCCGTAGAACTAAGTACCTTGGCTTCGACGAGGTAGTGGTCCGAGTCGATATTGGCTCCTCGGAAAGTTCGAACATCTAGAATGCTGGTCAAGTGCCTCGACGGTTGATTGAGCAGGAGATCTCCATGTTCCTTTATGAATGTTGAGATGTGAGAACCATGTACTTGCTACCACAACATTTCGCCCCCCCTAAGGCAAAATCGATCAGCTTGAATCCGTTGTCGGAAGTGGTGTCGTGCAGGCTCTGCTTTCCGTCTGTTCCGCCAAAGATGTCCTCTTTTCACAGCTTTGCGTTAAAATTGCCAAAGACAATTTTTAATGTCATAGCTCGGACATTGCTCATATGTTTTGTCGAGGAGCTCGTAGAACTCGTCTTTGGTGTCGTCCTTTTTCTCCTTGATTCGGAGCGTCGGGATGCGTTCGCTTATACATTTGAAGCTCAAGACTTTTTGCCTGAGTCTGCTTCCCACGACGAATCCGCACCCAAAGAGTCGCTGTTGATAGTTGCTCTCGGTAACAATTACCACGGAGGATGTCGCAGTTTTTCATCCTCCTTTTGCCCGGTCCATCCCATCGCATTTCCTGGATAGTGGTGATGTCTGCTTTGTAGCAGTTGAAGGTCTCCGCTAATTGTTCGGCAGCACGTGGTCTATTAAGGGACCTAACATTCCACGTGCATTTCCGAAATTCGGTGTCCTTAAAACATTTGCTTGGAACTGTCTGATGGGTGGCAAGACGAGGTTCTCAGGGTCGGTTGGCTAGTTGTTGTCGTGAACTTCCAAAAATGCTTGACACGGAATTTGAGCACTGGCCGCATGTGGTATGAATTTTCGATAAAAATTTATAGTGGCGATGAAACCCTTCAGCTGTTTTACGTTTTCTGGGCGCTTTACTCGTTGGATGGCTTCAATTCGAGATGGAAGCGGAGCCACTCCTTGTTGGGTGATATTGTGTCCAAGGAATTCTAACTCTGGCTGTCCACAGACACACTCCGCAACATTTATAGCTAAATTGTGGTTCGAAAGCCTTTTGAAAACTTCCCGCAAGTGCTGGAAGCGACACAAATACCATCCATGTATGCGAAAACATATTCAAGTCCCTCTAGCACTTCATGAATTAAGCGCTGTAGTGTTTGGGCTGCATTGCGAAGTCCAAATGTCATGTGAGTAAATTCGTACAACCCAAAGGGTGTGATGAAAACGGGCGTCTAGGTTAATGGGTACCTGGTGGAATGCTTTCTGTAAATCGATCCTTGAAAAAATTGTCTTACCGCGCAAAATATTGGTGAAATCGTGTAAGTACGGCATTGGATATCGATCTGGTAACGTAATTGCATTTAAGCTTCTATAGTCTCCGCAAGGTCGCCACGATCCAGGCTTTTGAACCATATGCAACAGACTTGACCAATTTGATTTTGAAGGACGGCATATTCTTGCGCTCATGAGAAGTTCAAATTCTTTTTTGGCAGCCTTAAGTTTGTCAGGAGGTAAACGGCGAACTCGCTCTGAACAAGGTCGACCATTTGTCTCTATAAAATGAAGTGCCTGGGAGTTTGTAGATGCTCCGGGAGGTGCCAGTCGTGTGATGTTTTGAAACTCCAATATGATGTCAGAGAAAGGTGAGCTTCGGTTGATTAGCTGCAGAGATGGTACATGACTGGAGATTGCAGAGAGCGATTTTGAAACTGCGTTTGTTCGAAAGTCGACTAGCCGCGATCTCTTTACATCAACCATCAAATCATGGTGTTTTAAGAAGTCTGCACCAATAATATGAGAGGTAACGTCGGCGACGATAAATGTCCAAACAAAGAGGCGACGAAGACCAAGATTGAGTTCATGTGTGACCTCACCATATGCCTTAATGGGAGAAACATTGACGGCGAATATTTGTAATGAAGTTGGGCGAAGTTTCTTAAATGTTGGAGATGGCGGTAAACATTAAACTTCGGCACCTGTGTCGATTAGAAAAGTCGTGTTGGTTGTCTGTTCAGGTATGCTTAATCGGTTGATCAAGGCTGAAGGTTGCTGGCGTGTTATTTCAGAATCTAGTCATTGCTTGTTTGAATGTGCGACAGTTCTTGCATTTTGACGAAATCTGCATGGAGGGCGACAATTAACGGCTTTGTTTCCAAAGGTACCTTACTTACTTACTTAAGGTGGCGCTACAGTTCGTTGTGGACTTGGGCCTCAATCAACAGTCTCCGCCAGTCAGCTCGGTCCCTAGCTAGCTGTCTCCAGTTTTGCACTCCAAGTTGATTGAGGTCCTCTTCCACTTGTGTGCGCCACCTGAGTCGCGGTCTTCCTCTCCTTCTGCGTCCCTCGGGAATAGTGTCGAAGACTTTCCGGGCCGGAGCATTGGTGTCCATGCGCTCTAAATGACCGAGCCATCTGAGTCTCTGGACCTTGACCCTTCTGGCTAAGTTCACGTCGTTGTACAACCCGTAAAGTTCGCTGTTGTATCTCCTTCTCCATTCCCCATCAATGCACACGGGGCCAAAGATGACCCGAAGAATTTTCCTCTCGAAACAGCCTAAGGCACATTCATCCGATTTTGTTAGGGTCCATGCTTCTGCACCATACAGCAGGACAGCGATGAAGAGGGTGTTGTACAGTTTTACCTTAGTTGCTCGAGAGAGGGCTTTTCCACTCAATTGCTTTCTTAGCCCAAAGAAACAGCGATTAGCAAGAGTAATTCTTCGTCTGATCTCGGAGCTGGTGTTATTGCCCGTGTTAATAGCAGAGCCTAGGTAGACAAACTCCTTTACTATCTCGAAGTTGTATGGTTCTATTGTGACGTTCTGTCCGAGCCGACGGTGTTGGGTGTTCTTCTCGAAGACAGCATATACCTACTTCGTTTTTCCCTCATTTACCGCTTAACCCATTTTTGTCGCTTCTGTCTCAATTTTCACAAGGGCGCTATTGAAATCACGTGAGTTCTCCATCGTCATTTTGCACAAGCGAACGAGCTTGGCATGGATGCCAAAACTAGATATAGCTTTATACAGTTCGTCTCTGTAGACGCTGTCATACGCGGCCTTAAAATCGACGAAAAGGTGGTGGATATCGATTTGGAGTTCATAGGTTTTTTCCAGGACCAGCCACAAAGTGAAAATTTTGGAGATGGTTGACTTTCCTGGCCTGAAGCCACATTGGCCAATTAGATTGTTGACGCAGGGCTTAAGACGTTCACAAGTTACGGCAGAGAGGATCTTGTAGGCGATGTTAAGTAGGCGGATTCCTCTGTGGTTGACGCAGTTTAGAGGATTTCCCTTCTTCAAGATCGGACGCCTGCTGCCTTGAACACCTCGGCAGCTAGACCATCTGCCCCAGCGGCCTTGTTGCATTTCAGCCTTGATATTGCCGTATTCACTTCTTGAAGGTCGGGTTCACGGAATTGTTGGCTATCATTGCGTCCGATGAAAGGTGGAGTGGTCTTTCCAAATCCCCAGCATTGACTGCGATCCTACTATGTTGTTCCCTTGTTTATCTCTTCAGGCATCGGTTCTTGCTCGATGACCTTGAGCCAGCTGTTTTACCTTCCAATAGAAGCTCCGAACTTCATTCCTGCTGTTGGCTCTCTCAACATCCTCGATCTGACGTGTCTCTCTCTTCTTTTGCTCGTAGAGCTCAGCGTAGAGCAGCATTTTTTCCTTCTGTGCAGTGCCGCCGCTTTGTATGCCTCCTGCTTGGCTGCATGGGCCTGCCTGCATTCCTCGTCAAACCAGGGGTTTCGTTTTGGTGCTGTCTGAACCCTAGCACATTAGAGGCGGCATCTCTAACTGCTTTCTGGCAATGTTGCCACTGGTCTTCGATACTTGATGTTGGCGGCATAGAACTTCTCAAGAGGTTACTTGACACTCCAACATAGAAGGATCTTGCGATCTCTTGCAATTGTAGCCGTCCGACGTCGAATTTTCTTGCAGTATTTCCTTGTTTTGGCCGTTTTCGGAATATTCGTAGCAATATTTTGGCTACGACGAGGTAGTGGTCCGAGTCGATATTGGTTCCTCGGAAAGTTCGAACATCTAGAATGCTGGACAAGTGGCTCGACGGTTGATTGATCAGGAGATCTCCATGCTTCTTTATGGATGTTGAGATGTGGGAACCAGGACTAAGGATGTCCTCTTTTCCCAGCTTTGCATTAAAATCGCCAAGGACAATTTTTAATGTCATAGCACGGACATTGCTCATATATGTTTTGTCGAGGAGCTCGTAGAACTCGTCTTTGGTGCCGTCCTTTTTGTCCGAATTTAGCCTTGATTCGGAGCGTCGTGTTGCGTTCGCTTACACATTTGGAGCTCAAGACTTTTTGAATGAGTCTGCTTCCCACGACGAATCCGCATCCAAAGAGTCGCTGTTGTTGCTCCCGGTAACAATCACCATAGTAGATGTCGCAGTTTTTCATCCTCCTTTTGCCCGGTCCATCCCATCGCATTTCCTGGATAGCGGTAATGTCTGCTTTGTAGCAGTTGAAGGACCTAACATTCCACGTGCATATCCGAAATTCGTTGTCCTTAAAACATTTGCTTGGAGTTGCTCTGAAGGGTGGCGAGACGAGGTTCGCAGGGTCCGGTCGGCTAGTTGTTAGTAGAATCATATTGAACTCGAACAGTGACAGTAACAGTGAAATAATCAAAGAAAGTGATATTGACATTGACAGAACAATATTGACAGTTCAGAAACAATCGTTAACTGCCAAAAAAGCTTGACTCTTGAACGTAAGAAAAATTGCCTGAAATTTGACGCAAACAAATCTTGTTATATTTTTATTTCTCAATAATAAGACTTCCACCTGGCAATGCCGAACTTATTCCACTGCGAAAGAGAAACAACAAGCTTTCCTATAAAAATAAGCGAAAAAGCTTATCAACAGCGAGAAACAAACTATAACCTACTCAAAACATTATAAACTCCCACTTTTGACAACAACAACAACAACAAAATCACCAACAAAACAAAAACAAACTAACACCCCAATTGAACTGACAAAGTGACAACAGAAAAAAGCAACAAGAAAAGAGAGATTGAGAGAGCGAAAATACTTCCTGCTATAAACATCGAGAGCATGTTTTTTGCCGCCGCTGCAACTCAAACTAAACTAACCCAACCACTTGGCCATCATCACAAAAAACGAACCTGATTGCCGCCCGCTCTAAATAGTAACATTTCTCTCCAATTCTTATTTGTATAGAAGAAAAAAAAACACCAAATAGCATCCGTGGCCGTGCCATCAGATGCAAAAAGGTTTCGCTCAGTTGCACACCGAAAATCATCGGGTCCGGGTATTAAGGTTCGACTCGGTACCAACAAATTTAAAAATTTGCAAATAGAAAAATTCATTTTTCGTGGTTGTCAATATCCTCCCCTCTCGATTGTGTCGTGCGATACTCTAATGGCACCCAGCAGTGATTTGCAAAAAATCTTCTCAAAAATTTCATCAAAATCCAGGCCAAAAATTACATAAGTTTGCGTTTTAATTGTTGTTCTAGTTGTTGTTGTTGGAAAGTGATGCCAAATTTGAGTGAGAATTCCAATACATACCGTCATTTGTTTTCGTTTTTCGATATCTACGGGGAGTGTATGCAAAATCCGAATTTCTAATTTCCCGAATTCCAAAAAAAAAAGAACGAAGTGTGTGAGGTGCATTTCAAATGAACCGCGTTGCGATGTTCAATAAATTTTCGTAGTTTAAACCTCACGTTGCTAGCTATTTAATGTGATTGTGGTCCTTTTTGCAGTGCAACGGTATTTTTTTTTTTGAGGGAAAGTTCGGTGAATGTTGGAAAATCAATACAAAACTCGTACTTTGCAGGAGAGGCATATCGAACGAAGAGAGTGAGGATTCAAAAAAAGAAAAAAACTCGAAAGAAAATGTTGCTTTTCCTCCCATCAACGTTGTCGTAGTTTCGTTTGATTTGTATATAAAAAATACAGTAGCGAGGAAGAAACCAAAAAGACGTTTAATAATTTAAGCAGTGGAGTGTTGTTTCTTTCGGGACGTCAAAGTGGTCGCTGGGAATAAATTGAATTGTCCTTTTTTTAAGAAAAAGTTTTTTTATGTGTGAACCTGTGCAGATGTCCGAACCAAAAAAAGGAACAACATTGTTGTCACCGTGATAAATGGCTTAGGAAATTGCTAAACACCAACTTCGATACTATCATCGGTAAGATTTGAATTTTAAGGATGACGAAAAATGTATAATTGTGTATGTACTCGACCATATAAGTAAGAAAAACCAATGCCCTATACTTGCGGTTCACTTTTGACATTTAGATGCAGAGTATAGAATGTAGATACTTCGATAGAGATACAATTATTTTCATAAGCGGATTTTTCGCCATACTATCGAATGATGGGGGTGTGGTATTTGGTGTAGTAAAGTACACAATTTCATATACGCTCGCTTACTATGTTTCTTGAAGTATTGCTTTTATGTGATCATGAGAAGAGGGCAAGGAAAAATCTATCTAAACGATATAATTATGGGTGAAGGAAAAATATAAAATAATTATTGTCTGGAATAAATTTTATGGGCTTATAAATTTTAAAAGGGGGAGAAGATTGTCGGCTTTTGCTTTGAACATTGAGCGTTTGGGGTGGAATCGATAAAGGCGACATTTTAATGTTCGTGTATCTCAGTATTCTTTTTTCCTAGGGTGTTTGGCCTTTGGTCATTCTTATCGTAATTTTATAATTAGGTTGTCATTAACAAATATGAAAAGTTTAACTTTGTTTTTATCATCAGTTTTTTTCCGTTCGGTCGCTTCTGTGCTGGTGTAGGTAGGTGGTAGGGGTGTCATCCTATAAGGATTTCGAGCCAAATCAATCCTTAGGTTTAGGTTAAGTTTTCGATTCTAAAAATTGTTTGAATCAAGCAAAGCAAGTCCCAATTAACTTCTTACTTACTTACAATCCATGAAGGATCTCAGCCTGAGATACTGCAGCCTTCCATCGTGAACGGTCCCTCGCATGCACTCTCCAGTCGCCGAAAACAAGGGCTCTGGTCGTTGTATCGTAGGTTCGGTCTTCCTTGTCATCTCGAACCTGAGGACTGGGATGAGAAGACTTTCTTGGCTTGAGCGTTGATGTCCATTCGCTCGATGTGGCCGAGCCAACGTAGTCGTCTTTTCTTGGCGTTCTGGACTACATCCACATCTTGGTAGAGCTTGTACAGTTCGCGGTTGAACTTCTTCTCTATTCGCCATCGTCGCATGAAGAATTTTTATTTCGAAAGTGCCCAGTAGCAATTCCTCTTTTTTACTTATCGTCCAGCACTCGGCGTCGTAGAGTAGGACTGGTAAAATCAAAGTTTTGTATAGCAGACACTTTGTCTTTCTAGTGAGGAGTTTTGAAACCCAGTTGTTTGGCCAAACCGAAGCAGCAGCGGTCCGCTAGGGTAATTCTTGTTCGGATCTCCACTAAGGTGTCGTTCGTGGGATTGATGTTTGTTCCAAGGTAGATGAACTCCTTAACTACCTCGAAATTGCTGCTACCAACAGTGACGTTTTGTCCTAGGCGGTGGACAGATGTTGCTTTGTTTGTTGATAACATGTAGGTACTTTGTTTTGTCCTCATTCACTTCAAGACCAACTAGTTTCGCCTGTTCTTCAATCGCTGTGAAGGCCTCAAGCACAGCTCTCTTGGATCGACCGATGATGTCTATGTCGTCCGCATAGCCTAGGAGCTGGGTGTATTTGTTGAAGATAGTGTTTTCCGTGCCAACACCTGCCTTGCGCACTATCTGCTCCAGGACTATGTTGAAGAAGTCACATGACAACGCATCTCCTTGTCTAAATCCTGCCCATGTTTGAAATAACTCGGACGAGCTGTTACCCATTTGCACACTGCACTGCGTATTGTTTAGCGTCATGCGGATCAGTTTGTTCAGGATCCCGAATTCAGAAATCTCCACCAAAAGCTCTTGGCGGTGGATGCTATCATAAGCAGCTTTGAAGTCGATGGAAAGATGGTGGGTTTCGACTTGAAATTCGTTGGTCTTTTCCAGGATCTGCCTCAGTGTGAATATTTGGTCTATCGTTGTTCTGCCTGGCCTAAAGCCACACTGGCACGTGCCGATTATTGTGTTGCAGAAAGGTTTAAGACGCTCACACAGCACGTTGGATAGGATTTTGTATGCAACATTAAGCAGAGATATGCCACGGTAGTTTTTGCATGACATCGGATCGCCTTTTTTGTAGATGGGGCATATGGAGCTCATCGACCAGTCAGTGGGCATGCATTCTTCCTTTATGCTGACAGGACCAAAAAATAACCGAAGAGACATAACTTTGGGATGTTGAATGTCTTCTAATGTGGGAAGACGTTTCTACTTAATGGCCTGCTGATTTCAGTATTGGTTCAGTCTGAATGTCAGACTGTTTGATAGGTAAAGTAGTTGACTATCTCGAAGTTGATAACTGACATCGAGCTGTGTTCTTCCAAACAGTTAGGTCAACTTTTGTGTCTCTGGTGTTGACTTGTCCTCAAATTCTATCCTGACAATTTTTACGACCATGATGAAGCGGAACAAAGCGATCTTACAACAAATTGTAGAGTTTAGCTGGAATGCCAAAACTGGATATTGAACTAATATAACTCTTCTCTACAACCGCTGTCATTCGCAACTTTGAAAAGGTAGATATTGTCGATTAGTACTTACGAGTTTTTTTTTCCAAGATCTGTGATCCAATCGTAGGTAGGACTGCATTTAGAAATTTTCACATACTTCTTCAATGTCCTCCTCAAAAATCCTATTCATTCAATCTAGGCATTAAAATAGACTTCTCTGGTAGTTGATAACGTTTTGGATGTTGTTCAGTCTTAGAAGTGTTAATAACTCTGTAGGTTCAATCATAAACGATTATTTGCAAAAAGTGATGGCAACAACAGCAATGAACATTACCTACACACATTGGATCAAGCCATTTGACGGTTAACACATCAACTGACTGACGCCTGAACAACGCATCCAAGTTATATACGTCAAAAAACAAAACTGCCGTATTTGAGTAGTGATGAATGATGACAATCCTCCAGTGTATTTTTAGACACCGTTACAACCCCAACAAAGAACTGACTGGGTGGTTGAATAAATGGTCCGTACCTCTTTAAATGCGATGAAACCGTATGGTTTCACGTTTCGGATCCGTTCATTGGCTTCCAGGATCATGTGATATAACGCCGCTTGACTTTTTTCTTTGATCGTATGTGAAGTCGCTAGCCCGAAACGGATGGCCACAAATGTTGGGAAAAAGTCATCGAAAATTGGACCTACAGATTAGACTACGTCCGAACCAGCAGTGGCGATCATGTGCCAGAAATAATACCAGAAGATTATCTTAGGTTAGGTGTTTAGGTTTAGTGGGCTGACAGTTGGTGTTGTGACCGTCACACTTAGATCAATGTAAATCCATTGTGGTACCCTGAAGTATTGTAACTTCCTGAAAAATAAATATCCTATGAATCTTGTGGTTCGTTTAGCCATTTAGATGTCTTAACAAAGCTCAGCAAGCTTTTTCCTAAGAGTTCCTAGTAGTTTCGTTGAAGAAGAAGATGCCTAGAGTTTTCTTCAAGTAAGACAGAGTGAGTGACAGTGGCAGAGAAATTGAGCAGTATCTTCATGATCGTCTTCATTACCACAGCCTCTACAAAGGTCATTGGTACTAAGCCCCATATTCTTTAGTAGGTTTTGCCCTGTAATAATACTGAAAAGGGATCTTACAGAGAGTTTTCTAAGAATTAAAATCCTGTTGGATCTTTTCTTATCGTATCTAGGCCATAGTTTCCTGGTATTAACACAAGTTTCTAGGAGATTCCATCTATCGTTGGATTTTTGATGGATAATAATACTGACGTTTTGTTTTTCATTACCCTTTATATGCCAAGAGCACAGTGCGAGTATTAGGGAAAGGATAGAGGATGTAAAAGGAGGTGTCGGTGAACATTGGTTTTGAATTCTTGAACATTACAATGACTGGGGAAGACAGGGTGTGGAAGGGAGTTCCACATTCTGTACATGACAGTACGTCCGAAGTTGGGCTCAAGGGTGAACTGATGGGCATTCCTGCAAGCGCGGGTGTTACGGTTGAATATCTTAAGGGGAGGAATGCAACTGGCTATTTCACAAGAGCATATACCGTTGAAGTATCGGTAAAATAAGGTGAGGCATGAGATATTACGCCGATGTTCTAGACGTAAATGACTAAACGATGGTATTGTCACCAATCATTTTGAATGCTCTTCTTTGAATACTGTCCAGAAGACTTAAGTACGTCCGACACTGGAGCACAAGCCGAGACGTGAGAGTTGTATTCAAGCTTTGCACGTATGTAAGTTTTGTAAATAATAGCCAGATTAGAAGGTATCAAAATTTCTTGCATCGTCTTAAGAAACCTAAACATCTTGCGGCATTTTTGGCGACATCGCATTCGTTCCACAAGAGGTGGTCAGTGATGCACATACCGAGAATCTCGAGATGTTCGGTCTCAATGATGCAAGTGCCACTAATGGACAGTGGCAGGGGAGGTATATCTCGCTTCAACTCTACACGATTTTGTGTTCCCCATTGTACAATGCTGTTAATGAGCTTATCATATTAAGCCATTGCAGTTCCACATCCGAAGAGGAGGGATGTGAGTCTGGGAACGAATATGAAAAGCTAAGGGTACTATCGTCAGCGAAACAATGAATTGGATTAGACGTTACAGACAAGAGATCATTTATGAAAATTAGGAAGAGGGTCGGAGACAAAACGAAGCCCTGGGGCACACCAGCATTTATATTGTGAGTTTCAGACTTGAAGCCGTCCAATATAACTTGTATTGAACGGTTCGAAAGAAAGTTTCTAATCCAACGAAGGAGGGATTCATCGGTACCAAAAGCACGCATTTTCGATAAAAGAGCAAGATGACAGACTTTATCAAATGCCTTTGAAATATCAAGTGCAACAATCTAACTTTCTCCAAAACGATGTAAAGATTTGTTCCACTGTTCGGTGAGATAAACCATCAGATCACCAGTGGACCTGTTGCTGCGAAAGCCGTACTGCCGGTCATTAAGAAGCTTTCGGTCTTCGAGATATTTCTTGAGCTGATAGTTAATCAGCGTTTCCATGACCTTAGAAAGAAGGGACGTAAGTGCAATCGGACGATAATTGGAGGGAGAAGAAGATTCGTCTTTTTTTGGAATTGGCTGGACAAATGCTGTTTTCCAACTGCTCGGAACGAGCCCAGAAGAACAGGATAGATGGAAAAGCTTAAGCAAGGGTTTTGCCAGCGTGGAACCGTCGGGACCGAGGAAGATGAAGAGTTCTTCATATTTTTTCTCTAAAAACACACCTTTTATCTGATTCTAACGTAGCGTCGCAACGTTCACAACATTGGCATACAAATATGACCATATCCGACCCCCCATCAGTCTAATGTTGATGTGATCAATAACATGTATTAGGGTAGGGTTCCAAATGGAACTCTCTCATAAACATATTTAAACCAACGTTTGCTAAGTATGACGAAAAACGTCTCCAGATTTTGCACTTAGTTATATTCCTTTTTATGGCGTAATCATTTCCTCTTATCATATATGATAGACAGTTTCCCGTAGCTAAGTGGTTAGGTGCGTTGGCAGAACGTCGTGGGTTCGAGTCCTACTCGGGCCCATAAAAGTTTTTATTTCATCTTTCACGGGTTCTGCCTCTTGCGAAGAATTGACAAAACTTCCATGTCATGAAAAAGTGCTTCTCAACTTTGCCGTTCGGAATCGGCGTTAAATTGTAGATCCCCTCAATTCTTCACACGCACTCAGAGAATTGTTGATGAGAGTAAGCCACTTAGACCTTGGGTCTTCAAGAGCTGTCGCGCCACTATATTTATCATTTTTTTTATATATGATAGACTTCTTTTGCAGAACGATATTTACAGTTTTTAACTGTGGTGTGAGGAAAATAATTTAAAATTGAATCACATAAAATGTCAAACAATGACTTTTTCTACGCAGCGAATACCGACTTCTTATGACTATACAATCTTGGGTGTTTTACTTACATCTAGTTAAGACTTTTCTGAGGATATTAACCGCATCGTCAATAAAGCCAATTTCAGCGTTGGTCAAAGGAATTCTGTGATCCAGATATCACTCGTTCTCTACTCTCAACACTTCAGATGAAAACAGTGTCGCAAAGAAGAACCAAAAATGACATTGTATTTTCCCATCAGATTATTATGGGTGTTACTGATTTGTTAGGCGTTATTCCTTTTACCAATGAGCAGACTTTCAAACTGCAACTCAAACCTATTTGATTTTAGTTTTAGTAAAAAAACTAAAAATCTTTTAAAATCCTTACTGAAAGGTTGTGTTTCAGGCAATTAAATGTTTTAACGTTGCTATGTCATTTTTATTTTGTTGTTCTCAAATTTTGTATCCGGAGTTCAAATTTCCAATCATCTTGTTTCACAGTTTTTTGTTGCTCCTGAAGACCGAAACACCTCTTGAATTTTTTGATGAACTATTTTCAAACAAATTAAGAAACAAAATTATTTCAATAGACATTTTTTGTCTGTGACTTCCTAAGACAGCAATATTTTGTTAATCACGTGCGACAATATCACATATGTTACATCCGAAAAAAGAGCGTCTCGTAAATTAGTTGTTTTTCGATGTTGGATTTTCGGAAGTACGTGTATTTTTTTCCAAATAGAAGTCACTAGACACATTAGATATTAACATTCAGAAACAGAGGTGTAATAAAAATTGCCTTCCACAAAAATTACATTTGATTGAAAACATTTTAATTGTGTGTGACTGAGACCGATGACATATCAGCTGATGTTTTTCGTATCGATGTCATTTCTATGCAGGGAAGTGGGATTGTTCGGAGCCATTCTCACATTAACATCACTTTATATTGTTGACAAATTCAATTAACGACAACCATATCCATTTTAATACAAAAACAGTAATAAAATATTTTATTGGCTCATTGACCTCACGGCTCACTCATGAGCACTTCATATTGCTATTTATGAGTTTTTTTTTCAATTGAGATTTATTAGATTACCTACTTATTTTTTTCCATGACAGTTAATCTCAAGAGGAAAAGAGAGTGTCACTACTTCAACAACGACAGAATTGAGAAGCAATATTCCACGACAAGTTATGCTCTTGGAAGATTTCTTGTTCTTCGTAACAGGCAGTATTCTTGCAAGATGGATACACGCATTCTTAGCCACGGTTATTGACATAAAATTAATATTTATTTTCAAATTTTTTGATATTTCGCGAACAATACCATTAATATTCGCTTCTAAAGCGTCAAAAGTAGCTGGCTTATTGCTGAAAAATTGAGACTTCCAATATTCTTAGAGAAAGAAGTCCAACGGAGTGATATCGCACCATTAAGGCGGGAATTAACCGTAGCAAAAATTAAGTGCTTACCAAAATAATTTATCGACAATTCCATTCTTCACGCGCTATATGGCTCGTAGCGCCGCCTTGAAGAAGCAAGAGCTCGCCAAGACCAATAGCTTCAATTTCGAGAAGCTAATAGTTAAACCTGGTGCCTTAACGGTTATTATTGACGAGAACATTCTGATTTGCCACGCCAAGCTACCGAAAAAGACACTTCCACAGGAAGGAATAACAGTTTCCTTTTCTCACTGGTCCCCACATCAACGACAGAAAGAATTGTGTGTCCATTGCATGTTGCAACGACCCTGGCTATGGTCTGCCTGGGTCTGCAAAATAGGTTATTAGTTCGGGATTTATTGTAGGTGGGACATATCTTTCTAGACATTGTACAGCTGGTAAGGCTACCCCACCTCTAGTTCATAGCACCAAGAAGAATGTTGATCCTTTCCTTGAGTGAGCTATGAAGGGCCGATCCTTGCCTGTCGTGAATCCGTCCATTACCCTCAAAGCCACTGTCACCCGGAACCCAGACAAGAGTGACCCTGAGCCCAAATTTCATGCTCGCGAGCTCACTTTGGCATTGCTGGACTCATTTGGAGGACGATGTGGACGGGTCAATAGCTTGAATAGCTGCCTGACTGTTCGAAAAGATAGCTGTATTACTGTTTTGATTTGGATCTAGTTTAAGTAATTTGCATGCTTCACTGTTCGCGAGAAGATCAGCTTGAAAGACACTATCAAATTCAGAAATCCGAAAAGACCTGGAGACATTTGAAGTCTCGAAGAAAATTCCTGCACCAACCCCACATCCAACTTTTTGCCGTCAGCAAAAATAGCTGGGTCGAAGCCTCTCGTCACTAAGTCATCTTTCCACTTCTTTCGGTATGTAGTGACAACTTTAAAATCCCTACTCAGGCCCACAGTGGGAGTGTAGTAATCGGTTTTTTGTCGAAAAGATGTCCACTGGGATAATGTTCGTAATATAACTATGACCGTAGAGTTTAAAATGCCAACTATCCGATTCCCTTTTTGAGTTTTATTATGCTGTAGGCTTTGCTTAGTTCGGGCTACCATACAATCGAACCGTAGGTTAAAATTGGGCCGGCCCCGACCGTGTGAACTTTTAAGTATTTCTTGGCTTACCTGCTTGGTAAGCTTGGAGTTTTATGTAGAAGGTCATTTTGATGTTTGAGAAGGCCTCCAACTGTTAGGTCATTCAACCAGAGTCGCTACGTCCAATTCTTCCTGACTTAGGAAGACCCTTACACTATCTGAGGCAAATTTCGAGTGCTTCAGATTAATCTGTACAGACTGCAGTGCGTTTTTGATTGCCAGACGAAGGTCCTGCACCTTCAGAGCCCAGCGAAACGTCGGGGACCTCGGTAACAATGTCGGTCGGTCATAACCTTGCCATCATTGTTGTCGTAGTCTGCCCTTTGACACCGTAGAACCTTGATCTCGGCACTTCTAATGCTGAAATTTTAATTCTTCTTCTCGAGGGCCCCAAGCTCTCCTCGTTAATCTTCAGAAGATAGGAAGCTGTTCTTCTGTGGCTCTGATGACCGTCCAGTCACCTCTGAAGACCGCGTATCAGCTCCAGACACTGACCGATACTGTCAAATAAAGCCTATTCAAAATCAAACCTCATGGTTTGGGTTTACATTGGTCTTGTAATCCTCCAAGACAGAGCGTGTAAAGCTGTTCTACATTCACGCAGTACGGCTTAAGAACAAATCTCTGGGCTAAAACGTTAACTGATCAGTGTTTCTAAAAGCCCGATTAATATGGTTGATGTGGAGGAACACAACTGGCTATTTTCCTAGGCCTAGAGCACTGTTTTCAGTTGTAAAGCTTAAACAGTGTGATACGAAATGTTACGACCGACCCACGGTATTCGGTTTGCTTCTCAGTAGCGCATTCTGTCACTTTAATTTTTCAAGACCTTGTCGATTATTTCAGGCAATAGCTAAGGGAATATTAACCCGATTTATTGGTTCACAACTCTGAGGCGGCCAATTGGAATCACCAAATCGGCTGAAAACACGATTTCAGAATTTTGTGCGTAAAACATTGGTTGTGGTACATATTGACGAGCCATCATACCTAAACTGAAGTCGTCCGAATTCATGTTGTTCCCAGCATAATTTTCGGAACAAAAAGTCCCATATTAGTGGATGCAATGGCTCCCGTTCGTCTTAACAGCCGACTTGTAAATGCGCCTAGTCGAAAAGATGATTTTGAGTCCAAAATTGTTTTTCACTTCTAAAAGGGTGGTGTTAAGGTCGTTAGCAAGTTGATGTTCGTGGATCAACCACATTCTCATCCGTGCTCAATTTCATTACGTCCGACACCGACGCATGATGGGTCTTTACCAGTAACCCAAGCTTTTTGCATAACTTGTGTACAGCATTTGCTGGGGTTGCCACATTTGATTTCAACGTTTAAATTGTTAGGGATCCAATTTAAAACAAGTAAAAGTACTGTGACAGATGAAAAAGAATTTCGATTCAAAAAACATCCACATAGCATACGCTTTCAATTTTCAAAAAAAAAATCTTGTTTCTTGCAATATCTTCATTTGCTTTTCTTCCCATGACAAAACTTATCTGCAACTTTTCTAGTTGTAGATCCCCACTTGCACTTTCCTAACCAAGTACTTTGTTTATTTACATTCCGGGAAACAGCACTTCTCTCTACTCGTTCTCGTGTCCACTCAAGTAAGATAAAGTAACATTGTTTTCAGCACTTAATCGTTCACTAGGGCGTATACGTACTATTTTTATTTTTTCGTTTTTTCCTCTGTCTCACAGTCATGCATTCCTCCCAAATTGATTTTTTGTTTTATCTCTTATGCAATTCACAGTTATACGAGTATTTTGAACATTCTTATCTCACCCTCGTAAATCGCTGTTTTCAAAAAAAGAAAAACTCAAGATGCCGATGAAGAACTGCACAAACAGGTGGCTGGCTCTGTCTACCATTTCGCATGTTGAAGATTTCTTGGGCGCGGGCGGTGGGAATGAGTCTACGAGAGCGAGGTTAATTAATTTTATTGCCACATAATATTTCCATTCGAAAAGCCACCCCTTTTTAGTCGTTTGATTCTGGATCGAAAGTCGTCGTGGTGGTGAGTGGTGCGTCTCTTGAGATGGGATTGACTGCACTTCTGCTGTTCGCAGTTTGCAGCAGAAAGAATCAGCGATGGCAATGATGTGCATTGAGTAAGTCACGCGTGAAGGGTTGACGAGGAACAGCGACAACCACGACGATGACGGCGACGCGCGGCGCAATATGACGCGGCGCAGCGGTCATCCAACCGGAATTATTGCTTTCGATCTAAATGTTCAAAATGCAATTTGTGCTCTTATGTGTGTTTCCACTTTGTTTCTTTCTCTTTTTAATTCTTATTTTGATTTCTTTCCCTTTGTGAGGATTTTTTTTTCGCTCCAACAAAAGTCACTTTATTTGTGTCGCAGTTTGTTTGTTTGTTTATTCTTTTTTTTGTCAAGTTTTTTCTTATTTTTTCCGCTGTTGCCTGGTTATTCTTCTTCTTGTTTGTTTGTTTATATTTGGTTGTTTGCTTTTGCGAAATATCAGCGCACTAGGGGAAGAGAGAGGAAGAGGGGACAATGTATCGGTTGGTTGGTTCGGCTGACATGCTTAAAAAAGTGACAACAATTTGGGCAGCAATAACCAGCAGCGGATACATTGTTGTATGCAAAAAGCTCCAGATAGGCGGACTTATGGGGGAAATTATTGTCGTAGGTCAGGTAGGTATATTGTGTTGATATTTTTCTTTTATTTTGAATTTTATGGGATGTAAGTTAGTTTTGTTTTAGTTTTGAGTTTATTTGTTTAAAACTGCCAACGGTGATAAGCGGTTTTAAGTTTTTTCTGCAGATTTAGTGTTGACTTGGCGGGGAATGTTTTGCAGTGTGTATGGGCATGGTGCAGGGCTTATCAGAGCGTGAAATTGCGAACCCATTCAAAATGATATGGAAATGGAATGTTAATTATACAGCAACGTCAAGTAGTCTTCAAAGGGGCTTACAAATGGCTTATAAATATGCCTGTGGTTGAAGAAAAAGTATAAACATTTTAGAATGTAAAGCTACTTAATTTTTTTAAAATAAATAATGGTTTATTTCCTTTTTTCAAGATTTCCTTTTTAATAATGATTTTCTTTTGCCGTACAATACGGTTAACGAGCCCAATTGACACATTATGGTAAGCGCTACCTCCCTACCCTATAACAGCAGGTCCATTGCGTTTAAGCAATGTATTCCTCTTTAATGAGTTTTGATCTATTCTGTCTGCAATGTCTATATTCGACGGACCAAATTTTTGCATGACCAAAAATTAAGTAAAAAAATAATGCCATTTCCCAAAAGCAGTAAGATTTTTTTTGCGGTGAAAAAATATATGAAAAATTCTTCTTATTTCCTAAACTGCTCTTAACTGTCGAGGATCACATACGGATATGGCACAGTATTTTTACATTCACCTGTGCTGGGTGCCGGGTAACAGGGACCTTCATGGAAAGCTAGAAATCGAACTGCTTTCCCTGTGTAAACTCATGCAATGACGATGTAAGAAATTTATCTCCCGTTCTGATCTGGCTACAGTCTACAAGTCGGATATTCGTCCAACGCTTGAACTTGACTATCATCTCTGGCCTGGTGCTTCAGTAACAATCTAAAGCCTCTAAGAAAAGCATTGCTTATGGTTGTCACTCTGTTACCGTTACTTTTACGTTTAATGTTCCAAAAGGAATGTACCCCTTAAAAAGTTAATCTGAAATACTCGCACATCCAGCCTTGAGCCCGACTTCGGACGTACTTTAAGTTCAGAGGTTCGTTTATATAAAAAAAGTGGACAAGTGCGAGATAAACTCGCTCAAGGAAGGTTCCGTATTTGATTATCCGACCCTACTTTCTTTCAGTTTTGAAGGATTTTTTATACAAGGATTAAGATTTGAAAGCAAACATTTTCTTGGAAAATAATTTGAATGGTCTTTCTGCCTATTTCCTTCAATGACTTCGAAACTGTGTATCTTAAAAATCTGCTAGCAGCATTTTCGGATCACTTCTATCTACTCTAGAAAATGTGCAATCAGCTTAGCAGATTCTAAGAAATCGCTTGTGAAAGACAAATAAAAGGAAACCGAACTGATCTTATAGGTTTTCGTTTTCACCTGTGTAAGTACCCTAAAATGAAACAAAAATTTTGGCCATCGGCAAACAAAACGAAACACCACAGTAAGAAAGGAATAAGGAACTTTATTTTTTCTTACATAAAATACACATAAAAAAAACAATCCCCCGACAAGATTCGAACCAGGCACATCAAGAGCATCAGGCGAGTACTCTACTATCCAGCTAACACCACACATGTATTGTCTTGTGACAAATGTCTTACATTTTGGATGAGGGCATACAAATTTTCAAAAAATTATAATGGTATTCAAACTGTACTAGTTGAGTACATTAGGGCCCGTGGTCGAATGGTTAGCGACGTCTGGCATTTGAGTGAAGTGATCTAGGTTCAAATCCGGTGGAACGGTACGAAAATTTTATTCACAACACTTAGAGTACAAAATCAATACAACAAAAGAAAATCCCATAAAAGAGTGTAAAGGGGGGGGGCAAATTTTTTTGTATTTTTTTATTTTTTCTCTTTAATAACTTCGAAACTATTTATCTTAAAAACATGAAAACAACATTTTTAGATTACTACTGAATACTAAAATATGTGTACCAAATTTCATTGGAATCGGCCTAACAGATCCGAAGAAATCGCTTGTGAAAGACGAATGAACAGAAAACGAAAGTAGCGAAGTGATGTTATAAGGGTTTCGTTTACACTCTGTGTACGGAACCCTAAAAAGGCACTTAAGATCGTAACGGTTTTTTTTCGAGGTATAGAACTTAAAGTTGGCATTACTTTTCAAAACGGCGACCGATTTTACAACTGTTAAGTGATTTTTTCTCAGTTTGGTTTGGCAATTGATCATGAATAGACTCACGCCCGAACAACGCTTGCAAATTGTGCAATTTTATTTCGAAAATAATGGTTCTGTGTGGAATACGTATCGCGCACTACGTCCATTTTATCGTCGACATGAATTAACCATAGAACGTTTTTGCACCACGTTTACTCTAATTGATAACTCGCATCCCCAGAGACGCCGTACGGTGCGTGCGGAAGCTATTGCTTCTGTAGAGCGTAGCATTGAGGAAGACCCGAATGAGTCCAACCGCCATCGAGCACAGGAATTGGATCTGTGTCCATCCACTTTATGGGAGATTTTGCGGAAGGATCTTGGTTTGCGTGCTTACAAAATCCAACTCGTGCAAGAATTGAAGCCAAACGATCATCAAGCAAGGCGTAGATTCGTCGAATGGGCCCAAAACGAGATGGCCGTTGTTCCCGATTTTCATAAGCGAATTTTGTTTAGCGATGAAGCGCACTTCTGGGGCCTGTTTCAGAGGTTTCACATCAATTACATCCTACATCAACATTCTACAACTACATCAGCTACATTTTTCTGTTTCACACCTACATCTGGAAATGCTGTATGATGTAGCTGGAAAATGTAGTTGATTTGACAGACTGTTGTGAATTTGAATTTGAAGTTCAATTTATTTGAGGCAATAATTTGTGAAAACTTTCATATTTACTTAATCTTAGTTGGCAAAATTTTCTTATGGAAGAGCCATACGTTTTATAAAAGTTTTTTTATACCAAGAGCATGCATTGAATCAAAGGGCACGGTAGGATCGAACTCAAGCACATTTTGAACCTCCCATAACTTTTTAACCCATAGAGTTAGAAGCTTTAAATTTGAATTACGTATTTACTTCATGGGCACAAAGGCCCTGTAAATAATTTTGTAGAACCACTACTTCTTGAGATATTGAACAGTAAAAATTTCAAAAACCGTAATTGACTGACTGACTGACAGACTGACTGACTGATCACCAAAATTATGAAGCACTTCTAAAAATAGCAGAATCTTGAAATTTGGTACAATGGTAGGTTTTCGGCTGTATACAAAGGAAAAAATCGAAAATTTCAATTTGCTCATTCAGGGGGCGTGGTATCCGCCCACTTTCTAAAACTGGTCGTAGGATGTTGAAATTCGGAATTCTAATAGGGTTTTGGTTGAATATAAGGAAAAATATAAGTAAAATATTTTGGTTTCATTTAGGGGCGTGGTTTCCGCCCACTATCATAAAACGATCGTAGGATGTTGAAATTTACAATTCTAGTAAGGTTTTGGTTGAATAACATGAACAAAATGAGAAAAAAATCTATTTCCATTTAGGGGCGTGGTACCCGCCCAATTTGTTAAAATGGTCGAAAACGTTAAAATTCGAAATTCTGATAGGGTTGCGGTTGAGTGTAAGAGATAATATAAGTACAAAATTGCAGTTTCATTACAGGGGCGTGACTGCCACCCACTTTCTTAAAATGGTCATATTATGTTGAAGTTAAGAATTCTGGTTTGTTTAACTTCATAAAACGCCATGAGTAACTTTCCTTAGTGGTTTCACAATGGACCCTTGATGTCTAAATGTGACATCTAGATAGCCACTCTGACCTAACCTACCTATTACTTATTTATAAATAGGCAGAGCAATTATATTGTTAAATAAAACAGGTTTTAGAAAACGAACAACAAGGTTTAAAGTTTTATTCAGAATGAGTATAAAAATCGAATATTCTTTTTATGACAAAATAATTAAGTTCTACGATAAAAATTAATATCAACGACAAAGTATAAAATTACAAAGTAGTATATTCTAATTTTCGTAACACTACCCTCCACTTAAATTTTGTTCGTCTCGAACAAAGTCATTGTTGTCGCCACTGTATTGAGCAAGTCTATCCAAATGAACCACCTTCATTTTTGTTCGCTTTCGTTCCTTCAATTGAATTCGATAGATCACATCATTTATTCGGTTAACCACTACATAAGGTCCTTCCCAATGGGTTTGCAATTTTGGACATACACCTTTTCTGCGTTGCGGATTATGAAGAAGAACCAAATCACCTTCCTTGACTCCTTTGGAATTAGCTTGGAGATCGTACCTGGCTTTCATTTTGTCACTTCTCAATTGTAACCTTTCTCTGACATTTCTATGAATTTCATCTAGTTGTTGTCGACTAAATATAGCGTCATATGCCTGCTCACTCAATCCTCCAGAACTCGATCCAAATTTAATATCTGTTGGTAACCGTTGATCATTTCCAAAGAGAATTTTAGCCGGTGATAACTTTGTCGTATCATGTACTGCAGATCTATATGCCATAAGAAATTTCTGAATGTGCTCGTCCCAGCTTCTTTGTTCATCGCCCACAACTTTCCTTAAGTGTTCTTCCAGAGTCCTATTGAAACGTTCCACCATACCATCAGACTGTGGATGAAGCGGTGTTGTTCGCGTCTTCCGTATACCTAAGATTTCGCACAGGTCCTTGAAGATAAGAGATTCAAAATTTCTCCCCTGATCAGAATGCAATTCAAGAGGTACTCCATATCGACAAATCCAGTCATTAAAGAAAGCGTTGGCACAAGTTTTCGCTTCTTGGTTTGGTATTGGGCCATTTACTAAAATAACACTGGTCAACAAAATTTCATTTTTTGATTGCCACAAGGTTGAGACACATCATTTCTAGTAGATTTTTTGATGCTGAAACTGAATTCGGACACAGAATTGTTCTAGCACGAGAGGTTTTCGAGATATGCTTATCTCAAAGTTCAAAAAACACGATTTATGAAGTAATTTTTTGAGGACAGAAAATTTTTAAAGACATTTGTAACTACAGCATTCATTAGAACTAATCTTTATCTTTCAAATCCATTTTAGTTTGTTTTGTTACGATTTTTTCGTCTCAAGATATAGCATTTTATTTTATTACGCAGTTGGCTAGTACAAAATTGCAAAATATAACATAGGTAATATCGAAGTACCGTAGCTAAAATTTAATTTCTTGAGAAAAGAGACTAGTAGCGAAACAAACTAAGATGGGTTTGAAAGATAAAGGGTATATCTAAAGAATGCTGTAGTTACAAATGTCTACACAAATTTTCTGTCCTCAAAAAATTACTTCAAACATCGCACAGTGTGGCCAAGTATATGAAAAGTTGGCAAAAATTATTTTTCCTCGTTTTCATTTATTTTTGTTCAAGAAAAATGGATGTTGAGTAGTTCAAATTACAATTATTAAAAAATTGAGAATAAATATTTATAAATCCTAGTGATATTAAAAATGTTAAAGTTTGGATGAATGGATTTGTGAAGGTAGAGATGTTTGTTGCTCAATCACGCCAGAGCAGTTGAACGGATCTAGGTAAAATTTGGCTCAGAGATAGATTTTAGTCTGGAATAGCAGATAGGATACTTTTATGTCGGTAAGGAGGGGGGGCATTGGGTGATCCAAACACCCCAAATCAATTTTAGCCTACATCAGTATTTTTGCAGTTTTTATTGAAAAATAAGATTTCAGGATACCTACGTGAATATGTATGTAGTTATGTAACTCACAATTAAAACTGCGTATTTTGTGATAACTATTTATTTGTGATTACAGATCATAAAAAGAAATTAATTCATGAAAATATGTAACAAAAAACCAGAAAACACCAAATTATATTACAAAATTAAAGAAAAAATAAAACTAGTTCTGATTTGAGTCTGAGTCCGAGTAATTTGAAGTGTCAATGATATATGGAGCTTCTAACATCTCTATAACTATGAGTCTAAATTGAATTTTCGGCTTATTGGTTTATGCTTACTAGTTACAAATATGAAGATGAAATAAGGAGTCCACAAAGAACATCTTCATTGGTCTTTCTCTTGAGTATTTGCGTGAAAAGTTCTCTATATATATTTATTTAAATTGTTGATTGCCTCTTGTGTCTCAAATGTCCTATAGGAACAAGCGCTTTTTTTATAACAATACTACCATAAATTAACATTTTGTGCATGGTAGGAGACAAATGGTACCACGGATACTTTTTGAACTCAACCACCTTTTTTAAAGCTGGATATAAAATAAAACACTTTTAAACGCAGATCTTGCATTTTTGGTTTTGAACAATTTATCCGATTTACCAAGTATGTATTGGGTCAAAAATACAGTTTTATTTCGAATTGAACGTTTACCTGATTGAATAAGGTTTTCAAATAAAAATTTGTGTGATAGGCTAATGTTGGAACCTAAAACAAAAACTGTAGACCTCAAGGGTCTACGCAATTTTGCTCACACAAAAATTCAATTTTCTTTAAGAGGGGCAAATATGGGCAAAATATTTTAACTTCACACGAAAGCCTACTCTATGGACCATAACAGGACACAAACAGTTTTACGCCATCTCACGTCTATATATACTTTCTGTTAACGATTTCAAAGGACTTTTTCTAAAATAATGCTTTTAAATAACGTAAAATTCGAACATATTTCTTAACACAATATTAAAGCAAAACATATATAAATGTGATATCAATTAAAAGCTTACTACATGCTTGTGGATCCGTTTTTTATTTAAAGTTGATAGCTTTTTGTTTAAAGAAATGCGACTTAAAATGGTAAACACCCTCTTGCACTGCATGAAAATCAAGAACAAATAACCTGTCAAATAGTCGAACTTTAAATTACTATAACTTTGCTTCCTCTGCACTTATCATAAAACAAAAACCGGTTTTGTGTAGCTCAAGAGTACCTCTATTTTACCATATCAATAATTTTCTAATGAGTTGAAGAGAGAAAAAAGGTATTTTTGCCAACTTTTTCTACTTTTGGCCACACTGCATCGCCAAAAACCGTGTTTTTTGCACTTTGAGATAAGCATATCTCGAAAACCTGACGTGCTAGAACGATTCTGTGTCCGGATTCAGTTTCAGCATCAACAAATCTACTAGAAATGATGTGTCTCATCCTTGTGACAAAAATGCTGTTGACCAGTGTAATCGATAACGACCAATACATACCGATTTCCTTTGTTGCTCTCTGGAAATGGCCCTGCAATATCCATAGCAACTCGCTCAAAGGGTGCACCAACGGTATAAGATTGCATGGGACCATGACTGCGGGTCCTAGGTCCTTTTGCGGTTGCACACGTTTTGCATTTGGAAATCCAATCGGCAACTGATCCTTGGCATCCTACCCAATAGAATAGTCGTTTAATTTTGTCCACAGTTTTGTTGATTCCCAAATGTCCTCCAGCGGATCCATCATGGTACTCTTCCAGAACCTCCCGAATTTTAGATCTTGGTACAATTAGTAGCTTACGCTTGGATTTCCCATCTTCGCTTTCCCAAACTCGATAAAGACATCCATCAATTAATTCCAGACTATTCCATTGGGCCAAATACGCCTTGGCAATTTGACTTTCCGCTGAAAAAGATTCCCTACTTGGTTTCATTCCCGCTTCCTTTGCCTGTATTATCTTTGAAATGTCGCAATCGTTTTGTTGAGAAGAATGCACCACATCTGGTCTCCACATTTCATCTGACAATAGTCTGGACTGCTTTATTTCCATGAACCCTTCTTTTTGTTCTGTTCGCTTACAATGTTTGCATTCGTGTTTGCAAGGACGTCGAGACAAAGCGTCTGCATTACCGTGACTACTACCTTTTCTATGCTCGATTTCGAAATTATAAGTTTGAAGCCTTTCAATCCATCTAGCGATTTGTCCTTCGGGATTTTTAAACTGTAATAACTAGGGCAACCAAAAATATGCTCGAGCATGTTTTTTTTGGAACGTCGAATTCGACAATTGACAAGATAGAAATACGTTTCATGAAAAAACAAACATTTTGGACCCTATTCGTTAGAGCATATTTTAGCATATTTTCTTATAAATGCATATTTTTGCATATTTTGCTTTAAAATGCATATTTTGGCATATTTCATCATTATTTGTAATTTTTGTTGCAAATGTTAGAGTAAAAATTTTTTTTTTTAATTTTCTTCGAAAAATTCACGATGTTATTCAAGTATTTTATCCAAAAGTAACGCATGTCACTTGTGAGGCCCACAGGCTCCATAGAACTTGTGAAACACTTTGAGGTCAATTTCCAGCAGTTAATATTTTCATCGCAAACGTGAAAAAAGGGTTTAAAAGCTCCGTCAACAATAAGGGTATTCAAGGATACTGCACCAGAAACACCACTTTTTTCGCAAACGATTACGACTCGCTGGGTATCTTGGAGGGAAGCAGTTTACTGTGTAGAAATGTTTAAAAAAGTGGAAAGTCTTTTCGAAACGCTACATGAAGTTGTTAAAAAATTGTTTTAATGAAGTGGCATTAAACGGGACTTCATATTTCTATCATCCAATTATACATTTTTATTGAAATGTATTACACAACTGTAAACAAGCGGCCTTCAGCTAACATAAAATTATTGATCGATGCCCAAGTTGAAATGAATACCATCGACTCCATTATCGAAAAAAAAAATTATTGATATTTCGGAAAAATTAGAGGGCTCAAATTGTTTATTATGGCAGAATTTATTCGTAGAAAAAAAAACTGCATCTGAAATAATGGCATTAAAGTTTGCACGTATAACTGGCGGATGATGTATCTACAAAAATGTTTTCAGAGAAAATTTTTTAAGTAAAACTGTTTTCCTTTATTGCAACAAAAATTTTAACAAATATATATTTTTTTTAATTATTCTGGTTTATATTTTCATTTTTGGTTTTTGGCATTTATTTAGCTTTTTATGTTTTTTTTTTTTTTTTTGTTCTTTTATTTGTCGCTAAAGATATTTTCACCTCTGTTTTTTTTTTTTTGACAAGTCAATAAACTTTACAAAAAAAAAAAAATTATTTTAAGATTTTTTGCTATTTAAAATTTTTTTAGAGCATATTTTTAGAGCATATTTTTAGAGCATATAATTGGCTTTTTAGAGCATATTTATAGCGCTATAAATGGTTTTTATAGAGCATATTTTTGGTTGCCCTAGTAATAACCATCGCAATGCGGCATGATCTGTTCGGACTAGAAATTCTTGTCCATAAAGGTATGTGTGGAATTGCTTGACACACTGAACTACAGCTAACAATTCCTTTCTTGTTACGCAATAATTTCGCTCTGATTTTTCTAACGTTTTACTAAAATATGCAACAACTTTTTCTTGGCCATTGATGTCTTGTGAAAGAACCCCTCCGATTCCGACATTGCTAGCATCTGTGTCCAGTATAAACTTCTTACCTGGAATTGGATACGCTAAGGTAGGTGCTGAACACATAAGGTTTTTCAAATCCAAGAACGCTTCCTCCTGCTTTGTTGTCCATTCAAATTTCTGGTCTTTTCGAGTTAGCTCATGAAGACTTGATGCCACGGTTGCAAAGTTTGGAACAAAGCGTCTATAGTACGTGCAAAGTCCAAGAAAACTTCGTAATTCATGCAGAAATACTTTGCAGAGTTGTACCTAATATTGGAGCACTTTCACCAATCACAGTTGTGAGTTTCATCACATTAAATGGTTGCAATTCCAATGCCAAGTCTTTTCTTACGATGGAATGCGATGCTCCCGTCTCAATAGTGATGATTGCTCTTTTCTTTCCAAGAACACCCATTACTGTCAAGCTATTTGCGGTACGTGAAATTTTTGAAATTATAACTTTGGGGCAACGACTCTCTAAAACCAATTCAAGCCCCTCTAAATTGGTATTTTTTAGTTTAAATTTTTCTGAAGATCTCCTTCTGTGTATTTCGGTAGCTGTTTGCTACGAACCTTACAATTTAGGGCCATGTGGCCAATTTTCCCACAACTAAAACATTTACCTTTGAAACCGGGATCTCCCTTCACCTCTTCAATTACAGATCGTACAGCTTGGCACATAACGTCATAGGTAGGTGTTGTATCCTCAATTTGTAGTTGTCTGCCTTGAAAGTTCGGTTTACAAACTATAGCTGCTGTTTCATGGGAGAGCGCTAAGCTAACTGTCTCTGGAAAGGATGGTTTGGGTGACGCTATCGTAGCTCGTTTAGTCTCTAAATCGCGGATGCCGTCAACAAAAGCTTCAATTTTTATTCTTTCCATAAATTCTGGAGTAGCATCTATATAGGCCATTTGAGCAAGACGCTCAGTCTCCCCTGCGAAGGTTTGAAGACTCACCTTTTTGTTGACAACGAGCCTTCAGTTCCAGGCGATGGACTTGTCGCATATGGTCGTTGCTATATCGCCGATGCAAAGCTTGCATTATTGCAGAATATTTTCTCTGCTCTTCAGTTGATAGAGTTAGTAATATATCAGCAGCAGCACCTTTCAGAGAAATTATTAGTGCTGATGTTCGGTCTTCTTCACTCCAGCGGTTTCTTTGTGAAGTGGTTTCAAATTGCAACTTGAAAACAGCAAAACTTGAAGATCCATCATAAATGGGAGGCTTGAATGTTGCTGAAGAAACCCCAACGGGTGCAGACTTCAATCGGGAGATCTCTTCCCTCATTTGTGATATCTCCTGTTCTGTTTCCGTTCCTAGTTAACTCAGCTTTTCATCGGTCCTCTTTTCAAGTTCGCCCAATTTAGCATCGCAACCTTGTACACCCTGCTCAAGAGAATTAAATTGAGTACCAAATCTTACTAGAGCACTTTCAAAATTTCTTTCCATTCGCTTCTCCATTTCCTTTAAAAGCTGTGCCAACGTTTGCATACCGTCATCTTTCGGGTTTTCTGTATCCTCAATCTCTTCCGATATTTGTTCCTTTGAGTTGTCTGGAAAATCCATACTTTCCACATCGATGCCTTGTTCGGCCATAGCAGTCTGCAAACGTATTTGTAATTCAGCCTTGCTCCCAGTTGTAGGCTTGTAAATTTTCATCCAAACTATTTTCTATTTTCTTTTAATATTGTTGTATTATCTTCTATGATTTAAAATATTCAATACAACACTTTTACATGTAAGAACTTGGCGTTCTTTTAGATCTCATTACTTTTGGTGGCTAACTTTTAACACAGTGTTGTTCGCACATAAGAGAACTTGGCTCTTTTTTTACATTTTATGTTTTTGTTCTGATATTTATTAAACCGTTTAGTTCCATTCTTTGTTTATAGTTCTTGCTGACTATCGTTTTTACACAGTCAGCGGCAATTTTTCTGGTTGGACGGAATGACTAAGGGTGGCGTAGGTGCTGTTATTATTGGTGAATCCGGCTACCCGTATGGCTAGGTTAGGTTGGAGTGGCTGTCTAGATGTTATTGACTCACTTAGACCATAAGGGTTCATTGTGATACCCAGCTTCCCGTATAGAGAAAGTGGTTTTCACCCAAATACGCCAAAGGCCATTGGAGAAAGCCGAGCAGAAATTGGATTTTTTTTTTTTAGAAAAATTTAAAAACAAGACAAGTTGTGCAGTGCAGAAAGTTGTCAGCTGCTCAAGAGCAGTGTTGCATGTGTAAAATTGTGTAACATACCTACGCCAAAGGATGTCAAATGAACACGAGAGATGAGAAATAAAAATTAAAAAAACTATTGTTTCAAACAAAGCGTACCTACATTTATTTTTATTCAGTCCCTCTAGGTTACGTCCAAGGTGGACAAGCTCCTTGCTTTCAAGCAATGGCAGAAATAAAGTGCAGCATTTGGTGAACTATACGAAGTTTTCAAAAAAAAAATGCTTTCATTAACGTTTTTCCGTTTTGCACATTGCATTTCGAATTTATAACATCTGTTATTGCACAAAATTTCAATGTTAAAATGTAGTACAAAATTACTATTGTTTGTACTACAAAATGTGAAATAAAAAGCTGTGAAACAGAATCATACATCCTTCCAATAATTCCAGCCTACTCTCCGTAGCTACAGTTCTGTAGTACATCAAAGAATTAGTTGTAGCTTTGAAACGGAAATGATTTAACACAAGTGTCAAAGTACTACATTGTAGTTGATGTAAAAGCTCTGAAATAGGCCCCTGGTTGAATGGCTACGTCAACAAACAAAATTGCCGCATTTGGAGTGAAGCTAGTCCTCAAGTGTATGTCGAAACACCGTTACATCCAGAAAAACTGACTGTTTGGTGCGCTTTATGGGCTGGTGGAATCATTGGTCCGTACTTCATCAAAAACGATGATGGCCACAACGTTACAGTCAATGGTGATCGGTATTGAGCCATGATTACTAACTTTTTCATTCCTGAATTGAACAACCATGATGTCCAGGAGCTGTGGTTCCAACATGACGGCGCAACATGTCACACAGCTCGTGTCACAATCGATTTATTGGAAGACACGTTTGGTGACCGCCTAATTTCACGTTTTGGACCTGTGAATTGGCCTCCAAGATCTTGTGATTTAACACCGCTAGACTATTTTCTGTGGGGTTATGTAGAGTCATTGGTCTATGCGAATAAGCCACAAACGCTTGACGATTTGGAAGACTTCGTCGTGTTATTGCCGATATACGGCCACAAATGATGAAAAAAGTCATCGAAAATTGGACGTCCAGATTGGACTACATCCGAGCCAGCCGTGGCAGTCATATGGCAGAAATCATATTTAAAATGTAATGCCACAAGATTATCTTTCGAATAAATAAAAAATCATGTCAATTGAATATTCAATCGTTGTTTTATTGCAATTTAAAGTTCTATACCTCTAAAAAAAAAACATCAAACCCCTGTCAATATTTTGCAGTCAAAATACAGATGATATTTATATATTAAGCAAAACAAATGATTTAAACACTTGTAGGACACAATTCAACAACGTTGTAAATGATATTTTAGAATGGTCCTTTGCTTCAGGAGCAAGACTATCATTACAAAAATGTAAAACTCTCCATATTTGCAGAAAAGTTAATTGCCTTGAACTTATTCTAAGTATAAATAATGTACAAATTGAAAATGTAAAATCACTTAGTATTTTAGGATTAATATTTAATAGTAAATTTACTTGGAAAGAACATTGTATTAGTCTAAAAAAAGTCCCTAGCTGCGAGACTCGCTATTATTAAGTATTTATCAAGCCAAAAAAAGTCATGTACATATAAATACGTTATCATATATCACAAAAGTGTTAGTCTTAAGTAAAATTGACTATGGTCTATATATATACGGCAATTCCCCAAAAACCACCCTCAAATCTATTCAGCCAACATACCATCAAGCAGCAAGGTGGAGTATCAACGCCTTCCCTACTTCACCAATAAAAACTTTACTTGCGGAAGCCGGCCTACCAACGATAGAAGAACGGTACAGAGAGATTTTATCAAGACTAGTTGCGAAGTTGGTGTTTTCAAAAAACTCCGTAATTGATAAGGACATTAACCAATCCCTTACACACAAATGCAAGCAAAGGATACCATCTTCCATCAGCAAAATACTTGACAGAGCTCAAGAAATGCAACTTCTTTTAAAAAAACCTCATAGCCACCAATCAAGTTACCCACCATGGCATATAAACCCCGATTGCATTTTGATGACTTTAGCCATATATAAGAAAACAAATACCAATAACGCCCTATACTGCTCCTTATATTCAGAAATCTCATCTAAACTCAAAAATAATGGTTGGAAATTTCTGTTTACTGATGGATCCAAATCGCAAAACCATACATCTTTTGCCGTTACAATGGAAAATGGTAATATCCTATCCATAGGTATCCTACCGGAATTCGCATCAATTTTTTCAGCTGAAGCGTTTGCAATTCTCCAAGCACTAAAGAGATCTACTGAATACAGTGGCAAATTTGGTATATGCTCCGATAGTATATCTGTCCTAAAGGCGATTAACAACCCAAATAATAACACCGAACTAATTTCCGCAATAAGATAAAATTGCAACCATGCCTAATAAACGCAAATTGATGTGGACCCCTGGTCACGTTAATATCCGTGGAAACGAGGAGTCCGAAAAAGCTGCAAACTCGGCAAAAGATGCACCACTGTGCCAATTCAACGCATTTACGAAGCAAGATCTTAGGACATGGATTAACAAGAACCTGAAGATAATGCAACAAACAGAATGGAGTCTCTACCACCATCACTACACAAAAAACAAACCCAACAAAATCGCAACCGAAATATCCGACAGGCCAGTCAAAATACAAAATCTCAAACTTCGTTCGTCTCAGAAT
This sequence comes from Sphaerophoria taeniata, assembly GCA_943590905.1. Classification (NCBI taxonomy): domain Eukaryota; kingdom Metazoa; phylum Arthropoda; class Insecta; order Diptera; family Syrphidae; genus Sphaerophoria; species Sphaerophoria taeniata. The sequence goes on along the minus strand of OX016540.1, from coordinate 223,289,569 downwards.
CGGTCATACCTCAACAACTCACCAACATCTTCTTACCCGAAACAACCCACCGATATGCACACCTTGTAATACAACATTAAATATTTCACACCTCTTCGAAAATTGCCAAACCACAAAACAAATTATGGAAAACATTTTTGGAAATCAATCAATTTTTGAAATACTAAATAATCCAAATGCTATAAACATTGAACATGTAACAAAATTTATCGAATCCTTTAAATTAAAACTTTAAGAAAATAAAGAGCCAATAGTCTCTGCAGCTAGGCTCTCAAAATGTGTATTATCTTGTAATTTAAATTACATGTTAATAAATGGTAATAATAATAATAATAAGGAAATTCATCGCACTGTGTACATTGTTGCTTACCCATTACAACCTTGTTGTTTCTAACACATCAAAGGCAAAATGTATCTGCCTTGAGAATTACACGCATTTAAAATGTTTAATTTAATTTCAAATCAATGCACACAAAATAAACGAACAAAGTTTCTATTAATTTTCACGGGCAAGAGCGCGGGCGCAAGTCAAGTACAAGGACCCAAATTCGAAAATGTTCATTCATAATCCCACTCATGTCTCATCTGAAATGAATCAGCTGAGTGACAATTTATTTTTCTATCTCAAGCACTTCATTCAAAAATATTCAAACAAACAAATAGAATCTCTTATCCGAAAAACGATTTTTCAAAATTTGTTCGTTCAGGGGCTTGCGAGAATTTTCGCATGCATTTAATTTTTTTTTTTTTACTTTCAATTAAGAAAGCTTATCTATAGGGTGCACTCTTTTCAACCATTATTGTTTGGCGACTTAGTGTGAATCAGGTCGCCCGTATCCAACATAGTTTTGGGCGTTGATACCACCTCCTTGTGCAAACCACTTTTCAAAAACAGAATCACTCTAAATACAGTGATGGCGTCTGCGACTGTAGCGATTACGATGACAGCGACATCGTCAAAAGTATCCCATTTTCATGTGTCACGACAATAAAACTACTGCATTTATAAATAACATTGTGCATTGTGCATTCAACAATGTAAATTTGTATAGAAATTGATACATAAATAAAACATTGTCATGGCAGTTTGCATAGCGACGTCCTTCATCGCTCAGCAGCTAGCAGCACACGGGCATTGCTGCTGCGGTATCTGGAACACAATTTTACTAGTACATCACCGTCCTCTCGCTGTTCGATTTTGAATTAGGGCCGTGAGGATACACAAAGTGCTTTGCGAGTATTTGTGTTTGTGTATTTATTTTGGCTTAGTTTTTGAAACAGGAAACGACCGACGACGACGACGACTGTGAAAGAAATGCGAAATAAAAATTCTATTTTAGGGTTTTTCTATGTTGACATTCGATTCGGGTTACGATGTGGACTTAATGGAGTTCGATGTTATGCAGTCAAGATGTTTACTCTTGGAAAGTGATTATTGGGAGTATTTGGAAGGGCAATTGTCATGTTTAAAAAGGTATCAAATTATGCAAAATATCAATACTAAGTTGCAATAGCAGAGGCACGGTGAATACATTAGGAATGAAGGGAGGGGTTGCAAAAGAGGTCACCGACACATTGGTCTTGAATTGGAAAAGACACAGTGTTGAAGAAAGTTGCACTAAAAATGAATCTCTCTACTTAGAAGTACGACCATAGTTGGACTCTAGGTAAATTGATGAGTATTCCTGATAGCGCTAGTAGGTATTATGGCTGAATTGTTCAAGGGGAGCAATATAATTGACCGTACCAGTAGAAAAATGACAGACAAGAAACGTTACGACGGTGTTCTAGGGTCGTAAATGATTCAATGACTTTTCTGTCGCCAACATTTTATTTGTACACAATCCAAGAGGCTTAGGTTTGTTACTGGAGCACAAGCCCAGAGATGGGTACTCATTTTATTGAGATCTGAAGGAAGAGCAATTTCTTTTATCGTTTCAAGTTGGCCAGAACGTTACATTCAATGATAACCGCTATAAGGCCATGATAACTGACTTTTTCGTTCATCAACTGAACACCCATTATGTGCAGGAGTTGTGGTTACCACAAGACGGCGGCGCAACATGTCACACAACTTGTGCCACAATTGATTTATTGAAGGAAACGTTTGGTAACCGCATAGCTTCACGTTACGGATCCGTGAATTCGTCTCCAAGATCGTGCGATTTAAAAAGGTCAGCTCTGCTTTATTCCATTTCATATTCTATACTTACTTAAAGTGGCGCTTCAGTCCGTTGTGAACTTGGGCCTCAACCAACAGTCTCCGCCAGCCAGCTCGGTCCCAAGACCCTAAACTGTTTTCAGTTTTGCACTCCAAGTTGATTGAGATCCTCTTCCACTTGGGTGCGCCACCTCAGTCGCGGTCTTCCTCTACTTTTTCGTCCCTCGATAATAATGTAGAAGACTTTCCGGGCCGGAGCTTTGTTGTCCATCCGCTCTAAATGACCTAGCCATCTGAGTCTCTGGACATTGACCTTTCTGGCTAGGTCCGTGTCGTTGTACAACCAGTAAAGTTCTCTGTTGAATCTTTCATAGATGATCGTCTCGAAACGACCTAAGGCACATTAACACGATTTTGTCCAGGTCAATGCTTCTGTACCATTCAGCAGGACTGGGATGATGAGGGTGATGTATAGTTTTACTTTAGTTGCTCGAGAGAGGGCTTTTCCACTCAATTGCTTCCTTAGCCCAAAGAACCAGCGATTAAAAATAAATAAATAGAGTGGCGCGACAAGGCCTAAGTGACTAACTCTCATCAACAATTTTCTGGGTGCGCGTGAAGAATTGAGATGACCTACAATTTAACGCCGATTCCGAACGGCAAAGTTGAGAAGCACTTTTTCATGACAATTGTTACTCTTTGAAGTTTTGTCAGTGAAAGATGAAATAAAAACTATAGGCACGAGTAGGACTGGAACCCACGACGACGCGACGTTCTGCTTAGCAGCCAAAGCAGCCACGGGCAGCTGCGATTAGCATGAGTTATTCTTCGTCTGATCTCGGCGCCTGGTGTTATTGCCCGTGTTAATAACGGAGCCTAGGTAGACAAACTCCTCTACTACCCCAAAGTTTTATGCGTCTATTGTAACGTTCTGTCCGAGCCGTCGGTGTTGGGTGTCCTTCCTCGAAGACAGCATATGCTTCGTTTTGCACTCATTTACCGCTTAACCCATTTTTGCCTCTTCTGTCTCAATTCTCACAAAGGCGCCATTGAGATCACGTTGTGTTCTTCCCAATATCATCGGCGTACGCGAGAAGTTGAACAGACTTTTGGAAGATAGTGCCTCTGGTGTTGACGGTGGAAATTTGCATTCTTTTCTCAAGAACAATATTAAGGAAGTCACATGAAAGTGCATCGCCTTGTCTGAATCCTTTGTTGTTATCGAAAGATTCCGTAGGGTCGTTGCCAACCTTCCTGGTCCAGCGTGAGTTCTCTATCGTCATTTTTCACAAGCGAACGAGGAGAGATGCTTAAACCAGACATAGCTTTATACAGTTCGTCCCTGTTGATGCTGTTATAAGCGGCCTCAATTTGGAATTCATAGGTTTCTTCCAGGATCTGCCGCAAAGTGCAAACTTGGTCGATTGTTGACTTTTCTGGTCTGAAGCCACATTGTGTGATGTTCTTTTGTTTTTCTCAGCTGAGGTAGGTCAGCGGGTCCAGGTTTCTCCGAGTAAAGAACAAAATAAAACTCGGTTTTTAAAGAAAGATTCGATTCAAATTTAAGAAAGTTAGAAAGATTATAAACGGCAGATTCCCAAGACAAACGGCGGCGGATGGTGTTCAATCCCTAGTTCTAGGAATTTAACGGTGGGATAATTTCCCTAGTTCCGACAGTGCAATAACTAATACTACAATGGGATAACTTCCCTAGCCTTGATGGAAAGATGGGATTTAATCCCTAGTCTACGCGAGCCTACGGTGGGTTATTCCCCTAGCCTCAACAGTACATGGGATGATGGGATTCAATCCCTAGTCGAAACGTTACCTACAGTGGTATAATTTCCCTAGCCTTGACGAAAAATTGGGATTTAATCCCTAGTCAAAGCGATATAAGGCCGAAGCAAAAGTTTATTCGAGGCTTCTTATGGCGTTAACCAAAAGCATGCCTCAGGAATACTCTGAATAAAAAATATTTATTGTACAGTTCACAGTTCACGGTCGACGACCAAATGAATTCTGACTTTCATGGTCGATATCACTCCTACTTAATATATTTCGAGTAACAAGTAGGCGTGAATTGAAAGAAGACAGAAAAGTACCAATCATGCAGTTTCACATGCGACCATGTAATTTCTGTGTTGCTGCTTTTCTGTTTTCGTTGTTCGGGTGTTTGTTGTTGTTTCATTTTGTACTCTGCTATTGACGGCGGTTGTTGTTGGTATACTTTGGCTGTGTGTTTGTTGTTCTTTTATGCGTCTATTGATGGCTGCTGTTGGTTGTTGTTTTATTTCGGCGCTATGTTGTGTGTTGTTGTTTTGCTTTCGTTCTGAATTTGTAACTTCGTTACAATTGATAAGGACCAATCAGATTGTTGTAGCAAAGTTTCAGGCGTTCACATATTACGGCAGAGAGGATCTTATTTCCTGTGATTCCTGTATAGTTGGCGCAGTTTAGAGAATCTTGCTTCTTCAGGATCGGACAAAGGTCTATACCTCTTAAAAACACCCTTTAATTGTCGTGATTTTCAAAAAATAGCTTAAAAAAAGTTACCTAGGTTTGCTTATTTTAGCATAACTTTATGTCCTTACTTAGCAATAAATTAAATTTTGTTTTCTGTTTGTATTTCAGGTTGAAGCTGGAGACATAATTGTAAAAGTTAACGGAACTGATGTCCATCGGTACACAACAAAAGAGGGTAAGCGTCACCGTTACTCAATTATTCGATTTAAAATTCATGTCAATTTCTTGCAGTTCTAAAATGTCTGCGATTATCTGATGATCTTGTCACTCTTGAGCTAAAACGAGGTAAACAAATTCTTAAAAATCAAAATCCCCCCACTAAAGTCATTCCTTTTTTTAGATCCAAAAATAAAAGCCCGCATCAAAGAACAATTAGCCAGCACAAAGAATCTTCACTACAATTCCGATTCACCACGCGAATCTCCGAACATTTTCGATATTAAAACATCACGCAAAACAGATCCCCTAACATCCTCACTTCGACGACCAACACAATTAAGTCCCACATCGTCGCACACACAAGCGACGGCGACGAAAATTCTCGTCGAATCACCATGTCGTCCTTCACGCATTCCAACGGCCTTAGCTTTAAAGTGTCCAGCACCGAAGAATGTCCAACATTCGCCACAAAATAAACGGCCACGGCCATCGCAAATTCCAAAGGCAAATGTCAATGCGAACCCAGCTGCCAATGGTGGCAATGGTGGTGGTAATAATTTCTCGCACACTAATAATTTCTATAATCAACAACAACAATTTGAATCTGATGGCGGCGGCGTAGGCGGAGGCGGTAATTCGAACTACAATAATTCAAAAGAGTGTGATCAACAGCTGCAAATAAGAGAGCAACAAGTAGCTCCGCCAACAACAAAGGCACGCTTCGAGGCGTACATGATGACCGGTGATTTAATCCTGAATCTATCACGAACACCCCAGAGTAGTAATTTGATACCAGCTCACGCTAAAAAGGTAAATTTTGCATTAATTTTTGGTTCAGAAACTGTCAAGAAGATTTGAATGAGCTTTAAAAAGGTTAACCGGAACTAGTAGACCTCGTGCTCCTCCTCGAAATAGATAACTTTACAGATTGCACCTCCGAAGACAACGAGTTTCGCCATTCTTGAATACTATTTGATTAGGTTAGGTTAGGTGGTAATGGGTGTGCACAGCGTGAAACTGTTGCATACACGGGGGCCTACTGGTCCATTGTGATCCCCTATAAAAATAAAAGGTAACATCGATGCTCTTCAAAATTGCCGATTAACGTAGACTGGCTCGTTAACGGACCAGCCTGTGCTATTGAGACCTGTGCTAGATCATCCAGTTACCTAACAAACCTGTTCCCGAGATGACGGAGTCGGTTTGCATGGTTTGCGCTAGGTCGCAAAGGTCGCTACTACTTGTATCTGCTTCCGACCATTTCCTGGCTATTTCATTTACTATTTTGTTCCCTTCTATATTACTATGTCCCGGAACCCAGCAGAACTTAACCTGGTTAGTGTGGCAGATTCTATTTAATTCCTTCCTTTCTTAGTTGCCCAAGAAGATAAATCCTTTAATGCGTTTTCCATAATGTTTCCGATGATGGTAAGGAAAAAATTGACTCACCCCTCTTATTGATATCCTTTAAGCCCCATTGAGTGTGGTGAGCGTTGGCATCACATCTCACCAACAAAGGTGTACCGCTTGCTGTGGCATGGATCACAAGATCGCGGACTGTTTTTGATGGTGGGTTCTCCTCTTCGTACGGCATGTACGTCGACGCTAGGATGAAGTTTCCCTCATTCGATTCGACGCTGACTGCCGTGTTGTCCTTGTTGCTGTACCTAGTTAGGAAGAAAGCATTAATTAATTTTTTTTCACTAGGATACAACTTCTTATATCCTTCATCTGACGTGGAATGGAAAAGGTTTTAGTGTTTTGACCTCAACCCACGGATTCGGTTTTTGTCTAACCATGGTTCCTGGATCAAGGCCACACCCACGTTCTCATGAGACATGTAGAGCGTTAGGTCGTACGTTGCTGCTTTAGCGTGGTGCAGGTTTATTTGCACCACTAGCAGCGTTTGACTCCTCTTTGCCTTCATGCCTCTTAACCTTTACGGTACCGAGACCATACCTCAACACGTGCTTTTTCTCTTTGAGCAGAAGGTCAGATTTCTTGTCTGCCACAAACAAGATTTCCTTCCCTTCGCCACCATGACTCTTCCTTGAATGTTGGAGCTTCCATTCTTAAATGGGAAGCTCTTTGTTCTGCGTCCTCATGTTCTGCAGGAGGGGGATCCAGATACTGAACTGCTGGCGGAGTGGTAGAGCTGCGGCGGGTAGAACTTCGAGGGAGGAACCTTCCCATAGTACGCCAATGTTGGCAAGTGTACGGTTTAGGAACTCCCGTGATTTCTGGTCTCCGCAGCAGACCACTTTGACTCCTCGCCGCCATCCGGCACCATCAAAGATATAGTCCTCAGAACTATCGTTCTCTGATGCCGCCATCATAGCTTTGAGAATCTCGTTTTCTACAAGAAGCCAGTTTTTTGCCGAAATTTTCCCATCTGATAATTTTCCATTTGATATTTTTAAAGGTTGCAAACTGCCAAGATTTTTCATCAGTAATGATGATGATATGGAGTGCCTCAGGGCTCTGTTTTGAGTCCGATTCTTTTTTCATATTTTAAAAATCACATAATTAGTGGCACTTACACTGCATGTCTGAAAAAGCTTTCAAGCGTTCTCAACTCATCGTAAGCTGCTTAGTCTTAGTGGCGACGGTTTTTGTCTTCCTGGTCCGATCAATAACCTTCTTAAGCGATGTTGTCCATCCACTCCATATGTACTCGTTGAATTTTTGCTTTTTAGACTACACCTGGTACGACTCATATTGTTCTCGGTTTCCCAAGAAGTCTCAAATGTACTTGCTTGTTCTCTAGCCAACCCACAAAAGCTCTCAGAACCTCAGTCACCGATTACTTTTGTTTTCTCTTCACAGGTGGATAGCTTACGTGATTCTCCGAATCGTGCTGCAGCCCGCGCCAATGGGGCCTTAGCACCACGTGCCTCTGGAGAATCAACACCATCATCGTCATCGGCCTCGCCATCGCACTCCGAAAGCTCCGACTCAGTGAATTTAATCAAGAAAAAAGATAAGACTAACAATCGAAAAGACCATAGTATTAACAACACATATAGTAGTAATAACAGTAGTGATAGACAATTCCGCAAAGACTCTCTTACCAATGACACACTATTGCTGTGCGAGGATTTAGATAGAGACGACGAGGAAGAGGTAGACGTTGAAGACGACCAAGTTACCAGAGGAGGCGACGAAGTAGACGACGAAGAAGAAATCGATCCCGACGAACAGGACAAACTGGACGAAGAGAGTCTGGACGAGTTCAATTACGAGATAAGACACCATTCCGCTACCTATGGCAGCGGCGATAGCCAGCGAGGAGGAGGCGATGCACAGCAACAACAACAACAGTATCAGCAAAACTGCTATGGCAATGAATTTACCAATGACGAATTAAGTGCCGGTGTTACATCGTCCTCCTCCTCGTTCAAACAGAAACTCCTGCAACAGCAACAGCAACGTAACTCGGATCGTGTTCGTATCCAACAAACGGCCGCAACTGCGACCATTGATCTGGTCGATAGTGGCTCGCCCAGAGACTATATTGGAGCGTCATCGCAGTTCCATCATCCCCATCATCATCACCACCACCATCATCATCACATAACTAGCGCCAGTGCTGCGGCCGTCGCTCATCATCATCGCCAGCAACAACACTACCAACAGCAGCAACAACAGCACCATCACAACTCGTCATCGTCGTCGTCATCGACAACTGTGAAAAGCGAAGCGAACAGCTCGCCGGACGAGACGAGCTTCTCGGTGCCAACGTCACCGATATCGCTGTCGACGCCGCTATTGGACGTTAAAGAAACTGCCAACTCAGTGCCAACCAGTCCCGAACCGAGTGGCAACATCAACGAAGCGGCTGTTATTCGACGGCAACATCATCACAACGGTGTCGTGCGCAAGTGCGATTCGGCTGGTTTTCGAACCAGCAAGTCTGAAGATCACTTGCAACAGGTGCAGCGCGAAGGTATTGCCGCTGTTATACCCATCGATATTGATGAGGATGTAAATAGCTCTCTTAACACGCTGCTAGATACAAGACAGGATTCTGAAGATTCTCAGGTACAATTTTTTGTTCTCTCTTTCTCTTATTCTCTTTCTTTCTCTCTTCTCTATTCAGTGTACATATCTCTCTCTCTCTCATTCGATCCACAAAACAAACAGACTGAAAGGACGTTTGGGATCGATCGCTTGTTTGTTGGTTTCAAGTTGCATTTGACACATGACATTTGCTCTCAAATGCAACTTGAACAATTTGGAACAAACGATCGACACGGAGAGAAAAATATTAATTTTAAATCTTTCGATTGTTTGTAAACATCAGACGCCACACAGTTCCCTCCCGATCCCCATACACAAGACCTCACTCGCGCATTTTAGAAATTATTTTGTTTTTCTCAATTTTAATTCTTCTTTCTTTGTTGTTGTATCTATAAATTTTGTGAGCTTGTAGACAATTTTATGCTTGCGATCTTTTTATCTCTTGTAGTTTATGTCTTTTTTTTGTCTAGTTATATGGATTTGTTCAATTTGCTTAAAGCCACAAATTAGATGGATTTTGTTTTGCTTGTTTGCTTTCATTCATGATAATTTATGGACACACTCTTCTCTAATATTGACGTCATTTTTAAGTAGGAGTGACATAAGAACTTATTTGATCTTGAGGATTAATAATGATAAGATAGACAGAAGTGAAGCTCTTCAAAGGTAAGAATGTTTTGTGTTGAGCTTTTTTCTATGCTTCCGAAAAAACGCGCCAAAAATGTGTTGAACTCTTTGCCCAAATTTTGTCCGAAATCAGTTTTGTTGCATGAAGATTTAAATTTAGCGGACAAAAGCCTTACAGAGCTTCAAAGAAGTTTGGCATAGAAATATTTTTATGTTAAGACCTTGTTGCCATTTAACCGAAATAGATTTATAAACCAAGCTTTTTTGCGCTATGGCATGTCTCTAAAAAAACGGTAGCCTGAAGTTGACTATTTTTTCTGTCGAAACAATGGCTCATTTTTTTTCGATTTTCATACGCTCTCTTTGTCCCAACCCACTTAAACACCCCTATTAGCGCTGGCGAGTCGAGAACCTAAATTCGACTTAGTGCCACACGTTCTTCGAAGTTGAGTAAAAGCAATGTTGTTTTCCGATATCGTTTTTTTTTATACGTTGGGATTTTGGGCTTGGAGTTTCCAGTTTTATGTAGGTACTCCAGCTGTTGGCAAAGTTATTGCCTCCTTTACAATCTCTGCATCTGCAACTCGGTATTTGATGCAAATTGTGTTCAAGGCACAGCACGCGGGTTACATATTTGAATAGTGACCTCCCTCATTTGTATTGTTTCGTGTCAGTCATTCGGGCCAATCGAGGTAACCGTCGAAGCGGAATTTCTTACGATTGCCTAAGAATTTTGCTTCGATGTAGCTCTCTGACAAGCAAAATGTCCCCGAAATCGGAGAAAATTCCTCTCCGACGGTTAGTTCGATTGGACCAATTGACACTGAAAGGAAAAAACTGCGATGACGGATCTGGTGTCAACGCATTTGGGGACAATATTGGCCGACTTGGGTGACTCGTGTGATCGTCAACGTTTTATTAGTTGACGCGATGACTGTTGACGTTATGTCTACGATGCAGGGACCAATTTTTTCGTGACGTCAGAGATTCAACGCATTGACCCATTTCGTTGACCGTGAAATGCTGGCTTAATGCATTTTCCTTCAATTTAAGAGAGCGAAAACAAGTTTTAAAGACACCAATGGCCCTTTATATTATATGTCTGGCTTTAGCGTGTTGCTTAGTGAATCGATTGTCTTGAACAAGAACTTTAGTTTCTGAAACAACAAACAAAAATTAATACGGGACGTTGCGCGTTCTTCTCTTTGATACCATTTTTCAAGACAATAGAAAACACTTTTTTATTTTTTTATTTTATTTTTTCGAACTCAGTTCGAACTCGAATTGTTAAGTTCGCCGGCTGTAATATGTCCAATGTGTTAGATCGCTAATGAGAACATCTCTCATCGAACGTTCGACTCGCCAGCCGTAATAGGGGTGAAAGTCTCATTTAATGTATTTTCAACAGGCTCATATTAGGATACAGCTATTTTTTTGTGAGTTATACTTGTTAACGGTAAATTTTGAAATATTAATTATTCCCACGCCTCTTTCCCCCCCAGATACCGCACGCGCTGGGGTCCATTTTCACCGAGTACGATTGCAGTTTCGGTTGCTAGTCGTATCGGCACTTAATTAGAAATTATTTGTAAAAAATAAAGTAAAAAAAAGCGATGGCGACACGAATATCAGGAAGACAAGAGTTAGGGACTGCTTAATGCAAGCAGGTACAAAAAGGAAATACAAGATAAATAAAAATTTTAAATTAAAGTCTTACAAAAAGCAAAAAAGAAAAAATGCAAAATTTTAAAATCGAAAAAATTTTAAAATTTTAAAGTCAAAAAAATTATAAAAACACGAAAAAAAACAATAAATAAGCGTGTAGAAGACACTTGTCAAGTTCGTAAAAAAAAGAAAAAAAGAGTCAGTTTCTCTCTACTACAAATACGTTTTTAATTTTTTTTTTTTTTTAGTTGTCTAAGGAAGTACAGTATAAAAGTTTCTTTTGTGTGATCTTGCTATGGTTGAAATCAAAAGTGTTTGAGTTTTCGTTCACTTTACGTAACATTCTCGTAATTGGTTCATTACAGCCGTAATCAGTTCTGTGATGAGCTAAATGAAATTGGGGAATTGAAATCAAAAGCCCTTGTAATAAAGTCACGCACGGTTCGCAGTGATATTGTTCAAAATATCACACACACACAAAAGTGTGTTTCAATTTTTATTGCCGTTTGTAGCACTTTTTTGCAAATAAACAATGTTTTGATACAATTTTCGAACTTTGAACTTTGCTAAACTTTTAACGCCTTATCGGGAATGAGATTTCCCTGGAAATATTTCCCAAGTTCGGAAAATTCGTATCGTGAATAATGGTCGAAATTCCCGAAGATCGATTATTGCGATCATGTATGAATACTTTTCCCATGAGAAATTTCTCGTAATTTCTCTGGAGTTTTTTTTCCATTAAAGGGTCCGCCAAATAACTTTTTTTTTTTGAAAAAGCTATAAAAAAAACTGCTGAACATTTTCTCAATTTTCTGTTTTTATTTGAAAGTACAATCCTTCCGGTTAATAATGGAAAATAATTTCATTCAAATGGCTGCCTCGGCTGGCCAAGCAGTAACCTACACGATCGGTCCAATTTTTAAGCAAATTAGCGATTGTGTGCAGCTAATACAATGGCTCACCAATGGCTTCACGAATATTGTCCTTTAAAGCGTCAATTGTCTCTGGCTTGTCGGCGTAACACTTATCTTTTACGGCACCCCACAAATAATAGTCCAACGGTGTCAAATCGCAGCTCCGAGGTGGCCAAACGACATTAGCTCTGCGGCTGATAATGCGATCTTCAAAAACAGGGCGCACAACATCGAGTGTAGCTTCGGCTGTGTGGCACGTACCGCCGCAGTCCTGTTGAAACCAAATGTTGCCAATATCCTCCTCTTCAATTTTTGTGAACAAAAATTCGTTCAACATGGCCCGATAACGATCGCTATTGACTGGAACGGCCACTCCTTGCTCATTTTCGAAGAAAAATGGCCCAATTATGCCTCTGGACCAAAATCCGCACCAAACAGTGACTCGTTTTAGATGTATTGGCTTTTCATTGTATGCGTGCGGGTTTCTGTGCCCCAAATGCGACAATTTTGCTTGTTTACACACCCGCCAAGATCAAAATGAGCTTCATCTGAAAAGATGATTTTTTTTTGTAAAATCGGCATCTTCTCTTAGTCGATCGCAAGCCCACTTAGCGAAGCGAAAACGCATTGGATGGTCAGTTGGCTTCAACTCCTGAACAAATTGGACTTTGTTTGGCGTCATACCAAGGTCTTATATGCAAAATTCGTCTAAATGATGTGTCCGAAATGTTCAATTGTTGAGAACGACGGTGAATTGATGTTGATGGCGCTTCACGCTGCCACAGCAGCAATATTCTCGGGTGTACGCACTGATTTTGGCTTTTCACGCTTTGGTTTATCGATGAGGATGGCAATTTCTTTCACTTTTTTCACAAGATAACGAACATACGAAGCTGACGGTGCTTCTCTTCTTCCAAAATCCGTACGCAAGTTTTTGCACACATTCTGCAACATTACCATGATTTTCAAAGTAATGTCGCAATATTTCCCAGCGTTGTTCAAGCGTATACCATATTCATTCAGCGGAAGAATAAAACTAATTGTCTGTCAAATCAGACATAAGCTAAGTGTTACCATTCACGAAATAAGCACTAGTTGAAAAAAAAACGTTAGATGGCGGACCCTTTATTATGCCATTTTGCTAACTTATGAGCAAACCAACATTGTAATTAAGCTACGTTCGTTAAATTTTCGATCAACTAGGGCGGTTTCATTCGCTCATTCGCATTTGGGTTTTTCACTAATGACGACACAAACTCTCGGACATCGAGATCTGAAAGAAAATGTTTGATCACACAGCCTTAATTTGAAACTTGAAAACGGGTTTCTATACTCAGAGAACAAACACAAGCGCTTTCGATAACTCAGCTAGAAGAGATAAAATAAACTGTAATAATACCCATTAATACATTAACCTTCTTGTTCTGCTTTATTTTCCATCTTAATTCCAGGATACTCTGTTGTTTATTTCTATGTACAGCATTATGTTTTTGTTCTAATATAAATTCGGATTATTATGTACATAAATGTTTCTCCAAATATTTGAACGAATCAAAATAATATAAAAAAACTGATCGACATGATTTTCAATAAATTCAATTAATACAAATTCAAAACATATACGTATAGTAATCTATATATATAAAAGACTAATTCGTTAAATTCATGTTATATTTTCAGTTGATAACCGGTTGACCGATTTTCTAAATTTTTGTTTTAAACTAAAGAGAAATAATTGTAGAAGGTTTATGACAAACAAAATTTATACTTTTCAAATCACAAACGGTGCAAATGTTAAGAAATAATGGTTTTCTCACTATAGCTTAATATATCCATATACCTACGAATACTCAAATTTCGTGAAATATTTTAATTTTCGTCAAAAAAATAAAAAAATAAAAGGGTAGAAAATTCAAACAGTGCAAGGATTGTTGCCAGGCGACTTAGTTTGTATCGTTGTTTATGGAATGGGCTCCGGAAAACTCAATACATATCTGATATCTTATATGTAGGTCAATTAATTTTCATATTTTTACTGATGAGCAATCCGGGACTCTTCGGCTGCCATTTTATCCATTATATGAAATGCTATGGGCTTAATATGTAAATATGGGCGTGTGGAACCATTGATTTTGTTGAAGTCACCCAGAAGCATCTTCGCCTGTCTCAATCCAGTAGTAGTGCCATGTTCTTGCTTCTCCTGGTTTCCTCTTCTTTTTTTCTGGCCCTAATAGAGGAGTCATCGCACCTGTCTCTGCCTCCTCATTTCCCTGAACCCCTTTATGCCAAGGTACCAAATGAAGAGTCACTTTGTTGTTCTTGCCTCGTTCATTTAATCTACCTATGCATTCCATAACGAGTTTTGAGTTAAACCTTTAAGAGCTTAACACTTTTAGGACTGCCTGACAATCTGACATAATGACAATATTTTTGTCACGGTGTTTGAATTCGAGATTGAGTTCTGCACATTTATTAATTACGTTGACCTCTTCTTGAAAAACACTGGGAGATCAACCTTATGTATTAAGCGAGTGAAACGAATGTCTTATAATCTCACATCTATGCATATAAATTCGTTAAATTCATGTTATCTTTTCAGTTGATAACCGGTTGACCGATTTTCTTAATTTTTGTTTTAAACCAAAGAAGGTCCCGCCGCCTCACATCTGTTGTCAAGAACTGTATATCAAAAAGTGTAAATCACAGTCGTCACCCGTCATTCATTAGGAGCGCAGGAACGCGCCACATGCAACTGGAGCAAAATTCGGCATAGTAGGTCCTTAATAGTATCGTTATGCATGGCTTTATGAGTTGCCACAAGAGGTGCTCTAATGAATTCCATTGGACATACCTGGGCCTGTTTCTGACTACCTTGTGAAGGCAGGTCCGAAGCTGATTTTTGTTTTGTGAGAATGTTGTTGCGAATATTATTTAAATAATTGTAACATTCAACCAATCGACATAATTATGTATGTATGTACATCATAAGTGTTTTAAGGGTAAATTTCCTTTTTCTTTTCTTCCCCATTTTCGATGACAGTCATGATCTAGGATTCACCAGGTTGACCTCTGGAAACGTCGCGTCGGCAAGCCTCCCGGTTTTGAATTTTCCCATGTATTAGGCCAACTGAATGAACAGTCGTTGCATTTGTTTTCTTCATTATATTAAGGCCTACGTCTTCTTCGCGATTTTGTTGGAACTTAGGCTTTCACCAAAAAAAAAAAAAAAAATATGTAGGGTGGATTTAAAAAAAAAAATGGATAAAGTTAAGAACACCGCATCCATTGTGTGTTTTTGCTGACTAGATGACAGCATTCACTCAGTTCAAATATTTGTTGGTGAAAATTGAACTGAATGCAATAGGGGTGTTTGATATTTTTTTTTAAATCTTTAAAGATGAACAAAAACTAATATAAAAATGTATTTTTTTCTTAAGCCATGAGTGCAGAAAAATCTGCAGTGTAGCATCGCGGGTTTTTGAAAGTCTGGGGACAGGTGAAAAATCTACAAAATTCAGACAAATCTGCACTTCTGGCAACACTGGTTCTTAGGGTTTCTTCTTTGTACATACAGTACTAGCTTAGTGCTGTATTTAAAAAACATTTTTCTGCTTAATTGTTTTAAAGCAATTAAACTGCTGTTATTTCAGTGAAATTTTAAAGAAAATACGTGCTGATACAGCGCATTTCAGATCTGTACGTCACACTATTTGCGAAGTCTGGTCACCGTTACCCGAAACCATTTTAATTTGTTTTCTTTTATCCGATTTGCCTCAAAATTTGTGGAGAGGTAGTTAGAATCAGGAATCGGCTATAGGATACTTTTTATCCTTCATATTGACTCAGTAACGTGAGTTTTGCCATAAAAGTATTCATCTGCCGATGACAGTGTCGTTGATAACAGAAGTACCAAAGATATTTTTCTAAATTTTTTCTTTTGAATTCTCCAAGAGAAGGTAACTGGGAAAATATTCATCTGTGGAAATTGTACTACGCGTTGCTTCTTCTAGAATTCTGTCAACACTGTTAAGTGACGGGAAAGCTACACACTCAGCCTTTAAGTTACCACAAACCATTTCTTAAGAGCGGGTACAACGTCCCGCGGGTTAGCTAGTTTAATCTAAAGTAGCCCACACTTATAACGTTAAGTGTATTGCTGCTTGCCAAGGACTTCCACATTCGGAAGTATGTTAATGTTCGGTAGTGGCTGACGCCACGGCACAAGCGCAGTCAACCTTTCCATTCTTCAAAAAGCGAGTGCATGTAAAAATGCATTGTTTTCTGCGAGAACATTTTGAAACACAACGAATCCATTTTCATTAAGTTTGCTTTAATGTTCTGTCACAAAACTTTAGAAGCAGGATTACAAACTACACGAAAATGAGACATATTTCCATTGAAAATCAGACTCAGACCTTCATTGTCAAAAATTTTCTATTTGATTTTCATTAAAAGTTTTCTTAATTTTGTTCAAAATTCAAATGTTCGGTATAGATCTTCTAGTTCAACTTTTAAAATCCACAGGAGGCAACTAAGAGTTTAAGAGTGTATCGAACCGATATGCATTTGTGTAGAATGTATAAGTATCTATTAGTTTTAAATGAGTCAAATTCTATTAAATTGTAATAGTATTAGTAAAGTACGGAGCTTCACTCCAATCTGCTCTTTCTTATAAGAGTCAGTCATTTGTACAGAGCCGTAGAAGTAAGTCGTGCATATCGGTCGAGAGGTTCTACGGAGTAAAGTAAATTATATATATAAAATACAGAATCGTACAGAAATAGTACAGAGTAAAGTAAATTGTTTATAAAATATATTAGTCTACAGATTATACCATACAGTTCAATAGTGAAAGAATAAAATATGTTCTATAGTCGGTTTTTCCCAATCTGGGTTTTCCGTTTATTACAGTCCAAAATATACAAAGAGTATAAAAGAGATGCAAATATCCCTATCCTATATTATGAAATGCCAGAATGTCAGAAAGGTGGCCTTATAAATAAGTTTGAAAATGTTGTCACCTCTTCCCTCCGAATTCGAGTTATTTATATATTATATGTATTATTATTCTTGATGGTACATTGCCAAATTATTGTCAAAAATCATTCAATCATTACTTAATTTAAGGATAGCGACTTGGGTAGAACATTATATGATTTCTTGTCTTTAAGATAAGACTAATCTGACTCATACATTTTTAGTCAAGTTTAAGTTTAATTTTTTTGTGTTTTACATTTTACAAAAACATTCCTCATCAGCTCATCAAATAATGCATTAGGTAGTGAAAATAGACATACAGGGTTTGACAAATTCGCTAGTTACAAGAAAGAAAGTTCACTAATCTGATATCAAACGTAGCCAATTTTCTAAAATCCATAATAGAAGAAGTATTGAGCTTGGCGGAACTAAGGGCTGTTAATTTTTAACTCGATCGGCATTCTATCCTGAGACACAGAGGTCTTCCACTGAATGTGCATACGTTCCCCATTCTAGCGCCATTTTGACTACAGTTTGACAGTTTATGATAGGAAATTAACAAACCAGTCCAAGCAGAACCAGTTTTTTTGAGCAACTCAACAACATCAATCGAAAACAGTGCTCCTTAATTATCTGTTTTCAGTTGCGCACCGAAGATTAATTCAGGTCCGTTCCCACGCCACGACTTCCTTCCGGTTTGAAGTCAAAAATTTTCGTCATCATTTGTGGTTTAAAACAAACAGAAAAGATGATGAATCGGGGAACATTTCATTAGAAGCGGTCCAAAGCTTAATCATCCCTTTTGCCAGGTAAATGCTTCTGCACCTTTAAGTATGACTGTGATGACGATAGACGATAAAGGGAATAATTATTCTTTGTTTGATATGTTTACTCATGTTCGTCTCTGCAGACGAATGTTCTTTAAACCCGTTACTGACTGCTGTTTCATTGACATCAAATGCATCAGAAAGATAGTTGCTAATTTAGCAGGCTACTTTAAAGAGGCTTTTACCCAGTCAAAAGCATTGTTTATTCGGGTTCAACTCGACTTGGTAAATTGAACCGCCACGGCTGGACTTTTTTCAACATTCGTGGCCTTACACCGACAATAACGCCGTGAATGTTGTCCTGAAAGTGGTCAATCGTTCCGGGCCTATCGGCAGCGTAGACTAACGTCTTCACATTTTTGTATTCCAAGTTGATTGAGGTCCTCTTCCACTTGTGTGCGCCACCTGAGTCGCGGTCTTCCTCTCCTTCTGCGTCTCTCGGGAATAGTGTCGAAGGCTTTCCGGGCCGGAGCATTGGTGTTCATGCGCTCTAAATGACCGCGCCATCTGAATCTCTGGACCTTGGCCCTTCTGGCTATCTTCTTCGCCATTCCCATTCAATGTACACGGGGCCAAAGATGACCCGAAGAACTTTCCTCTCGAAACAGCTGAAGGCACATTCATCCGATTTTGTCAAGGTACATGCTTCTGCACCATACAGCAGGACAGGGATGATGAGGGTGTTGTACAGTTTTGTCTTAGTTGCTCGAGAGAGGGCTTTTCCACTCAATTGCTTTCTTAGCCCAAAGAAACAGCGATTAGCAAGACTAATTCTTCGTCTGATCTCGGCGCTGGTGCTATTGGCCGAGCCTAGGTAGACAAACTCCTCTTCTACCTCGAAATTGTATGCGTCTATTGTGACGTTCTGTCCGAGCCGTCGGTATTGGGTGTCCTTTCTGGAAGACAGAACTTGATGTTGGCGGCATAGGGATCCTTAAGAGGTTACTTAACACTCGATCAAAGAAGGATCTGGCTACCTATTGTGATTGTAGCCGTCCGACGTCGAATTTTCTTGCAGCATTTCCTTGTTTTGGCCGTTGTCGGGATATTCGTTGCACTACCTCGTCTACAACGAGGTTCGAGTCGGTGTTGGCTCCTCGGAAAGTTCGAACATCTAGAATGCTGGACAAGTGCCTTCCGTCAATCGCAATGTGATCAATCTGGTTGACGGTTGATTGATCAGGAGATCTCCATGTACCTTTATTTATGTTGAGATGTGGGAACCAGGTGCTTGCTACCACAACATTTCGCCCCGCAGCAATATCGATCAGCCTGAATCCGTTATTGGAAGTGGTGTCGTGCAGGCTGTGCTTTCCGACTGTTTGCTAAAGATGTCCTCTTTTCTCAGCTTTGCGTTAAAATCGCAGAGGACAATTTTCATGTCATAGCTAGGACATTGCTCATATGTTTTGTCGAGGAGGTCGTAGAATTGGTCTTTGGCGCATATTAGGCTAATGTTGCCGAATTCAGCCTTGATTCGGAACGTCGTGATGCGGTCGCTTACACATTTTAAGCTCAAGACTTTTTGCCTGAGTCTGCTTCCCACGACGAATCCGCATCCAAAGAGTCGCTGTTGTTGCTCCCGGTAACAATCACCATAGTAGATGTCGTAGTTTTTCATCCTCCTTTTGCCCGTTCCATCTCATCGCATTTCCTGGATAGCGATAATGTCTGCTTTATAGCAGTTGAGGGTCTCCGCTAGTTGCTCGGCAGCACGCGGTCTATTAAGGGACCTAACATTCCACGTGTATATCCGAAATCCGTTGTCCTTAATACATTTGCTTGGGTCGTCATCAGTGTATCCGTCCGTTTCCGAGGCCTGTTTTTGCTTCGCAACTTAATCTTTTTCTACGTAGTCGGGAAGTCACCCCGACGTACAACCCCCAACCTGGCGTACCAGGCACTTGGTGTGACTCCAAGTACAAGAGCCGGAAAAACCGCTCCTTTTACGACCTGGGCTTTAAATAAGTCGAATAAGCCCGTAAAAGTGTTCACCAAGTAGTTGGGCCTAACTGGAACTGAAGACGCCACCGTTGATTCCAAAAAAGAAATTCATCCGCTGCCGCCCCTAGTTGGGAGTGCCTTTTTGAAAACACTCCTTCATTGTGGGGTAATTAGTAGTAACAGCCTACTCCGCTTCGACCTGTCAACCATGGGAGGCCCGTCTACGAAAACAAGTTTCGCGATCGCATAGCTCTAAGCTTCATAGTAGTAGTTACCGTAAGCCGCTTCGCCACGTCAAGGCTTACCCCAAGGCTTAATAGTAAACGCTTCATGTATTAATGCTGTTGAGGTAATTTCCGGTTAAAGGAACAGAAAATGGCAAAAATATTAATTTGCGTGTTCAAGTCGCTAACTTTAATAAAAATTAAACAAGGCCATTTAGAATGCAAATGAGAGAACAAAATAGAACGCATACATTCAACGAGTTAGTTCAACTAGCGCTAGCCGATTTGAGGGCTAGTGTTTCGTACGTTAAAAGTAAAATTATCGTGAAGTTGGCTCCTAGTAGTCTAATTCGAACTCTTCCTAAGTGCAACTTTCAAAAAAAAGTTAGGAATTAGAGAAATTCCACTGATTAAGATTAGTGAACAATTTTGAATATCGTCAAACTTGATGGATTTGTGTGTCTATTTCGACTCAGCTACTAGTTCTTAGCAGAGCAATCATTCTTAACAACAAACTGTAAATAACATGTACAAAAAGCAATTTAGTAATGTAAATGTTTCATTTAGGCTTTAGAGAGTATTGCGCTTACTGTTTGGCTTCAAAAAAATGCACTCTCCAATAGAACAACTTAAAAAAAAACATCGAAATTTTGACATGCCATTATTTTAACCGAATGCCAGTTAATTGAATGAACGTTAAACTAATTTCAAATATTATATTTTCTGCGTTTTGTTTCTTTTGTTTTTACCATGCGATGTTTTTTTTTGTTTTTGGTTTTGTTTTGTTTCTTTTTCAAAACTTCTTTTAGCCAACCCAAAAAAAGAAGGCTGACCCGACACCCACTGTCCTCAGTCATAGAGATATTATTTTGAAGAGGAGGAAAAAAGTAAGAAAAACCGTCAAAAACTAACCTTAATCTTATTATTTAAAAAAAACATAGAAAGAACATAGAAAATTAAAATGGGTGGGAATGGAAAGTTATTTTTATATTTTTAAGGACTGATTTTCGCAGCATGTTAAACTAAACCTGTAACTGTTAATAACTATTCTCAATGTTAATGATTCGCACAGTTTAAGTTACCTTCTTCTAAATGTTTAGGTTATTGGATGTGATTATGGAACCAAATTTATAGGAAAAAAAACTCTTAAACACTTTAAACAAACCTAAGAAAAATTACATTCAAGCCGAACCCTAATAACTACTAATACTCCTATTTTTATTCAAACCCTCGATAGGCATCAAATCGTGATCGCATTGTTTGGACATACAACGCGCCTCTGCCAACCAATCAGCAACAAAACCATCACTATCCCCAACAGCACTATGCCACAACAACATCACCAAATTCGCATTCTAGTTCAATAAGCTCCTCACCTCAGCACACAGATAGTCCGGCATCGCCGACATCGGTTTCCAGTTCGGTAATGTCGTCGTCGGGTTCGAAGGGCGCCATTGGCGGTATAGCGGGCGGTAGTAGTAGCGGCATGACAGCTGCTAACAGTACTGGTCAAACAAATCAAACAAATCTTGGCTTCCTTCACTGTCCAGTGAATGGAGATCAAAGTGTTTCCGAAGCGATATCGAATATCTCGTCACCGGACTACCAGGACGATGATAACTTATTGAGTTCACGCGATCTAATTGGCGGTATGGTCCTGAGCGATCCAAGTGATTCAGATTCCACGATACTCGTTTCGGAAGCAGTTCAGCGCAAGAGAGACCAACAAAAGCAGCAGCAGCAACAATTGCAACAGCAGCTGCAGCAACAGCAGCAACAGAATGAACATAAATTGGTTATTCAAGTTCGTGGCTTGGATAGTAGTAATTCAACATCACGATCGGCATATTCGGAGCTGAAAGACTCCGAAGACGAACTGGCAACCCTTACCGAAGAACCACCGACAGTTGTTAATAATTACAACAATGGCAATGGCAACGGCAGCAATGGCAATGGTAGCAACAATGGCAGTCAGCAGCATCAGCTGCAGCAGCAGGATTCAAAGGAATCATCGCCACCGGTTTCAGACGATGGCAGTGATGTTGAATCGCTGCACTCGTATCATTATTCACCTAAAGCTGTTGATATGCCATCGGCCATTCGATTGGCCAAAAGACTGTACTCATTGGATGGTTTTAAGAAGAGTGACGTATCTCGCCACTTGAGTAAAAAGTAAGTAGCCTTTCTCTCCACAAGACTCTACATAACCTTCTTAAAACCTTGCAGCAACGACTTTAGCCGAGCAGTTGCCGACGAATACTTAAAGTATTTCACATTCGAGAAAAAGACTTTAGACCAAGCTTTGCGAGAATTCCTGCAGCAATTTTCACTGTCTGGTGAAACGCAGGAACGGGAACGAGTGTTGGTTCACTTTTCGAAAAGATTCTTGGACTGTAATGCTGGAACATTTAACTCACAAGGTAAGTCGTTTCCATTCCTCTACAAAATCATGTCAATTTTGTTATAATTTTTTTTGTTCTAATGTTAGCTACCCCTCAATGTTCGAAACGTCAGACATCATCGACTCATGTTCGAAGAGTAAAACTTCATCGATGCTGTTTGACGTTTGAGACAGAGAGTTCTTTCTTTTTTTTCGAAATATAAATTAGTCTTATTCTTTCTTTTGTACCGGCAAGAACCATTGTTAAAATAAAACTTAGACTTTAATAAAATAAAACTAAAGAAAATTAGACTTTAATAATTTTATTTATTTGCTTGTTTCTCCGCAGATGCTGTTCACACTCTTACCTGTGCAATAATGCTACTCAACACAGATCTTCATGGAGCTAATATCAGCCGAAAAATGACTTGTGCCGAATTCGTTGATAATCTAGCTGAGTTGAACGATGGAGAGAATTTCCCCAAAGACGTTTTAAAATACTTGTATCAAGCTATTAAGAGTCAACCACTGGAATGGGCACTGTATGTTTTGACTGTTTAGTGTGTTGCTTTACTTGACTTTGTGTGTTTCTCTTTGTAGTGACGACGAATCTCCTGACCAGCAAAAACAACGAAATGACAATAATATGGGAGCTGGCCAGATTGGACAAAATCCATTCTTAGATGTTCCAGAACCATCTGCCGCTATCGAATACAAAAAAGGTTATGTGATGCGAAAATGCTGCTTCGAATCGAATTATAAAAAAAGTAAGTTACAAAGCTCCGTTTATAAAAACAACATCTTAAGAATTAGTGTATGAATTGTCCGTGTGGCGTATGAGTGCTTCCAATCCGTCTAACTACAGTCTTGTGCAAATTAATTGGGACAAACAAATTTTTTAAATTAATTTGGTAGGAGGCCTTGATTTTTGCGTTTGTTTTTTTAATTTTATGGTAAGTGCTTGATGAAATAGTTAAATCAAATCTTTCTTTTGACTCTGTGCAGTTAAGTCGCAATTTTTCTAGGTTTAAATATTACATGCCCTTTATGTTGTTAGGCAAATATTTTATCAAGAATTTGTCGAAAAAAAGTAATAATGGATATCTCAGTTGAAAAATCATCGCTCTTCGTGAACACACGGGGAAAACGATCAGGGAGATTTCTTAGAATGTCGGAGTGCCAAAATCAAGTGTTGGCAGGTCGACAGGAACAATTGAGGCACGAAGGAAAGGCAAATATGGTCGCAGAAGAAAAACAACGGCTAATGATGACAAAATGCTAGTCCGAAACAGCGTAATAAATCCTGGTAAGACCAGCGGGGAGCTTCAAAGAGATTTGGAAACCGCTGGAGTGCAAATAGACGCCTCAACGGTTCGACGTCGGCTTCTTGAAGTTGGTCGAAAAGCCCGAAGACCGTTTAAAAAAAAAACAGCTTCTGACGAATGCCATGCAGAAAAAGGCTTAGATGGGCTAAAAGTCACCAGAGGACTTTTTGGACCCAAGAAGATTGGAAAAAAGTAATTTTCTCGGACGAAAACCATTTCGAAGTCCAAGGATACAGGGTGAGTGTCGTGAGAAGAAGTGCAAAAGAAAAACTCCGACCTGGCCATATCGTCCAAGCTCCTAAACACCCGCCAAAAGTCATGTTTTGGGGCTGTTTAGTGTTGAGAGTTCTGGGAACTTAAAGCCCATTGAGGGCATGATAAATAGCGTCAAATACGCTGAGGTCCTGACGCAAATGCTTCTTCCAACTATACGAAGAAGAACTTCAGCGCAGGATTCGATTTTTCAACAAGATCTTGCTCCATGCCACACGTCGAAAAAAATGAAGCAATTCTTCGAGGAGAAAAATATTAATGTGCTGGAATGGCCGGGAAACTCGCCTGATCTGAACCCAATCGAAAACTTGTGGGCAATCATCACGACATGGCTTCTAAAGAAGGATTGCACCACGAAGAACCAGAATCAGAAGTCTCAATGTTTGGTGGGTGCATCACGAGATTGTCATTTGGATATGATGGAACCGTCATTTCTTGTTGACCACACCAGTTTTTTTGTGTTGCTGTGTTGCTCGGTAGACAGCATTCTTACGTTCAGTTCTAGCGACTGCTATTCGACTTCTGCCTAAGAAAGAGAATGATTCCATTCTTGCCCATATCGGAACTCAGGTTCCAGGACTTACCCTCTTCTCTTCATCGAGATTATGGTGAACGAGTCTGAGCACTGCCTGTTGACCTGGAAGCCTGTTTTTAGCAATCTACTCGAGGAGTGGCGGCGATCTAGTGTATTGTCGAATATTGGCTCCCAATCTATCTTGCGTTGCGTTGTAACATCAAACCTGAAACAAACGTCATCCGCAGATTACTCAGTGCGTCCGTGAATGGTTATGAAGTTAAAATTTTAGAATTACACGCGAAGGGTGCATAGCCCTTCAACTTACATCAAGCAAACGACGGCATCCTGGCCACGGTAGTAAATTTCATATTCCAATTTTTTGCTAGACCACATTGATAATTGTCCTCCTTATCTGAGTTGCCGCCTTACTTAAAAGCAACTTACTTACTTACTTACTTACTTATGGCGGCGCTACAGTCCAGGTCGGAACAGGACCTCATCCAACAAGCGGCTCGGTCCCTAGCTAGCTGTCTCCAGTTTCGCATGCAAGTTGGTTCAGGTCATCTACCACCTGTGTGCTCCACCTGAGCACGGCCTTCTTCTTCTGAGACGTCCTTCCGGGTTGTATTCGAAGACTCTACGGCTCGGAGCATTGTTTTCCGTTCGCTCTAAATGACCCAACCATCTTAGTCGTTGGACCTTAAATTTTTGGCTAGGTCAGTGTCGCTGAACACCTCGTACAGTTCTTGATTGAATCTTCGTCTCCATTCTCCATTTATGCAGAAAAATCACTCAAAGTAGCACAAAGTATTTTCATCCAATGATGCCATAGTCCATGTCTCTGCATCATACATTAGGACCGGGATGATGAGGGGTTTGTACAGTGACACTTTAGTTGCTCGAGAGAGGACTTGCCTTCTTAGTCCAAAGAAGTAGCCAGTGGCAAGACTGATTCTTCGTAAGATTTCAGCGCTGGTGTTGTTGTCTGAGTTCATAGCGGATCCTAGGTAGACCAAGTCCTTATCTACCTTGAAGTTAAATCTGTCTATGCTGACGTTTGCTCCAAGACGTCGATGTTGGTTGTCCTTTCTTGTTGACAATATTAACTTGGTTTTGCCCTCGTTAACCTCTAGACCCATCTTCGTGGCCTCCGTCTCAAGACTCACTAACGCTCCACTGACATCACGTCGCCGCCGTGTTCTTCCAATTTATCAATGTCCTTTGCGTATCCTAGTATCTGGACGGACTTTTAAAAGATTGTGCCTCTGGTGTTGACGTTGGAGCTTTGCACAAACTTTTCAAGAATGATGTTGAAGAATTCGCATGACAGCGCATCGCGCAGATGAGGCTGACGTTGGTGAATTTAGCCTTGATGCGGATTGTCGTAGATGCGCTCATTCACTGAGTTGAAACTCAAGACCCTCCTCCTGCGTCGAGGACCAGCTACAAATCGACATCCAAATAGACGCTGATTTTGTTCCCGGTAGCAGTCGCCGTAGTAGATATCACAGTTGTTCATTTTACGTAGGCCCGGATCATCCCTTGGATGGCGGTTATATCTGGTTTATAGCAGTCAAGGGCTTCCGCTAGTTGTTCGGCTGCAAGTGGTCTGTTAAGGGACCTAACGTTCCAAGTGCAAAACCGAAATTCGTTGTCTTTAAATCGTTTGCGTCTTTATCAATTCTGTCCGTATCCGAGGCTTGTTGGTGTTTCGGAACCATGTCTTCTTTATATGGCCGGGCAGTCACCCCGACGCACGACCCCCAACCTGGAGGGCCAGGTCTTTATTTTAACTCTAAAACGAAGAGCCGGCCAAACCGCTCCTTATAGGCCTGGGCTGCGAATATGTCGTAACAGCGCTGTTAGGTGTTCACTAACTATTTCATCCTGATTGGAACTTAAGACGCCACCGTTGATTCCATCTTGGGAGTTCTTCCGCTGCAGCCTGTTGAAAAGGAGGCATGCCTTAGTGGACGCATACCTCCTCCCCCCCTCTCTCTTTGCTGCCGCCAACAGCTTCCCACTAGGGTTGGAGCCCAATCTTCGGTTGAAGGTACTGGGCACCCGATGTTCACCACGGGGAGGTGGAGAGTAGGAGTTGATAGACAGAGGTTTCTGTGGACGCTTGTGTCCTCTTGAATGCACGTGTCTACCCTTCGACATTAGTGGTTTACTCCTGTTCTATTTCTGTATAACTGGTGGAATTTTCACTACGATGTCCCCATGATGGTCTCTACAGGCTTCGGTACGGGTTGTAAAACCTCTGGTGATTTGTTTTACGTTTTTGTACCGAACCTCGTTCCTGTTGTGATTTAGCGCCGCACCGCTCGTACGACTTAAAACTATTTTTCAGTCACTGTTATGCAAAACACCCTCCACACATAATATTAACCTTTCTTTCTACGCCTTTCAGCTCCTTTTGGAAAGCGTTCCTGGAAAATGTTTTACTGCACCCTGAGGGATTTAGTATTATATTTGCACAAGGATGAACACGGATTCCGAAAAAGTCAAGTAAGTTCGACTAAGAAACAACCAAAACACTCCCACTAACCATGTTGTCTACTTTCACCTTCCAGATGTCCGATAACTTACACAATGCAATTCGTATCCATCATGCGCTAGCAACCAAAGCTACAGACTATACAAAGAAACAGCACGTCTTTCGGTTACAAACCGCCGACCAGGCTGAATATCTATTCCAAACAAGCGATTCGAAGGAATTGCAGTCGTGGGTGGAGACAATTAATTTTGTTTGTGCCTCGTTCTCGGCACCACCCTTAGAAGGCGGTGTGGGTAGTCAAAAACGATTTCAACGGCCACTGTTACCGAGCACACACACAAAATTACTTATGGTGAGTTATTCGTTATTTCTTTGTGCAAACGTAACCCTTTTTTTCAACATTGCAGAAGGAACAATTAACATCGCACGAACACCAAGTGATCCAGCTGGAGAACACAATAGCTGAGCATAAGAAAGGTCCGATACCAAGTAAAGGACTACCACTGCAGAACTATAAGGAAAAAGAAAGTTATCTACAATATGAGGTTTGTTAGTCTATTTTATATACAGTCCAAATTCGGACCCTGCTTCGTAGCACTCACTCGTGTATTTGTTCGGATCTTTGCTGAATAAGTTATTCTTGTGTGTGCTTAAAACTTTATCCGAGCTTATCTTTTGCACAAAGGTGCCATTTAATACTAAAAACACTTTCTCAAATCATAATCACCCTACTTGCCATCGTGTTCGGTTTCCTAGGCTCTTGCCTAGTGACACTGATACCTCCTCGACTGTCCTTCACCATGTATTTCTCGGTCGCCCAGCTCTTCCTCCTTCTGGTGTGAGCGGTCAATAAATTTCCTGCTGACCTGTGTTCCTATGATGGTCCTCATTGGATATTCGATTGGGCCAGAAAATCCTAAGGATGTTGCGAAAATATCTATTGGCGAAGGCTTGCAGCTTCCTTGTGGTGGCTGAAGTAACTTCCAGATGCTGCATCCCTAAAGCATCACAGATTTGACATTTGTTCAGAACAGTTTTTCTTTGCCGATGCGGCAGATATTGTTTGGTTCCGCCTTAGATGGAAACGATACAACCAAGATATTAGAAGCTTTCCACTTTCTATGCCGGATGAGAGGAAATATTGACTTGAGAGGGTTCCGAAGCTGATCATTTCTGTTTTGCCGGAATTGATTTTCAGCCCCACGATTTATAATTCTCTCTCCACTTCAGTTGTCATTTGATGGAGATCCATGATCCTAGAGTAAGCAAACGTCATTCACCTAATCTAGATGTTTGAAATATGATGTCGAAGTCCATCGAAACCCTCCACTACCTGATAAAGCTGCGCTTAGTACATCGCTTATCACCAACAAAAACAATGTTGGCGACAGAATACAGCCTTGCCTGACTCCTCTGTGGATTTCAAAATCGTCCGACAACCTACCATCATGCAAAACGTGACATTTGGATCCTTCGCGTATTGCTTTCATAGTAGCAATTAGTTTTCCGTAAAGCTAGCTAGATGTACTCCCTATTGACGCTATCAAAAGCCTTTTCGAAGTCGATGAGCAGCAGGTGAAGTGGTGATTGATATTCAACACACTGACTGCTCCGTAATGATCCGCAAGTTGTTGACTTGATCAATAGAGGAGGATCCAGCCCGCAATGCATCTAGTTTGGTCTCAAGATACGCTACAGGATGATTTTTGCTATTTTCGCAACCGAAAGAAGAATGCAAATCGTTCGCCAGTTTTCATACTGTGTTTAGATCTCCTTTTATTGGGACCTTGACGATCATTTCCATAATCGGAGAAGCTTTCGGTGGCCCAGGCTTCGTTTATGAGCGAATTATCGTCGCTTGTAAAAGCTCTGCTGAAATTAAATCATGTCCCACCGCTTTGTTGGTCTTAAGTGATTTAATTGCTGTTACGATCTCGTCTTAACTGGGAATTGCAGTAATGGTTCGGGGATTGGCTTATTCGGGCAATTCAGAAAGCGTCACGTCGGCTGAACGTTGTATTCAAAAACTCTGTTTAAAATGGTGGAAAAGTGTTCTTTCCACCTTTTGACTTGTCATTCTCCTAACCGTCTTCTTCTTGACAAAGTTAGTGTTTTTTGGAGCTTTGTACACCAGACAATTTCTTGATTACCTATTTTGTACGCAGTACAGAGATTCCAGCTCCCTTCTTTGTTCCCCTTGTGCAACAGTTGTTCGAGCCTTTATCTGTTTGCGTTCGTTAATCCTTGCCCAAATCATAATGTTGATGAATTTAGAATGGAAACCTGAAATCAGAAAGCTTCTCCGTTCTTCTGTAGGGACACTATTGCCAACGTTTTTCGTTTGGCTACCTTTCCAGATGTTGGTTGCTCTACTCTTATTACTTCAACGTTAAACGTTCATTTCATCACTTGCAGGGGATCCGGCTCAATTTTCGTTTATGTGCTTTTCGGGTGCTGTTTGTGGCTTCTTTTGTTTGTTTGTCTTCACTTAACTCAGATTCTCCTCCTTAATTGTGATTCTAGAGCTTCCTGATTTTGTTTTATCCTCTATAAGTCTTGTTCGAGCGATGACACATTCAACATAATCCTTCTATATCTTCAAGTGCCAAATTTTTACGTATGACTTCCGCAAATGTTCATACTTTGAACAAGTGTCGCTACTCTTTTCGGCTGAAGGTAGCACTGGTTATTAGTAATACACCCGAGAAGGAAGCAAAAATGTATAACAAAATCTAAAGCAATTTTATTCTTTTTCAATCGAATGTAATTTCGAATGTACCTTTATTTTCAATATCTTCGAAACACACCATCCTTTACTCAAGCAATTATCTGTTTTGTTTCTCAACAGCTTCGCCGCTACAAAACCTACGTGTCAATCCTCAATGCTAAACTACTTGCCGACCAGCAAATGGAGTTGCAAAACAATTGCCTAATAAATCCCGACGATCCCGAAGGCATTTTCGGTGGTAATAATGGTGGTGGCAATGGCAGTCGTACAATTATAGCTGGCATTGGAACTCCCTCACAGCCATCGAATAGTTTAATTCTCCAAACGTCTGGCCAGCAACAGCAGCAGCAACAACAACAATTACAACAGCAACAAACAACCACAGCTAACAGGTATAGTTATCGCGCTGCTATCTATCGCTCTGATGCACAGCAAGATCTTGGCTGACGGGTAATGGGAGTTTTCTCAGCTTGTGTGGTGTAAATAATATAATTTAGTTTGTATTTAATTTTTGGGGCAATTATTATTGTACGTACGTGTGCTAAAAAAAAAGAACAAAAAACTATTAACACTTGGTTTTGGCTACTTTCACACTTTTTCTCTTTCTTTCTTTCTTCATGCGCTTTTCTTTCACTTGTACAGAATTAATATCGTTTTTATTTTATTGTTGTTTTTTTATTTGTTAGTTTTATTTTTTGTTTAGAGTTTTTATATACAAAAATACTCGTGCTCATAAAGACTGGCGGATGCTGGCAACGCTGTTTACGAAATTCACCTTGTAAATAAGTTTCGTTGTTTCGTCCACTGATCAGTTATACCAAGATGGGAAAGCTTGCTGTCACTTTTAAGCGTTGTTGTTCATCCACTGTTTGGCAACCCGTGTCTTGGAACTCGTCATCTGATTCCGTCATCTTGGTCACCAATTTGCGTTCCGTTATCCTAAGCCCAAGAATTAAGAAAATAAAGATTTCTTAAAAGTAAATAATTTCTTTATTTTAATTAATTATTGCCAAAGCAAAAATGTTCGAATTATTTGTTTGCTGATAATGATGTTGTTCGTTCGCTTGCTGACTATCGACTGAGACGAAACATCGAAACTTATTTACAAGGTGAATTTCGTAAACAGCGTTGCCAGCATCCGCCACAAGACCATAATTTATTCACACTCGAAGCTTTAAAAAAACGAATATTTTGTTTCCTCACATCAATCGCTTTTTTTTATTACAATTCAACATAATGCTCTCGTCATTTGCTTTTTTGTTTAATTTAAAAATAATGTTAAATTCGTATAACGAAAATTAGCAAAAACAAAAAATATACAAAACTGACTATTTAGTTTCTACATCATGAAAAAAATCTCATAATTCTGTTTATACATTTTTTTTAGTTTTAACAATAACAACTAATATTTATAAATGTATTATATTTTTTGAATCGAATAAAAGCGACTACTTCTGCTTCGTATACAATTTGTTGTAAATATTTTCAAAAAAGCCTAAAAGAAAAACAAGAGCAAAAGCAAAAGACACACACCACAGACTGTTTGATAGTGTCCGACCGAAGCTTAGGCTTCGGCTTCGGTCGAATTCGGCCAAAAAAACAACATTCGGCCAAACCTTCGACTTCGGTATAAAATAGGCCGAAGTTTTGGTCGAAGCCGAAGAATTTGTTTCTTAATATCGAGCATCGTAGTAGGCGCCGAAAAAAAAATCAATTTTTGAATTTTTGAAATTGTTCGTTACACAAGTTTGTGTTTATTAGTGTAAAATCGTAGTAGGCGCGGAAAAAATGTCCATTTTTGAATTCTTTAAATTGCCATACACATTTTGTCACATCGTTTGTACTTTTATTTTATTCGAAATGAGAATTCTTTGCTTTATTAAACCTTCGGCTTCGTCGGAAAATCGACCTTCGGTCGGACACTACTGTTTCAGTTGCCATCTTGGACCCATTCTACCGCATTCATTCATTCATTGTATAAATAAGTTGCTACGAAACGAAACAGAACACATAGGGCTATTCGATGAAAAGGGCCCTGGGGGCTCCGGGTTATGTCAATGCACTGAAGTCGAGATGATTCATCTGTGCTCACGTCGAAAAGACCTCTTAGCGCCAAAAATGTCTTGTTTTCGTCATAAATTAGGGTTAATGATGTACCAGTTTCCAACATTTTTTAAGTAGTATAGTACGGGTGGTGCAACAACTCCGAAAAACTAAGATTCTAGCGACATGAACTCTTCAACAATTCCTGAAATGTGCATATGAAGAATTGAAGGATCTACCGATTCTGGATGGCTAGTTAGAGATGTAATTTTTCATGACAGATTGGTACTCTTGAAGATGAGATACAATAATACAGGAGGGTCATTCCGTAACTTTAAAAACGACTTTCATCCAAACGATTATCGTCGACGATATCGTCTCAAATTTGCTTCACATAAGTTGATTGTCATCGTCTGGTTCATAGTTTTTTTTGCCTGTGTATTTTGGAAGCTACAGAGACTCTAAAACTTTAGACGAAATGTTTTGTGTTTGTTACTTCACCCGTATGAAGCAGTTGCAAGAAAAATATAGAGACAACCTTTTAATATAGATGTCGCTTCTCCCTTTTCATCTGATTGTAGTACTCGCTAATAAAAACACTACCATCAAAGACGGCGTTTTACACATTTATTTTTTGCTTACCAATGAGATTTTTTTTATATTAAAAAAATATATGAAATTTAATTTCCAACAGTTGAAATGAGTTATTCCTAATTTCATTTTCCTCTTTTTCACTTCAAAGAAAATTCATATAGCCCATTTCTTGACAAAAATCTAAATTTAGAAGTCTGTTCAAAGCCAAGAACATTTTTTTATAAAGTTAATGATATATTAGACCAGGGTAGATAATTTTTGAAAACGAAAATAATAACAGTAGAATAAAACAAATTACAAAAGGTGGGGAATGCGATGAAAATCAAAGGAAAAATAAATTACTGGCGATCCAAGTTCGGGAAGTGGGTGGGGCGCGGGTATTAATGGGGAAAAATGGTTTATCTCGATTTCCGGCAAAACTAGAGGTCTTACGGGAAAATAATCAAATGCAAAAATGTAGGCAACAAAAAGATCTACAACTTTTGTTCAGACAATTTTTTTTACATAATCTCAAAATTTATGTGAAAAATTCAAAAAAACAAGTTTTTGGTTTTTTATTTTTATCTTTTTCAAAAATAACATTTTTTCTACGAAACTTGGTGAAAACTTTTCTTATTATATCTCAGATACACTGTAAATAATTTGGTTAAAAATATCAGAACAAAAACATAAAATGTAAAAAAAGAGCCAAGTTCTCTTATGTGCGAACAACACTGTGTAAAAGAAAATAGAAAATAATTTGGATGAAAATTTACAAGTTCACTTGGCAAGTTTTCGTTTGAAGCGTGATTAGTAACATTTTAAAACTTGAACAGTGAACTTGTAAATTTTCATCCAAACTATTTTCTATTTTCTTTTAATATTGTTGTATTATCTTCTACGATTTAAAATATTCAATATAACACTTTTATTGCATGTAAGAACTTGGCGTTCTTTTAGATCTCATTACTTTTGGTGGCTGACTTTTTACACAGTGTTGTTCGCACATAAGAGAACTTGGCTCTTTTTTTACATTTTATGTTTGTGTTCTGATTTCACATCTTTTTGCAAAGTTTTTTATGGAAGCATGAACCTTGAAATAACTTAATAAGCTAGCAATTTCCAAACTTTAACACTCTAATTGCTCTGCCAATTTAAAAATAAATAATAGGTAGGTTAGGTTAGAGTGGCTGTCTAGATGTCACATTAAGACCCAAAGGGTCGATTGCGAAACCACTAAAGAAAGTTACTCATGGAGTTTTATGAAGTTAAACAAACCAGAATCCTAAATTTCAACATCCTATGACCATTTTAAGAAAGTGGGCGGCAGCCACGCTCCTTTAATGAAACTGCATTTTTATACTTACATTTTCTGTTATACTTAACCGAAACCCTATCAGAATTTCGAATTGAAACGTTTTCGACCATTTTAAGAAAGTGGGCGGATACCACGCCCCTAAACGGAAATAAATTTTTTTCTCATTTTTTCATGTTATTCAACCAAAACCTTAAAAGAATTCCAAATTTCAACATCCTACGACCAGTTGTAGAAAGTGGGCGGATACCACGCCCCCTGAATGGGCAAATTGAAATTTTCGATTTTTTCCTTTGCATACACCCGGAAACCTTCTATTGTACCAAATATCAAGATTCTGCTATTGTTAGAAGTGCTTCATAATTTTGATGATCAGTGAGTCAGTGAGTCAGTCAGTGAGTCAATTACGGTTTTTGAAATTTTTATTGTTCAATATCTCAGGAAGTAGTTGTTCTACAAAATTATGTTTTTCACAGGACCTTTGTGCCCATGAAGTTAATACGTAATTCAAATTTAAAGCTTCTAACTCTATGGGTTCAAAAGTTATGGGGGGTTAAAAATGTGCTTGAGTTCGATCCTGTAAAAAGGGAGTAGTGCTAGAACTTGGCTGGGCACTACCGTGCCCTTTGATTTATTTTTTCATCTTATTTTGACATAATATCAAAAAAATACCCTAATTTTGAATCGAAAATTCACGTGTCAAAATTTCGCCTTTTTAAAAAAAAAAAAGTCGGCATGCTCTCTGCTCTTTCAAATCTTTACTTTTCGATGATCAAAATAGTAGATAGTAAATATTCTCAGAAAATGCAAAAAAATGAAAAAAGCTCGAATTCGATATTTTTTTTTTTGGTAACAATCGATGTAACCGTAGTGTTCTTTCCATTATCATATATCTCTGTTAGTGATGGGTCAAACCGAGTTAGCGAACTAAGTTGGCAAACCTAATAGGTAAACCGAGTTGACCCGTTCAACTCGTGTTAGCAATCCGAGTTAGCTAACTCGAGTTGAAAAGAAATAAATAAAACGAGTTAACTGGAGCTAGGGCGAACCCTTACCGCCAAATTATCGTACGTAAGCGACAAAACCCAATTTTTTAACAAACATGTTTTAAAACAAGGGTTTGCTAGTAAATTAGAACTGAGGCATTGAGAGCAGTAGTGGCGTAATCCTAATTTTTCCAGTTTTGAGTTTATTGCACTAAAATGACTACAATTAAATTTTCTTTCGATGCAGAAGTGGCGTAACTCATTTTGCTTCATAAGCCAACAGAAAATTGGTAAAATACTGTTTCTGTAAGCAATTTTTAATAGGACAGAAATGGCATAACCCGCTTACGCCACTTCTACATTATGAAATTTTTTTTAAATTAATCGATTCCAAACACATACGCCATTTCTGCACCAAAACAGATCTAAAACAATCATAGATTGGTACAAAGATCCGGTCCGGTATCAGAGCAGTTATTCCGACAACCAAAAAATAAATAAAATTTTGATTTCAACCTATCATTTCATGCTCCAATAAAAGATTCTTGCAAGAAATGTGACTTTCTTAACAATGAGCTTAACTTTGCGATTGATTACGAGGAGCCTCAAAAATAAATTGGACATGAACTACATCTTAGAAAAGCCGAGTCTGCTAGAAATGGCAAAAATAAAAGTAATGACACTTCCGTAATTGCATTTGATCTTATGGCGGTAAGTGGTCGATATGTCTCTGTTAGCGATGGGTCAACTCAGTTCGCTAACTCGAGTTAACTGGGTTTATTTTTTTTTTTTTCAACTCGGGTTAGCTAGCTTGATTTACCAACTCGAGTTAAACGGGTCAACTCGGTTTACCTATTCGGGTTGCCAACTCAGTTCGCTAGCTCGGTTTGACCCATCACTAACAGATATATTATATATACAGTCCGTAACATTTGGATAGCCTCATGTATTGTTTTTTCTTGTTGAGAAACTGTTTTGAGAGCTCTTTGACTTTTATCCAAAAAATTATGCATTAGCTTTCATGGTGAGAGCGAAAGGTTCTGAGATCAAGAGAGCGTTCGTCATATTTTAAGCTAACGGGACCTTTTAAGCTTGTTTTGTATGCGTCCGTTTAAAAATGAATTTATTTTTTGTAACAATAGAATAGCCTCATCTTACATTCTTAGTTATTTAAAGCGAAAACAAGCGGCGCGATCATCGTTAAGCTATCGGGAAAGAAAATCGGTTCATTTTTTGTGGAAATAACATTGTTTTCATTTAAAATGGGTAGAAAAAAATCTTTGAGTGCAACGGAAATTGCTAAAATACAGGTCTATCATGAACAAAACCTTTCTAATCGCGCTATAGCTAAGAAAATTAATCGAAGTCCAAAAGTAGTGAACAGCTATTTTAGAGATCCATTGTCTTATGAAAAAAATTACAAAGGCCGTATCTCAACTGTACTTTCAAGTCGTGATAAACGGAAGATTATAAGGTTAGCATCGAATTCAACTGATTCTCTAAGTAAGCTCAGGTACAAAGCTGGGGTGCCGGACACCTTAAGCGACAAAAAATGAAAAAAAAACACCACTTAACAAAGTGCGAAAACAGCAACGGCTAAATTTTGCAAGATTGCACATGGCTTGGAATACTGATGGAAGTAGTAACTCAAACGATTGGAGAAAAGTGATATTTTCTGATGAAAAGAAATTCAACCCTGATGGGCCCGACGGATACAATTATTATTTTCATGATTTGAGGAAAGAAAAGCTGTTTGTTTTTGGACCGTCACCACAGCCGAGAGGGAGGCGTTATGGTGTGGGGAGCTATATCATATTATGGAACCATTGATTTGGTTTTTGTGAACTGCAGAATGACTGCACCTTATTATAAAACTGTACTGGAAATGGCTCTACCTCAATTTCAGGATATTTTTGGACCGGTACCGATTATTTTCCGACAGGACAACGCGCCAATTCACACCGCTGGAATAATTAAAGCTTGGTTACAGGGCCAAAATATAGAACAACTTTCCTGGCCACCCTACTCACCAGATTTGAACATCATCGAAAATGTGTGGGGTTGGTTGACACGAAAGGTGTATGAAGGCGGGAAGCAGTGCAAGAACAAAGAAGAGCTTGTTGAAGGCATAAAAGCATACCGACTTTTTTTAAAAAAGGCGAAATTTGACACGTGAATTTTCGATTCAAAATTAGGGTATTTTTTTGATATTATGTCAAAATAAGATGAAAAAATTAATATTTTTAAACAAATAAATTACAGTGTATCTGGGACATAATAAGGAAATTTTTCACCAAATTTCGTAGAATTTTTTTTTTATTTTTTTTGAAAAAGATAAAAATAAAAAACCAAAAACTTGGTTTTTTGAATTTTTCACATATATTTTGAGGTTATGTGAAAAAGTTGTAGAACTTTTTGTTACCTACAACTTTGCCTTTTAACATTTTTCCATAGGACTTCTAGTTTTCCCGAAAATCAAGATAAACCATTTTCCCCATTAATACCCGCCCCCCACCCACTTCCCGAACTCGGATCGCCGTAATTTATTTTTCCCTTCATTTTTATCGCATTCCCCACCATTTTTAATTTG
This sequence comes from Sphaerophoria taeniata, assembly GCA_943590905.1. Classification (NCBI taxonomy): domain Eukaryota; kingdom Metazoa; phylum Arthropoda; class Insecta; order Diptera; family Syrphidae; genus Sphaerophoria; species Sphaerophoria taeniata. The sequence continues at coordinate 223,252,298 of OX016540.1, read as the reverse complement.
TTTTATTCTACTGTGATTTTTTTCGTTTTTTTTCCATTTTTGAAGGCTTCGGCACTAGTCTATATATCATAAAATGTTTCATAAGTTTCAACCGTGTTTTAAATCAAAAAATAAATTGCCTTAAAATGTTAACTCTTGACGATACTTAATTAGCTATCGTTCAAATTCCATAGCATTGACGATATCGTTTTAACGATAATTGAGTTACAGAAAGTAAATATCGATCTCAAAAAACGATATCGTGAGTTACGTGAAGCGAGTCGATCGTTGAAACGATATCGTTTGACGACAATCGAGATACGGAGTGATTCTCCAAGGTTTTCCAATAAGAAGTATTATGAATAGCTCGCTATTTCGGTAGGTGTCACTTTTGACGCTGTTATTTTTTGACATTTGACAAGAAGAAATAACGCCATTACTAAAAATAAGAAGACACACGCTTCAACAACGCATTGAAATATTTAAATTCACTACAAAAATGGTGAACATTTTTTCAGTAACAGTTCGCAAAACAAAAGCATTTTTGGTTTGTCGTGCAGGTCCTTGTCGCACCGAAATACAGAAATTGGTGGAATAATTCGCGCTGTTGGGACAAGTGAGTGATGTGTAAAATAAAACCCGTGCACGGTGCAGCCCAAAGTGTTGAATTAAACCCAGATTTGTCCATTTCTCGTCGTTCTTTGAATTGGGCATGGGCATTCCACAAACGTCATTATACCGTATTTTGCATAAAGTCTTGGGTCTCAAGGCTTATAAAGTTCAGTTAACACAACAACAGAACAAAAACCGGGCGATCATCAACAACGTCGTGTCTTTGCTGATTGGGTCCTTGAAATGTATGAAAATGATCCGGAATTCCATCGAACAATCATCTTGACTGATCAGGCCCATTTCCACCTCGGTGGCTACGTCAACAAATTGTCGCATCTGGGGCTCGGAAAATTCAAGAGTCATAGCGTTTTTTTTGGTCGTCCGGAACTGTTCCGAACGATTCTGAATTCGTTCACTTGGCACATGATGACAGTTCTTGTTCTGAATAGAACAGAAAAACGATTCCGAATTTGAAGTCGGAATCAAAAACAGAATCACGCATACATGCACACACTTGCTCATACGTACTCGACGCCATGTTTACAAATAAAGAAAATAAAAAAATTGTCATGTCATCTGCAATTCTGCATATGAGCTTTCACAAATATTCAAATACATAGACATTCAACCATTAGAAGCATAACAATGTGTTTGCATGTTCGTTTGGTATCCGGAATCGAACAGTTCTGTGTACCGATTCAGGATTACCAAAAAATAACTCTATCATTGTTGAGAAGCCTCTCCTTCCTCAACGTGTGATTGTTCGGCGCGGTTTATGGTCCGGTAGTTTATGGTTTATGGACCTTACTTTTTGGCAAAATGGGGTTGGATCAATAGTTTCGGTGAATGGGTTGTGCTATAGAGAGATGATTAATGATTTTTTTTTATGGCCGGAGTTGGATGGTATTGATCTGGACGAAGTTTACTTTCAACAAGATCGTGATACGTGCCATACAAGCAACAAAAGCTTTACGGGAACAGTTTCCGGGTCGTGTTATATGTCCTTGCGACTTCTACCTTTGGGGCCACGTGAAAGATAAGGTCTTCGCCAACAGCCGTGAAATTCGTGTGGCTATCGAGGACATAAGGCAGCCAATTTGCGATTTTGTTATGGAAAAATTCATGAAAAGGATATGATCCTGTAAGAGTGGTCGTGGTGGCCATTTGACTGATGTTGTTTTCCATGATTAACGGCATACCTTCCGCTTTATTATGAAAGAAACATCCGATTATTTATCTCAAAAAATGTAATTTTTCTTTGAATATCAAAATAACGCACATAAGAGTGTGCAAGTTTATTGATTTCTGCAACGGCCATTATCTTGTGGATACAGGTGACATGTTGAAGCACATGACGTTCCAAATAGCGTCGACGAACTGAAATGCGTTTCAATATAGCCTAAGAATCTCACGACACGCCAACTTTTCAAAATCCACCCTTCTCTAGATAATAATGGTGTTTTCGGCAACTGCTACTTATCCATGGCAGCTGAAAGTCAGCTCTGAAGCTGAACAAGTGCTCTACGAGTCATTCAACTTTGCCGCAGTCATATAAAAAGAATTCTGACTCGCTGTTGTGAAAAGCTAAAGGTACATAGAAAGAGACAGAACTAAACTCAATTTGGTTCTGGGCCTTAACCAATTACACAGAATTGGTACAAAGATCCGGTCCGGTATCAGAGCAGTTATTCCGACAACCAAAAAATAAATAAAATTTTGATTTCAACCTATCATTTCATGCTCCAATAAAAGATTCTTGCAAGAAATGTGACTTTCTTAACAATGAGCTTAACTTTGCGATTGATTACGAGGAGCCTCAAAAATAAATTGGACATGAACTACATCTTAGAAAAGCCGAGTCTGCTAGAAATGGCAAAAATAAAAGTAATGACACTTCCGTAATTGCATTTGATCTTATGGCGGTAAGTGGTCGATATGTCTCTGTTAGCGATGGGTCAACTCAGTTCGCTAACTCGAGTTAACTGGGTTTATTTTTTTTTTTTCAACTCGGGTTAGCTAGCTTGATTTACCAACTCGAGTTAAACGGGTCAACTCGGTTTACCTATTCGGGTTGCCAACTCAGTTCGCTAGCTCGGTTTGACCCATCACTAACAGATATATTATATATACAGTCCGTAACATTTGGATAGCCTCATGTATTGTTTTTTCTTGTTGAGAAACTGTTTTGAGAGCTCTTTGACTTTTATCCAAAAAATTATGCATTAGCTTTCATGGTGAGAGCGAAAGGTTCTGAGATCAAGAGAGCGTTCGTCATATTTTAAGCTAACGGGACCTTTTAAGCTTGTTTTGTATGCGTCCGTTTAAAAATGAATTTATTTTTTGTAACAATAGAATAGCCTCATCTTACATTCTTAGTTATTTAAAGCGAAAACAAGCGGCGCGATCATCGTTAAGCTATCGGGAAAGAAAATCGGTTCATTTTTTGTGGAAATAACATTGTTTTCATTTAAAATGGGTAGAAAAAAATCTTTGAGTGCAACGGAAATTGCTAAAATACAGGTCTATCATGAACAAAACCTTTCTAATCGCGCTATAGCTAAGAAAATTAATCGAAGTCCAAAAGTAGTGAACAGCTATTTTAGAGATCCATTGTCTTATGAAAAAAATTACAAAGGCCGTATCTCAACTGTACTTTCAAGTCGTGATAAACGGAAGATTATAAGGTTAGCATCGAATTCAACTGATTCTCTAAGTAAGCTCAGGTACAAAGCTGGGGTGCCGGACACCTTAAGCGACAAAAAATGAAAAAAAACACCACTTAACAAAGTGCGAAAACAGCAACGGCTAAATTTTGCAAGATTGCACATGGCTTGGAATACTGATGGAAGTAGTAACTCAAACGATTGGAGAAAAGTGATATTTTCTGATGAAAAGAAATTCAACCCTGATGGGCCCGACGGATACAATTATTATTTTCATGATTTGAGGAAAGAAAAGCTGTTTGTTTTTGGACCGTCACCACAGCCGAGAGGGAGGCGTTATGGTGTGGGGAGCTATATCATATTATGGAACCATTGATTTGGTTTTTGTGAACTGCAGAATGACTGCACCTTATTATAAAACTGTACTGGAAATGGCTCTACCTCAATTTCAGGATATTTTTGGACCGGTACCGATTATTTTCCGACAGGACAACGCGCCAATTCACACCGCTGGAATAATTAAAGCTTGGTTACAGGGCCAAAATATAGAACAACTTTCCTGGCCACCCTACTCACCAGATTTGAACATCATCGAAAATGTGTGGGGTTGGTTGACACGAAAGGTGTATGAAGGCGGGAAGCAGTGCAAGAACAAAGAAGAGCTTGTTGAAGGCATAAAAGCATACCGACTTTTTTTAAAAAAGGCGAAATTTGACACGTGAATTTTCGATTCAAAATTAGGGTATTTTTTTGATATTATGTCAAAATAAGATGAAAAAATTAATATTTTTAAACAAATAAATTACAGTGTATCTGGGACATAATAAGGAAATTTTTCACCAAATTTCGTAGAATTTTTTTTTTATTTTTTTTGAAAAAGATAAAAATAAAAAACCAAAAACTTGGTTTTTTGAATTTTTCACATATATTTTGAGGTTATGTGAAAAAGTTGTAGAACTTTTTGTTACCTACAACTTTGCCTTTTAACATTTTTCCATAGGACTTCTAGTTTTCCCGAAAATCAAGATAAACCATTTTCCCCATTAATACCCGCCCCCCACCCACTTCCCGAACTCGGATCGCCGTAATTTATTTTTCCCTTCATTTTTATCGCATTCCCCACCATTTTTAATTTGTTTTATTCTACTGTGATTTTTTTCGTTTTTTTTCCATTTTTGAAGGCTTCGGCACTAGTCTATATATCATAAAATGTTTCATAAGTTTCAACCGTGTTTTAAATCAAAAAATAAATTGCCTTAAAATGTTAACTCTTGACGATACTTAATTAGCTATCGTTCAAATTCCATAGCATTGACGATATCGTTTTAACGATAATTGAGTTACAGAAAGTAAATATCGATCTCAAAAAACGATATCGTGAGTTACGTGAAGCGAGTCGATCGTTGAAACGATATCGTTTGACGACAATCGAGATACGGAGTGATTCTCCAAGGTTTTCCAATAAGAAGTATTATGAATAGCTCGCTATTTCGGTAGGTGTCACTTTTGACGCTGTTATTTTTTGACATTTGACAAGAAGAAATAACGCCATTACTAAAAATAAGAAGACACACGCTTCAACAACGCATTGAAATATTTAAATTCACTACAAAAATGGTGAACATTTTTTCAGTAACAGTTCGCAAAACAAAAGCATTTTTGGTTTGTCGTGCAGGTCCTTGTCGCACCGAAATACAGAAATTGGTGGAATAATTCGCGCTGTTGGGACAAGTGAGTGATGTGTAAAATAAAACCCGTGCACGGTGCAGCCCAAAGTGTTGAATTAAACCCAGATTTGTCCATTTCTCGTCGTTCTTTGAATTGGGCATGGGCATTCCACAAACGTCATTATACCGTATTTTGCATAAAGTCTTGGGTCTCAAGGCTTATAAAGTTCAGTTAACACAACAACAGAACAAAAACCGGGCGATCATCAACAACGTCGTGTCTTTGCTGATTGGGTCCTTGAAATGTATGAAAATGATCCGGAATTCCATCGAACAATCATCTTGACTGATCAGGCCCATTTCCACCTCGGTGGCTACGTCAACAAATTGTCGCATCTGGGGCTCGGAAAATTCAAGAGTCATAGCGTTTTTTTTGGTCGTCCGGAACTGTTCCGAACGATTCTGAATTCGTTCACTTGGCACATGATGACAGTTCTTGTTCTGAATAGAACAGAAAAACGATTCCGAATTTGAAGTCGGAATCAAAAACAGAATCACGCATACATGCACACACTTGCTCATACGTACTCGACGCCATGTTTACAAATAAAGAAAATAAAAAAATTGTCATGTCATCTGCAATTCTGCATATGAGCTTTCACAAATATTCAAATACATAGACATTCAACCATTAGAAGCATAACAATGTGTTTGCATGTTCGTTTGGTATCCGGAATCGAACAGTTCTGTGTACCGATTCAGGATTACCAAAAAATAACTCTATCATTGTTGAGAAGCCTCTCCTTCCTCAACGTGTGATTGTTCGGCGCGGTTTATGGTCCGGTAGTTTATGGTTTATGGACCTTACTTTTTGGCAAAATGGGGTTGGATCAATAGTTTCGGTGAATGGGTTGTGCTATAGAGAGATGATTAATGATTTTTTTTTATGGCCGGAGTTGGATGGTATTGATCTGGACGAAGTTTACTTTCAACAAGATCGTGATACGTGCCATACAAGCAACAAAAGCTTTACGGGAACAGTTTCCGGGTCGTGTTATATGTCCTTGCGACTTCTACCTTTGGGGCCACGTGAAAGATAAGGTCTTCGCCAACAGCCGTGAAATTCGTGTGGCTATCGAGGACATAAGGCAGCCAATTTGCGATTTTGTTATGGAAAAATTCATGAAAAGGATATGATCCTGTAAGAGTGGTCGTGGTGGCCATTTGACTGATGTTGTTTTCCATGATTAACGGCATACCTTCCGCTTTATTATGAAAGAAACATCCGATTATTTATCTCAAAAAATGTAATTTTTCTTTGAATATCAAAATAACGCACATAAGAGTGTGCAAGTTTATTGATTTCTGCAACGGCCATTATCTTGTGGATACAGGTGACATGTTGAAGCACATGACGTTCCAAATAGCGTCGACGAACTGAAATGCGTTTCAATATAGCCTAAGAATCTCACGACACGCCAACTTTTCAAAATCCACCCTTCTCTAGATAATAATGGTGTTTTCGGCAACTGCTACTTATCCATGGCAGCTGAAAGTCAGCTCTGAAGCTGAACAAGTGCTCTACGAGTCATTCAACTTTGCCGCAGTCATATAAAAAGAATTCTGACTCGCTGTTGTGAAAAGCTAAAGGTACATAGAAAGAGACAGAACTAAACTCAATTTGGTTCTGGGCCTTAACCAATTACACAGAAGGTGAGGGTACGAATCTGACCCGTATTGCGGTTTCCTTAATTCTTCTTTCACTAGTGCAACCTTTTGCTAAGAACAGCTCAAAATCAAGCTTTGTAGAAAAGTGCTTCTCAACTTAGAAGTTCGACAGCGGCATTAAAATGTAGGTCGCCTCACTCTAAACATTAACTTATGGTACATCTACCCTAGTTTTCACACTAACATTTTTTAAGATTTCAGTTGCTAAACACACTTTTTGGTTTGTATTCGAGTAAAAATTAAAATAAATTTTTTATTTGCAAAATGGATATCCTCTGATTTTCTAAACCACAATTAACTGTGAAGACTCTCAATGTCATAAATCTGATAAATTATTTAGAAAACGTGCTGTAGGAAAAGTTATAACCTTTTTAATAGAACAAAAATAATACAAAATTTAAAATAGTAGAATTAATAAGTAGAAACCAATAATATTTGTAAATTTTAATAAACAAAAAACAATGTGGTGAAAGGGTCTGAATGTTTGTATTTTCATAAAATTTAGTAGATAAACATTTATTAATGTAGTTAGCTGTGGAGTTTCATAAAAATTAAACATCACACTGTTTTACAAACAAAAATTACACAGGACAAAACAAACACTCTTGATATCCGGAGACAAAAATCACCACTCATTCTGCTGACACTATTCAAAACATATTCCTTATAGTCCGGTCAATTTAGACTAAAAACAATGGTGAAAGTAAAGGGTGTTTTTTTTTTTAGAGGTATAGAACTTTAAATTGCAATAAAACAAGGATGGAATATTCGATTGACATGATTTTTATTTATTCGAAAGAAAATCTTGTGGCATTACATTTTAAATATGGTTTCTGGCATATGACTGCCACGGCTGGCTCGGATGTAGTCCAATCTGGACGTCCATTTTTCGATGACTTTTTCCAACATTTGGTGACGTGAAATAACGCCCGACGAAATAAGGCCCCATAGGGCTTTATTTCCATTTCTAATGGAAATAAGACCCCTACAAGGGTTGCGGTCTTATTTCCATTGCAACTTAGAAATAATGCCCGTGGGGCCTTATTTCGGTTTTTCTGTTTTGATTAGAAAGTTGGCGCAGGGAAACTCGTCCCGAGATCAGAATTCCCGAAAATTGTTTTCGGAACTTCTGATCTTCTATGGAGGGTCATAAGTGCCGACTTCGATTTAGGGATTATTAATCCACTATGGTGGGTCAATAGTCCCAACTAGGTTTTACTTTTAATGGGACATAAGTCAAAATAAAAAAAAAGTGGAACACGAATGTTCATGCTAAAAAAATTAATAAAAACCGTAAATTCCTGTATGTACGTATACTACACTACAAAAAAATCTTACAAACAATTAGGACCACGTTTCTTGATAAATAAAAACGACTGAAGTCAAACTGCTTCCAAGATAAAAAGGAAGGAAGAAGACATTTAATTCAGAAGAATTGAGGTTAAAACTTAAACGCAATTGTAACAACTTGTAAGTCACTGTAATTAGTACTAATGAATGTATTCAGAGACAGCCTTATTTAAAAACGAGTATTAGAAGCAGAATAAAGTTATTCCGAACTTAATACTCCTTTAATACTGAAAAGCTTATTTATAAAAAAATAAACAAGTTTTAGAGTCGGAATAAGCTAAACTGATTTATAGTAGGTTTAAAGCTGGAATAAATCGGTATAAATATCAAAATGTGTCAAACAATTGTTTTGTCAAATTTGCTATTATGTTGCAGGAGAATTTGCGTCCAAAAAGGCTATTTAATTTAAATCTTCGGGTACATGGTTCTTAAAATTATTTGGAACCGTTCCTCTTCTTCATACTTACTTTTGCTGGTACTTTTGCAGTCCCAAAAATCAATATTTTGCTCTTCAATTAATTATTTTCTGAAAAAATGAAAGGCAGTGTCAGGTTTGTATATTTGTTTGACGAATAAATATACAAAGGTGTCAAATTTGTTTACAGGAGTTTTAGATTGGTCAATTTTTAATAGCAAAATTTGACATAAGTCAGGCATAACTAAAACGAGTAATAAAATATTTTATAAATAAGCAATAGGAATAGGTTGATGTACGTGCTTAAAGTCGTTATAACTATTCCGGGTATCAAACGAGTATTAGTGAAATCTAATAAATAAGGCTGAGAGTGATTAAGTTAATTCAAGTTAATAATGCATATTCAACATTTCTTTATTAGCCGTCGACAAAACGGTCAGAGCAATTCGTTTTTCAAAGCTGTTGAGGTTTCCTTTTATTTGGAAAAGCAACCACTACACATCCTGTAATGCAAAGAAAGATTTTCGCAAGAATTTCAATTATTCATTTTCAGCATCTTTTTGAATTTCGACTGAGGATGAGGTCGATACGAAATAATCAAGATCGATTTGATTTAATTGCGAGCGAAGCGAGCGGAAAAAATTTCGCCCAAAAGAGAATCAATTTGGGTGGTGAAAAAAAAAATTCGCGCGAATTTTTTTATTTTCACACCCCAAATTGAATCTCTTTTGGGCAAAATTTTGTCTGCTTGTGTCCATCCATCTTTCAATGTAAATGAAACCGCTTGGTTATTTTAGGTGACAGATAGATACAATAAGATGAAATTGGCTTCAAGTATAGTGTACTTGTAGAATGCTGTACCCTCACAGAACTTTGACATCCCAGAATGCAGAAGAACGTTTGCATTTGATAATGTTTTCTTAACGTCACATAGACTTAAAGCATGCGATATGTTTCAGCTGTATGCACAGAAAAAACCTTGAAAATGTAATAAACTTATTTTATTGTTTCACAAAATGTTAAAATTAATTGCGAAGGTCGGAAACCCTGAATTAGATTTCTGGACAAATGAACCATTAAAGTGGGTCAGTAGTCGCAAAATGAAATTCGTCACTTATCACCCATTATTTTTATCTTCTGGAAATGCGGCCTTATTTCCATGTAAAATGAGGCCTTAGTTCCACAATTCAATTGAAATAAGGCCTGTCGGGTGTTATTTCGATTTCTTCATGGAAATAAAGCCGCATTTAAGGTGGGACCTTATTTCGTAGGGCGTTATTTCACGTCACCCAACATTTGTGGCCGTATATCGGCAATAACACGACGAATGTTGTCTTCCAAATGGTCAAGCGTTTGTGGCTTATCCGCATAGACCAATGACTTTACATAATCCCACAGAAAATAGTCTAGCGGTGTTAAATCACAAGATCTTGGAGGCCAATTCACAGGTCCAAAACGTGAAATCAGGCGGCGTGTCTTTCAATAAATCGATTGTGGCACGAGCTGTGCGACATGTTGCGCCGTATTGTGGGGACCACAGCTCCTGGACATCATGATTGTTCAATTCAGGAATGAAAAAGTTATTAATCATGCCTCTATACCGATCACCATTGACTGTAACGTTGTGGCCATCATCGTTTTTGAAGAAATACGGACCAATGAACATAAAGCGCACCAAACAGTCAGTTTTTCTGGATGTAACGGTGTTTCCACATACACTTGAGGATTAGCTTCACGCTTCACTCCAAATGCAGCAGTTTTGTTTGTTGACGTAGCCATTCAACCAGAAGTGCGCTTCATCGCTAAACAAAATTCGCTTATGAAAATCGGGAACAACGGCCATCTTGTTTTGGGCCCATTCGACGAATCTACGCCTGGCTTGATGATCGTTTGGCTTCAATTCTTGCACGAGTTGGATTTTGTAAGCACGCAAACCAAGATCCTTCCGCAAAATCTTCCATAAAGTGGATGGACACAGATCCAATTACTGTGCTCTACACGCTCTACAGTAGCAATAGCTTCTTCTGTACGCACCGTACGGCGCGGCTGCAGCTGCAGCTGTTAGTGTAAACGTGGTGCAAAAACGTTCCATGGTTAATCGATTTAACTGCTCTGATGGACGATTTTGTCGACGATAGAATGGACGTAGTGCGCGATACGTATTCCGCACAGAACCATTATTTTCGAAATAAAATTGAACAATTTGCAAGCGTTGTTCAGGCGTGAGTCTATTCATGATGAATTGCCAAACCAACCTGAGAATAAATCACTTGACAGCTGTTAAATCGGTCGTCGTCTTGAAAAGCAATGCCAACTTATAGTTCTTTACCTCGAAAAAAAACACCCTTTATTTTCCAAACGGAAGAGTTCTGCTCTTCTCCATAAGCATTCTGTCTGTCAAAGTCAGTCCAATGGAATGTTTCAGAAGACTTCTGGACGTCCAATGGAAAACGACATAAGTTAACATCGTTAGAGAATGTAAGGGTAAAAACTAGTCCCCTTTCAAGTTCAGAATTCTAATTCATTATGGTGTCTGACATTCCTAGATTTCTTACAGGAATGTCAAATAAAACTGTAATGGCGTGAACAGCTTTTTTTTTCTTTTTAATTCTGAGGAATTTGAGGTGTAAAGTGATTGTATCTCTTCTTATCCGGCTCACAATCCTTGAAGGATCTCTGAGATACTGCAGCCTTCCATCGTGAACGGCCCCTCGCATGCACTCTCCCGTCGCCGAAACCAAGCGCTCTGGCATCCGCAGTCACTTGGTCCTTGTACCGTAGGTTCGGTGTTCCTTGTCGTCTCGAAACTGGGGGGCTAGGATGAGAAGACTTTCTTGGTTGGAGCTTTGCCGTCCATTTGCTCGATTGCATAGTCGTCTTTTCTTGGCTTTCTGGACCACATCTACATCTTGCTACAGCTCGTACGGTTCGCGGTTGAAACTTCTTCTCCATTCGCCATCATCGCATAAGGGACCGAAAATCCGTCGAAGAATTTTTCTTTCGAAAGTGTTCAGTACCAATTCTCCTTTTTTACTTATCGTTCAACACTCGGCGCCGTAGACTAGGACTGGTAAAACCAAAGCTTTGTATAGCAGACACTTTGTCTTTCGAGTGAGGAGTTTTGAACCCAGTTGCTTGGCCAAACCGAAGCAGCAGCGGTTCGCTAGGGTAATTCTTCTTCGGATCTCCACTAAGGTGTCGTTTGTGGGATTGATGTTTGTTCCAAGGTAGGTGAACTCCTTAACTACCTCGAAATTGCTGCTACCAAGAGTGAGGTTTTGTCCTAGGCGTTGGACAGATTGTATACGAAGCAAGAAATCACGATTTTTTTTTAGTAATATTATCATGAGTAGCAATATAAATGGAGAGAAAAGAGCAGAAGGAAATTTGTCTATCCAGAAAAAAAAAATCGAGCCCAAAGTCACACTTTCAGAAGTCATCGGAAGCCTTTCCGGTTACCAAACAATAGGGAAAAGAAACGAGGAATGGCATTGGTCCAGTTTGACGTTTATTGTAGTTTCGTATATTATTTTTGTCATTGAATTGATGGCATTCTTTATAAAGTTTGCTTTTGCCTCATCTTAATCATAATCATCATCTACTATTTTAAACTCGAGCCTGATTGTTTCTCCTGTCAAAACAGAAAATCATTCTTCATCCGCACTTTACGAATGTGTAGACAGCGACAGTGTAAATCCAATACTTTCATCGCAAAACTCAGTAAAACATTACATGTTCACACATTTAAATGTTTCTGTATTGTGTGTATGCAATCAGTTCTTGATGTAATGTTTGCAAAAATTGATTTATGTCATTTTTGAAATTCTTTCTTTCAATGAGCCGCAATAAGACATTTTGTAAAAAATCTTGTGTGTTGTAAAGTTACGTGTCCTATGCTCGTGTCAAATCCTCAATAAATTGGTTACTTCTAATTTTTACAAACAAAGATCAGAAAAAAAAACAAAAAAAATTCTAAATTTTCCAGATGGTTTTGCGCATGTTGTGAGGAATACAACTGATGCCAAACATAATAAGAACCTAGGACCTAACTTTCAAAAATGCCAAATTTTTGTGTTCAAGCGATAAAACTCAATAAGGTAAAATTACTAAGAGAACAAACAAAATTTGTCATTAAATTTGCTAAGACTTTTTATGTTGCATCAAAATATGTGAATGATTGGATTAATCAGAAAACTTAGTTGGCACAAAACTTCTACCCTCAGAAACCTTGAGTTGGACAAAGTGTTGCTTGTTTAAAAATTTTCTTTTTTACGACTATTTAAAATATTACCAATTTTCTTCATGGACCTTGCTTTTTCTGTTTTTGGTTTCGCTATAAGTTGCACTTTTTATTATTTGCATAATATTTCACTATTAATATTCCAAAGGCAATCTATGAAAAATGTTTCTGTCTTTCGATTAACTTTTTGACTCCGATCAAATGATTTCGAATTGGCCGACAAAGTTCGAAAAGAGAATACGATATCATTACCACGGGTTTAAAATGTTTGCTTAAAAAACACACCGGATTGAAAACGTTGGTCTTGTCTTTACGAATTCGGTTCACTGTCATTGCACCCGCCAACGAACTTTGCAACATTTCTTCTTCACCAGATTTACAGCCTGATTCTCCCCCTTGTGAGGAATCACAAGTCATAAGCCCTTGTGACTATTTCTTGTGAGGATTGTTGTGATTCGATAACATTTGTTGGATTCTCCCATAATCCTCATAAGAAAAGTCACAACGAAACTCACCACAGCCAAAGTGAATAAGGAAATGTTATCAATCAGCTTCTCATTGAAAAAATTTAAAAGATTTCAAATTTGCCAATCAACAACTCAGCTCTACAGAAGAAAATCGGGATCATGACCGACCACCCGCAGCTCATGGCCAACAAAAATGACCCAACCGATCCGGAAAGGGTACAAAAATTATGGGGTCAGCTGGGAGAAGCGTTGAATGCCATGAGGATTCAAGCTCTGCATTAGATCCCAGCACGGAGTTTTTGGAAAACGAAAAATCTTAACAAACGTGCTATTTTGTATAGCCATTAGGTCATTGGTGTCTCTCAGGGTTCGTGAAACCGTCTTTGCTGCAATCTTATCAATTCTATTATAGTTTGTGTCAAATGATGTACTGTTGTAAAATTCTTACTTTTCATTTAAGGAGGAAACTTCGTCAATAATATGTGCAACAATCATTTGAACTTCCATTTTTTTCACTAACTCAAACCAAAATGTCAAATCTCAAATAATTTTCTAGTTATAACCTGCTCTGAAGGAGATCACAATTTCGATTGATTTTGTGACTCTCACAGGTTGTGACTTTGGGGGAGAATACGAAAAAGTCACAAAATCAATTTCACCTCTTCTTATGACTTGTGAGGTATTAGTGATGATGGGGACAATCGGGCTGTTAGTTTAAGGTGTTAATTTATTCAAAAAACTTCCTGTGATTTGTTAACATTTGTAAAAGTACTTCGAAAATTTTGTTTCGAAGTCCATCGAAATAAAGTGATACGATCACATGAATCTACTTCTTCCTATCTTTCAGTTTGCAGTGTCCGACCGAAGCTTAGGCTTCGGCCAAACCTTCGGCTTCGATGTAAAATAGGCCGAAGCCGAAGAATTCGTTTCTAATATCGAGCATCGAAGTAGGCGCCGAAAAAAAAACAATTTTTGAATTTTTGAAATTGTTGGAAACACAAGTTTGTGTTTATTAGTGTGAAATCGTAAAAGGCGCGGAAAAGATTTCCATTTTTGAATTCTTTAAATTGCCATACGCATAACACATTTTGTTACATCGTTTGTACCTACCTACTTTTATTTTATTCGAAATGAGAATTCGTCGCTTTATTAAACCTTCGGCTTTGGTTCGGCGGAAAATCAACCTTCGGTCGGACACTAGTTTGCCCATTATCGATAAAGGACTTGTGTGCAGAGACAAAAGGAGATCGGAAACTCACTTACGTTTTACCCTCCGGATACCGCAAATTTTATTTTACCGTTACTCGTGTATGTGAATAAATGAGAAAAAACAGCAACAAAAACAAAAACAAATATTTGTAAAAACACGCATACTCTTGCAGTAAACTTTGACCATTTTGACAGCTTGGTTTCCCATCTCCCTTTTAACTCATCTGTGCTTGTGTGATTACGGAATGAAATGTCAAAAATATAGTCTGTCTATCTAGTTTTGTTTTTCGAAGAGTGTGATAGAATTTGTATCGAACATCGAGCTCAAACAGCTTTATGTTCGATGTTCTATGTAATTATTTGCCTTCGAGAAGAAGGAAAGCTTTTTGTACAAGTTAGTGTTAATAAAACATCGATTGTTGAGCTAAACGATAGTATCGATAGTTTTTGTTTTTTTAATCGATTAATCGATAAACAATCGATAGTATTAAAAAAAGAAAAAAACACAATAAGAATCAGTATAACGGCTTACAGGTCAAGAAAAAAATCAAACAAAACGTATTTCATCATTGTCAATGTTTTTTTCCCTCTGTCTTCCATACAAAATACGACCATAGTGATAATATAATAGAGCACGGAAGCTAGCCTAAAACGTGTTTCCTCAAATTATGAGGAAGATGACATTAGGGAGTTCCTGTTTCTCTCTCTGAGCTTGTTGCTGATTGGCTGTAAGCTGGAATGGACAGAGAAAAAAAAGTAAAAGAAACATCAAAATCACAATTGTTGTTGTCTTACATAGGAGCTCAGAGAGAGAAAGGAACTCTCTAATAGCTTCTTTCTCACAATTTTCGGAGTCAACTGCACTTGTACGAAGTGCTACCGCTCCCGTGCTCTATTATATTATCTCTGAATATGACAAGAGAATACGCACGTTGACATCAATTATGTAGTATACAAATAAAAAGACACACATGAACATGTAACTCCCTCTGGATATTCAATAGGTAGGTCGTTACTCGTCGGCTAAGACCTCATTTTTAGCACATCCATTGAATATATAAACTATCGATTAAATTTCGAAACTATCGATAGTCTCGATAGTTCAAAACAATCGATTAATCGATTAAACTATCGATGTTTTATTAACACTAGTACAAGTCAGTGGTTAGTCTAACGAGAGAACTCACCGAGAGAAGTCAGATCTAATAAACGGAAAGAATCGTGGTTTTTTACAGGCCTGCCTGTTTTTCACGTTAACGGTGCGTTTTATTTCGTAGTTTAGTTTTATTTCAGGTTTAATCAATTACAGCCCACTGTTTCTCCGCGATCGAAAACAGAATTTGTACCACTCACTCTCACCTCTGAGTAGATCACAAAAATTTTAGCCCAGATGTATCAGAGCTAAAAACTTGTATATGCTTGTAGCTTTCTCTATTTGCTCAGGATCAGAATGAAATTACCAAGCAAGTGGAGCGAAGACATGTTCAAATCAAACACCGAGTTATAAATGGATTCCCAAGAAAGTAGCGCGTCTCTTGTAGGTAAACACAAAATTGTAAAACAAATAATTCGTAAAAATTACATTTCGGGGCTCAGGTTTGTTTCTTTATCAGAGGACTTTTGAATATGATCTGCTCAGAGCTTTGCCTTGATACATCTGTGATCTGATGTAAAAATCGGCTATAATTAAACAATCTAGACTCTGAAGTTTTCTGATATTTTGGGCAGTTTTACAATTGAAGATCGAGTTTGAGCTATGGATCAGCGACATAAAGCATGAACAAATAGGACACACTGTTATTCTTCCAGATAAAGTTTGCGTCTTAGGGAAAGAGCAGAGCATGTGCAGAGAAGGTGAAAGATTGTTTGCTCTTCTTCTTCCTCCATACAGCTCCTGCAGAAGTGATTTGTGGCTACACCAAGTGGTATTGCATGTCTGCCTATAAGACAGTGTCCCGTGAGGACAGCTATTAGGAAGCTAATATGAAATCTGCTTTGAGATAGCAAGCCTTTAGAGCCAAATGGCGGCCATATAAGTTTTGTGGCACGTTTGTAAATTCTACCACCTAGAGCTTGTTATCGTTAAGGCTGTTTCTTTTAGCAAAAGTTTACATGTAGCTATCGGTATACCTATCTTTTCCCTTTCAGGTGAGATAGGTATAACGGTCCCATTTTTAGCGAGTCCATCGGCTTTACATTTTCCTGAGATGTCTCTGTGACCCGGCACCTAACAGAGATGAATATTAAATTGCTGCGCCATCTCCAAAAGAGATGATTGACAATGGAGGGCCGTTTGAGAGTTGGTTGAGACACCGTCGTCGCTCGAAAGATTCTATAGCCCTGACCTGACTGTCAGAGAAAATGCGGAAATCAAAAGTTGATATCACGTTTTCTCTAAGCCAGGATAGAACCTCTTTGATCGCCAAAATTTCCGCTTGGAAGACGCTACAATGATTTGGGAGGCGGAATGAGAGGCTTAGATTAAGCTTCTCTAAGTAGAACACACAGCTACCAACACCATCATTTGTCTTGGATCCATCTGTAGGAAAATGAATGCTTCTGTCTTCCAGAATTTTTTTTGTCTTTCTATTCGTCTCTGGATTAGTGCTCTTGACTCTGACCGGGTACTCGAAATAATACCCGGGTATCCGGGTACCCGGGTACCCGATGTATTCAATATTACACGGGTACCCGGGTATTTGCATGGTTCGGGTACCCGGGTACCCGGGTATTTGCATGGTTCGGGTACCCGGGTACCCGGGTATTTGAAACATAACGATCTTGTATCCGAGTACCCGGGTACCCGGGTTTATGAAGGAAGTTTTTGATAATATTTTGTATTATTTGTTTTCGGTTAATAAAAATAATGATGGTGGTTAATTAATTGTCTATTTTAATTGCAAGGAATTGCAAGTTGGAGGTGGATTATTATGAATATGTAGTTTATTATTGTCATTAGTTTAGATACTCTTAGGATGGATTTCGCTAGTCCTTATAGCAATAGTTTTTTGTGCTGTTTTTTTTCATTCATTCGTTAAAAAATGACATTGGATATGATTTTATTAGGGGTTGAAAAGATATAAAACCGATCTTGTGCGTCGTCGTCGTAGTCGTAGGTAGTCGTAAATAAAGAAGAAAGTAAGCTGTTGGCAAGTGTTTGTTGATTTATTGTTGTTGCAAGATCGTACGAAAAAGAAATGCAAGTTGTTTTTGGATAATGATAGTTGAAAGGGATGATTTTATTATGTTGGTTAACCACTGTCCTGGTATAATCTATGAGTGTAAGAACAGGTAGTTGGTGCGTTTGCTTTTTTTTTGTAATTCATAAAAAATGACATTTGGTAGAAAATATTAGATGGATTATAATTTTATTAGGGGTTGAAAATTGAGATAACCGATTTTGTGTGTTGTCGTCGTTCATCTGTTTATGATTGGTCTTTTTCTTAGCCACAGGTCAATAAAGAAGACAAAAATCTGTTGGCAAGTGTTTGTGAGATTTCTGCGATAAAAGTAAAGACTGACCTCAGTTGCAGGATTTTTAATTTGGGTTTTTGCATGTCATAAAAATGTTTTAATGTTTGGGTTTCTCTACATGACCCACTCGTAGACACCAGAGCATTTTTAACAATTACGATGAATGGTAAGGCACAATGTACTGGGACGGGATTTTATTGCATGTATTATTGTTTTTTAGAAATGGGCAGCAATGAAGAACGTCTCGGCGTGTAGTGCTTTGGATTTTTTGTTGGAAGCAAAAGCAGATGGTCAGCAACTTAGCGAATATGAAATGTATATGAATGAGCCACAGCTATCCCATAACTATCGCGACATTTTAAATTGGTGGAAGATGAATGCCAAGAAGAATTTAATAAAGAATTATTTAAAAAAAATAATTGTTCTTTTCATGTTCCATTCGCAATTATATTTTAAATTTCAGGTGGTAACAATCATAGCAATTTTTTATTTGTTTCCATTTTTTGCCATTTCTAAAAAACAATAATACATGCAATAAAATCCCGTCCCAGTACATTGTGCCTTACCATTCATCGTAATTGTTAAAAATGCTCTGGTGTCTACGAGTGGGTCATGTAGAGAAACCCAAACATTAAAACATTTTTATGACATGCAAAAACCCAAATTAAAAATCCTGCAACTGAGGTCAGTCTTTACTTTTATCGCAGAAATCTCACAAACACTTGCCAACAGATTTTTGTCTTCTTTATTGACCTGTGGCTAAGAAAAAGACCAATCATAAACAGATGAACGACGACAACACACAAAATCGGTTATCTCAATTTTCAACCCCTAATAAAATTATAATCCATCTAATATTTTCTACCAAATGTCATTTTTTATGAATTACAAAAAAAAAGCAAACGCACCAACTACCTGTTCTTACACTCATAGATTATACCAGGACAGTGGTTAACCAACATAATAAAATCATCCCTTTCAACTATCATTATCCAAAAACAACTTGCATTTCTTTTTCGTACGATCTTGCAACAACAATAAATCAACAAACACTTGCCAACAGCTTACTTTCTTCTTTATTTACGACTACCTACGACTACGACGACGACGCACAAGATCGGTTTTATATCTTTTCAACCCCTAATAAAATCATATCCAATGTCATTTTTTAACGAATGAATGAAAAAAAACAGCACAAAAAACTATTGCTATAAGGACTAGCGAAATCCATCCTAAGAGTATCTAAACTAATGACAATAATAAACTACATATTCATAATAATCCACCTCCAACTTGCAATTCCTTGCAATTAAAATAGACAATTAATTAACCACCATCATTATTTTTATTAACCGAAAACAAATAATACAAAATATTATCAAAAACTTCCTTCATAAACCCATCCATTTGTTCAAACAACTTTAGCTTCATCGCGTAAGCGGATACACGATCGTTATGTTTCAAATACCCGGGTACCCGAACCATGCAAATACCCGGGTACTCGGGTACCCGGGTAATTCCCGAAATCATCGGGTACCCGCGTACCCGGTCCATGGATCGGGTACCCGGGTATCAAGAGCTCTACTCTGGATGGAATGGATACCTGGAAGTTTTTCCCAAATTGGGGTTTTGGAATGGTGTAGTCTATATACTTTGGTAAACAGAACCGAAGAAGTTCAAAATGATGGAATATCCCACATTATTGTTGGTCCATTGAGAGGAGTCTTTTAGCTGTACTCGCTGTCACTTGTTTGCTGAAGATGTCGATGGGTGTCAGATGGAGGAGAGTGTCTAGCGCCGCTGAGGGTGTGGTTCTCAATTCCCCGCCTATGCAAAGACATGCAGTGCATTGGACTCTGCTGAGTTTGTCACAGTAGGTTACATTCTCAAGTGCAGTCCACCATACTGCAACCCCGTACCTACATGAGTATTGGTCGGATGACCGATGTATATAGCCAATAGGTTATGCGAGGTTTGAAACTCCATTTGCTTCCTATGGCTTTTTTGCAGGAGAAAACAGCTACTGTAGCTTCTCTAACTCTTCCTTCAATGTTAGGTTTCCAACTTAATTTTTTGTCTAGTATCAGACCAAGATATTTGGCTTCATTGGTAAAAATTAGTGGTACACCTTTTTTTGAAGGAGGTTCAATTTCTGTAATTTTGTATTTTCGTGTAAAAAGGATGAGGTCTGTTTTTTGCGGATTAATATTAAGTCCACAGTGATCAGCCCATCTAGTGAGCATATTAAGTGCGTTTTGCAGGAGGTCTCTCAGGGTATTAGGATGTTTTCCTGTGACGGCGATAGCAACATTATCGGCATACGCAATCACTCTGTAGCCTTCCTTCTCGAGGGATATTAGCAGTTCGTTAACTACTATGTTCCACAGGAGAGGGGACAGAACACCACCTTGCGGAGTGCCTCTACTGACAGACCTTTTCGTACAAAAATCCCCCATCTTAGAGTTGATGATCCTGCTTTTTAGCATTAGATTAATCAACTCACAGAGAGAGTATTCGACGTTTAGGATCGTCATAGCAGAAGTGATAGCAGATGTGTCAACGTTGTTGAAAGCACCTTCAATATCCGCGAAGGCAACCATAGTACCTATATTCTTTTAGTTCAAGGGAGTATTCGATAGTTCTTACCAGAGTATGCAAGGCTGTTTCTACCGATTTCCCTTTGCAGTAAGCATGCTGAGACATCGATAGTCTCTTATCAATGCTATTACGTATATGGATATCGATCAATCGTTCCAAAGAGAGTTTTGAGAATGAACGATGATAGGCTTATAGGTCTTAGATCTTTAGGGTTGACATGCGAGACGAATACTACCTTTACTTTTCTCCATCGCTGAGGTATATAGACCAGATCTAGACAACTTTTGAAGATCATCTCAATGATTGACAAGGTTATACCGCTGGTATGTTGTAGCTCAGCTGGTATGATTTGATCTGGACCTGGAGATATATAAGGTTGGAAACTCTTAAGAGCCCATGTCAATTTTTCTTTTGTAACAAGACCTTGGGGAAAGTTAAGTTAATACCAGACCTAGGACTTAGGAGGGTTTTTTGTATTAACAGATTTGGATCTTTTTGGGAAGTGGGTGTCTAATAGCAGGTTTAGCGTTTCTTCGCAAGAGTTAGTCCATGTACCATCCGAGTTTTTAAGACAACTAGGCATGGTTGGATTTGTCGAGAGAATCTTCCTTAACCTCTATGCCTCCGGAGATTCCTCTATTGAACTACAGAAAGATCTCCATGAGGATCTTTTGGGTATTCTCAATTCTTGTTTATACTTTTTGAGAGATTGCTTATAGGAATCCCAATCTTGGGGGTGTCTAGACTTTTTTGCACGATTGAAAAGTCTTCTACAACCTTTCCTGAGTATTTCTAGTTCAGCAGCCCACCAGTATGGTTTCCTCTTTCCACGCGCTGTTATAACAGTTATCTGTTTTGAAAGTTGGTTTAGGAGAAGTTATTGAAGGTTTCTAGCCCCCTTATCTGTCAGGTTCAATTTTTGGATTCTATTTAACCAATTAAAAACCCAAAATATGCACATCTTACACATAGAAGCAGCTGAAAAAGCTGAACAAAAATATTGACGATGCACCTATGCACTAGAACCGTAGTAATAATTTATTATAATTATTTTTAAATTTTTCGTCACGGGTTCTTTCCCACAAATAATAATTTTTATTTTTCATACACAACCACTGATATTTTTTGTTTTCTATTGAAACTTCCATAAACGAAACCCGTCGCTAGAGTGCTTTACGCTTAATTTTAATATTACAACCCTAATCTTTTGGGGAATCCAAGACCCAAATTTATGCTTGAACTCAAATTTCAATTTGATACCTTATGTTCTCAAAATCATTTTGTTTTGTTTGTTTCATTCTCAATTCCCCCAGCTTTGATGGGTCTTGTTGAACCCTTAAAAATACGAACTCCCCAAAAGAATTCATTGAATCGTGCTCCCATCTCATCAAGCAAGCAAACAGAAGCAAATTAAAAAAAAAATCAAACAAACACCAACTCAACTCTATTCTAGATACATCATCTTCCAAATTCTACAAAATTCCCAAAACAGCCCCGAAAACACTTCAGTCACATCCGGATATCCAATTGAATTATTGCCAAAATCACCATAAACAAATATTTAATTTTATAAAATTTTAACAAAAAATAGCACGAAATATAACGAAGTATTTTTAAGGCAAAAATCCAAAAAAGAAAAAAATACAAAAATAAATTGTTAAACAGGAAATAGATAAAAAATAAAAAAAAAAAAACAACCCACGCTATAATCAATCTGTTTATTAAACTTTAAAAATTTAAATTAGAATTAGCAATAGATGTAAAACGGTTTTTTTGGTTTCTTGAAAAATAGGGTACATTAACAAAAATTCAAATTATTTAAGGAAAACATTTTTTGCTACTCAAATTGAAAACAATAATAATAATAATTGGAAGACAAGCACAGTTTTATTTTTTTTGGGTTTCGAGTTGACAAAAAAGAACAATAGATTTTTAATAAATAAATAAATATAGTTAGGGCTGTGAAAAGAGAACATAATTACTAGTCTAAGCGTTTTATGTTAAGAGACTATTCAAAAGAAACAAAAAACACTACAACTTTATGCAGCACTCACTGCATGCATAGCAAACAAATAAATAAATTAACAAACTTTAAAACTTAGTGTAGAAATCAAAACTACTACATTGCAATGAATTCATTAAAATTTAACAACAATTATTAAGAAAACAAAAAAACTGTACAATTAAGAAAATTATTAGAATTAACAGTAGAAAACAAAACAAAAAAATAGTTAGAATAGTAATGACTAAATAAATAATTCTGAAAGTTATTTAAAAGAAAAAAAATTAATTAAATTATTCGTATGTTTCTATATTTTCCAAATAAACGTTTAATATTAAGTTTAAAAATCATCAAACAATAGATTTATTAAAAAATAAAAAAAGGTTAAGCATAACATTAAAATTAACGCTAAAATTGAAAGAAAAAAATATATATTAATGGGAAAGTTCGAAAAGTAAAAAAAAAATAATTGACTTGCATTTATTGTAAAATTTACATTAAATATATTGAATTCTTAAATATACACATTACGAAGAGTTGGCATTAAACAATAATAATTATGACTTGTGTTTTGTTTTGCAACGCGAACAGCGCCCTCTAGTCTTCGAAATAAAGTCTCGCACATGGAGGCTAAGCAAATGAATTCGTTGCGTTTTTTCACGTCCGTCCTGTACACCTGGGGCCCTACTCTGTAATTCGTTTCGAAAGCCAATCCTATTCGAATGTGATATTCGATTCGTTTATGAATACGTACTCTGTAACATGTTCGAATCGAACAAAAAAATCATCTAGTACTAAAGGGTGTTTTTTTAGAGGTATAGAACTTTAAATTACAATAAAACAACGATGGAATATTCGACTGACATGATTTTTTATTTATTCGAAAGATAATATTGTGGCATTACATTTTAAATCTGATTTCTGGCATATGACTGCCATGGTTAGCTAGGATGTAGTCCAATCTGGACTGGACGTCCAATTTTCGATGACTTTTTCCAACATTTGTGGCTGTATATCGACAATAACACTGCAAATGTTGTCTTCCAAATGGTAAAGCGTTTGTGGCTTATCCGTAAAGACCAATGACTTTACATAACCCCACAGAAAATAGTCTAGCGGTGTTAAATCACAAGAACTTGGAGGCTAATTCACAGGTCCATAACGTGAAATTAGGCGGTCACCAAACGTGTCTTTCAATAAATCGATTGTGGCACGATCTGTGTGACATGTTGCGCCGTCTTGTTGAAACCACAGCTCCTGGACATCATGATTGTTCAATTCAGGAATGAAA
This sequence comes from Sphaerophoria taeniata, assembly GCA_943590905.1. Lineage (NCBI taxonomy): Eukaryota > Metazoa > Arthropoda > Insecta > Diptera > Syrphidae > Sphaerophoria > Sphaerophoria taeniata. The sequence continues at coordinate 223,228,603 of OX016540.1, read as the reverse complement.
AAGTTAGTAATCATGGCTCTATCACTGTGCTCGATGGTGGATGGACTCATTCGGGTCTTCCTCAATGCTACGCTCTACAGTAGCAAAAACTTCTTCTTTACGCAGCACCGTACGGTGTCTCTGGGGATGCGAGCTATCAATAAGAGTAAACCTGGTGCGAAAACTTTCCATGGTTAATCGAATTCATTACTCTGATTGATGGACGATTTTGTCGACGATAAAATGGACGTAGTGTAGTGCGCGATACGTATACCGCACAGAATCATTATTTTCGGAATAAAATTGCACAATTTGCGAGCGTGTTCAGGCGTGAGTCTATTCATGATGAATTGCCAAACCAAACTGAGAGTAACTCACTTGACAGCTGTTAAATCGGTCGCCGTCTTGGAAAGTAATGCCAACTTATAGTTCTATACCTCGAAAAAAAAACACCCGTTAGAAGAGATTTTGCCGAGTCTCGAAGAATTTCTCATGAGATCTGTCAAAGCAAAAACCAAAAAAGAAAAAAAATCAAAACAAATTACAAACAAGACGAGAAAGTTCAAATTAATTTTTAAAGAAAAAATATATTGAACATAAATCAATTAAAACTTAATAAAATGGATTCGGTTGCTCTATGGATGGATGAAAAAAAAGGAAAGAGTACCGTCTCGCATTGGTGATCCTTCAGTATTTAAAGAAGACGATAGTCTGTCCCCCAAATTTCTTGGAAGTCTATCTGGCATCCGAGGCGTTCAAACTTCCCTTGACCAAATCGGGATGAGCACACATGAACTCCTTCATAATTTCAAATTGCTTTTGTTTTGTATGCACACTTTTGCCTGATGATTCCCTGTAGTGATGTAATTATTTCACACAACATATTAACACAACACAATTTCTCCTTTTGTGTACTTTCAAAACGACCTTTGAATTGTAATCCGTTACCTTTCTTGGTGTAGAAACAAAATTTCCGTTTTCGAACGCTAATGACATTCGGAAACGCATTGCCAGGTACGAAAAATCCGAATGCGGATTTGTCATTCCGTAAGTACTAGATTTCTAATCCGCATTATAAATAGAGAGTACAGAATATTCGTTTTCGAAAATATTTGCTTTCGAAACGAATTACAGAGTAGGGCCCCTGTAAGTATGCTTTCTGATTTATTCCTCGTTGAAGAATTTTTCTTTCAAAAGGCTCACTGGAGTAAAGCATTGCCTCATCAAAAACCAATTCACATTTTGAAATCAGCTGTTCTATGTGTCAAAATAATGTTAAGAGATTTTCTCAACAAAAAATTCCTTTAGCTATTTTATTTCATTCCCCAAACCATAATATCAAATTTCCCAAATTAAAAAGCTGTAAACTCAGAACAACCATAAAACACGTATGGATCAAATATATATTAATCATACATGTTTTTATCATACTAGTATCTTGCTTACTTACTTATCCGGCTCACAATCCATGAAGGATCTCAGCCTGAGATATTGCAGCCTTCCATCGTGAACGGTCCCTTGCATGCACTCTCCAGTCGCCGAAACCAAGCGCTCTGGCATCCGCAGTCAATTGGTCCTCGTACCGTAGGTTCGGTCTTCCTTGTCGTCTCGAACCTTTCTTGGCTGGAGCATTGTCGTCCATTCGCTCGATGTGGCCGAGCCAATGTAGTCCTCTTTTCTTAGCCTTCTGGACTACATCCACATCTTGGTACAGCTCATACAGTTCTCGGTTGAACCTTCTTCTCCATTCGCCATCGTCGCATACGGGACCGAAAATCCGTCGAAGAATTTTTCTTTCGAAAGTGCCCACTATCAATTCCCCTTTTTTACTTATCGTCCAGCATCTCGGCGCCTTAGAGTAGGACTGGTAAAATCAAAATTTTGATTATCAGACACTTTGTCTTTCGATTGAGGAGTTTTGAACCCAGTTGTTTTGCCAAACCGAAGCAGCAGCGGTTCGCTAGGGTAATTCTTCTTCGGATCTCCACTAAGGTGTCGTTTGTGGGATTGATGTTTGTTCCAAGGTTGGTGAACTCCTTAACTGTCTCGAAATTGCTGCTACCAACAGTGACGTTTTGTCCTAGGCGGTGGACAGATGTTGCTTTGCTTGTTGATAGCATGTACTTTGTTTTGTCCTCATTCACTTCAAGACCAACGAGTTTCGCCTGTTCTTCAATCGCTGTGAAGGCCTCAAGCACAGCTCTCTTGGATCGACCGATGGTGTCTATTTCGTCCGCATAGCCTAGGCCTAGGAGCTGGGTGGACTTGTTGAAGATAGTGTTTTCCGAGCTCACACCTGCCTTGCGCACTATCTGCTCCAGCACTATGTTGAAGAAGTCACATGACAACGCATCTCCTTGTCTAAACCCTGCGCATGTTTGAAATAACTCGGATGAGCTGTTACCCATTTGCACACTGCACTGCGTACTGTTTAGCGTCATGCGGCACAGCTGGATCAGTTTGTTCGGGATCACAAATTCAGACATCGCCATCATAAGCTCTTGGCGATGGGTGCTTTCATAAGCAGCTTTGAAGTCGATGAAAAGATGGTGGGTTTCGACTTGAAATTCGTTGGTCTTTTCCAGGATCTGCCTCAGTGTGAATATTTGGTCTATCGTTGTTCTGCCTGGCCTAAAGCCACACTGGTACGTGCCGATTATTGTGTTGCAGAAAGGTTTAAGACGCTCACACAGTACGTTGGATAGGATTTTGTATGCAACATAAAGCAGGGATATGCCACGGTAGTTTTTGCATGACATCGGATCGCCTTTTTTGTAGATGGGGCATATGGAGCTTGCATGCATGCATTCTTCCTCCCTCACTTTGGTGATGACCTGGTGCATACGGTTCATCAAAACAACTCCTCCATATTTAAAGAGTTCCGCGAAAAATCAAAATTAGAAGCAAATGAACTTCTTAGTTCCTCATCGTCATCATAAAGACACGGGATAAGATGTGCTGGGAAATAACATAATCATATGATGTAGGATTACGAATTTTGGAAATTATCATTGTCTCATATTTTCGTGGGTTAAGATCCAAATTATTCATTTCACCCCATTCAATAATCTTTTTTATATCATCTTGCAGTTGAACGCGATCTTCATTGGATGAAATATTTTTGTAGATCTTCAGATCATTTGAAAATATAAGAATTATACTATTTCGAAGACTAAACAATGCATCGTAAATAGCTAAATAAATAAAATGGGTCCTAAGTGACTACCCTGTGGTACACCTAACATGGCGATGAAATTTTGTTTAGTTGACTGGTTTCCCAATACTTCCCTCCTCTTCTCGCTTTACAGACAAAATTAAATGTCTATTGTACCCCAAAGACAAGATAAATGTTCAGTTCAAACTTGTTATATAGCGTAGCCGGCCTAACGATTGAAGACGGTAGGTGTACAGTGTAGAGTTTAGCAGAATTTTGACATTCGTTGATTTTTCTGAAAGGACTGATCTTTGGATACACGTTACTCGAACACCCTCAGTTACTTGAACAGCCTCTGTTACTAGAAAACCATCTGTTACTCAAACATCCTCTGTTAATCAAATATAACTTAAACGCCCCCTGGTACTCGAATAACCTCCGTTACTCGAACAAATCTTTTAACCTTTGAAAATTCGACTCAGAAAGAGTCGACTGTATGAATGTAAGCTATTAATTTTGCTTGGATAAGAATTTTGAGCAAATGTACATAAAGGTAAGCTTAAAAACTTGTAATATAGTAGACTTGCTATTTTATTGCTTTTGGTTTACTTTGTATCGTATTCTAATTTTGTTTTTAACTAATTACCATTTGACAACAATTTTGCATGCAGATATTTTTGCTTTTCAATCAAGAAGCATGTTTTAACCAAAATTTCTTTTGCAGGAAAAAAGATAAAAAATAAGTTACCACTCAGCGACTACGTTAGCCAGCCTGACCTGATGGACAAACTCAGACTTCTTTTTTCGGTATATTTTGAAAAAAAAAAAATCTTTCTTTATTATAGCGTCTTTTCTTATAGAATTTCGAAAAGAAAACCATCGATGTTCGTTCGTTTCAAAATTTTGTTTCAGTTCGGAAACATTATGACGATGCGCTCGCTTAGATGCAAAAAAAAAACCTAAACTCCGGAACATGTCTTCGCATCTCTCCGTTTAAAATATCCCTTTTTGTTTTTTTTTTCTCTTGTGTGTTAGTTCGGATTAACCATTATATAAATACGCGTGTGTGGATGTGTGCAAGAATGCCTGTTTATTTTATTAATTTAGTTTGATAACTTTTTAAGTTTTTCTGTATTTTTTGTAAACCTTCATTATTCTGTTGTTGATCAATATTCAATTTATTATTTTTTGTTTTGTTCAATGTCTGCAGACAAGCGCTATTATTGTTGTATGCTTACGAAATTTGAAATTCGATTTAAATGTATTTTTCTAAACTACTCCTGCTTCACGTTCTCGATTTATATTATTCGAAAAATGCATAAAACTGTTTAGTATTTTTGTTTAGAAATTTAAACTCGTTTTAATATACTTTCGTATATTATGAAACAAAAACAACATAATTTTAGTAGATTTAAGAATAGGTTGAATATGTTTTTGTACCTATGTTATTTATTCCTAATGATCTTTATAATGAAAAATATATAAATTATGTATATTCGTTAAATTAACTTCAAATATGCAGTGTTTTTTTTTTCAATAAAATAGATAATAAAGAATTTTATATATAAACAAAAAAAAATTAAGAAGAATTAATAAGTGTATTAAATACCAAGTAACAGAATCTTCTATAAAACAAAAAATACTATAATGAAAGTGTATTAATAAGTTTAATGACTTTGACTTAAGCGGCAAATCTAATGAAGCAATCATAAAGAATTCCAAAATGATATTTTCTTTTTCGTACAAAATAAAGTCAAACTTTGAAATTACATTCAAGTGTTTTAATTTTTAACCACCAGGTTATAATTCATTTCCATCATGTCCTTTAATCACTCCAAAACTGTAATTTTTGAACATTTCATTTCATGCTACACACTAAAGCACACACAACACTCACTCGACCTGATAACAACTCATATTTCCCTCAAGGACATGAGTGCTTGAGAGATGGATCACATGGAAGAAGAAAAACGAGCTTATTTCAGCCATTAGTCATCGGGTCTTAGACGACATAGATACCATTTCTTAAGCCCATTCAGGCATCCACCCATCCCATCCACTCTCTTCAAATGCAACCAACTAAACACATGTGGGTGGAATGTGTATAGTTGCTAAGCGAAAGAGAATAAGTTTAGCATCCTTTTACTAAGATTACATTTGTCTTGCCGCACAGTGTGGCCAAAAGTAGAAAAATCTGGCAAAAATACCTGTTTTCTCTCTTCAGCTCATTAGAAAATTATTGATATGGTAAAATAGAGGTACTCTTGAGCTACACAAAACCGGTTTTTGTTTTATGATAAGTGCAGAGGAAGCAAAGTTATAGTAATTTAAAGTTTGACTATTTGACAGGTTATTTGTTCTTGATATTCATGCAGTGCAAGAGGGTGTTTACCATTTTAAGTCGCATTTCTTCAAACAAAAAGCTATCAACTTGAAATAAAAAACGGGTCCACAAGCATGTAGTAAGCTTTTAATTGATATCACATTTATATATGTTTTGTTTTAAAATTGTGTTAAGAAATATGTTTGAATTTTACGTTATTTAAAAGCATTATTTTAGAAAAAGTCCTTTGAAATAGTTAATAGAACGTATATATAGACGTGAGATGGCGTAAAACTGTTTGTGTCCTGTTATGGTCCATAGAGTAGGCTTTCGTGTGAAGTTAAAATATTTTGCCCATATTTGCCCCTCTTAAAGAAAATTGTATTTTTGTGTGAGCAAAATTGCTTAAAATATTGGATAATATCAAGGGTTTACAATTTTTGTTTTAGGTTCCAACATTAGCCTATCACACAAATTTTTATTTGAAAACCTTGTTCAATCAGGTAAACGTTCAGTTCGAAATAAAACTGTATTTTTGACCCAATACATACTTGGTAAATCGGACAAATTGTTCAAAACCAAAAATGCAAGATCTGCGTTTAGAAGTGTTTTATTTTATATCCAGCTTTAAAAAAGGTGGTTGAGTTCGAAAAGTATCCGTGGTACCATTTGTCTCCTACCATGCACAAAATGTTAATTATGGTAGTATTGTTATAAAAAAAGCGCTTGTTCCTATAGGACATTTGAGACACAAGAGGCAATCAACAATTTAAATAAATAAATACAGAGAGAACTTTTCACGCAAATACTCAAGAGAAAGACCAATGAAGATGTTCTTTGTGGACTCCTTATTTCATCTTCATATTTGTAACTAGTATGCATAAACCAATAAGCCGAAAATTCAATTTAGACTCATAGTTATAGAGATGTTAGAAGCTCCATATATCATTGACACTTCAAATTACTCGGACTCGGACTCAAATCAGAACTAGTTTTATTTTTTCTTTAATTTTGTAATATAATTTGGTGTTTTCTGGTGTTTTGTTACATATTTTTATGAATTAATTTCTTTTTATGATCTGTAATCACAAATAAATAGTTATCACAATATACGCAGTTTTAATTGTGAGTTACATAACTACATACACATTCACGTAGGTATCCTGAAATCTTATTTTTCAATAAAAACTGCAAAAATACTGATGTAGGCTAAAATTGATTTGGGGTGTTTGGGTCACCCAATGCCCCCCTCCCCCCCCCCTTACCGACATAAAAAGTATCCTATCTGCTATTCCAGACTAAAATCTATCTCTGAGCCAAATTTTACCTAGATCCGGGGTGGAATCGCGTAAGCTGATTTTTGATAGTTGACAGTCAAATTCAAGAAAATTCGTCTGTGTAAGCTGATAGTCAAAAGTGACAGTCATCTTTTTTTGACTTTCTCAGCTGACACCTATTTAGGTGTCAATTTGATACAACTGAACAATTTTGGTGTATTTTTTCTTGGTGTTGTTTCTGTTTTGGGAAAAATGAATATTTTTGGCTGGTGCAAATGTTTTTGCAATTGCAAAACAACGAAAATTAAAACCAAGATGAAATTAAAATATTAAATCCACACCTTTATTTTGGTCACAAGAATGAGAAATTATTTTTCATGAAACAAGAAACAAACTTTATTTATCCTCTGAAAACATTCACAACACATTACGATTACACTCATTCATTGGCCTCTCCAATATTTCCACAAAAGACAGAAATAACAAATAATAATAATGTTATTATTTTGTGTTATTGACATCAACAAAATTCTCATCACCCCAGTTAAAGAAAAAAAATGTGAATTTACAAAACAAACTTCTTGACACACAGTCAGCTGACTGGATAAGAATAAAAAAAGGACACATAGATAGAATATTCATATTCCCGTCTCTTTTTTTATTTCCTTGTTTGTGTCTCACAAAATTTGAAAGCATGTAAAACAACAACAACAATTGGGTTTAAACATGAACTAAACAGAGTGATGCCAAGAATGCATGAAAAAATTTGATTTCAGAATGATCACCTTACACAGATGAAAAGTTGTTGACTATCAAATTTGATAGTCAACTATCATCTTACACGATTCCACCCCCGTTCAATTGCTCTGGCGTGATTGAGCAACAAACATCTCTACCTTCACAAATCCATTCATCCAACCTTTAACATTTTTAATATCACTAGGATTTATAAATATTTATTCTCAATATTTTAATAATTGTAATTTGAACTACTCAACATCCATTTTTCTTGAACAAAAATAAATGAAAACGAGGAAAAATAATTTTTGCCAACTTTTCATATACTTGGCCACACTGTGTGCCGGTAAGACGGTCTTAAGAACATCCTGAGAACCTGAGACTCCTATACAGAGCTTCGCCAGCCAGTATTATAGTTGAGTACGGGATGGATTCATCGTTCCACCAATGCGCCAATCTGTCTCGCCGAGCAGAAGCAAGGACAAAAGGGAAAATTTATTTTTCAAGAAAAAGAAAACAAACATTTGGAGCTATTCGGCGAAATCTTTTATTCTGTTATTCTGTTATTCTGTTATGAATTCCCATACAAAAGTTTTATTTGTCAAAAAATCTTTTTTGAATAACAGATTTGGTATTCGGCAAGCCAAATCTGTTATAAAATCTGTTAAGAAATCTGTTATGAACTGTCAAAAAATTCGAACATACTGAAAATCTTTTATAAATCGCCTATTTGGTATTCAGCAAGCCAAAATCTTTTAAGAAATCTGTTAAAAATCATAACAGAATAACAGACAACTTTTCGGGCCTTTTATGATAAAAGATTTCAATAAAAACTACGATTTCAGTTAAAAACAAATTTTTTTAATACTTAAATTTCAAGCGTGGAAGACACAGCTCGTTCATAAGTACATGAAATGGTTATATTTTATGTTTAATCCCATTGTTTTATGTTTTAAGTGGTTTTGCGTATTTGCAGTGAAGTGAAAGTGGTACCTTTTGATAACAAATTTGTACGTATCGACAGTTGAAAAGGTCCTGCTAGACCTGTCGGTGTTTATTCAGATGGTCGTTTCAAAATGTTTCGATAGCCAGTGATGATGAGCATTTGTGGGTAAGTTACTACTGCCGTCTTAAGTCCAACGTGTCTTTTAAGTTTAATTCATTATACAGGAATATCACTTTTACCTTTCAGAGGTAATGGAGTGTGTGGAAAACTACCAGGCTGCACTAAAAGTATACTCGAATGCAATTTCACTATGCCCCGATTCGGCCGCCTACTAAGGAAATCGTGCTGCATGCTGCACAGTCCTCGATAATATCATCGGCACGGCACCGTATAGGTTAAACAGTTTGAAAGATGAGACAGTCGATCCAGGGTCAAGATGAACGATACCACATCAGCTGATGCTATTTATGTTCGTTAATGTTGCCTGCACTATAGTCACAATCTAGAGAAGGGTATTTTGCACTTTGAATATGCTCTGCAACTCGATCCGGACGATACAAAGGCTACGCTATTGCGGAGAAGTGTATCGTGTCAAGGCTACCACCAAAAACGGTATCAAAATGAAATCATAAATAAAACATTTTATTTAATTTTGGTATTTTATTTCCGACGTTATTTTAATAAAATAATCTTTAAAAACAAGAAGCAGCGACGCATTTCTTGATGTTGGCCATATCGATTCGTTTGAAGTCTTCATCGGTGAAAATTCGTGTCAGGGCGAGTTCTTGGGCGGCTTGTTTTTCATTTAGAAGTCTTACTTCCTTCGGAAGCTTTTGTTTCTTAGTGCTTGGCTAAGATGACGTCCATCGACATGGCTGGGAGGACGGGAGGGTCCAACTTTGATAATGATCGAACCCTCGTTATAGCCCAGGGCAACATTGTCCAGACAAGTTCGAATTCGGAATTCAGACATGTCTCTTAGGGGTAGGTTCCTAAATGCTAAATTCTCGCGGTTCCATCCTCGGATCCGGTCAACATAATAAGCATTTCAGGGTGTGTGTCCCTCGAAAACGCGCTGGCAAGCCCACAACTTTTCCCAATTCCAGAGTTTTATCAACATGGCACCTAGACTAAGAATTCAAATTTAATTCAAGAATTGGCAGAGTTTCATCAGCAATACTTACCACTACTGGTCAGAATCAAAGGCTGAGTTAGATGCACGGCAATGCAAAACAGAAAAAGTATCGTAGGGCAAGAACCTGGAAGCACAGATGATGTTGTTCGCCGGCATTGAAATGTTTCTCGCCATATTTCTCCAAAATCATTGTTTGCAGTGTGGAGTTCTTAATAACACAATTCTACTAAAGACCTCATGGCTCTTGATTTTATTACAGTAATTCAGTTTGAGTTGACCTTCCACCTTAGATTTAATTTTCTGATCGGGTTTGTTCATTTTCTCTCCAAGTACCTACTTGAATGAAATCTTCATTACCGGCTCTGCAAGATATAAGCTTGTTTAAAGAACAAAAAAAAAATAATTCACTAATTTACCCTCCCATCTGCATGCACCGCAAAGCCGATTGCAAGTCTCCACATCCCATGCAATAATAAACCAACGGGCAGAGCGGTTTGCCTTCGATTGTAATGTTCTGCAAGCCTAAACAAGAACCTTGATACAAAGTCAAGTCAACAAATGCTTGGAACACCTCTTCTTTGTGCTTCACGCTAATTCCCACTGATTATTGTGGACATGTACAATTTATAGCCTGTTTGATGTACTTGACATCGACTCTTCGACAGAGCGGAGTCACGTTAACCATGTACTTCATGATCTCCCAAATTTCAGAGGTTTTCTGGTCTTCGAACCGCTCAGCGACTTTGGTGAATTTCTGTACGAGATTTGGTCGCAAATCTCTCTTGTTAACAAGGGTATTGTACTCGCCGAGAGGAGGACGACCACCTATTTTATTCCACGGGGGTTGGCGACCATTGATTTGCTGCCTGGCTTTCATCACCATGCTTATCGGTAAATTGGAACGCCTGTACAAGACGAAGAGTCTCGTATACACTGCGACCAACGGGTTAGTCATTCACAGATACTTGGCTTAAGTTTTGTTTACAATCGATGATAAACAATCCACGGAAAAGATCTACAGTTTTTTCATCCAATATATACACCATAATCACTTGCTTTCTTCATAGACTTATCGGCTAGCAAGTCAATATTCAAGTCACCAAGTCTGTTCTGTTTGCGATGTGTGTTAGTCCAAGCGAAATGCGTGAAATGCGAGTCTATAGAACATGCAATGTTGAAGAATCAATGCTGCGGAATTCTGTTGCACACTCAGAGAATGAAATATTCTCCGTTGAACAGTTGGTGAAGTAAGGAACAAAACCACATACTTGTCCTTGGAATCCGCCAAGGAGATGTAAAAAAACTAGCAATTCAAAACAGCCAGCAGTTCCGGAAAATGCAGAGGCTGGTTTCTGGAAAGATGGCATATTCATATAAAATAGATTAATTAAATCTGAATTTAATTGAAATTAAACTCACCATCAGTCGTGGATATCCATTTTCATTACCTTTTTGCAAAAATCATCTATTTCACAGACAGAAACAGTTTAATTTGTAGGCAACAGCTGATAAGTGACAGATGTCTCATAACAGATTTCTTTTTCGAAAAATTCATAACAGAATTTTATAAAAGTTCCTGGAACTAGTTCCGCGGAACTGTTAAGGTTCTGTAAATGCATAAGAACTTGAACATGGTAACATGAACTAATAAGCGAAAGGCAGAGTTGTTTTCTTGGTTGGTTTCTTTCAATCCACAAACCACAAACAAAAACCAACAAAACAATAACAAACAATCAAAGATACACTACACATGCTTAATTGCTAATACCAATACGAATAAAATGCACATCATTTTTCATTTTCATCTTTCATGAACGAAATAAACTACTTAGAATCCAAACCAGTTTTGTCTTTTAATGTTCATAGTTCCGACTCCGATCCAAAGGAACTATGTCATACGCGAGGAACTACGAACCTTCGGAACTATGAGTATCAACAGAGATATCAGACATCAGACCGATCAACGTTCATTTCGTTCTAGATCATATTAACAATACAAACACGCTTCAATCCATCTTCAACCTACCTACACATGCTAATACAATGGTGGTTGGTTTGGTATTTCACATTCATTCGTTCCATTTGTGTGTGAATAGTGTTAGTGTATACCTACAAGCACAAGAGCGCGATTCTTTCTTTCCACTTTCATATCATACATATCCATATCCAGTCGGAACTATGAACTGCTCAACAAACATGTGTTTTGTTCTTTCTCTTTCCACTTTCATACCATATCCAGTCGGAACTATGAACGAACATGTTTAGTTCATGCTCTTTCCACTTTCATACCATATCCAGTCGGAACTATGAACGAACATGTTTAGTTCGTTCTCTTTCCATTTTCATACCATATCCAGTCGGAACTATGAACATGTTTAGTTCTTTCATGTCCATGTCCGGAACTATTTAGGTTCAGACTTCGGAACGAAAGGAAATGTCTCCGGGAGAGGACATAGTTCCTGGAACTATACATGTCCGGAACGACTCATGTCTAACAGAAACCTACGTGGCTCAGAGGAGGAGACTTAGATTTGTATTGTCTCATGTTATCGCACAGGTGGCCTCAGATAAGCTGGCGATTTTTGTAGAAAAAGAATGCTGCTGAAGCTGGGGTTTGAACCCGTAGCGTTCGGCTTAGCAATCCACTACTCTATCCTCTGAACCATGGCCACCTGCGTAGAAAGGGATACTCTGTTTACTTATAAGTGAATTAGGATCCCAACCCTGTCTTTCTGGTATGCAAATAGAAAAGTTCCTATCGAAATCTATTAAAGGGGGAATGTAATCGGTGGTCTCCATCAGTCCTGGAATCGTGTCATATCTTTGTAAGATTGACCCGTGTCCATAAGTGCTGTGCTTCCAAAAACTTATTTCTTTCAAACTTTCAATGAACTCATCCAGAGCCGGGAGATCCAAGATCATTTCCAAACCAGCTTGTGGTGTGGATCTCTGAGCCCCTGTTATTCCTATACAGGCTAGTCTCTGTACCTTATTTAGGTTGTTGAATCGTGGGTGGGTAAATTTTAGGAATTTAGTACCTTCTTGTAAAGAGTACTAGTTCCGTTTTATGTGGATTGACGTCCAAGCCATAATGCATTGCACAATTGGTTAGCCTGTTTAAGGCATTTTGTAGGAGTTCCGAGAGAACTTGAGGGTGTTTCCTAGATACAGATATTGCAACGTCGCACAGTGCGTCGACCAGTGGACAAAAATCAAAAAACTAAATATGCGTTTGAGATCTATAATACTGTGGAATCTATCAAAAACATGTTTAGCAACTGTAATTTATTATTTTCAACTGTTGTTTTTTTCTTCTGTATTGATTAGCGGGATTTTTATATGCAGAAAAAGTACTTTTATTTTTTTCTTAGTTTTGATTTCGATTTTCGCATGCAACTATTGATCTCGTTCAAGAAAGTGTGTCTAGTTATAATTTTTTTTTCTCTTGAGTATTAATTATGGATATATTAAGAGGTGATACAAACGTTTTTTGGTTTATTTTTATGTGATATTACTTTTATAATTAATTTAATTAAAGGTGCTATATTTTGAGGCACAAAAATTTAAATAAGTTGAGTTTTAAAAAAAATATATCAAAGTATATCTGAATTTTAAGTCTTTTTGTTATCCCCTGCTATTATTTTATTTAAAAACAAGGAGTTTCATTGCTAATTTTTGCAAACTTTCGGAATATTTCGTTTTTTGTAGGACAAGTGCAAGTCATAAAAAATGAAGTTATTTATGAAAAATGGTTTCTTTCGATAAAAAATCGATAATTAAGGATGTCTTAATTTTTGTTATAGCTTATTAAAATATAAATAACTGTCCATTTAAAATAAAAAGTGATTTTGAATCGAAAATTAAATATTTGACGTAAGTTTAGAACGACAATGGGTGCAATGTTCAAAGAGCCATAGTCTTTCAGATAATCCCTACGAGGCTTGACTTAAAAATAATTTTACACTTCCTGATAGCATTTAACATACTTTTCTTACTGTACCGCCTTTTTATGGACCAGAAACTTCATTTTTAGACGCGCCAAAAAAGACGGAAAAAGAAGAGTTGCGAATCTTTCAACTCCAAACTGAAGAAATGAGGTTTTCTTTTTCATTTTTGGCGTCAATTTTTTTGTTTTTTAAAGATGTTACCAAAAATATCTCAAATCTGTCTGTATCCTATATCCCTGTTTCCAAAATATTCATATTAACATCCAAGCGGTTCATAAGAAATAAACAATTTTAAAAGTGGGCGTGGCAGTGGGCGGATTGAGTCCATATTTTTTTGTACTAATAACCTTATCTAGAAAATTAAACTCCTTAAATTTCATTTAATTCCTGCCAGTCGTTCTCAAGATATAAAATGATATTTAAAAATGGGCGTGGCAGGGGGCGTAAATATTACCTGAAATTTCGTAAAACTTATTATTTAATTAATTCGCAACAATTATTTTGGCGAAATTTAACAAAGTTTTGTAAAATTGAATTTTGTCCACCATCTCCATACAATCGACGCACTGTGCGTCGTCGGCATAGGCAATCACCTTGAAACCCTCTGCTTCCATTGATGTAAGGAGGTAGTTCCATGTTCCATAAAAGAGGCGAAAGGACCCCACCTTTAGGGGTTCCTCGATTCACCGATCTGGTGGTAGTAAAACTTCTGATGTTGGAAGTTATTGTCCTGCTCTTAAGCATGAGACTTATAAAATCTATGAGTGATTTCTCTAATTTCAGCTTGTCCATTGCTGTTGTGATCGCTTGGTAGCTGACGTTGTTGAATGCTCCTTCGATATCTAGGAAAGCTACTAGATTATATTTTTTGTATCGAATGATGTCCTGTTTCTACTGATTTTCCCTTAGAGTACGCATATTGAGCGTTGGAAATGAAACATGGTTTCAAGATATGTCTGAGGTGAATTACAATCTTTCCAGGGTTTTAAGACACAAAGATGATAGGCAGATTGGACGTTGATCTTTTGGGTTAACGTGAAAGGGTTTCCCTGCTTTTGGAATGAAGACTACTTTTGCCATTCTCCAGGCTTTGGAAATATAATATATCTCAACCTTACACAGCTAGACAGAATGATCTCCAATGGTGGAATGATCATGTTTGAGCATTTTTGTAATTCGGCGGGAATGATTCCGTCTAGCCCTGGAGATTTATACGGATCAAAGCTATCTACAGCCCATTGCAGTTTTTGCCGCGTTATTAGATCAACTATATCGTTTGTAGCGTCAGATCGAAGATGTTGATAGAGCCAATAGCAGGAATGAAGTTCGGAGGTTTTATCGGAAGGTAAAACAGCTGGCTCGAGGTCATCGAGCAAGAACCGATGCCTGCAGAGATCAACAACGGAACATCATAGTAGAACCACAGTCAGTGCTGGGGATTTAGAAAGACCACTTCTGTAAACTCTATATCGTACACGATGACAGCCAACAATTTCGCGAACCCGACCTAGAAGAAGTGCAAACGGCAATATCACGGCTGAAATCCCGTTTAGCTGCCGAGCTGTTCAAAGCAGCAGGCGACGATCTAGATAGGAGCATGCACCAAATCATCTGTAAGATATGGTCGGAGGAATGCATGCCCGATGAATGGAACCTCAGCATTGTTTTCCCGATCCTGAAAAACGGAGATCCTTTAAACTGCGCCAACTACAGAGGAATCAGTCTATTTAACATCGCCTACAAGATCCTCTCTGCCGTAATATGTGAACGTCTGAAGCCTTTCGTCAACAATCTGATTGGTCCTTATCAATGTGGCTTCAGGCCAGGAAAGTCAACCATCGACCAAATTTTCACGTTGCGGTAGATCCTGGAAAAACCTATGAACTCAAAATCGATACCCACCACCTCTTCATCGATTTTAAGGCCGCGTATGACAGCATCTACAGAGACGAACTGTATAAAGCTAAGCTAAAAGCGGCAAAAATGGGTTTAGCGGTAAATGAGGGAAAAACGAAGTATATGCTGTTTTCGAGTAAGGACACCCAACATCGACGGCTCGGACAGAACGTCACAATAGACGCATACAACTTCGAGGTAGTTAAGGAGTTTGTCTACCTAGGCTCCGCTATCAACACGGACAATAACACCAGCGCTGAGATAAGACGAAGAATTACTCTTGCTAATCGCTGTTTCTTTGGGCTAAGAAAGCAACTGAGTGGAAAAGCCCTCTCTCGAGCAACTAAGGTAAAACTGTACAACACCCTCATCATCCCTGTCCTGCTGAATGGTGCAGAAGCATGGACCCTAACAAAATCGGATGAATGTGCCATAGGCTGTTTCGAGAGGAAAATTCTTCGGGTCATCTTTGGCCCCGTGTGCATTGATGGGGAATGGAGAAGGAGATACAACAGCGAACTTTACGGGTTGTACAACGACGTGAACCTAGCCAGAAGGGTCAAGGTCCAGAGACTCAGATGGCTCGGTCATTTAGAGCGCATGGACACCAATGCTCCGGCCCGGAAAGCCTTCGACACTATTCCCGAGGGACGCAGAAGGAGAGGAAGACCGCGAATCAGGTCACGCACACAAGTGGAAGAGGACCTCAATCAACTTGGAGTGCAAAACTGGAGACAGCTAGCTAGGGACCGAGCGCAGCTGGCTGGCGGAGACTGTTGATTGAGGCCCAAGTCCACGCCGGACTGTAGCGCCACCTTAAGTAAGTATCGTTTGGAATGGGTTTAGACTTAGATGTTAAGTCGTTTAATTCATTGAAGCACTGGGTGTTGTTGGACTTTTTGAAAGATTTTTTCTGTCTTGAGGCTTGTGAAGTATTTTCTATTTTCCTTCTAGAGAACCTCTTGCTCTTCCTTAATTATTTCTTATTTTGCTTTAGAGCTTGTTTATATAAGTCCCAGTCAGAGGGAGATCTAGTTTGCAATAACTCTTCCTAAATGGTTCTAGTTCTTTGTGCCACCAATGCGGTTGCTTTTTTACTCTTTACAATGGTTAAATGGCATGAAGTCCTCATTGATTCATTGAAGGCTTCAGTGAGATGATTCACAGAGAGATTTTGTTCATCTTCGGTGCAGGAGCGTTTAAGAAGATTGTGATCAAGCAGTTGTGCTAGTATCTCCCAGCATTAAAGGATTTATCTTCTTGGGCAACTAAGAACGGTCTCGGGGTCAACCCCACCAAGACGGAGTTAGTTTTGTTCACGAAGAAACGGAAACTGGAGGGCTTCAACCCTCCCAAACTAAATGGTATTCCTCTAAAACTTTCTAAGGAAGCTAAATTTCTAGGAGTAATCCTTGACTCCAAGCTTACATGGAAGCGTAATACTGAGGAAAGAATGAAAAAAGCACTATGCGCATTCTACACATGCAAGAGAACCTTCGGTTCACGTTGGGGCATGCGACCGCAAGTCATCCAATGGATGTACACAGCGATTGTCAGACCCATTCTTACCTATGGCTCTATTGTATGGTGGAAAGCGGTGGAAAAATCAAGCTATCTCAAGAACCTGAATAAGGTACAGAGACTAGCCTGTATAGGAATAACAGGGGCTCAAAGATCCACGCCACAGGCTGGGTTGGAAATGATCTTGGACCTCCCGGCTCTGGATGAGTTCATAAGATGCACGGCAGCCAAAACTGCAATTCGTTTAAAAGAACTAAGTTTTTGGAAGCACAGCACTTATGGACACGGGTCAATCTTACAAAGATATGACACGATTCCAGGACTGATGGAGACCACCGATTACATTCCCCCTTTACTAGATTTTGATAGAAAATTTTCTATTTTCATACCGGAAAGACAGGGCTGGGACCCTAATTCACTTATGAGTAAACAGGGTATCCCTTTCTACACTGACGGTTCAAAAATGGAATCAGGAACAGGCGCTGGAGTGTTTTGCCAATCTCTCAACATCAGAGCATCGTATAAACTCCCAGCTGACTGTAGTGTCTTTCAGGCCGAGATCTTTGCCATTGAAAAAGCAGCTGAATTGGCACATCACGAAAAGCTAAGCTCTTCGGAGATAACTATTTTCGTGGACAGCCAGGCCGCTATCAAAGCTTTAGCCAGTGAGACCATAAGATCAAAAGCAGTTTTAAACTGTAAGAAAGAATTAAATAAGATCTGCCACACTAACCAGGTAAAGCTCTGCTGGGTTCCTGGACATAGTAATATAGAAGGGAACGAAATAGTAGATGAACTAGCCAGGAAAGGGTCAGAAGCAGACGCAAGTAGTAGTGACCACTCAGTTAGGGGACCACTTGTCCCAATTGGGGTACTCAAAAGGAAGATAGACCTTAAATCAAAAGAGAAAAACAATAACTCTTGGAAATCCAGGGACGATTGCGTAATCTCGAGAAGTTTATGGCCTAGCACGAATGAAAAGGAAACTCGGTATATTCTATCGCTGAGTAAAAAGAACATGAAGATCTTGATAGGTGTACTAACGGGTCACTGTGCCATTGGCCCAATGGCCAACAAGATAGGGGCATTTGCACCCGATTTTTGTAGGAGCTGTCAGGATGAGGAGGAAATAGAAACCATTAAACACCTGCTCTGTGACTGTCCAAACCTCCAAACCAGCCGACTCCGTCATTTCGGAAACAGGTTTGTTGGAGAACTGGATGATCTAGCACAGGTCTCAATGGCAAACATGAAGAAATTTATAGATAGCACAGGCTGGTTCGTTAACGAGCCAGTCTACGTTAATCGACCTTGAGAAGCATCGATGCTAACTTTTATTCTTATAGGGGATCACAATGGACCAATAGGCCCCCGTGTACGCAACAGCTCATGCTGTGCACACCCCTCATAACCTAACCTAACCTAGTATCTCCCTATATCGTTCATAGTTTGTACTAGGGCGATTGCGAAAACCCGTAGATATGTTTGCCACATCATTGCGATCAAACTGAATATATCTATGATCAGAGAAGGTGTTCTCTTTTGAGACTAGCCAGTTTGAAATTAAATTATGGATCGAGTCAGGGATAAGTGTTATACCTAGTACCTCTTTCCTATTCTTGGTAAGAAATGTCGGTTCCTTACCAATAGGAGCGTTACAAGACTATTTTAATAACTTACCCATGTTTCTCAAGAAAATCCCCCAATTTGATGCCCCACTTCAGCTGATCGGTTTCCTGATTCGATTTGATATGAGGAAAAATAACTCCAACATCCAGAACATCAGATGTCTCCGACACCATTGCCAATTTACAGCCATTCCTGAAACCCGGATCAATGCCCAAAATTCGTTCACCCTTAAGCGGTGGCTTCAACAGTAATTGCTTCAAATTCTGTGCAAAACATTCGAGTGCATGGTGTTTGCCCATCTCCGTTAAATTTGCTCGAACTTGTTTGCTGACCAAACTACAAACTACAAATAAGTAAAAGTTTAGTTACAATTTGCCTCGAATTTAAATAAGTAAATTACGTTTTTCGTTGTAACATTTCTCAAAAGCCATGTCGAAAATTTCGTTTCTCAGCAAATATTTGATTCCACCAATCATAAATTGGCCATAAATATACCCTTTGACGGCATTCTTGAAGCTCTCAGGTAGAATGACAGTGACATTCAGGCACTTCATTTTCTCGCCACGGTTTATGGCTAAGATCTGATGCGGCCTAACCATTCGAATTTCGTTTTCGAACTTGAAGTAAATTTCGAACTTTGATTGTTTCAAGCAATCCTTTTCAGTTTGTGGCTTTGGGTTCTCAGATTCCGCTTCACTACATTTTAGGAGGATTTTATGATGGATTTGTCTGCAAAAAAAACTCATTAACTGTTTCAGAAGTGGGATTGTGCAAAAATATCCTTACAACTGCTGCAATTCATCGAGAATGCCTCGATGCTTGCTGAAGAGTTCGCTTATCACAATGGTCAATCCGAATTTCACTTTGTCAAAAGTGTCCAGATCGGGATTTCGGTTATTGAGTACGTCAACTAATTGCACCTCAGGACTTTGCCCCAAGAGCAGACGATAAGCGTGCGTATCAATGCCCAGAGACTTGGCACTCAATGGCGATGGCTTGTACACGGAATTCTACAAAAATGAATCATCATTGGAATCGATTGAAAGCATATTGGTTATCAAATAGATTTTACTAAATATTCGAGGTCCTTGATGGTCTTTGCACCCAATATCTGAGTTCGAATCTCATCGTCGACTTGGATGACTTTCTCCAAATCCTTTATAATGCCTTCGGCTCTCCTTCGCAATTCGACAATTGTTGTGTAGGAGATTTTGATCGATCGCAACTTGTTTGGGGTAATGTTGCGCTTAATCATATCCTGACGATAGCGACATATAAACGGGATGGTGTGTTCATCTTCGAAGAGCTCGATTATGTTTCGAGCAGATAGGACATCGATGTGTTCGACTGCGGCGAGTCGTTCATGGACGTTCCAATCTTGTGTGACTTTTGCTGTGGGTTCTGTTATATCAACACAAAATGTCGTTGGAGCATTACGTGTATTAAATGACTGAAGGCTTTCAAACTTACGTTCCCGAATTGGAGGTTTCGATCTTTCTTGATTTGGGGTTTTCGATCGTTGTCGATTTGGGGTTTTCGATCGTGCTAGAATTCAAAATCAAATGAATAAGTGGAAAGTGATGGGTTAGGAATAACGTTTACGTGGTCTTTGTGGTGCTTTCCGTTTGACTTGTACTTGTCCTTGATTTTGTGGTGGTCTTGGAAGGCGTATTACGTTTTGTTGGATTGTATCATTTCTTTGTATCGGTCTTTGGTAAGGAGGTTGTGCTGGGACATCGTCTGAAAGGCATTTTGAAAGTCAATACGAATTGTTCAAATGATTTGAAGTAACTTACGTGTTTCTCTGGTTTGTACTTGACGTTGGTAAATATGAAAAAAAAAATAAAAGAAAATTAGTTTCCTGTTAGATAACCATTGAAAATAATATGAATATGGGAAGGGGTTAGGGAGCTTAACTAGTTTAGTTCAACTTAAACTAATTCAACGAGACCAAAACCAATAGTCGTAGTCCGTCGAAAAGGATAGACATGAGTCTTAATTGGGTCTTTAGCGCAGTGGTGGCAGCTACGACACATTTGGAGCTTTGTTAGGTTAGGTTAGGTTATATGGGCTGACAGTTGGTTTTGTTGCCGTCACACTTAGATCAATGTAGATCCCTTGTGATACCCCGAAGTATTGCAACTTCTGAAAAAGTTTTTTAACCTATGAATTCTATGGTTGGTCGAGCCATTTGGTGGACTTGACAAAGTTCTGTAGGTGATTGCCTGAGAGTACAGATAGTTCTTCTAGTTCATTAAAGAAATAGTTGCCTAAAATGTATTCTTAGTTTGGCAGAGTGGTGGACAGTGGCATAGGAAGTGAGTGGTGTTTTCGTGCTCTTCTTCGTTGCCGCAGCCTCTATATATGTCGTCTACGCTAAGCCCCATCTTCTTTTTGTGGTAGTCAAGTGCCCTGCGAAGAGTGGATGAGTTATTTAGAAAGTGTTGCTTTGCAATATCGAGTAAATATTTCTTCAAGCTCAAGTGCGGAAATACCAACCTCCGCGCTGGTGCAGGGTGGAAACTAGACTTCGGTCTAGGTGAATGGTTTTACGCTTAAAGTCATGTAGTCTTCCAGAATTGTTCAACCGCCCTGACAACTGGCAAGAGACTACATGACAAGGACGCCAGCGAATTTTTTTTGTTTTTTCTTTCTGTTTCTTTTTGTTTTTTCCTTGTATTTTTTTTGTCCATGTCAATGTTTGTGCCACCATGCCTATTCTACTTAAACCTAAACCCAAAACCCTTAGACTAAAACAAGTATGTAAGCCGGCCAAGGCTCAAAACCCCACCCCGACTACCCATTATCAAGTGCTGACTGAAGCCACCAGAACTGGTGCTGCTGCTTCACCCTATCGATTCGGTCCCGTTCGGACACAGCCCTACTGAACCGGAGGAGCTCTGCTCCGTCCTGCGCGAGGACGTCTCGATGGTAAAGGAGCCGCCAATCGACGGTTCTCCGCCTGACGTGGTAGATTAGCGGGATCGCCAATCTGTCTTGTATCAGACCGCATTTATCTAAATGGAGGAATGCCTCTGGTGGAATGAAGCCGCTCGAGCGTGCACTATCAAAATATTCGTCGTTCGGATAGAACGCCCCAAGGATCAAATTATTCGTCGAGGTCATAGCTCTCGCAATGTGACCCCGAACAAGTTTTATCACGAAATTGTCAATTCTGTTGATCCGAGCCTCGTTGTACAGAACCTCGTTAGAATAGTAATGTATATAAGAAGATTCCGGTGTCCGATACAAACCGAGACAGCGCCGAAGACACTGCCTCTCGAACACCCGAATCTTCTCCATTTGAGATGGTGCAACGTTGAACCACACTGGACAGCCATAAACGATCAGCGGCCGTATGAGGGCCATGTAGCAAATTACCTTAACTCTGGGGTCAAGCCGAGTGCTGTAAAACAGCCGTTTCGTCAGACCGAAGGCTCCTCTGGCCTTAGTCAGAGCAGCATCTATATGTCTGTCGAAATACAGATACTGGTCCAACCAGATACCGAGGTACTTCACTTCACTTTTGCTCGGTAATCGCTGTCCGTGAGCCCCAACGATGACCATCTTGCGCCAATTCTTGGACCAGCCAACGAGGTCCGGAACAGAATTGTTTCGCATTTCTGGACATTTATTTTCAGTTTCCAGTCATCGCAATATCGCTGAATCTTCTCGAAGTCACGTTGCAAGAGAGTTCTAATGACTTCGACCTTTGGGGCAGTTCTGTACGCAATCAGGTCGTCGGCATACGCAATTGCCTGGGAAAGGCTAACTATCAGATCGCTGGTGTAAATGCTGAAGAGGATCGGCGAGTTCACCGCTCCCTGTTGAAGACCGTTTTTAATTTCAAAGGTGGTGGAAGAAGTTACATTGCCACTTTTGACAACAAACTTTCTACCGTTGAGCATATCATAAAGCATATACAATAATGGTTTACTGATGCCTAGTCTGGTGAGTTTTAGGTACAAACCTTCTAACCATACGGTGTCGAAGGCCTTCTCTAAATCAACCAGAACAGCACCCGTGCATTGTTTCTTGGACTTGTTCCATTGGATATCAGAAACGAGCTTAGATGCGTCATGTCCCGCCTTGAACCCGAACTGATTATCCGGAATTATACTGTTGTCCGCAGCCCACTCTGTCAGAGCCCTATTGATTACCTTTTCGAATACCTTGCTGATGCTTGGAAGAAGACTTATTGACCGGAGATTTGAAGGATTGGAGCTGTCCTTTCCCTTTTTCGGGAGAGGATGAACCACAGCTGTCTTCCAACGCTCTGGATAAAATGCATTATTCAGCGCGTTGTTGAACAGTGTGGTATAAATGTCGATGGCTTCAATCGGTAAGTGTCTTAGTACAATGTTGGATATACCGTCGACACCTGCTGACTGCCCTTGTGGGAGTTTCAGAGTGGCTGTGGTTGTCGGGAAATCCGTTTTCGGTAATTGACACTGATTATTCTAAGTTCCAATCATATAGATAGAAAAACATTTACCATTATGGTTTATGCATGGAGAAACAAAATGGTACTTAAAATCACTAAAGAAATAAATTATATTAAATGCGTGGGAATAATGAACCGCATTATGTTTGATATCAATGTATTTCAAACAGTGTGATTAAGGGAGAATATCAACTCTAAAAAACAGATACCAATGTGAATCACAAGTCGGATAAGGCTTAATAGCTAGGTATTTTGTGCCGACGTAAAACTACTCACACTCCTGTGGTAGTCAAGTAGGTTATTTCCCGTTATCACGCTTATGAGCGATCTAAGGGAGGTTTTTTTCGTAATACGGCCAGAGTTACCGCAGGTTTCTAGTAAGTTCCATGTATCATTTGATTTTTGAATGATATTTCTCTCTATGAGAGAGGGATCAAGTACTGAGCCTTCTCTTGTAAGCTCATCCGCTTTTTCGTTTCTCGGCACACCACTGTGATCGGGAATCCAGCAGAGTCTTACGTTATGCTGCATACTAAGAACCCCTAGCTTTTCGCGACAGCAAGATATAAACTTTGACTTGATTTGAGTGGCAGAGATCGCTTTAATTGCAGCTTGGCTTTTGGCTATGAATGAAAAAGGTGATATCAGCGTGTGATATTGTCATCATGGATATTTGATTAGCAGGGTTTTTCGCTGCCAAGATCTCGGCTTAAAAGACAAGACACTGCCTGAATGAACTGGCAAGGTTAAGGTTTTTTGAGAAGAAACCTGCCCCTACTCCAGTTATCATTTTCGAACCATCAGTTAAGATGGTAAAATTCGATTCATTAGTGTAAGGGACACTGTTTTCCCAATCTTGTCTATTGGGGAAGCTAGTAATAAAGGTTTTATTGAAGTCTAAGTAAGGGGTCATCTGTACAAACGTTGTTGCCAACGGATTTTTAAAATTATCTATTCTTAATAATATTTATGTTTTTTTCACTAAACAATCGGCTAATCCTGGAATCTCGTCCCATTTTGTAAACTGGCAAGTGATATTGATACTTTCTATAATTTTTTTTAACTTATTTATTTCTCAGCAACTCCTTTTTAAATTTTGGCACTTAAGTTTTTAATTTCTTACCATAATCAAAACCTCTTTGAATCTAGCTCTGAAAAAATATTTCTTTGGCTGTGGAACGGTGATTGGGGAAGCTAGTTAAATTTTTTATCTGCGACATATAGAATACATACAGGGTGATTCACGAGCGTTGTGCCAAAAAGCTAGAGCGTGTAGGTTCAGTTGAGACAAGAAAAAAATCGTGTGGGAAGGGGGGGTCTATTCGCCCCCGTTTAGCCGGGAGGGGCAATTTTCTGAAAAATTGACTTATTTTGTAAAAAAAAAAATATTAAAAATAAACAGCTTCGTTTACAACACCGTGCTATACCTTTCTGAAAAGCCAAAAACTTCTTCTTTCACTTTAATTTTGAATTAAATTGTTTTAACGAATAGTTTAAAAGAAATAAATTTTCAAACTCAAAATTTTCAAAAAAAAAAGCAAAAAAAAACATTTTTGAACTAATTTTTTTTCAAAATTTTATGTAATTAAGTACTAATTTTGTTTTGAAAATTCAATGTCTTTGTTAATTTTTAGTCGAAAACAGAAAACCGGATGCAAAAAATGTCTTTTCGTTTTTGAGAAATTAAAAAAAAACCAAAACCACTTTTTTCTAAGAAAATATTTGTTTTTATTGTTACCTATCTGGACTTTTAGTTTAATTTATAAATTTAGTTTTTTGAATTGGAGTTTTATGAGGACTCAATAAAGTAGAAAAGTATTGGATTTTCCCTGGATTAATTATTTTGTTCATTGATTACGTCTGCCATTGACCTTTCACTTCTAGCTCTCCGTGCTCTCTTAGACGTCAGCGGATTCTTGAAAACATGCTACGATTCGGCCGCCTTCTATTGGAATAACTAACAGCGTAGAGTCTTTCGGCTTCCCGATCTCGACAACTAGCTAAACCGTAGCAGAAGTGCATGTCCGTTAATTCTTCTCGAGAGTATGAGTTTTTTATTGTTATGTGATGCATTTTATTTACCTTTAGGTTGCTTATTGGTTTTTTCATTCAAGAATAATTGCGGTTTAGCTATCTTGAGCCCTAGCAGGTAGAGCCCTTCCACGGCGAGTGGCCGCGGCCCCAGGTATAATAAGAAAAAATTGCAGGTCAGTTTTCAGACGTTATCAATGAGCAAAATAGTTAAACCACTAAAAATCTTACACTTTTCTACTTTATTCAGTCCTCATAAGACTCCAATTACAAAACAAATAGTAAAAGAAAGGTTAATGTTTCATAAATAAATTTAACAAAAAGTCCAGATAGGTAAAAATAAATTAACAAAGATTGTTTTAGAAAAAAGTGGTTTTGGTTTTTTTTTTAATTTCTCAAAAACGAAAAGAAATTTTTGCATCCGGTTTTCTGTTTTCGACTAAAAATTAACAACGGCATTGAATTTTTAAAACAAAATTAGTACTTAATCACATAAAATTTTGAAAAAAATTAGTTCAAAAATGTATTTTTTTGAAAATTTTTTAACAAAGATTGTTTTAGAAAAAAGTGGTTTTGGTTTTTTTTTTAATTTCTCAAAAACGAAAAGAAATTTTTGCATCCGGTTTTCTGTTTTCGACTAAAAATTAACAACGGCATTGAATTTTTAAAACAAAATTAGTACTTAATCACATAAAATTTTGAAAAAAATTAGTTCAAAAATGTATTTTTTTGAAAATTTTGAGTTTGAAAATTAATATTTCTTAAACTATTCGTTAAAACAATTTAATTTAAAAACAAAATGAATGAAGAAGTTTCTGGCTTCCCAGAAATGTATAGCACGGTGTTGTAAACGAATCCGTTGATTTTTAATATTTTGTTTACAAAATAAGTAAATTTTTAAGAAAATTGCCCCTCCCGGCTAAACGGGGGCGAATAGACCCCCCCCCCATACATTTTTTTTCTTGTCTCAACTCAACCTACACGCTCTAGCTTTTTGGCACAACGCTCGTGAATCACCCTGTATATGGCAAATATGGAATTCGTAAAAAAAAAAGTTGAAATGTTGATGAGATTTGACATTACGATGATAGAGAAGGCGAAAAAAGTGGATCGGGCGATTCCGTTCGTCTGTCTGTCAGTAAACGCACCTGCAGCGCCTTAACCACTGGTCCGATTGACTTCTAACTTGAAAATTAAAGATTTTTTAAGATCAAAACTAACGGTAGTCACCATATAATTTTTTTGGCCCAAAACCAAAAGTTTCAATTTTCTACTACGATTTCCTTTAAACTTCCTCGAATTTTTTTGTTATCATTATCACATGTGTGGTATGTAAACAAAATATTTTTGTATTGCTCCAAAACGGTACCTTTCACAGAACCGTTTTTTTGTTATAAGATTTTCTCGAAAAATTAAAGTCCGATCAGCGTATTTTTTTGTATTTAAAAAAAAACATTTTTTAACTTTTTTTTTCAAAATTATGTATCTCAAAAACGGATCAATATTAAAAATCGAAATTTACTTATAAAATGTAGGTATATTTATATATTCTTGGATACTGTATACTCAAATTAATTTTAGGACATTTTCGGAAAATTTTATGTGTAAAAAATTAATTTAAAAAAAACCGCTCCAAGGATTTAAAAATAAAAAAACTGAAAAATCAACAATTTCTTAAAAAATCTTATGACATCGATTTTTTTCAGATTGAATCTTTTTTTGAGGTACATGTTTCAATTTTAATTTTTATTTATGAATTTTTTTTTATTTTTTAATGTTTTTTATAGGGA
Source organism: Sphaerophoria taeniata (assembly GCA_943590905.1). Classification (NCBI taxonomy): domain Eukaryota; kingdom Metazoa; phylum Arthropoda; class Insecta; order Diptera; family Syrphidae; genus Sphaerophoria; species Sphaerophoria taeniata. The sequence continues at coordinate 223,201,793 of OX016540.1, read as the reverse complement.
GCCCCCATACAATGAATTCCCGTCATCGCGCCCACTAAAATTTTTAATGAGGAATAAAAGATAAAGTTAAGACGAATAAGATTCGCTTGGTCGGCGTGAATTTAGTTAGCCGGAAAGGCCGCGCATACCAGTTGCAATTGGGTGAATGACGGTGAAATGTCTCCATCATCACGGATTCTATTTCTGTTTCGTTCATTTCACGCGTCCTTATGTTAGATGTAGAAATACCTTGGTTTGCTTGCTTTCAAGCTGCCGAAAGTAGCACGCAAACAAGGTTTTATTTTGACCTAAAGTACTGTATTTTTATTACAAACTACAGTAGTTTCGTTTATAAAAAATCTGGGTCCATGTTCTGTAACTCTCACATCGAATAAGTTTTCGCATAAACTCTCTTTTTCGCATTCAACTGTTTCTGTAACTTGTTTTCACTCGATCAGGAATATCATGAAATGAAATTATTGGAAATCCTGGAAAAATGTGAGTAAAACTGTGTCTTTAACTCTGAAGTCGAAATAATTATTCGATTTATCTGTCAAAATAACTCGACCAATCTCAAGCAAGTGAAATAATATTTTGAAGCTGAATTCATGTTTGTTTATTATTTTTACTCGAACTATGTATAAATAATTTATTTATTTTTTGCGGAGGAAATAAACTTTTTAAGAATTATAATTGCACTCTATTCTACTTTCTCTTCTTGTTTGCATAAATTTTTGTTGCCTGTGTGTTTTGAGGATAATTTTATAATCATCAATTTTGATTTTTTTTGTAGGGCGGTTTAGTTCACTCAAAGTTGAAGTCAACTTTGGGACTTTTGAATTTCTTTTTATTCAGTCAAAGGTTAGTTTTCAACTTTTAATTTTGAACTCTTGAGTTAATCAACTTTAGATTTTTTCAATTTTCAAAAATAGAAGAAGGTGAGAGAGTTAAACAAGGATTGTCTCTATTTTTTCAAAAGCTGAAAATGAAAGTCTCAAAATTGAATTCAAATTTGAGTGAACAAAATCGCCCTTTAACTGTCACCGTGAGTGGAAAACTGGAAATTGTAATTTTCACACAGGCTGTTTTCGCATCATGTTATAGACACAGTTTATTTTCCAAGATAGAGAAACGTTGGAATAGTGTTCCACCTTGAATCGAATGGGAAACTTTTCGACCAAGTTACAGAACATGGATCCTGGTTTGCGCAATACTTTCGGCAGCTTGAAAGCAAACAAAGCAAGGTATTTATATTTATACATCTAACACTAGGACGCGTACAATGAAAGAAACAAAAATAGAATCCGTCATGATGGAAACATTTCACCACTTTGCAACAGGTATGCGCGGGCTTTCGGGCTAACTCAATTCACGCCGACCGACCAAGAGAATCTTATTCGTCTTGCCTTTAACTTTTATTTACCTACTTAGGTAAAGAATTCTTCAACGGTATTGAGCAACTCTCAAAATTCAAGATCAAAGATTTGATCTCATACCTCAATAACACAAAGTGGCTTTAGCGCCCCCCCCCCCTTTTATTCCTCCCTCACTAAATGGCACTATGAGATCATAGGCCGTAGGGTAGGAGAATAATACATTATATATAGGACTGTACTACGTGCGGAACATACATCATCCATAAGCCATAACCCTTTTTCAAATCTATTTAGAATCATACGAGGTATGGTATCAAAACGGCGCACTCAGCGCTAATTGTGTCCTGCGCGAAGTAGGACAGCCATTTCTACCTACCTATTTACCTGCCTACCTTGCTACAGGGAGTTTTTTCAAGGCCGCCAATGGCGGCGTCTTATACACGCTTACTTCAATAAATTGAAGAAAATTTCGTCCTTGAAAATTACGAACATTCCATAGGACGATTCTTCTTGCATGCTCAAAGTCTTAGTATACTGTATACCTGGATTTTCTTATTTATTGGTAATCCGGAGGACGGGCAAAACAAAAAACAATCATATCTATTCATATGATGCTGAAATTAAATTTTAGTTGATTTAGTTGATAAGCCTCAACTGAAGACGCCCGAAAAATGTCTAGGCCGCAAACCAATATTGCTTGCATGGAATTTAAGGTTTATTGGTTTTCAAATGGAAAAATAGAAAATTCCATCCGGAACATTTTTTTTAATTTTATTATTTTTCTCAGGTTATGATTTATAGTCCGGTCAAATTAGTCCTTAAAATAGAAGTAAAGTTTCAAAAATTAAAATTGGTATAAATGTTCAGAATACTATTATAAATGAATTGTGAAAAGTCCCCATCAATCCCCTTTGTGCAAAATTTTTTATTGATTGTGAAAGTTTGCAAAAATAGTTTTCCAGTCTTTCTTGACTGAACTATAAGTGATATTGGACGGAGAAAAGTGCAAAATTCGTGTTTTACGTTTGTAAACTATGCATTTGACCCTGTGATCATCTTAAACAAAGCTGTTGTGCATAATGCTCGCGAAGGTTTCTGAGTTCGTACAATTTTACTGGCTGACCCAACAAACGTTGTTTTGCCATAAAAATGTTAGTCTGATTTATAAATAAGGCAAGATCTTACGACCTTTTTTTCTTACGAATCTTCCTCTGGAGTAATATAATGTTATTTTTCCCTGGAAAATAAAATCGTAATTTATTTCGTTCTTTCATGATTTGATCCGCAATTTTTTGGTTTGAATTGGTGCAAGTTTCAAGGAGTTTGAATATAAACATCTCATGCAAATCCGTTGCAAACTGCTGGTGCCAGTGGAGTATTTGGCACAAAATTTTGAGGGAATGTTCGGGTAGTGGTGTAGATAAGTTTTAAGTATTTTGTACAAAATCGACCAAGCCGTCCATGAGATATGGCTAGGATAGCGAGTAGTGGGGTAGCGGATAGCGGGATAGCAGGGTAACGAGGAGCAGGGTAGTGATTGTAGCAGGGTAGTGTGAAGCGGGTAGCGGGTTGACGGGTTGCGTATAGCGGGTAGCGGGTAGTGGGTAGCGGATAGTGTGGTAATGGGGTAGCGGGGCAGCGGGTTCCGAGAAGCGGGGTAGCGGGTCAGCTTGTTATCTAAAAAAGGTCGTGCGAAACTTATTGCTCAGAGGGATTGTTTAAACTTTGTAAACGTTTGGTATTTTAGTAGACAAAAGGTATTGCATACAAGTATGGTATCCAGGCATTATATCACAGTACGTTGTAAATGCATTACAAATGGTGCTGTGAAAAATAAACTAGAAGCTCTGGCAACCATACGACAGTTTTACCTTCAGATGTGATGGTAAGCGGGGGACCCAACAACCCACTACTTGAGAAAGGCCATAATACATTCATTTCTTCACTCTATATAGTTTTAAAAATTATGGCGCAAAATTATACTCCGCAAGTGGCGTAGCAAGCCCGAATATAGGCGTGGGCAAAGTCTTATCCGCGAGGACCTTTTCATGCACATAAAAAATATTATTTACCTTGAGCTATATTAACATAAAGTCTTATTTATTAGATTCTCCTTATACACCTCTATACAGTATTATAGCTATGCTATGAATCGCCTCTTATGTTACGTTGAATAAATTCTTATTTATAAAAAAAAATTTGACAGAATAAAATTAGCCGTTAAATAAATATCCAAGTCAAATCAAATTGATTTTTTTTATTAGATTTTTGCGAAAAATGTTTACTTGGGAGGATAGTAGAAATATTTTTACTTCCTCGTACAACTCGTCAATCGAGATAATAATAATTTCAAAAAATTGTTTGAAAAAAAAATAATTTGGCATTTGAAATTTTGACATTTGATAGTTTTCACAAAGCTGCTCCACCTAAAAAGTAGGGGCAGAAAAAATTGCACTAAACTGAGCTGAACAACTTCATGGAACACAAAATGACAGATTGTAGAAAATTTTGGGGCAAGGTTTTTCCTCATGGAACACACAAACTTGTACTTTTTTGATCTTTTCTGTTCTTTTCTGTGCGGAACAGATTCATTAAACAGACCTATCTGTCAGATCTCTGTCAAAAAAAAGTACCAAAACGATGATCTACTACATTCGACAGACATTTGAATAAAAAAAAATGTATTATTTCCTGTCAACAGGAAACAACAGGTTGTTGTTTTTGAATACAAATTTGAAAATAAAAATAAAAAAATGCTCATTGGGTCAAACCGTTATTTTATAAATGTCTTGCCCTCGGGAAAGCGAATTCATGTCATTTACAACACTGCTAAATTGGTATGGCATTTTTTGTTGCTGACAAGACTCAAATAAATTCCAAATTTCTTTGACAGATTATGATAATCTATATCTACACTAATATATAAAGCTGAAGAGTTTGTTTGTTTGAACGCGGTAATCTCAGGAACTACTGGTTCGAATGGTATAATTCTTTTTGTGTTGGATGGTGCCTTAATCGAAATTGAACAATTTTTTTTAATGTTGAATGGTCCATTTATCAAGGAAGGCTTGAAGCTATATAAAATTTAGCTGCGACCAATAGGAGCGAAGAATTTGTGTAAAATGTGGAAAAAACGGCAAACAATACATACAATACAATATAAAGTTCGTTTGAACGCGGTTATCTCAGGAACTACTATTTCGAATTGTAAAATTCTTTTTTTGTTATTCGGTTATTGTTATGCGGTTTGGTTTTCATCTTTAAGTTGATGTTTCTTCTTTAAGGGCGCTATAAACTATGGTGGATTTGGCAAGCAGAAGTCCAACATCACACATTATCTTGTCGATATTAATTGTATTATTACAAAATGTATTATAGGCCAAAAGTTGAAAAAATTGAAAATTTAGAAAAAATTCCCTAACGTGTGGTAATATTTAGTGATCAGAGGCGGCGTAAGGCGTGGGCGACGTGGGCCATCGCCCACGGCCTCGCGGTACAAGGGGCCTCGCGCCTCAAAAATTTGTTTGCATTGCTTCAGTGAAAATTAAAAAAAAAAAATTAACTTTAGCTGTGTTTTTTTGGCAAAGCTATCCGCATCCGCAGTAGTAGATTACATGTATTACAAAAAAAACACGATACTGCTGATAAAAGTAGAAGTAGAATCATACTGCGGATAGAATTTTGAAGTTATTCGACTCTCGAATATAGTTTTTTGTTGTTTGACTTATGATAGTTGGTACACCTTTGTTGTTTGTAGTTTTCCATTTTTCAATGAGAGCGTACTCTTTTTGCTCCTTTAATATTTGTTACTCTTTTTCAGATTATATACAACCAAACAGTCAATACCGTTGCAACAGGAATTGAATTCTTACTTAATATATTAAAAAATTTAATAAAGGTCTTTAAAATGATTGTTTTGAAGAAAGCAACGATGCTAAGTGGAAAGAGTATATGGACCATCAGAAGGCAAAAGAGGAAAGTCGGCGCAAGAAGGCAGAACTACTCAAAGAATATTTGAAGTCAAAACAAAATATGAATCAATAAAATAGCAAGTTAAAACAAATTGTGTCTTTCTGGTTTTTTTATGTGTGATTTGTTATTTCGAATTTATTCGGTCAACAATATTCAGCCCTATCGAGGTAACCGTCGGAACAGAATTTTCTCCGACTTCCTCCGAATCGGAAACATTTTGCTTGTCGGAGAACTACCTCGTCGAAATCATTATTGGCCTCGTCTATTTCGCTCACCTCGGACGATTGATAGGGATAGTAAAGATCGCCGGTGAGTGTCATATTTAAATCGTTATCCGGCTGAGGACGAGGAGCATACAGACCGTGACTCCGAATGCTCAGCTCAGAGTTTTGGTAATTGAGATCGCTCTCACATGCCGGACTTGTGGCGAATGTCCGTCGAATACTGAGAGCGAACATGTTGAGCGAATCCGAATTGACATTGCTGCCTTGGTTGTAGACAGCCAATGAAATAGACTCATCATCACCCATTACGAACGGTTTCCTTCGATCCTGAGGCGAAGGCAAATCGTTGATCTCACAAAGGCTTGGTGAAAAGAGCACGGGACTGCTGAGTCCAGGTCGGTTCTCGGCAATCGTTCGAATCGGCAATGGATTGGCCAGACGTTTTTGCTTCTTGAAGAATTTCCGCGCCACATTTACATATCTGATTTGGTTTGTAGAATATATCGGCATTGGGAATTTCTTGGGTCATTATCACTGGATTGTGCACATACTGCTGGCGATTCAGTTGGACAATGCTCGCCGATCCGGAGGGCGTTAACAATTTACTTGGACTGTCGATTCGATTCATTTCGCTCTTCAGATGGTTACTGCGAGAGCTGGGCGGTCGGTTTTTTGAACATTGACTGTTCGAAAGCGACGCCGATTGAACCGTTTCGCAAGTCTGATGGTAGGTAACGGTGATGTTGACTTTTTTGGTATGGTCACTTATGTTCCGGGTGCGGCAGCAGCAAAAATTACGACAACTCAATTGGCTCCATTGGAAGCGGACATCGCTACGAGAAATCGAGTAGAATACCAGCAGGAAAATTCCCAAAATCGAGCATGAGATTGCGAAGATTATACCGAAAGCTTCTTCTTCTTAAATTCGTTTACTTTTATTCGGCGAGGAAAAAATATTTTTTGATGTTTTTATTTTTCAAATAATTATTTGACATATTTCATATAATTATTTGATTCTGTAGTACCAACTTTTAAATACAAAAAACTAACAACTGCGGATACGTTTTTTTGGTAAATCCTACTGCACTGCGGATAGATTTGCCAAAAAAACACACCTTTTGTTGTAAAATATTTGCTTACGTTGCGGAACTGTCGCGGGGAATCCCTTGTTTTATTTGTTTACATTCTTTACTAGAAAACCAACCAATCAAATCAAAGTACGCAACGCAGTCGCTTGCAAAGATTAACTAAATAATAAGATGGGAAACTGTTTTACGTCCCGAAATTTAATTTTTTTTTTTCGTGTACATGAATAAATGTGAGTTACAAAAACAAAGAGATGAGGTGAGATTTGTCTATTTTGACAATTTTATTGGGATACTAGCTTAAAATCATTGAATTTCTATCTAGCTAGTACCCGCGACTTGGCAATCGATTGTAGTGCCATCTTGAGTTTATGTAAGTTTTTTTTTTTTTTTTTTTGGTTTTGATCTGGCACAAAAAATCGAAAAACCCATTCTTGATTCTACTAGGTGATTTATATACAATGCTTAAAATGACATGACTCAAACGTCATTTTAAGCTAGTATCACACTAAAATTGTTCATTAGCGGACTATAATGTTTTGCGCCATTGAATTTAGGAGATATCAGGTAAGTTTCTGTCAGGGTTGCTTTGTTTTTTTTAACCTGGACAAAACGTAAAAATATTCGGCATCTTTAGTTGCATTCAATTCAATTCTCTTATTTAAGATATAAAGAGATATAATGTAGGTACAATACAAATACGAACAATTTTAAGGTAATTATAAAGCATGGCAAATATGCCGTCTGCCGTAGGGTTTATCCCTTATTATTATTATTATAAATAATAAAAATAAAAAATAAAAATATAAAACATAAAAAGAGAGTTTGCTTCAACAGAATTGTGCCACTCTAAAGTTATTGTTGGGTATGGTTTGTTTCGCCTAAAATATCTCGTTTTTGATTATTTCGTCAAAGTCGCTTCGCCATTTACTTGTTTCGTATTTTTGTTGTTTTGTTTTTTATTTGTTTCGTTTTCGTTTATTTCGCCCAATATATACTTCGCTTCATCATATTGTCGTTTTTGATTTATTTTGTTTTTGTTCACTTCGTAGGTATTTATATTACTTTGCCTTTCTATTATTTGGTCTTAAATTCACTTGGCCTTTTATTATTTCGTTTTTGTTCACTTCGATTTTAATTATTTCGCCAGCGTTTATTTCGTTCTTTTTTATTGTGGATATTAAGAGCCCAAGGGCGTTAAAATTCGCGCGAATTTTAACGCCCTTGGGCTCTTAACATCCACAATAAAAAAGAACGAAATAAACGATGTCGAAATAATTAAAAAAATTATGCACCAGATATTTTGGAATTGATTGCTTACCTTTTGGCCAAATTTCTCTAAAAATTCTTATCAACACATATCACTATGATTATAAAAATTAAACATTAAGGAATTTCTCAAAAAATATATTTACACTGACAAAACAACCTTGAATCAAATTAAACAAAAGGCGAAACAACCGTTATCGAGATAAACTAAAACCAAATAACTCAGTGCACTTGTAACGGAAATGCAAAACAACTTAAAAACAAAAGAAAAAAAATCCGAAGTTATAGTGGGGCGAAGTGATCGAAAAACTAAGTAAAAAAAAAAAAAAAAAACAAAAAATAGTTTGGCGAATTAAACAAAAGTTGTAGTGTGAAAAACGAAGTGACTGGGGGCCAAGTAAAAAAAGCGAAACAATAGGCACCCGTTATTGTTATGTAGTAAATTGTGACTTTAAGTTTGATCAAAACAAGGATACATTAATTTCGGTTACATTGTTTAGCTATATTCAAATTTTTAAACATTTATACAAAAGTTTCAGGCATAGAAAAAACAAAAAGATAAAACAAATTAATCTGGACTTTTACTTTTGTCAAAACAAAAAAGGGCTTTTAGTTTAGCTAAAACGAAAATAATCTGCATTAAAATTGATAAACTATTCAAACAATCGTGGTAACTTTTTCTTCAAAACATGTTCACATAATCATCTCGATATTTTTTTTGGATGCGAAACATATCTTATAAATGACTGCCAGTCACGACCACCATGAAAAAAAAAACTTACGGAAAAATGGAGTCTTCGGATCTCCTGTAAAATTGAACAAACAGCTATAAAATTTAAAACATTCTCATTCTCACCAAGGTTGCACAGCGAGCAGGTAGGATTTAAATCTGATCTATGTGGTCTTTAATAATTCAAATGTAATTGCATTACATAAACAACTTCTTGTCTCACAATTCAAATCATAAATAATATGTAGATTTTTTGTAGTTTCAAAACTAACATAAATGAACCGAACAATTGTTCGGTGTTTTTATAATTCATTTTTCCTTAGAACGTGTCATAAGTGACCGAGAGATCGTTTCCAAAAACGAATACAATTCAGTTTTTCATCGTTTTTGCGAAAGCATCTCTGTGTTAATAATAGATACTAATCTTTTACAAAAGTTAAAAAAAAAATGTTTAAAATATTTGATCTTCATGCCCGATGATGGACGATCGTCCGTTACGCGTCGCTAATAAATTAAATATACTTGTGAAATTTATAAAGTTTAAAAAATAAATTAAATTAATATTTTAAAGTAAAATTTCAATATTTTTATTTTTCGTATTAATTTCCAACAATTTTTTCATTATGAAATTTCTGTTCCTTTAATAAAGATTTAAATAAATATTTTAAATATACACTTTAAGAAATACATACAAAGTGGAGATGACAATTCAGGTCTGTTCTTTTAGTCCCTAAACCTGCCGAAAACTCACAAATTCTTCCACTTTTCTGTCCTTTTACTCCCGATTTTTGAAATTTCTGTCACTTTTGAAGGAGAAAAATATTTCCCCTATCTCACGATCTTAGCCACAAGAATTTCTTGTGGCAGCTCTTATAAGTTCTGTGTAACCATAAGTACATTGAATTTTGTTGATGTTTGATATAATTTTGTGCATTTGGGAGATTTTTGCTGTAAAGTGTTCTTTAACTTTTTGGGAAAATCATAAAATTTCATCTCCACTCCTCGTTTTGATACAGTTTTTTCAATAACCGCGGAAAAAGAAAAGAACGGACCTTTTGTATTCATGAATAAAAACTTTGCAGTGTTAATTTGTTTTTTTTTTTATAAAATCCGTCTTCCATCGCCATAGAACAGGGCCTCGCAAAATCTGTCTTGCCCACATAAAATTTTGGTCTTGCGCCGCCACTGTTAGTGATTGCAGTCAAAGGCCGACTGCTTCTTATCTAAAGGCGCGACAAAATCGTTTATGGCATTTCTGGCAAGAAGGGGTCTCACGACAATTGTTGGCAACAAATTTGGTTCAAAAAAGTGTTAAGGGAAAAAAATTTCATATGGTATTAACTTCATTTAACAAAAAAAAAAAATTCCAAAAATTACAAAAAAAAAATTTGGATTTTTTTTTGTTTCGCTACTTACCAGCGACAAAATTACGACAATTATCTGCATACTCAGTTTTCGGTTTACGTGTCCAGTTTAGCTAATCTTGGGTTGTAGTGCTAACTTTCGCATCAAGTTAGCACTACCAGGGGCTAACTTTTAAAATAAGTACGCGACAAATTTTTTTGTTTCATGACAAATTTACGACAAATTCACGACAATTAATTGCATAATTACTTTTTTTAAATTCCAAAGTTGTAGTGCTAACTTGATGGGCATTTCCAAAAGAGCTTTATAAGAAACTCCTGTCATTTTGTGAGAGACAAAAACCAACTCAAAGGCGCCGTAGTATGAAATGGCCCCCCATACCATTACTCCTCCTTTCTTGGAATGATTTCGATTCAAAAAGCATTCGTCTTTGCGGATGTCATGGAAATAAAAATTATACCCATCAGGACCATCTAGATTCTAGGTTGAACTTTTTCTCATCAGAAAACACCACATTTCTCCAATTTAAAACGTTCCCAATCTGAGTATCCCATGTCATGTGAAGACGCGCGAATTCTAACCGAAGTTCCTTTCTTGCAGCGTTTAGTGGTGGTTTTTTTTAGCTTTTTGAATTTCAAGTGTGGAACACTTAAAATAGCTCGACGAACCGTTGATTTGCTGGCACTTACCCCCGCTAATTGTCAGATTTTCATTGTGGAGTATGCTGAATTTGAGGCAATTCTTATTATTTTTCGCTTCTCGTTCGGTGTTAAGGCTGTTTTTGTCCTTCCTTTATTATTTTTTCCGTAGGTAGCAGGATTTGATAAAAAATTTCGAACTGATTTATCACTTCGTCCTATTTTACTTGCAATTTTCCGCATAGAATACCCTTCTGAGTGGTAGGCCTCAATTTTTGCCTTTTCCGCCACCGTCAACATTTTTTTTACCCATTTTCAATTTAAATACTCGGAAAAACTTTTAAAACGTACACTCATTAACCACATTTAATTTGCATTACCCAGCATTAAGAAAATAACTGAATAAATTCGTGCGTCTAACCAAGTGAACCGATTTATTTGAGCTTTTTTTGAACTAGTAGGAAGAAAGAGATCAAAATAACCGTTAGGTGTCTCTCACTATTCTTGAATTTAGGTTTTTTTCCAAGAGAATTTAATAACCTTTCAAATAAATGCATTGTTTGGTAGTTCATGAGAAAAACAAACAGAAAAACTACAATTTATTGAGGAAAAAAATAGTGCGGCTAACCATGTGAACCGCACTGTAACTCAAGATCTGCTGGACCAATTTTGATGGTTTTTAATACGTTGGATTTGTCTCCGCCCCGAATAGCAGAATACATCTTAAAAACAATGAAAACATCACAAACGGTTCCAATGTTAAAAAATAATAATTTGCTCACTACAAAAAAATATAAGCTAAGTAATTAATTTTGCTTGAAAATCATGTCAAATCGAAAAAAAATTTATAATTGAAAATTTGTTGTTTTCTAACCAACGACGAAAGAAAAGCAGAGGCGGGCGTAATCAAGAAAGCAAGAAAGCAAATGAGATTAGTACTGTTCATATGTAGGTACCTACATACATATGTAACTGGAATAAAATAAGTGGATGAAGGGTAAGTTTAAGAAAATTCTCAACAACGAACGGAACGAATTACATACATACATACAACATACATACATACATACGTACATACATATGTACATACATATGTACATACATATGTACAATGTATGTATGCATAAGTATGTATGGATCTTCTGTGAGACTTTCCAAATTATTTTTCTCCTAGGCCAAGACATTGGCCACGCTTGACATGCTGGCCATATTTTCAAGATTAGAAAAAAAAAACCAAATAATACAAAAATTACAATTTTCAGTAATTAATTTATTCATTGGGCGCTTTCAGTTTGGTCTTGGATAGCCTATATCATTGATAGATACAAACATGAGTACAAAAATTAGCTGTTAAAAAATTAGAATTTCAATGGCTGTTCTGTCATACATATACGAAAAATTGTTGGATAACTTTGTATTTATTTGGTTTGAACGGATAGCTTTGTAGATATTTGTTTGGTTTGCTCTTCTGCTATGTATTTTTGTATACATGTTTGCTCAGTAGAGGTGAATATGGCACCACCCAACGATTATCAATGTACTTTTCGTAAATGATTGCCCGCCATTATCGGAATTTCTTCGACGATATATTGGATATCCGCCAACATTTGTGATCGTATCGTTAGTAAAATCTTTAGGAAATCCTTTGGGAAGTGGTTAAGCGGGTAACAGGGTAGCTGGGTAAAACGGGATAGCGTGTAGAGAGTATAGTGGTGTGGCGGGTAGTAGGTAGCGATTACCGGTTAAGTGGGTAGCGTGTGTAGGTAAGTATTGAGTAGCGGGTAGCAGGGTAGCGGGTAGTGAGGTAGCAGCGGGTACCAGGGTAACTGGATATAACGGGGTAGCGGGTAGACGGTAGTGGAGAAGCGGGCAGAGGGTAGCGGGCTACAAAAGACTAGGTCTTTTTTATATCGATTGAGGCAGTACGAAGTCTGTCGGGTCAGCTAGTAATTAATAATTTTTGTTTTATTGACGTGACACATATCTGACACATACGTGTTATAGTACCATATAATAAGCTTTATACAACCCTAAACGTTTGTATAGCTTATTCAATCCCTATGTAGTGTAGCTAAAACTTTATAAATAAGGATTTTCCTTATACAGGCATTATAAGTCTTATAATAAGTCTATGTTCGGTTTATTAATAAGGCTGATAGTTTATTTGGGAGCAACATATAAAGCTTGTCTTTTGACTTTTGAGTTAGAATTTTGTTTTCCAATACTTTCACTGTGGCGGCGTATACTTGTTATTTTTCAGAAAATTAAAAATGTAATAAAAATAAAAATAGTTCTCTAAACGTTTAGAATAAGGGGAGATTCTGTGCGCGTCAGCATTTTTCCGAAAATTGTGAGCTGTGTTTTCAGTGAAGAATATTCTTTTGTATTTAAGTATTTGAATAAGTTAGGTATCGATCTTACAGTGACGCAATGAAAATATGAACAAAAATAATAATAAAAAATTATTAGGTGTATATTTTTGTGGTTGGGGTGTAAGATTTCCCAGATTGCGGTAGCTGTTAGAAAAAATAAGTGCAGTTTAACATGTGTTTTTTTTTCTATAAGATTTTAATGAATTTTATTTATTTATTTTTGAACTTTGTTTTTTTGGAATAAAAATGTGAATAAAAAAATAAAACAAAATTTAAAAAGAATTATTGGAACATATATTTTTATTATTTTTTCGTTGGGGTGCGTGATACCCCAGTGTGCAGTGCGAGTTAGAAAAAATAAGTGTGTGGTTGGGGGGTGTAACTGGTCAATATCTTTTGTGAAGATATTGTTAAGGAAATAAAACTCGTATGTAAGGTTTGAGATGAAAGTTAGAATTATTTCTATTTTTTCAATTAAGTCTTCAATAAACAATTTAGAAAATAATAAGCATTGATTGAAATAAAATGAGTAACAGGTAAACAAGTAACAACTAACAATATATTGAGGTGACATGATTTGTTCTTTTTTATAATTGACTCTGTCAATTTGCGTAGTCATCAAGCCATTTTGGTGGTCTTCGTATGCGAGTTGACTGTTCGCTTTCTCGGGGTATTACCTCTGAGGTGGTTTCATTAAATTGATCCTGAGTTGATTCTGAGTTTTCTTCCATTTCTTCTTCTTGACATTCGTTGTTTTGTGTCTCAGTGTCCGTCAATAGCTGGTCATAGTTTTCATTTCGTTTTCTAAATTTTTTTATTTGGCCTGTATGGACTGTTTTAAAAATTTCCTGTCCGGTTCCATCAATTTTTCGGATCCTGAGAACGTTGTCGCCCAGGATTTTAATAATGTCATATGGATTTGGTTCATATGATGGACAAAGTTTGTTCCTTTTTGTTGGGTTCAATATCAGTACCGAGTCTCCTACTTTCATGTCGAAGACGTTCCTGTGCTCATCGATTCGCATCTTATCTTGCGTCTGTGATTTGATGAGATTTTTGATTCCTTGATCGCTTTCCAGGTGCAGTTGATTGATTTGCTGATTTCTATCAATGTTGGGAGGAGTCGGACGCCGAGTCTTCTGCTCCGAGTTTGTCGGAAGAAATTTATGCGTAATGACTATGATATTGCATGCAATAAATAATGTATGTTTTAATAACTTTTATTTGGTTTCTTATAATTTCTTAGCATGATTGCCGAAATATTGGGTGAGGAATTTTCAGCTGATGATGAAGACAAAACGAATTCCTTAAATAAATTTATGAGCATGCAAATGAACTGATTTTGCCAACTCTAGATTCGAATGAAATCCAAATGCGAAATCTGCTATCCGATTATAGGTGTGTTTTTTTTGGCAAAGCTTTCCGTATCCACAGTAGTAGATTACAAAAACAACACGGTTCTGCCGATAAAAGTAGAAGTTGAATCATACTGCGGATAGAATTTAGCAAAAATTCAATAATCGTCTTTAAAATGATAGCAGCGACCAACTTCTAAATACAAAAATTTAACAACAACTGCAGATGCGTTTTTTTCGGTAAATCTTACTGCACTGCGGATAGATTTGCCAAAAAAAAAACAAACCTTAAAGTAGTTCATGTAAGTTTCTGAATTTTCGTTAGTATCAAATCAAAGGTAGAAATTAAATTTCAATAGCATGCAGTGTAACAGCAACAACTCCCAGAAACAGAAAGAGGAACCCATCGTTATGGAAACAAAATTTAAGAAGGGTCTTCGTGAGCAGAGTGTTTCCGTATGATAGAAAAAATGGCATAACAAGACCTGCTAGAGCATTGGGCCCGACCTGTAGTGTACATCACTTTGTTTCTATAAAATATTGCAATCATATTACGTTTATTTCTTTTTTCAACTTTATTAATGTCGTTTTGTCGTATGTACAAGACTATTCCATTCAAACATTTGATAAATTTTTGTCGCATGTTTAAAAATTTTGTCGTATGTGTTTGGGAAACTAGCAGACTTGGTGAAATAGTCACATACGACAAAGGCATTCTGAGCAAAATTGGCTCTAAATTGTTCCTTAACAACTATTTCTATTTTATTTTAACGTAATTGAACTAACAAATTTTTTTTAAATAAGTCATACAATTTTCAAGAATATCTGACGTAGGGTTTTTGAGAAAAAAAATTCCGAACTTTGATGTCGTTTTCCCAAAAGTAGCCAAATGTATCATACGACAAACATTTATCCAAGCGACGAATTTATAAATAAATAATAGGTAGGTTTAGGTTAGAGTGGCTGTCTAGATGTCACATTTAGATATCAAGTGTCCATTGTGAAACCACTAAGGAAAGTTACTCATGGAGTTTTATGAAGTTAAACAAACCAGAATTCTATGTTTCAACCTATGACCATTTAAAGAAAGTGGGTGGCAGCCATGCCCCTGTAATGAAACTCCAATTTTGTACATATACCTATTTTCTCTTTTACTCAACCGAAACCCTATCAGAATTTCGAATTTAAACGTTTTCGAACATTTTAACAAAGTGGGCGGATACCACGTCCCTAAATCGAAATAGATTATTTTTCTCTTTTTTTCATGTTATTGAACCAAAACCTACAAGAATTCTAAATTTCAACATCCTACGACCGTTTTAAGATAGTGGGCGGAAACCACGCCCCTAAATGAAACTAAAATATTTTACTTATATTTTTCCTTATATTCAACCAAAACCCTATTAGACTTCCGAATTTCAAGATCCTACGACCAGTTATAGAAAGTGGGCGGATACCACGCCCCCTGAACGAGAAAATTGAAATTTTCGATTTTTTCCTTTGTATACAGCTGAAAACCTACCATTGTACCAAATTTCAAGATTCTGCTATTGTTAGAAGTGCTTCATAATTTTGATGATCAGTCAGTCAGTGAGTCAGTGAGTTAGTTAATTACGGTTTTTG
Source organism: Sphaerophoria taeniata (assembly GCA_943590905.1). NCBI lineage: Eukaryota > Metazoa > Arthropoda > Insecta > Diptera > Syrphidae > Sphaerophoria > Sphaerophoria taeniata. The sequence continues at coordinate 223,185,805 of OX016540.1, read as the reverse complement.
AAATTTTTACTGGCCAATATCTCAGGAAGTATTGGTTCTACAAAATTATTTTTTTTACAGGGCCTTTGTGCCCATGAAGTTAATACGTTATTCAAATTTAAAGCTTCTAACTCCATGGGTTCAAAAGTTATGGAGGGTTAAAAATGTGTTTGAGTTCGATCCTGTAAAAAGGGAGTAGTGCTAGAACTTGGCTGGGCAAGTGCCCTTTGATTGGGAATTATTTTTCATTAATGATAAGATAAAATCATGATTCGTCAGTGTTGATAGGATAAATCTACCGCCTTTAAAATTTTCCAACCTAGACTCAAGCCTTCTCGGCCTATAGGCAGGTGCGATTCCTCATAGTTGGCTAGTTTAGCGGCGCTAAACCAATAATTCAGAATACAAATTAATTTTTTTTCTAATATATAAACATTATTCTTATGTTAAAGTCAATAAACGACAACGAATACGTTACAATATTGTAGGGACTTAATCACTTAATAGCAACAAAACAGAATTTCCTACCAATATGTATTTTTCATTGCATACAAACAAAACTCTCATGCGAAAATCTATCATGAAACTATATTTAGCTCCAAAGTTTGCGCTAACAGATTTCATACAATCTTCATAAACAGAAAATGAACACATTTGAATAAATACCTTCAAAAATGAACAGGAGGGTTAGCGGTTAGCGCAAAAATCACAGCAAAATCAAACGAGAACACAGCAACGACAGATACGAATACGATACGAGTCGTTTCGTACACGAAACACGAACACGATTCGATTACACGAGTAACGATAACGAGCCTGCTTATGCTGTTTGCTGTGCTGTTGCTTTGGCTGTTGATGGGCTGTGCGCTGTGGGCTGTCGCTGTCGGCTGTATGCCTATGCTTTTTTTACTGAACTTCATATGCAAAATGAACCTTGTTTCTTATTATGTTAATGTTCATTTTTATATTATTTATTTTTTACTTGCGACACATAAGAATATAGGCAAAAATTGCATTCGTAAAAAAACTTGAAATTCCAATCAAAAATAAACAATGATAGAGAAGACGGAAAACCTGCTCCGACGATTCCGTCTGTCTGTCTGTTATTGCACCTGTAGCCTTAACCACTGCTTCCGTTGACTTTAAATTAATATTAAATATACATAGCAGTTTGAGCGAATTTGGATGGTTCGTTTTTTTATTTTATTTTTTAAATCAAAATTTAGGGTAGCCACCATTCAATTTTTTCGGCCAAAAGCTTCAATTTTCTCAAAAAAAGCTCCTCCGATTTTTCTTAAAGATCCTCTTAATTTTTTTTTTCGGAACACTGGTGTTTTTAATGTAAAAAATTATGTTTGTATTGCTCCAATACGGTACCTCTCATAGAACGGTTTTTTTTTGTCAAAAGATTTCCTCTAAAAATAATGGTCCGAATAAAAATATAAAAATAAAATAGAGTGGCACGACAGCTCTTGAAGAGCCAAGGTCTAAGTGACTTACTCTCATCAACAATTTTCTGGGTGCGTGTGGAAAATTAAGGGGACCTACAATTTAACGCCGATTCCGAACGGCAAAGTTGAGAAGCACTTTTTCATGACAGATTGATACTCTTAGAAGATTTGTCAGGTCTTCGCAAGAGGCAGTACCCGTGAAAGATGAAATAAAAACTTGGCCTGAGTAGGACTCGAACTAACGACGTTCTGCTTAGCAGTCAACGCACTTACCAACTAAGCTACCCTATCAGAATTTCGAATTGAAACGTTTTCGACCATTTTAAGAAAGTGGGCGGATACCACGCCCCTAAACGGAAATAAATTTTTTTCTCATTTTTTCATGTTATTCAACCAAAACCTTAAAAGAATTCCAAATTTCAACATCCTACGACCAGTTGTAGAAAGTGGGCGGATACCACGCCCCCTGAATGGGCAAATTGAAATTTTCGATTTTTTCCTTTGCATACACCCGGAAACCTTCTATTGTACCAAATATCAAGATTCTGCTATTGTTAGAAGTGCTTCATAATTTTGATGATCAGTGAGTCAGTGAGTCAGTCAGTGAGTCAATTACGGTTTTTGAAATTTTTATTGTTCAATATCTCAGGAAGTAGTTGTTCTACAAAATTATGTTTTTCACAGGACCTTTGTGCCCATGAAGTTAATACGTAATTCAAATTTAAAGCTTCTAACTCTATGGGTTCAAAAGTTATGGGGGGTTAAAAATGTGCTTGAGTTCGATCCTGTAAAAAGGGAGTAGTGCTAGAACTTGGCTGGGCACTACCGTGCCCTTTGATTTATTTTTTCATCTTATTTTGACATAATATCAAAAAAATACCCTAATTTTGAATCGAAAATTCACGTGTCAAAATTTCGCCTTTTTAAAAAAAAAAAAGTCGGCATGCTCTCTGCTCTTTCAAATCTTTACTTTTCGATGATCAAAATAGTAGATAGTAAATATTCTCAGAAAATGCAAAAAAATGAAAAAAGCTCGAATTCGATATTTTTTTTTTTTGGTAACAATCGATGTAACCGTAGTGTTCTTTCCATTATCATATATCTCTGTTAGTGATGGGTCAAACCGAGTTAGCGAACTAAGTTGGCAAACCTAATAGGTAAACCGAGTTGACCCGTTCAACTCGTGTTAGCAATCCGAGTTAGCTAACTCGAGTTGAAAAGAAATAAATAAAACGAGTTAACTGGAGCTAGGGCGAACCCTTACCGCCAAATTATCGTACGTAAGCGACAAAACCCAATTTTTTAACAAACATGTTTTAAAACAAGGGTTTGCTAGTAAATTAGAACTGAGGCATTGAGAGCAGTAGTGGCGTAATCCTAATTTTTCCAGTTTTGAGTTTATTGCACTAAAATGACTACAATTAAATTTTCTTTCGATGCAGAAGTGGCGTAACTCATTTTGCTTCATAAGCCAACAGAAAATTGGTAAAATACTGTTTCTGTAAGCAATTTTTAATAGGACAGAAATGGCATAACCCGCTTACGCCACTTCTACATTATGAAATTTTTTTTAAATTAATCGATTCCAAACACATACGCCATTTCTGCACCAAAACAGATCTAAAACAATCATAGATTGGTACAAAGATCCGGTCCGGTATCAGAGCAGTTATTCCGACAACCAAAAAATAAATAAAATTTTGATTTCAACCTATCATTTCATGCTCCAATAAAAGATTCTTGCAAGAAATGTGACTTTCTTAACAATGAGCTTAACTTTGCGATTGATTACGAGGAGCCTCAAAAATAAATTGGACATGAACTACATCTTAGAAAAGCCGAGTCTGCTAGAAATGGCAAAAATAAAAGTAATGACACTTCCGTAATTGCATTTGATCTTATGGCGGTAAGTGGTCGATATGTCTCTGTTAGCGATGGGTCAACTCAGTTCGCTAACTCGAGTTAACTGGGTTTATTTTTTTTTTTTCAACTCGGGTTAGCTAGCTTGATTTACCAACTCGAGTTAAACGGGTCAACTCGGTTTACCTATTCGGGTTGCCAACTCAGTTCGCTAGCTCGGTTTGACCCATCACTAACAGATATATTATATATACAGTCCGTAACATTTGGATAGCCTCATGTATTGTTTTTTCTTGTTGAGAAACTGTTTTGAGAGCTCTTTGACTTTTATCCAAAAAATTATGCATTAGCTTTCATGGTGAGAGCGAAAGGTTCTGAGATCAAGAGAGCGTTCGTCATATTTTAAGCTAACGGGACCTTTTAAGCTTGTTTTGTATGCGTCCGTTTAAAAATGAATTTATTTTTTGTAACAATAGAATAGCCTCATCTTACATTCTTAGTTATTTAAAGCGAAAACAAGCGGCGCGATCATCGTTAAGCTATCGGGAAAGAAAATCGGTTCATTTTTTGTGGAAATAACATTGTTTTCATTTAAAATGGGTAGAAAAAAATCTTTGAGTGCAACGGAAATTGCTAAAATACAGGTCTATCATGAACAAAACCTTTCTAATCGCGCTATAGCTAAGAAAATTAATCGAAGTCCAAAAGTAGTGAACAGCTATTTTAGAGATCCATTGTCTTATGAAAAAAATTACAAAGGCCGTATCTCAACTGTACTTTCAAGTCGTGATAAACGGAAGATTATAAGGTTAGCATCGAATTCAACTGATTCTCTAAGTAAGCTCAGGTACAAAGCTGGGGTGCCGGACACCTTAAGCGACAAAAAATGAAAAAAAAACACCACTTAATAAAGTGCGAAAACAGCAACGGCTAAATTTTGCAAGATTGCACATGGCTTGGAATACTGATGGAAGTAGTAACTCAAACGATTGGAGAAAAGTGATATTTTCTGATGAAAAGAAATTCAACCCTGATGGGCCCGACGGATACAATTATTATTTTCATGATTTGAGGAAAGAAAAGCTGTTTGTTTTTGGACCGTCACCACAGCCGAGAGGGAGGCGTTATGGTGTGGGGAGCTATATCATATTATGGAACCATTGATTTGGTTTTTGTGAACTGCAGAATGACTGCACCTTATTATAAAACTGTACTGGAAATGGCTCTACCTCAATTTCAGGATATTTTTGGACCGGTACCGATTATTTTCCGACAGGACAACGCGCCAATTCACACCGCTGGAATAATTAAAGCTTGGTTACAGGGCCAAAATATAGAACAACTTTCCTGGCCACCCTACTCACCAGATTTGAACATCATCGAAAATGTGTGGGGTTGGTTGACACGAAAGGTGTATGAAGGCGGGAAGCAGTGCAAGAACAAAGAAGAGCTTGTTGAAGGCATAAAAGCATACCGACTTTTTTTAAAAAAGGCGAAATTTGACACGTGAATTTTCGATTCAAAATTAGGGTATTTTTTTGATATTATGTCAAAATAAGATGAAAAAATTAATATTTTTAAACAAATAAATTACAGTGTATCTGGGACATAATAAGGAAATTTTTCACCAAATTTCGTAGAATTTTTTTTTTTATTTTTTTTGAAAAAGATAAAAATAAAAAACCAAAAACTTGGTTTTTTGAATTTTTCACATATATTTTGAGGTTATGTGAAAAAGTTGTAGAACTTTTTGTTACCTACAACTTTGCCTTTTAACATTTTTCCATAGGACTTCTAGTTTTCCCGAAAATCAAGATAAACCATTTTCCCCATTAATACCCGCCCCCCACCCACTTCCCGAACTCGGATCGCCGTAATTTATTTTTCCCTTCATTTTTATCGCATTCCCCACCATTTTTAATTTGTTTTATTCTACTGTGATTTTTTTCGTTTTTTTTCCATTTTTGAAGGCTTCGGCACTAGTCTATATATCATAAAATGTTTCATAAGTTTCAACCGTGTTTTAAATCAAAAAATAAATTGCCTTAAAATGTTAACTCTTGACGATACTTAATTAGCTATCGTTCAAATTCCATAGCATTGACGATATCGTTTTAACGATAATTGAGTTACAGAAAGTAAATATCGATCTCAAAAAACGATATCGTGAGTTACGTGAAGCGAGTCGATCGTTGAAACGATATCGTTTGACGACAATCGAGATACGGAGTGATTCTCCAAGGTTTTCCAATAAGAAGTATTATGAATAGCTCGCTATTTCGGTAGGTGTCACTTTTGACGCTGTTATTTTTTGACATTTGACAAGAAGAAATAACGCCATTACTAAAAATAAGAAGACACACGCTTCAACAACGCATTGAAATATTTAAATTCACTACAAAAATGGTGAACATTTTTTCAGTAACAGTTCGCAAAACAAAAGCATTTTTGGTTTGTCGTGCAGGTCCTTGTCGCACCGAAATACAGAAATTGGTGGAATAATTCGCGCTGTTGGGACAAGTGAGTGATGTGTAAAATAAAACCCGTGCACGGTGCAGCCCAAAGTGTTGAATTAAACCCAGATTTGTCCATTTCTCGTCGTTCTTTGAATTGGGCATGGGCATTCCACAAACGTCATTATACCGTATTTTGCATAAAGTCTTGGGTCTCAAGGCTTATAAAGTTCAGTTAACACAACAACAGAACAAAAACCGGGCGATCATCAACAACGTCGTGTCTTTGCTGATTGGGTCCTTGAAATGTATGAAAATGATCCGGAATTCCATCGAACAATCATCTTGACTGATCAGGCCCATTTCCACCTCGGTGGCTACGTCAACAAATTGTCGCATCTGGGGCTCGGAAAATTCAAGAGTCATAGCGTTTTTTTTGGTCGTCCGGAACTGTTCCGAACGATTCTGAATTCGTTCACTTGGCACATGATGACAGTTCTTGTTCTGAATAGAACAGAAAAACGATTCCGAATTTGAAGTCGGAATCAAAAACAGAATCACGCATACATGCACACACTTGCTCATACGTACTCGACGCCATGTTTACAAATAAAGAAAATAAAAAAATTGTCATGTCATCTGCAATTCTGCATATGAGCTTTCACAAATATTCAAATACATAGACATTCAACCATTAGAAGCATAACAATGTGTTTGCATGTTCGTTTGGTATCCGGAATCGAACAGTTCTGTGTACCGATTCAGGATTACCAAAAAATAACTCTATCATTGTTGAGAAGCCTCTCCTTCCTCAACGTGTGATTGTTCGGCGCGGTTTATGGTCCGGTAGTTTATGGTTTATGGACCTTACTTTTTGGCAAAATGGGGTTGGATCAATAGTTTCGGTGAATGGGTTGTGCTATAGAGAGATGATTAATGATTTTTTTTTATGGCCGGAGTTGGATGGTATTGATCTGGACGAAGTTTACTTTCAACAAGATCGTGATACGTGCCATACAAGCAACAAAAGCTTTACGGGAACAGTTTCCGGGTCGTGTTATATGTCCTTGCGACTTCTACCTTTGGGGCCACGTGAAAGATAAGGTCTTCGCCAACAGCCGTGAAATTCGTGTGGCTATCGAGGACATAAGGCAGCCAATTTGCGATTTTGTTATGGAAAAATTCATGAAAAGGATATGATCCTGTAAGAGTGGTCGTGGTGGCCATTTGACTGATGTTGTTTTCCATGATTAACGGCATACCTTCCGCTTTATTATGAAAGAAACATCCGATTATTTATCTCAAAAAATGTAATTTTTCTTTGAATATCAAAATAACGCACATAAGAGTGTGCAAGTTTATTGATTTCTGCAACGGCCATTATCTTGTGGATACAGGTGACATGTTGAAGCACATGACGTTCCAAATAGCGTCGACGAACTGAAATGCGTTTCAATATAGCCTAAGAATCTCACGACACGCCAACTTTTCAAAATCCACCCTTCTCTAGATAATAATGGTGTTTTCGGCAACTGCTACTTATCCATGGCAGCTGAAAGTCAGCTCTGAAGCTGAACAAGTGCTCTACGAGTCATTCAACTTTGCCGCAGTCATATAAAAAGAATTCTGACTCGCTGTTGTGAAAAGCTAAAGGTACATAGAAAGAGACAGAACTAAACTCAATTTGGTTCTGGGCCTTAACCAATTACACAGAATTGGTACAAAGATCCGGTCCGGTATCAGAGCAGTTATTCCGACAACCAAAAAATAAATAAAATTTTGATTTCAACCTATCATTTCATGCTCCAATAAAAGATTCTTGCAAGAAATGTGACTTTCTTAACAATGAGCTTAACTTTGCGATTGATTACGAGGAGCCTCAAAAATAAATTGGACATGAACTACATCTTAGAAAAGCCGAGTCTGCTAGAAATGGCAAAAATAAAAGTAATGACACTTCCGTAATTGCATTTGATCTTATGGCGGTAAGTGGTCGATATGTCTCTGTTAGCGATGGGTCAACTCAGTTCGCTAACTCGAGTTAACTGGGTTTATTTTTTTTTTCAACTCGGGTTAGCTAGCTTGATTTACCAACTCGAGTTAAACGGGTCAACTCGGTTTACCTATTCGGGTTGCCAACTCAGTTCGCTAGCTCGGTTTGACCCATCACTAACAGATATATTATATATACAGTCCGTAACATTTGGATAGCCTCATGTATTGTTTTTTCTTGTTGAGAAACTGTTTTGAGAGCTCTTTGACTTTTATCCAAAAAATTATGCATTAGCTTTCATGGTGAGAGCGAAAGGTTCTGAGATCAAGAGAGCGTTCGTCATATTTTAAGCTAACGGGACCTTTTAAGCTTGTTTTGTATGCGTCCGTTTAAAAATGAATTTATTTTTTGTAACAATAGAATAGCCTCATCTTACATTCTTAGTTATTTAAAGCGAAAACAAGCGGCGCGATCATCGTTAAGCTATCGGGAAAGAAAATCGGTTCATTTTTTGTGGAAATAACATTGTTTTCATTTAAAATGGGTAGAAAAAAATCTTTGAGTGCAACGGAAATTGCTAAAATACAGGTCTATCATGAACAAAACCTTTCTAATCGCGCTATAGCTAAGAAAATTAATCGAAGTCCAAAAGTAGTGAACAGCTATTTTAGAGATCCATTGTCTTATGAAAAAAATTACAAAGGCCGTATCTCAACTGTACTTTCAAGTCGTGATAAACGGAAGATTATAAGGTTAGCATCGAATTCAACTGATTCTCTAAGTAAGCTCAGGTACAAAGCTGGGGTGCCGGACACCTTAAGCGACAAAAAATGAAAAAAAAACACCACTTAACAAAGTGCGAAAACAGCAACGGCTAAATTTTGCAAGATTGCACATGGCTTGGAATACTGATGGAAGTAGTAACTCAAACGATTGGAGAAAAGTGATATTTTCTGATGAAAAGAAATTCAACCCTGATGGGCCCGACGGATACAATTATTATTTTCATGATTTGAGGAAAGAAAAGCTGTTTGTTTTTGGACCGTCACCACAGCCGAGAGGGAGGCGTTATGGTGTGGGGAGCTATATCATATTATGGAACCATTGATTTGGTTTTTGTGAACTGCAGAATGACTGCACCTTATTATAAAACTGTACTGGAAATGGCTCTACCTCAATTTCAGGATATTTTTGGACCGGTACCGATTATTTTCCGACAGGACAACGCGCCAATTCACACCGCTGGAATAATTAAAGCTTGGTTACAGGGCCAAAATATAGAACAACTTTCCTGGCCACCCTACTCACCAGATTTGAACATCATCGAAAATGTGTGGGGTTGGTTGACACGAAAGGTGTATGAAGGCGGGAAGCAGTGCAAGAACAAAGAAGAGCTTGTTGAAGGCATAAAAGCATACCGACTTTTTTTTAAAAAAGGCGAAATTTGACACGTGAATTTTCGATTCAAAATTAGGGTATTTTTTTGATATTATGTCAAAATAAGATGAAAAAATTAATATTTTTAAACAAATAAATTACAGTGTATCTGGGACATAATAAGGAAATTTTTCACCAAATTTCGTAGAATTTTTTTTTTATTTTTTTTGAAAAAGATAAAAATAAAAAACCAAAAACTTGGTTTTTTGAATTTTTCACATATATTTTGAGGTTATGTGAAAAAGTTGTAGAACTTTTTGTTACCTACAACTTTGCCTTTTAACATTTTTCCATAGGACTTCTAGTTTTCCCGAAAATCAAGATAAACCATTTTCCCCATTAATACCCGCCCCCCACCCACTTCCCGAACTCGGATCGCCGTAATTTATTTTTCCCTTCATTTTTATCGCATTCCCCACCATTTTTAATTTGTTTTATTCTACTGTGATTTTTTTCGTTTTTTTTTCCATTTTTGAAGGCTTCGGCACTAGTCTATATATCATAAAATGTTTCATAAGTTTCAACCGTGTTTTAAATCAAAAAATAAATTGCCTTAAAATGTTAACTCTTGACGATACTTAATTAGCTATCGTTCAAATTCCATAGCATTGACGATATCGTTTTAACGATAATTGAGTTACAGAAAGTAAATATCGATCTCAAAAAACGATATCGTGAGTTACGTGAAGCGAGTCGATCGTTGAAACGATATCGTTTGACGACAATCGAGATACGGAGTGATTCTCCAAGGTTTTCCAATAAGAAGTATTATGAATAGCTCGCTATTTCGGTAGGTGTCACTTTTGACGCTGTTATTTTTTGACATTTGACAAGAAGAAATAACGCCATTACTAAAAATAAGAAGACACACGCTTCAACAACGCATTGAAATATTTAAATTCACTACAAAAATGGTGAACATTTTTTCAGTAACAGTTCGCAAAACAAAAGCATTTTTGGTTTGTCGTGCAGGTCCTTGTCGCACCGAAATACAGAAATTGGTGGAATAATTCGCGCTGTTGGGACAAGTGAGTGATGTGTAAAATAAAACCCGTGCACGGTGCAGCCCAAAGTGTTGAATTAAACCCAGATTTGTCCATTTCTCGTCGTTCTTTGAATTGGGCATGGGCATTCCACAAACGTCATTATACCGTATTTTGCATAAAGTCTTGGGTCTCAAGGCTTATAAAGTTCAGTTAACACAACAACAGAACAAAAACCGGGCGATCATCAACAACGTCGTGTCTTTGCTGATTGGGTCCTTGAAATGTATGAAAATGATCCGGAATTCCATCGAACAATCATCTTGACTGATCAGGCCCATTTCCACCTCGGTGGCTACGTCAACAAATTGTCGCATCTGGGGCTCGGAAAATTCAAGAGTCATAGCGTTTTTTTTGGTCGTCCGGAACTGTTCCGAACGATTCTGAATTCGTTCACTTGGCACATGATGACAGTTCTTGTTCTGAATAGAACAGAAAAACGATTCCGAATTTGAAGTCGGAATCAAAAACAGAATCACGCATACATGCACACACTTGCTCATACGTACTCGACGCCATGTTTACAAATAAAGAAAATAAAAAAATTGTCATGTCATCTGCAATTCTGCATATGAGCTTTCACAAATATTCAAATACATAGACATTCAACCATTAGAAGCATAACAATGTGTTTGCATGTTCGTTTGGTATCCGGAATCGAACAGTTCTGTGTACCGATTCAGGATTACCAAAAAATAACTCTATCATTGTTGAGAAGCCTCTCCTTCCTCAACGTGTGATTGTTCGGCGCGGTTTATGGTCCGGTAGTTTATGGTTTATGGACCTTACTTTTTGGCAAAATGGGGTTGGATCAATAGTTTCGGTGAATGGGTTGTGCTATAGAGAGATGATTAATGATTTTTTTTTATGGCCGGAGTTGGATGGTATTGATCTGGACGAAGTTTACTTTCAACAAGATCGTGATACGTGCCATACAAGCAACAAAAGCTTTACGGGAACAGTTTCCGGGTCGTGTTATATGTCCTTGCGACTTCTACCTTTGGGGCCACGTGAAAGATAAGGTCTTCGCCAACAGCCGTGAAATTCGTGTGGCTATCGAGGACATAAGGCAGCCAATTTGCGATTTTGTTATGGAAAAATTCATGAAAAGGATATGATCCTGTAAGAGTGGTCGTGGTGGCCATTTGACTGATGTTGTTTTCCATGATTAACGGCATACCTTCCGCTTTATTATGAAAGAAACATCCGATTATTTATCTCAAAAAATATAATTTTTCTTTGAATATCAAAATAACGCACATAAGAGTGTGCAAGTTTATTGATTTCTGCAACGGCCATTATCTTGTGGATACAGGTGACATGTTGAAGCACATGACGTTCCAAATAGCGTCGACGAACTGAAATGCGTTTCAATATAGCCTAAGAATCTCACGACACGCCAACTTTTCAAAATCCACCCTTCTCTAGATAATAATGGTGTTTTCGGCAACTGCTACTTATCCATGGCAGCTGAAAGTCAGCTCTGAAGCTGAACAAGTGCTCTACGAGTCATTCAACTTTGCCGCAGTCATATAAAAAGAATTCTGACTCGCTGTTGTGAAAAGCTAAAGGTACATAGAAAGAGACAGAACTAAACTCAATTTGGTTCTGGGCCTTAACCAATTACACAGAAGGTGAGGGTACGAATCTGACCCGTATTGCGGTTTCCTTAATTCTTCTTTCACTAGTGCAACCTTTTGCTAAGAACAGCTCAAAATCAAGCTTTGTAGAAAAGTGCTTCTCAACTTAGAAGTTCGACAGCGGCATTAAAATGTAGGTCGCCTCACTCTAAACATTAACTTATGGTACATCTACCCTAGTTTTCACACTAACATTTTTTAAGATTTCAGTTGCTAAACACACTTTTTGGTTTGTATTCGAGTAAAAATTAAAATAAATTTTTTATTTGCAAAATGGATATCCTCTGATTTTCTAAACCACAATTAACTGTGAAGACTCTCAATGTCATAAATCTGATAAATTATTTAGAAAACGTGCTGTAGGAAAAGTTATAACCTTTTTAATAGAACAAAAATAATACAAAATTTAAAATAGTAGAATTAATAAGTAGAAACCAATAATATTTGTAAATTTTAATAAACAAAAAACAATGTGGTGAAAGGGTCTGAATGTTTGTATTTTCATAAAATTTAGTAGATAAACATTTATTAATGTAGTTAGCTGTGGAGTTTCATAAAAATTAAACATCACACTGTTTTACAAACAAAAATTACACAGGACAAAACAAACACTCTTGATATCCGGAGACAAAAATCACCACTCATTCTGCTGACACTATTCAAAACATATTCCTTATAGTCCGGTCAATTTAGACTAAAAACAATGGTGAAAGTAAAGGGTGTTTTTTTTTTTAGAGGTATAGAACTTTAAATTGCAATAAAACAAGGATGGAATATTCGATTGACATGATTTTTATTTATTCGAAAGAAAATCTTGTGGCATTACATTTTAAATATGGTTTCTGGCATATGACTGCCACGGCTGGCTCGGATGTAGTCCAATCTGGACGTCCATTTTTCGATGACTTTTTCCAACATTTGGTGACGTGAAATAACGCCCGACGAAATAAGGCCCCATAGGGCTTTATTTCCATTTCTAATGGAAATAAGACCCCTACAAGGGTTGCGGTCTTATTTCCATTGCAACTTAGAAATAATGCCCGTGGGGCCTTATTTCGGTTTTTCTGTTTTGATTAGAAAGTTGGCGCAGGGAAACTCGTCCCGAGATCAGAATCCCCGAAAATTGTTTTCGGAACTTCTGATCTTCTATGGAGGGTCATAAGTGCCGACTTCGATTTAGGGATTATTAATCCACTATGGTGGGTCAATAGTCCCAACTAGGTTTTACTTTTAATGGGACATAAGTCAAAATAAAAAAAAAGTGGAACACGAATGTTCATGCTAAAAAAATTAATAAAAACCGTAAATTCCTGTATGTACGTATACTACACTACAAAAAAATCTTACAAACAATTAGGACCACGTTTCTTGATAAATAAAAACGACTGAAGTCAAACTGCTTCCAAGATAAAAAGGAAGGAAGAAGACATTTAATTCAGAAGAATTGAGGTTAAAACTTAAACGCAATTGTAACAACTTGTAAGTCACTGTAATTAGTACTAATGAATGTATTCAGAGACAGCCTTATTTAAAAACGAGTATTAGAAGCAGAATAAAGTTATTCCGAACTTAATACTCCTTTAATACTGAAAAGCTTATTTATAAAAAAATAAACAAGTTTTAGAGTCGGAATAAGCTAAACTGATTTATAGTAGGTTTAAAGCTGGAATAAATCGGTATAAATATCAAAATGTGTCAAACAATTGTTTTGTCAAATTTGCTATTATGTTGCAGGAGAATTTGCGTCCAAAAAGGCTATTTAATTTAAATCTTCGGGTACATGGTTCTTAAAATTATTTGGAACCGTTCCTCTTCTTCATACTTACTTTTGCTGGTACTTTTGCAGTCCCAAAAATCAATATTTTGCTCTTCAATTAATTATTTTCTGAAAAAATTAAAGGCAGTGTCAGGTTTGTATATTTGTTTGACGAATAAATATACAAAGGTGTCAAATTTGTTTACAGGAGTTTTAGATTGGTCAATTTTTAATAGCAAAATTTGACATAAGTCAGGCATAACTAAAACGAGTAATAAAATATTTTATAAATAAGCAATAGGAATAGGTTGATGTACGTGCTTAAAGTCGTTATAACTATTCCGGGTATCAAACGAGTATTAGTGAAATCTAATAAATAAGGCTGAGAGTGATTAAGTTAATTCAAGTTAATAATGCATATTCAACATTTCTTTATTAGCCGTCGACAAAACGGTCAGAGCAATTCGTTTTTCAAAGCTGTTGAGGTTTCCTTTTATTTGGAAAAGCAACCACTACACATCCTGTAATGCAAAGAAAGATTTTCGCAAGAATTTCAATTATTCATTTTCAGCATCTTTTTGAATTTCGACTGAGGATGAGGTCGATACGAAATAATCAAGATCGATTTGATTTAATTGCGAGCGAAGCGAGCGGAAAAAATTTCGCCCAAAAGAGAATCAATTTGGGTGGTGAAAAAAAAAATTCGCGCGAATTTTTTTATTTTCACACCCCAAATTGAATCTCTTTTGGGCAAAATTTTGTCTGCTTGTGTCCATCCATCTTTCAATGTAAATGAAACCGCTTGGTTATTTTAGGTGACAGATAGATACAATAAGATGAAATTGGCTTCAAGTATAGTGTACTTGTAGAATGCTGTACCCTCACAGAACTTTGACATCCCAGAATGCAGAAGAACGTTTGCATTTGATAATGTTTTCTTAACGTCACATAGACTTAAAGCATGCGATATGTTTCAGCTGTATGCACAGAAAAAACCTTGAAAATGTAATAAACTTATTTTATTGTTTCACAAAATGTTAAAATTAATTGCGAAGGTCGGAAACCCTGAATTAGATTTCTGGACAAATGAACCATTAAAGTGGGTCAGTAGTCGCAAAATGAAATTCGTCACTTATCACCCATTATTTTTATCTTCTGGAAATGCGGCCTTATTTCCATGTAAAATGAGGCCTTAGTTCCACAATTCAATTGAAATAAGGCCTGTCGGGTGTTATTTCGATTTCTTCATGGAAATAAAGCCGCATTTAAGGTGGGACCTTATTTCGTAGGGCGTTATTTCACGTCACCCAACATTTGTGGCCGTATATCGGCAATAACACGACGAATGTTGTCTTCCAAATGGTCAAGCGTTTGTGGCTTATCCGCATAGACCAATGACTTTACATAATCCCACAGAAAATAGTCTAGCGGTGTTAAATCACAAGATCTTGGAGGCCAATTCACAGGTCCAAAACGTGAAATCAGGCGGCGTGTCTTTCAATAAATCGATTGTGGCACGAGCTGTGCGACATGTTGCGCCGTATTGTGGGGACCACAGCTCCTGGACATCATGATTGTTCAATTCAGGAATGAAAAAGTTATTAATCATGCCTCTATACCGATCACCATTGACTGTAACGTTGTGGCCATCATCGTTTTTGAAGAAATACGGACCAATGAACATAAAGCGCACCAAACAGTCAGTTTTTCTGGATGTAACGGTGTTTCCACATACACTTGAGGATTAGCTTCACGCTTCACTCCAAATGCAGCAGTTTTGTTTGTTGACGTAGCCATTCAACCAGAAGTGCGCTTCATCGCTAAACAAAATTCGCTTATGAAAATCGGGAACAACGGCCATCTTGTTTTGGGCCCATTCGACGAATCTACGCCTGGCTTGATGATCGTTTGGCTTCAATTCTTGCACGAGTTGGATTTTGTAAGCACGCAAACCAAGATCCTTCCGCAAAATCTTCCATAAAGTGGATGGACACAGATCCAATTACTGTGCTCTACACGCTCTACAGTAGCAATAGCTTCTTCTGTACGCACCGTACGGCGCGGCTGCAGCTGCAGCTGTTAGTGTAAACGTGGTGCAAAAACGTTCCATGGTTAATCGATTTAACTGCTCTGATGGACGATTTTGTCGACGATAGAATGGACGTAGTGCGCGATACGTATTCCGCACAGAACCATTATTTTCGAAATAAAATTGAACAATTTGCAAGCGTTGTTCAGGCGTGAGTCTATTCATGATGAATTGCCAAACCAACCTGAGAATAAATCACTTGACAGCTGTTAAATCGGTCGTCGTCTTGAAAAGCAATGCCAACTTATAGTTCTTTACCTCGAAAAAAAACACCCTTTATTTTCCAAACGGAAGAGTTCTGCTCTTCTCCATAAGCATTCTGTCTGTCAAAGTCAGTCCAATGGAATGTTTCAGAAGACTTCTGGACGTCCAATGGAAAACGACATAAGTTAACATCGTTAGAGAATGTAAGGGTAAAAACTAGTCCCCTTTCAAGTTCAGAATTCTAATTCATTATGGTGTCTGACATTCCTAGATTTCTTACAGGAATGTCAAATAAAACTGTAATGGCGTGAACAGCTTTTTTTTTCTTTTTAATTCTGAGGAATTTGAGGTGTAAAGTGATTGTATCTCTTCTTATCCGGCTCACAATCCTTGAAGGATCTCTGAGATACTGCAGCCTTCCATCGTGAACGGCCCCTCGCATGCACTCTCCCGTCGCCGAAACCAAGCGCTCTGGCATCCGCAGTCACTTGGTCCTTGTACCGTAGGTTCGGTGTTCCTTGTCGTCTCGAAACTGGGGGGCTAGGATGAGAAGACTTTCTTGGTTGGAGCTTTGCCGTCCATTTGCTCGATTGCATAGTCGTCTTTTCTTGGCTTTCTGGACCACATCTACATCTTGCTACAGCTCGTACGGTTCGCGGTTGAAACTTCTTCTCCATTCGCCATCATCGCATAAGGGACCGAAAATCCGTCGAAGAATTTTTCTTTCGAAAGTGTTCAGTACCAATTCTCCTTTTTTACTTATCGTTCAACACTCGGCGCCGTAGACTAGGACTGGTAAAACCAAAGCTTTGTATAGCAGACACTTTGTCTTTCGAGTGAGGAGTTTTGAACCCAGTTGCTTGGCCAAACCGAAGCAGCAGCGGTTCGCTAGGGTAATTCTTCTTCGGATCTCCACTAAGGTGTCGTTTGTGGGATTGATGTTTGTTCCAAGGTAGGTGAACTCCTTAACTACCTCGAAATTGCTGCTACCAAGAGTGAGGTTTTGTCCTAGGCGTTGGACAGATTGTATACGAAGCAAGAAATCACGATTTTTTTTTAGTAATATTATCATGAGTAGCAATATAAATGGAGAGAAAAGAGCAGAAGGAAATTTGTCTATCCAGAAAAAAAAATCGAGCCCAAAGTCACACTTTCAGAAGTCATCGGAAGCCTTTCCGGTTACCAAACAATAGGGAAAAGAAACGAGGAATGGCATTGGTCCAGTTTGACGTTTATTGTAGTTTCGTATATTATTTTTGTCATTGAATTGATGGCATTCTTTATAAAGTTTGCTTTTGCCTCATCTTAATCATAATCATCATCTACTATTTTAAACTCGAGCCTGATTGTTTCTCCTGTCAAAACAGAAAATCATTCTTCATCCGCACTTTACGAATGTGTAGACAGCGACAGTGTAAATCCAATACTTTCATCGCAAAACTCAGTAAAACATTACATGTTCACACATTTAAATGTTTCTGTATTGTGTGTATGCAATCAGTTCTTGATGTAATGTTTGCAAAAATTGATTTATGTCATTTTTGAAATTCTTTCTTTCAATGAGCCGCAATAAGACATTTTGTAAAAAATCTTGTGTGTTGTAAAGTTACGTGTCCTATGCTCGTGTCAAATCCTCAATAAATTGGTTACTTCTAATTTTTACAAACAAAGATCAGAAAAAAAAACAAAAAAAATTCTAAATTTTCCAGATGGTTTTGCGCATGTTGTGAGGAATACAACTGATGCCAAACATAATAAGAACCTAGGACCTAACTTTCAAAAATGCCAAATTTTTGTGTTCAAGCGATAAAACTCAATAAGGTAAAATTACTAAGAGAACAAACAAAATTTGTCATTAAATTTGCTAAGACTTTTTATGTTGCATCAAAATATGTGAATGATTGGATTAATCAGAAAACTTAGTTGGCACAAAACTTCTACCCTCAGAAACCTTGAGTTGGACAAAGTGTTGCTTGTTTAAAAATTTTCTTTTTTACGACTATTTAAAATATTACCAATTTTCTTCATGGACCTTGCTTTTTCTGTTTTTGGTTTCGCTATAAGTTGCACTTTTTATTATTTGCATAATATTTCACTATTAATATTCCAAAGGCAATCTATGAAAAATGTTTCTGTCTTTCGATTAACTTTTTGACTCCGATCAAATGATTTCGAATTGGCCGACAAAGTTCGAAAAGAGAATACGATATCATTACCACGGGTTTAAAATGTTTGCTTAAAAAACACACCGGATTGAAAACGTTGGTCTTGTCTTTACGAATTCGGTTCACTGTCATTGCACCCGCCAACGAACTTTGCAACATTTCTTCTTCACCAGATTTACAGCCTGATTCTCCCCCTTGTGAGGAATCACAAGTCATAAGCCCTTGTGACTATTTCTTGTGAGGATTGTTGTGATTCGATAACATTTGTTGGATTCTCCCATAATCCTCATAAGAAAAGTCACAACGAAACTCACCACAGCCAAAGTGAATAAGGAAATGTTATCAATCAGCTTCTCATTGAAAAAATTTAAAAGATTTCAAATTTGCCAATCAACAACTCAGCTCTACAGAAGAAAATCGGGATCATGACCGACCACCCGCAGCTCATGGCCAACAAAAATGACCCAACCGATCCGGAAAGGGTACAAAAATTATGGGGTCAGCTGGGAGAAGCGTTGAATGCCATGAGGATTCAAGCTCTGCATTAGATCCCAGCACGGAGTTTTTGGAAAACGAAAAATCTTAACAAACGTGCTATTTTGTATAGCCATTAGGTCATTGGTGTCTCTCAGGGTTCGTGAAACCGTCTTTGCTGCAATCTTATCAATTCTATTATAGTTTGTGTCAAATGATGTACTGTTGTAAAATTCTTACTTTTCATTTAAGGAGGAAACTTCGTCAATAATATGTGCAACAATCATTTGAACTTCCATTTTTTTCACTAACTCAAACCAAAATGTCAAATCTCAAATAATTTTCTAGTTATAACCTGCTCTGAAGGAGATCACAATTTCGATTGATTTTGTGACTCTCACAGGTTGTGACTTTGGGGGAGAATACGAAAAAGTCACAAAATCAATTTCACCTCTTCTTATGACTTGTGAGGTATTAGTGATGATGGGGACAATCGGGCTGTTAGTTTAAGGTGTTAATTTATTCAAAAAACTTCCTGTGATTTGTTAACATTTGTAAAAGTACTTCGAAAATTTTGTTTCGAAGTCCATCGAAATAAAGTGATACGATCACATGAATCTACTTCTTCCTATCTTTCAGTTTGCAGTGTCCGACCGAAGCTTAGGCTTCGGCCAAACCTTCGGCTTCGATGTAAAATAGGCCGAAGCCGAAGAATTCGTTTCTAATATCGAGCATCGAAGTAGGCGCCGAAAAAAAAACAATTTTTGAATTTTTGAAATTGTTGGAAACACAAGTTTGTGTTTATTAGTGTGAAATCGTAAAAGGCGCGGAAAAGATTTCCATTTTTGAATTCTTTAAATTGCCATACGCATAACACATTTTGTTACATCGTTTGTACCTACCTACTTTTATTTTATTCGAAATGAGAATTCGTCGCTTTATTAAACCTTCGGCTTTGGTTCGGCGGAAAATCAACCTTCGGTCGGACACTAGTTTGCCCATTATCGATAAAGGACTTGTGTGCAGAGACAAAAGGAGATCGGAAACTCACTTACGTTTTACCCTCCGGATACCGCAAATTTTATTTTACCGTTACTCGTGTATGTGAATAAATGAGAAAAAACAGCAACAAAAACAAAAACAAATATTTGTAAAAACACGCATACTCTTGCAGTAAACTTTGACCATTTTGACAGCTTGGTTTCCCATCTCCCTTTTAACTCATCTGTGCTTGTGTGATTACGGAATGAAATGTCAAAAATATAGTCTGTCTATCTAGTTTTGTTTTTCGAAGAGTGTGATAGAATTTGTATCGAACATCGAGCTCAAACAGCTTTATGTTCGATGTTCTATGTAATTATTTGCCTTCGAGAAGAAGGAAAGCTTTTTGTACAAGTTAGTGTTAATAAAACATCGATTGTTGAGCTAAACGATAGTATCGATAGTTTTTGTTTTTTTAATCGATTAATCGATAAACAATCGATAGTATTAAAAAAAGAAAAAAACACAATAAGAATCAGTATAACGGCTTACAGGTCAAGAAAAAAATCAAACAAAACGTATTTCATCATTGTCAATGTTTTTTTCCCTCTGTCTTCCATACAAAATACGACCATAGTGATAATATAATAGAGCACGGAAGCTAGCCTAAAACGTGTTTCCTCAAATTATGAGGAAGATGACATTAGGGAGTTCCTGTTTCTCTCTCTGAGCTTGTTGCTGATTGGCTGTAAGCTGGAATGGACAGAGAAAAAAAAGTAAAAGAAACATCAAAATCACAATTGTTGTTGTCTTACATAGGAGCTCAGAGAGAGAAAGGAACTCTCTAATAGCTTCTTTCCAGCGTTGTTCTCAGAAAAAAAAATCTTGGGGCCATTTTTGGGCCATTTACACTTTTTTGGGGCCACTAATTTTTACTTGCGACATCTAGAATATATGAAATTCCGACTTCTCTGAAAAAAGCGGGTCCGGCGATTCCGGCCGTCCGCCTGTCTGTCTATCTGTAAACGTAAACAGCCTTAACCACTGGTCCGTTTAACTTCAAACTTGAAAATAAGAGGTTTGAGCGAATAGGGTAGCCAGCATATAATTATTTTGGCCAAAAACCAAGTTTCAATTTTCTAAAATACTGCTCCTACGATTTTTTTTAACACTCAATAGAACAGTAATATTTGTGTATTGCTCCAAAACGGTACCATTCATAGAACCGTTTTTTTGTTTTTTCTGTTATAAGATTTTCTCGAAAATGAAAGCCCGAGCAGCGTAATTCTTTTTTTTTTTTTGAAAGTACGTATTGCCCAAATAATATTTTGTGTTCGAACAAATTTCAAAATTTTTGTTTTTTTTCAAAATTCTGTATCTCGAGAATGGATCAATATTGAGAATAGAATTTCAAAGGAAATATGTATATTTACGTGTTGTTGAATACTAAATACCCATATTAATATTAAGACATTTTTGAAAAATTTTATATAATATAAAATTAATTAAAAAAAAAAAAAAACGCTCAACAGAAAATTTGAATAATCAACAATTTCTTAAGAAATTTTATGGCATAAAGTTATTCAGATAAAATGTGTTTATGAATTTATTATTTATTGTAATAATAATTTATTTATGAATTCTTAATTACATGTTTTTATTTTTAAATATTTTTTGTGAGTTCAGTTTGAAATACAAGAGCAAGTTCGTGTGTATTTTTTTGTTTTGAAATAAGAAATTTTTTCATTAATTCAAAATAAATCAAAATATCTTGTTTTAATTATAAACTAAAATATAGGTAGGTACTTATAAACATAGTAGGAAAAAATTATATGGCCACTAAATTTTCTACTAACAAACAATAAGAAACTAACAGTATTTTCTGCGAGGGATTGGGATTTGTTCCCTTCATAATATTATTAAAGATTTTATTTTCTTACTTTCAAAACGTATTCAATGCTTAGTTGTCTTGTGCGACAACAAAAATGGATGGCTAGCTACCGGTAAAACATAACAGTAGTTGAATTGCTTAAAAGTGAATTCAAACCAGAAAAAAGAACTTTTTCGTTTATTTTTATTTGTGGTACTCATTGAAATAGGTACTATTCATGGACTGCTACTGCCAGTAGCCAACTCAGTAGTGGAATCACGATAATTCCACTTTTAACGGACGAAAAACCAGCCCTCGAAAGGGGATTGCTCATTTTATAAGGGACATCCGGCCCGGAGTGTACACCAATGAGTTTGGTATCAAATTAAAGGTTGTTCTAAGCCCGATATATCTGCAAAAATATTTTGTCGATAACTCATGGGAGATCCGAGATATTTCAGATTGAAGTTCGAAAGGTGTAAACATTAAAAATCAGCACTTTTTCGACATAAATGTCAATATCTTTGGATTTACAAAAGCTAGGAAAATCACAGTGGTACTAAATTAAAGGTGGAAAACATATCTTTCAAGTCAAATAACAATTATATTTATATGATATATATATTTTGAGATATTTTTAATTAAAGCTTTAAAAAACAGTTGTTTTTAAGGAATCTTTTATGCGATAATATCTTTTAAGATTCAATGACGACATTTATTTCTTTTAGCACCGTTAAGTAGCCTAGTTCACAACCTTTATTTTCATATACAATTTATCGGGGTTTCCTCAATAATTTTTGATTATAAGCAACAAATCTTTCAAAATATGCCTCAAACGTAAACATTATGAAGTTTCTCTTTTTTTAGTTATTTAAGTTATGCAAACATGCATTTTTGAAAAGGTACTTAAAATATCCTGAGCAGTACTATGAAATAGTTCCTGAAAACTTAGTAGAAGCTGAGTTGATTTTGATAACCTTCATGGCATTCAGTGGCAAAAGCCTATACTAGATAGTTTTAACCACTTTGCAGCACTCACGCTATTATCTATACATGAATTATATTCTAGCAGATTTTATTTATTTTACGATTATAAATGTTTCTTTAACTCGCTTTAGTTATAATAACCATATTTTGTTCAGTTGTACAACTAATCAATAATTAAAACAAGCACTTTTTTATTACGGGGAGATAATCCGAAATTATGACCCTTATAATAAACAAGGACAAAACCAACAATCTCCCACCAGGTTTACCCCTAACATTATATTCTTAATTATTATGTGGTAGGATTCCAAGCATACGTTTAAGCTGGAAAGTACAATTTGTATATATTTTATGAATTAACTAGCTGACCCGACAAACGTTGTTTGTCAACGAAAAACATTTTTTTTGTGAATCTAAATTCTCTTCTATTTTTGTCTGTGCAAGAAATGTATATCTTTTAGGTCATTTGAATAGCTAAACAATTTTATTTAATCTCTGGGGGTTCTGACTAAAAAGAGATATGCCGTGTGACCTTAATGAAACAAAACTTTTTCCTAAAAAAATTATGACTTCGCTTCCACTTTTCTTTTGTAACCCAAGAAATATAAGACTTTTATATATTTTAAGTTCATGACCGTCCACAAAATCGTAATTTGTAGGGGCCTTAAAGAATTTGCATATCCTTATAAGCTATAACGCACACTTAATAGGATTTCAAAATTAGTTTTTGAACTTGCAAGCGCTATGGATCTGGATACCTATTTTAAACAATCAAAAATAAAAAAAAGATTTCGTTCATATTTCGACGTGTCTTTTAGGAAAGACATTTTGTAAAAAGTTGGGGAAGCTTGTTTTAGTTTTTTAATGTCAGATTAATTTTATTAAGTATTTGAATGAAAGAAACAATTTATTTTGCTTTTATCTTTTAAAAAGTATGGAAAAATGAATTGAACTCATAACACGTGTGTTATGATGATGATCAACAGGATATAGAAGCGGTTGTTCAATGCTACTGTAATTGTCTAGTAGGTCGAAGAACGGTTGGACGCTGCGCTCGTGTTATGACTATAATATAGTTTTAAAGTTGGGCAAGATATGAAAGTAGACTCCCTTCCCAATTCTTAAATAACCTTTTAATAACTAATGATTCAGATTAGAATAACCTATGTTTTGCCAAGCCCATTACCATTAGATTAATTTATTTTTCTTTCAATTTTCATACCATTCTCAAAAAAATTATTTATTTATTGTTTTAATTTTCCCACCATTACTGTACTAATTATTTTTATATTATTTTTATATTTTATTTTAGTGTCATGAGATTTTTTCTGCATTTTGATAGCATATTTCGTATCTATTATTGTCAAAATGAAGAAATTGTTAAAGAAACCCCGATAAATTGTATATGAAAATAAAGGTTGTGAACTAAGCTACTTAACGGTGCTAAAAGAAATAAATGTCGTCATTGAATCTTAAAAGATATTATCGCATAAAAGATTCCCTAAAAACAACTGTTTTTCAAAGCTTCAATTAAAAATATCTCAAAATATATAAATCAAATAAATATAATTGTTGTTTAACTTGAAAGATATGTTTTTCACCTTTAATTTAGTACCACTGTGATTTTCCTAGCTTTTTTAAATCCAAAGATATTATTGACATTTATGTCGAAAAAGTGCTGATTTTTAATGTTTACACCTTTCGAACTTCAATCTGAAATATCTCGGATCTCCCATGAGTTATCGACAAAATATTTTTGCAGATATATCGGGCTTAGAACAACCTTTAATTTGATACCAAACTTATTGGTGTACACTCCGGGCCGAAAATGAGCATACCCCTTTACAAGCTTCGACTAGAAACTAGATAACCTAACTCATCAAAAGTATGTGTTCTGTTTTCCTAGTTTGCAATCTTATAATATAAATAAGTGGCTTAATACTCTTACTAACAATTCTCTGGGTGCGTGTGGGGACCTACAATTTAACGCCGATTACGAACGGCAAAATTGAGAAGCATTTTTTCATTACAGATTGATACTCTTGGAAGTTTGGTCAGATCTTCGCAAAAGGCAGTGCCCGTGAAAGATGAAATAAAATCTACGGGCACGAGTAGGACTCGAAACCACGACATTCTGCTTAGCAGCCAACGCACCTAACCACTTAAGCTATGGACACTACAATCTTAATGGCATGTTCAATTTTTGATTGAAGTAAGCGGCTTAAACAAATATCTGCTCCTCAAACCGAAAATTACAGCACAAATAAATGAAGCTTTTTTAATAAGCAACTTGGAGTTAATGTCGTAAATAGCTGCTTCAGAATTTCTTTAAAAAGAAAAATACAACAACCACACGCTTACTGATTTAATGAACTCGCCCAATAAAAAATGAAGGTCGACGAGAAGCGAGAAGAAGAAAATGAGATCTGTTGGTACGGATTCTACTCTTCGCTTGCAATTTCGAGGACTAGCATCGTTGGAATTTTTTATTTTTAAATTTTGTACGGCATTTTCGCATTCACCAAATGATTCAGAATCGTACAATTAATTATTAATATGTTTTTTTTTACCTTACCCAATACTTGAATTTCACAAAATTGGGGCCATTTGCTGTTGGCCCGGGGCATGGGGCCAAACAGCAAATTTTAGGGCCAAATGGCCCGATTGGGCACTTTTGCACAACGCTGCTTCTTTCTCACAATTTTCGGAGTCAACTGCACTTGTACGAAGTGCTACCGCTCCCGTGCTCTATTATATTATCTCTGAATATGACAAGAGAATACGCACGTTGACATCAATTATGTAGTATACAAATAAAAAGACACACATGAACATGTAACTCCCTCTGGATATTCAATAGGTAGGTCGTTACTCGTCGGCTAAGACCTCATTTTTAGCACATCCATTGAATATATAAACTATCGATTAAATTTCGAAACTATCGATAGTCTCGATAGTTCAAAACAATCGATTAATCGATTAAACTATCGATGTTTTATTAACACTAGTACAAGTCAGTGGTTAGTCTAACGAGAGAACTCACCGAGAGAAGTCAGATCTAATAAACGGAAAGAATCGTGGTTTTTTACAGGCCTGCCTGTTTTTCACGTTAACGGTGCGTTTTATTTCGTAGTTTAGTTTTATTTCAGGTTTAATCAATTACAGCCCACTGTTTCTCCGCGATCGAAAACAGAATTTGTACCACTCACTCTCACCTCTGAGTAGATCACAAAAATTTTAGCCCAGATGTATCAGAGCTAAAAACTTGTATATGCTTGTAGCTTTCTCTATTTGCTCAGGATCAGGATGAAATTACCAAGCAAGTGGAGCGAAGACATGTTCAAATCAAACACCGAGTTATAAATGGATTCCCAAGAAAGTAGCGCGTCTCTTGTAGGTAAACACAAAATTGTAAAACAAATAATTCGTAAAAATTACATTTCGGGGCTCAGGTTTGTTTCTTTATCAGAGGACTTTTGAATATGATCTGCTCAGAGCTTTGCCTTGATACATCTGTGATCTGATGTAAAAATCGGCTATAATTAAACAATCTAGACTCTGAAGTTTTCTGATATTTTGGGCAGTTTTACAATTGAAGATCGAGTTTGAGCTATGGATCAGCGACATAAAGCATGAACAAATAGGACACACTGTTATTCTTCCAGATAAAGTTTGCGTCTTAGGGAAAGAGCAGAGCATGTGCAGAGAAGGTGAAAGATTGTTTGCTCTTCTTCTTCCTCCATACAGCTCCTGCAGAAGTGATTTGTGGCTACACCAAGTGGTATTGCATGTCTGCCTATAAGACAGTGTCCCGTGAGGACAGCTATTAGGAAGCTAATATGAAATCTGCTTTGAGATAGCAAGCCTTTAGAGCCAAATGGCGGCCATATAAGTTTTGTGGCACGTTTGTAAATTCTACCACCTAGAGCTTGTTATCGTTAAGGCTGTTTCTTTTAGCAAAAGTTTACATGTAGCTATCGGTATACCTATCTTTTCCCTTTCAGGTGAGATAGGTATAACGGTCCCATTTTTAGCGAGTCCATCGGCTTTACATTTTCCTGAGATGTCTCTGTGACCCGGCACCTAACAGAGATGAATATTAAATTGCTGCGCCATCTCCAAAAGAGATGATTGACAATGGAGGGCCGTTTGAGAGTTGGTTGAGACACCGTCGTCGCTCGAAAGATTCTATAGCCCTGACCTGACTGTCAGAGAAAATGCGGAAATCAAAAGTTGATATCACGTTTTCTCTAAGCCAGGATAGAACCTCTTTGATCGCCAAAATTTCCGCTTGGAAGACGCTACAATGATTTGGGAGGCGGAATGAGAGGCTTAGATTAAGCTTCTCTAAGTAGAACACACAGCTACCAACACCATCATTTGTCTTGGATCCATCTGTAGGAAAATGAATGCTTCTGTCTTCCAGAATTTTTTTTGTCTTTCTATTCGTCTCTGGATTAGTGCTCTTGACTCTGACCGGGTACTCGAAATAATACCCGGGTATCCGGGTACCCGGGTACCCGATGTATTCAATATTACACGGGTACCCGGGTATTTGCATGGTTCGGGTACCCGGGTACCCGGGTATTTGAAACATAACGATCTTGTATCCGAGTACCCGGGTACCCGGGTTTATGAAGGAAGTTTTTGATAATATTTTGTATTATTTGTTTTCGGTTAATAAAAATAATGATGGTGGTTAATTAATTGTCTATTTTAATTGCAAGGAATTGCAAGTTGGAGGTGGATTATTATGAATATGTAGTTTATTATTGTCATTAGTTTAGATACTCTTAGGATGGATTTCGCTAGTCCTTATAGCAATAGTTTTTTGTGCTGTTTTTTTTCATTCATTCGTTAAAAAATGACATTGGATATGATTTTATTAGGGGTTGAAAAGATATAAAACCGATCTTGTGCGTCGTCGTCGTAGTCGTAGGTAGTCGTAAATAAAGAAGAAAGTAAGCTGTTGGCAAGTGTTTGTTGATTTATTGTTGTTGCAAGATCGTACGAAAAAGAAATGCAAGTTGTTTTTGGATAATGATAGTTGAAAGGGATGATTTTATTATGTTGGTTAACCACTGTCCTGGTATAATCTATGAGTGTAAGAACAGGTAGTTGGTGCGTTTGCTTTTTTTTTGTAATTCATAAAAAATGACATTTGGTAGAAAATATTAGATGGATTATAATTTTATTAGGGGTTGAAAATTGAGATAACCGATTTTGTGTGTTGTCGTCGTTCATCTGTTTATGATTGGTCTTTTTCTTAGCCACAGGTCAATAAAGAAGACAAAAATCTGTTGGCAAGTGTTTGTGAGATTTCTGCGATAAAAGTAAAGACTGACCTCAGTTGCAGGATTTTTAATTTGGGTTTTTGCATGTCATAAAAATGTTTTAATGTTTGGGTTTCTCTACATGACCCACTCGTAGACACCAGAGCATTTTTAACAATTACGATGAATGGTAAGGCACAATGTACTGGGACGGGATTTTATTGCATGTATTATTGTTTTTTAGAAATGGGCAGCAATGAAGAACGTCTCGGCGTGTAGTGCTTTGGATTTTTTGTTGGAAGCAAAAGCAGATGGTCAGCAACTTAGCGAATATGAAATGTATATGAATGAGCCACAGCTATCCCATAACTATCGCGACATTTTAAATTGGTGGAAGATGAATGCCAAGAAGAATTTAATAAAGAATTATTTAAAAAAATAATTGTTCTTTTCATGTTCCATTCGCAATTATATTTTAAATTTCAGGTGGTAACAATCATAGCAATTTTTTATTTGTTTCCATTTTTTGCCATTTCTAAAAAACAATAATACATGCAATAAAATCCCGTCCCAGTACATTGTGCCTTACCATTCATCGTAATTGTTAAAAATGCTCTGGTGTCTACGAGTGGGTCATGTAGAGAAACCCAAACATTAAAACATTTTTATGACATGCAAAAACCCAAATTAAAAATCCTGCAACTGAGGTCAGTCTTTACTTTTATCGCAGAAATCTCACAAACACTTGCCAACAGATTTTTGTCTTCTTTATTGACCTGTGGCTAAGAAAAAGACCAATCATAAACAGATGAACGACGACAACACACAAAATCGGTTATCTCAATTTTCAACCCCTAATAAAATTATAATCCATCTAATATTTTCTACCAAATGTCATTTTTTTATGAATTACAAAAAAAAAGCAAACGCACCAACTACCTGTTCTTACACTCATAGATTATACCAGGACAGTGGTTAACCAACATAATAAAATCATCCCTTTCAACTATCATTATCCAAAAACAACTTGCATTTCTTTTTCGTACGATCTTGCAACAACAATAAATCAACAAACACTTGCCAACAGCTTACTTTCTTCTTTATTTACGACTACCTACGACTACGACGACGACGCACAAGATCGGTTTTATATCTTTTCAACCCCTAATAAAATCATATCCAATGTCATTTTTTAACGAATGAATGAAAAAAAACAGCACAAAAAACTATTGCTATAAGGACTAGCGAAATCCATCCTAAGAGTATCTAAACTAATGACAATAATAAACTACATATTCATAATAATCCACCTCCAACTTGCAATTCCTTGCAATTAAAATAGACAATTAATTAACCACCATCATTATTTTTATTAACCGAAAACAAATAATACAAAATATTATCAAAAACTTCCTTCATAAACCCATCCATTTGTTCAAACAACTTTAGCTTCATCGCGTAAGCGGATACACGATCGTTATGTTTCAAATACCCGGGTACCCGAACCATGCAAATACCCGGGTACTCGGGTACCCGGGTAATTCCCGAAATCATCGGGTACCCGCGTACCCGGTCCATGGATCGGGTACCCGGGTATCAAGAGCTCTACTCTGGATGGAATGGATACCTGGAAGTTTTTCCCAAATTGGGGTTTTGGAATGGTGTAGTCTATATACTTTGGTAAACAGAACCGAAGAAGTTCAAAATGATGGAATATCCCACATTATTGTTGGTCCATTGAGAGGAGTCTTTTAGCTGTACTCGCTGTCACTTGTTTGCTGAAGATGTCGATGGGTGTCAGATGGAGGAGAGTGTCTAGCGCCGCTGAGGGTGTGGTTCTCAATTCCCCGCCTATGCAAAGACATGCAGTGCATTGGACTCTGCTGAGTTTGTCACAGTAGGTTACATTCTCAAGTGCAGTCCACCATACTGCAACCCCGTACCTACATGAGTATTGGTCGGATGACCGATGTATATAGCCAATAGGTTATGCGAGGTTTGAAACTCCATTTGCTTCCTATGGCTTTTTTGCAGGAGAAAACAGCTACTGTAGCTTCTCTAACTCTTCCTTCAATGTTAGGTTTCCAACTTAATTTTTTGTCTAGTATCAGACCAAGATATTTGGCTTCATTGGTAAAAATTAGTGGTACACCTTTTTTTGAAGGAGGTTCAATTTCTGTAATTTTGTATTTTCGTGTAAAAAGGATGAGGTCTGTTTTTTGCGGATTAATATTAAGTCCACAGTGATCAGCCCATCTAGTGAGCATATTAAGTGCGTTTTGCAGGAGGTCTCTCAGGGTATTAGGATGTTTTCCTGTGACGGCGATAGCAACATTATCGGCATACGCAATCACTCTGTAGCCTTCCTTCTCGAGGGATATTAGCAGTTCGTTAACTACTATGTTCCACAGGAGAGGGGACAGAACACCACCTTGCGGAGTGCCTCTACTGACAGACCTTTTCGTACAAAAATCCCCCATCTTAGAGTTGATGATCCTGCTTTTTAGCATTAGATTAATCAACTCACAGAGAGAGTATTCGACGTTTAGGATCGTCATAGCAGAAGTGATAGCAGATGTGTCAACGTTGTTGAAAGCACCTTCAATATCCGCGAAGGCAACCATAGTACCTATATTCTTTTAGTTCAAGGGAGTATTCGATAGTTCTTACCAGAGTATGCAAGGCTGTTTCTACCGATTTCCCTTTGCAGTAAGCATGCTGAGACATCGATAGTCTCTTATCAATGCTATTACGTATATGGATATCGATCAATCGTTCCAAAGAGAGTTTTGAGAATGAACGATGATAGGCTTATAGGTCTTAGATCTTTAGGGTTGACATGCGAGACGAATACTACCTTTACTTTTCTCCATCGCTGAGGTATATAGACCAGATCTAGACAACTTTTGAAGATCATCTCAATGATTGACAAGGTTATACCGCTGGTATGTTGTAGCTCAGCTGGTATGATTTGATCTGGACCTGGAGATATATAAGGTTGGAAACTCTTAAGAGCCCATGTCAATTTTTCTTTTGTAACAAGACCTTGGGGAAAGTTAAGTTAATACCAGACCTAGGACTTAGGAGGGTTTTTTGTATTAACAGATTTGGATCTTTTTGGGAAGTGGGTGTCTAATAGCAGGTTTAGCGTTTCTTCGCAAGAGTTAGTCCATGTACCATCCGAGTTTTTAAGACAACTAGGCATGGTTGGATTTGTCGAGAGAATCTTCCTTAACCTCTATGCCTCCGGAGATTCCTCTATTGAACTACAGAAAGATCTCCATGAGGATCTTTTGGGTATTCTCAATTCTTGTTTATACTTTTTGAGAGATTGCTTATAGGAATCCCAATCTTGGGGGTGTCTAGACTTTTTTGCACGATTGAAAAGTCTTCTACAACCTTTCCTGAGTATTTCTAGTTCAGCAGCCCACCAGTATGGTTTCCTCTTTCCACGCGCTGTTATAACAGTTATCTGTTTTGAAAGTTGGTTTAGGAGAAGTTATTGAAGGTTTCTAGCCCCCTTATCTGTCAGGTTCAATTTTTGGATTCTATTTAACCAATTAAAAACCCAAAATATGCACATCTTACACATAGAAGCAGCTGAAAAAGCTGAACAAAAATATTGACGATGCACCTATGCACTAGAAGCGTAGTAATAATTTATTATAATTATTTTTAAATTTTTCGTCACGGGTTCTTTCCCACAAATAATAATTTTTATTTTTCATACACAACCACTGATATTTTTTGTTTTCTATTGAAACTTCCATAAACGAAACCCGTCGCTAGAGTGCTTTACGCTTAATTTTAATATTACAACCCTAATCTTTTGGGGAATCCAAGACCCAAATTTATGCTTGAACTCAAATTTCAATTTGATACCTTATGTTCTCAAAATCATTTTGTTTTGTTTGTTTCATTCTCAATTCCCCCAGCTTTGATGGGTCTTGTTGAACCCTTAAAAATACGAACTCCCCAAAAGAATTCATTGAATCGTGCTCCCATCTCATCAAGCAAGCAAACAGAAGCAAATTAAAAAAAAAATCAAACAAACACCAACTCAACTCTATTCTAGATACATCATCTTCCAAATTCTACAAAATTCCCAAAACAGCCCCGAAAACACTTCAGTCACATCCGGATATCCAATTGAATTATTGCCAAAATCACCATAAACAAATATTTAATTTTATAAAATTTTAACAAAAAATAGCACGAAATATAACGAAGTATTTTTAAGGCAAAAATCCAAAAAAGAAAAAAATACAAAAATAAATTGTTAAACAGGAAATAGATAAAAAATAAAAAAAAAAAACAACCCACGCTATAATCAATCTGTTTATTAAACTTTAAAAATTTAAATTAGAATTAGCAATAGATGTAAAACGGTTTTTTTGGTTTCTTGAAAAATAGGGTACATTAACAAAAATTCAAATTATTTAAGGAAAACATTTTTTGCTACTCAAATTGAAAACAATAATAATAATAATTGGAAGACAAGCACAGTTTTATTTTTTTTTGGGTTTCGAGTTGACAAAAAAGAACAATAGATTTTTAATAAATAAATAAATATAGTTAGGGCTGTGAAAAGAGAACATAATTACTAGTCTAAGCGTTTTATGTTAAGAGACTATTCAAAAGAAACAAAAAACACTACAACTTTATGCAGCACTCACTGCATGCATAGCAAACAAATAAATAAATTAACAAACTTTAAAACTTAGTGTAGAAATCAAAACTACTACATTGCAATGAATTCATTAAAATTTAACAACAATTATTAAGAAAACAAAAAAACTGTACAATTAAGAAAATTATTAGAATTAACAGTAGAAAACAAAACAAAAAAATAGTTAGAATAGTAATGACTAAATAAATAATTCTGAAAGTTATTTAAAAGAAAAAAAATTAATTAAATTATTCGTATGTTTCTATATTTTCCAAATAAACGTTTAATATTAAGTTTAAAAATCATCAAACAATAGATTTATTAAAAAATAAAAAAAGGTTAAGCATAACATTAAAATTAACGCTAAAATTGAAAGAAAAAAATATATATTAATGGGAAAGTTCGAAAAGTAAAAAAAAAATAATTGACTTGCATTTATTGTAAAATTTACATTAAATATATTGAATTCTTAAATATACACATTACGAAGAGTTGGCATTAAACAATAATAATTATGACTTGTGTTTTGTTTTGCAACGCGAACAGCGCCCTCTAGTCTTCGAAATAAAGTCTCGCACATGGAGGCTAAGCAAATGAATTCGTTGCGTTTTTTCACGTCCGTCCTGTACACCTGGGGCCCTACTCTGTAATTCGTTTCGAAAGCCAATCCTATTCGAATGTGATATTCGATTCGTTTATGAATACGTACTCTGTAACATGTTCGAATCGAACAAAAAAATCATCTAGTACTAAAGGGTGTTTTTTTAGAGGTATAGAACTTTAAATTACAATAAAACAACGATGGAATATTCGACTGACATGATTTTTTATTTATTCGAAAGATAATATTGTGGCATTACATTTTAAATCTGATTTCTGGCATATGACTGCCATGGTTAGCTAGGATGTAGTCCAATCTGGACTGGACGTCCAATTTTCGATGACTTTTTCCAACATTTGTGGCTGTATATCGACAATAACACTGCAAATGTTGTCTTCCAAATGGTAAAGCGTTTGTGGCTTATCCGTAAAGACCAATGACTTTACATAACCCCACAGAAAATAGTCTAGCGGTGTTAAATCACAAGAACTTGGAGGCTAATTCACAGGTCCATAACGTGAAATTAGGCGGTCACCAAACGTGTCTTTCAATAAATCGATTGTGGCACGATCTGTGTGACATGTTGCGCCGTCTTGTTGAAACCACAGCTCCTGGACATCATGATTGTTCAATTCAGGAATGAAAAAGTTAGTAATCATGGCTCTATCACTGTGCTCGATGGTGGATGGACTCATTCGGGTCTTCCTCAATGCTACGCTCTACAGTAGCAAAAACTTCTTCTTTACGCAGCACCGTACGGTGTCTCTGGGGATGCGAGCTATCAATAAGAGTAAACCTGGTGCGAAAACTTTCCATGGTTAATCGAATTCATTACTCTGATTGATGGACGATTTTGTCGACGATAAAATGGACGTAGTGTAGTGCGCGATACGTATACCGCACAGAATCATTATTTTCGGAATAAAATTGCACAATTTGCGAGCGTGTTCAGGCGTGAGTCTATTCATGATGAATTGCCAAACCAAACTGAGAGTAACTCACTTGACAGCTGTTAAATCGGTCGCCGTCTTGGAAAGTAATGCCAACTTATAGTTCTATACCTCGAAAAAAAAACACCCGTTAGAAGAGATTTTGCCGAGTCTCGAAGAATTTCTCATGAGATCTGTCAAAGCAAAAACCAAAAAAGAAAAAAAATCAAAACAAATTACAAACAAGACGAGAAAGTTCAAATTAATTTTTAACCTTTCTATACTCGCGCGTTTTGACAGTACACTTATACTCGCGCACGGTCTCTCAGACCGAAATCTTATCTCGTCTACATTTTCGTGAATATGTATTTTCCAAATTGTTTTTGCGGTTTATTTTAAAGAAAGTAATATATTTAAATGAAACAAATAGAAAAACATAGCAACTTTGAACTTTATTCGGTAGCAATTACATTTTATGCAAGCCTCTCAAAAAATTCAGTTTTTTTTGGACCTAAACTTATAAAATAAAAATAAATATTTGTCTCAATAAAAAATAAAAAAAAAAATATGAATTCATTGAAAACAAATAACAATAATTATAAAAAAGTATAAAAAGAGATTTAGTTTTCATAATTGTTCAAATCGTAGCAATCTGAACATACCATTAGTGCATGGTCAAAAAACCAATTCAAAACGGTTCCTAGAAATGTTGTTTATGTAAAATATATATATACACATATATAAAGTATATACATACACATAAGCATATGCAAAATATAAACACCCCTAACGTAATACAAAATTTACCACCCACTCTTTCTTCTAAAATTTGAAAATTACTTAACCAAAAACTCTAACACCTGTACTCGCGTCGGTCTGACAGACCGAAAACTAACAAAATATGCAACAAGTCTACCTAACAGGTGCGCTTGCGCCCATCTAATCGAAAGAAAATACTTATTTAGGAAGCTACTCAGAATTTCAAAAAGACAGCGATTTTATTTTTCAAGGAAACTAAGAATTAATGATTTGTCGGTCTGAGAGACCAATGCGCGAGTATAGGAAGGTTAAAGAAAAAATATATTGAACATAAATCAATTAAAACTTAATAAAATGGATTCGGTTGCTCTATGGATGGATGAAAAAAAAGGAAAGAGTACCGTCTCGCATTGGTGATCCTTCAGTATTTAAAGAAGACGATAGTCTGTCCCCCAAATTTCTTGGAAGTCTATCTGGCATCCGAGGCGTTCAAACTTCCCTTGACCAAATCGGGATGAGCACACATGAACTCCTTCATAATTTCAAATTGCTTTTGTTTTGTATGCACACTTTTGCCTGATGATTCCCTGTAGTGATGTAATTATTTCACACAACATATTAACACAACACAATTTCTCCTTTTGTGTACTTTCAAAACGACCTTTGAATTGTAATCCGTTACCTTTCTTGGTGTAGAAACAAAATTTCCGTTTTCGAACGCTAATGACATTCGGAAACGCATTGCCAGGTACGAAAAATCCGAATGCGGATTTGTCATTCCGTAAGTACTAGATTTCTAATCCGCATTATAAATAGAGAGTACAGAATATTCGTTTTCGAAAATATTTGCTTTCGAAACGAATTACAGAGTAGGGCCCCTGTAAGTATGCTTTCTGATTTATTCCTCGTTGAAGAATTTTTCTTTCAAAAGGCTCACTGGAGTAAAGCATTGCCTCATCAAAAACCAATTCACATTTTGAAATCAGCTGTTCTATGTGTCAAAATAATGTTAAGAGATTTTCTCAACAAAAAATTCCTTTAGCTATTTTATTTCATTCCCCAAACCATAATATCAAATTTCCCAAATTAAAAAGCTGTAAACTCAGAACAACCATAAAACACGTATGGATCAAATATATATTAATCATACATGTTTTTATCATACTAGTATCTTGCTTACTTACTTATCCGGCTCACAATCCATGAAGGATCTCAGCCTGAGATATTGCAGCCTTCCATCGTGAACGGTCCCTTGCATGCACTCTCCAGTCGCCGAAACCAAGCGCTCTGGCATCCGCAGTCAATTGGTCCTCGTACCGTAGGTTCGGTCTTCCTTGTCGTCTCGAACCTTTCTTGGCTGGAGCATTGTCGTCCATTCGCTCGATGTGGCCGAGCCAATGTAGTCCTCTTTTCTTAGCCTTCTGGACTACATCCACATCTTGGTACAGCTCATACAGTTCTCGGTTGAACCTTCTTCTCCATTCGCCATCGTCGCATACGGGACCGAAAATCCGTCGAAGAATTTTTCTTTCGAAAGTGCCCACTATCAATTCCCCTTTTTTACTTATCGTCCAGCATCTCGGCGCCTTAGAGTAGGACTGGTAAAATCAAAATTTTGATTATCAGACACTTTGTCTTTCGATTGAGGAGTTTTGAACCCAGTTGTTTTGCCAAACCGAAGCAGCAGCGGTTCGCTAGGGTAATTCTTCTTCGGATCTCCACTAAGGTGTCGTTTGTGGGATTGATGTTTGTTCCAAGGTTGGTGAACTCCTTAACTGTCTCGAAATTGCTGCTACCAACAGTGACGTTTTGTCCTAGGCGGTGGACAGATGTTGCTTTGCTTGTTGATAGCATGTACTTTGTTTTGTCCTCATTCACTTCAAGACCAACGAGTTTCGCCTGTTCTTCAATCGCTGTGAAGGCCTCAAGCACAGCTCTCTTGGATCGACCGATGGTGTCTATTTCGTCCGCATAGCCTAGGCCTAGGAGCTGGGTGGACTTGTTGAAGATAGTGTTTTCCGAGCTCACACCTGCCTTGCGCACTATCTGCTCCAGCACTATGTTGAAGAAGTCACATGACAACGCATCTCCTTGTCTAAACCCTGCGCATGTTTGAAATAACTCGGATGAGCTGTTACCCATTTGCACACTGCACTGCGTACTGTTTAGCGTCATGCGGCACAGCTGGATCAGTTTGTTCGGGATCACAAATTCAGACATCGCCATCATAAGCTCTTGGCGATGGGTGCTTTCATAAGCAGCTTTGAAGTCGATGAAAAGATGGTGGGTTTCGACTTGAAATTCGTTGGTCTTTTCCAGGATCTGCCTCAGTGTGAATATTTGGTCTATCGTTGTTCTGCCTGGCCTAAAGCCACACTGGTACGTGCCGATTATTGTGTTGCAGAAAGGTTTAAGACGCTCACACAGTACGTTGGATAGGATTTTGTATGCAACATAAAGCAGGGATATGCCACGGTAGTTTTTGCATGACATCGGATCGCCTTTTTTGTAGATGGGGCATATGGAGCTTGCATGCATGCATTCTTCCTCCCTCACTTTGGTGATGACCTGGTGCATACGGTTCATCAAAACAACTCCTCCATATTTAAAGAGTTCCGCGAAAAATCAAAATTAGAAGCAAATGAACTTCTTAGTTCCTCATCGTCATCATAAAGACACGGGATAAGATGTGCTGGGAAATAACATAATCATATGATGTAGGATTACGAATTTTGGAAATTATCATTGTCTCATATTTTCGTGGGTTAAGATCCAAATTATTCATTTCACCCCATTCAATAATCTTTTTTATATCATCTTGCAGTTGAACGCGATCTTCATTGGATGAAATATTTTTGTAGATCTTCAGATCATTTGAAAATATAAGAATTATACTATTTCGAAGACTAAACAATGCATCGTAAATAGCTAAATAAATAAAATGGGTCCTAAGTGACTACCCTGTGGTACACCTAACATGGCGATGAAATTTTGTTTAGTTGACTGGTTTCCCAATACCTCCTCCTCCTCTTCTCGCTTTACAGACAAAATTAAATGTCTATTGTACCCCAAAGACAAGATAAATGTTCAGTTCAAACTTGTTATATAGCGTAGCCGGCCTAACGATTGAAGACGGTAGGTGTACAGTGTAGAGTTTAGCAGAATTTTGACATTCGTTGATTTTTCTGAAAGGACTGATCTTTGGATACACGTTACTCGAACACCCTCAGTTACTTGAACAGCCTCTGTTACTAGAAAACCATCTGTTACTCAAACATCCTCTGTTAATCAAATATAACTTAAACGCCCCCTGGTACTCGAATAACCTCCGTTACTCGAACAAATCTTTTAACCTTTGAAAATTCGACTCAGAAAGAGTCGACTGTATGAATGTAAGCTATTAATTTTGCTTGGATAAGAATTTTGAGCAAATGTACATAAAGGTAAGCTTAAAAACTTGTAATATAGTAGACTTGCTATTTTATTGCTTTTGGTTTACTTTGTATCGTATTCTAATTTTGTTTTTAACTAATTACCATTTGACAACAATTTTGCATGCAGATATTTTTGCTTTTCAATCAAGAAGCATGTTTTAACCAAAATTTCTTTTGCAGGAAAAAAGATAAAAAATAAGTTACCACTCAGCGACTACGTTAGCCAGCCTGACCTGATGGACAAACTCAGACTTCTTTTTTCGGTATATTTTGAAAAAAAAAAAATCTTTCTTTATTATAGCGTCTTTTCTTATAGAATTTCGAAAAGAAAACCATCGATGTTCGTTCGTTTCAAAATTTTGTTTCAGTTCGGAAACATTATGACGATGCGCTCGCTTAGATGCAAAAAAAAAACCTAAACTCCGGAACATGTCTTCGCATCTCTCCGTTTAAAATATCCCTTTTTGTTTTTTTTTCTCTTGTGTGTTAGTTCGGATTAACCATTATATAAATACGCGTGTGTGGATGTGTGCAAGAATGCCTGTTTATTTTATTAATTTAGTTTGATAACTTTTTAAGTTTTTCTGTATTTTTTGTAAACCTTCATTATTCTGTTGTTGATCAATATTCAATTTATTATTTTTTGTTTTGTTCAATGTCTGCAGACAAGCGCTATTATTGTTGTATGCTTACGAAATTTGAAATTCGATTTAAATGTATTTTTCTAAACTACTCCTGCTTCACGTTCTCGATTTATATTATTCGAAAAATGCATAAAACTGTTTAGTATTTTTGTTTAGAAATTTAAACTCGTTTTAATATACTTTCGTATATTATGAAACAAAAACAACATAATTTTAGTAGATTTAAGAATAGGTTGAATATGTTTTTGTACCTATGTTATTTATTCCTAATGATCTTTATAATGAAAAATATATAAATTATGTATATTCGTTAAATTAACTTCAAATATGCAGTGTTTTTTTTTCAATAAAATAGATAATAAAGAATTTTATATATAAACAAAAAAAAATTAAGAAGAATTAATAAGTGTATTAAATACCAAGTAACAGAATCTTCTATAAAACAAAAAATACTATAATGAAAGTGTATTAATAAGTTTAATGACTTTGACTTAAGCGGCAAATCTAATGAAGCAATCATAAAGAATTCCAAAATGATATTTTCTTTTTCGTACAAAATAAAGTCAAACTTTGAAATTACATTCAAGTGTTTTAATTTTTAACCACCAGGTTATAATTCATTTCCATCATGTCCTTTAATCACTCCAAAACTGTAATTTTTGAACATTTCATTTCATGCTACACACTAAAGCACACACAACACTCACTCGACCTGATAACAACTCATATTTCCCTCAAGGACATGAGTGCTTGAGAGATGGATCACATGGAAGAAGAAAAACGAGCTTATTTCAGCCATTAGTCATCGGGTCTTAGACGACATAGATACCATTTCTTAAGCCCATTCAGGCATCCACCCATCCCATCCACTCTCTTCAAATGCAACCAACTAAACACATGTGGGTGGAATGTGTATAGTTGCTAAGCGAAAGAGAATAAGTTTAGCATCCTTTTACTAAGATTACATTTGTCTTGCCGCACAGTGTGGCCAAAAGTAGAAAAATCTGGCAAAAATACCTGTTTTCTCTCTTCAGCTCATTAGAAAATTATTGATATGGTAAAATAGAGGTACTCTTGAGCTACACAAAACCGGTTTTTGTTTTATGATAAGTGCAGAGGAAGCAAAGTTATAGTAATTTAAAGTTTGACTATTTGACAGGTTATTTGTTCTTGATATTCATGCAGTGCAAGAGGGTGTTTACCATTTTAAGTCGCATTTCTTCAAACAAAAAGCTATCAACTTGAAATAAAAAACGGGTCCACAAGCATGTAGTAAGCTTTTAATTGATATCAC
The DNA here is from genome assembly GCA_943590905.1 of Sphaerophoria taeniata. Taxonomy (NCBI): domain Eukaryota; kingdom Metazoa; phylum Arthropoda; class Insecta; order Diptera; family Syrphidae; genus Sphaerophoria; species Sphaerophoria taeniata. Next base: position 223,145,820 of record OX016540.1, on the reverse strand, counting down.
ATTTATATATGTTTTGTTTTAAAATTGTGTTAAGAAATATGTTTGAATTTTACGTTATTTAAAAGCATTATTTTAGAAAAAGTCCTTTGAAATAGTTAATAGAACGTATATATAGACGTGAGATGGCGTAAAACTGTTTGTGTCCTGTTATGGTCCATAGAGTAGGCTTTCGTGTGAAGTTAAAATATTTTGCCCATATTTGCCCCTCTTAAAGAAAATTGTATTTTTGTGTGAGCAAAATTGCTTAAAATATTGGATAATATCAAGGGTTTACAATTTTTGTTTTAGGTTCCAACATTAGCCTATCACACAAATTTTTATTTGAAAACCTTGTTCAATCTGGTAAACGTTCAGTTCGAAATAAAACTGTATTTTTGACCCAATACATACTTGGTAAATCGGACAAATTGTTCAAAACCAAAAATGCAAGATCTGCGTTTAGAAGTGTTTTATTTTATATCCAGCTTTAAAAAAGGTGGTTGAGTTCGAAAAGTATCCGTGGTACCATTTGTCTCCTACCATGCACAAAATGTTAATTATGGTAGTATTGTTATAAAAAAAGCGCTTGTTCCTATAGGACATTTGAGACACAAGAGGCAATCAACAATTTAAATAAATAAATACAGAGAGAACTTTTCACGCAAATACTCAAGAGAAAGACCAATGAAGATGTTCTTTGTGGACTCCTTATTTCATCTTCATATTTGTAACTAGTATGCATAAACCAATAAGCCGAAAATTCAATTTAGACTCATAGTTATAGAGATGTTAGAAGCTCCATATATCATTGACACTTCAAATTACTCGGACTCGGACTCAAATCAGAACTAGTTTTATTTTTTCTTTAATTTTGTAATATAATTTGGTGTTTTCTGGTGTTTTGTTACATATTTTTATGAATTAATTTCTTTTTATGATCTGTAATCACAAATAAATAGTTATCACAATATACGCAGTTTTAATTGTGAGTTACATAACTACATACACATTCACGTAGGTATCCTGAAATCTTATTTTTCAATAAAAACTGCAAAAATACTGATGTAGGCTAAAATTGATTTGGGGTGTTTGGGTCACCCAATGCCCCCCTCCCCCCCCCTTACCGACATAAAAAGTATCCTATCTGCTATTCCAGACTAAAATCTATCTCTGAGCCAAATTTTACCTAGATCCGGGGTGGAATCGCGTAAGCTGATTTTTGATAGTTGACAGTCAAATTCAAGAAAATTCGTCTGTGTAAGCTGATAGTCAAAAGTGACAGTCATCTTTTTTTGACTTTCTCAGCTGACACCTATTTAGGTGTCAATTTGATACAACTGAACAATTTTGGTGTATTTTTTCTTGGTGTTGTTTCTGTTTTGGGAAAAATGAATATTTTTGGCTGGTGCAAATGTTTTTGCAATTGCAAAACAACGAAAATTAAAACCAAGATGAAATTAAAATATTAAATCCACACCTTTATTTTGGTCACAAGAATGAGAAATTATTTTTCATGAAACAAGAAACAAACTTTATTTATCCTCTGAAAACATTCACAACACATTACGATTACACTCATTCATTGGCCTCTCCAATATTTCCACAAAAGACAGAAATAACAAATAATAATAATGTTATTATTTTGTGTTATTGACATCAACAAAATTCTCATCACCCCAGTTAAAGAAAAAAAAATGTGAATTTACAAAACAAACTTCTTGACACACAGTCAGCTGACTGGATAAGAATAAAAAAAAGGACACATAGATAGAATATTCATATTCCCGTCTCTTTTTTTATTTCCTTGTTTGTGTCTCACAAAATTTGAAAGCATGTAAAACAACAACAACAATTGGGTTTAAACATGAACTAAACAGAGTGATGCCAAGAATGCATGAAAAAAATTTGATTTCAGAATGATCACCTTACACAGATGAAAAGTTGTTGACTATCAAATTTGATAGTCAACTATCATCTTACACGATTCCACCCCCGTTCAATTGCTCTGGCGTGATTGAGCAACAAACATCTCTACCTTCACAAATCCATTCATCCAACCTTTAACATTTTTAATATCACTAGGATTTATAAATATTTATTCTCAATATTTTAATAATTGTAATTTGAACTACTCAACATCCATTTTTCTTGAACAAAAATAAATGAAAACGAGGAAAAATAATTTTTGCCAACTTTTCATATACTTGGCCACACTGTGTGCCGGTAAGACGGTCTTAAGAACATCCTGAGAACCTGAGACTCCTATACAGAGCTTCGCCAGCCAGTATTATAGTTGAGTACGGGATGGATTCATCGTTCCACCAATGCGCCAATCTGTCTCGCCGAGCAGAAGCAAGGACAAAAGGGAAAATTTATTTTTCAAGAAAAAGAAAACAAACATTTGGAGCTATTCGGCGAAATCTTTTATTCTGTTATTCTGTTATTCTGTTATGAATTCCCATACAAAAGTTTTATTTGTCAAAAAATCTTTTTTGAATAACAGATTTGGTATTCGGCAAGCCAAATCTGTTATAAAATCTGTTAAGAAATCTGTTATGAACTGTCAAAAAATTCGAACATACTGAAAATCTTTTATAAATCGCCTATTTGGTATTCAGCAAGCCAAAATCTTTTAAGAAATCTGTTAAAAATCATAACAGAATAACAGACAACTTTTCGGGCCTTTTATGATAAAAGATTTCAATAAAAACTACGATTTCAGTTAAAAACAAATTTTTTTAATACTTAAATTTCAAGCGTGGAAGACACAGCTCGTTCATAAGTACATGAAATGGTTATATTTTATGTTTAATCCCATTGTTTTATGTTTTAAGTGGTTTTGCGTATTTGCAGTGAAGTGAAAGTGGTACCTTTTGATAACAAATTTGTACGTATCGACAGTTGAAAAGGTCCTGCTAGACCTGTCGGTGTTTATTCAGATGGTCGTTTCAAAATGTTTCGATAGCCAGTGATGATGAGCATTTGTGGGTAAGTTACTACTGCCGTCTTAAGTCCAACGTGTCTTTTAAGTTTAATTCATTATACAGGAATATCACTTTTACCTTTCAGAGGTAATGGAGTGTGTGGAAAACTACCAGGCTGCACTAAAAGTATACTCGAATGCAATTTCACTATGCCCCGATTCGGCCGCCTACTAAGGAAATCGTGCTGCATGCTGCACAGTCCTCGATAATATCATCGGCACGGCACCGTATAGGTTAAACAGTTTGAAAGATGAGACAGTCGATCCAGGGTCAAGATGAACGATACCACATCAGCTGATGCTATTTATGTTCGTTAATGTTGCCTGCACTATAGTCACAATCTAGAGAAGGGTATTTTGCACTTTGAATATGCTCTGCAACTCGATCCGGACGATACAAAGGCTACGCTATTGCGGAGAAGTGTATCGTGTCAAGGCTACCACCAAAAACGGTATCAAAATGAAATCATAAATAAAACATTTTATTTAATTTTGGTATTTTATTTCCGACGTTATTTTAATAAAATAATCTTTAAAAACAAGAAGCAGCGACGCATTTCTTGATGTTGGCCATATCGATTCGTTTGAAGTCTTCATCGGTGAAAATTCGTGTCAGGGCGAGTTCTTGGGCGGCTTGTTTTTCATTTAGAAGTCTTACTTCCTTCGGAAGCTTTTGTTTCTTAGTGCTTGGCTAAGATGACGTCCATCGACATGGCTGGGAGGACGGGAGGGTCCAACTTTGATAATGATCGAACCCTCGTTATAGCCCAGGGCAACATTGTCCAGACAAGTTCGAATTCGGAATTCAGACATGTCTCTTAGGGGTAGGTTCCTAAATGCTAAATTCTCGCGGTTCCATCCTCGGATCCGGTCAACATAATAAGCATTTCAGGGTGTGTGTCCCTCGAAAACGCGCTGGCAAGCCCACAACTTTTCCCAATTCCAGAGTTTTATCAACATGGCACCTAGACTAAGAATTCAAATTTAATTCAAGAATTGGCAGAGTTTCATCAGCAATACTTACCACTACTGGTCAGAATCAAAGGCTGAGTTAGATGCACGGCAATGCAAAACAGAAAAAGTATCGTAGGGCAAGAACCTGGAAGCACAGATGATGTTGTTCGCCGGCATTGAAATGTTTCTCGCCATATTTCTCCAAAATCATTGTTTGCAGTGTGGAGTTCTTAATAACACAATTCTACTAAAGACCTCATGGCTCTTGATTTTATTACAGTAATTCAGTTTGAGTTGACCTTCCACCTTAGATTTAATTTTCTGATCGGGTTTGTTCATTTTCTCTCCAAGTACCTACTTGAATGAAATCTTCATTACCGGCTCTGCAAGATATAAGCTTGTTTAAAGAACAAAAAAAAAATAATTCACTAATTTACCCTCCCATCTGCATGCACCGCAAAGCCGATTGCAAGTCTCCACATCCCATGCAATAATAAACCAACGGGCAGAGCGGTTTGCCTTCGATTGTAATGTTCTGCAAGCCTAAACAAGAACCTTGATACAAAGTCAAGTCAACAAATGCTTGGAACACCTCTTCTTTGTGCTTCACGCTAATTCCCACTGATTATTGTGGACATGTACAATTTATAGCCTGTTTGATGTACTTGACATCGACTCTTCGACAGAGCGGAGTCACGTTAACCATGTACTTCATGATCTCCCAAATTTCAGAGGTTTTTGGTCTTCGAACCGCTCAGCGACTTTGGTGAATTTCTGTACGAGATTTGGTCGCAAATCTCTCTTGTTAACAAGGGTATTGTACTCGCCGAGAGGAGGACGACCACCTATTTTATTCCACGGGGGTTGGCGACCATTGATTTGCTGCCTGGCTTTCATCACCATGCTTATCGGTAAATTGGAACGCCTGTACAAGACGAAGAGTCTCGTATACACTGCGACCAACGGGTTAGTCATTCACAGATACTTGGCTTAAGTTTTGTTTACAATCGATGATAAACAATCCACGGAAAAGATCTACAGTTTTTTCATCCAATATATACACCATAATCACTTGCTTTCTTCATAGACTTATCGGCTAGCAAGTCAATATTCAAGTCACCAAGTCTGTTCTGTTTGCGATGTGTGTTAGTCCAAGCGAAATGCGTGAAATGCGAGTCTATAGAACATGCAATGTTGAAGAATCAATGCTGCGGAATTCTGTTGCACACTCAGAGAATGAAATATTCTCCGTTGAACAGTTGGTGAAGTAAGGAACAAAACCACATACTTGTCCTTGGAATCCGCCAAGGAGATGTAAAAAAACTAGCAATTCAAAACAGCCAGCAGTTCCGGAAAATGCAGAGGCTGGTTTCTGGAAAGATGGCATATTCATATAAAATAGATTAATTAAATCTGAATTTAATTGAAATTAAACTCACCATCAGTCGTGGATATCCATTTTCATTACCTTTTTGCAAAAATCATCTATTTCACAGACAGAAACAGTTTAATTTGTAGGCAACAGCTGATAAGTGACAGATGTCTCATAACAGATTTCTTTTTCGAAAAATTCATAACAGAATTTTATAAAAGTTCCTGGAACTAGTTCCGCGGAACTGTTAAGGTTCTGTAAATGCATAAGAACTTGAACATGGTAACATGAACTAATAAGCGAAAGGCAGAGTTGTTTTCTTGGTTGGTTTCTTTCAATCCACAAACCACAAACAAAAACCAACAAAACAATAACAAACAATCAAAGATACACTACACATGCTTAATTGCTAATACCAATACGAATAAAATGCACATCATTTTTCATTTTCATCTTTCATGAACGAAATAAACTACTTAGAATCCAAACCAGTTTTGTCTTTTAATGTTCATAGTTCCGACTCCGATCCAAAGGAACTATGTCATACGCGAGGAACTACGAACCTTCGGAACTATGAGTATCAACAGAGATATCAGACATCAGACCGATCAACGTTCATTTCGTTCTAGATCATATTAACAATACAAACACGCTTCAATCCATCTTCAACCTACCTACACATGCTAATACAATGGTGGTTGGTTTGGTATTTCACATTCATTCGTTCCATTTGTGTGTGAATAGTGTTAGTGTATACCTACAAGCACAAGAGCGCGATTCTTTCTTTCCACTTTCATATCATACATATCCATATCCAGTCGGAACTATGAACTGCTCAACAAACATGTGTTTTGTTCTTTCTCTTTCCACTTTCATACCATATCCAGTCGGAACTATGAACGAACATGTTTAGTTCATGCTCTTTCCACTTTCATACCATATCCAGTCGGAACTATGAACGAACATGTTTAGTTCGTTCTCTTTCCATTTTCATACCATATCCAGTCGGAACTATGAACATGTTTAGTTCTTTCATGTCCATGTCCGGAACTATTTAGGTTCAGACTTCGGAACGAAAGGAAATGTCTCCGGGAGAGGACATAGTTCCTGGAACTATACATGTCCGGAACGACTCATGTCTAACAGAAACCTACGTGGCTCAGAGGAGGAGACTTAGATTTGTATTGTCTCATGTTATCGCACAGGTGGCCTCAGATAAGCTGGCGATTTTTGTAGAAAAAGAATGCTGCTGAAGCTGGGGTTTGAACCCGTAGCGTTCGGCTTAGCAATCCACTACTCTATCCTCTGAACCATGGCCACCTGCGTAGAAAGGGATACTCTGTTTACTTATAAGTGAATTAGGATCCCAACCCTGTCTTTCTGGTATGCAAATAGAAAAGTTCCTATCGAAATCTATTAAAGGGGGAATGTAATCGGTGGTCTCCATCAGTCCTGGAATCGTGTCATATCTTTGTAAGATTGACCCGTGTCCATAAGTGCTGTGCTTCCAAAAACTTATTTCTTTCAAACTTTCAATGAACTCATCCAGAGCCGGGAGATCCAAGATCATTTCCAAACCAGCTTGTGGTGTGGATCTCTGAGCCCCTGTTATTCCTATACAGGCTAGTCTCTGTACCTTATTTAGGTTGTTGAATCGTGGGTGGGTAAATTTTAGGAATTTAGTACCTTCTTGTAAAGAGTACTAGTTCCGTTTTATGTGGATTGACGTCCAAGCCATAATGCATTGCACAATTGGTTAGCCTGTTTAAGGCATTTTGTAGGAGTTCCGAGAGAACTTGAGGGTGTTTCCTAGATACAGATATTGCAACGTCGCACAGTGCGTCGACCAGTGGACAAAAATCAAAAAACTAAATATGCGTTTGAGATCTATAATACTGTGGAATCTATCAAAAACATGTTTAGCAACTGTAATTTATTATTTTCAACTGTTGTTTTTTTCTTCTGTATTGATTAGCGGGATTTTTATATGCAGAAAAAGTACTTTTATTTTTTTCTTAGTTTTGATTTCGATTTTCGCATGCAACTATTGATCTCGTTCAAGAAAGTGTGTCTAGTTATAATTTTTTTTTCTCTTGAGTATTAATTATGGATATATTAAGAGGTGATACAAACGTTTTTTGGTTTATTTTTATGTGATATTACTTTTATAATTAATTTAATTAAAGGTGCTATATTTTGAGGCACAAAAATTTAAATAAGTTGAGTTTTAAAAAAAATATATCAAAGTATATCTGAATTTTAAGTCTTTTTGTTATCCCCTGCTATTATTTTATTTAAAAACAAGGAGTTTCATTGCTAATTTTTGCAAACTTTCGGAATATTTCGTTTTTTGTAGGACAAGTGCAAGTCATAAAAAATGAAGTTATTTATGAAAAATGGTTTCTTTCGATAAAAAATCGATAATTAAGGATGTCTTAATTTTTGTTATAGCTTATTAAAATATAAATAACTGTCCATTTAAAATAAAAAGTGATTTTGAATCGAAAATTAAATATTTGACGTAAGTTTAGAACGACAATGGGTGCAATGTTCAAAGAGCCATAGTCTTTCAGATAATCCCTACGAGGCTTGACTTAAAAATAATTTTACACTTCCTGATAGCATTTAACATACTTTTCTTACTGTACCGCCTTTTTATGGACCAGAAACTTCATTTTTAGACGCGCCAAAAAAGACGGAAAAAGAAGAGTTGCGAATCTTTCAACTCCAAACTGAAGAAATGAGGTTTTCTTTTTCATTTTTGGCGTCAATTTTTTTGTTTTTTAAAGATGTTACCAAAAATATCTCAAATCTGTCTGTATCCTATATCCCTGTTTCCAAAATATTCATATTAACATCCAAGCGGTTCATAAGAAATAAACAATTTTAAAAGTGGGCGTGGCAGTGGGCGGATTGAGTCCATATTTTTTTGTACTAATAACCTTATCTAGAAAATTAAACTCCTTAAATTTCATTTAATTCCTGCCAGTCGTTCTCAAGATATAAAATGATATTTAAAAATGGGCGTGGCAGGGGGCGTAAATATTACCTGAAATTTCGTAAAACTTATTATTTAATTAATTCGCAACAATTATTTTGGCGAAATTTAACAAAGTTTTGTAAAATTGAATTTTGTCCACCATCTCCATACAATCGACGCACTGTGCGTCGTCGGCATAGGCAATCACCTTGAAACCCTCTGCTTCCATTGATGTAAGGAGGTAGTTCCATGTTCCATAAAAGAGGCGAAAGGACCCCACCTTTAGGGGTTCCTCGATTCACCGATCTGGTGGTAGTAAAACTTCTGATGTTGGAAGTTATTGTCCTGCTCTTAAGCATGAGACTTATAAAATCTATGAGTGATTTCTCTAATTTCAGCTTGTCCATTGCTGTTGTGATCGCTTGGTAGCTGACGTTGTTGAATGCTCCTTCGATATCTAGGAAAGCTACTAGATTATATTTTTTGTATCGAATGATGTCCTGTTTCTACTGATTTTCCCTTAGAGTACGCATATTGAGCGTTGGAAATGAAACATGGTTTCAAGATATGTCTGAGGTGAATTACAATCTTTCCAGGGTTTTAAGACACAAAGATGATAGGCAGATTGGACGTTGATCTTTTGGGTTAACGTGAAAGGGTTTCCCTGCTTTTGGAATGAAGACTACTTTTGCCATTCTCCAGGCTTTGGAAATATAATATATCTCAACCTTACACAGCTAGACAGAATGATCTCCAATGGTGGAATGATCATGTTTGAGCATTTTTGTAATTCGGCGGGAATGATTCCGTCTAGCCCTGGAGATTTATACGGATCAAAGCTATCTACAGCCCATTGCAGTTTTTGCCGCGTTATTAGATCAACTATATCGTTTGTAGCGTCAGATCGAAGATGTTGATAGAGCCAATAGCAGGAATGAAGTTCGGAGGTTTTATCGGAAGGTAAAACAGCTGGCTCGAGGTCATCGAGCAAGAACCGATGCCTGCAGAGATCAACAACGGAACATCATAGTAGAACCACAGTCAGTGCTGGGGATTTAGAAAGACCACTTCTGTAAACTCTATATCGTACACGATGACAGCCAACAATTTCGCGAACCCGACCTAGAAGAAGTGCAAACGGCAATATCACGGCTGAAATCCCGTTTAGCTGCCGAGCTGTTCAAAGCAGCAGGCGACGATCTAGATAGGAGCATGCACCAAATCATCTGTAAGATATGGTCGGAGGAATGCATGCCCGATGAATGGAACCTCAGCATTGTTTTCCCGATCCTGAAAAACGGAGATCCTTTAAACTGCGCCAACTACAGAGGAATCAGTCTATTTAACATCGCCTACAAGATCCTCTCTGCCGTAATATGTGAACGTCTGAAGCCTTTCGTCAACAATCTGATTGGTCCTTATCAATGTGGCTTCAGGCCAGGAAAGTCAACCATCGACCAAATTTTCACGTTGCGGTAGATCCTGGAAAAACCTATGAACTCAAAATCGATACCCACCACCTCTTCATCGATTTTAAGGCCGCGTATGACAGCATCTACAGAGACGAACTGTATAAAGCTAAGCTAAAAGCGGCAAAAATGGGTTTAGCGGTAAATGAGGGAAAAACGAAGTATATGCTGTTTTCGAGTAAGGACACCCAACATCGACGGCTCGGACAGAACGTCACAATAGACGCATACAACTTCGAGGTAGTTAAGGAGTTTGTCTACCTAGGCTCCGCTATCAACACGGACAATAACACCAGCGCTGAGATAAGACGAAGAATTACTCTTGCTAATCGCTGTTTCTTTGGGCTAAGAAAGCAACTGAGTGGAAAAGCCCTCTCTCGAGCAACTAAGGTAAAACTGTACAACACCCTCATCATCCCTGTCCTGCTGAATGGTGCAGAAGCATGGACCCTAACAAAATCGGATGAATGTGCCATAGGCTGTTTCGAGAGGAAAATTCTTCGGGTCATCTTTGGCCCCGTGTGCATTGATGGGGAATGGAGAAGGAGATACAACAGCGAACTTTACGGGTTGTACAACGACGTGAACCTAGCCAGAAGGGTCAAGGTCCAGAGACTCAGATGGCTCGGTCATTTAGAGCGCATGGACACCAATGCTCCGGCCCGGAAAGCCTTCGACACTATTCCCGAGGGACGCAGAAGGAGAGGAAGACCGCGAATCAGGTCACGCACACAAGTGGAAGAGGACCTCAATCAACTTGGAGTGCAAAACTGGAGACAGCTAGCTAGGGACCGAGCGCAGCTGGCTGGCGGAGACTGTTGATTGAGGCCCAAGTCCACGCCGGACTGTAGCGCCACCTTAAGTAAGTATCGTTTGGAATGGGTTTAGACTTAGATGTTAAGTCGTTTAATTCATTGAAGCACTGGGTGTTGTTGGACTTTTTGAAAGATTTTTTCTGTCTTGAGGCTTGTGAAGTATTTTCTATTTTCCTTCTAGAGAACCTCTTGCTCTTCCTTAATTATTTCTTATTTTGCTTTAGAGCTTGTTTATATAAGTCCCAGTCAGAGGGAGATCTAGTTTGCAATAACTCTTCCTAAATGGTTCTAGTTCTTTGTGCCACCAATGCGGTTGCTTTTTTACTCTTTACAATGGTTAAATGGCATGAAGTCCTCATTGATTCATTGAAGGCTTCAGTGAGATGATTCACAGAGAGATTTTGTTCATCTTCGGTGCAGGAGCGTTTAAGAAGATTGTGATCAAGCAGTTGTGCTAGTATCTCCCAGCATTAAAGGATTTATCTTCTTGGGCAACTAAGAACGGTCTCGGGGTCAACCCCACCAAGACGGAGTTAGTTTTGTTCACGAAGAAACGGAAACTGGAGGGCTTCAACCCTCCCAAACTAAATGGTATTCCTCTAAAACTTTCTAAGGAAGCTAAATTTCTAGGAGTAATCCTTGACTCCAAGCTTACATGGAAGCGTAATACTGAGGAAAGAATGAAAAAAGCACTATGCGCATTCTACACATGCAAGAGAACCTTCGGTTCACGTTGGGGCATGCGACCGCAAGTCATCCAATGGATGTACACAGCGATTGTCAGACCCATTCTTACCTATGGCTCTATTGTATGGTGGAAAGCGGTGGAAAAATCAAGCTATCTCAAGAACCTGAATAAGGTACAGAGACTAGCCTGTATAGGAATAACAGGGGCTCAAAGATCCACGCCACAGGCTGGGTTGGAAATGATCTTGGACCTCCCGGCTCTGGATGAGTTCATAAGATGCACGGCAGCCAAAACTGCAATTCGTTTAAAAGAACTAAGTTTTTGGAAGCACAGCACTTATGGACACGGGTCAATCTTACAAAGATATGACACGATTCCAGGACTGATGGAGACCACCGATTACATTCCCCCTTTACTAGATTTTGATAGAAAATTTTCTATTTTCATACCGGAAAGACAGGGCTGGGACCCTAATTCACTTATGAGTAAACAGGGTATCCCTTTCTACACTGACGGTTCAAAAATGGAATCAGGAACAGGCGCTGGAGTGTTTTGCCAATCTCTCAACATCAGAGCATCGTATAAACTCCCAGCTGACTGTAGTGTCTTTCAGGCCGAGATCTTTGCCATTGAAAAAGCAGCTGAATTGGCACATCACGAAAAGCTAAGCTCTTCGGAGATAACTATTTTCGTGGACAGCCAGGCCGCTATCAAAGCTTTAGCCAGTGAGACCATAAGATCAAAAGCAGTTTTAAACTGTAAGAAAGAATTAAATAAGATCTGCCACACTAACCAGGTAAAGCTCTGCTGGGTTCCTGGACATAGTAATATAGAAGGGAACGAAATAGTAGATGAACTAGCCAGGAAAGGGTCAGAAGCAGACGCAAGTAGTAGTGACCACTCAGTTAGGGGACCACTTGTCCCAATTGGGGTACTCAAAAGGAAGATAGACCTTAAATCAAAAGAGAAAAACAATAACTCTTGGAAATCCAGGGACGATTGCGTAATCTCGAGAAGTTTATGGCCTAGCACGAATGAAAAGGAAACTCGGTATATTCTATCGCTGAGTAAAAAGAACATGAAGATCTTGATAGGTGTACTAACGGGTCACTGTGCCATTGGCACAATGGCCAACAAGATAGGGGCATTTGCACCCGATTTTTGTAGGAGCTGTCAGGATGAGGAGGAAATAGAAACCATTAAACACCTGCTCTGTGACTGTCCAAACCTCCAAACCAGCCGACTCCGTCATTTCGGAAACAGGTTTGTTGGAGAACTGGATGATCTAGCACAGGTCTCAATGGCAAACATGAAGAAATTTATAGATAGCACAGGCTGGTTCGTTAACGAGCCAGTCTACGTTAATCGACCTTGAGAAGCATCGATGCTAACTTTTATTCTTATAGGGGATCACAATGGACCAATAGGCCCCCGTGTACGCAACAGCTCATGCTGTGCACACCCCTCATAACCTAACCTAACCTAGTATCTCCCTATATCGTTCATAGTTTGTACTAGGGCGATTGCGAAAACCCGTAGATATGTTTGCCACATCATTGCGATCAAACTGAATATATCTATGATCAGAGAAGGTGTTCTCTTTTGAGACTAGCCAGTTTGAAATTAAATTATGGATCGAGTCAGGGATAAGTGTTATACCTAGTACCTCTTTCCTATTCTTGGTAAGAAATGTCGGTTCCTTACCAATAGGAGCGTTACAAGACTATTTTAATAACTTACCCATGTTTCTCAAGAAAATCCCCCAATTTGATGCCCCACTTCAGCTGATCGGTTTCCTGATTCGATTTGATATGAGGAAAAATAACTCCAACATCCAGAACATCAGATGTCTCCGACACCATTGCCAATTTACAGCCATTCCTGAAACCCGGATCAATGCCCAAAATTCGTTCACCCTTAAGCGGTGGCTTCAACAGTAATTGCTTCAAATTCTGTGCAAAACATTCGAGTGCATGGTGTTTGCCCATCTCCGTTAAATTTGCTCGAACTTGTTTGCTGACCAAACTACAAACTACAAATAAGTAAAAGTTTAGTTACAATTTGCCTCGAATTTAAATAAGTAAATTACGTTTTTCGTTGTAACATTTCTCAAAAGCCATGTCGAAAATTTCGTTTCTCAGCAAATATTTGATTCCACCAATCATAAATTGGCCATAAATATACCCTTTGACGGCATTCTTGAAGCTCTCAGGTAGAATGACAGTGACATTCAGGCACTTCATTTTCTCGCCACGGTTTATGGCTAAGATCTGATGCGGCCTAACCATTCGAATTTCGTTTTCGAACTTGAAGTAAATTTCGAACTTTGATTGTTTCAAGCAATCCTTTTCAGTTTGTGGCTTTGGGTTCTCAGATTCCGCTTCACTACATTTTAGGAGGATTTTATGATGGATTTGTCTGCAAAAAAAACTCATTAACTGTTTCAGAAGTGGGATTGTGCAAAAATATCCTTACAACTGCTGCAATTCATCGAGAATGCCTCGATGCTTGCTGAAGAGTTCGCTTATCACAATGGTCAATCCGAATTTCACTTTGTCAAAAGTGTCCAGATCGGGATTTCGGTTATTGAGTACGTCAACTAATTGCACCTCAGGACTTTGCCCCAAGAGCAGACGATAAGCGTGCGTATCAATGCCCAGAGACTTGGCACTCAATGGCGATGGCTTGTACACGGAATTCTACAAAAATGAATCATCATTGGAATCGATTGAAAGCATATTGGTTATCAAATAGATTTTACTAAATATTCGAGGTCCTTGATGGTCTTTGCACCCAATATCTGAGTTCGAATCTCATCGTCGACTTGGATGACTTTCTCCAAATCCTTTATAATGCCTTCGGCTCTCCTTCGCAATTCGACAATTGTTGTGTAGGAGATTTTGATCGATCGCAACTTGTTTGGGGTAATGTTGCGCTTAATCATATCCTGACGATAGCGACATATAAACGGGATGGTGTGTTCATCTTCGAAGAGCTCGATTATGTTTCGAGCAGATAGGACATCGATGTGTTCGACTGCGGCGAGTCGTTCATGGACGTTCCAATCTTGTGTGACTTTTGCTGTGGGTTCTGTTATATCAACACAAAATGTCGTTGGAGCATTACGTGTATTAAATGACTGAAGGCTTTCAAACTTACGTTCCCGAATTGGAGGTTTCGATCTTTCTTGATTTGGGGTTTTCGATCGTTGTCGATTTGGGGTTTTCGATCGTGCTAGAATTCAAAATCAAATGAATAAGTGGAAAGTGATGGGTTAGGAATAACGTTTACGTGGTCTTTGTGGTGCTTTCCGTTTGACTTGTACTTGTCCTTGATTTTGTGGTGGTCTTGGAAGGCGTATTACGTTTTGTTGGATTGTATCATTTCTTTGTATCGGTCTTTGGTAAGGAGGTTGTGCTGGGACATCGTCTGAAAGGCATTTTGAAAGTCAATACGAATTGTTCAAATGATTTGAAGTAACTTACGTGTTTCTCTGGTTTGTACTTGACGTTGGTAAATATGAAAAAAAAAATAAAAGAAAATTAGTTTCCTGTTAGATAACCATTGAAAATAATATGAATATGGGAAGGGGTTAGGGAGCTTAACTAGTTTAGTTCAACTTAAACTAATTCAACGAGACCAAAACCAATAGTCGTAGTCCGTCGAAAAGGATAGACATGAGTCTTAATTGGGTCTTTAGCGCAGTGGTGGCAGCTACGACACATTTGGAGCTTTGTTAGGTTAGGTTAGGTTATATGGGCTGACAGTTGGTTTTGTTGCCGTCACACTTAGATCAATGTAGATCCCTTGTGATACCCCGAAGTATTGCAACTTCTGAAAAAGTTTTTTAACCTATGAATTCTATGGTTGGTCGAGCCATTTGGTGGACTTGACAAAGTTCTGTAGGTGATTGCCTGAGAGTACAGATAGTTCTTCTAGTTCATTAAAGAAATAGTTGCCTAAAATGTATTCTTAGTTTGGCAGAGTGGTGGACAGTGGCATAGGAAGTGAGTGGTGTTTTCGTGCTCTTCTTCGTTGCCGCAGCCTCTATATATGTCGTCTACGCTAAGCCCCATCTTCTTTTTGTGGTAGTCAAGTGCCCTGCGAAGAGTGGATGAGTTATTTAGAAAGTGTTGCTTTGCAATATCGAGTAAATATTTCTTCAAGCTCAAGTGCGGAAATACCAACCTCCGCGCTGGTGCAGGGTGGAAACTAGACTTCGGTCTAGGTGAATGGTTTTACGCTTAAAGTCATGTAGTCTTCCAGAATTGTTCAACCGCCCTGACAACTGGCAAGAGACTACATGACAAGGACGCCAGCGAATTTTTTTTGTTTTTTCTTTCTGTTTCTTTTTGTTTTTTCCTTGTATTTTTTTTTGTCCATGTCAATGTTTGTGCCACCATGCCTATTCTACTTAAACCTAAACCCAAAACCCTTAGACTAAAACAAGTATGTAAGCCGGCCAAGGCTCAAAACCCCACCCCGACTACCCATTATCAAGTGCTGACTGAAGCCACCAGAACTGGTGCTGCTGCTTCACCCTATCGATTCGGTCCCGTTCGGACACAGCCCTACTGAACCGGAGGAGCTCTGCTCCGTCCTGCGCGAGGACGTCTCGATGGTAAAGGAGCCGCCAATCGACGGTTCTCCGCCTGACGTGGTAGATTAGCGGGATCGCCAATCTGTCTTGTATCAGACCGCATTTATCTAAATGGAGGAATGCCTCTGGTGGAATGAAGCCGCTCGAGCGTGCACTATCAAAATATTCGTCGTTCGGATAGAACGCCCCAAGGATCAAATTATTCGTCGAGGTCATAGCTCTCGCAATGTGACCCCGAACAAGTTTTATCACGAAATTGTCAATTCTGTTGATCCGAGCCTCGTTGTACAGAACCTCGTTAGAATAGTAATGTATATAAGAAGATTCCGGTGTCCGATACAAACCGAGACAGCGCCGAAGACACTGCCTCTCGAACACCCGAATCTTCTCCATTTGAGATGGTGCAACGTTGAACCACACTGGACAGCCATAAACGATCAGCGGCCGTATGAGGGCCATGTAGCAAATTACCTTAACTCTGGGGTCAAGCCGAGTGCTGTAAAACAGCCGTTTCGTCAGACCGAAGGCTCCTCTGGCCTTAGTCAGAGCAGCATCTATATGTCTGTCGAAATACAGATACTGGTCCAACCAGATACCGAGGTACTTCACTTCACTTTTGCTCGGTAATCGCTGTCCGTGAGCCCCAACGATGACCATCTTGCGCCAATTCTTGGACCAGCCAACGAGGTCCGGAACAGAATTGTTTCGCATTTCTGGACATTTATTTTCAGTTTCCAGTCATCGCAATATCGCTGAATCTTCTCGAAGTCACGTTGCAAGAGAGTTCTAATGACTTCGACCTTTGGGGCAGTTCTGTACGCAATCAGGTCGTCGGCATACGCAATTGCCTGGGAAAGGCTAACTATCAGATCGCTGGTGTAAATGCTGAAGAGGATCGGCGAGTTCACCGCTCCCTGTTGAAGACCGTTTTTAATTTCAAAGGTGGTGGAAGAAGTTACATTGCCACTTTTGACAACAAACTTTCTACCGTTGAGCATATCATAAAGCATATACAATAATGGTTTACTGATGCCTAGTCTGGTGAGTTTTAGGTACAAACCTTCTAACCATACGGTGTCGAAGGCCTTCTCTAAATCAACCAGAACAGCACCCGTGCATTGTTTCTTGGACTTGTTCCATTGGATATCAGAAACGAGCTTAGATGCGTCATGTCCCGCCTTGAACCCGAACTGATTATCCGGAATTATACTGTTGTCCGCAGCCCACTCTGTCAGAGCCCTATTGATTACCTTTTCGAATACCTTGCTGATGCTTGGAAGAAGACTTATTGACCGGAGATTTGAAGGATTGGAGCTGTCCTTTCCCTTTTTCGGGAGAGGATGAACCACAGCTGTCTTCCAACGCTCTGGATAAAATGCATTATTCAGCGCGTTGTTGAACAGTGTGGTATAAATGTCGATGGCTTCAATCGGTAAGTGTCTTAGTACAATGTTGGATATACCGTCGACACCTGCTGACTGCCCTTGTGGGAGTTTCAGAGTGGCTGTGGTTGTCGGGAAATCCGTTTTCGGTAATTGACACTGATTATTCTAAGTTCCAATCATATAGATAGAAAAACATTTACCATTATGGTTTATGCATGGAGAAACAAAATGGTACTTAAAATCACTAAAGAAATAAATTATATTAAATGCGTGGGAATAATGAACCGCATTATGTTTGATATCAATGTATTTCAAACAGTGTGATTAAGGGAGAATATCAACTCTAAAAAACAGATACCAATGTGAATCACAAGTCGGATAAGGCTTAATAGCTAGGTATTTTGTGCCGACGTAAAACTACTCACACTCCTGTGGTAGTCAAGTAGGTTATGTCCCGTTATCACGCTTATGAGCGATCTAAGGGAGGTTTTTTTCGTAATACGGCCAGAGTTACCGCAGGTTTCTAGTAAGTTCCATGTATCATTTGATTTTTGAATGATATTTCTCTCTATGAGAGAGGGATCAAGTACTGAGCCTTCTCTTGTAAGCTCATCCGCTTTTTCGTTTCTCGGCACACCACTGTGATCGGGAATCCAGCAGAGTCTTACGTTATGCTGCATACTAAGAACCCCTAGCTTTTCGCGACAGCAAGATATAAGCTTTGACTTGATTTGAGTGGCAGAGATCGCTTTAATTGCAGCTTGGCTTTTGGCTATGAATGAAAAAGGTGATATCAGCGTGTGATATTGTCATCATGGATATTTGATTAGCAGGGTTTTTCGCTGCCAAGATCTCGGCTTAAAATACAAGACACTGCCTGAATGAACTGGCAAGGTTAAGGTTTTTTGAGAAGAAACCTGCCCCTACTCCAGTTATCATTTTCGAACCATCAGTTAAGATGGTAAAATTCGATTCATTAGTGTAAGGGACACTGTTTTCCCAATCTTGTCTATTGGGGAAGCTAGTAATAAAGGTTTTATTGAAGTCTAAGTAAGGGGTCATCTGTACAAACGTTGTTGCCAACGGATTTTTAAAATTATCTATTCTTAATAATATTTATGTTTTTTTCACTAAACAATCGGCTAATCCTGGAATCTCGTCCCATTTTGTAAACTGGCAAGTGATATTGATACTTTCTATAATTTTTTTTAACTTATTTATTTCTCAGCAACTCCTTTTTAAATTTTGGCACTTAAGTTTTTAATTTCTTACCATAATCAAAACCTCTTTGAATCTAGCTCTGAAAAAATATTTCTTTGGCTGTGGAACGGTGATTGGGGAAGCTAGTTAAATTTTTTATCTGCGACATATAGAATACATACAGGGTGATTCACGAGCGTTGTGCCAAAAAGCTAGAGCGTGTAGGTTCAGTTGAGACAAGAAAAAAATCGTGTGGGAAGGGGGGGTCTATTCGCCCCCGTTTAGCCGGGAGGGGCAATTTTCTGAAAAATTGACTTATTTTGTAAAAAAAAAATATTAAAAATAAACAGCTTCGTTTACAACACCGTGCTATACCTTTCTGAAAAGCCAAAAACTTCTTCTTTCACTTTAATTTTGAATTAAATTGTTTTAACGAATAGTTTAAAAGAAATAAATTTTCAAACTCAAAATTTTCAAAAAAAAAAGCAAAAAAAACATTTTTGAACTAATTTTATTTCAAAATTTTATGTAATTAAGTACTAATTTTGTTTTGAAAATTCAATGTCTTTGTTAATTTTTAGTCGAAAACAGAAAACCGGATGCAAAAAATGTCTTTTCGTTTTTGAGAAATTAAAAAAAAACCAAAACCACTTTTTTCTAAGAAAATATTTGTTTTTATTGTTACCTATCTGGACTTTTAGTTTAATTTATAAATTTAGTTTTTTGAATTGGAGTTTTATGAGGACTCAATAAAGTAGAAAAGTATTGGATTTTCCCTGGATTAATTATTTTGTTCATTGATTACGTCTGCCATTGACCTTTCACTTCTAGCTCTCCGTGCTCTCTTAGACGTCAGCGGATTCTTGAAAACATGCTACGATTCGGCCGCCTTCTATTGGAATAACTAACAGCGTAGAGTCTTTCGGCTTCCCGATCTCGACAACTAGCTAAACCGTAGCAGAAGTGCATGTCCGTTAATTCTTCTCGAGAGTATGAGTTTTTTATTGTTATGTGATGCATTTTATTTACCTTTAGGTTGCTTATTGGTTTTTTCATTCAAGAATAATTGCGGTTTAGCTATCTTGAGCCCTAGCAGGTAGAGCCCTTCCACGGCGAGTGGCCGCGGCCCCAGGTATAATAAGAAAAAATTGCAGGTCAGTTTTCAGACGTTATCAATGAGCAAAATAGTTAAACCACTAAAAATCTTACACTTTTCTACTTTATTCAGTCCTCATAAGACTCCAATTACAAAACAAATAGTAAAAGAAAGGTTAATGTTTCATAAATAAATTTAACAAAAAGTCCAGATAGGTAAAAATAAATTAACAAAGATTGTTTTAGAAAAAAGTGGTTTTGGTTTTTTTTTTAATTTCTCAAAAACGAAAAGAAATTTTTGCATCCGGTTTTCTGTTTTCGACTAAAAATTAACAACGGCATTGAATTTTTAAAACAAAATTAGTACTTAATCACATAAAATTTTGAAAAAAATTAGTTCAAAAATGTATTTTTTTGAAAATTTTTTAACAAAGATTGTTTTAGAAAAAAGTGGTTTTGGTTTTTTTTTTAATTTCTCGAAAACGAAAAGAAATTTTTGCATCCGGTTTTCTGTTTTCGACTAAAAATTAACAACGGCATTGAATTTTTAAAACAAAATTAGTACTTAATCACATAAAATTTTGAAAAAAATTAGTTCAAAAATGTATTTTTTTGAAAATTTTGAGTTTGAAAATTAATATTTCTTAAACTATTCGTTAAAACAATTTAATTTAAAAACAAAATGAATGAAGAAGTTTCTGGCTTCCCAGAAATGTATAGCACGGTGTTGTAAACGAATCCGTTGATTTTTAATATTTTGTTTACAAAATAAGTAAATTTTTAAGAAAATTGCCCCTCCCGGCTAAACGGGGGCGAATAGACCCCCCCCCCCCATACATTTTTTTTCTTGTCTCAACTCAACCTACACGCTCTAGCTTTTTGGCACAACGCTCGTGAATCACCCTGTATATGGCAAATATGGAATTCGTAAAAAAAAAAGTTGAAATGTTGATGAGATTTGACATTACGATGATAGAGAAGGCGAAAAAAGTGGATCGGGCGATTCCGTTCGTCTGTCTGTCAGTAAACGCACCTGCAGCGCCTTAACCACTGGTCCGATTGACTTCTAACTTGAAAATTAAAGATTTTTTAAGATCAAAACTAACGGTAGTCACCATATAATTTTTTTGGCCCAAAACCAAAAGTTTCAATTTTCTACTACGATTTCCTTTAAACTTCCTCGAATTTTTTTGTTATCATTATCACATGTGTGGTATGTAAACAAAATATTTTTGTATTGCTCCAAAACGGTACCTTTCACAGAACCGTTTTTTTGTTATAAGATTTTCTCGAAAAATTAAAGTCCGATCAGCGTATTTTTTTGTATTTAAAAAAAAACATTTTTTAACTTTTTTTTTCAAAATTATGTATCTCAAAAACGGATCAATATTAAAAATCGAAATTTACTTATAAAATGTAGGTATATTTATATATTCTTGGATACTGTATACTCAAATTAATTTTAGGACATTTTCGGAAAATTTTATGTGTAAAAAATTAATTTAAAAAAAACCGCTCCAAGGATTTAAAAATAAAAAAACTGAAAAATCAACAATTTCTTAAAAAATCTTATGACATCGATTTTTTTCAGATTGAATCTTTTTTTGAGGTACATGTTTCAATTTTAATTTTTATTTATGAATTTTTTTTTTATTTTTTAATGTTTTTTATAGGGAGCCCCCATACAATGAATTCCCGTCATCGCGCCCACTAAAATTTTTAATGAGGAATAAAAGATAAAGTTAAGACGAATAAGATTCGCTTGGTCGGCGTGAATTTAGTTAGCCGGAAAGGCCGCGCATACCAGTTGCAATTGGGTGAATGACGGTGAAATGTCTCCATCATCACGGATTCTATTTCTGTTTCGTTCATTTCACGCGTCCTTATGTTAGATGTAGAAATACCTTGGTTTGCTTGCTTTCAAGCTGCCGAAAGTAGCACGCAAACAAGGTTTTATTTTGACCTAAAGTACTGTATTTTTATTACAAACTACAGTAGTTTCGTTTATAAAAAATCTGGGTCCATGTTCTGTAACTCTCACATCGAATAAGTTTTCGCATAAACTCTCTTTTTCGCATTCAACTGTTTCTGTAACTTGTTTTCACTCGATCAGGAATATCATGAAATGAAATTATTGGAAATCCTGGAAAAATGTGAGTAAAACTGTGTCTTTAACTCTGAAGTCGAAATAATTATTCGATTTATCTGTCAAAATAACTCGACCAATCTCAAGCAAGTGAAATAATATTTTGAAGCTGAATTCATGTTTGTTTATTATTTTTACTCGAACTATGTATAAATAATTTATTTATTTTTTGCGGAGGAAATAAACTTTTTAAGAATTATAATTGCACTCTATTCTACTTTCTCTTCTTGTTTGCATAAATTTTTGTTGCCTGTGTGTTTTGAGGATAATTTTATAATCATCAATTTTGATTTTTTTTGTAGGGCGGTTTAGTTCACTCAAAGTTGAAGTCAACTTTGGGACTTTTGAATTTCTTTTTATTCAGTCAAAGGTTAGTTTTCAACTTTTAATTTTGAACTCTTGAGTTAATCAACTTTAGATTTTTTCAATTTTCAAAAATAGAAGAAGGTGAGAGAGTTAAACAAGGATTGTCTCTATTTTTTCAAAAGCTGAAAATGAAAGTCTCAAAATTGAATTCAAATTTGAGTGAACAAAATCGCCCTTTAACTGTCACCGTGAGTGGAAAACTGGAAATTGTAATTTTCACACAGGCTGTTTTCGCATCATGTTATAGACACAGTTTATTTTCCAAGATAGAGAAACGTTGGAATAGTGTTCCACCTTGAATCGAATGGGAAACTTTTCGACCAAGTTACAGAACATGGATCCTGGTTTGCGCAATACTTTCGGCAGCTTGAAAGCAAACAAAGCAAGGTATTTATATTTATACATCTAACACTAGGACGCGTACAATGAAAGAAACAAAAATAGAATCCGTCATGATGGAAACATTTCACCACTTTGCAACAGGTATGCGCGGGCTTTCGGGCTAACTCAATTCACGCCGACCGACCAAGAGAATCTTATTCGTCTTGCCTTTAACTTTTATTTACCTACTTAGGTAAAGAATTCTTCAACGGTATTGAGCAACTCTCAAAATTCAAGATCAAAGATTTGATCTCATACCTCAATAACACAAAGTGGCTTTAGCGCCCCCCCCTTTTATTCCTCCCTCACTAAATGGCACTATGAGATCATAGGCCGTAGGGTAGGAGAATAATACATTATATATAGGACTGTACTACGTGCGGAACATACATCATCCATAAGCCATAACCCTTTTTCAAATCTATTTAGAATCATACGAGGTATGGTATCAAAACGGCGCACTCAGCGCTAATTGTGTCCTGCGCGAAGTAGGACAGCCATTTCTACCTACCTATTTACCTGCCTACCTTGCTACAGGGAGTTTTTTCAAGGCCGCCAATGGCGGCGTCTTATACACGCTTACTTCAATAAATTGAAGAAAATTTCGTCCTTGAAAATTACGAACATTCCATAGGACGATTCTTCTTGCATGCTCAAAGTCTTAGTATACTGTATACCTGGATTTTCTTATTTATTGGTAATCCGGAGGACGGGCAAAACAAAAAACAATCATATCTATTCATATGATGCTGAAATTAAATTTTAGTTGATTTAGTTGATAAGCCTCAACTGAAGACGCCCGAAAAATGTCTAGGCCGCAAACCAATATTGCTTGCATGGAATTTAAGGTTTATTGGTTTTCAAATGGAAAAATAGAAAATTCCATCCGGAACATTTTTTTTAATTTTATTATTTTTCTCAGGTTATGATTTATAGTCCGGTCAAATTAGTCCTTAAAATAGAAGTAAAGTTTCAAAAATTAAAATTGGTATAAATGTTCAGAATACTATTATAAATGAATTGTGAAAAGTCCCCATCAATCCCCTTTGTGCAAAATTTTTTATTGATTGTGAAAGTTTGCAAAAATAGTTTTCCAGTCTTTCTTGACTGAACTATAAGTGATATTGGACGGAGAAAAGTGCAAAATTCGTGTTTTACGTTTGTAAACTATGCATTTGACCCTGTGATCATCTTAAACAAAGCTGTTGTGCATAATGCTCGCGAAGGTTTCTGAGTTCGTACAATTTTACTGGCTGACCCAACAAACGTTGTTTTGCCATAAAAATGTTAGTCTGATTTATAAATAAGGCAAGATCTTACGACCTTTTTTTCTTACGAATCTTCCTCTGGAGTAATATAATGTTATTTTTCCCTGGAAAATAAAATCGTAATTTATTTCGTTCTTTCATGATTTGATCCGCAATTTTTTGGTTTGAATTGGTGCAAGTTTCAAGGAGTTTGAATATAAACATCTCATGCAAATCCGTTGCAAACTGCTGGTGCCAGTGGAGTATTTGGCACAAAATTTTGAGGGAATGTTCGGGTAGTGGTGTAGATAAGTTTTAAGTATTTTGTACAAAATCGACCAAGCCGTCCATGAGATATGGCTAGGATAGCGAGTAGTGGGGTAGCGGATAGCGGGATAGCAGGGTAACGAGGAGCAGGGTAGTGATTGTAGCAGGGTAGTGCGAAGCGGGTAGCGGGTTGACGGGTTGCGTATAGCGGGTAGCGGGTAGTGGGTAGCGGATAGTGTGGTAATGGGGTAGCGGGGCAGCGGGTTCCGAGAAGCGGGGTAGCGGGTCAGCTTGTTATCTAAAAAAGGTCGTGCGAAACTTATTGCTCAGAGGGATTGTTTAAACTTTGTAAACGTTTGGTATTTTAGTAGACAAAAGGTATTGCATACAAGTATGGTATCCAGGCATTATATCACAGTACGTTGTAAATGCATTACAAATGGTGCTGTGAAAAATAAACTAGAAGCTCTGGCAACCATACGACAGTTTTACCTTCAGATGTGATGGTAAGCGGGGGACCCAACAACCCACTACTTGAGAAAGGCCATAATACATTCATTTCTTCACTCTATATAGTTTTAAAAATTATGGCGCAAAATTATACTCCGCAAGTGGCGTAGCAAGCCCGAATATAGGCGTGGGCAAAGTCTTATCCGCGAGGACCTTTTCATGCACATAAAAAATATTATTTACCTTGAGCTATATTAACATAAAGTCTTATTTATTAGATTCTCCTTATACACCTCTATACAGTATTATAGCTATGCTATGAATCGCCTCTTATGTTACGTTGAATAAATTCTTATTTATAAAAAAAAATTTGACAGAATAAAATTAGCCGTTAAATAAATATCCAAGTCAAATCAAATTGATTTTTTTTATTAGATTTTTGCGAAAAATGTTTACTTGGGAGGATAGTAGAAATATTTTTACTTCCTCGTACAACTCGTCAATCGAGATAATAATAATTTCAAAAAATTGTTTGAAAAAAAAAAATAATTTGGCATTTGAAATTTTGACATTTGATAGTTTTCACAAAGCTGCTCCACCTAAAAAGTAGGGGCAGAAAAAAATGCACTAAACTGAGCTGAACAACTTCATGGAACACAAAATGACAGATTGTAGAAAATTTTGGGGCAAGGTTTTTCCTCATGGAACACACAAACTTGTACTTTTTTGATCTTTTCTGTTCTTTTCTGTGCGGAACAGATTCATTAAACAGACCTATCTGTCAGATCTCTGTCAAAAAAAAGTACCAAAACGATGATCTACTACATTCGACAGACATTTGAATAAAAAAAAATGTATTATTTCCTGTCAACAGGAAACAACAGGTTGTTGTTTTTGAATACAAATTTGAAAATAAAAATAAAAAAATGCTCATTGGGTCAAACCGTTATTTTATAAATGTCTTGCCCTCGGGAAAGCGAATTCATGTCATTTACAACACTGCTAAATTGGTATGGCATTTTTTGTTGCTGACAAGACTCAAATAAATTCCAAATTTCTTTGACAGATTATGATAATCTATATCTACACTAATATATAAAGCTGAAGAGTTTGTTTGTTTGAACGCGGTAATCTCAGGAACTACTGGTTCGAATGGTATAATTCTTTTTGTGTTGGATGGTGCCTTAATCGAAATTGAACAATTTTTTTTAATGTTGAATGGTCCATTTATCAAGGAAGGCTTGAAGCTATATAAAATTTAGCTGCGACCAATAGGAGCGAAGAATTTGTGTAAAATGTGGAAAAAACGGCAAACAATACATACAATACAATATAAAGTTCGTTTGAACGCGGTTATCTCAGGAACTACTATTTCGAATTGTAAAATTCTTTTTTTGTTATTCGGTTATTGTTATGCGGTTTGGTTTTCATCTTTAAGTTGATGTTTCTTCTTTAAGGGCGCTATAAACTATGGTGGATTTGGCAAGCAGAAGTCCAACATCACACATTATCTTGTCGATATTAATTGTATTATTACAAAATGTATTATAGGCCAAAAGTTGAAAAAATTGAAAATTTAGAAAAAATTCCCTAACGTGTGGTAATATTTAGTGATCAGAGGCGGCGTAAGGCGTGGGCGACGTGGGCCATCGCCCACGGCCTCGCGGTACAAGGGGCCTCGCGCCTCAAAAATTTGTTTGCATTGCTTCAGTGAAAATTAAAAAAAAAAAATTAACTTTAGCTGTGTTTTTTTGGCAAAGCTATCCGCATCCGCAGTAGTAGATTACATGTATTACAAAAAAAACACGATACTGCTGATAAAAGTAGAAGTAGAATCATACTGCGGATAGAATTTTGAAGTTATTCGACTCTCGAATATAGTTTTTTGTTGTTTGACTTATGATAGTTGGTACACCTTTGTTGTTTGTAGTTTTCCATTTTTCAATGAGAGCGTACTCTTTTTGCTCCTTTAATATTTGTTACTCTTTTTCAGATTATATACAACCAAACAGTCAATACCGTTGCAACAGGAATTGAATTCTTACTTAATATATTAAAAAATTTAATAAAGGTCTTTAAAATGATTGTTTTGAAGAAAGCAACGATGCTAAGTGGAAAGAGTATATGGACCATCAGAAGGCAAAAGAGGAAAGTCGGCGCAAGAAGGCAGAACTACTCAAAGAATATTTGAAGTCAAAACAAAATATGAATCAATAAAATAGCAAGTTAAAACAAATTGTGTCTTTCTGGTTTTTTTATGTGTGATTTGTTATTTCGAATTTATTCGGTCAACAATATTCAGCCCTATCGAGGTAACCGTCGGAACAGAATTTTCTCCGACTTCCTCCGAATCGGAAACATTTTGCTTGTCGGAGAACTACCTCGTCGAAATCATTATTGGCCTCGTCTATTTCGCTCACCTCGGACGATTGATAGGGATAGTAAAGATCGCCGGTGAGTGTCATATTTAAATCGTTATCCGGCTGAGGACGAGGAGCATACAGACCGTGACTCCGAATGCTCAGCTCAGAGTTTTGGTAATTGAGATCGCTCTCACATGCCGGACTTGTGGCGAATGTCCGTCGAATACTGAGAGCGAACATGTTGAGCGAATCCGAATTGACATTGCTGCCTTGGTTGTAGACAGCCAATGAAATAGACTCATCATCACCCATTACGAACGGTTTCCTTCGATCCTGAGGCGAAGGCAAATCGTTGATCTCACAAAGGCTTGGTGAAAAGAGCACGGGACTGCTGAGTCCAGGTCGGTTCTCGGCAATCGTTCGAATCGGCAATGGATTGGCCAGACGTTTTTGCTTCTTGAAGAATTTCCGCGCCACATTTACATATCTGATTTGGTTTGTAGAATATATCGGCATTGGGAATTTCTTGGGTCATTATCACTGGATTGTGCACATACTGCTGGCGATTCAGTTGGACAATGCTCGCCGATCCGGAGGGCGTTAACAATTTACTTGGACTGTCGATTCGATTCATTTCGCTCTTCAGATGGTTACTGCGAGAGCTGGGCGGTCGGTTTTTTGAACATTGACTGTTCGAAAGCGACGCCGATTGAACCGTTTCGCAAGTCTGATGGTAGGTAACGGTGATGTTGACTTTTTTGGTATGGTCACTTATGTTCCGGGTGCGGCAGCAGCAAAAATTACGACAACTCAATTGGCTCCATTGGAAGCGGACATCGCTACGAGAAATCGAGTAGAATACCAGCAGGAAAATTCCCAAAATCGAGCATGAGATTGCGAAGATTATACCGAAAGCTTCTTCTTCTTAAATTCGTTTACTTTTATTCGGCGAGGAAAAAATATTTTTTGATGTTTTTATTTTTCAAATAATTATTTGACATATTTCATATAATTATTTGATTCTGTAGTACCAACTTTTAAATACAAAAAACTAACAACTGCGGATACGTTTTTTTGGTAAATCCTACTGCACTGCGGATAGATTTGCCAAAAAAACACACCTTTTGTTGTAAAATATTTGCTTACGTTGCGGAACTGTCGCGGGGAATCCCTTGTTTTATTTGTTTACATTCTTTACTAGAAAACCAACCAATCAAATCAAAGTACGCAACGCAGTCGCTTGCAAAGATTAACTAAATAATAAGATGGGAAACTGTTTTACGTCCCGAAATTTAATTTTTTTTTTTCGTGTACATGAATAAATGTGAGTTACAAAAACAAAGAGATGAGGTGAGATTTGTCTATTTTGACAATTTTATTGGGATACTAGCTTAAAATCATTGAATTTCTATCTAGCTAGTACCCGCGACTTGGCAATCGATTGTAGTGCCATCTTGAGTTTATGTAAGTTTTTTTTTTTTTTTTTTGGTTTTGATCTGGCACAAAAAATCGAAAAACCCATTCTTGATTCTACTAGGTGATTTATATACAATGCTTAAAATGACATGACTCAAACGTCATTTTAAGCTAGTATCACACTAAAATTGTTCATTAGCGGACTATAATGTTTTGCGCCATTGAATTTAGGAGATATCAGGTAAGTTTCTGTCAGGGTTGCTTTGTTTTTTTTAACCTGGACAAAACGTAAAAATATTCGGCATCTTTAGTTGCATTCAATTCAATTCTCTTATTTAAGATATAAAGAGATATAATGTAGGTACAATACAAATACGAACAATTTTAAGGTAATTATAAAGCATGGCAAATATGCCGTCTGCCGTAGGGTTTATCCCTTATTATTATTATTATAAATAATAAAAATAAAAAATAAAAATATAAAACATAAAAAGAGAGTTTGCTTCAACAGAATTGTGCCACTCTAAAGTTATTGTTGGGTATGGTTTGTTTCGCCTAAAATATCTCGTTTTTGATTATTTCGTCAAAGTCGCTTCGCCATTTACTTGTTTCGTATTTTTGTTGTTTTGTTTTTTATTTGTTTCGTTTTCGTTTATTTCGCCCAATATATACTTCGCTTCATCATATTGTCGTTTTTGATTTATTTTGTTTTTGTTCACTTCGTAGGTATTTATATTACTTTGCCTTTCTATTATTTGGTCTTAAATTCACTTGGCCTTTTATTATTTCGTTTTTGTTCACTTCGATTTTAATTATTTCGCCAGCGTTTATTTCGTTCTTTTTTATTGTGGATATTAAGAGCCCAAGGGCGTTAAAATTCGCGCGAATTTTAACGCCCTTGGGCTCTTAACATCCACAATAAAAAAGAACGAAATAAACGATGTCGAAATAATTAAAAAAATTATGCACCAGATATTTTGGAATTGATTGCTTACCTTTTGGCCAAATTTCTCTAAAAATTCTTATCAACACATATCACTATGATTATAAAAATTAAACATTAAGGAATTTCTCAAAAAATATATTTACACTGACAAAACAACCTTGAATCAAATTAAACAAAAGGCGAAACAACCGTTATCGAGATAAACTAAAACCAAATAACTCAGTGCACTTGTAACGGAAATGCAAAACAACTTAAAAACAAAAGAAAAAAAATCCGAAGTTATAGTGGGGCGAAGTGATCGAAAAACTAAGTAAAAAAAAAAAAAAAACAAAAAATAGTTTGGCGAATTAAACAAAAGTTGTAGTGTGAAAAACGAAGTGACTGGGGGCCAAGTAAAAAAAGCGAAACAATAGGCACCCGTTATTGTTATGTAGTAAATTGTGACTTTAAGTTTGATCAAAACAAGGATACATTAATTTCGGTTACATTGTTTAGCTATATTCAAATTTTTAAACATTTATACAAAAGTTTCAGGCATAGAAAAAACAAAAAGATAAAACAAATTAATCTGGACTTTTACTTTTGTCAAAACAAAAAAGGGCTTTTAGTTTAGCTAAAACGAAAATAATCTGCATTAAAATTGATAAACTATTCAAACAATCGTGGTAACTTTTTCTTCAAAACATGTTCACATAATCATCTCGATATTTCTTTTGGATGCGAAACATATCTTATAAATGACTGCCAGTCACGACCACCATGAAAAAAAAAACTTACGGAAAAATGGAGTCTTCGGATCTCCTGTAAAATTGAACAAACAGCTATAAAATTTAAAACATTCTCATTCTCACCAAGGTTGCACAGCGAGCAGGTAGGATTTAAATCTGATCTATGTGGTCTTTAATAATTCAAATGTAATTGCATTACATAAACAACTTCTTGTCTCACAATTCAAATCATAAATAATATGTAGATTTTTTGTAGTTTCAAAACTAACATAAATGAACCGAACAATTGTTCGGTGTTTTTATAATTCATTTTTCCTTAGAACGTGTCATAAGTGACCGAGAGATCGTTTCCAAAAACGAATACAATTCAGTTTTTCATCGTTTTTGCGAAAGCATCTCTGTGTTAATAATAGATACTAATCTTTTACAAAAGTTAAAAAAAAATGTTTAAAATATTTGATCTTCATGCCCGATGATGGACGATCGTCCGTTACGCGTCGCTAATAAATTAAATATACTTGTGAAATTTATAAAGTTTAAAAAATAAATTAAATTAATATTTTAAAGTAAAATTTCAATATTTTTATTTTTCGTATTAATTTCCAACAATTTTTTCATTATGAAATTTCTGTTCCTTTAATAAAGATTTAAATAAATATTTTAAATATACACTTTAAGAAATACATACAAAGTGGAGATGACAATTCAGGTCTGTTCTTTTAGTCCCTAAACCTGCCGAAAACTCACAAATTCTTCCACTTTTCTGTCCTTTTACTCCCGATTTTTGAAATTTCTGTCACTTTTGAAGGAGAAAAATATTTCCCCTATCTCACGATCTTAGCCACAAGAATTTCTTGTGGCAGCTCTTATAAGTTCTGTGTAACCATAAGTACATTGAATTTTGTTGATGTTTGATATAATTTTGTGCATTTGGGAGATTTTTGCTGTAAAGTGTTCTTTAACTTTTTGGGAAAATCATAAAATTTCATCTCCACTCCTCGTTTTGATACAGTTTTTTCAATAACCGCGGAAAAAGAAAAGAACGGACCTTTTGTATTCATGAATAAAAACTTTGCAGTGTTAATTTGTTTTTTTTTTTATAAAATCCGTCTTCCATCGCCATAGAACAGGGCCTCGCAAAATCTGTCTTGCCCACATAAAATTTTGGTCTTGCGCCGCCACTGTTAGTGATTGCAGTCAAAGGCCGACTGCTTCTTATCTAAAGGCGCGACAAAATCGTTTATGGCATTTCTGGCAAGAAGGGGTCTCACGACAATTGTTGGCAACAAATTTGGTTCAAAAAAGTGTTAAGGGAAAAAAATTTCATATGGTATTAACTTCATTTAACAAAAAAAAAAAATTCCAAAAATTACAAAAAATTTTTTTTGTTTCGCTACTTACCAGCGACAAAATTACGACAATTATCTGCATACTCAGTTTTCGGTTTACGTGTCCAGTTTAGCTAATCTTGGGTTGTAGTGCTAACTTTCGCATCAAGTTAGCACTACCAGGGGCTAACTTTTAAAATAAGTACGCGACAAATTTTTTTGTTTCATGACAAATTTACGACAAATTCACGACAATTAATTGCATAATTACTTTTTTTAAATTCCAAAGTTGTAGTGCTAACTTGATGGGCATTTCCAAAAGAGCTTTATAAGAAACTCCTGTCATTTTGTGAGAGACAAAAACCAACTCAAAGGCGCCGTAGTATGAAATGGCCCCCCATACCATTACTCCTCCTTTCTTGGAATGATTTCGATTCAAAAAGCATTCGTCTTTGCGGATGTCATGGAAATAAAAATTATACCCATCAGGACCATCTAGATTCTAGGTTGAACTTTTTCTCATCAGAAAACACCACATTTCTCCAATTTAAAACGTTCCCAATCTGAGTATCCCATGTCATGTGAAGACGCGCGAATTCTAACCGAAGTTCCTTTCTTGCAGCGTTTAGTGGTGGTTTTTTTTAGCTTTTTGAATTTCAAGTGTGGAACACTTAAAATAGCTCGACGAACCGTTGATTTGCTGGCACTTACCCCCGCTAATTGTCAGATTTTCATTGTGGAGTATGCTGAATTTGAGGCAATTCTTATTATTTTTCGCTTCTCGTTCGGTGTTAAGGCTGTTTTTGTCCTTCCTTTATTATTTTTTCCGTAGGTAGCAGGATTTGATAAAAAATTTCGAACTGATTTATCACTTCGTCCTATTTTACTTGCAATTTTCCGCATAGAATACCCTTCTGAGTGGTAGGCCTCAATTTTTGCCTTTTCCGCCACCGTCAACATTTTTTTTACCCATTTTCAATTTAAATACTCGGAAAAACTTTTAAAACGTACACTCATTAACCACATTTAATTTGCATTACCCAGCATTAAGAAAATAACTGAATAAATTCGTGCGTCTAACCAAGTGAACCGATTTATTTGAGCTTTTTTTGAACTAGTAGGAAGAAAGAGATCAAAATAACCGTTAGGTGTCTCTCACTATTCTTGAATTTAGGTTTTTTTCCAAGAGAATTTAATAACCTTTCAAATAAATGCATTGTTTGGTAGTTCATGAGAAAAACAAACAGAAAAACTACAATTTATTGAGGAAAAAAATAGTGCGGCTAACCATGTGAACCGCACTGTAACTCAAGATCTGCTGGACCAATTTTGATGGTTTTTAATACGTTGGATTTGTCTCCGCCCCGAATAGCAGAATACATCTTAAAAACAATGAAAACATCACAAACGGTTCCAATGTTAAAAAATAATAATTTGCTCACTACAAAAAAATATAAGCTAAGTAATTAATTTTGCTTGAAAATCATGTCAAATCGAAAAAAAATTTATAATTGAAAATTTGTTGTTTTCTAACCAACGACGAAAGAAAAGCAGAGGCGGGCGTAATCAAGAAAGCAAGAAAGCAAATGAGATTAGTACTGTTCATATGTAGGTACCTACATACATATGTAACTGGAATAAAATAAGTGGATGAAGGGTAAGTTTAAGAAAATTCTCAACAACGAACGGAACGAATTACATACATACATACAACATACATACATACATACGTACATACATATGTACATACATATGTACATACATATGTACAATGTATGTATGCATAAGTATGTATGGATCTTCTGTGAGACTTTCCAAATTATTTTTCTCCTAGGCCAAGACATTGGCCACGCTTGACATGCTGGCCATATTTTCAAGATTAGAAAAAAAAACCAAATAATACAAAAATTACAATTTTCAGTAATTAATTTATTCATTGGGCGCTTTCAGTTTGGTCTTGGATAGCCTATATCATTGATAGATACAAACATGAGTACAAAAATTAGCTGTTAAAAAATTAGAATTTCAATGGCTGTTCTGTCATACATATACGAAAAATTGTTGGATAACTTTGTATTTATTTGGTTTGAACGGATAGCTTTGTAGATATTTGTTTGGTTTGCTCTTCTGCTATGTATTTTTGTATACATGTTTGCTCAGTAGAGGTGAATATGGCACCACCCAACGATTATCAATGTACTTTTCGTAAATGATTGCCCGCCATTATCGGAATTTCTTCGACGATATATTGGATATCCGCCAACATTTGTGATCGTATCGTTAGTAAAATCTTTAGGAAATCCTTTGGGAAGTGGTTAAGCGGGTAACAGGGTAGCTGGGTAAAACGGGATAGCGTGTAGAGAGTATAGTGGTGTGGCGGGTAGTAGGTAGCGATTACCGGTTAAGTGGGTAGCGTGTGTAGGTAAGTATTGAGTAGCGGGTAGCAGGGTAGCGGGTAGTGAGGTAGCAGCGGGTACCAGGGTAACTGGATATAACGGGGTAGCGGGTAGACGGTAGTGGAGAAGCGGGCAGAGGGTAGCGGGCTACAAAAGACTAGGTCTTTTTTATATCGATTGAGGCAGTACGAAGTCTGTCGGGTCAGCTAGTAATTAATAATTTTTGTTTTATTGACGTGACACATATCTGACACATACGTGTTATAGTACCATATAATAAGCTTTATACAACCCTAAACGTTTGTATAGCTTATTCAATCCCTATGTAGTGTAGCTAAAACTTTATAAATAAGGATTTTCCTTATACAGGCATTATAAGTCTTATAATAAGTCTATGTTCGGTTTATTAATAAGGCTGATAGTTTATTTGGGAGCAACATATAAAGCTTGTCTTTTGACTTTTGAGTTAGAATTTTGTTTTCCAATACTTTCACTGTGGCGGCGTATACTTGTTATTTTTCAGAAAATTAAAAATGTAATAAAAATAAAAATAGTTCTCTAAACGTTTAGAATAAGGGGAGATTCTGTGCGCGTCAGCATTTTTCCGAAAATTGTGAGCTGTGTTTTCAGTGAAGAATATTCTTTTGTATTTAAGTATTTGAATAAGTTAGGTATCGATCTTACA
Organism: Sphaerophoria taeniata; assembly: GCA_943590905.1. NCBI lineage: Eukaryota > Metazoa > Arthropoda > Insecta > Diptera > Syrphidae > Sphaerophoria > Sphaerophoria taeniata. The sequence goes on along the minus strand of OX016540.1, from coordinate 223,111,581 downwards.
GTGACGCAATGAAAATATGAACAAAAATAATAATAAAAAATTATTAGGTGTATATTTTTGTGGTTGGGGTGTAAGATTTCCCAGATTGCGGTAGCTGTTAGAAAAAATAAGTGCAGTTTAACATGTGTTTTTTTTTCTATAAGATTTTAATGAATTTTATTTATTTATTTTTGAACTTTGTTTTTTTGGAATAAAAATGTGAATAAAAAAATAAAACAAAATTTAAAAAGAATTATTGGAACATATATTTTTATTATTTTTTCGTTGGGGTGCGTGATACCCCAGTGTGCAGTGCGAGTTAGAAAAAATAAGTGTGTGGTTGGGGGGTGTAACTGGTCAATATCTTTTGTGAAGATATTGTTAAGGAAATAAAACTCGTATGTAAGGTTTGAGATGAAAGTTAGAATTATTTCTATTTTTTCAATTAAGTCTTCAATAAACAATTTAGAAAATAATAAGCATTGATTGAAATAAAATGAGTAACAGGTAAACAAGTAACAACTAACAATATATTGAGGTGACATGATTTGTTCTTTTTTATAATTGACTCTGTCAATTTGCGTAGTCATCAAGCCATTTTGGTGGTCTTCGTATGCGAGTTGACTGTTCGCTTTCTCGGGGTATTACCTCTGAGGTGGTTTCATTAAATTGATCCTGAGTTGATTCTGAGTTTTCTTCCATTTCTTCTTCTTGACATTCGTTGTTTTGTGTCTCAGTGTCCGTCAATAGCTGGTCATAGTTTTCATTTCGTTTTCTAAATTTTTTTATTTGGCCTGTATGGACTGTTTTAAAAATTTCCTGTCCGGTTCCATCAATTTTTCGGATCCTGAGAACGTTGTCGCCCAGGATTTTAATAATGTCATATGGATTTGGTTCATATGATGGACAAAGTTTGTTCCTTTTTGTTGGGTTCAATATCAGTACCGAGTCTCCTACTTTCATGTCGAAGACGTTCCTGTGCTCATCGATTCGCATCTTATCTTGCGTCTGTGATTTGATGAGATTTTTGATTCCTTGATCGCTTTCCAGGTGCAGTTGATTGATTTGCTGATTTCTATCAATGTTGGGAGGAGTCGGACGCCGAGTCTTCTGCTCCGAGTTTGTCGGAAGAAATTTATGCGTAATGACTATGATATTGCATGCAATAAATAATGTATGTTTTAATAACTTTTATTTGGTTTCTTATAATTTCTTAGCATGATTGCCGAAATATTGGGTGAGGAATTTTCAGCTGATGATGAAGACAAAACGAATTCCTTAAATAAATTTATGAGCATGCAAATGAACTGATTTTGCCAACTCTAGATTCGAATGAAATCCAAATGCGAAATCTGCTATCCGATTATAGGTGTGTTTTTTTTGGCAAAGCTTTCCGTATCCACAGTAGTAGATTACAAAAACAACACGGTTCTGCCGATAAAAGTAGAAGTTGAATCATACTGCGGATAGAATTTAGCAAAAATTCAATAATCGTCTTTAAAATGATAGCAGCGACCAACTTCTAAATACAAAAATTTAACAACAACTGCAGATGCGTTTTTTTCGGTAAATCTTACTGCACTGCGGATAGATTTGCCAAAAAAAAAACAAACCTTAAAGTAGTTCATGTAAGTTTCTGAATTTTCGTTAGTATCAAATCAAAGGTAGAAATTAAATTTCAATAGCATGCAGTGTAACAGCAACAACTCCCAGAAACAGAAAGAGGAACCCATCGTTATGGAAACAAAATTTAAGAAGGGTCTTCGTGAGCAGAGTGTTTCCGTATGATAGAAAAAATGGCATAACAAGACCTGCTAGAGCATTGGGCCCGACCTGTAGTGTACATCACTTTGTTTCTATAAAATATTGCAATCATATTACGTTTATTTCTTTTTTCAACTTTATTAATGTCGTTTTGTCGTATGTACAAGACTATTCCATTCAAACATTTGATAAATTTTTGTCGCATGTTTAAAAATTTTGTCGTATGTGTTTGGGAAACTAGCAGACTTGGTGAAATAGTCACATACGACAAAGGCATTCTGAGCAAAATTGGCTCTAAATTGTTCCTTAACAACTATTTCTATTTTATTTTAACGTAATTGAACTAACAAATTTTTTTTAAATAAGTCATACAATTTTCAAGAATATCTGACGTAGGGTTTTTGAGAAAAAAAATTCCGAACTTTGATGTCGTTTTCCCAAAAGTAGCCAAATGTATCATACGACAAACATTTATCCAAGCGACGAATTTATAAATAAATAATAGGTAGGTTTAGGTTAGAGTGGCTGTCTAGATGTCACATTTAGATATCAAGTGTCCATTGTGAAACCACTAAGGAAAGTTACTCATGGAGTTTTATGAAGTTAAACAAACCAGAATTCTATGTTTCAACCTATGACCATTTAAAGAAAGTGGGTGGCAGCCATGCCCCTGTAATGAAACTCCAATTTTGTACATATACCTATTTTCTCTTTTACTCAACCGAAACCCTATCAGAATTTCGAATTTAAACGTTTTCGAACATTTTAACAAAGTGGGCGGATACCACGTCCCTAAATCGAAATAGATTATTTTTCTCTTTTTTTCATGTTATTGAACCAAAACCTACAAGAATTCTAAATTTCAACATCCTACGACCGTTTTAAGATAGTGGGCGGAAACCACGCCCCTAAATGAAACTAAAATATTTTACTTATATTTTTCCTTATATTCAACCAAAACCCTATTAGACTTCCGAATTTCAAGATCCTACGACCAGTTATAGAAAGTGGGCGGATACCACGCCCCCTGAACGAGAAAATTGAAATTTTCGATTTTTTCCTTTGTATACAGCTGAAAACCTACCATTGTACCAAATTTCAAGATTCTGCTATTGTTAGAAGTGCTTCATAATTTTGATGATCAGTCAGTCAGTGAGTCAGTGAGTTAGTTAATTACGGTTTTTGAAATTTTTACTGGCCAATATCTCAGGAAGTATTGGTTCTACAAAATTATTTTTTTTACAGGGCCTTTGTGCCCATGAAGTTAATACGTTATTCAAATTTAAAGCTTCTAACTCCATGGGTTCAAAAGTTATGGAGGGTTAAAAATGTGTTTGAGTTCGATCCTGTAAAAAGGGAGTAGTGCTAGAACTTGGCTGGGCAAGTGCCCTTTGATTGGGAATTATTTTTCATTAATGATAAGATAAAATCATGATTCGTCAGTGTTGATAGGATAAATCTACCGCCTTTAAAATTTTCCAACCTAGACTCAAGCCTTCTCGGCCTATAGGCAGGTGCGATTCCTCATAGTTGGCTAGTTTAGCGGCGCTAAACCAATAATTCAGAATACAAATTAATTTTTTTTCTAATATATAAACATTATTCTTATGTTAAAGTCAATAAACGACAACGAATACGTTACAATATTGTAGGGACTTAATCACTTAATAGCAACAAAACAGAATTTCCTACCAATATGTATTTTTCATTGCATACAAACAAAACTCTCATGCGAAAATCTATCATGAAACTATATTTAGCTCCAAAGTTTGCGCTAACAGATTTCATACAATCTTCATAAACAGAAAATGAACACATTTGAATAAATACCTTCAAAAATGAACAGGAGGGTTAGCGGTTAGCGCAAAAATCACAGCAAAATCAAACGAGAACACAGCAACGACAGATACGAATACGATACGAGTCGTTTCGTACACGAAACACGAACACGATTCGATTACACGAGTAACGATAACGAGCCTGCTTATGCTGTTTGCTGTGCTGTTGCTTTGGCTGTTGATGGGCTGTGCGCTGTGGGCTGTCGCTGTCGGCTGTATGCCTATGCTTTTTTTACTGAACTTCATATGCAAAATGAACCTTGTTTCTTATTATGTTAATGTTCATTTTTATATTATTTATTTTTTACTTGCGACACATAAGAATATAGGCAAAAATTGCATTCGTAAAAAAACTTGAAATTCCAATCAAAAATAAACAATGATAGAGAAGACGGAAAACCTGCTCCGACGATTCCGTCTGTCTGTCTGTTATTGCACCTGTAGCCTTAACCACTGCTTCCGTTGACTTTAAATTAATATTAAATATACATAGCAGTTTGAGCGAATTTGGATGGTTCGTTTTTTTATTTTATTTTTTAAATCAAAATTTAGGGTAGCCACCATTCAATTTTTTCGGCCAAAAGCTTCAATTTTCTCAAAAAAAGCTCCTCCGATTTTTCTTAAAGATCCTCTTAATTTTTTTTTTCGGAACACTGGTGTTTTTAATGTAAAAAATTATGTTTGTATTGCTCCAATACGGTACCTCTCATAGAACGGTTTTTTTTTGTCAAAAGATTTCCTCTAAAAATAATGGTCCGAATAAAAATATAAAAATAAAATAGAGTGGCACGACAGCTCTTGAAGAGCCAAGGTCTAAGTGACTTACTCTCATCAACAATTTTCTGGGTGCGTGTGGAAAATTAAGGGGACCTACAATTTAACGCCGATTCCGAACGGCAAAGTTGAGAAGCACTTTTTCATGACAGATTGATACTCTTTGAAGTTTTGTCAGTTCTTCTCAAGAGGCAGTAGGTACCCGTGAAAGATGAACTACAAACTTTATGGGCACGAGTATGACTCGAACTCACGACGTTCTGCATGGCAACCTAACCACTTAGCCACGGGCAGCTGCGGTCCGATTAACGTCTTTTTTTTAGGAGTATATATAATATTGCACAAATAATATTTTGTTTTCAAAAAACATTTAAAATTTTTTGGATTTAAAAAAAATTGTTTTGAATTTTTTTCAAAATTCCAATATTATAAGACGTACGAGTATATTAACATTTTTTTTCAATATTGCATACCCAGATTAATTTTAGGACATTCTAGAAAAATTGTATGCATACAAAAATTATTTAAGGAAAACCTCTCCACGGAATTAAAAAAAAAAATAAATACTTTTAAAGAAATCTTATGGCATATTTTTTTTCAAATAAAATGTGCTTTCTATTTACCTTTAAATTTTTATTTATGAATTTTAGGGCCAGTTGCTCAATCGAATCATAAATTTAAGTTCTACATAAAGTTTTCATGTTTGTATGAGACGTTCCGGAATTCTTAAGTTGTACATAAAATCCCCATACTAAAGTAGAACTTTATGTAGAACTTAAATTTATGATTCGATTGAGCAACTGGCCCTTAAATACTTGTTTTTATTGTTTTTATTTATGAATTTTAAATACTTGTTTTTATTGTTAATGTTTTTTTGTGTGTTAAGTTTGGAGTACTGGAGCAAAGTGCGTGCGACCCAGTCGTGCAAATTTTTTTTGTTGTATTTTAAACTTTCCCGAAGAACGTTGATATAGCTAACCCACAAAACTTGACCAGGAATCGCCACTGCCAATAGCTAAATCCACCACTGGGTACTTGGCAGGGGAATTAAATTCAATCTATCTCAACTCATATCAGAACAAATTTTTTTTTTGCAATAAAAAAAACTTCATAGAATCACATGTAATCTCAATTAGGTACATAAGTTTGCAAAGTATACCTAAACTTTCGTTTTCAAAAAAGCTAAGGCTATCGTGATTTACAAACGAAAAGTATTTTTAAACAAGTAGATTCGAATGTGATGTGAAGTTATAACCGAACAGTTTTTTTTTTTTTAAATAGAGCGTGTTAGTTTGGTGTTGGGTCAAATTAAAACAAAATCGTACGAACGAGAGGGGGGGGGGGTATATTTTGCAGCCAATTTTCTAAAAGATAGAATTTTGTAGGGATTTTTGAAATAGTAGGTAGCGTATGTTCCATTGGAAGTGTTTCAATGGGTTAGTTAATATTTGATGACCATTCATTTTATTCCAATAGGGCGGCGGCTTCGCGTGAGGCCCCTGCAGGCGCGAGATATGTCAGAACTTGACCGAGAGGTATCAGCTGACAATTTTTGTTGAACGAAGTAACTATACATATTATTTGGTTGGCATTGGCACTTATCTTTTCTGACTATGGCAATGGAAATATCGTTGAAGCTTCCATTGATTAGAGCCAATGCCAATCGTCTTTAAAATCATCATTTTATCTTCCTATAGTTACATATTTGTTTCGTTTTTCCTTTTTTTTTTGTTAACTTTGTACCCAAGTTGCTATGGAATTGGGATTGCAATTTTAGATAACCACTATCAGCAAGTTTTATGTTCAGTTCCATTTGCCTAAATTGTTTGCATGAAATTAATTTAATTGTCATTTGCAAACTTTAAGTGGAAACTGTCACGTATAAATATATGTTTTCAAGAGATCCATTATAAAAATAAATGTAACATGCTATTAAAAGATTATTTTTGATTGATAAAAAATAAGAGCTTACCTATTGGAGCTCGCGATAAGCTTCGTCTTCGGTAATAATCTTCATTACCGTCCGATTCGATACTTTCACAGCAACCCATAGCAAATAAGAATTCAACTACCGTGCACTTTTCAAACTTACAGTAACTAGGTACCTAGTCTGTTTTGATTCAGGTACGATTAACTACAACAACACACAAGTGGGGAAAACCGACAATTTGCAATGGCCAACTAATTAACACTGTACGATAATAACTCCACAACAATCAATTAAATTAAGTTTTTATTCATATTTTTATCAAAAAAGAAGCACTCTTGAGGGAACGCCGCCGGTTGATTTGTTTTCGTCACTTTATTTTAAATAATTTTGCGACCAGACACCAGAGATTGAAAGTAAATTTGTTTACCATGTTTTGCTTAACAGTACATTTGCTAAATTAATGCATTCACCGCTCTTTGGCCACATCGCGTCTTCGACAGATAACTGTCTTTGGGATTCAAGTGAAAACGAATATTGTCAACTGTTAATGAAAACAGATAAAGATAACTAATACATTAAGGCTTTTAAAGCAATTCTGGGCAATTTTGGCAGTTGAGTGTTGAGTATTCTGATTTTGAAATGTTTTTTTTCACTTTTATCGCTGACGACGACAAACGACAAACGAATAATTTTGTTTTTGTTTATGTTATCCGAAACCGCTTGGTGCTTATCTCTCGTGCATCGATATGCGGAATACATTGATGTGTCATGTGTGTACTGTTTTGTTTATTGTTTGAGTGTATATGTATGCGTTGAAGTGATCGAGTGTTCAGATATTGGGTAATGTAGTGTAATTACCTCCGACTTCAACCAGGGGTGCTGCTTCGAGGTTCTAAGTAAAGTACTAGTACTATATGACAAATTTCATATTAGTAAACAAAATTGATCTTGAAATTAAGATCAAAGATGACATTACGTTGGCTGGGTTTAGTATTTAGTTGTTTTTTTGCGATGTTATTGGATGAAACACGCTTCAGCTTCGTCGTTTTCTACGTTACGTTGTACCCGCTTCGTGTTTTTTTTTTAAATTACCTCTCTTCGTCCTTCATCCTCAATCGTTCACAAACAAATGAATTGATGTCGTTTTCCATTGGTCTTTTTTGACAGTTCTTCTTCTACCTCCAATGGAACAGGTTATGTTGTATGTGTCATTCTTCGGACGATTCTGTTTTCAAAACGGAAGAGTTCTGCTCTTCTCAGAAGCATTCCGTCTGTCAAAGTCAGTCCAATGGAATGGTTTCAGAAGACTTCTGGACTCTTCCAAATGCTTTTGGACGTCCAATGGAAAACGACATTAGTTTTTGAAATTTTTTAACAGCTGTTGAGCTGCCAGAGAAAGCAAATGTTTAGCATAATATTGCAACAAGAGCTTCCGTTTGGAGCCAAATTACGTACGAAACGTGAGGTTGAAGCTGCATTGTGAATTGTGAATAACATGCATTGATTTCCTATCCCTGAACTCGTAAAAGTCAGTCAAAGCCAAAGCTTAAAGTCTGAAACACAAACATGCTTTAGCTTCGGCTTCGCCTGACGTTAACAAGTTCAGCCATAGGAATTCAATGCATGCTATCGCAATTCGCAATGAAGCTTCGACCTCACGTTTCATTAGGCCAGTTCCACCTAACAACATCTCACTGAGATCTCAATGTCACTTTGACGGAGGCAAAATCATTTGGTGGAACATAATTCTCAGTTCTCATTGAGATAAAATGGTTACCTTACAAATTGTTGTTGTACATATGTCAGTCACGTCAAAATAGCTGAGTGAGAAATCGAATCCAAAATATTTTCATCTCAGAGATCTCAGAAAAAAATCTCAATTCTCAGCTGAGATTTTTTGTTCCACCTAAAAAATCTCTGAGATCTCTGAGGTCTGAGATCTCAGTGAGATGTTGTTAGGTGGAACTGGCCTATTCCAAACGGAATGAACATTTGCTTTGTCTGACAGCTCAACAGCTGATAAAAAAAGTACACAAACAAAATTCATTTGTTTTTGGAAGGATGACGTAATGGATGACAAACTCTCTTTCAAAGCAAACTCTAAGCATTGAATAAGAAGTACAGGAAGCGGTGTAAGCTACATGCACAGTGTACGTGAGTGAAGCAACAAAAATTTCTGATGGTGTTAAATAGGGGGCATTCATCTGTCAAAATACGGGGCACTCATCTGTCAAACTGGGCATGTGCTGTCATTTTGCTGAGCTGTAATTGGTCAAATGTTGTTTTGTATTTTCATCTGTCAAAAAAACAAAAACTCGAGTTCAGGGGCGCATTTATTTTTGTTGGTGATTGTAAGGCACTACACAATTTCTTGTGCTTTTTAACACTTGATCAGTTTGTCCATAGAATGCGCTTTCGAATACGACTCGAAAAAGGACAATAAATATGATAAATTAAGGACGAAAAATGAAGAAAATGTAACGAAAAATAAAAATAATAATAATAATAATAATCGTGCATGACCTTGAACGTTAAAACACCATGTGATCCAAAAAAGAATTGAAATGGAAAAATAAAATTGATGCACAATCTATATAATCTTGATTCAATCATATTTCGCTTGGCCCCCCTGAGATTAACCATTCAACTGCAGACCAACCCTGTTGTAATGCGTTTGTGTTTGTGAAACTCACACTACTTAGAAAAATGCTTCACTTCTTTTTCATAAGACCCCTTCCTGTACTTCTTATTCAATGACTCTAAGCGAGTGCATCGTAGGCGTAACGCAGACGAAAACGAAGTTAGAGTGTGTTTGTGTGTCAGCCATAAGTGCGTTTTGTTTTATTTACTCGACTGATTTGAATTATGTACACTTCCGTTTTGAAAATTTGTACCATGTATGTTGACTTAAGGCCCCGACCCATAGAATCCGTTTCATCCGTTGCGTCGACGTATTGCACTGACAGCTGGATTAAACACACACGTTGTTATGGGATGCTGCCCATAAGCAACGCATGCGGTGAACGCAACGGACAAAGTAGCCGAACTTTTAACTTTTCCCCTCCGGCAGATGCGATGACAGTGACAGACTGAAAACAAAATATGAAACAAAAACAAAATATAATAAACGTCAACGCATTCATTGGGTCACCTCAAATTCATCGCATCCGGCAACGTACACGGATGCGTTGCCGGAACGGATGAAACGGATTCTATGGGTCGGGGCCATTAAGGTGGCCTACACACACAACTGCATGAACAATATTTTTGTACAAGCAAAGTGTAGCTTGGTGTTGGTAGACTCCGCCGCACAGTGGTTCCATTCTATGGACATTATGGAAAAAACCTATAAAAACTTAATGGATGGACCGATTTTGTTGAAATTTTAAATGTTCAATAAATATTGTGAATTTTAATTATTGAACTTAAAAAAATTTTTTTTTTTTTGTAATTTTAATTCAAAAAAAGCTAATAAAAACGAACGTTGTATTTATATGTATATACATTAGGATGGTCCTTAAATTAATGAAGACATCCGCTCAATCGTCTCCAAATACATAAGAAAAAATCCTCTAATTTTTTCAGATTCTTATCTATAGCCCTTACTGGCCCTGTATCGAAGTGAAATTCTAAAACCAGGGGCTTTGAGGCTGTTTTTTGGATTATTCCCGTATATCTCCATTTCGGCTTAACCGATTTCGTTCAAATTTTGCACAATTATACTTAACATTAGCCTTAGTGATATTGCATTCCAAGATATTATTTAAAATATATTCTTCAATAACAAAAAAATCGGAAAAGAGATCCATTTTTGTAGTTCCTTTTGGATTTCTAGATTTCTCAAAAACTGCTGAACCAATTTTTTGGAAATTTCTTCAACACGTTTATATGCAAAGTCTTAATAATGTTGCTTACCAAAAAATTTCATAAATGTTTTAATTTCCCTGATTTTTTCACAAGGAAATTAGACCTCGTGATTTTGCACTCAAAACGTTCTCACGATCAAAGTGACTAAAAGTGACCGTTAGTTTTAACAGGGTTGTTACGTTATCAAACAAGGAAACAAAAAATGTAAGTGCCAAAAGCTAGCAACGCTTAGCTCTATAAAAATATGTCCAATAAACAACTTTTAAGCCTAATTCTCGAAGTATCTTGATTAGAAGCTATTAATTTTTTTTATTGAAAATCAAATTAAGAAATATTGAACGGATTATGAATGCAAAATGTTATATTCAACATAAAAATCACTTTTTGTTTGCCTAAAATTGATTCTCATTCAAAAAAATTACACATAAAAACCGCTTCCATTTTTTTCCGAATTCTGAAAATTATAATAGACTCAACATTGAATTGATGGTATGGAGAACCAGAGTGAGAAAAGGACATATGTAATTTTCTTTTTATTTCGCATTTGTATATTTATACAATCGAAATATAGGATTAAAATTGCTGAAAGAAATATTTCACTTTTGGGGGTTTTTTCCACTTTGAAACCACTGTGCGCCGGTGGTTTGAGAAGCGCGCGATCGAGGAGATAGAGGGATGTCACAACAGGAACGAGGTTCGAAAATTTTACAAAAAAAGGTAAATTAAAGCACCAGGCCTTATATACCCCGAACCGAAGCCTGTAGAGACCATCATGGGAACATCGTAGTGGAACCACAGTCAGTGCTGAGGATATGTAAAGACCACTTTTCAAAGCTGTATAATGGCGATGACAAGTAAAATTCCGCCAGCTATACAGAACCAGTCAGTTTGGGTGAAGCAGGGCACCAATTCCACCCACACGACATTGACGAAGTGAAGATAGCGGTATCTAAACTTAAGTCGAACAAAGCTGCTGGAGCAGACGGTCTAGCCGCCGAACTGTACAAGGCAGCTGGAGATGATTTGGTTAGGAGTATGTACCAGCTCATCTGCAAAATTTGGTCGGAGGAAAGCATGCCCGACGAATGGAACCTCAGCATCGTATGCCTGATCGAATGATTTTTGGTCCAGTCTGCATGCATGGAGAATGGAAACGAAGATTCAATCAAGAACTGTACGTGCTGTTCAGCGACACTGACCTAGCCAGAAAAGTTAAGGTCCAACGACTTAGATGGCTGGGCCACGTAGAGCGAATGGGAAATAATGCTCCGGCTCAAAGTCTTCGAATCCAACCCGAAAGGACGCCGCAGAAGAGGAAGACCGCGACTCAGGTGGAGCATACAGGTGGAGCACACAGGTGGTAGAGGACCTGAATCAGCTTGGCGTGCGAAACTGGAGACAGCTAGCTAGGGACCGAGCTGGCTGGAGACGCTTGTTCATGAGGCCCTTGTCCGACCTGGACTGTAGCGCCACCATAAGTAAGACTCCGGTGGGTTCGCCTTAGGGTGCGAACTGGGTGGCGTCGGCCAACAATCGAGGTACATGGAAAAACTTTCTGAAGGAGGCCCGGACCGGATCCCGGGGTTGTGGCGCAGATGAAGGGAGGAACTTCACTGGCCAGGCCGACGATCGATGGTGATGATGAAACTTCCTGGGCGGAAGCGGTTTAACCGTTACCGATGTTGAAGAAATTATCGCGTGGTTTAAATTCATTCAAAAATGACTTCACGATTTGCAATTCCAAGCGGAACGCCGGAACCGACTGCTGTCGTCTTATGGAAAATTCTTTAATAAAAGGAATTGCACAATACGATTTGAATACATAAATAAACCAATACAACAGTTAAGCTTCAAAAAGAAAATAATACAAGTTTCGATTAAGAGATACAACTTTACTTCTTCTTAGGATTGCAAATAACAATAAAATTTGTCTCCATTTGATTGGGGACACAATCAGAGTATTAAAATGCCATAAACAACCATGTTCTTGGCGCTGTATATGGAACGCTAACAGCAAATAACACAACAGAACAGGAAGTCAACCAAACAAAACAGTCAAATTTGTACGTTAAAATCAAATCAATTCATCCAGTCTTAATGCTATTCTCCTCCTAGCTTTATCAATATCAATAACAGATGTATTCACACGATCACCCAGATTCAATACGATTCCATTCATTTTACTAACATGAATGAGTCCATCACATTCGATTCCAATGTCAACGAAAGCACCGAAATGCGTGATGTTAGTGACAGCCCCAGTGACAATTTCCCCAACAAATAAGTCTTCCATGCGAGTGATGCCCTGTTTGAACAGCGGCTTCTTATCGAAATCTGAGCGATAATCCTGGAAGAGCTGTCTTTGGAGAGCCTCGAGAACAACTTGTAACTGAAATTTTAATCTCAATCAGAAACGATTGATTTCAGGGTTTTGGAAATCAAATGCTTACCCGTTCGCTTGGAATTCCGAAATCACTAGCCAGAGATTCAATCGCTTGGGAGTTTGCGAAACTTTTTATTTTGAAAATAAACTCCGACTCGCCTATGTTTTTGAGGTTAAGTCCACATTTTGTGATGATTCTTCAAATAAAATGGAATTAAAAGGTTGACAAAGAAGCAATTAGGAGGAAGACCTACTTTTTGGCAACGGTGTAACTCTCCGGATGTACCCAAGTGCAGTCCAGCAAATTGTCCACTTCACCTCCGAGACTCTTTGGTTCAATTCGAATGAATCTGTTTGAGTAAATGATTAAATGAGTTACCTTCTTCAATATGAGTTTGGTTAAAGCATACCCAGCACATTGGACAAAGGTCTTTTCCCCAACAGTCTTCACTTGAAGCAGATCCTTTCTGGTTCGGAATGGTCCGTTTTCTTGTCTATGCTGGATGATCTTTTCCGCCCGCTTCTCTGTTAGTCCAGCAATGTGTCTGAAAACGAGGCAGAATGGTCATGAGTTAAACAATCAAACAAAACTTCAAATTCAAACTCACTTCAAAACACTCAAACTGGCTGTGTTGATGTCAACTCCAACATAACTCACACATTCCGAGACGACTTCATTGAGTGACTCCGAAAGAGTTTTCTCATTTATATCGTGCTGATACATGCCAACCCCAATGTGTCTTGGTTCGATTTTTACATATTCACTCAGAGGATCATTCAAACGTCGAGCAATGGATACTGCGCTGATGACATTCATATCAAGATCGGGGAATTCCTTTTTAGCAACTTCACTGCATGAGTAAATTGAGGCACCTTGCTCGGAGACGATGCTGTATCGAACGTAATCTGGATCGAGTATTCCTTTTTCGAAGAGTTTGGTTAGCCAGAATTCTGTTTCACGGCAGGCGGTTCCATTGCCTAGGGCTATTATTTTACAGCTGCAAAGAAAATCATAGTAAAAATTAGATTGGTGGTTAGATGTTGTAGGATCTGCTGCTTCTTTTCCTACACACCAAGTGCTTACTTTTCCTCCAAGCGGTAACCACCCTGTACTGATTATATCACTGGACATATCTTGCGAAAATTATAAGCGCGAGTGCAAAACGGAGAAACAGAAGCACTTAAACAAAGGCCCCTTCAAATTTGGAGGTTAGTGCGAGGGGCTAACAACCTTTCTACAGTAAAAAAAAAACTTTGAACGTTGTGAGAGAGACAGGCAGGTCTGGTAACCAGACCCAGAACGACAACGGACTACGCATTGAGAGTTTGTACCTAGAATGTAAGAACACTCCACACTCCCGGTGCAACTCAAAAACTTGAATCTGTCCTCACGCAGTATAAGGGAGACATTACTGCTATCCAGGAAATACGATGGAAAGGATCAGGGACAATAAAAAGGAAAAATTGCGACATTTATTACAGCTGTCATCAAAGAATGCACATATTTGGATGCGGATTCGTCGTGGGAAATCGGCTTAGATCAAAAGTCATGGATTTCAAGCCAATTAGTGATCGCCTGGCTGTAATCCGCATCAAGGCCACACTACAAAATATCAGTATATGTGCACAGGGCCCACAAGGAAGACATCTTTGGCGGATTAGTTGGAATGCATAGCCTCCACGGAGTTACTACAGATAACGGCTTCCGACTAATCGACTTTGCTGTAGCTCGTAATACGGAAATAAGTAGCACTAGGATTCCAAGACGAAAAATCTACAAAGCAACCTGGCGATCTCCGGATGGTCGATGCACCAATCAAATCGATCCAGTGCTAATCGGCGCAAGGCCAACATCTTAAACGTGGGCACTTTTCGAGGAGTAAATGTCGACTCTGACCACTTTCTGGTAGTGGCTAAGTTTAGAGCTCGATTATCAAATGACAAAAAAATACGTGCGGCTCAAAAAAAGCAATTCAACATCGGTTGCCTTAGCACTCCGGATGATGCCAGAGACTACAATGAGCGCCTGAGTGAGCGACTCTCCACCGTCCTCCCAAATAACACAGACGTGAACACCTTGTGGAACCAATACCGCGAAATAATAAAAAATGTAGCCGAGACCACCTTAGGTTACTAGCCACCCCCAAAAAAGAACCCGTGGTATGATGATGAATGCGCGTAATTGAAAAGAGAGACGGAAAATACACGTTTGCAGATGCTGCAACGGAAAACTAGAACAGCAAGAGAAGAGTACCGCACGAAAAGGAGAAATGAGAAAAAAACCCTGCGAAGGAAGAAAAGAGTGAAACAGTGAAGGAAACCTAGTCACCGAAGCACAGGGAATTGTAGATGTTTTCAAGCAGCACTTCCAACAGCTGCTGAATGCGCAGCTGTGGAGAAAGAGATGCAAGACCAGTCAATGAAGACCCAGACCCAGCACAGAAGAGGTAGAAAGAGCCATTCAAAAGCTAAAAAATAACAAGTCCGCCGGGTCGGATGGCATATCTGCGGAACTCTTTAAATATGGAGGAGGTGTAGGCGATGTCTGAATTCGGGATTCCGAACAAACTGATCCAGCTCAGCCACATGGCGCTTAACAGTATGCAGTGCAGTGTGCAATTGGGTAATAGTTCATCCGAATTGTGCTGTCATGTGACTTCTTCAATATAGTTCGCAAGACAGGTGTAAGCACAGAAAACACTATCTTCACACATATCCACCCAGCTCCTAGGCTATGCAGACGACATAGACATCGGTCGATCCCAGAGGCCTGAGCTTGAAGCCTTCACAGTGATTGAAGAACAGGCGAAACTCGTTGGTCTTGAAGTGACGAGGACAAAACAAAGTACAAGCTATCAACAAACGGAGCAACATCTGTCCACCGCCTAGGACAAAACGTCACTGTTGGTAGCAGCAATTTCGAGGTAGTTAAGAAGTCCACCTACCTTGGAACAAACATCAATGCCACAAACGACACCTTAGTGGAGATCCGAAGAAGAATTACCCTAGCGAACCGCTGCTGCTTCGGTTTTGCAAAACAACTGGGTTCAAAACTCCTCACTCGAAAGACAAAGTGTCTGCTATACAAAACTTTGATTTTACCCGCCCTACTCTACTTTCGAAGGAAAAATTCTTCGACGGATTTTCGGTCCCTTATGCGACGATGGTAAATGGAGAAGAAGGTTCAACCGAGAACTGTACGAGCTGCACCAAGATATGGATGTAGTCCAGAAGGCCAAGAAAAGACGACTACATTGGCTCGGCCACATCGAGCGAATGGACAACAACGCTCCAGGAAAGAAAGTCTTCTCATCGCAGCCCACAGGATCGAACGACAAGGAAGACCGAACCTACGGTACAAGGACCAAGTGACTGTGTATAGCAGAGCGCTTGATTTCGGCGATTGGAGAGTGCATGCGAGGGACCGTTCCCGAAGCAGACAACAATGTAACACGGAGCACCCAGTTGTCGTAAGTAAGAGAAACGATAGAAAGTTCGGTTGGTTTAACTTACCGATTCCGAATGAGCATCTTTGCCAGTGTTATTCCACACTGATCTGGATCACTTCGCTTGCTGTGCGGATAGACGACTCCAGTTTCTAGGACATCAGCCGTCTCCGAAATAAGCGCCAATTTACAGCCGTTCGTGAATCCCGGATCAACGCCCAAAATCCGCTCACCCTTAAGCGGTGACATCAGCAAAAGCTGTTTCAGATTCTTAGCAAAAACATCGATCGATGCTTTCTTCGCCAATTCACTGAGATCCGCACGAATTTGTCGTGACACCAAGGGGACCACTGCAAGATAAATAAAAATAGTTAAAGGACAAACATGACATGAAACAAACCACCTACATTTCTTAGTGTAGCATTCCTCGAAGGCCTTTTCCAGCACTTCACTTCTCAGCGGATAATTCTGTTCGCAGACGAAAATCTCCCGCACAAACCGCTTAATGTCGTTCTTGAAATAATCAGGAATGTTGATTTTGATACTCAAGAACTTTGACTTCTCTCCCCGATTGATGGCCAAAACCTGATGTGGTTTGATGTAACGGATTGAATTTTCAAAATTAAAGTACGATTCATACTTTGACTGGTCGTTACGATTACCGTGCGAGGAAGTGAAAGCCGCCGACTTGGACTTTGAATCGTCCTTGGATTCTTTGGGTTCGACAACTTTGGCCTTCGAGCATTTCAACGTGATGTTGTGGACTTTTTGTCTTCAAACAAATCAAGAAAGGAAAAAAATTAGGAAATGCAAATTTTGAGAATAAATGGAAATGTCTTACAGACGACGTAACTCCTCGAGGATGCCAGTGTGCTTGGCGAAATTGTGCGAAATTATGTTGCACACTCCTTCGCATACTTTATCAAAAGTGTCCAAGTCGGGATTTTTGCGATTGACAACCATGTCGAGGTTGACTGGCGGCATGTCGCCGAACAGCAGGCGATCAGCATACTCTTCGAGGCCCAGAGCCTTGGCACGATCTGCCAAGGATCCTTTGCTAGCTGGCTTGTATGGTGCATACTAAAAACAGTCCGTTTTAGGGAATTAGTTGTTGAGCTATTCGGATGGCAGGAAACTTACCAAAAATTCTAGCTCTTCCGCACTCTTGGCGCATAACATTTCCGTGCGGACTTCGTCGCCGATTTCGATCTCCTTTTCCAGTTGGGTAACAATAGTCTCGGCCTTTTTGCGCAGTGCCAGAATTTCTGTGTAGGAGTTTTTGATGTCGCGCAACTTCTCCGGTGTGATGTTGTGGCTGATGAGATCTCGACGGTATCGACAAATGAACGGGATTGTGTTGTCATTCTCAAAGAGGTACACGATATTCTTGGCCGAGAGGGTGTCAATGTTTTCCGTTTCGGCCAGAAGTTCATAGATGTCCCAAACTTTGCGTCTTGCTGAAAATAAAAATATTAATCACATCTCTCTTTTGAAGGAAAATGATTGGTTCCGAGACGCAAACAAGTCACGAAATTGTCAAGCAACCATTCGAGTGCTAGGACCCTCGGGGAAACCCTGGTTTAACGACAAATGGGGCCGATGGCATGCAGCATGACAAGAGGTCTGAAGTCATGACCCTCAAAAATTGGCAGAAAAAGGTCAGGAAATGAGTTAAAATTTGTATCTTTATTCAAACATTTTAACCTAAGAGATCAACGTCCTTAACAACAAACTTGAGTTTACACTTAAAATTACAACAGAATTTCATGGTCTTTTGAAACACCACGACAGCCTTGTCATGTCTTGAAAACAGTCGATTCAATTTGTCAGCTACGCAAGAAACAGTAGGTGCAAAAATCCCTGACAGCAACAAGTGTTAGTAAAAGCAGCCAAAACTCACCCATGAAAGAAGAATTTAGCGCATTGGACATGGACGGCCTGGCAGCGTATTTCTTAGCCACTGACAAAACTGGTCCATCGGGAAGATCGTTCACGGCGTCATCGCTGTTTGGATCCTGGTTTTCAGTTTCAACTTTGATTTCCTTACTTGCAACAGCTTTAGTCGCACGGGGCTTTCGTGGAGCAGCTGGTTTCTTTGCAGCGGCGGCGGTGGCTCTTTTTACTCTTGGTTTGCTACAAGAAAATCATTTTCAACCTTGAAAATTTAAATTTCATGGAGGAGTCTTACACAACTTTGATTGGATTTCCATCTTCATCAAGAACCTCTTCTTTTTTAACTCTCTTCTTGGGTGGCTTCTCGTCAGCTTCTGCATCATCTTCAACAGAAGCTTCTGAAGCAACTTTTTTTGCCGATCGTCCTCTGCGTTTTCTATTTATTACAAAAATCAATGAATTATATGAAATCGCCAAACATTTATTCCACTTACACTGGTTTTTTTGGTGATTCTTTGAGTTCAAATTCGGCATCTGAATCGACTTTGGTTTTGGGTGGTTTGCCTCTTCCTCGTTTCGGCTTGATCGGCGTATCGACTTCATTGTCCGACAAAACGATGGCAGCTTTTGTCGCAGCACGTCTTGTAGGTCTCGTGCTCATATTTATAATTTACGTTTTACACAATTTGTGGGAATGCACAAATTTACAATTTTTATCTCACAAACAAAACACAAACAGCCGCCAAACGGTTAATTTTTTCGCTTTAAATTACTGACAGCTGAAATGACAGAACAAAGTTTTCTTGCAATCGATGTTATGGAGCTGTTAAAAATTTCTATGTTTTCAATAAAATTGATTGTTGAGCTGTTCATGTTTCTGTTCGGATTCTATTAGTCACTGTTAATTCTAAACGGGGGCATACAAGTACAAGTGTACAAGTTGTACAATCAACGATGGTCAACACCGAACCATAGGTTAACAAAAGAAAAACTTAATACAACTGTATTTTTCTTCACTTCCTTTAATGCGACGCTGCTGTTAAATTCTCAATGTCGGGAGAATCATTATTCCACCAAGTCACCAGTCAGCTTCGCTGTCATTGAACTCGGGGTTAGCAGAGACGGTTTGATCTTAAATAGACTTGCACCACTTTTAGTCAGTTGATGAGTTCGTTGTTCGAAGACAATGTAGAGATAACATTTTTATCAAGGTCAATTAGTAGGCACGGCAGTGGCTTCATTAAAAGATCTACAGAGAAAAGTGATAGAGCACATTGAACATTGAAGGGTAGCGGTAGACATATTACAATGTCATTGGGCACGTTCGATAGCTAAATTTGGATAGCTGTGAAAATACGAGTAAAAAAATCAGCTGTTTACGAATTTCAATGGCTGTTCTGTCAGATAGCCACCTATACCAGAAATTGTTGGATAGCTTTGGGTTAGTTTGGTTTTAGCCTCTGCTATTTTGTTTTACATGGAAAACAAAAACAAAAAGCTATCCGCATAGCCTATCCAAGTCAAAGTGAACGCGCCCATTGGAGCAAAATTATAGTCCGCTAATGAACAACTTTAAGGGAATTTAGTGTGATACTAGCTTAAAATGACGTTTGAGTCATGTCTGAAACGTCATTTTAAGCTAGTTTCACACTAAACTTGTTCATTAGCGGACTATTATTTTGCGCCAATGACATTATAATATACACCAGCGCTGAAATCAAACGAAGGATCACTCTTGCCAATCGCTGCTTCTTTGGGCTTATAAGGCAATTGAGTAGTAAAGTCCTCTCCCAAGCAACTAAAGTGACACTCTACAAAGCCCTTATCATCCCGGTCCTAATGTATGTTGCAAAGACATGGACCATGACAACATCCGATGAAAACGCTTTGGGCTGCTTTGAGAGAAAAATTCTTCGAATGATTTTTGGTCCAATATGCATACATGGAGAATGGATACGAAGATTCAATCAAAAACTGTACGAGCAGTTCAGCTACACTGACCTAGCCAGAAAAGTTAAGGTGCAACGACTTAGATGGTTGGGTCATGTAGAGCGAATGGAAAATAATGCTCCGGCTCGTACAGTCTTCGAATCCAACCTGGAAAGACGTTGCAGAAGAGGAAGATCGCGACTCAGGTGGGGCACACAGGTGGAAGAGGACCTGAACCAACTTGGCGTGCGAAACTGGAGACAACTAGCTAGGGACCGAGCTGGCTGGAGACGCTTGTTGGCTGAGGCCCTGGTCTGACCTGGACTGTAGCGCCACCATAAGTAAGTAAGTAAGATCCTATCCATCGTATTTCCTGCATCGCAGGCACTAGTGAGATGAGTCGAAGCCAGGCATTCGTAGTGAGCAAGACAAGTGCTCCCGCAGTGGTGAGTATAAAAACCGAACTAACCGGACATAGCTCTTATCACTAACCCATTTCCCGGATTCGTCTGTGATTTACCGGGTCCGCCCGTGATTTCCCGGATTCGTCCGTGATTTCCCACATTCGTCTGTGATTCCCCAGATTCGTCTGTGATTCCCCAGATTCGTCTGTGATTTACCAGGTCTGACCGCGATTTCCCGTATTCGTCCGTGATTTCCCAGATTCGTCTGTGATTTTCCGGATTCATCAGTGATTTCCCAGATTCGTCTGTGATTTACCCTGTCCACACGTGATTTTCCGGATTCATCAGTGATTTCCCAGATTCGTCTGTGATTTACCGGGTCCGCCCGTGAATTACCGGATTCGTCCGTGATTTCCCGTATTCGTCTGTGATTTATCGGGTCCGACCGTGATTTACCGGATTCGTCCGCATTAACCAAGCGTAGATTCACCCCTTCCAATAGTGTTACGGAATCCTGCCGTTCATAACATTCCTGCACCAGTGAGCCTAGCCGATAGTAACCCACATCCGCCAACACGACCCTAATTCTACAGAAAAGGAAACCTCCAAAGGCGAAGCAACATTCATATACCGAAGGAACCTCCGACGCTGCAACATCTCTCTCTCATAACTTCCAACCTTCAACACAAGAAGCCATTTTTCAATAAAAAAAACAAAAATAATACATCAATTGCATTTTACCCACTTATTATTTTATTTATCATCATTTTAAATATATCACATTCGAATATTTACGGAACATTTAAGTTAAATTTTTCTTTGGTTAACTGATACTTTCTAAACACTTCAGTGCAACATCTCTGCTTGTTTTTGTATAATAAGTTAATATTATTATTGGGATGTATATAATATTTGCTTACATAAAAAATTACACAACATCGATCTAATTTTAAATGGTTCCTTTCATTTAAACTCCATTTTGATTTTTATTTATATATTATTTATGTATGTCCTGTTTTTCTGTTTAAGTCAAAACTACATATATTTCAATTTATTGACATCTATTTTGCACTCTTAAACTAGTTTTTTTTTTGTTTATTAATTTTGTTTAAAAAAAAAAGGTACTCAATATTTTCAAAAGAACCTTACCGTTAAGCTCTTCATGGGGTGGGTTAAGAATAATTAAGTTAATATTAAAGTAACGACCTTAGTAACGAAATATTTTTTTTTGTTACAATTAAATACAAGTCAACAACACCAATTTTTATTATTAAAGTTATAAAAAAAACTCGAAATATATTTTTTAATACAATTTAAATTTACATGATTATTTTTAAATTTTCTTAATTTAGAAAATAAATGATATAAGGGCAGGTAATAATTAGTCCCAAAAATGTCTTGAAGGTTATTAATTTCATTTAACACATTCACATTCAATAAAAAATACTTTATTAAGTAAAATTTAAGTGTTAATTTAAATTTAAATATTAATTTAAATTTTATCTGTCGAAATATTGTTTAACAAATTTCATTTGGTTCCCATAAATGAAATAAAATGTTTAAACTGCTTAAGGAAACGGAATTGGACGGAAGCTATACATCTCATTTCTGATTTTGTGTAGTTTGTAATTAAAAAAAAAATATTGCATTGTTTTTTTTTTGCAAATAATAGAGCTAGCTAATTGTTTTTTTTTTTAATTTATTTTAATTCTATTTTTTATTTCTTCTAAGCACTTTTATTTTTAAATTTGGTTCATATTTAAATTTATGGTTCATTCATATTGTGGTGTTACATTTATGGTAAGTCTCATGACCAAAATGGCCAAGTAAATATTTAACTACATCTGGTTATAGCATTCCTAAGCACATAGTAAGATAGAGATTTTAAATATACATAGGCATGTATAGAAAGGTACATTTAAATTTTAAAAGAGTGTAAACAGTTTTGAGAGAATTCTATCATTCAACATTTGAAAACAAATCACAAGTCTTCCTTTGCTTTACTTGGATACTTCAAACCGTTATTAAAACCACAATAAAGGCTGAAACTAAAACCCGCTTTAGCTTTGACTACATCTGACGATTACCAGTTCAGCCAAAGGAATTCAATGCATGCTATGACAGTGAAGACCTTACCTTTAAAACCTAATATTACGTAACGTGACTCCAAACTGCTGAACTTTTGCTTTGTTTGACAGCTCAACAGCTGTTGAATAAGAACTTAAACATAATTCATTAGTTTTTGGAGGGATGATGATGGTGGAGAGAGAACTGTCATTAAAAGCAAATTCGGAGCGGGTTCATCTTTATTCTTCGTCTCTCCTTCATCATCATCATCATCATCCCTCCAAAAACAAATGAATTTTGCTTTTTTTGACTTTTTTTTTACAGCTGTTAAGCTGTCAGGAAAAGCAAATATTCAGCATATTTCAACCAGAGCTTCAGTTTGGAGTTACATTACGTACGAAAAGTGAGGTCGAAGCTTCATTGTGAAGGGATGCATTGAATTCCTATGGCCGAACTCGTAAACGTCAGTCGAAGTGAAAGCTAAAGCGTGTTTGTGTTTCAGCCACAACGTAGCCATTAAAGAACGTGTTGTTGTTCAGCGATATCACTCAATGAGATGACTCTTTGACGTGCCATGTCGTGAAACCATACAAAATTTGATTTTTTGGAGAGTTTGTTTTTACAATCGCTGAACTAATTCACAGGCGAAATGTACGGGAACTCGTTTTAAAGGCAATGTTGTTGCAAACGTTTATTATTCACAACGCTGTAAAAAATCTGTGTCATGAAAAAAATGTCAAAATTTCACTGTCTCCACTGACGTTAGTCCACTTAACGAAGAAGAATACTTGGCTGAAAAATGAAGGAGAACCATTCCCAAACGTTGCAAACGTCATGTGACAGTCAAGGTTAAATGTCAAACTGAGTTTTACATAATTCTCGGTAACAAGTACCTAAATAAAAGTGACCAAATTGGTTTTATTGAGAGAAGAGTATGGAGCTGTCAAATAAACTTGCCTAAACTCTAGTTCATATTTCCTCATGAAGTGAACATTTGTATATGTTAACGAATGTTTTTTGAAAAGTGAAGTCTAGAAATTAAGTTGTTTTACTTATACCTATTTGACATAACTGTCAAGAAGGCTTTTATGACTGTAGCCATCTAGTTACAAACAGAGCCATTTTTGTTAACATAAGATGTTGGGGCAGAAATAGCTATCTCTGCTTGTAAATAGATGAAAACAGTCATAAATGCTGTCTTCACGGTGCCTGTATAAATATACAACAAAGTGAACTAACAACATCAGTGGAGAATGAAAATGTTTGACATTTTTTTAATTGGTACAGACTTGTGAATGCGTTGTGAATATTAGACGTTGGCAAACACATTTCCCTCAAACAGAGTTCCCACATATGTATTTTGCACAGCAATTCGTTCGCCGCTCGTTAAGAAAAACTCTCCAATTTTCGTCTCCAATAGATTTCTTTCTCTAAAACGGTCATGGGTGATTTGTGTTGATTCACGACTACTATTTCTGTTTATTAATGAAAACGTCAAAATGGGCTCACTGTGAAGAAGGGTGTAGACATTTTTCATCATTTATTTCCCCAAAAGAAAATGAACCCTTTTAACTCAAATTGTCTTTGATTAAAATAAACACATAACGGCTTCGAGATCTAATCTTTGTATATACATACACCTTATAGTAATTGCAATTTGGAATCGTTTTTGATGATTATGAAAGCGTTCAATTGAACTAAAGTGACAATTCACACATACCTACATATCTGTCATACACGATTTGACAGTTCATCAAAATCTTCACTTAAGTAACCAAACTATGATCAAAATCTCCCAAAACTGGCTGATAAAAGGTGAATAGTGAGTCTACAGTGAAACAGCGTCACGCAATAGGCGAAAAACTTCTAAATGACAAAAATCGGTCTTTGTTTCAATTTTCATCACACAAGAATCCTGTCGCTAGTTACGGGACTGTCAATTTTAACAACAATTTGTATTTCCTAATTAGCCTAAAAATTCGCCTAGTTTCTTATGTTAACATTTATATTGACTAGAATTTAGATAAGTTTAAATTTCAACTACAATTTAAATAGAGTACAATGCACGTTACTTAAAAAATGCGCACACGTACGAATTTAAACTGTTGTCTCACGCAATATGGGCGCCGTTTTAGTTTCTTGGAAGATTTCTTCGAAGCTATCTTTTGAAGCTGCATCATCGACCGGTTGTATTTGAATAAAACGCGTTTTAGCTTCTAAATTTGCTGGATCGTTACTGCTTTGAATTGTCCAAATACCATCATCGCCCAGGACCGCATCGACAATGCATTGAAGGGGAGGCGAAACTGTTGGGTTTTTATTTATTATTCCTGGAATAGATAAGAAGAATAGGGAAAGTGATATTATTAATTTTGATTTACTTAGAGTTGGATGTTTGTTTTTTGTGTTATTGTTATTTAACTACTTTTAAGCTTATGATTGTTGACTTTAAGTTACGAACATGTAAGGGGACAATATGGTAATAGACATTGAAACAGGTAGCGTGACGTACACCCACACAGTTAGAACGGAAGATTTATGGGATAACAGATTGTTTTTGGGGTTAAAAAGAATGAAATAAAAAAAAATAAATAGAAAGTTCTTAAGGAATGTTAAATTACATTTTGTGTGTCATACAATTTTTCAAATGGAATCCAACTCGTAATTGGATTTGGACATGAAACATGCATTTTTAAAACTAAGGCCGTGTGCGAATTCAGTTAAAAAGTGGTTAAAACTTGACGTTTGGTACAACTTTGACACTTCGCATTGAATAAAATGTGCTAAAATTAGACTAGCTGCGGAGCATGTTAAAATATGACAGTAGTCGTTAAAAATTCATCAATTTTTAACCACAATTCATCCAATTCGCACACGGCCTAAGAGTATTATAGACCATGTTCACACAGGGCTCAGTCATCCGACTCGTTTTGAAGTGAGTCCATCTATTCGTTTTCAAACGGGAAAATCGAGTGAACACAAAATCCGCACTTTGACGTCTTCAAACTTGTCAATTTTAAACCTTTTTTTTAATTTTTTGTTCTATTTGACATAATCAATTTTAAAATCTAAAACAAAACGAAAGAGAATTGCAATAAAAGTCAAAAAGAAAGACATCTGTCACATGGCCATTTGTCAATTTGAAGCACGGATATTTTTAAATTGTCAGATTCTTTTTTACAAATGAGAGCGTTTTTAATTGGCAATGCGCAATCTGGAATCTAAAAAAAGCACTGTGGTTTTCAGATCTGAAGGGAATTCTCTTCTCTTCTTTTCAGAATCAGAACGCATCAGAATCAAAATTGAACGCATTCAGAATGCTTTTCTTTAAAACGCCATGAGTGGGAAAGAGAAAAAACATAAGACGTCAAGCTCATGTGAACATGGATGACATATGTTATTCGTTATTGTTTTTGATTTGTAAAGCACTATTCACATGAGCACTGCCAACGAACGACGATTGAATGAAGGAGAGTGATTTTAGATACGTTTGAAGTGGTATTTCCTCACAAATTCTCAACAAAACGATAAAAGTATAGTTAATGTTTGACTTATGATGCAATAATTACCTTTTTAATCTCAAATGTTAGTAAATTTGAGAAAATAAATTTAAAAAGAATTCTAGTTGATACGAACTGTCAAACTCTATTCGCGTTCCACATCATCCACACTCCCAACGAACAAAATGTTCGCTCGCTTATAACCTCAAAAATCATTCTTGGCTTGTGTTTTGGTTGTTCATTCGCAACGAATTAAAAACTCTCATATGAAAGAAATGTCAAAACCGACGAATTTTCGTTCGTTCGTTGGTCGTGCTCATGTGAAAATGTCTAAGTGGCATGATCGAACAAAGCGATTTGTTCCGATCTGTTATTTTCCAATAATCCTTGTGCATGTTAATTCGAAAATGGGTGATGAATCGCCCGTTGTACGATCGAGGATTAACTTTGAACCACAACGGCCGAACAAAAGAACAAGTAAATAAAACTTCACTTTTCATTATCTAATACGATCGATTTCACAGTTGAAAAAATCTTTGTTTTTATTAAGTTATTTTTTCGTTAATCTGTGGTTCAGAACTGATCAATCCACGATTGTACAACTCTTCTTAGTGTTTGAGTAATTAATTGAGTTATAGCTGGGCAATAGCTGGTTGAAGCATAGGAATTGATGGGAAATTAGGTTGATAACTAAATATAGAATGAGGTGCGGCAATGGCTTATCTGATTTTGGTATATATTAAAAGGAACCAGCCTCAAGAGCTGAACAGAATGCTTCGCCAGTCGCCCGGCGACGAAAATGACAGCTGTCAAAAATGTGAAATTTGTATGCAAGTCGCCCATTGTCAACAGAATGCGTCGTTTGTCGTCCGACAAAACGCTCAAAAGTTGAACTTTTTTCACGCGGCGAGTTTGACATTTGTTTTTTTTTTTTTTTGGTATCTTGTAGTCACAGAGATAGATAATATAATAGAGCACGGGAGAGGTAGCAGTTCGTACAAGTGGAATTGCCACATGGGGACGAGGGAGGAAGAAGGTTTAAATGTTTCCCCCCTTCTCTCTCTGAGCTTCTCGCTGATTGGCTGTAAGGTGGAATGGAGAATGGGCAGAGTATTTTTAAATTGTATTTAAATTGTTGTTTTCTTACATAAAGGAGCTCAGAGAGAGAACGAGATAAGTTAGATCTTCTTTCCCACAGTCCGATGTAACACTTTTCAGGCTACCTTCCATGCTCTATTATTATCTCCATGGTTGTTGTTTACAGATATTTTTAAAGCTGTTATTTTTTGATTCAACTCAAGTAATTTTTACTGATACTTATTTCTTCATTGTGGTCGGAGGAATACATGCCCGATGAATGGAACCTCAGCATTGTTTGCCCGACCCTGAAAAAGGGAGATTCTCTAAACTGCGTCAACTACAGAGGAATTAGTCTACTTAACATCGCCTACAAAATCCTCTCTGCCATATGTGAACGTCTGAAGCCTTTCCTCAACAATCTGATTGGTCCTTATCAATGTGGCTTCAGGCCAGGAAAGTCAACCATCGACCAAATTTTCACGTTGCGGCAGATCCTGGAAAAACCTATGAACTCCAAATCGATACCCACCACCTATTCATCGATTTTAAGGCCGCGTATGACAGCATCTACCGAGACGACCTGAATAAAGCCATGTCTAGTTTTGGCATCCCTGGCAAGCTCGTTCGCTTGTGCAAAATGACGATGGAGAACTCACGCTGCTCCATCAAGGTGGGCAATGAGCTTACGGAATCTTTCGACGTCAAAAAAGGATTTAGTTAAGGCGATGCACTTTCGTTCGATTGCTTTAACATCGAGAAGATAGTTCAAAACCCCACCGTCAACACCAGAGGCACTATCTTCCAAAAATCTATTCAACTTCTCGCGTACGCCGACGATATTGATATATGGGAAGAACTCAGCGTGATGTATGTCAATGTCGCCTTTGTGAGAATTGAGACAGAAGTGGCAAAAATGGGTTTAGCGGTAAATGAGGGAAAAACAAAGTATATGCTGTTTTCGAGAAATGAACCCAATACCGACGGCTCGGACAGAACGTCACAATAGACGCATACAACTTCGAGGTAGTAGAGGAGTTTGTCTACCTAGGCTCCGCTTTTAACACGGGCAATAACACCAGCGCCGAGATAAGACGAAGAATTACTCTTGGAGCAACTAAGGTAAAACTGTACAACACCCTCATCATCCCTGTCCTGCTGTCTGATGCAGAAGCATGGACCTTGACAAAATCGGATGAAAGTTCTTCGGGTCATCTTTGACCCCGTGTGCATCGATGGTGAATGGAGAGAAAGATACAACAGCGAACTTTACGGGTTGTACAACGACGTGGACCTAGCCAGAAGGGTCAAGGTCCAGAGACTCAGACGGCTCGGTCATTTAGAGCGCATATGGACACCAATGCTCCGGCCCGGAAAGACTTCGACACTATTCCCGAGGGACGTAGAAGGAGAGGAAGACCGCTACTCAGGTTGCGCACACAAGTGGAAGAGGATCTCAATCAACTTGGAGTGCAAACTGGAGACAGCTAGCTAGGGACCGAGCTGGCTGGCGGAGACTGTTGATTGAGGCCTGTAGCGCCACCTTAAGTAAGTACGTCAGTTTTGCGCCCGGCGACTGGCGACTGCATTCTGTTCATCTCTTCAAGCTCAATATTGTTTGTGATCGTCCTAAATCTGTAAAATCTGAATTCTTAAGAAAGACTGAAGCTGGCACACAAGTTAACAAAAAAAAAAAAACAAACAAACAACAAAAATATAAATTGAAATAAAATAAAATAAAATAATACATACCTTTATTAAACAAAACAAAACAAAACAAAAAACCTTAACGAAATTTCAAAACAACACACAGACAAATTAAACCACCAACCAAACCTTAACTGAAATAAAATAAAATTTAAATAGCTGAAATGAAAAATAAAAACACACAAAAACAAATAAAACAAAAATCGGTGTTTCGTTTCTTGTATAACTACAAAAAAGTGTAAATATTTGAAAAATATATTTTATATTTTTAAGAACAAAATTACTTTATAAGTACATAGGTACAACACTACAAACGAACAACATTTATAAATATTTGTATGTACTGTTTAATTATGTTAAGTGTATTTTAAGTAAAAATTAAACAAAATTTAAATCAAACTTATTTTTAAAGACATAAATAAAGACCTGCGAGAATAAATAAAATACCAACTTAATTTAAAGAAAGAAACTATAGCAAAAACAAAATTAATGTATTTACATTTTTTCTTAATTTATTGGTAGTAGAAAAAATAAAGTTTTTTATTTTGTTAAATTATTAAAATTCAATAAGCATATGAGGTACATTTAACATCAAAGAGATTCACTTGGAATGATACAAAAACATAATAAAAATATTCGTTTTATTTATGTACATTGAGAAACAAAAACATTCTAGAAAAAAATAACCCAAACGTGATTAAATTAATTTTCTTAGGGATATAATATCTAAGGAATTTTTAATTAATGGCACTTAAAATTATATTTTTTTTGTTTTCTAATAACAAAAAAACTTGGTGGGTGATTTATTTTTATTTATTATTTTTTATGTGAAATAAAATAAAACTTGCTCTTTTTTTTATTTAAAAGACTGGCTAAATTTTAAATTTTAATTAATGCCAGAGAAATGCAGGGTGTGCAGACAAACAGGATTTTGTAAGAATTTAATGCTTCGAAATCTAACATTTGCCGGTTATGAAGCCTGTTTGAGTTTTTTGTTTTTTTTTTGCATAAACTATTCTAAACCGGATTGCCTCATACAATATGTGTATTGTTTCCTATAACAAATACAATTTGACAGCTTACCCTCCTCTCTGAATGAAAAATAAAAGGTTTGTTCCGTGACACTGTTCTGCACAGCTTGTAACTGTTTGGAATAGAAAAATACAGTGTTTTGGTCATTGAAATGTTTGTTTTACTGGGTCCGGCAAAAAGACCTCCTACATTTGCTGAAGCTGCTGTGTGAGTTGTGATCGACGGAAAGAAGTGGAGGGGGTATCGATCGATAGCGGCGTACGTGCCATTGTCAGTAGTCGCTATGGCTTGGTTGGGTGAGCATCGTGCGTTTGTTGTGGAAGAGTTCATTCGAATTCAGTGATTACTACGCAGCGGGCATTCCGAACTCGATTTGAACATAGCCGACATGATAGTGTTCCTGATAGGAAAACCATTATAGTTTGGGTTTCAAACTTAAGAGCAACAGGTTCTTTTACTTTTAAGGAAAAACACAAAATTTCATCCCCACTCCTTGAAATTTGACAGTTTTCAAAAAAAAACTCTCGAAAAAGTAAAAAGAACGGACCTGCTATTTATGTTCCGACTGAGCCCAAAATTTCACATTTTCGATACTTCAAAAAATTACGGAAAATTGATAAGTTAGCTAAAAATAAAAGCACTGTCAGAATCTCAATGACACTTTAAAACAAAAATTAGGTCCGTTCGTTCATTCCCTAAAACTGCCGAAAACTGCCATATTATCCCACTTTTTCGTTCTTTTACTCCCAATTTTTGTAAGATCTGTCACTTTTGAAGGAGAAAAATATTTCCCCTATCTGCCGATTTTAGCCACAAAAATTTCTTGTGGCAGTTTGTGTAAGTTCTGTCAAACCATAAGAAGTACATTGAATTTTGCTGACGTTTGACATAATTTTGTGCATTTGGCAGATTTTGCTGCGAGGCGTTCTTTTACTTTTTGGGAGAATCACAAAATTTCATCCCCACCCACTCCTCGATTTTTGACAGTTTTTACAAAAACTGCCGAAAAAGTAAAAGAACGGACCTATTATTTTGAAAATGAAAAAAAAAAACAAATGGATGCAAACATTTTGACACTGGCAAATTGCTTCATCGAACAAAAAAAATAAATTTCATATATAGGGTGTCCCAATAAGAACGATACAAAAAACAAATTAAATAAAACACAAACGGAGTTAGATATTAAATTGGTTTTTGCTTTATTTTGAAGCTACATTCATGAAGTTATGCATGGAATAGAACATCATTCAAATGTCCGCCTCGGCTTCGTTTGCATTGACGCAATCGTTCAGTCCAATTTATGATGACTTGATCCAACATTTGCGGTGTTACTGAGTTGATGGCGACCCGTATGTTGTGTTCAAGTGCATCCAAAGTGGCTGGCTTGTTAGCATAGACCAAGGACTTGATTTATCCCCAAAAGAAAAAGTCAAGTGGGGTCAAATCACACGATCGCGGCGGCCAATCGACAAATGCTCTTCGTGTGATAATCCAGTCGCCAAATTTCTCTCGCACAACTTCGAGTGTTGCGTCACTTGTGTGACTCGTGGCACCGTCATGTTGGAACCACATGTCGGTAATATCGATGCATGGTGAAACTTCAAACAATACTGAATATTTTGACACCTAAATGTCATTGGTAGCCATGACAGTTGCCAAGATATCCCTAGCGGAAAATGCATCATTACTAATGGGACACCCTTTAGAAATGAATATTTTGGGATGTCAACACACGACAGAAAATTAACAGTATATTTCACATTTGTTGTCAGTTTCGTAGTTCTGTTTGTTTACTATATTGAAAAACTGTTTTAAACTGATATAAATCCCAATTTCGAAGGCAATTTTATTGAAATTAAGGCAATTTGAGATGATTTTGAAAATGTTTCAACGTATGGGAAATCGCACAATTTTGAAGATAATTTTGAAAAAAATGTCAAAATTGCCCAATTTCGTTCAGTGGGAACATAGTATTACGAATTTTAGTGCAGAATGTACACGAACGGACCTAATTTTTTTGTAAATTAGTGAGTTTTGGGAAGTAAATGAACGGATCTCGAATTCGATATTTTTGACAACTCTCAAAACTTTCAGTTGGGCAAGTGACAGTTCTGAACCAAACCAAAGTAACTATCACACATTTAAGTAACAAGTGTCATTTGTCTCATATTTCACACTCCTTTATCAAACGAGAAAAAAGCAGAGACATAAATGTATAAGAGTTGTTTCGAGCCCAACAAACTGACTTATAGCTGATTTTTCATTCATCGAAAAAAAATCTTCAAATAACAAACTGGCAAATAAACTTATCTGAGTATTGATCGGTCGAATAAATAAGAGCGTTATTCGTCAGATAAAGTCTATCTGACGATTGAAAAATTCAATATTTTGTTATCTGTCGAATAAACACTGTCTGCTTGTTTATCTGACGATTGAAAAATCGGCTCTCAGTGTTAAAACACGAAATATTTGCTCATGATCTGTCAAAAATATTAACACAAATCACGCCTACGCACAGTGGTTCCTCCCATAGGTGAAAATTCAAAATTTAAAGTTTAAGCTAATAATTTTTTTTTAATGCAATTATCTAGGAAAGTTGGGCAACTTATTGACGTCAGAGATTAGTCTCTAATATTACTTATAACTTGTCAGCCGTGCCATTTTGCCATTTCTGAAAAAATCGCAAAGTGAAAATACTGAGTACATATTTTTTTACTTTCGGTGTATTTTTTAGTTCAAATTTTTGAAAAAAGGTATTTATTTTGGCCTCATGGAAAATGGTATAAAATGAGATTTTTTTAAAATTTCTTGTTTTTTCGGGAGAGCCAAAACATCAAATTCCCACAAACTCCCACGATAGTTTATATACCATCATTTAGGGTTACTTTTCTTCTTTAAGAGCATATATGACCTTTTTTTGCGAAAATTTGCGCAAATTTTGAAATTTTAACCTTGAACAAATGCTTATTTTGCACTTTTTTTAAACAGATTCTATCAATATGATTAAACGAATTGACATTTTTCATATTTGGAATGCCGCGAAGGGTCGCAGTGCTACAAAAATTATCGAGACACGGTCAACTTTCAAAGAAATATATGACATTGAAAGCTTAGAATCCAAAAATAAGATAACCACACTTTGTCAATCCTTTCAAAGAAGGTAGGAAACTTTCTACAGAAAAAAAGACTTATTTTTGTCTACGAATAGTGGCTTGGCTTGATTTTGTGGTAGACTTTGGCTGTGGACCAAGTAATGCCGGAAGGCCGAAGAAGTCTTTTCTGGAGAACTCGTAACGAAGTAAGACGAGACGAATTGCCCAGATCAGTGAAATCAATGAAGACGTTAGGCATTGCAAATCTTCGGACAGTCTACAAATGAACCATTTGGATGCAAATGATGCTTTGAAGCTTTTGGTTGAGGCAAAGCTTTCAAAAAATCAGTACCAAGTTATAAGAAACATGGTAAACCAAAAAACGGAAGTAAACATTTTTCCAAGCTATGTTCAAGTCCTGAAGGCGGAACAAGAATGGTATCCAAGAACGGAAACAATCAAAATTTCGGATTCATCTGCTGAAGTTACCCTTAAAGGACTTCTTAATCATACTGCGCAGCGAATCATATAGAATCACAGCAAGACATCTTTTAAAATAAGGAGATTAATCTTGGTAATAGACAAAATATTAACCAACCAGGTTATGTGTTTTATTGTTAAACTTGTCTTATTTTCTTTTGTCAGTGTTTATGGTTATAGTGTTTCGTTTTTGTATTAACCGATATGATAACTTCAGTACAGAAGGTAGAAAAATACAGTGTTCGTCCTATGTACAGTACATGTACATATAGAATTATATACTTTGACTAAATTTACTCTTGATTTAGATAATTTTACCTTAATTGGAAAATGGGGCTTCGATGGAAGCAGCGGACAGTCTGAATATAAGCAAAGAACGTCTGCGATTCAGATATGTTCATTACATCGTATGTTCCAATTCAGCTCTATTCACAAGAGAGGTCTAATTCCGAGAAGAAAATTGTATGGCAAAATCCTCGTCCAGGTTCAACTCGATATTGCCGACCAATTCGATTTCAATTAAAACAAGAAACAGCGGAGCTTAGCAGAGCTGAACAGGAATATATGTAGAACCAGATAACTAACTTGACTAACTGACAGGCAGTATTATAAATGTAAAACATATTCTAAAGTTGACAATGGTTGACGGCAAAATATGCAATGCTTTGTCACATACTGCTTCGCAACATGTGTGTTATATTTGTGGAGCAAAACCAACGAATATGAATGATATTCAAAGCTCAATACAAAGAGCAGTTAACGAGAACGTTCTTGATTTTGGCATATCTCCTCTGCATGCGTGGATCAGGTTTTTCGAGTTTTTTATTCATCTATCGTACCGATTAGAATGTAAGAAATGGCGAACTGGAACTAACGAAAAACATCTTTTGGAGGCGAAGAAAAAATACATCCAGGCAGAGTTAAAAAAAATCGGATTGATTGTAGATAAGCCGAAGTAAGGTGGAGGAAATTCAAACGATGGGAATACTGCCCGAAGATTTGTTGCCAATCCTTCCGTTTCTTCTCAAATAACTGGGATTAAACAATCAGTTATTGAAAGATGTGCTGTCATCTTAAAAACTTTAGCAAGTTGGTATACAATAAACGCTGACTTATTCGAAAAATATACACAAGACACAGCTCATGAAATTGTTTCAGAATATCCTTGGTACCCACTGCCAACTTCTGTTCATAAAGTTCTAATACACGGAGGACAAATTGTTAAACATGCAATATTGCCTATCGGGCATTTTACGGAAGAAGCAGCAGAGGCGAAAAACAAGGACGTAAAATTTATCCGTACACACAACACCCGAAAAATATCAAGTATGTCTACAAATACGGATTTACTGAATAGATTGTTTTTATCTTCAGACCCTTTGCTTTCGAATGAAAGAAATTTGAAAAATAAACAAAAAAAATAAATTTTCGCAGAATGTTTTGAACTTGCTGCTTTAATATTGAATAAAATTGAACAAAACATATTAAATATTAAATAAACCACTTTTTTTCATTGCTTGCCTCATTTACTTTAGTCAAAATTTGAATTTTGGCCACCTTCCTCATACAAGTGGAACCACTGTGCTACGTCTTGAAGATCTTGAAGAAAGCATTACCTCCCCAATAAAAAAAGGAACTGTCAGAAGGCTTTCGGTGAACCTTTTCAATTTTCAAATTGTTCAAATGTCAGACATGACAGTTAATGTATGAGCTATATTTTATTCTTTGTAATACGAAGAAACTGTTAACGAACGGAACTAGTTTTTATTTATTTTCGCCAATTTTGATTGTTTGACATTTGGTGCATTATTAGTATTATCAGTGTCTAATATGCCTTACAACCCGATTCTCCCCATCATCACTGATACCTCACAAGTCATAGGAAGAGGTGAAATTGATTTTGTGACTTTTTCGTATTCTCCCCCAAAGTCACAACTTGTGAGAGTCACAAAAAACCACAGTACACAGAATACAAGGTATTATATTGCGCATCTGTCAGAAATCAAAATAACAGAAGTGAGGAAAGGCACAAAAAGAAATTCCAAAAATTTCAGATCAAATGTCAAATTCGTCAAGGGAAAAAAATGGCTGATATGTTTAGTAAATGATACAGACAGAGACAGAAATCTAAAGTTTTGTTCTTTTCTTTTTACTTTTCTTTTATTATGACATTTTGGATCTGAAATTTGACATAATATGCGCGAACTTGAGAAGAAGAAATTCGGGAATATAATACCTTGTATTCTGTGTACTGTGACAAAAAACAATCGAATTTGTGATCTCCTTCAGAGCAGGTCATAACTAGCAAATTATTTGAGATTTGACATTTTGATTTTTGAGTAGTGAATAAAATGGAAGTTGAAATGATTATCGCGCATATTATTGACGAAGTTTCCTCCGTAAATGAAAAGTAAGAATTTAACAACAGCACATCATTTGAAACAAACTAATAAAATTGATAAGATTGCAGCGAAGACGGCTTTTACGAACCCTGAGAGACACCTACCGTGAGTCACAAAAGTAAGTAAGCATTCATAGTTTTTCTATGCCAGTTTGAAAATAAACGAACAACCGTTATGAATGTGGAAAAAAGTGCAATGAGTATAATATGTGGGAACTGAAGATCACGTGATGATGCAAATTAACCGTTAAACATTTGCTTTAGTTACAGATTTTCTTAAATTTTTAAATTAGTTGCATTTTCGATGTCACAAAAGTAAGTAAGCGTCTCCAATAAATTATTGTTTTATATTCAGTGTTTTGATAAGTTGAATTATTTCTGCGTTTTTGTTGCTTATACTTGTTCTACATATATTTTTTTAGTTGAGTATTAAAAAAAAGTTTGGAAAAAAAGATGGCTCCAAGAGGCAAACAGCTCAGTTTGGATTTGAGAAAAGTCATCATAAGGCATTATTTGGACAACAAATCAGAGCGTGAGATTGCTAAAATCTTTGACAAAAGTCCACCTACGATTCATAATATAACATCGAAATACAACGAATATGGGAACTTGGAAAATCGACCGCGCCCAGGCAAGTTCACTGTACAGGAATGTCGGACTATTGTGGGGAAAGTGAAGAGAAATCCTAAAATTAGTGCGCCAAAGATAACGACTGAAGTTACTTACGAAACGGGTAAGTCATGCAACCCACAAACAATAAGAAGGGTTCTTCAAAAGTTCGGTTATCATGGACGGAATGTTAGAAAGAAGCCTTATGTTAGTAAAGTTAACCGACAGAAGAGGATTATTTTTGCAAAAGGCCATGAAAGTATGAGAGACGACTTTTGGAATACCGTTATTTTCTCTGACGAGAGTAAATTTACCATCCACGGTTCAGATGGTCGCGAAAAAGTTTGGAGAAAAAAAAAACACAGAGTTCAATCCATCGAACATGTCGGCAACGGTTAAACACGGTGGTGGAAGCGTTATGGTGAGGGGGTGTATGGCAGCCAGTGGAGTGGGCAACCTTGTGTTTATTGATTCTTTGATGAATAGGTTTGATTACTTAAACATTTTAAAGAACAATCTTCACGAAAGTGCCAGCAAGTTGGGTATGGGTAGGTCATTTGTCTTCCAGCAAGACAATGACCCTAAACATACCTCACATGTTGTCAAAGAGTGGTTGCTGTACAACGTCCGCACTCAACTTAAATCACCTCCACTGTCACCGGATTTAAACGCTATCGAACATTTATGGGAACATCTCGACCGCCAAGTAAGAAAACGAGATAAGGACTAAAGATGATTTGAAAAAGGTTCTTAAAGAAGAATGGGATAAAATTCCCCAAAGTGTCACTCAAAACTTAGTCAAGTCAATGCCTTCACGTATGAAGGCAGTTATTAAGGCCAAAGGATAGCCTACGAAACACTAAATTTGATGTAAAGAGAGATTTAAATGAAGTGCTCACTTACTTCTGTGATATAAATGTTCTAGAATTTTTTTTTAGATGAATTTTATTTAAGTTTTCAATATGATTTTATTAAAAATGTTATATTATATTCGAAATATATACATAAACAAAATACATAAACAATTTTTTTATTTTGTTTGTTTCTACAACCATTTTTCTGGACCAACGTTTAAAATGAAGAGGTGCTTTCTTACTTTTTTGATTCACTGTATGACCCAATGGCTATACAAAATAGCACAGGCATTCAACGCTTCTCCCAGCTGACCCCATAATTTTTTTACCCTTTCCGGATTTTTAAATTTTTTCAATGAGAAGCTGATGACATTTCCATATTCACCTTGGCTGTGGTGAGTTTCGTTGTGACTTTTCTTGTGAGGATTATGGGAGAATCCGACAAATGTTCGAATCACAACAATCCTCACAAGAAATAGTCACAAGGGCTTATGACTCGTGATTCCTCACAAGGAGGGAGAGAGTCAGGCTGTTAGGCTTCTTACAGTTTTACAATAGCAAATGTTATTTTCGAGCATCCAACTGGCTCAGAATCTTTTGGGAAATGGCTTTAGCTTAATTTGCAGAGATTCAAAATTATTATTTTTTTTTTATTTAACTTCTTTGGTTGGTTTACAAGGAAGGAAGACAAGGGTTCTGAGATATAGTAATTGAATAGAAAATATATTTGTTTATATTTTATGTACAAGACACGACATTATGTATCTTAATTCAATAGCGTTTTTCTTATGGCAGTAGTAATGACCCCAGGTTAAAAAAAACCAATAGTAAAATGATATCGGACTATAAATATCACAAAATATAACAAAATATATACATAAATTAAATTTAAATTTAAATTCAAAATAATATAAGAAAAAATACTAATAATAATTAAGGAGTTTTGTGTGCGTGTACGCTGTACGTGTATTTGAACAGGGACGGTCTGGTGGGGACACTTGACATATTTCTTTTGTTTTAAGGTTAGGTTTTGGAATAATGCAACAATGTTTGTTTTTCGTTTTTAACTTGGATTTAAGACTTAGAATTTTAGAGAATCGTACAACAACCATCAAAACAGCGATTATTATTTTTATGTTTATTATTATTTTTGCCAATAATACCCGCCTCATTTAACTCATCTGAATCTTCGTTCTGCAACGATGTACGTTGCAAATGCTCCAGCCGGGACTTCAATTGGCCCGGCGAGACAATTCCTCGCAATTCAACCACACTAGCAGCTGCAGCAGCACCGCCATTAGACGATGTTGATGTTGCTGTCGCCGTCGCCGCTGCAGCGCCAGCCCGTTTTGCTTTTGGCGACAATAGCTTCGATTCGGTATTGTTGTTGTGGGAACGCAATGCATCGTCGCTGAGTTC
Source organism: Sphaerophoria taeniata (assembly GCA_943590905.1). Lineage (NCBI taxonomy): Eukaryota > Metazoa > Arthropoda > Insecta > Diptera > Syrphidae > Sphaerophoria > Sphaerophoria taeniata. The sequence continues at coordinate 223,073,136 of OX016540.1, read as the reverse complement.
GTCGTTGGGACTGCTACGGCTACTGTGGCTGGTGGTCTCGAATTCCGGATACGGCGAGTGCGATTCAGCACTCTCGGGCGTGTACGGATCCTGGCGACTGTCAAGATAGGTGTTCAGATAGTGTGTATCAATGCGATTGACAATAATGTTATTGGCCAGAAGCAATCGTTTCGATATTAGTGTGCAGCGATGTTCGACCGGTTGTCGCCTGATTATGTTCTGACATTCTGGACAGATTTTTTTTTTATTATTCAATGCAGTCTGTTCATCGTCGTCATCGTCATTGTCACCGTCACCGTTCTTATCTCTGCCATCACCATCATCGTCATCATCATCATCGGATTCTGTTGAGCGAAGCGGTGTTGTGCGACGACGTCTTAACGGCCATTCGGCAGCTTCAGAAATTTGCGAGCACAAACAAATCGGCAGATTGTCTGAGTCTATTAGATTTATACTGATTTGCGGCTGTCTGTACGGCGAAGTCGACGTCGATGACGATGAGCCTTCGGGCTTTGCAATTATGGATGTTGTTGTTGCTGTAGCTGCATCAGTCACTGAATCATCAGCTGTAGCGTTTTGTGCTGGACTAGAATTATTAGCATTGCTTTTGTTGCTGTTGTTGTTATTGTTGTGGTGGTGGCTATTATTAATGCTGATGACTGAGGACTTAGGGCATAACTTTTGACATTCTTTTAGGATGGTATTAAATACATTACTGTTATAGGGACAATAATTATGCATTGCATTGTCCTCATTGGCATTGAGTGATTGACTAATTTTATCAAGCTCGTCTTTACTTAGTATGCTATTTGGCGCACTAGCATGCTTAAAGCAATTACAACATCTAAATGTACCTTGTTTGGCTTTAAGTTGTATGCTCAATATGATTGGCTGTGAAAAATATATAAAACGAAATTTTCATGTAATATAGATTTAATCCTAAGTAAAATTTAAGAAAAAGAAGGTTTTGATCTTAAGGTGTTAAGTCGTAACCTTTTTTAGCGATGTGTTAAAACGGGAATATTGAAGACAAGTTAACCTCACTCGCAGTAACTCGAGTAAGAAGTATAAGGTAAAAGAATTTATCAATCATCAAGTTGTACAATGAAGGGTTGACTCTTAACCACGGGTCTAAGAAACAAACGTAAACTTCTCTACTTCGAAATTAATATTATCCATTTCACCTGTCAAACATATGTTTAGCACAGTCACAGTGTAACAGTTCTCCAAGTGGGGTCAAACGATTTGTAAGAATACACTTTCTATTACATTAGGACTTGCACTTCAGTACAATAGTAATGGTACTAAAAATATTCGAGTATTTTATAAGAAGGAACAGTGCTGTTGCTTTCAAAACAACCAAGTATTTTTAAGTACGAATTAAGGCTCGAGTACTCAAAAGTACTGAAAATTGTGCTTAAACACACAGGTACTTTATCAGCATGAGTACCAAACGTCTTTTATGTGTCGGAAGTTAAGTTAGTGCTTTCAAGTACTAACAAACGAAAATGTTGTCAAGCAAAGAATATAACATGACTTTCAATACAGCTGTCATATAAGATAGCATGTATATCTACGTTCAGGGACTGATTAGTCTGAAGATAACGAAAAAGATTCCTTCTACGAACTCGTATAAAAGACCATGTACATTGCACATGTCTTCTCAAGTTTGACAAAAGAAGGCTGAGCGCCAGCATTCAGGCTATCCAATGGTCAGTCACGCATCAGCAGAGAACATGGTAATTGCGAGTACCACCTTCTCGCGTAGGCAGTCAACTGGGTATCGCGTAATGAAGTCAGTTGCAATGAAATAGACCACGTGTTGATAGATCGCCGCCACTCATCAGGCCTGATAGCGATACGGTCGTATCCAGGTACCAAAATCCACTCGGATCACTATCTTGAAGGAATGGTGTTCCAAGGGAAGATTGCTAATAGAGCGACTGGTTTGAACGTAAGAATGCTACATACTGAGCAATAAAACAGTCTCAAAGAACGCGGACACGCAAAGAGGAATAGAAGCGGGTCAGATACGAAGAAAATTGGTTCAAGGTGACATAGAAGCTCCTGAAAAAAAAATACCCAAAAATCGAAAGTAACAGCGAGGAACGCTGGCGCGGAAGTTCGCAGAAACAGTAAGGCAGTAAGCGAGTACGTCACGATGCATTTAGTCGATCCAAGTCCACCCAATTCTTGGCCTACGCAAACGGCTTCGTCATCTAAAGAAGGGACCAAGAAGCTACACAAACCTCATTTATCTGGGGCTGCACATTAACGATCAGACAAGTGTTCAGGGGATTGCGTGGGGTGTGAAATTGATCAACTAACAATCGCAAGAAGTTAATGAAAGGGGCCTCGTAAGACCAGGCCCCCAAGCTTTAGTACAGATGAAGACAAACACTTCTGGGAAAGTTGACAATTATGAATAGGTTCTGACTGTGCAGCAATTGTAGAAATAATCGAAACTCCATAACGAGTTTAGAGTTAAGCGTGTAGGAGTCACACCATCTGACATAATGGCAATATTTTTGCAACGGTGATTTGGTACCCATAGCATAGCCAACAATTCCGTGAATCCGACCTAGTAGAAGTGAAAACGGCAATATAACGGCTGAAATCCACAAAGCCTCTGGAGCAGATGGTCTAGCTGCCAAGCTGTTTAAAGCAGCGGGCGACGATCTAGATAAGAGCATGAACCTCAGCATCCTCTAAACTACGCCAAACAACAGAGGAATTAGAGACGAACTATGTCTGGTTTTAGCATCCCTGCCAAGTCCGTTCGATGTGCAAAGCTAAAGGAATCTTTCGATGTCAAAAAAGGATTCAGACAAGGCGATGCACTGTCATGCGTATTCTTTAACATAGTGCAAAACTCTAGCGTCAACACTAGAGACACTGTCTTCCAAAAGTCTTGTTAACTTCTCGCATACGCCGATGATATTAATGTAATGGGAAGTGGGAAGAACACAGCAGGATGTCAATGGCGCCTTTGTGAGAATTGAGACAGAAGCGGCAAAAATGGGTTTGGTATATGCTGCAATCAAGAAAGGACACCCAACACCGACACGACTCGGACAGAGCATTACAATAGACGCATATAACTTCCAGGTAGTAAATGAGTGCATCTACCTAAGCTCTGTTTTCAACACGGACAATAACACCAACGAACGCCGAAATCGGACGAAGAATAACTCTTCCTAATCGCTGTGTCTTTGGGCTAAGAAAGCAATTGAGTGGAAAAGCCCTCTCTCGATCAACTAAGGTAAGACTATATAACACCATCATCCCTGTCCTGCTGTATGGAGCAGAAGCATGGACCTAGACAAAATCGGATGACTATGTCTTAGACTATTTCGAGAGGAAAGAGTAGGTACCCTCAGCTTTCTCGACTCGTCTGTGTAGCATTGATGGTGTTTTGTTTGATAGTTGTAATTTTCACCTATCCATTCTCTTTTGCTACTTAATTGTATTTTATAATTTTTCACAAAGTTATAGTTTGTGACCAGAAGGTCTCTGTCTCTGTCTTAAAAACATATTTTGGCACTAATGATAATGAACTTTCCTTATAGTTTTTTGTGCGATATTTTTAAAATAAAGTTAAGCGGAAAACACAAAGCTGCTTTTCTGTTAGCGCTGACTCCGTCGCTTCTATACTTTGGATTGAACTTTGACTGACATCTGTCATTTTAATAAATTTATTTTTTGTTCTTTAAACATTTTTTCTCAAAAATTTATTTTTTTTCATATTTTGGAAACAAAACCGACAGCTGAAGCGAAAAGGAAGGAAATACAAATAAAATTTTCATACAAACAAACAAGAAAACGTGTCGGTGAGCAAATACATATCAAAAAGTAGAAAATATTTCTACTTTTGCTACAGCTTTTGCGACGTTACGCTTACGTTGCGGGGTTCTCACAGTCTGTCAAATCAAAGGTTGAGCAACAAAGCTCCTTTTTGATAGGTTGTTCGCAATTCCTATGCTTGAACTTTTAACGTCACTCAACGCTAACAGCAAAGCAGCTTTGTGTTTTCCGCTTTAAACTATTTGCTATAAACTTATGCCGAAAGATCAAAACCTTTAAAAAAAAAACAAATTAATTTAAAAAAACTTATGAATAATAATTATAATTCGAATAATAAACGTTTTGAATACAGTCATTGAATTTACCTTGTGATCACCCATACAAACATTCTCTCCCAATATGTTGTAGGGATTCTCCTCACTACTTTCATCTTCGACAATTAAATCTCTTGCCGCTGGACTCATCAATATGCGATCGCACCATGATGGACATCGTGTAGACATATAATCCGATGGCATATCCGGATCCTCTTCATAGGGATAAGTTGGGGGGAATTTTATTGGATATTCGACTAGAATTTCATTAAGTGGCTCCAGTTCTCGGTCGTATTTTTGCAACTGAAATAAAAATTTAACATCAGCTACTGATTCTGAGCCTTGAGGTGAAAGTTTTAATGTTTTTTTTTTTTTTTAGTGCAAAAGTTTATGGAGCATCTCTCAAAAAGCATGTCAACTGAAAACAGTTGATTCAATCGATTAGTTTGTTCTTGAGAGTTCTGGTGCCTCGCAAAGTTTTAAGTGGGTATTACGTTGAGTTGGATGGCTGTAAAATTGAATGTTTTAATGTTTTAAGTCTTTAAAAGTTGTTAGAAGAAAAATTAAACTGTTCCTCTCGGTTTGTGGTTATTAAAAAGCTTATCTGAGCTATTCCAAAATGGCACAGGAATGAGACAATAACAAATTTAACATCGCCTTGAAGCTGATAGAGCGTAGGGAAGGTGTCAGCCTGAAGAACACTATTCTCTCACTTCTTTGGCTATGCTTGTATTATTCTTACTGTGTAGGCATACATTGAATTTAATAAAACTAAACTAAACTATGCTGACGAAAGAAACAAACGTCAAGAATGTGAAGAATTTCACATGAAATTGAATACGCCGCCGCGGCGCCGCCGCCGGTTAGAGGTTTTTGTTCAATGGTCCCGATGGACAAAATTTTTATTTATTAAAAAAAAATATAAGAGTTATGGTGTGGACGTGGACACAATTATCCAATTAACGTTTTCAGAGGAAAAAAATATCTGGGTCTTATTTTAGACAGAAAACTGAATTGGAAGAGCAACATACACGAAAGAATAAGAAAATCTACGGTAGCAAATGGGGTCTACAACCCAGAATCACTCACTGGCCAAACACATCGGTAATCAGACCAATTCTTCTTTATGGTGTGACAGTATGGTGTATGGTGGACTGCCTTGGACGGAAAAATGAATTGCGATAAACTTAGTAAAGTTCAACGCTCAGCATGCCTAAGTATAAGCGGATCACTTCGTACGACCTCATCTGCGGCACTAAACACCCTACTCTATCTGACACCTCTGTATACAGGGTGATTCACGAGCGTTGTGCCAAAAAGCTAGAGCGTGTAGGTTGAGTTGAGACAAGAAAAAAATCGTATGGGAGGGGGGGGTCTATTCCCCCCCGTTTAGCCGGGAGGGGAAATTTTCTGAAAGATTGACTTATTTTGTAAAAATAAATATAAAAAATCAACGGCTTAGTTTACAACACCGTGCTATACCTTTTTGAAAAGGCATTATCACTTTGTTTTTAAAATAAATTGTTTTAACGAATAGTTTTACAAAAATAAAATTTCAAACTCAAAATTTTCAAAAAAAATAATTTTTTTCAAAATTTTATGTTATTAAGTACTAATTTTGTTTTAAAATTTCAATGTCTTTGTTAATTTTTAGTCGAAAACAGAAAACCGGATGCAAAAATGTCTTTTCGTTTTTGAGAAATTAAAAAAAAACCAAAACCACTTTTTTCTAAGAAAATCTTTGTTTTTATTTTTACCTATCTGGACTTTTAGTTTAATTTATTAGTTTAATTTACAAATTTAATTTTTTGTAATTGGAGTTTTATGAGGACTCAATAAAGTAGAAAAGTATTGGATTTTCAATGGATTAACCATTTTATTCATTGATAACGTCTGAAAACTGACCTGCAATTTTTTCTAACTATACCTGGGGCCGCGGCCACTCGCCGGCGAAGGGTTCTACCTGCTGGGGGCTTAAGATAATTAAACCGCAATTTTTCTTGAATGAAAAAACAATTAACAACCTAGAGGTTAATAAAAGGCATCGCATATTTACTTAACAACCATTTACAATTAAAATATTAATTCATCAACACATAACAATAACAAACTCATATGTTCGAGAAGAGTAAGCGGACAGGAACTTCTGCTACGGTTTAACTTGTTGTCGAGATCGGGAAGCCGAAAGACTTTACGCTGAAAGATATCCCAATAGATGGCGCCCAAGTCGTAGCATGTTTTCAAGAATCCGCCGACGAGAGCACGGAGAGCTAGAAGTGAAAGGTCAATGGCAGACGTTTTCAATGAACAAAATGATTAATCCAGGGAAAATCCAATACTTTTCTACTTTATTGAGTCCTCATAAAACTCCAATTACAAAAAATTAAATTTATAAATTAAACTAGTAAATTATACTAAGAGTCCAGATAGGTAAAAATAAAAACAAAGATTTTCTTAGAAAAAAAGTGGTTTTGGTTTTTTTTAATTTCTCAAAAACGAAAAGACATTTTTGCATCCGGTTTTCTGTTTTCGACTAAAAATTAACAAAGACATTGAAATTTTAAAACAAAATTAGTACTTAATAGCATAAAATTTTGAAAAAAATTAGTTCAAAAATTTTTTTTGGCTTTTTTTTTGAAAATTTTGAGTTTGAAAATTTATTTTTTTAAAACTATTCGTTAAAACAATTTATTTTAAAAACAAAGTGAAAGAAGAAGTTTTTAACTTTTCAGAAAGGTATAGCACGGTGTTGTAAACTAAGCCGTTGATTTTTTATATTTTTTTTTTACAAAATAAGTCAATTTTTCAGAAAATTGCCCCTCCCGGCTAAACGGGGGGGAATAGACCCCCCCCCCCCCCCTCCCATGCGATTTTTTTCTTGTCTCAACTAAAACTACACGCTCTAGCTTTTTGGCACAACGCTCGTGAATCACCCTGTATAATCAGCAAACAAAAAGCTGCTAGTTCTGCTATTCGCCTGAATGCCTCTTCACAGTGGACTAACAATAACATTGGCCACTCTGTTATTCTTAATTATCTAGAATCAATTCCAAAACACACAGACTACACCATTCCTCAACTACAGTTCAAACTTCTATCCCTTCCCGATCCTTCTGGGAAAATAAAACATTCCAGGAAGACGAGGCAATCCACTTCTATACAGATGGATCGAAAACTAGTGATGGGGTTGGTGGAGGTATGTACTCCGAACGACTAAAACTAAGTCTCTAATTCAGCCTTCCAAATCATTGTTGCGTGTTTCAGGCAGAACTTTTGGCGATTAAGAAGGTCCTGTCCTGGCTCAGAGAAAACGTGGTATGTACATTTGATATACGGATTTTCTCAGACAGCCAGGCAGCTATAAAATCCCTGGACTCGTCTCTACAAACTCAATTACGGTCTAAAACTGGCGATCGTCTCTTATGGAGATGGCACAACATTTTAATATTCACCTTCCCTTCACTGGGTGCCGGGCCATAGTGACATTCCAGGAAACTGCAAAGCCGATGAACTCGCCAAATATGGTACAAGACGGTATACCAATCGCTACATGCAAACTCTTGCTACAACATTAAGAGAACTAACATCAGGTGGAATAACATAACCACCTGTCAGGCGACGAAAAACATTTGGCCTAATCTGGACTTAAAGAGATCTAGGTGCTTGATATCTCTAAGCAGATTGCATATAAGCTTGTTAATTATGGTTAATTGGACACGCTGCGCGACTGGGCGTATTTTCTAATGATTTCTGCAGAAGCTGCATGGATGAGAAGGAGGAGGAAACAGTTCTTCACCTCCTCTGCACCTGTCCTGCTCTAGCTCATAAACGTATGATTCACTTAGAAGAATACTTTTACAATTATCTATTTACATTTCGTAAGGAACTGTAATTGGTTTCATTGAGCTTTCGAAGAAAGCCTTTTAGATTCATGTGGTATCACAATGGGCCTTCAATTGGCCTAAGTGTGTCTTTTAACATCCATGACAGCCACTTTAACCTAACCTAATTTATGGTATGGAGCGGAGTTAACGTGCAAATCTCTTCTACAACAATATTTTCCTGTAGCAAGGTTTTTGACATCCAGCGCTGGAATGATGAGCCCCTCTGAATTCATCCATGACTTTAATTTTCAATTTTGAACCCATTTTGAAGTCATTAATTTTTCTTTTTGAATCTTAAATGCTTTTCCCATGACTAGGAAACATTTGTATACCCTTCAACCGTCACGCACCTTTGAGACAAACAATGTCAATTTTCTGCCAGAATTGTATTAGTTATCAAAGGATTAAACAATAAATTCTCAAAAATGAAATTGTTCGTACATTCCCCAAAGAACTACTAGGTACGTGAATTTTGTATGTTCGCTTTTTCATTTAGGTAGCAATCTCGTTTGAAATTTAAATTGGGCGCAACAGGTGGTAATCATTCATTTTTGAAAATTGTAATCTCACTCAGAAATTCACCTGTCAGATTTACTTCATACAATGGATAGGCTTGAATTACGGAGTAGGTGCTATAAAATTCTCTCAAGGCAATACATTTCTGTCTGGATTATGCTTTTCTTTATAACCCTTATAGTAGGAGAGCCGCTGAAGACCAACCTTCACCGAACTGTTAACCGGCTGAAACTTTTTTTTTATGAAATTTGGTTTGAAAACATATATGAATATGATAGCTTGCCTAACGAAAAGTGTGCCAGGCTATATTAAATTTAACTTTATTTTAATCAATAACTAACTCCTCCTTCACCCATATGTTAAAATAAAACGTTGTGCCACATAGCCATATGTGTAAGTAGGCTTGAGACAAGAAAAAAATTGTATGGGAGAGGGGGGCCTATTCCCCCCGTTTAGCCAGGAGGGGCAGTTTTCTGAAAAATTGGCTTATTTAAAAAAAAAATATTAAAAATCAACGGCTTCATCTACAACAACGTGTTATACCTTTCTGCAAAGCCAAGATTTTAGGCTTTCATTTTGTATTTAAATTTAGTTGTTTTAAATAATAGTTTTAGAAAAAATAATTTTCAAACTCAAAATTTTGCAAAAAAAATTTTTTTGTTAAATTTTTAGTTAATTTTTTTCAAAATTTTATGTGATTAAGAACTTATTTTGCTTTCAACATTCAATTCTGTTAATAATTTTGAATATAAAAAACAGTAGCGTAAAAATAAAAAAGTTTTTTTTTAAAGCAAAAAGTGATTTTTGTTTTTTCTTTATTTCTCGACAATGGCAAGGTATTTTTCAATCCGGTTTACTGTGTTCGACTAAAAATTAAAAACAGCATTGAATATTGAAAACAAAATTAGTACTTACTAACATAAAATTTTGAAAAAATTAGTTCGAAATTTAAGAAATTTTTTTTTTTTCAAAATTTTAAGTTTGAAAATTAATTTTTCTAAAATAATTATTTAAAACAATCAAATTTAAATACAAAATGAAAGCCTAAGTTTTTGGCTTTGCAGAAAGGTATAACACGTTGTTGTAGATGAAGCCGTTGGTTTTTAATATTTTTTTTAAAATAAGCCAATTTTTCAGAAAACTGGCCCTCCTGACTAAACGGGGGGAATAGGCCCCCCTCTCCCATATAATTTTTTTCTTGTCTCAAGCCTACTTACACATATGGCTATGTGGCACAACGTTTTATTTTAACATATGGGTGAAGGAGGAGTTAGTTATTGATTAAAATATAAAGTCAAATTTAATATAGCCTGGCACACTTTTCGTTAGGCAAGCTATCATATTCATATATGTTTTCAAACTACATTTCATAAAAAAAAGTTTCAGCCGGTTAACAGTTCGGTGAAGGTCGGCCTTCAGCGGCTCTTAGACTATTACGAAAATGTTGTTTATGAATTTCATATATTCCCAAGCGAGTAATTTCAAGAGGCAGTTTTTATTGATTGCTTTTCATATTTTTTGTACGGAGTGAATATGAAACACCTGTTAAGCCATTTGTTAGTCTTTGTAGAGGGAATATTATTGAATTTTTTTTTTTAAGGTTAAGGGATAGAAATTCGATTTTGACACAAAATGCGAGTAATGAAAATTGATTTGAGGAAGGATATTTATGGTTTGAAACATAAAAAAAATGAATATGTGTAACCTTTACGCGAGATTACGTTCGATTGAAGTCAAACTTAGTTTTGCCACGTATAGGTAAATAAGTATGTCTAGTCATTATCGAGTTATGACCAGTCCTGTCTAGTCGCAGTCCTGTTATGATTTCCGTTTTCCAATTCCTTAATCGTCTGGAAAAAAATCATACATATTGCCAAATTCATTAGTAAAATTGAAAAGTTCAAATGCCTGACCTAAGGCGCCAGTTATAGCTATCATTGTAATGGGTCCGAAAAAATATTTGAATGGATATTTAAGCATGCCCGACGAATGGAACCTAAGCATCGTATACCCGATCCTGAACTGCACCAACTACAGAGGTATAAGTCTCCTAAACATCGCCTACAAGATCTTGTCTGCCTTGCTGTGTGGTGTCAGTGTGGCTTCAGTCCCGGAAAGTATACCATCAATAAAATATTCACCCTACGACAGATCTTGGAGAAGACCCAGGAACTTCAATTCGATACCTACCACCATTTCATCGATTTCAAGGCCGCGTATGACAGCGTCTATAGAGACCAATTATATAGAGCAATGTCTAGCTTTGCCATCCCAGAAAAACTCGTCCGACTGTGTAAGATGACAATTAAAACACTCACACTGTTCCATCATGGTCGGAAAAAACCTAACGGACGCATTTGATGTCAAAAAAGGTTTTAGACAAGGCGATGCGCTGTCAAGCGATTTCTTCAACATCAGTCTTGAAAAGATCGTGCAAAACTTCATCGTCAACACCAGAGGCACAATCTTTCAAAAGTCCCTCCAGCTACTAGGTTACGCAGACGACATTGACATAATTGAAAGAACTCAGCGTGATATCAGTGGAGCGTTCGTGAGTCTTGAGACGGAGGCCAGGGAGATGGATCTAGCGGTTAACGAGGGCAAGACCAAGTCAATACTAAAGAAAGGATAACCAACATCGACGCCTTGGAGCAAACGTCAGCATAGACAGATTTAACTTCGAGGTAGTTAAGAACTTCGTTTACATAGGATCCGCTATAAACTCAGATAGCAACACCAGCGCTGAAATCAAAAGAAGGATCACTCTTGCCAATCGCTGCTTCTTTGGACTTAGAAGGCAATAGAGTAGTAAAGTCCTCTCTTAACTAAAGTGTTATTGTATAAAATCCTCATCATTCTGGTCCTAATGTATTGTGCAGAGACATGGACCATGACAACATCCGATAAAAACCACTTCGATAGAAAAATTCTTCGAGTGATTTTTGGTCCTGTCTGCATAAATGGAGAACTGTACGAACTGTACAGCGACACTGACCTAGCCAGAAAAGTTAAGGTCCAACGACTTAAATGTTGGGGTCATCTAGAGCGAATGGAAAATAATGCTCCGGCTTGTAGTCTTCGAATCCAACCTGGAAAAACGTCGCAGAAGAGCAAGGCCGCGACTCAGGTGGTAGAGGACCTGGAACCAACTTGGCTTGCGCAACTAGAGATAGCTACCTAGGAACTGAGCTTGCTGCAGACGCTTGTTGCATGAGGCCTTGGTCCGACCTGGACTGTAGCGCCACCGTAAGTAAGTAAGTAAGGATATTTAACTATGTTTTCTTTTGAAAAGAAGTGCAAATTATATACATACAAATCAGTCGGGAATCATTCCAAGAATTTTTTTAACAAAAAAAGTTCAATTACACACATTTTTTATTAAAATGTGTTTTTTCCATTTTCCGGTTGTAAATTCATTTTCCTGAACAGATGATTGTATTATGTCAAAAAATGAAACGAATGGTTCCAACTTCCAATGAATTGTCTTTCAATTTCTCTATTCTATTCTAAGCTTACAACACTGTTTTAACTGCCGGCCATTTTATCATCTGTCAAGTGAATTATTTTTAGTTTGGGTTGACATTTCAACACGAATACTCTGACATCTGAGCACCTCTTCCAAAACGCTTTATGGATGATTTTAAGGGAACGTTTGGTTTGCATGCTTACAAAATCCAACTCTTGCAAGAATTGAAGCCACAGGACCGCCTAGCACGGCATAGATTCGGTGAGTGGGTCCAAAACAAGGTTGCCGTTGATTGTATTTGGCTATTTCAACAAGACAACGCACAGCTCTTTCCACAAGTGATTTATTGAAGGAAAAATTATTTGGTAACCGCAGAGTTCCACGTTATGGACCCGTGAGTCAGCCTCCAAGATTGTGTGATTAAACACCACTTGGATATTTTCTGTGGGGATAGGTTAAGTCGCTAGTCTACGCCGCGCCGATGAGTAAAAAAAGATCGAAAGTTGGACCTCCAAGTCTACGTCAGAGCCAGCTGTGGCTTTCATATGCCAGAAAACATATTTAAATAAAAATGCCATAAAGTCAATTTCATACCAATTTCAAGAAAATTATCTTTGTTTAATTCCATTTCCAAGTTCAATAAAAAACACTCTCTGTTTTGTTTTCAATCAAATAAAATTTGTATGGTGAAAACCGGAAAGCTGTTAAAATAATTTTTTTCTTCTGGTGGAAATCACCTGTGCTTCTTATCACGTAAATCAATTAGTTTCAATTCTCTTCGCATAAGTGGAAATAAAGAGATCAAATTAGCCGTAAAGCACCACTTACAATTAAAAAAATAAGTTTTTAGCTGGGTAAATGAAAAAAATGAGCTTTCAAATAATTGGACTTGGATAGTTTTTCAAAGTGAAAATAAAAGAAAGGAAAAAACGTCTGTCTGCCCTCGGAAACACACAGTATATGGGATTGCTTTCTTTTTCATCTTGGTGTGACAAAAATCCATTTTTTTTCATTAAAAAAATAAAAATATGAGTGCGACCCATGGAGTCCACTCCACACGACTAACTTCCCAGAGTAGAAAAATACGTAAAAACATTAGCTATTTTGGAAAATTTTCAGCCGAACGCATCGTACACGCACGTTGGTTCAAAGTCAAATTCCATAAAACTGATGATTTTAGGAAATACATTAAGTTTTTTGAATAGGAGTGGCGCCATCTGTCAAAAGTTGGTCGTACACGTGGACGACTACTTTGCACAGCCTATATTGCTCCTGAATATTGTAGTAGGACTGTTTAATGAAGAAAAACCAGATCAGAACAGCACAAGTAAATGAAAACTGTCAGAACAAGTAAGAACAGAAAAGATCAGCTCCCTATGTAATCTTTTTGACAGAATAAAATCAGCTGTTAAATAAATATTCCAAGTCAAATTAAATTGAAGCAAATTTTCATTTGTTGGAAATAAGATTCTGAATAGCTTATTAGTTTTTTGAGAGAAATTTTTACTTTGGAGTGTAGTAGTAATATTTTTACTTCCTCGGAAAACCCTTCAATCGAGATAATTTCAAAAAATTGTTTGATTGGAAAAAAATAAAAATAATTTGACATTTGAAATTTTGACATTTGATAGTTTTCACAAAGCTACACCAGCAAAAAAGTAGGGGCAGAAAAATGTGTTCTTAACTGAGATGCAAAACTTCATGGAACACAAAATGACAGATTGTAGAACAGTTTGGGGCAAGGTTTTTACTCATGGAACACACAAACGTGTACTTTTTGGATCTTTTCTGTACTTTTCTGTGCGGAACAGATTCATTAAACAGACCTAGTTTTCTATTAGTGAAGCAATTTTTTTTAATCGGATTAGTATTTCCGAAAATTAATTTTAACATGGCAAAGCAGCGTTTGGTGGGTCAGTTAGTAATAAAATGTAGCTTATGATACTCCTGAATACTGTTTTTTTTTTTTATTAAGTCATTGATTAAATTGATAAATAAGATTTTTTGCACTATTGTTGAAATTATTGGAGAAATTATCATAATTTTCATTATATTAGGGTTGTCTTAGATTTTTAATTGCCATTAAAAACCGCTAAGCGGATTTCGCTCAAAACCTAATCAGCTCTTGACAACACAATACCGCATCGAATGAGACCAATTTTATGACAATACGATCAGTGGTTCGCGAGATAACCGAGATGAAAAAACGTAACGCACGTCCGCACATACGAACACACATACACACACACAGACATCACTCTAAAAATGGTTGATTCGGATTCTGGTGACCTTGAAACATGGAAAAATGCAAAAATTGGAGATTCACAAAATCGGCCCTATTACAATAACTACCTCTGGGAAGTTAACATCCGCCACGTATGCCCAGTCAAATGATAGAACAAAATTGCTATTTTTTAATGAATATAGACTGTCATTCGTGACCTGCTCAAACATAAGGGAGCAACCGTTTTCAAAATAGCCTCTCAAATAAGGAGACAACTGTAAGTTGGCGACAATTTTGCAACGGAATTTTAAATTAACAATTTTCAAGGCAATATTTTCCTATAGTTTCACTTAACTTGAAGAACTTAGTGAGGTGGTTAAATAACCCAGACAGGGCCTGAGGAAATACCCTTAGATTTTTGGAAAAACTTGGGAGACATCCCATTCAATTGGTTCTGCTGATATTAAACACTATGAAGATCGTTGAGCGAGTCTTTGGTAATCAATGCTCAAAAATAATTAGGAAGTGCGAGCTTGTTGCGGATGGTCAAACAATGATGAAATTCACATTAAGATCATTAAGGAAAATATTGGGAATCCTTGGAGCAATCGATCGACTATCACGAGAGGCAACAAGGACCTCCAAAAATCTACATATACGCGGATAACTATGGAAATGTATAATGGAGTAGGCAGTAATCAAATAGATGTGCAGATGTGTAGATCTTTGATTACCAGTGCGAAGACAAGGTGCCGGACCCAAAAGTGTTTATGTTTGCTTAGGATGGAGACATCACAAGCGAAGATTCTATACCCCTTCAACTAGCTCTTAACATATTGATAAATGTTCTGGAAAGAAGTGGGTACCGAGTAAGAGTGAAAAATAAGTTGTACCCATGCTGTCATTTCAATTTTACAATCTTAGCTTTTGGTTCCAGAACTAGGACACAGGCTCTTCGGAACAATGAAGGAAACCTAGTCACAGATGCACAGGGAATATATTCAAACAGCAATACTTGCAGATGCCAAATGAAGATAATATCGAACGAGCCAATGATGAAAGGGTAGTGATACCAGTTAATGAAGAACCAGTCCCAGCCCCCAGCACAGAAGAGTCCACCTCTAACCATTCGAAAGTAAAAACCCGCCAGCTGTGCCGCATGACGATTACCTAAACGCAGTGCAGTGTGAAATTTTGGAAACAGCTCATCCGAGTCGTCATGTGATTTCTTCAACACAGTCTTGGAGCGGAGATTGCGCAAGGCAGGTGTCAGCATGGTAAACAATTTCTTCAACAAATCCACCCAGCTCTTAGGCTATGCGGCCGACATTAACGGTCGGTCCTAAAGAGCTGTGCTCGTTGGTCCCGAAGATCACAAGACAATGAACATACTATCAGCAATTTCGAGGTAGATCTTGGAGCCACAAATGACAACATAGTGATCAGCTGAGAAATTACCCTGGTGAATCGTTTTAGTCATAACCCCTTATTGGAAAGACGAAGTGCCCTATCAAGATTTTGATTTTGCTAATTTTACCTTACCGGCACCGATTGCTGGATAGGAATGGTACAGGTCACTGTATTCGACGAGGAGCATGCATGCAAACGGAACGTTCACGATGGAAAACTGCTGTGTCTCAGGCTGAGATCCTACATGGATTGTGGACCAATTAAGGAAATAAGGAGATAGGCTGGACCATGACCCAACCATGTTAGTCGTTTGACTTTAACTGTTCTGGCTAGGTCTGTAACGCTGTAGAGCCTGTACATTTTTTGATTTACTCTTCGTTTTCATTCCCCGGAATTAAAATCACGCGAATATTTTTTCTGTTGAAGCAGCCTAAAGCGTTTTTGTCTGATAATATCAAGTTCCAAGTCGCTGCACCTTACAGAAGGATCGGAACGGAATGATGAAGGTCTTGTAGAGTGTGTAACGAAGTGTTACATGCTCTTATACAACAATATCGAATTTCTCATAAATACCAAATAAACGGGTCAATTTTTGCATTTCGCATTCATACAATTAACGCTCGCATCAAAAAGCATATATTCAGGCAAAACTAGCCTGTACCATACAGTTGTTGCATTCGTCATCAAAACCGTTCACTGCTCCATAGAATATATGATATAAGCCAATTAAACCGAATCACAGCTAAGTTTAACATTCGCGTTCATATAATTCACACTCGGTTTTAGTACTAAAATTCATATCAGGGTCAGCACTTGCGTAGTAAAACCACCACTACCACTACCTTTTGTCACTATTTTTGGTTGTCATTTGAACTTTGGGTTTCGAATTGAGGGTTTCTGGTAATTTCCGCCGCCAACCACCGAAGAAGTTTGTCCTGACTCCTGAGTGCCACCAGGGGCCTTAAATAAACTCGCTCATCGACCATAGCTATTACCTGCCGTGCTGCGTGCCACCAGGGGGCCTAAATAAACCTGCCGATCCACCAGAGCTATTGCCTACCGTGTACTGCCACCAGGGGACTTAAATAAACCTGCTGATCCCCCGGAAATAAACCGGTCGAATAAGGAATTACCAAAAAACTCAGACAAACGGAAACAGGAACTGAAGCCTAGTAGCGGAAGCCTTACCACCGATAAAGGCAGCAAGTAACCGGACATCCGTCAAGCGGAAACTAGAACTAGATCTGAGCACCCACCGGAAGTGACACCAGCGGAAATCACCAAATTAAAGAAAAATAAAGCAAAAACTGAATTATTTTCTTTATCATAATTGTAGTTATTAAGTGTTTCCAATAAATAAAATTTGTTATTAGGTTCAGAAAAACCTATTATTGAAGTTTCATATTTTTTTCAACAGACCTCAGCTCGGAAACAAAAAGCACAAGTGGCACTTTTGTTGCTCGACAGAGGACTTTACTGCTTAATTGCCTCCTCGGTCCAAAAAAGTAGCGATTGACAAGATTTATGTGATTCTTGGTTTGATTTCAGCGCCTGTGTCGTTTTTCCTTGGACCCAACTTCTTTGGCCTGCGTCTAAGGGCTCACAAACGCTCAACTGACATCACACTGTGATGTCAACTATCCGAAGGTTGTTGATGTTTCAGAACTATACATATATCGAGCCCTTACCTCCAAATTATCGTAAGCGATAAAATCCAAAAACCCCTTTTTTAAGCACCGCTAACGATAATTTGGTGGTAAGGGCTCGGTCAGTCACCGCTAGAGGGCCATATCAAGACATACTCTACAGATAGGGAGCAGGTCAAACCGAATAAGTTGAATCCAGTTGATTCACTTGGGAATTCTTCCGCTGCCGCCTGTTGAAAAAAGGGAGCATGCCTTAGACGCTTACCCTTGGTCTCTCTGTCTTTATTTTTCCCCCTCTCTCTCTCTCTCTCTCTCTCTCTCTCTCTTTTTCTCTTTAAGAACTCCCTAACTTAAAATTTAAAACAAAGTGTGTGTGAGAAATAACCGAAATTTGTTATCGAGGCCTAACTCACATGTAGGATCTGTTCTGCATCACCAATACTGCCTTGGAAAGACAGGCTGTTCATGAGGACAAGTGAAGAATAAAGTTGACAAGTTCGATGGCAGTGGCAATGCGCCTCTACAAACATTGGGAATTGCAGTGCTTGCAGTAGTAGGCACATTGCCACTATCCTCAACTGGAACCTTAAAATATTTTTTCTGTTTTCATTCACTTACCCAAACTTCCTTGAACTTAAGCTGATGATCGGCATAATTGAATTCTTTTTTGCCAACTGTAAGTACATTGTCGCCATCAGTGTTTCTATAGTGCACCTTCGTACTGTCGTGTTTAATATTTTGTACCCGATGTGCTGTTAAGTTTTCTGTTAATTCCTGTCAATTAAAGAATAATAAAATTTAATGACAACCCTGCAACGTCAGTCAATTAAGAATGAAAAATGTTTTTTGTTTTGTAAAATTACTTTAACGACTCCTTCTGTATCACAGCGAAAGTTAAAATCTCCAAAAACGAAAAACGGTGCCAGCCCGTTTTTGGCATCTATATGGAATCTAAAAATATCGAAAAACAAAAAATATGAAACAATTTATTTGATTGTATTCAAGTAATTGTTACTACAACGTCACTTTTTTGTGGTGCTGGCTGTTTTATTTTTTTTCCTGACTTAATTATTGTTTTGTGGTAACGAAGCATTCAGTATATTGACGTAGGTTATTATCAGATAATAACTGTTTGTTCATGTAAGCCTCTAGAGACGGAGAGTAGAAAATAAAAATAACCCAGATAATAGAATCTCATAAAAATGTATGCAAAATTCCTTATCTCTGATTCATACCCCGTTTATTTTAATTATTTTCGTAGATAAATTTAATACATTGCTTTTTGAAGTAAATAACTTGCTTAATTTGTTGACACTTTCAATCAAAAGAAATCCGTTAGGATTATACAAAACAGTTGGAATACCATAAAGTTTGAGGCTTTGATAAAGCCTTAGATCATTGAATAAATTATTTATTCTTTGATTGGCAGCGTACTTAGCAGTGGCAGATCAAAAGTTTCAAAAGTTCTTGTCCTGTCAGAATGTTTTTTGGGAGTATGTACATATTTTATTACCAATGAGAATGACAATAGTCTGTTGAATTTCACGGGATGGTACTTTTAAGAATGAATTTCAACGGAACCATATCTTGCCTGCTTATCGGCACTTACGTTTCCTGAAATAGTAGCGCGAATAGTAGCAAAAATGATCCTGGAGCGTATCAGAGAATATCTTGACGCCACACTAGATGCCGAACAAGCAGGATACCGCGCTTGATTCTCCTGTATTGATCACATCAAGACTTTGCGGATCATTATTGAGCAATGCACTCTATCTATCTAAATCTAGGTTACGAGGACGACGCACGCGTGCTTATTCTCGCATATAGGATCATGGATCCCCAGCGCATGACAACTAGGGTTGAAAGAGAACCTCGGAGACCGACACCCCTCTCAAATCAATATTTTCTCTCATCCGGTGCAGAAAGTGGAGAGCACCCAATATCTAGGTCTCCAACGAAGGTCTCTACAGAACAAAACGTCATCTGTCGCATGGGAAAAGCAAAAGCAACGTTTGGCATGCTTTCCAAGGATTTTCTGGCCCAATCGATTATCCAATGAGAATCCTCATAGGGAGATAACTCTATTATGCGAAGATGTAATCGGTAATGGATTTTCATCGGACACGATGATAGCCAACAATTTCGTGAACCCGGTTTAGAAGAAGTGAAAACGGCAATATCACGGCTGAAATCCAACAAACCGCTGGAGCAGATGGTGTAGCTGCCGAGGTGTTCAAAGCAGCAGGCGACGAACTAGATAGGAGTATGCACCAAATCCTCAGTAAGATGATTGGTGCATGCTCCAACGAAGAATGCATGCCTGATGAATAGAACCTCAGCTTTGTTTGTCCGATCCTGAAGAAGGGAGATCCTCTAAACTTCACCAACTACAAGGGAATGAGCGCACTTAACATCACCTATAAGATCCTCTCTGCCGTAATATGTGAACGTCTGAAGCCTTTCGTCAACAATCTGATTGGTCCTTATAAATGTGACTTCAGACCAGAAAAGTACCAAGAAAGTCAACCATCGATCAAATTTTCACTTTGCGCAAGCCCTGAAAAAAACCTAGAAACTTCAAATCGACAGGCAGCGTATGACAGCATCTTCAGAGACGTACTGCATAAAGCAATGCCTAGTTTTGGCATTCCTACCATGCCCGTTCAATGGTGCAATTTGACGATGGAGAAGTCACGCTGCGCCAAAAAGGTTGGCAACGAGCTTATGGAATCATTATATGTAAAAAAATGGAATCATAAATGGGACTGTCATGCGATTTCTGTAACATCGTTCTTGAGTAGATGGTGCACAACTCCACCGTCAACACTAGAGGCATTATCTTCCAAACGTCTGTTCAACTTCTCGGGTACGCCGATGATATTGATATAATGGGAAGAACACGGCGTGATGTCAGTGGCGCCTTTGTGAGAATTGAAACAGAAGCGGCAAAAATGGGTTTGGCGGTAAATGAGGGCAAAACGAAGTATGTGCTGTCTTCGAGGAAGGACACCCAACATCGACAGCTCGGACAGAACGTCACAATAGATGCATATAACTTCGAGGTGCTAGAGGAGTTTATCTACCTAGGCTCCGCAATTAACACGGGCAATAATACCAGCGCCGAAATCAGACGAAGAATAATTCTTGCTGATCGCTGTTTCTTTGGGCTACGAAAGCAATTAAGTGGTAAAAGCCTCTCTCGATCAACTAAAGTAAAATAAAACTGTGCAACAAGACTCTCATCATCCCAGCCCTGCTGGGAATCGGATGAAAGTACCTAAGGCTGTTTAGAGAGGAAAGTTTTTCTGGTCGTCTATGGCCCTGTGTGAATTGATGAGGAACGGAGAAGAAGATTCAGCAGTAAACTTTATAGTGCAGTCATTGAAGCATTATTGGTCCGAATTTTTTTACTGTGAACCGATTGGCATGAAATTTTGGAATTAGGCTCGTCTTACCCTTAACTTCAAAAGTGAAAATGATTTGAACTCCGCAACCACCCTCGGGGTGGTTGCCACTCCTTCTCGGGGGTAATTTTTTTTTTTTTCAAATAACCTCGGATATCGATAGAAGGCTTAATTTTAAGCAAAAATTCATCTATAAAGTTTTTCAAAAAATCCAATACAAAATCCAATAAATCAAGTTATTGGCAATTGAAAATTCGCAATTTTTTCACGTTTTTCATCGCTTTTTTGCAAATATCTCCAAAAATATACGTTTTATCGAAAATTTTATTAGGAACAAAATTGTAGCAGGTAAAACAATTTGGTTTTTTATAAAGTATTCTAAGTGCAATACTAAGCTAGATATTAAAGATCAAAGCCGTTTTTTACTTTGTCTGGTCAATGCCATCTAGCGGCGAGCAGATGCATTTTATGCATTCTAATACAAAAGGGTCTTATAGTGCTTGAAATAAGCTTTAAGATGAGCACTATTAAAAGTGTTTTGCACGTAAGATAAGTGAGCTGTTTTGCAAACAAGGGGAGCATCTAATGGTTTTTTCTTTTAAATCAATGGGCTTCTTAAGTGCCATTTCCACCAAAATTAAAATTAATTGTATTCTACCTAGAATTAACTTTATTATGAAGATTTTGATAGATAGTATCAGTTTGGCTGCTTCAGGACACATATTTTTCAAAAAACTCACGATTAAAAAAAAAAAAATTTTAAAATTAAAATAAAAACACTTTTTTTCATAATTTGCCCTATCGAGGTATTTTTCGGAGCGGAATTTTGTCCGATTTCGTACGTTTCGGACAAATTTTGCTTCGAGGTATTCTTCCGACTTACAAATCGGAATTTTTTCCGACATGAAGTAATGCAATACGATGAGTAACAATGTGGTGCGATGACTAGCTTTATTTTCCTTAATTTTTGACAATTTGGTTTCCGATTTGTCCGCCGAAAATTGTTTGCGGAATTGTTTGCCGAACATGCTCGTTTGCGTTATTTCCTAGACGGCAAACACATAATTGGCGAACATCCTTACGTGTTGATTCTTGAAAGTGTGCGGATCTGCCAAAAGGAGAATAAGTCGTTGCACTTATGGTTATCTCATAGATATATGAGATTTGTTCGCGATACCAATAAATTCTTATGGATAGTGCAAATTGCTGAAGGCGAACATCCGAAAGACATCAGAAAGTGATTACTTCACAAAATGAATGAATAGTCACTAATAGACACAAATTGTTAAATAGAGAAAAAAAAGCAACAGAAACGTAATAAAGTAAAACTCCTACACTATCTTTAAAATCACTTTTTTATTCTCCTTTTTTGAACACTTGACAAATTAACCATTGGCACTGGCTTCTCAGCCATCAGGAAACCATCATGGTCGGTTATGACATCGATGGGGGCCTTTTCGTTTAAACAATCCAAGTTGAATCCACATCTATTGCATTAGGAGATTCTCAAACCAGCCGCTACACCATTATGAAAATTTGGCCATTCGTATATGCTGGAAATTCAATCTGCTGCATTTCGATGGTTGCTCCTTTGAACCGTTCCTTGCCAGTTGGGCAAAGTATGGAATTGACCTCAATGTTTTCAAAACTTGTAATTTCGATTGCAGAGGCTGCTGGACAACACGATTTACGTAATTAGCTTTGCATTTACATCTAAATAAAGCAGAAATTTGTTCTTTTATGGAGCCCAAAAAAATCCAAGACATACCTTGAATTGCATTCGTAAATTCCTGTCGAGACATGCTCGTACAATCGTTTGTATTGATAGATAACCATTTCAGTGGCCACGGAGGGCATGTCATATAAAGCTCCAGCATAAGTTAGCTGCCAGCAAGAGCAAGCACTATTTGTTTTGTTCTTTTGAAATTAGAAAATTTAAATTAGCTTTTGAAAAACAAAAGCGAATTTGACATAACAAATTAGTGATGGCCCTCTTAAGACTTATCGATTTTCATCGATTTTAAATATATTTAATCGAACGTATAGTAAATGTTATCGTGTGTTTTATTGCTTATTATTAAGTTGCATTGGTGTAAGAAAGTAAAAAAACTTTAACGTTACTGAAGTTCGTTCATTTTAAAATTCAATTCAATAAATAACACAAAAATATGAGAAGTCACATGTCTTAATCGATAACCTTATTCCTTTTGCACATCTCAATAAAAAAATTGTAAGCCATTGCGTTGCCATATTTTTGTCCGATGACAATTAGCTCGAATACAAATTTAAGCTCCGACCATATTTGCGTTGCGGAAAATTGTCCGCTCCGAAAAATACCTCGATAGGGCAGATTATCTCAAAAATGACGAAAGATACGTATAAAAGTGTTTGGATTAAAAATTTATGTAATTTTCTGACAAACAATTTTTTTTTCTGTCAAACAAAAATTGACGGAGATATGATTGTTTAAAGAGCGCGTGGCAGCGCAATCACAGCCTCTCTTAAGCCCTTTAACCCTTCACCGTTTTAAAAACAAGTTTTTTACTATATATATTGCAATGAAAGATGTTGTAGCTCTCTTAATTACCTTTACAATGGTTTTTTTTATAAATTGTGATAGCATGAAAATTGAAGGAGTAATGGTCCAAAAATTTATCATATTTTTTTTTTCTACTTAGTAACTGAAAATTGCGGAGTGTGAATATTGCGAATTTTCAATTGCCAATAACTTGAAAAGTATTGGATTTTTTGAAAAACTTTATAGATTATTTTTTGCTTAAAATTAGGCCTTCTATCGATATCCGCGCTTATTTTGAAAAAAAAATCACCCCCGAGAAGGGGTGGCAACCACCCCCAGATCACTTCAATCAGTCCGAAGCAGCTTTTGCGTTGTTTCGTGACACCAACGCCAACGAAAAGTTGAAATAGTGAATTACAGCCGGCGAACGTGCTCCGCAAAAGGCTAAGACTGTCTCATCAGCCAGAAAATATCTGGCTATCGACTACGTGGAGATAGAGAAGGGCGAAATGATCACATGAATGAACTGTGTCGAATTGTTGGGCCGATTCGATGCCGAACTGAAAAAAAAACCGGCACCAAGGCGAAGAAAATAATGTTCTTCTACCATGATATCGCACAATCAGCTCACACCTCCACCATCGCTACGGCCAAATTAATCGAACTGGGCTACGAACTCCTGCTCATCAATTGTATTCTCTAGGTTAGGCCCCATACGGACCGAGATCATAACCAGCTAGACTATTTTCTGTGGGCATATACTAGTCTACCATGATAAGCCCGAAAAGATTGTCCACTAGGAGGACAACATTTCGCTACTTCATCCATAAATGTTAGACCTCCAGCCTAGACTACGTCCGAGACAGCCGTGGAGGTCATATGCTAGAAATCATATTTAAATTAAAACACCAGAAGATTATCTTTCGAATAAATTAAATTTCATGTCAGTTGTTTTATTCCATTTCAAAGTTCTATAAATAAATAAAATAAATAAATAGAGTGGCGCGACAGCTCTTGAAGAGCCAAAGCCTAAGTGGCTTACTCTCATCAACAATTCTCTGAGTGCGTGTGAAGAATTGAAGGGACCTACAATTTAACGCCGATTCCGAACGGCAAAGTTGAGAAGCACATTTTCATGACAGATTGATACACTTGGAAGATTTATCAGGTCTCCGCAAGAGGCAGTACCCGTGAAAGATGAAATAAAAACTTGGCCTGAGTAGGACTCGAACCAACGACGTTCTGCTTAGCAGCCAACGCACTTACCAACTAAGCTATGGGCAACTGCAACTTTCAAAGTTTTATACTTCTACAAAAAAAAACACCCTTTACAAAGTTCTTTCCAAAAGCATTTAGTCGCAGACTGACATTTTAAACAACGCCTCTGCCTTTTTCCTAAAGTGAAATTAATGACAGCAGCAACCTTTAAGCCCCAACACGCCAACGGCAGAAAGGAAAGGATTCACATTGTTCAAACTGAAAATAACAACATCGTAAAATTCAGTATAATCTGCCGCCTTCAGTGCTCACCTTTACAAAAACAACAAAAAACATAAAAACACAATTTTAACTTGTAAAACACAAATTTCAAAACAAAATCACTCAACCAAACGCAGACAAGTTCAACTTAAAAACTTCGGAAATAAGGTAGATGCTTTTTATTGACGTTTTCATGAGAAAAGAAAACACACACACATCAACAAAAAAGAGAAAAAGGGATGGAACGGAAACAAAACCCAAACAAAACAAAACTTTTATATTTTTAAGTCTTTAACAACATGTACCCGATTCAGAAATGAAATACAAACATCATCGTTATTTTTCAGGTTTTAACCCTGAAGCCCCAATCCCTCTCTCTCTTTGTCTCTCTTTAGTCAGCCAGAGACAGAAGCTGTAAACAACAACCTCATTCTTATCCTTTCTTTACTATTTTCAATGTTAAATGACCTATAAAGAAGGTTCCTTTAAAAAAGCCCTCATTTCCAGCTCAAAACCCACAGCCCATAATGAAACACCCGCAGGGCGCCTTTTTTAATGAAGGACACCCAAAAGAGTAGGCATGTTGGTTAACAAAAAAAAAGTTTTAACACTCACCTTTCCAATGTGTGGACGAGAGCTCTTCTCCTTGTCTTACAATACACCGAAGGGAACTCTTCGCAAGCAGCTAAATTAGAAGCATCGTGAAATAGATGAATATTGACGAGATCAATAACAGTTCCATTAATTTCCCAGCGCGTACGCATGAAGCCTTTACGCGACCATTTGCACTAAAAATATCAAAACCAACAAGAAAAAGAAAGAAAAAAAAATTTTTAATAATCAAGGACGTATATGTATGTTTATTTTTGTAGCAAGCAACAATGTGTGTGCTTACGGGCAAATAGATGGAATGAAAGCAGCAACATTAACAACTTACAGTTACAGTGTGTGTTGAAAGACTGGGTAGTATTTTTGTTTGTTTATTGAAAGGCAATTCATTTGCTTTTGGTGGGATGACCATGATGGAGGGAGATATGTCATTCAATGAAAACTTGAAGCGGGTGCATCGTAACTCTGACGAATATGAAGCTAATGCGTGTTTGTGTTTTAGCTAACACCATTTGTGGCCGTAAATCGGCAATAACGTAGCGAATGTTATCTTCCAAGTGGTCAAACGTTTCGGGCTTATCGACGTAGACTCTAGCATCTTCACAAAAAAGAAGCGGCGTCAAATCACACGATCTTGGAAACCATATTCTTGGATCCATAAGGTCACAACGTTTACTTCAATAACTCAATTGTTTTTCGAGCTGTCAGCTGTGCAACATGCTGTGCCGTCTTTTTGCAATCATAGTTCCTGCAAGTCAAAGTTGTTCAATTGATGAACGAAAAAATCAGTAATCATAGCTCTCTAGCGGCCACCATTGGCGATCTTGATAAAAAAAAAATTAACCATTTTGAAGCGCTGTTCGGGCGTCAGTGTATTCATGTTGAAATGCCAAACCGAACTTAAAATAAATCACTTCACAACTGACAAAATGGCCACCAGTTAAAATAGTGTTGCCAACTTAGTTATATGCCTCTTAAAACACACCCTTTATGTGGGGATTGGGGAATCCACTTTGTTTGTTTTAATCGTTCACGATATTATTTGTATGTTACTTTATTTTCAATAAACTCAATATTAGGCGTGTTTTCGTGACAACCAAGTAAAGTAAAATAAAATTTAAACACAGAAAACAATAGTACGGGAGGCAGCGTGATTTTTTTTAGGAATTTGCTCAAGGCTGAAATTAATATATATTGTGGTTTTCGACTTATCTTTGACAAAAGTGAGCGTCAGTCGCCGCGCCAGTGGTGGAATCAGAAATGGCAGCTCATCAAAGTGGAAAAAAAAATTCCAAAAAAAAAGTCATTTGCTCAAGGCCCAAAATTTGTGTGACGGTTATTTGGATAAATACAAAAACGACCGTCAGACGCTTGGACAGTGGTGGATTGACCGTCAGTCGGGCCCATGAACATGCCAAAAAAAAATTTTACAAAGTCATTTGCTCAAGCATGAAATTCATACAGTCGAATATTTATTCTATTTAAGTAATAAAAGTGACCGTCAGTCTCTCGTTTAGTGGTGGAAAGACCGTCAGTCGGCGTCACGAAAATTTTGCCTTTTAGTGAAACTGTACAAAAAACCTAGTTTTTTGCTGGGAAGACGTTATGAGGAAACGTTTGGATCCAAAAATTAAAAAGCTATCAAACGAGAAGCAAAACCACCATTTTGCAAATCCGAAACCTTATAACCTTGGCCGCCATTTTGTTTTTAACGCTTTTTTTTTATTTTTGCTTGTAACTCCGTCATTTTAGAGAAAAATGCCCGATAACAAAGTTATAGGAAATTTTATTTCCTAAAAAAAATATTAAGTAACTTTTTTCTCTTAACCTTACCGTTTAGGAGCTACAGCTGATTTTTTGGTTTTAGTGCCCTATTTTCTTTAACCGGCCATATTTTTAATAACAAAAGGTAAGGAACTATTTCCTATTTATATTCTTTTCACACAATGCGCTTCTCCAATGGTTTGTGAGATAAATGCAAGAGCAAGCCGCAATTAAGTTTCTAAAGTGGCCGGTATCCCATAACTATCGAATAAATTTTAACGGCGGCGGTACGTTAAATGAAAAAATACCTATTTAATTACATGCTTTATAAAACGCGCGGTTTGTCTAAATGAAGTATTTGTGTTTTAATGTTCTGCCAAAACAAAGTGCTTAAGATGTCTGCCCAAACGAAGGCTTTTTGTGTTTTTTGTTTAAAAAAAAAGAACCGCTTCATTTATTTACTTTAAGTGCCAAGGAAAAGTGCAAAAAACTTCTTGAAATTCGAAAAAAAAATAATTTATATTTATAAACCTTTGGCTTACCACAGTCAACTCCAAATTACATGCTTCTTCTTGAAACTGGCCTTTCACCTACATATCTTTTCACTTTAAGAATGCATTTTGAATACATCATAAAAGCACTAGCCTATGATGATAATCGACTTCCGAAAATACTAGCAAAACGCAGCGTATACAAATATATTAGCTGTGTGGGGCTACATTGCACTCTGTAGATATCCAGGATGCATCTCTAAGGGAAACATTAACAAACATCCTTGAATCAATGGATGCATGGATAAGAGTAGATCTTATAGAAGAAGACAAAGGCTCATCGCGTCGATCACTGTATCCAAAACTTGAATATAATTTAAATGAACTTAATTATTTCTCTGACAATTTTAGCGTGTTTGAAATCTCTAACATTTTCCGCATTAAGGGAGAGCTCCTTGATTTAAATTATAGACCATATTTTAACGACCGGAAGTTCACTTTGTAACTTACAGGAACAAGAAACATCTTACCACTTTCTATCCGTGTGCCCGATTTTAAAAGGACTAAGATTCGTATACTTTAAAAAATCAATACTAAGTGAAGTAGAATCCATTAGTATCTTAAATGGACAGAACTGGAAACTTCTTGCCCAATTTTGCTTTGAAACTCTAAGGTATAGAAAAGATTTTTGTTTTTCAGAATAGGATCGTATATATATTTTTTTTTTTTACCTAAAGCCTAGTATACAGTTCCTCAAGAAAAAAAAAACTGATGTATTTCTTATGGGAGCGATTTTTGCCGAAAAAAAAAATATTTCTTCATTTCACCACTGTAATCCGAGCTGTAAACCAAAATCGAAAAAAAAATTTATACTCACCTCGATTTTTTTTTAAACAAAACAATGTAAAGCTCATTGTTTTGAAAGAAAAAAATTAAAATATTAGACATAAGTTTCACAGTGACAGCTTATTTATTTTTCAGAATTTTTTTCATGATAAAAATTTTTGTTTCTCCTCTTATTTTTTTTTGTTCACAAAGAACTGTATACTAGGCTTAAAGTAATACCTCCAAAAAAAAACAGTTATTAGGCATTTAAATATACATGTATAATTTATTGAAGATATTCATACATATATTAAAGATATTAAAGTACCTACATATAAGTAAAAATCATTACAGAATTATATCTATATATCTATATTATGTATATAAAAGAAAGTCGTGTTTGTTACAACACTTATAACTCGAGATCTGCTGGACCAATTTTCATGGTTTTTGATTCGTTGGATTTGTTTCCGCCCCGAATAGCAGAATACATCTTAAAAACAATAAATACATATCCACGGTAGCGGTCATGAACGACAAACAAAATTTATAGTTTTCAAATCACAACAGCAAAATATATTAAAACGACCTTTGAACATTTCGTCAAATATTTTTATATTCATCTAAAAAATAAAAAAAAAGGCAGTGAAGAAAATATACATACATATGTATATTTGTCAAATATTGTTTTCCCATAAAAAACGTACACTTGCCGTCGATATTTCTTCCTTTTTTGTTTGTTGATTTGTTGCTTTTGGGATATGGCGTGGGAAGCGGGTAGTGAAGTAGCGGAAAAGTAGGTAGCGGGTAGCGCATAGCGTGGTAACGGGTAGTGGGAGTGAGTAGCGGGTACCGTGGTCAAGGGGTAGCGATTAGTGTGTTGAAGTAGAAGGTAGCGGGTAGTGCGGAAGCGAGTAACGGATAACGGGGTACAGTTTTAGCAGGTAGTAGGTAGCTCTGAAGGGTAGGAGGGTAGAAGACTGCAGTGTTGCACGCGTCATTGATGCATATGTTCCACTGTTGGTCATTTTCTAATACGTTCAGGGCTTGACACGCACCGCGGAAAGTGGATTGTGTGACGCCGTCAACTATTTTTAATTGCTGAAAAGATCTAGGACCAGGCACTGCGAAGCGTGGCAGGGTACAGCTAGTGTATAATAAAATTGTTTTCTTTTTAATTATAAAAATATTTAAAATCAAATGAGTTGGCATCTGGCAGACGGTTTCTAACCACGGCCAAGTTTTATTTATTATATATTTTCTTGTTAATTTTATATTAAAATTGAAAAAATAAACTAACTAACTAACTAGTTATGGGATACCAAAAAATCAGCTGTAGCTCCTAAGCGGTAAGGTTAATAGAAAAAAGTTACTTAATATTTGTTTTAGGAAATAAAATTTTCTATAACTTTGTTATCGGGCATTTTTCTCTAAAATGAAAACTGACGGAGTTACAAGAAAAAATAAAAAAAAAGGCGTTAAAAACAAAATGGCGGCCAAGGTTATAAGGTTTCGGGTTTGCAAAATGGTGGTTTTGCTTCTCGTTTGATAGCTTTTTAATTTTTGGATCCAAACGTTTCCTCATAACGTCTTCCCAGCAAAAAACTAGGTTTTTTGTACAGTTTCACTAAAAGGCAAAATTTTCGTGACGCCGACTGACGGTCTTTCCACCACTAAACGAGCGACTGACGGTCACTTTTATTACTTAAATAGAATAAATATTCGACTGTATGAATTTCATGCTTGAGCAAATGACTTTGTAAATTTTTTTTTTGGCATGTTCATGGGCCCGACTGACGGTCAATCCACCACTGTCCAAGCGGCTGACGGTCGTTTTTGTGTTTGTATTTATCCAAATAACCGTCACACAAATTTTGGGCCTTGAGCAAATGACTTTTTTTTGGGATTTTTTTGCCACTTTGACGAGCTGCCATTTCTGATTCCACTACTAGCTAGGCGACTGACGCTCACTTTTGTCAAAGATGGGTCGAAAACAACAATATATATTAATTTCAGCCTTGAGCAAATGACTTTAAAAACTAAGCGCTGCCTCCCGTACTACAACAATAAAAATTGACTGGATTTTACTGTAGCTTTTCATCGGGAGTAAAACTTACTTGGAATGTAAATATTTCGTTTTCAAACTCAGAGGGAGCTGTAGTAAATTTTTTAAATAATTTAATATGGCAAATGTCAAAATTTGTCAGTTTGTTTTATGAAAACATTTGAATTCAAATCAAAATTGACAGTAAAATCGAGTTTAAATCTGGATCGTTTTCTTGATATTTTGTTTTCCTTACTTTACTTGATAGTTACAAAAACACACCTATTGTTCATTCGACTTCGTTTATTCAAGCCAATAACTTTGTTTTATTTCTAAAACAGAAAAGCTTCATAGAAACCAATAGTTTCTACACCTTATACCAACTAATAAAAACCTACGAATGTCCCAAGCAGAGTATAATTAACACTTTCGAAGCGACCAAGTTTAGCAGAGAATTAAGCAGTTTTTCACTTGTTTTTACTGAACTCGAGTGAGGAACTTGAGGGGACCTACAATCGAATGCCGATGGCGAAGAAAAAAACTATTAACTTTAAAACTCTCTGTGAGTAAGCAAAGTTTAGAACTGCGCTAAAATACCTAGGACCCCTACCATGAATGATATTGTGAAGCTTCAAGAGAAGTCGAAATTGCAAGTTATTATCAAATTTCATACTAAAGATACTGAACACATTCATTTAAGGCAACATGATATACTCGAGTAAAAAGTAAAATAAGGCATGATCAGTGACTTAATGAGATTTTTCTTCATACTGGGTAACAGAATGTCCAAAGACGATCTCAAACACCGTAGTCCGTAGTAAATTTTATTAATCGTTTCGGAAATCGCTTTACAACAACTCATGTTACTGCATAATTTGTCCCAAATAAGTGACGTCTTTCACATATGAAATGATTTAGTTATTAAGAAAGACCAATGGGAAATCGTCAGAGTTGAGCTCATCTCTAGCACATAACATTGCAACAGACTTAGGTGGATTCAGACTAATGTGGTTATCATTAAACCATTAGAATATAGGTACTACTAACCGAGCGATACAATCCTTCAATTTAACCGAGCAATACAAAGGCCAATTGGACGAAAAATATACAGAACATCATCATCTGCATATAAATAAACCCGACTGTGGAAAACAAAATCCGGAAGATCATTAATGAATAACGAAAAAAGCAATGGACCTAGAACTGAACCTTGAGGAATTCCAACATTGGTAATAAAAGAATTCGAGGTACCAACTTTAGTTTTAATTCGCTGCACTCTATTCACTAAGTAGTTGCGCAACAACTTCAAAGATAAATTTGAGAATTTAAAACTTGATTTAAGTTTGTATATAAGAATGGAATGTCCAATACAATCAAATGCTTTACTGAAATCCAAAAGAACAATGACTTCAAACTTGCCGAGTCAAGTGCAAAACGAATATCAGTAGTAACTTTAATAGCGGCAGACTCACAACTGTGTGAGCTGCGATACCTCGATTGCAAGTCCGATAGTTTCTGAGTTTCTGAGCTGGAGTAGGGAGGGATCAAAGTGTCAAGCATTATTTCAGGACAAATGGGACATTTATTTACATTTGTCTTCTGTTACACCATTTTGTTTTAGATTGTTCCAGAGTTCTATGGATCTCAGAGAAGGATCCAGTTTCTGAAGTAAAGTCTGTAGGATTGTTCATGAACTTTCGGAAAAAAACGTTCTCTTTCTCTTATTAGAAATTTAATATTGCTTACTAGCCACGGATATCTATTATACCTCTGTTCACAATATATGTGGAACCTTCGCTTGGACTGGAAGGTATAGCACCATTTTGATTGAGTCAGTTAGTTAATACATCAAAACTACCGCAAATAAGTTATAATGATAAAAACAAAATAAAAACGACCTAGCTAATGAGTTTTTCACTCACCGAAAGACCAAATTAAAGCTGGTAGAACTGTTATTTTGGAGTGCGAAAGTGGATAGAGTCGCTCACCACATTCTTTTAAATTAAAATGCTTTTGATGCTCTCACATTTTGTCTTCAAACAATTGGATTGTAGTTAAATTTCTTAACATAAGTGGATCCAAAGATTCTTTACTCATTATTAGAAAAGCTTATTTAAAAGAGCCGTGTAATACCGGGTCAACAATCGCGCCTATTCAGTCGTGATTGGGCAGCAATGGACTACAAAGACTGTTCATTTTAGAAAAAAAATATATTAGAAATGCATGTATGAATATTTAAAAGGTTTAAATTTAATAGTCTCAAATAGTCCATGCGGATATTAGAGGGAAAATACTTGTGCGTGAGTCTGAACCTTCGCCACTGAATTGGCTTTGCTGGGAACGGTATCACAGGGGTGCAGTGCATTAACGCCCATGGAATTAACACCCGCGGGTGTTAATTCCAATAACAAAAGGAATTTACCCCCGCGGGTGTTAATTCCTTTTTTGGTTTGGAATTAACACCCGCGGAGGTTAATTCCTTTTTTTGGTGGGCTTTAATTCCAATTTTAATTGGAAATAAAACCCACACGTGAAACAAATTGTGACGTGAAATAACGTCCGTTGAAATAAAGCCGCATGGATCCTTATTTCAATTTCTTATGGAAATTAGACCCTTGCAAGGGTTGCGGTTTTATGTCCATTGCAACCTAGAAATAATGCCCGTGGGGCCTTATTTTGTTTTTTCTGTTTTGATTAGAAACTTGGCGCAGGGAAACTCGTCTCGAAGTCAGAAGTCTCGAAAATGGTTTTCGGAACTTCTGAGCCACTCTGGAGACTCAAAAGTACCGAAATAGTTTTAGGGATTATTAACCCACTATGGCCAGTCAGTAGTCCCAATTAAATTTTACTTTTTATGGGACAAACGTCCCAAATGAAAAAAAAAGTGAAACAACGAACATTCATGCTAAACAAATAAACAAAAAACTTAAATTCTTGTATGTATGTATTGTATAAGTACACATTGAAATAAATACCACGTTTCTTTATTAGCTGTCGACAAAATTGTCAGAGCTGTTTAGGTTTCCTTTTATTTGGATAAGTAGTGGTTCTACATTTTTGCAAGCATTTCAATGATCCATTTTCAGCATCATTTCGACTGAGGTTGAAGCCGATACAAAAAATTCAAGGTCTATTTGATTTGATCGCGAGCGAAGCGAGCGGAATAAATTTTGGCCAAAAGAGAATCAATTTGGGGTGTGAAAATAAAAAAATTCGCGCGAATTTTTTTTATTTTCACACCCCAAATTGATTCTCTTTTGGCCAAAATTTTTTCCGCTTTTGTCCATCCATCTTTCAATGTAAATGAAATAGCTTGGTTATTTTAGGTGACAGATAGATACAATAAGATGAAATTGGCTTCAAGTATAGTGTGCTTGTAGAATGCCGTATCCTCACCGAACTTTGACATCCCAAAGATTTATTCGGTTTTCGAATAAAAAAAAAATTTAATTCACAAACCGAATAAGTCTTGAATGACCAAAATGTAAAATTCGTAAACTTCATTTGGGATGTTTAATTTGTTTCTACTCACGTGGCCAAGGTGTCTAGGATGCCAGCGCAGGTGTTCACATCCGAGGTTGAAAAGATCTCTTCCAAAAGAAAATAACACTCGTGGGTGTTAGTGCCAATTTCAAATGGCATTAACACCCGCGGGCGTTAGTTCTTTTTTATGGTGGGCCTTATTGCCAATTCAAAAAGGATTTAACACCCGCGGGGGTAAATTCCTTTTGTTTTTGGAATTAACACCCGCGGGCGTTAATTCCATGGGCGTTAATGCACTGCACCTATCACAGGTCCTTGATGACTTTTTAGATTACTCTTTTGAGTTTTCGCAATCAATCGCCGATTTCTGAAGTTAAATGAATCAAACCTATCGTTTACGTACATCCTCATTCCTCAATAGTGATACTTGTTTCTTGCGATAATGATACTCTGATAGTCACAAGGATAGAAGCAGGCATTTTCGAGAAAATTAAACTGAAATGTCTGCAGTTATAAGCAAATGAGAATGAGAATCTATGGCGTTTGTCCAAAAAGATAGTTGACTTTTGGAAAACCTGATTCTAGCATTGCTTCATAGCTATTTCCGGTCATCTTCACTCTTTGAAACACTAAGTCTATTGTGCCATAATAAGAAATTGCACCCTAAACCATTATACCTCCTTCTCAGCTATGAAGGCGGTTCAGAAATCGCTCTTACTTCCTGAGATAAAAAAATAACACTGGGGAACAGTCAGAACAGGCATGGTAAATTAGATGTCAAGTTCATATAATTTCAGTGTGCTGAATACGAAAAAAAAAACACCAGTTTTGAAAGTGACTCTAGTTTGTGAGAAAAAGTGATAAAGATCATCAAGACCATCAAGATACACGCGAAGAACTCGTATTTCATTTAATGGAGAAAGGGAATTTTTAACGAACATCCACAGAAAAAATTTAGGTGTAATATTTGATTGACGAAATTGAAAACAAGATTTAGTTAAGAGTATACAACTCAATAGGGTAGATTAAGATTTGTTAAATTATGTGTTTAAAACTCCTTTTTTACTTTTCTTTCTGTCTTTCTCTTTCGCACTTCGCTTAACATGCGCCGTGTAATACCGGACTTACTTATCATTTATCTCAAGAAATAGAGTCACCATTGCTACGAACATCCAAGTTTCTGCGATCAAAATTTCCCCAAATGAAAATACAGCTTAAAGACGACAAACTAAACATTGAAAATCACAGCTTTACATGGGATTTGGCAGTTGGCCTAAAATGCGGCTTGAAAGAACCTTTAAAGGTGCTCCACGGAATTTTTGGAGGTGATCCCACATTATTTTCTTCTGTACAAAATTTTATCAATGAATTGCAATGAACCGGAAGCAATGTAAATTCCGTAAATGCCAACAATACCTATGTCAAAAGTAAGAAGCAGAGTTAACAGCGATTTGCTTTTGCAAGCCGCTGAACAAAATATTAATCCGCAAACAAGTTCAGCGCTGGGATTTGAGGTTAATAATCATTTGCATGGGCGAGAATTGTGAAGTTTACCCGTCTACCATAATTCACCAATATCTTTAGAATTAAGTATATTAGCATATAACGTCTCAGGACTAAAAAATAAGTTTATAGATATGAATTTTTTTAAATATGTAAAAAGTTTTGAAATATTTGTTCTTTTTAAACACATGTATTAGATAATGAAATTGAGAAATTTGTAGGATTATTTAAAGAATATGAACTTATATGGATGCCAGCAATTAAATCAAGCTTGTTTGGAAGAGGAAGTGGAGGAAAACTACTTGGTTACCGGAAGTGTCTTGGAGATGCTCTAAGCTTTGGTCGAGTTGAAGATTTGGATTTTTTAAAAGTTAAAGTTAAGGAATCATATGCCTTTTTAGTTCCTGTTTACTTGAATTGCAACAATTGGAATGCAGACTACGATCAACTTTGTAACGCGATTTTGAATTTGGGCTCCATGGATATAATGCTTGTTGGAGATTTCAATGCAAGAATTGGATTGTCTCAAAATAATTTTGTGAGTGGTCACATTTCTTCAAGAATTAAACAATCCCGAAAGTCGAAAGATGAATTATGTGATGCGAAAGGTGCTCGAATTCTTGAATTATCCGATGCTCTTGATGCAAGTGTTAAATGGAAGCTGCGAAGGAGACGCTTATGGAGAGTATACGTTTATCCGAGGGACTGCGTGCTCTGTTATAGACTATTGCTTCGTGTCTGGAAATTGGATTGACGCTCTGCGTTGTTTTAGAGTAGCAGCACAAACTTATTCTGATCACATGCCTCTAGAAATTTCGAGTATTATTTTTGGACCAATACTTTCTGATAATGTTAGAAATCTAAAGCTATTACCAAAGATGTATTGGAACAGTAACTTTCAATATGAGTACCAACCAAATCCTACACAAATAACTAAACGAGTGACAGAAAACAAACCACTTTGTATAGAAGAACTCAATCAAATCATAAAAGAAGCTGTTCCAGCTAACAAAAAGACAAGAAGGACCTGTTTAAGCAAAAATGGTTTGATGCTGAGTGTCTCAAGGCTAGAAAAAAGTCATTCTCTTGTCTAAGACTTGTAAGAGAGTTAAGAGCACCTTACTTCAAAGCTATGTATGCTGAAGCTAACAAGGAGTATAAGCTGTTATGTTACCACAAGAGAAAACGTTATGAACAAGAAACAATCGTCACCTTAAACTCTGCAAGCTGTTCAGCTGATTTCTGGAAGGCTGTCAAAACAATAAATGGGATTGCTTAATACTCCCAAATTTTCACCCTCGATTATCTACGCCGCACCGTTTTTTGTTGATGATTTCTTAGATGCATAATTTACATACCTCGAGGTGCAAAACGTTATTGAAAAAGCTAAAGCTGGAAAGGCTCCAGGAGAAGACAGAATACCTGTTGAGTTTTACAAATATAGCACAACTGAATTTTTAATCGCATTAACGAATGAGTACAACAGAATCTTCGAAACAGGTAAAATCCCCGATAATTTTAAAAGAGCAATCATTTTTCCATTGCATTATAAGAATCCAGAGAACTATAGAGGGATATCGTTCCTGAATTCTTCAGCAAAGCTCTTAAGCGCCCTTATTTTTAAAAGGCTTACATCCTGGATAGAAGTCAGAGGACAATTAAACGAATATCAAGCAGGGTTCACGAAAAATTACTCGACTTTGGATCAGATATTCACATTGACAAACATTGCAGAAAGTTACAGAAAGCAGAGAAAAAAGCTTTATGCTTTTTTTGTGGACTTTCGAGCAGCCTTTGACTCCATTTCGCGTGAAGCACTATTTTATAAGCTCTATAAACACGGAGTTTCTAGTAAAATTGTCATGCTATTAAAAGCAATGTACGAGAAGAATGTGGCTTATGTTTGGGATGGCGACACTGTTTCAGACGATTTTGCATCGGAAATGGGAGTTAAGCAGGGATATGTCTTAAGTACGCTCTTATTCATCATTTTCTTAAATGATATCATAGATTCAGTTGGTGGGAGTTTAAGAATACCTGGATTACTTTTTGCAGATGACATCGTATTCTTGGCAGATTCCGTCGATGGTATGCAACTCATGATGAATAGACTTGAAAGTTATTGTGAACTTTGGAACCTCACTGTGAATCTAAATAAGTCTAAAATGATGATTTTCAGAGATGGAGGTGGTAAATATGCACGCAGCGAAAAATGGAGATTCAAAGGAGAAAATGTTTCTATAGTTCGAGAGTATAAATATCTTGGAGTAATCATCACGCCAAATCTCACCATGAACAACCACTTTAGATACAAACTAGCCGAAGCTAAAAGAGCTGTGTCTTCAGTATGGGGACGATGCTTTAACAATAAATTTATTGAGCAGAGCACAAAAATCCAGCCCAAGTTTGGGGATATCGCTGAATTGAAGAGGTAGAAAAGTTCTTGAGATACTTTTTGAAACGAATTTTCCGCCTGCCTTCGAATACACCAACGTACATGCTGCACCTAGAAACCAAGGTTTCACCTCTGTTTTTGGACACACTCAAGCTGCACTTTAATTATATATTAAGAGTATTAGAAATGGGAGATGAGAGGTTACCCAAAATAGTGTTAAAAAACATACTAGCCAAAAAGCATCTGGTTCAAATGGCATACCAGCTGAGTTTTACAAATATGGCACAGCGGAGCTTATTAACAGGCTGGCAGATATATATAACAATGTTATGGAAACCGGGTTGATACCTCGGGAGTTTAAGGAATCCATCATTTTCCCAATTCATAAGAAAGGAAGTTTGTCCGAACTGTCCAACTATAGAGGCATATCCTTTTTAAATTCTTCATACAAAATCTTCACCGATCGATGATTGTAAGTTGCTTAAGGAGTTCCAAGCTGGGTTTAGGGCTGGGTATTTGACGATTGACCATATATTCGTTCTTAAAAGTATTGCGGAGTCATTTCTTCACAAAGGAAAAAAGCTGTACACGTTTTTCGTAGACTTTAAATCGGCGTTCGATATAGTTGATCGGCAAGCGCTAATTTACAAGCTTTATAATCTCGGTATGTCATGGAAGTTTGGAAGAATAATTCAAAACCTTTATAGAGACACTTTGGCTAAGGTCTGGAATGGTGAAGAGTTGTCAGAAGAGTTTAAAACGGAATCGGGAGTCAGACAAGGCTGCACATTGAGTCCAAGCTTATTTGCTCTGTTTATTGAAGACCTAGTGGATCTCTTACCCTGTGGCATTGAATACGCAGGACATGTGATAAAAGCGCTGCTATTCGCGGATGATATCGTACTTCTGACATCATCTCCTGAATCATTGCAGCTTATGATAAATCGACTTTCACAGTACTGCAAGCTTTGGAGTTTGATTGTGAATTTGGATAAGTCCAAAATTTTGATTTTTAAAGCTGGAGGAGGTCGTAACTGTGCGAACGAAAAATGGCGCTACAATGGTGAGGCCATAGAAATTGTCAATGAATTTAAATACTTAGGAGTTTTGCTTACGAGAAACTTAAGTATGGAAAGACATCTCAAAGAGAAACTGATGAAGGCTAAAGGCGCTATCAGCGCAACCTGGAATAAATGTTTGTATAACAAAAATATCGCACATAGCAGCAAGTTTAAGATATTTGAGGCAATATCAGAATCAATTTTGTTTTACGCAGCACAAACTTGGGGAGCGAAGCAGTATGAAACGGTGGAGAAACTTCTTCGATATTACATCAAGCGAATTTTTCAGCTGCCACTCAATACACCCAACTACATCATTATCCTTGAAACAGGTTTATCACCTCTTTTCACACGAACCCTGAAGTTGCAAATAGATTACATTCTGAAAATATTGAAAATGGGAAATCACCGGCTCCCAAAGATAGCAGCTCTACAAGTTATGCAAACGAAAACAAGTTGGTGTAACGATTGGATGGATTTAGCTAGGGATTGTGGCATGGAACTGAATCTCAGCGATCTAAATCATGATGCCTTGAAAAGTTCTCTATACGATCTCATTTCCGCAGTAGACCTAAAGCAGCGAGATAAATATTGGATGGACGCAACAGGATCTCTTTACAGACAAGTCTACAGTCAATTAAATCACAACTTGGAAGAAAAGAATTATTTCAGAGATGAAAACAGCATTGCTGAAATATCAATGATGTTGAAGTTGCGAGGAGAGCTATTACAGCTTAATTTCGTACCACATAGAGAGGATTTACCCATAATATGCTCTTTGTGTAACTTAAACGAAAGGGAAGATGTTTTCCACTTTATGGGAAGATGCCCAATTCTTAAAGAAATAAGGAGGAATACCTTCGGAAGCGATATCCTAACGCAAAGCCAAATTATACTCTTGCTTAACAATATGGAAGTTAAAAAATTATATCAGTACTGCAGACTAGCTCTTCTCTATAGAAATAGAATTATAAATGAAAGTTTTTAAATATTTCAAATCGATAACTTTATTATTTTGAATGTTACTATTATTAAAATTCGTTTGATTAAGAATCTATTTTCAATGTAATGATATTTATGTTTTGTCAACTAGGCAGACGGCAATAAAGCCATGCTTTTTGTTTCTTGTAAAATTTGTAATGAAACCAACGTTAAATAAAAAACAATCTAATCTAATCTAGATCTAATCTACTAGCCAAAAAAGGAAACCTTGTCGTAAGCTGGGAAGACCTTGGAATCGATTTAGAGGAAAGTGTAACCATCACAAGTAACACAAGCCCGGAGGAGTTAAAAACTGTTTTTAATTCGTTACTTAATGGGGTAACCCACTTCGCCAACCTTAAACTTAGAACGGATGCGCAATCTTCACAGTATAGAACCATCTACAGTCAGCTCAATTATGACCTCAATGAAGATACATACTTCAAAAACCGTTATTCCCTTAAAATGATCCAGTTTATTTTTAAAATAAGAGGTGAAATTCTCAACTTGAATTACATTCCACATCGAGAAGACTTGCCAATTTTGTGTGACCTATGCAATCTCAAAGTAAGAGAGGATTGGAAGATGTCCAATTTTAAATGAATTTCGTGTAAGGTACTTTGGAGTGAACTGGTTGGATTTGAATAGAGTCTTGGCTATTCTGAATGGTAACATCGGCTGGGAACTTCTGTTCAAGTTTATAACTACTGCACTTAGTTACAGACAGCGTATTATTGGAGGAGATTTTTAAGCTTTCCTGTTTTTATAAAGTATTAACGAATTCGTCAATCTGGTAGACGGCTGTATGCCAAACCACATTTTTTTTTTTTATAATTTGCACCCACTCAAGGGACTTTTTATACCCTTATTATGCCAGAGACACAGTGAGTGCATTAGGAAGAAAGGAAAGGGTGAGAAAGGAGCTGTCGGTGTACATTGGTCTTAAATTCCTGAACATTATAATGATTGGGAAAGACAGAGTGTGGAAGAGAGTTCCACATTCGCGTAGTACGGCTAAATAACGATTCTCTATACTTGAGCGTACGTCCGAAGTTGGGCTCGAGGGTGAACTGATGGGCATTCCTAGAAGCGCGAGTATTACGGGTGAATTTCTTGAGGGGAGGAATGCAACTGGCTATTTCTCTAGAGCACTTACCGTAGAAGTAACGGTAGAATAAAGAGAGACATGAAACGTTACGACGGTGATCTAATGATTGGAATGACTCAGTGATGTCTCTGTCACCGATCATTCGTAGGGCTCTTTTTTGTATACCGTCCAAGAGGCTTAAGTATGTAGCTGGAGCACCAGCCCAGAGATGGGAATTGTACTCAAGCTTTGGACGGATGTAAGTCTTGTAAATAATAGCCAGATCAGACGGGGAGAAAAATTTCTTGCATCGCCTTAAGAAACCTACACATCTTGCGGCTTGGCGACATCGCATATGTGCTCGTTCCATAAGAGGTGGTCTTTGATGCACATACCGAGAATCTCGAGATGTTCGGTCTCGTTGATGCAAGTGCCACTCATGGACAGTGGCAAGGGGGGTATGTCTCGCTTAGACGATACAAGACAGCATTGTGTTTTCGAAGCATTAAACTCTACGCGATTTTGTGTTCCCCATTGTACAATGCTGTATAAGTCAGAGTTTAATGAGCTTATCATATTTTGCCGTTCCAGTTCCACATCCGAAGAGGAGGGATGTGAGTCTGGGAACGAATAGGAAAAGCTAAGGGTACTATCGTCAGCGAAACAATGAAATGGATTAGACGTTACAGACAAGAGATCATTTATGAAAATGAGGAAGAGGGTCGGAGACAAAACGAAGCCCTGGGGCACACCAGCATTTATATTGTGAGTTTCAGACTTGAATCCATCCAAAACAACTTGTATTGAACGGTTCGAAAGAAAATTTCTAATCCAACGAAGGAGGGATTCGTCGATACCGAAAGCACGCATTTTCGATAAGAAAGCAAGATGCCAGACTTTATCAAATGCCTTTGAAATATCAAGTGCAACAATCTTACTTTCTCCAAAACGATGTAAAGATACATTACATTACATATACATTACATTTCACAGTACTTCGCACATAAATGTAACGAACTACAGACACATAGCAGCACTGGTGACTGAGACCATCGGCTGGGACAGAACAAGACATACAACAGAGGGAGACAGATAGACACATAGAAAGAAAGCACACATAACAGAAACCTACGTGGCTCAGAGGAGGAGACTTAGATTTGTATTGTCTCATGTTATCGCACAGGTGGCCTCATATAAGCTGGCGATTTTTGTAGAAAAAGAATGCTGCTGAAGCTGGGGTTTGAACCCGTAGCGTTCGGCTTAGCAATCCACTACTCTATCCTCTGAACCATGGCCACCTGCCGATGTAAAGATTTGTTCCACTGTTCGGTGAGATAAACCATCAAATCACCAGTGGACCTGTTGCTGCGAAAGCCGTACTGCCGGTCATTAAGAAGCTTTCGGTCTTCGGGATATTTCTTGAGCTGATAGTTTATCAGCGTTTCCATGACCTTAGAAAGAAGGGACGTAAGTGCAATCGGTCGATAATTGGAGGGAGAAGAAGAATCGCCTTTTTTTGGGATTTGTCCAGCCAATCCCAAAAAAAGGCGATTCTTCTGTTTTCCAACTGCTCGGAACGAGCCCAGAAGAATAGGATAGATGGAAAAGCTTACGCAAGGGTTTTGCCAGCGTGGAAGAACACCTCTTCAGAATAATAGCGGGGATACCATCCGGACCAGCGGATTTATGTATGTCGAGATCCTTTAGGACTCTCGCCACAGCACGAGTGCGGAAGAAGATTTGTCCCATGGAATCATTGACGCGCTCAAGAACAGGCGGAGTCATGGCAGTCTCTGGCAGCGAAGAGTTGGCGGCGAACTGCCTAGCAAAAAGGTTAGCTTTCGCGAGAGAGCTAACAACTGGAGTGTCATTGTCAGTGAGCGTTGGGACCGAGGAAGACGAAGAATTCTTCATATTTTTCACAAATGACCAAAAATTCTTACTGCCTTTGGGACATTGCAGTATTTTTTGCCTTAATTTTTGGTCATGAAAACCTTTGTCCGTCGAATATGGGCATTGCAGGCCTTCCTGGCTTGTTTAAACTTGTTCCGGTTTTCCTCAGTTGGGTTGGCTCTAAAACACCGGAACTTTACTTCTTTATCCCTGATAACCTCTTTACAGCTTGAATCAAACCATTACTTTTCCTTAGGTTCGATGCTTTTAACCCTATTCGGGATAAAAGTTTTCATTCCCAAAATAATCATATTAGTAATAATATCGGCGCTGGAGTCTACGTCACTATCGAGGAAGCATAGTGACCAGTTAAAGATCCGGAAGAAGTTATTGAGACCGTCCCAGTTGGCTTTCTCGTATTGCCATACGGTTCTCTTCGGAGCTCTTTCTTTAACTGGATTAGTTTGGCACGAGAAATTTGCAGATATTATACTATAGTCAGATCTGCCTAGATTCGTTAATACATTGATAGTGTATTTATCAGGGTCAGACGTAAGGAACAAGTAGTTAAATATAAAATGTTCTGTTAATCTTATGCAACAATTTGTTAAATAAAGTTCTATAAACTAACTAGAGTCAATTCAAACAAAGTAAGCACATGGTTATGATAATATACGTTGGTGCCATCGAAAAGTATTACCAAAACTAATGCCGCAGAAAAAAAAAATAATTTTCTGTTCCCAGGTTGTTATAGCCAACTGGACTATTTAAATTAAATTAAAATTACTTTTCGCCAATCATTTGAGTTAGGTAAATCTTTGTTCTACACATTCCACACAAACGTAGCGTTTTAGTTTTTTGCGGGCTTCATTTAATGGTGTTTTTTCTTTTAAGTCTTCGATTCACGTGAAAAAATATGGATGCACTGTTCACTGATCTTTGCTGCTGAAAAGGCCAATTTCGATGTTATTCTTCGCATTTATCCCGTGTCGCTTCCGGTGGATGAAGTGTTTCCCTTACATTTTGTCGTGAACGATGATGTATTTTTCTTGATTTTTCTAGTTATTGAGCTCCAGGTCAAAAGCTTTTCATTTATATACGATTTGGAGAGGTCACTACAAAATTCCTATAATGGTTTGAAAACCCACTAACCACTTCATCAAAAACCTTGTAAATTAAACTGCTCCTTATCTTATGATTTGATTTAATTACCTTCTTCTTGTCTTTAAAGTCTCGTAAACTGATCTCTTAAACTTAACAAGTCTTAAATTTTGTTGTAATTGAATAAGTCTCTAACCTACCACCCACTTGGTTGGATCATGTAACGGTTTTTATGTCAGTATAATTTCTCAAATTTGCTTCAAACCAAGTGACAGGAAGTGAATATCAAATTTAAAATGACCTAGGAGTGTGTAATTGTGTCTGTAATGCTGAAAGTGATAAAAATAAACCCGCACTCGGACACTTACTACTTCAAGTAAGAAAAGGAAGAAAGGACACTTAAAACCCGCATATGAATGAATGATATGTCACTTACGAAGGAGTTAATTAAAAAATGAATAGGTACCTGACTTTCAAGACACACTGTAAATTTATTTTAAATTTATGTTATGCACTGTTCTAGTACTCATCCTCAAAGTATGCTGCTAATGTTACACTTACACTCAAAAACAATCTATACACATAAGTTTTATACATACAACATACCTCCGGAAAGAAGTGTTGCGGAAATTTCGATTTCTCTTTGGTGGAGATGGTCTCAATGTTGCCCGTGTAAATGTTTTTCCCTTCGGCTGAGTCCCATTCGTGTGAAAGGAAGTTCCATATTTTCACCCCATCTAGCGACCGGTGGACAAAATATAAATTTCCTAAAGCCTGAAAGTAGATAAAACAAAAACTCACGTTTTAAAACAAACAGAAAGGATATGTGTGTCGATTAGATAATTTTTTTTTGC
Source organism: Sphaerophoria taeniata (assembly GCA_943590905.1). NCBI lineage: Eukaryota > Metazoa > Arthropoda > Insecta > Diptera > Syrphidae > Sphaerophoria > Sphaerophoria taeniata. The sequence goes on along the minus strand of OX016540.1, from coordinate 223,028,380 downwards.
TAGGTGTATGTAGGTTGCTCTTGTTTTGATGGTAGATGCTAGAAAATGGAAAATGGAAGGGCTACAACATGATAAGGGTAGATGAGTGTGACATGTTTTCAGATTTATTCAGATCTCAAAGGTTGAAGAGGTGGTGGGGAGTTTTATTGATTAGGTCTGCCAGCCAACACATTAGAATTGATGGGCATGTGTGTTTTGGAACTTTAGGCAAATTGTTGACATTTGGGCTATACGACTTTTTGCGTTGCGTAGAAGATTTAAATTAAACTGTGTTGTGTACAATTTTTAATTGCAATTAAATTTAAATTTAATTTTGCTTGGCCTTCGAATAAACAAATTGTTTTAGGGATTTTAAATGGGAAATTTAATGCGACAAATGGATTTGGTGGTTTATCCAAAGGACGCTAGACTTGTTGGTCCACTAATGGTAACCTTTGGCATTTTGCAACAGTATTCGAGTACATTGCGGAGTTGTCTCCTAATCTCTTTCAAGTATCCTGCGTAAAAAGTTCCCACAGAGATATTAAATAACATTCAATTCAAGAAAACATGTTTGTTGGATTTCATCAAAACTTTTCCAAAGCAAAACTCTGACTCAGGGAATAGTTCTCAATTTCATTCATCTGCAGTTTTCTTGGAAAACACTTTAAACACAAACGTTTTTATGAACATTTGTGCTTGGTGATGGCAATAGAAAACCCCACACGAAACGGAAGGAGAGAGGAGAAAAAATTCTAATAAAATGAAAAGTTGTCAAAAACATGTGTTTTCGCATGTTACTCAATTTTTGTTGCATACAAATTTTATTTAGTAACAAAATCTTCCACAGATACGTGTGCATGAGAAGGAAGTGACTGTTTTTTTCTCTTATGATATTACGAAGAGTTTTATGTAAGAGGCAGTGCGGGGACTTTTGCAGCTGTAAAATGTATATGCATAAATAATCCAGGAATTAAATTGAGTTAGGTACTTCTTGTTATGAATAATAAAGTTGCATTTAAATAGAATCACAATTTGCCTCAGCTGACAAGTGGTTTTGACGCCTGTAAAAAAATAAATAAATGAGTTACTTCCGTAACAGGACTCTTTTCTTTTTTCCATTTGTCATATCTAATGGAAAATCTGTTTATGTCTGAAAATTAAATTAAAGCTTTACGCTGTTTGGGGAAATTCCTGAATAAAGTTGACAAGCAGCGACTTTTAATATCAGCCTGGTTAAGCCGAAGAAGGAAATAAGGAAACGAAAGAACTGGTTGCAAAAGAAAACGAGTTTTAACTGACAATCTACCTTCTGTTTGCAAAATAGTAGCTGCAGTTATTCTGGAACGTTTTATGGCATGATACATAATCCTGCAATAAAAAACAACTTGAACATCTTACATCATACATTTTAAGAAGCCTTTCAACCAGCGTTAATCACCTGCTATAAGTAAAACAATCCATATTCGTGTTGTACGACTAGAGATCCAATCTCTGTTCTTGGCAGTACTGAATCGTTTTAAGTTGAAAATGCAAATGACTTATCAGCTTTAAAATAACGGATCAAAAGTTTGGGATAGTTCGGAAGCACAATTCTTATATCTTAGACTAGCAGTTGCCCGCGACTTCGTCCGCCTCTCCCTCGTCCACCGGGCAGAGTATCGTCTCGACTTGTGCATCATGCGCGCGTGGGAATTTTGTTCGGAAGTTATTGTAAAATTGCATTGCAGTCAACTCTCCCTAGCAGAGCTGTAAAAGAATGCAATCTTTTGGTATTGCATCGTCAAGTCCCATTCATTTAACTAAATTTTGGGAATGCATTCACATCCTTTATTGCAATACTTTGACTTCGATAAAAAATTCGCAGTTAATTTTGAAGTCTTTTGAATAAAAATCATTTAGAGCAGTTAAAAGACTTGAAGTCAAAAGAATGCATTACTTTTAACTGCTTGCATTCTTTGAAGTCTTTTGCATTCCTTGCATTCTTTTGCATTCTTTGCATTCTTTGCATTCTTTTGCATTCTTTTGCATTCTTTGCATTATTTTGCATTCTTTGCATTCTTTTGCATTCTTTGCATTCTTTTGCATTCTTTGCATTCTTTTGCATTCTTTTGCATGCAAGAATGCAAAGAATGCAAAAGAATGCAAAGAATGCAAAAGAATGCAAAAGAATGCAAAGAATGCAAAAGAATGCAAAAGAATGCAAAGAATGCAAAAGAATGCAAAGAATGCAAAAGAATGCAAGGAATGCAAAAGACTTCAAAGAATGCAAGCAGTTAAAAGTAATGCATTCTTTTGACTTCAAGTCTTTTAACTGCTCTAAATGATTTTTATTCAAAAGACTTCAAAATTAACTGCGAATTTTCCTTTAAAGTTAAGTACTGACATGAAGTTAAAATACTCAAAAAATAAGTCTTATTATTCATTTAACTGCAATACCAAAATGATTGCATTCTTTTACAGCTCTGCTCCCTAGGTCGTAATTCTCTTGAACTTGAAAAATTTGAGCATTTTTTATGATTCCCTTCAGTTGTTCATACTTAAAGCATTCCCTTGGGTGAACTCTCCCTAATTCTAATATCTCTCTTACTTCTGCATCGTTTTTTTCGTTAAGTAAATTTTTTTTTCTTTAAACTGAGCATATTTTTTAGTTAAGAAGTACATAAAATGATATTGTTTAAACACAATAATCTGCACAAATAGTGCAATCAATCACATTCACAAATCAATTGAACTCTCAAAATTCTAATTTGAGCAGTTATTAGGCCAGTTCCACCTAACAACATCTCACTGAGATCTCAATGTCACCTTGACTGAGGCAAAATCATTTGGTGGAACATAAAATAATAATCTCAGAGATCTCAGAAAAAAATCTCAGTTCTCACATTTCCACAGATTCTTCGCTGCTATTGGTCGCAGCTTAATTTTAAGTAGATTAAAGCCTTCCTCGATTAATGGACTATCCAACACAAAAAGAATTTTACAATTCGAAATAGTAGTTCCTGAGATTACCGCGTTCAAACGAACTTTATATTGTATTGTATTGTATTGTTTGCCGTTTTTTCCACATTTTACACAAATTCTTCGCTCCTATTGGTCGCAGCTAAATTTTATATAGCTTCAAGCCTTCCTTGATAAATGGACCATTCAACATTAAAAAAATTGTTAAATTTCATAAAACAGTTCCTGAGATAAGCGCGTTAAAACGCAGGAAAATGTATATTTTTGGCCGTTTTTTCCATATTTTCCACAGATTCTTCGCTGCTATTGGTCACAGTTTAGTGTTAAATAGCTTCAAGTCTTCCTCAATTAATGGGCCATCCAACACAAAAAGAATTATACCATTCGAACCAGTAGTTCCTGAGATAAGCGCGTTAAAACGCAGAAAAATATATATTTTTTGCCGTTTTTTCCACATTTTCCACAGATTCTTCGCTGCTATTGGTCACAGCTTAATGTTAAGTAGCCTAATGTCTAAGTCGATTAAGGCACCATCCAACACAAAAAGAATTATACCATTCGAACCAGTAGTTCCTGAGATTACCGCGTTCAAACAAACAAACTCTTCAGCTTTATATATTAGTGTAGATGTAGATGTAGATTAGATCAGAATTCCCAAACCCTTGTGGCATCCTTGGCAACATCACAATCGGTTGGTGATGCTCATCCCGAAAATTTCATTGATCACAGTGTAACGCATAGCCATTGTGCAAGGTTATGTTTTAACTTAACAATTGTATTGATATACGGAAATGAACTTAATTCATACAATTCACACTCACTCCCTTCGGAAAATATTATAAGCAGATCAGTACTATCGTGTTAAAATTGCCTCTATACTACTACTACCGAATGATACAATAGTATATTTTTACTAATATTGGACAAGCAGTTGCCCGCAGCTTAGTGGTTAGGTGCGTTGGCTGCTAAGCTGAACGTCGTGGGTTCGAGTCCTACTCGTGCCCATAAAGTTTTTATTTCATCTTTCACGGGTACTGCCTCTTGCGAAGACCTGACAAAACTTCCAAGAGTATCAATCTGTCAAGAAAAAGTGCTTCTCAACTTTGCCGTTCGGAATCAGCGTTAAATTGTAGATCCCCTCAATTCTTCACACGCACTCCGAGAATTGTTGATAAGAGTAAGCCACTTAGGCTGTCGCGCCACTCTATTTTTTTTTTTTTTAATATTGAACAAAATCAGCCTGAAATAATCCATTTCAACATCAGAAGTTCCGATCTTGAAGACTTTCCACCCGTTTTGATTGCCAATTTGCCACCAGGGGCTGATCCATGGTTAATCCTACCGCCGCCGTTCGTATTGATTGCCACCAGTGGCTTTGGTAGGTATCTGCTATTTTATTTCATGCCGCCAGGGGCAATGTACCTACTTATCGTCCCCGATAACCGCATATAATACAGATTTGAATTATCGAACCATAGACTTCTTACACATTTTTAACCTAAAATATTTTGTGATGCTTTTTACTTTCCAGCTAAGGAAGAACTAAGGATAAGCGAGATAGAGTCCCCAACCGTTCCAATCCTACGGCACAATAAGAATGGGGAGTGAAATATGGGAGTGGCGTTAAAGATGGAGAAAACCTAGTGCCAGATGTCCGCAACGAAAAAGAAACACTGAAAGAAAACTCAAAACTGATAGAGAGTGAGAGAAAAGAGAAAAAAAAATGAAAGACGGCGGAAAGAAGGATAGACTCGAGAAAAGAAATGACAACCAGAATGTCATAGAAGAAATAAAGAAGGAAGAAAGGAAGAATAAAACCGGAGAAAGGAAGACAGGACCACCGACACCACACCCGAAATCCGCTGCGGAGGTCCTGTCTTCTTCGGCACCAGGTTTTCTCCATCTTTAACGCCCCACTCCCTCATTTCAATAGAATCCCAGGCTAGTGAAGGCACAACTTATAGGCTGGGATAGTCCCCGCCTGGTGAAGGCAAAATTAGGTTGGGAAAGATTGCCCGGCCAGTTAAGGTACAATCAGGCTGGGGCGATTTACCTGGCTAGTTAAGGCATAATCAGGTTGGGTTATATTCACCGGCATTTTACGGCAAAATCAAGTTTTTGGCACAATGGGCAGCTCCCCCACTCTTTCAAAGAGCAGCAGAGAGTTAGACCAGGGGATGTTTTATCGCCAATCCTTTTTTTACTGGCTATAGATGATGCTAAGCAGAACGTTGTGGGTTCGAATGCTACTCGTGCTCATAAAGCTTTTTATTTTATCTTTCCTTCACTAGCACTCAGAGAATTGTTGATAAGAGTATGCCACTTAGGCCTTGACTCTTCAAGAGCCACTCCATATTCGTGAAGCCATTAGTAAAATACAGCTGCACACAATCGATAATGTGCAAAAAAATTGGACCGATCATGTAGGCTACTACATGGCCAGCCGATGCAGCCATTTGAATGAAATTATTTTTCATTATTAACCGGAAGGATTGTACTTTCGAATAAAAAAGAAATTTGAGAAAATATTCATTAGTTTTTTTTATAGCATTTTCAAAAAAAAGTTATTTTACGGACCCTTTACATCATTTGGGTGAAAGTTAGATTATAGCGCTGGACATTCAAAAGCGTTTGTTAGAATTTGGCGTCAGCCTCTCTTGTCCAAAAGGCGTGTCTTCGGTTTCGACGAATTCCTTCTTCGCTGTATATTAGCAAATTCGTTTCGTATTATTCCATACAAGTCGTTTTGGACGGGTTCAAGCCTGATTCCCAAGTAATAAACGTTATAGTGTACCCCAGAGCTCCTTACTGTCTGCGGCACTCTTTCTCATCTTCGTTATCTAATGATCTCCTGTCTGAAGCTTGTGGTCCACTCGCCTGTTTCCCTGACGACCTCTTCGTAATCGTTTTTAGATTCACAACGCTGCTCATCCAATGTGGATCTTCAATGATCTATATAACTTACATAAGTCCAAAGCTAGAGTACTCCCACAATTCCCATCTTTGGGCTTGTGCTCCGGTAACGTACTTAAGCCTCTCAAACAATATACAAAACAGAGCGTTAAAAATGATTGGCAATCCCCCCACTCCATCATCTAGGAATGCCCGAGTCCCGAAGTCAACTTCGGTGGTACTGTGAAGTACGAAGATTTGTTTTTAGCCGCATCACGCGAATCAGGAATTCAAGACCAATGTATAGGTACTGGAACCCTATCCACTCACACCGTTCGCGCTTATTTTGCAAAAAATACAAGTAGTGACTCAAATTAGGTTTTCGTAAATTCCAATATTAGGTATTCTAATTTCTGAGTTGGCTAAATAGATTAAGTTAATTTGTTTTAGGTATCTCGTGGTATTGATTCATTGTAGGTAATACTATTCAGCAACGTAATTAAGTATCTTGACGTAAGCAAGCACTTCGTTTTGTGTGTACCTACTTTTACTTTTTTGAATAATAATTGCTCATCATTATTTATTTGCATTAGCAAGTTCACAAACGCTTTTCGGCATTGACACCCAATAGTCAACATTTTACAAATGTTAGACAAATTGTTTCGTAATTTTAGATTACAGATGTTATTTTTAAATTTTGCATTTCAACAATATCGCACACTCATGTTAGCGCGTCATTGGATGATTGTATGTAATTTTTGAGAAATTGATGTTCAAGATATTTAACAAAAACGATAATTTGCATTACGTACAAAACCTAAGTGACCAGAGTTTAACTTTGATAAAAGCATGTCTATCCAGTATTAACTCCTTTACTCCTTCACTGTATCGAAATTGCTGCTACTAACAGTGATGATAGACTTTACTTTTAAAGTGAGTTCATAATAAAGATTTTGACGAAAAGTTTTGAAGGCTTCTCAATGGAGTTTCCTATTTTCTCCAAAAATACATTTTGGGGGAATCGACGAACAACTCTGATGCTGGAAAGCAATAAAAACATTTACGGATAACGTTTCTCGGGGTTAAAACAGTTGACGAATGGATCTGGAATCTCAGACGACGAAATTTGCACTTTTTTGCATATTGCTGGTTGCCAGTCAAGGTGTTTGCTTTGTCTTCACAAGCAACAATTTCAATTTGCAAAGTGCTGGTGGCATGAAGAATAATTTCCTTCTTTTCGTTCGTACGCCCCTTCTCAAAAACACTCCTTTACTTTTTAAGCTGTCTTGACACAACCATGTTGATTGCAATACAGTGGCCCGCTGGGGCAAATGCCTTCCACTACCCTTCTTATTCCTAGATAACCATTCCTCTTCTCAAAGGCAAACAAAAACCCAAAAAGGAAACGAAAAAAAACATCGAGTGACAGATGTTGCTTTCTCTTCTACTGGGCCTCGAGTGCAGAAGCGAATTTAGCGTACACCAACACATTTGCTTCGGCTAAGACTCGATCTCCCAGATTCGTCCTACGCCAAAGTTCCTGATTGAATATACTTCGCAGCTAGCGAATCTGTAGGACGTAACGGAAACAGCGATTTACAAATGCTTGCAACTTTCTCGAGATGTTAGCCGAGACTTTCCGGGTTTCACAGGCATACAGTAGAACGGATTTCACATTAAAGTGTGTAAGGAAATTTGGCTTGATTTTCAAATAATAGATAGGTTACCGAAAGCAGCGCCAGCTTTATTGATTCTGTTCATCTGCCATCAGCTGATACGATATTTCCAAGGTAATTAAACTGTTCCACCTATTCGATTGGCGTATCATGCAGAATAATACTTTGATGTATTGGTCGACCTGTGGTCATTACTTTCGTCTTCTTGCCGTTTATTTTTAGACCGATGGTTTCTTCTTTCGCTTATAGTGATTGCCCTGTCTCTCATTTATACCTGCGGTGGCGTTCAATACATCATCTAAAATATGATATCGATTATGTGCAGCTGTATTTCACCAATGGCTTCACGAATATTGTCCTTTAAACCGTCAATTGTTTCTGGCTTGGCGGCGTAACACTTATCTTTTACGGCACCCCACGAATAATAGTCCAACGTTGTCAAATCGCAGCTCCGTGGTGGCCAAACGACATCAGCTCTGCGGCTGATAATGCGATCTTCAAAAATAGGGCACAAAACATCGAGTGTAGCTTCGGCTGTGTGGCACTTAGCGCGCGCCGCGCCGTCCTGTTGACACCAAATGTTGCCAATATCCTCCTCTTCAATTTTTGTGAACAAAAATTCGTTCAACCAACATAGGTCGATAACGATCGCCATTGACTGTAACGGCCACTCCTTGCTCATTTTCGAAGAAAAATGGCCCAATTATGCCAGCGCGCGCCGCGCCGCGCCGCACAGTGTGACAATTCACTAATCTAGCGGAATTTAATTACAAAAATCACTTTCAAGAATCAATGCAAAAACCGGTTTTATGTGCAGCTAATATCTTCTACTAAATAATTATATATAAATTTTTGGGTTATGGTTAAGCAAAAAAACAAAAATTGATCTTAGTCAGATTTTGTGATCATTTTTAATAAAATCGATGTTTAAAGGCGCTTTGGTTAATATGAATTTATTAGGGTTTTTTGATTTGTTATTGGGGACTTTGTTTTATTTTTCTTAAATATAATATAAGAGAATGTAAAAACAAGTAAAACCTTATTTCATATGATGCTCAATATTTTGTTATTGTGCTCAAAAGTTGAAAAATTGAGTTTTTTGTGTCAATTTTTACATTAAGTGGAGAAAATTTAGTAATATACCGCATTATTCCGATGGGAAACTATATGTTTTTTAAAGCTCAATATATAAGCTTTCATTCTACGTTTTAAGTTGCTGCGCATAGGTGCGACACCCATACATTTTTTTTAAATTTTCGAAGTTGCTTCCAAAATAATTTCTTACAAAATGATAAAGATATTATATTTAAAAATAAAACCAAGACCACAAAACAAGAAAAACTATAAAATAAATGCATAAACATATTTAATTACATAAATAAATGTATTAATACACATATATATGCTTCTATATAAATACAAATTTGAGAAATTATGTGTTTTATGCAATATACAGGGTGATTCACGAGCGTTGTGCCAAAAAGCTAGAGCGTGTAGGTTGAGTTGAGACAAGAAAAAAATCGTATGGGAGGGGGGGGTCTATTCCCCCCCGTTTAGCCGGGAGGGGCAATTTTCTGAAAAATTGACTTATTTTGTAAAAAAAAAATATTAAAAATCAACGGCTTAGTTTACAACACCGTGCTATACCTTTCTGAAAAGCTAAAAACTTCTTCTTTCACCTTGTTTTTAAAATAAATTGTTTTAACGAATAGTTTTAAAAAAATCAATTTTCAAACTCAAAATTTTCAAAAAAAAAGCCAAAAAAAAAATTTTTGAACTAATTTTTTTCAAAATTTTATGTAATTAAGTACTAATTTTGTTTTAAAATTTCAATGTCTTTGTTAATTTTTAGTCGAAAACAGAAAACCGGATGCAAAAATGTCTTTTTGTTTTTGAGATATTAAAAAAAAACCAAAACCACTTTTTTCTAAGAAAATCTTTGTTTTTATTTTTACCTATCTGGACTTTTAGTATAATTTACTAGTTTAATTTATAAATTTAATTTTTTGTAATTGGAGTTTTATGAGGACTCAATAAAGTAGAAAAGTATTGGATTTTCCCTGGATTAATCATTTTGTTCATTGAAAACGTCTGCCATTGACCTTTCACTTCTAGCTCTCCGTGCTCTCGTCGGCGGATTCTTGAAAACATGCTACGACTTGGGCGCCATCTATTGGGATATCTTTCAGCGTAGAGTCTGTCGGCTTCCCGATCTCGACAACAAGTTAAACCGTAGCAGAAGTTCCTGTCCGCTAACTCTTCTCGAACATATGAGTTTGTTATTGTTATGTGTTGATGAATTAATATTTTAATTGTAAATGGTTGTTAAGTAAATATGCGATGCCTTTTATTAACCTTTAGGTTGTTAATTGTTTTTTCATTCAAGAAAAATTGCGGTTTAATTATCTTAAGCCCCCAGCAGGTAAAACCCTTCGCCGGCGAGTGGCCGCAGCCCCAGGTATAGTAAGAAAAAATTGCAGATCAGTTTTCAGACGTTTTCAATGAACAAAATGATTAATCCAGGGAAAATCCAATACTTTTCTACTTTATTGAGTCCTCATTAAACTCCAATTACAAAAAATTAAATTTATAAATTAAACTAGTAAATTATACTAAAAGTCCAGATAGGTAAAAATAAAAACAAAGATTTTCTTAGAAAAAAGTGGTTTTGGTTTTTTTTTAATATCTCAAAAACAAAAAGACATTTTTGCATCCGGTTTTCTGTTTTCGACTAAAAATTAACAAAGACATTGAAATTTTAAAACAAAATTAGTACTTAATTACATAAAATTTTGAAAAAAATTAGTTCAAAAATTTTTTTTTGGCTTTTTTTTTTGAAAATTTTGAGTTTGAAAATTGATTTTTTTAAAACTATTCGTTAAAACAATTTATTTTAAAAACAAGGTGAAAGAAGAAGTTTTTAGCTTTTCAGAAAGGTATAGCACGGTGTTGTAAACTAAGCCGTTGATTTTTAATATTTTTTTTTACAAAATAAGTCAATTTTTCAGAAAATTGCCCCTCCCGGCTAAACGGGGGGGAATAGACCCCCCCCTCCCATACGATTTTTTTCTTGTCTCAACTCAACCTACACGCTCTAGCTTTTTGGCACAACGCTCGTGAATCACCCTGTATATGTGTCGTTGCTGTCCTAGCAAAACTCAAATCGATTCAAAAGGAATTTTATGTTATAAGTTTATATATATATAATGCAACAACAAAGAGATGAAAAACTTACTGTTTGGTATTTAAATAACATTTTTTTCATAGGGTAAATAAACAATGTTTTTCAAAATTTACCAAAAAAAAAATGATTTTGCCAAAATATGAATTAAATTGAATTTGAACTAATTTTATAAAATTTTTGGTTAATTTATCTAATAATCAATAATTTTTAGGAGTCAATAACAGATTTTCAATTGCATCAGATCCATTTTTAGTAAGTAAAAGTTATATTCTTGTCCTGGAACTTTTAAATGTAACAATATAAGAAATCTAAGCTGCTTGAGGAATTCGGAGTAAATTTTTGTTAAAAATGTTATCAAGTGTTGTCTATTATTATGTTTTTATATGTAATTATTTTTTAAAAATCTAAACAAAAAAGAAACAGCAGGATTTTTGGTCAGAATTTTTTATCTGTACAGAATGGGCATTTGTATGTGCACTAAACAGGCGCTTTCACAGGGCCGTTTGTTCCAAAATTTGGTAACTATACAAATCTTTGTAATTCAGTTACATTTTAATACATATTCATTGTGAAAACTAAAGAAAAAAACTGTTTGGGGAGAAAAATTTAATTTTTAGTAAAGGTCTGCCAAAGTTCAAAAAACACGTGAGTTTAAAGCTCTTTAAGTCAAAAACGTGTGTCGATATGTACAAAAATTGCAGTTTAACTTATTTTTGTACATATTTGTTATGAATCTGATACATAAAATTTAAAAGAAGCAAAAAAAATACAACCTTAATTCACTCTTTAGTATGGGTCTAACATAGGCAAAAAACATGTTCATTCCGATCTCTGCAAATTAAGAATTTGGCTATTTTAATAAATAGTTCTAGTTAAATGTCATTCTCTGAATATATTTGTTGAATCTTGCGAAGGAATCACTAAAAAAAAATTAATTTGTAAGCGCTATTAATTTTATTCCGCTAGATGAGCGAAATGTCACACTGTGCGCCGTCCTGTTGAAACCAAATGTTGCCAATATCCTCCTCTTCAATTTTTGTGAACAAAAATTCGTTCAACATAGGTCGATAACGATCGCCATTGACTGTAACGGCCACTCCTTGCTCATTTTCGAAGAAAAATGGCCCAATTATGCCTCTGGACCAAAATCCGCACCACTCGTGACTCGTTTTGGATGTATCGGCTTTTCAATGTATGAGTGCGGGCAGTGCACGATAAAAATGTCATTTTAAGCCATAGAGGTTCGTAGTGCAAAATACTCCTACTACGAAACTTTAAAATCCGTTAACAAGCTAATGGACGTTTGTAGTGAAAAAATTACTTCACTACAAACGAAAGCAACCCTCATAGAGGTTTGTAGTGAAAAAAAAAATTTACTACAAACGATAAAAATTTCTTTTTAAGCCATATAGGAGGAGGAGGAGGGAGGAGGCATATTAAGGATATGGTATATGGCTTGAAATGACATTTTTATCGTTTGTAGTAAAATTCTTTTTTCACTACAAACCTCTATGAGGGTTTGTTTCTATTGTAGAGTAAGTAATTCCTATTTTAAAGTTAATTAATTTCAGTACTTTTTTGTATGAGAAAAGTATGGAAAAGGTAGTGGTCGAACAATTTGGTCGAATTTTTTTTTTTACAATTTTTCTGTCTCACTTAAAAAAAAAAAAACTTCACTACAATCATCTACAAGCGTATATCTATGGACAACAAGCAAAAAAAGTTCGAAATTTTATTTTCGGGGGCTGACATTTTTTTGATGGTCAAAATTTTTTTTTCTGTACAACTACAAAAAAAATTAAATTCACTACAATCAACTACCTACCCTAACCTATCAAAATAAATAAAGAAAATTTTTTTTTCAAAAGTCGGGTGCCAGGTTCACATAGCCTCGATTTAGAGTCTACAGTTAATTTCAATTGGAGATCACCACAGAGTTTGACAAGGTCAGGTTTTTCCGGAATCTGTTTTATATTGTACAAAAAAGACCAATATTCCGAGTACTCATAACTCATTTAATTGTTCAAATCAATTTTAACGCCTGTTTATTTCGTTGCTTTTCACTTACCAAATATTACTCTGTTTGTGAACATATCTAATCTATCTAATCTATTAACTCACATTTTATTCAAAAAAATTCAATTTAACTGCCAAAATTATTCTCTTTTGGTGAATAGACGGATTGAAAGAATGGCCGCATTCACTACGTAGTCACTACGTAGTCAACTCATTCTGATTGGTCAAATACAACTAAGAAATGAGTTGAAATTTACCCTCCGACGACGTAGTGTAAAAATGTTGACTTCAAAGTGACAGATTTTGACATTTCATAATCAGCTGTTGAATAAGAAGCAAAAGTGCAATTTCAAATTTTAATAAAATTTAAAATGAAGTTAATCGTACAATACGACAATATTAATAATCTGATAGGGTCTGAAAACGAAATTTATGTAATCAGATCTTATCAGGTAGTGTTTTTCATAGTATTATAAGCAAAACAAGACAACACTTCTCATTAAAGATCTCTAACCTCAAATCACAAATTCACAAACGTTTCTTACTTCATATGTTCATTGTCCAGTCGTTTTAGGCATTTTGAAAAACAATGTAGGGAAAATTTCCTAACGACGCACTATGGGGTCTTGCATTGGCTGAACCGGCGAGAAGTCGTTTTTTTTATATGTACTAAATCTTAATAAAAATGACTGTTTCGGTTTACTGATAATATATGTCACATGAATTAGTAGTTTATTTTTCATTCCATTGTTCTATCACTTAACTGTTTTACATTAAAGAAGAGAGAATTGTTTAAATTGGGATCTGTGGTTATCTAACCTCTAAAAGTGGCCATTATTATAAAGGTAAAAATCAATTGCTAAACAAAAAGTTTTGAACACAATTTGTTATATAAGGTATGTACTTTATAAAAGAATTAGTTTAAAATCAATTATAATGTAAATCTGGAAAAAAAATTGAATAGAAAATAAGAATGTTACAAAATTTGTTATATAACGGTACTTTTCGATTAGGCAAACATCTAAGCAAAATTAAACGTATTTTACATAGTTCAATATATTTTTTATTAAGAATCGAAGTTAAAAGTAAAAAATGTTTGCCTAAAATATTTTATTTTCAATTTGTTCTGTCAGTAACCAAGCAAAATATAACAAATTTTTATCATATTGAAGGTTTCAACATTCAATTTTTCCTCTGCAGAGGCGGAAAGTCTGTGAAATATTTTTTAAAAGTAAATCTGAGAATGTTGACAAAAAATTTGAAGATATTAAGTCATTTCTTAGAAAAACAAACTGCCCTGATAATCATTTGTCAGACCCTAAGAATGAATTAGTTCGTTTCTGTTAGAGTTACGATAAGTGGAAAGAACAAAAAAGATTTTCGTTGAACAAAATAACAATTATATTTATTAATTTATTAAGGTTGTTGAGTGACTGAATATCTAATGAAGAATGAAAATTTTATATTTCACAATTTGATATAAAATAATTTAGAAAGCAAACGATATATTGAAAAAGGTAAGAGGAGTGTTTAGGGTGTAAAGTGTTATTTCTAACAGTTTCAAATTTGAACTAAAATCCAAATGGAAGAAAAGTCACCGGACAAAATTAGTGTTTCATAAAAATTAATCCCATTGGCTCCAAGAAGGGGTTAAATTTACACTGTATTAACTACTCCCTGGAAGACCTCAGATGAGTTTTGATTAATTGAGCAAGCGAGGAATAAATTTTCGAGCTGCTGGTAACAAACAAACAGCAAACTTATTTGTTTCGTTGTACCTTTGGTACTATATGAGCACTTCCGTTCATAAGATTCTCATTCATGGCAAAACCTTACGAACAGACACATTAACTGATATTATGAACAGAATGTTATTATCTTCAAATCCTTTTATTTTACAAACCAAAGAGTTACTAAAACTTCAAAGAAAATTCCGGTCCATTCCGAAGCCTTAGAGATGTTTGTACAACCTGATCTTTATAACCAACCGCAAACTGAAATTGCCGAATACTTTTCGGACTCTGATTAGTCATAATTTAATTACACATCCAGAAAAGATAAACAAAATTTTTTTGTTAAACTCCATATTCAGATTTCTATGTCTTTTTTAGTTTTTTTAGATTTCAAAATCGATATACCTTATACTATGCTGCAACTCCCAGATTCTGTAAATCTACCTTAAAACTATTCAAACATTTTTCAAATTGTGTTCAAAATAAGAAAAACATTGAGGTCACAATTCATTTTATTTTTTATTTTATTTTTTCTCAATTAACCTTTAACTGCAAGCTTAAGCGATTTAAAGTAAATGTTAGGTTTTTTAAGTATCTTTTTTCCCCACAGTAAAACATGATTGCGTTTCATTTGGTTTTTTAGGGTTTTGTAAGAAGTTTTGGGTTCGTCCTAAAAAAAACTTAAGTATTTTTGTAATAAGTCCTTATTATTTTTTTTTTCATTAGAAAATTGGAAAAAAAAACTATCAATTTTATTTGCCTTGCATACTACTTGATTTTTGTTTATTATATAAAGTAATTAAACAAAAACACCCAGAAAACTATAATAATATAAAAATAACGGTATTATCTCAAAAACCTGAATTGGTATAGTTTTTCTTACGTCAGATTTGAATTCAGCATACCAAAAACCTATCGAAAAGTATAGGTATTAAAAATCGACGTTGATATCGTGTCGACTAAAAAAGTTATAAGGGTCAAAAGGTCTGAGCTATCTTTATTTGACAGCTTGCTTTCGACTAGCTTTGAAGTGCAATTTTGCTAGTTGATTTTCGACTACGTAGTGACTAGGTTAGTGAATGCGCCCAATATATTAGTGAAAACACGCACACAACTTTGCAATCCGTAAATTTTAGCTTGTAAGGCATTGTCAGTTTGACAGCTTTGTTTCCCATCTTGTTACTTATTTAATCTTTGATGACGAACATCAGGATCGCAACGTAGCATGAACCGTCTGATTACTGCGTCTGTTCCTGCGGCGCCCCTTTATATCCGGCGCCCTCGGGCGGTCGCCCAACCACGCCCCACCCTAACGCCGCTACTGAGTGCGGGTTTTCTATGCCCCAAACGCGATAATTTTGCTTGTTTACATACCCGCCAAGATCAAAATGAGCTTCATCTGAAAAGATGATTTTTTTGGCAAAATCGGCATCTTCTCTTAGTCGATCGCAGGCCCATTTAGCGAAGCGAAAACGCATTGGATGGTCAGTTGGCAATGATGGCGCTTCACGCACACTTTCTGCCACAGCAGCAATATTCTCGGGTGTACGCACTATGTTTGGCTTTTCACGCTTTGTTTTATCGATGAGGATACCAGTTTCTATCACTTTTTTCACAAGATAACGAACATACGGAGCTGACGGTGATTTTCTCTTCTTCCAAAATCCGTACGCAATTTTTGCACACATTCTGCAACATTACATAATTTTCAAAGTAATGTTGCAATATTTTCCAGCGTAGTTCAAGCGTATACAGCGGAAGGATAAGGACGAAATAAGCAGTAGTTGAAAAAAAAAACGTTAGATGGCGGACCCTTTATATTTTTTCCATCGTGAGATACTCGTCGGCGGTGTGGGTTTTTTTTGCAGTCGCAGCTCTGGACTTTGTTACATTCTTTTAATGCCATTAGTAATTTATAGAACCCGAAGATGAGTATAAGGGAAGGTCGCTGAAGGAAGGGAGGAGAATCTACCGTCTTCATACCGATAAGCCATCAAATCACCAGGGGACATATCGCTGCAAATGCCGTTCTGTCGGTTATTGAGAAGCATTCAACACTCGGGATAACTTGGAGAGAAGAGACGTAAGTGCAATCGGTCGGTAATAAGAGGGAGAGGAAGATTCCTCTTCTTACTACTCGGAAAGAAATCAGATGAGTATGATGGATAGAAAAGCTTACGGAGATGTTTTGCCATCGTGGAAGAATACCTTCTCAAAACAATAGCGGGTATTCTATCTGGGGCAGCGGATTTGTGTCTAATGATATCTTCAAGGACTCTCGCTATAGTAGATGTCCATAGAATCAATTAGGCGTACAAGAACAGGAGGAGTCATGACACTCTCTGGCAGTGACGTGTTTATTACTTTTAGAAAAAAGAAATAGGTACCTAATAATAAAAAGCTAATACTTCTAGAAGCATTGTTTGCCCGATCCTGAAAAAGGGAGATCCTCTAAACTGCGCCAACTACAGAAGAATCAGTCTACTTAACATCGCCTACAAGATCCTCTCTGCCGTGATATGTGAACGTCTGAAGCCTTTCGTCAACAATCTAATTGGTCCTTATCAATGTGGCTTCAGGCCAGGAAAGTCAACCACAACTACAACTTCGAGGTAGTAGAGGAGTTTGTCTACCTTGTCTCCGCTATTAACACCAGCACCGAGATAAGACGAAGTATTAGGTACTCCTGCTAATCGGTGTTTCTTTGTGTTAAGAAAGCAATTGATTGGAAAAGCCCTCTCTCGAGCAACTAAGGTTAAACTGTACAACACCCTCATCATCCCGGTCTTGCTGTATGGTGCAGAAGAATGGACCTTGGCAAAATCAGATGAATGTGCCTTAGGCTGTTCCGAGAGGAAAGTTCTTCGGGTCATCTTTGGCCCCGTGTGCATTGACGGGGAATGGAGAAGAAGATACAACAGCGAACTTTACGGGTTTTACAACGACGTGGACCTAGCCAAAAGGGTAAAGGTCCAGACTCAGATGGCTCGGTCATTTAGAGCAGATGGACACCAATGCTCCGGCCCGGAAAGCCTTCGACACTATTCCCGAGGGACGTAGAAGGAGAGGATAACCGCGACTCAGGTGGCGCACACAAGTGGAAGAGGACCTAAATCAACTTGGAGTGCAAAACTGGAGACAGCTGGCTGGCGGAGATTGTTGATTGAGGCCCAAGTCCACACCGGACTGTAGCGCCACCTTAGTAAGTAATACTTCTAGAATCGCTCTAGAAATCCAAAAGAATATTTGAGGAGATCGAACTTGTTTTTCGAGTCAAATGAAGAATTAAAAATAACTTTTTTGTTCAGCATTTTCAATATTTGTATAATTTTGGTATATTTTTGTTTTAAGAATATAATTTTTTTGCGCATAAAATCAAGTTCAATACCGCAACATGCTAATGTTGTGGTCTACTTTCAAACTGTATACATTAGATTATTATTTCAAGTTTCACACGAAAAAAGGTCCTCTCTCCTCTAATGACGCAAAACGAAACTCGACGATAACATTTTTTTTTTCAGAATTTATTTTTTGCCTTGAATGCAAACGTAGCATATAACAGCGAAAAAAAAACTGTTCAACCATGTGCACTATCTGCCGAATCTTTCAAATATTTTTTATCAGTTTTCCCGGTTGGAGGTAAAGTAAGTTAATTTCAAGCGATAAAATTTCTAATGCCGTCATACACATTATGTTAACGTCAAAAGTTGTTTTTTTTTTTTGTAAAAGAAAGAATGTTTAGCCGGTCGTTTCGTTTGCCGATGACGGGGATGATGGGGTAAAAGTTGACTTGTACGACTGCCTTAATGAATTTTATTTGCATTCCTAACTTGTTTTTTGTTTAATCACTTTTAAACGGTTCGAATTGAAAAAAGGTACCTACGGTTTTGTTGATCTGAATGAATTTTATTACTTTGTTTATGGAGATTTTTATTGGCCAGCAGATAACAATGAAATCTCGCAAAAATCGTCACTTTGGTTTGGTTTGTTTTGCATGCGATATGCATATGCATGTGTATAATTCTTGGTATTAAGAAAAATTAAATTCAGAACCTTAATGGAAAATTGCAAGGAAACATTGATTGACATTGAATGTTTTTTTTCCGCATTTTTGTCGGAATACAGCGAAAATTGTTGAGTTGAATTTTTGTTCGTATGCTAACATCATTCCTGTTCTAATTTCAATATATGAGTTAAATAGAAAGACGTGTTTCTTATTTAATATCTATTTATTAACTGACATTTATTTCAAAGTTTATTATTACATTTGTGAAAGTTCAGACTCAGAGGGAGTTAGATTTTATAAACTAAGTATACAACATGTCTCTTTAAAAATAATAATAAAAAATTAATAAACCATATTTTCATAGTTTCTTATTTCAATTAAATAGTTCATTAATTCAATTTAATAATACAAATTGGTTTCGAGATCAGAAGCAAAAGTATAATAAAATTCAATATCTAGGAAGCTGTTTGCCGGATCGAAGATTCAAAGTTCCTGTAGCTATTTTTTCTTGTTCTACGGTATTTGCAGTGCTTTTATCTTCTAAGATATCTCTTTTATTTCGGTGGTATCGCTTTCCCTTCTCGTTCTCTACAATAACAGATCTTGGCATATCAGTTACCTCTACAACCTTACCCTTTTCCCATTGACTTTCTGGAATTTTTTTTTAAGTATACTGGTATATTTTCTGTAATTGCAGATCTTTCTTTTGAATTTTTATCATAATAAATTTTCATTTTATCCTGGTAATCCTGAACCTGCTGCCTATGAAGCCCTTCCTCTATCAAAGCTGGTTTAAGTTGCAAATAATGTGTCGGAAGTCGTGTCCTAAGCTTTCTTGACATCAACAACTGCGATGGAGAGTAACTCAGCTGTGTAGTGGTTCGAAGATTAAGAAGTCCAAGATAAGGATCTTCATTGGTTTCAGAACATTTGGTCAACATTTTTTTTACAGTTTGTATAGTTCTTTCTACCAATCCGTTAGATTTCGGATAGTACGGGCTACTAGTGACATGGTCAAACATCCATTCATTCCAAAATTCCTTGAATTCTGATGAGTTGAATGGTGGACCATTGTCAGAAATCACTTCTGATGGTATCCCGTGTCGCGCAAAAATTGACTTTAAGTGGGTTACAATTTCAGCTGCTTTTGCTGACTTAAGTTTAATGACTTCCATGAATTTGGAAAAATAGTCTACCAATGTCCAATAGTAGATATAAATCTTTTTTCCATTCAAAAAGATCTATGCCTATTTTTTCAAATGGAAGTTTTGGTAATTCATGTGGCAATAAAGGTTCTTTTACATTTGTATTTTGGTATTTCTTACAAGTGACACAATTTTCTAGATAATTTTGAATATCTAAATTCATATTAGGCCAAAATACTGTGCCTCTTGCTCGACGTTTACTTTTTTCTATACCTGGGTGACCATCATGAATATTTTCCAGAATCTTTCTTGTCATTTCTTGAGGAATAACTAACTAATAATTTCTGTACATCAGTACTAATTCTGTTTTTATTTTCAGGCCAATGACCTTTAATAAAAGAATGCAGTTGCTGCAGGGTTCTATCCTTACTTGTTGCTTCCAGAATTGTTTGAAGCATTTGTTGTGTAATGGCGAGATTTGACTTTATAAGACCAACATGAATTTTTATTTCTTTATCTATCAAACTTTCCTCTTTGCGACATAATGGTGCCCTTGACAGCATGTCTGCGACCAACATTTTTTTCCCAGGCTTATACACGACTTCTAGATCATAAGCTTGAAGACGGAGAATCATCCTCTGTAGCCTTGCCGGAACATGTACCAGCGCAGCGCTTTCTTAAATAGTGGTATGAGAGGCTTGTGGTCTGTTTCTACCAATACAGTTTGATCATAAATAAATTGATGCCATTTTTCACAGCCGAAAAGAATCGCATACAGTTCTTTTTCGATCTGCGCGTAATTTCTTTGACAGTCGGTAAGGGTCTTTGACGCATGGGCTATGGGACGACTATCTTGTAAAAGACAACCCCCTACCGCAAACTGTGAAGCATCAACCGATAAAACAAGTGACTTTGTCGGGTCAAAGTACGCAAGAACTGGTGGTGTTGAGACAAGAGACTTAAGTTTTGTGAAAACACTTTCTAATGATTGATTCCGCTGAAATTTGACATTTTTCTTGAGCAATTGACGTAATGGCTCTGTTTCATGAGACAAATTAGGAATGAATGACCCAAAATAAGTCACTGTTCCTAAAAACCTTTGAACTTCCTGCACAGAAGTTGGAGATTTCATATTTAAAATCGCTTCGACTTTTTGACAATCAGTGCTCACACCAAGTTCATTAAAAATGTGACCAAAGTATTTTACTTCGGTTAACCCGAACTTACATTTTCCTTGATTGAGCCTTAATCCAACTTTATCCATGCGTTCTAAAATCTGAATTAACTTTCTATTATGGTCTTGAATACTATGACCATAAACCAAAATATCATCTATATAAATGATAACATCTAAATCAATAAATATTTATTATTATTACATATTATTATTATTATTATCATCTTTATTTTTTCATTTCAAAAGTTTACAAACTTAAAACTTAAAAAAAAAACAAGCATGGCTCATGGGCCGTCTGCCGGTATATTTTTCTAAACTAAACATTTTGTGAGAGAAAGTACAAAAATTTGGTTTTAAATATAAAGAAAATAGCAATTGAAAAAAGAAAAAGAATAATGCCAGAGGGAAAAAAAATATTCGTTTTAATGGTGTAGGTAATTTAATAAATAAATAAATTTATAAAAAAAAGAATATAAACAAAATCTGATTCGGGCTTTTAGTTTAGCTAAAACAAAATTGTAATAGAATTATTATTCTAGTATATATTGATGTACATGTTTCTATATGAAACTGCATCTAATAAAAACTGAATAAGTAGACGCCAACCGTTATCTCCATTCAGAACACCTAGACATTCTTCAAGTGACAGAAAACTCTTGTTAAAATAAAGCCGACGAATTTCCTGCAAGATTGGGCATAATGCAACAAAGTGGAAAATGTTTTCAACTTGATCAAGGTTGCACAAAGTGCAGTTTGGGTTGTTACCAGTTCTGTGAGGTCTGTAATTAAGCTCTAACATCTCCGTGCGTGCTTTAAATATGATGCTCATTTCCATTACAGTAAATTCATCTCTAAAGTAATTAGAAGTCCCGAGTCTGAGGTTAAGATTACTGTAAATTGATCTCGACACAGACTCCCTCGCCCTATCTAGATAGCTTTGGAATAAGTGTTCATCAATGGTAGATATACAGTCGTAGAGAGCGCTACTCCACGTATCTAAACTATCAACAGATAGAGATAGAGGAAAGTTGTGTGCCGAGGACAAATCATACCAATCTATAAATGGTGTATACCGGCATCTAAAACACACTGATAGGACCCTCTTTTGCAAATTGTTGGCCGACCTTTGCATTACCCTCAATATATAATCAGCGTTTGCTTTTAAATTCATAATAAATATTGGAGCAAGTCCCGATTCAATATGTATAGCATAATTGGGCGTGTTAGTTGGGAGTCTAAAGATACGCTTGAAAAAATATCTTTGGACAGCTTCGATATCTTCTATTTGCTTGTATTCATAGACTTGGTTGCCATAACACAAACAGCTTTTGATGGTTGCTTCAAACACTTTGAACTTAGACGTAGGATCAACAAGTTTGTTATTAAAAAAGTTTGACCACATACAATTTATTGCAGTTTTTGCAACTCTCACCTTATCTTTTATGTGAACACCAAAATTCAGGTTAAGAGTTAATGTGTAGCCTAAATATTTAAATTCTTTCACCACTTCTAAGTTGGAACCATTGAAAGTCCAGTTGCGGTCGGTTCTAATGCTACGATGTTGGGACCTAAACGCCATAATCTTTGACTTTGAGGTGTTTATTTGGAGATCCCATAGATCACAAAATTGTTTTAATTTGTTTATTTGAAGCTGAAGTGTGACTGCATTATCAGTTAAGATCACCAAGTCATCGGCGTAGAGCAAAACTTTAATAGATAAATCACCAAAAGTAACACCACCAGGGATATAGTCTTCAATATCATTAATAAATAGTGAAAAGATAAGCGGGCTTAAAATGCAGCCTTGAGGCACACCTGTATTACAACTAAACGGTTTCGATTTGCTACTACCATTTGAAACTACAGCTGTCATATTTGAGAGCAGCTGCTCATAGATTCGGATAAATTTTGTCGATAGCCCGATAGCTGCAAGTTTAAATAGTAGAGATCTTCTGTTAATAGTGTCAAATGCTGATTTAAAGTCAACGAAAAAAGAGTAAAGATTTATTTTTTTCTCTAAGTAACGCCTAGCAACACTCGTGAGAGTGAAAATTTGGTCGATTGTCGAAAAATTAGCTCGAAAGCCCGCCTGAAAGCAACTTATTTTGTTGTTTTGTTCGACCCATCTTACAAGCCTGGAATAGAGGATCTGGGTGAATAATTTCTTTAGAGAACTAAGCACAGAGATGCCTCTATAATTTTCAGGTAAAATAGGGTCACCTTTTTTAAAAATTGCAGAGATAGATGAGAACTGGAAAATTCCTGGAAACTGCTCCTCCTCAAACATTTTGTTGAAGAGCACTACAATATATTCTAAAAACTGCAAGGTGGCGTTTTTGTAGAACTCAGCTGGTATGCCGTCCAGCCCTGCAGCCTTGTTGTTCTTCATTTTTTTTAAGCGCAACAACCAGTTCTAACATTGAGAATGGAGCGTCTAATTCTTCAATATATATAAAAGGCAGTGCAAAGCTTATAGACTTCTGGCATGGATCAGCTATGAAAAGTTGTTCAAAGTGCAATGCCAGTATATCCACTCCAATGGGATTTATAACTGACCTATTACGGTCACTTAAAATGCGCACATTGGCCCAGAAAGCTTTAGAATCATGACTACCAACCAAATTTGATGCAGTTTTTTTTTAAAGTTCTTTTTTTTGCTTACATAAATCTTTATAAGCGTTGTTATAATGTAGATATAAAGTCTTATAAAAAACATCATTTGAGTCTCTAAAGAGTTTTAAGAACTTAAACGATCTCTCTCTATTTTTACTGCATTCGTTGTCATACCAGCTAGATTTAAAAATTGTTCTATTATTATTTGAATAACTGACCGAAGACAGTCTTATAGTTTGAAAAACAAAATTTGTAGCTACATCTATTGTGGACGTTATTTGATTTGGCAGATTAGCTGAATACTGATTCAAGTTACTTTTGTAAACTTCACATTTTTTTTCGTTCCAACGAAGCCTTGTATTAAAATTTTCTTCTCGAATTCTAATAAAACTTTCTTGAGGTTTAAACTCACAGGAGACATAGATAGGCAGGTGCATTGAGTAGTTGGCAGGCAATACTAAAAAATCTTTAACGATATTCAGCCATTCACCTTTTACAAGGCAGTAGTCAATGACAGAGCAACCTTGTGACGATATAAACGTGAAATTCCCATTAATATCCCCTCTAGAAATACCATTTAAGATAAAAAACCCAAAATCCTCAATCAAATCCATCAAACGGTTTCCGTTTGTATTTATGGATTCGTCTAAAGAGTTTCTTTCAAAAGAAAAATATCCATTGTTCATAAAGGGAGAGTTCTGATAATTCGATATCCTGCCGTTTAAGTCCCCAATTAATAGAATATTTTCATTATTTTGGCTTAAAAGGAAATTATGGAGTTCTTCAAAGTCAGAATTCCAGTTACTATAATTAAGGTAAATAGGAACTATTAAAAAGTGTTTTGAATTAATAATAAAATCTATTACCTACAACCTTGTTATCGATAACTTTAAATGTAATATGTTTTATAAACATGCTGTTTTTGATTCCACACAACATGCCACCGCTAGCTCGACCAAGCCTATTATTTCTAACAGCCGATATCCATCTTAAATTAAAATTTTCAAAATACTTAGAATATTGCAACTCCTTACCATCTTCTACAAAAGTTTCTAATAATATAAATATATCATAGTTTGCTATTAATTTAAAAAAATCTGGCATTAAAAATTTATTTTTGAGTCCTGTAATATTATAGCAGAAGATTTTTAAATTATAATTAGTTAAATGGCAGACGGCATCTCTATCCTATGTTTAATGATGTTGCTTATAGTTCGTACCCAAACCATAACGATTGTTTGCGAACCCACTCACAGATGGCGCTTCAGTGACATGAAGGTTTTTCTGGTTTACGATGACGTTGTCAAAAAAGCACATTGCATCTTCACCAAAATTCCTCTTGACAAATGACAGCTCGTCATTTGTTGATATTTTCAATCCTCGTAGCGAGTCATGTGAAAATGAAAAATCGTCGATTTTAAGTTTTGCGCCTTTGATTTGAATATTTACATTCGGATTCTTCTTCATCTCCATTAGCTTGCTTTTGATTTGATAAAGTGTTCTCCTCTTCTTTCGGAAAAGTAAAGATTTTTCACGGTGCACCACAATTCCGGAGTTTTTTAATCTCGGGGCTGCTTCTATAATTTTTTGTGCTGTTTCTTTGTTGTTGAAGTTTAACACCATTATCGTTTTGTTGTTGTAACGATTAACGAATTGTTGCGATTTATCAAAAGGTAGCTCTGCATTTTCATTTAGGTTGAGAAGGCCAAGACAGGTTTGTTTCGCTTGACTATTCATGTCTGTCTTCTCGTCTGACGGTAAATGCATTACAACCGTGTTTTCATGTGATTTTTGGTGTAAAAGTTCGATTTGCTTCTCAAGTGTTTCGCAGTAGTTCTCAACGACAGCTAACCGCTCCGTAAGGCGCTCGTTTTGAGCCCGTAAGAGCTGAATTTCAGCGGTGACAGCTTGGACGTCGTCTTTTGTCGCGATATTTTTTAAGTGCTCGACAAAACAGCCGTCGATAATGGACTTCAATTCGTTTGCTTGAGATGCCATTGCGATGTTGTTTTCGGTCAACAAAGACACTTTATGAAGTTGAAGTGTGGATTTTTTACTATTTGGCGAATTGTTTGGAGAAGTTTCCCCCAATTTTCTCTTTGACTTCATATATCGGTTATTCGCAGAACAAAGAAGAAATGGCTACCCTATGCGATATATTTAAAAGGTCCTTAATTGTCATACCTTGTGGGCAATTTCAAGATATTCCTCTTTGATGTTATGGTGTTTTGCTTAACCAAAGTTTATAAAGCAGTTTTTTTATATTTAACTTTAAAATTACAAAAATATGAATAAATAACTTGAGCACTGCAAGAATACGACTTTTACTTCTCTCACTCTCACTCTTCAATCTCAATATTTCTGTCATGACACGGTGAAAAATTTCCTGTGCTACTTTAACTCCGTATGGCATTCTTAGAAACTTATATCTTCCAAAAGGTGTATTAAAAGTGCATAGCTCAGAACTTGCTTCATCTAATTTTAACATCCAATAACCTTTACTAGCATCGAGAGTAGAATAATATTTAGAACCTGACAGTTTTGACTTGATAAGTTCTATATTAGGAATTGGATAGTGCTCTCGTTGTAATGCTTTATTTAGATTTCTTGGGTCCAAACAAATTCGTAAGGAACCATCAGCTTTTTCAACCAAAACAATTGAATTTACCCATTGGGTTGGACGTTTGACTTTTTCTATCACTGCATTTTTTTCCATTCGTTTTAATTCTTGTTCTAATTTTGAATGTAACTTAAATGGATTTCGCCTAGGTGCATCAATAACTGGATTTACTTGAGGATCGACTTTCAGTGTAAATTCCCCATTTAAACAACCTAATCCTTTGAACAAGTGACTGAATTCTGGCTCAATATTCTTAATCAAAACATTTGACTCATTTTTAATCTCATTAATCGATGACGATGCAATTTGCCTGACGAGACCAAATCTTAAGCAATCGTGTTTGCCTAAGACCGTACTGACATTTTCATTGACAACAAAAAAGTTAATTTTTTCTTGACTGACTTTGCTTTTGCTAATGAAAGCATTTACTTGACACTGACCAAGAACATTTACCTTCGACCCGTGAAAACCACCTGACACCATGTTCTAATTTCAATATATGAGTTAAATAGAAAGACGTGTTTCTTATTTAATATCTATTTATTAACTGACATTTATTTCAAAGTTTATTATTACATTTGTGAAAGTTCAGACTCAGAGGGAGTTAGATTTTATAAACTAAGTATACAACAACTCCTTAGCATAAAATTAATTTAAAGACAATAACGCGGCGAATATTGTCCTCCAAGTGGTCAATCGTTCTGGGCTTATCGGCCATTCATTCCAAAATCGGCATCTCTTGTGAAGCCCGCTTCCCCCTTTGTGATGCTCAATCTGTGCGATATAAATTAGGTAATACAAAAAAAAGTGTCCTCGGCATCCTATTGAAGATTCCTTTCAGTCGCCATTTTGTCGCTTGTTGTTGAATCACAAACAAGTTGAACTCGAGTTTTAGTCGCTTTTTTTCCTATTCAGATGTGAAACAACCGTCTACCAAAATGAATGAATCATTAGGAATTTCATATACAACAATAAGAGACACAAATCTTATACTAGAAATTGATTGAAAAGAAAACCATGTACTCCCTCTTGTACCTAACTTAAAACTGAAACCAAAAACAAAAAGTACGATTAATTTTGCTATAAAGGATTTTTCGAAAGGGACGGGTCGATTTGACAATACGTGGCAGCCATATTGTTTTTTTTTTACTTTCTGTCAAAATATCGTTTTTAAACAGTCACTAAAGACAAATCGCTGAGGCACACGGGCAAATTATAACAAAATCCGAGTGCAACTATGCGAGCGTTGCTCCCTTGTTATGGTGTATAGACGGTCGTTTTCCAAGTCGGCTATTCCACGTGTAATGGCCAAATTCTGAATAATCAGCCAACACCCATACATTAACAAAACGGAACATAAGCTTAAACATAGCCGCTGTTCGCCGCAGACCACAACATAGCGATCACCAACTTTTTGTGGCCTGAATTGGATGAACCGAGGAATTATGGGTTCCACAGGATGGCGCAACGTGCCACACAACTTAAGACACAATCGATACTCTGCACGAGCGGTTTACTGGCATGCGGTTATCTCGCATTGTTATAAACAATTGAAAATGAGTTTAATATACAGGGTGATATACAGGGTGCACCATCTAAATGATGTTGATAGAAATTTTGAATAGCTTGACAGTTTTCAACCGATTGGTGTTGAACACATTTTGGAAAAGTTATTGCTTTACAATTATTGTAACCATGAATAGGTTCACGCTGTAACGATTAACTTCGTTATTAAAAAAACTCTGTATTACCTAATACTTAACATAAATATAGGTTGGTTGTACAATTAAATCTTGTTTCCAAATGCGGCTGGTATCGAGGAAAAAGAGAAAGAATTTTATCCTCGCAGGAAATTATTGAAAACATGTCTCTTAAGAGCTGTCAGTTGATTCGAGGCTGCGATTGGTTTAAGGTGAAAATTCGTTGGTTATGTTCAGGTTGTGTTGACTGAATGCATTAGGTGGAGCGTTTGTAATTTTATCCGCTAAAAAGCCCACAGAACGCTTTGTTGCAACCCAGCGTGCGTTTCCTCAAAGGTATCGCGGTCGTTCTGAGCCCAAAAGTGACACTATTCAACGCTTAGCTTCCAATTTTCAGACGGTCTGTAGCGGACTATCCACATTCAAATCGACCAAATCCTCAAGTTACCGGGATGCGTGGTATTGAAATTGGGGTAATTGACTGGCCACTGAGATCCCCCGATTTAAAGGCATCGGCTTTTTCTTGTGGGGTTTTTCAAAAAACAAAGTGTTTGCTAACAAACCGAAGACGTTAGACGAGCTTAAGCACTACCTATATTCGAGACGAAATCACTGCGATATCGCCCGATATTTTTCAACTCTGGGAAGTTAGTCGCGTGGACCTCTGGGGTTGCACTTATATTTTTTAATTTTCAAAAATCAATCCGCCCTTAATTGAAAACAGTGCAGTACTTTGTAAAGAACGGTTAGGGAATCAATGGCAGAAAAAAATGCCATAGTTTTCAATGAAATCTGATAGGAAGTACGAATAAAGCCTGTCAAATTGCGCAACAACATATTTCGTCATCCATTGGGTCGTTACGCATTGAGTTAAGTTCAATTTTTCAAGTTTCACAACAAATTTGTTTGCTTTAATACAGTCCAAAACGATCATAGGATAACATTCCAAATTATTTGAACATTTTCCATTCATAATGCCATTGTTGCACAATTGTACACAAAATTCCAACTAATTGAACCTATTTTCGGCTTTTTCAATATCCCCTTTTCTTTTGAAGATTTTCCCGTATTTTTCTTTCGTTGAAAACCAGCTCCATGGATACATGGAACAACTTGCTGAAGGAGCATGGGATCCCGGTTGTGGCGCAGATGAAGCAGAAACTTCATCGACTAGACCGACGATGATGAACCGCTTTAGTGCCTTTTATATACTTATCTACTATTGAGGGCGCTTTCAACAACGCTGACACATCTGCTATCACTTCTGCTATGACGACCCTAAACGTCGAATACTCACTTATCACTTTGTGAGTTGATTAATCTAATGCTAAAAAGCAGGATCATCAACTCTAAGATGGGGGATTTTTGTACGAAAAGGTCTTTCAGCAGAGGCACTCCGCAAGGTGGTGTTCAGTCCCCTCTCCTGTGGAACATAGTAGTTAACGAACTGCTAATATACCTCGAGCAGGAAGCCTACAGAGTGATTGCGTATACCGATGATGTTGATATCGCCGTCACAAGAAAACATCCTAATACCCTGAGAGACCTCCTCCAAAAAGCACTTAATATAAATCTTCAAAAGACAGACCCCGGCCTTTTTACACGGAAATACAAAATCCCAGTAATTGTACCTCCTTCAATAAAAGGTGCACGACTAATTTTTACCAATGAAGCCAAATATCTTGGTCTGATATTAGACAAAAAATTAAGTTAGAAACCTAATATTCAGGAAAGAGATAAGAAAGCTACAGTAGCTCTTTTCTCTTGCAAGAAAGCCATTGGAATGGGGTTTTCAACCTCGCAAAACCTATTTGCTATATACATCGGTCATCCGACCAATACTCATGTACGGGGTTGCAGTATGGTGGACTGCACTGGAGAAAGTCACTTACTACGACAAACTCAGCAGAGTCCAACGCACTGCAAGTCTCTGCATAAGCGGGGCATTGAGAACCACACCCTCAGCAGCGTTAGACACTCTCCTCCATCTGACACCCCTCGACATCTTCAGCAAACAAGTTGCAGCGAGCACAGCTATGAAACTCAACGCCTCATCTCAGTGGACCAACAATAGTGTGGGACATTCCATCATTTTGAACTTCTTCGGTTCTATACCAACGTACATAGACTACACCATTCCAAAGCCCCAATTTGGGAAAAACTTCCAGGTTTTCATTCCATCCAGAGATGAATGGGAAGACAAAAGCATTCATTTTTATACAGATGGATTCAAGACAAATGATGGAGTTGGTAGTGGTGTGTACTCAAAAAAGCTTAATCTAAGCCCCTCATTCCGCCTCCCTAATCATTGTAGCGTCTTCCAAGCGGAAATTTTAGCGATCAAAGAGGTTCTCTCCTGGCTAAGAGAAAACCCGATATCAACTTCTGATATCCGCATCTTCTCTGACAGTCAGGCTGCTGTTAAATCTCTCGATGGTGTCTCAACCAACTCTCAAACGGCCCTCTTATGGAGATCGCGCAGCAATTAAATATTCACCAGCACACTTTTGCTAAAAGAAACAGCCTTAACGATAAAAAGGTCTAGGTGGTGCAATTTACCTACGTACGCAGCCACAAAGCTCATATGGCCGTCACTTGACCTAAAGCGTTCTAAAGGCTTGTTATCTCAAAGCAGATTTCATATTAGCTCCCTAATAGGTGTCCTAACGGGACACTGTCTTATAGGCAGACACGCAATACGATTTGGTGTAGCCTCAAATGACTTCTGCAGGAGCTGTCACAATGGGCCTTTTCTTTTGGCCTAAGTGTGCGGATCCTGGGATGGAATCGTGTAAGCTGATAGTTGATAGTTGACAGTCAGTTTTCTATACTTTTTTGCCTGAATTTGACTGTCAACTATCAAAAATCAGATTACACGATTCCACCCCTGTATCCGCAGCCACTTTAACCTAACCCAACCTATTTACTAGCCTTGCTCATTACCGATCTCATTAATTTTAGACAAAACCCCCTCACATACATTTAAATCTAATCACTCACAGAAAATGGTACCGCCAAACAAAACTTTGTTATTAAAAAATAAAGTCATTACTCTATTAACTCTCCCACGACATGACACTCTAATAGACACA
Organism: Sphaerophoria taeniata; assembly: GCA_943590905.1. Classification (NCBI taxonomy): domain Eukaryota; kingdom Metazoa; phylum Arthropoda; class Insecta; order Diptera; family Syrphidae; genus Sphaerophoria; species Sphaerophoria taeniata. The sequence goes on along the minus strand of OX016540.1, from coordinate 222,997,586 downwards.
ATTATGTCATACGAACAGAGAGCATAACTCAATTGAATTGTAAAAAATGGTTTCCTTTTGTTAGTGAAAAAACCAGACGAACAGTTTTACAGGATTTATTGATAAGTTATTAGTTATAAGCAAATGAAGAATCGAGAAAAGACTGACAAATTATTTTCACAAAAACTTAATATACAAATCAAACGCTAACAAGTTATTTTATAATTCAATGAACAAAGTAGAATATAGCAAAGTAAATCTAACATGGAAAAGGTACTGTATTGCCAATGGTAACAATTCAATATATTAACAATTAAATTCAATACTACCTCTCAAAACAGTGCCTTTCAATAATATATTTTTAATTTTAATTTGATAATCCAAGTTTCAAAGATAAATATTCATGTTTCGATTTCAATAAAAATTTTGTTAAAATATCTGCAATCATATCTTTAGATGGAACAAAATTTAATGTTATTAACGACTTGTTATAAATTTCTCTAATATAATGATATTTAATGTCAATATGCTTCGAACGTGAATGAAAAATAGGATTTTTGACTAAGTTCTGTGCACTCAAATTATCACCATTTAGTACAGTAGGACCTCCCAGTGCAGAATGAAATCCAACTTCTTCAATCAGACGCCTCAAGTATACTGCTTCTTTTGTAGCTGCTCCCAACGCCATGTATTCGGCCTCCGTACTACTGAGGGCCACTGTCTGTTGCTTTCGAGACTCCCATGATATAGATCCGCCAGCAAGCATGAATACGTACCCCGTGTATGATTTGCGATCGTTAACACAATTAGCCCAGTCTGCATCTGCGAATCCACAAAGTGCTTGACCAGTTTTTCTAAATAAGAGCTTATAGTTAATTGTATTAAAAAGGTATCTTAAGAGATGCTTAGCAGCTGTCATATGCTCTTGACATGGTTCAATATTAAATTGAGCTAATTTGCTCACTGCATGTTGAATATCAGGCCTAGTTGAAACCGCCAAGTAAATTAAAGACCCAATAAGTGACTGATATTGTTTCTCATTAACCCTCTTGCTGTTTGAATTATTTTCATATTTGGTCAGAACATTTCCTGGATCTAACGGAGTACTGCATTTTCTTGTAGACATCATATTGTGGTTAGCCAAAAGATTCCGGATATACTGTTCTTGAGAAAGACTAATATCACCTGTCTCCTTATCTCGTTCAATGCCTATACCCAAGAAAAAATCTACAGGACCTTTGTCGACGATATCAAAAGCTAAGCTTATTGCATGTTTTATGTTAGATAAATGGTTTTTGTTTGAACATGCTATCATAAGATCGTCCACATAAACCGCTATAATATTTATTGATCCATTTTCATTCTTCGTATACACACACGTATCTGTAGAGCAACGCTTGAAACCGAGAGACTTCAGTGTTTCATCCAACTTGCTATTCCATTCGCGCCCGGATTGTTTCAGACCGTAAATAGCCTTCTTTAATTTACAAACTTGTTTGGTATTTGGAACACCTTCAACATTCTCGGGCTGCTCCATGTATATCTCCTCCTTAACTTCACCATTCAAATATGCCGACGAAACGTCAACATGATGAACTTCGAGGTCATTTTCTACAGCTAATGCTAATATAAGACGAATGGTGGAGTATCTTACCACAGGCGAGAATGTTTCCGTATAGTCAATACCGAAACGTTGGCTGCAACCTTTTGCAACAAGTCTTGCTTTATAACGAATAGGGTTTCCGTCCTTATCGCGTTTTATTGTAAAAACCCACTTGGATTTAATAGCATGCCGGTTAGATGGTAGATCGACGAGATCCCATGTCTTATTGTCTTGTAGAGATTTGAGTTCATTTTCCATAGCTGTTTTCCATTTATGAGCATCAGATCTACTTAGGGCTTCTTTAACTGTTAAAGGACTGTCCGACAATTTTAAATCATTCATGAAATAGTTATACTTAACTTCCTTCAATCGTGGCCTTAGCACTCTTGCTTCTTTTGCTACCTCTTCTACAACATTCTCTGCAACATTACCATCAATGCCATCAACATCGTCTTGAACCTCAGCATCACGACCTTCATCATAATCCGTTTCGAATGATTCTTCACTATCACTTGAGCAATTTTTAGAAGTCTCTACACTTTTTGCCTCATTATCTTCAAAGTTCAATAACATCAGATCTTCATTCTTCTTTTGCCCAATGTTTATGGAATTTTCTAAGAATTTTACATCCCTACTCTTACATACACTCCTAGTTTTCGGATCATAGAGCCTGTATGCTTTCGACTCACTAGAGTAGCCAACCATAACGCATTCTACACCTCTGGCTTGAAATTTGGACTTTCCCGGGCGTTTATCTAACTTGTATGCCTTACATCCAAAAACGCGAAGGTGTTCAACATTTGGTTTCATACCATACCAAGTTTCATATGGAGTCTTAGAATTAAGCAATTTCGTTGGAGAACGATTACGAAGATACACAGCAGTGTTGACTGATTCTGCCCATAAGAAATCTGGTAAGTTACTATCCAGGAGAAGACACCTAGCCATCTCTATCATAGTTCTGTTTGCGCGTTCAGCAATACCATTTTGCTGTGGAGTGTACTCTACACTTAACTGTCTCTTGATTCCTTCCGAGGCTAAATACTTTGAAAATTCGGCGTTGACATACTCTCGCCCGTTATCGCTTCTAAGTATTTTTATCTTATGAGAAGTTTCACGTTCAACTTCAGCTTTAAATCTTTTAAATGCATCTAAAACATCAGACTTCGCTTTCAGAAAGTAAACAAACACCATTCTACTGAAGTCATCTATAAAAAGAGTGAAATATCTCGCGCCTCCTAGTGAATTGTTCCTCATTGGTCCACAAATGTCAGTGTGAACAATTTCCAGAATCTGTTGACTTCTTATTTCATTATATTTTGGGAAAACTGAACTACATAACTTTCCTTTATAGCAAACTTCACAATCAATTTGTCGAGGAGCACTATCCAAATGTAATCCTCTAACCATTTCATGTTTGTATAAATCATTCAAACTCTTTAAGTTAAGATGGCCAAAACGTGTGTGCCATAGCAAACAATTGTTCTCTAATTTACTCATGCAGCAAATTTTCGAATTATGTTTTATATTCAACACATATAAATCATCACATTTTTCTGCATGCAAAATGATATTATTTTTGTCATCATAAATGTCTGCACCGTCCTTGCAGAACTGAACAAAATGATTATTCTCAGCTGCTTTACAGATTGAAATGAAATTAGTTTGCAATTGCGGAACAAACAGCACATTCTTCAATTCAACTGATCGACCATCGGTAGCAATTAAAATGTTCCCGATTCCCTTTGATTCTATGGAAAAATCTGCTGCTAACTGAACTTTCTCTCTATGCGAACGAATCGACGTGAAGAAACTTTCATTGCAGCTCATGTGGCAAGTTGAACCGCTATCCAAAACCCAGTTGTTCTTATTAAGAACAGAAGAACTGTACATATTAAGCATACCAAACGATGACGTCACATTTGTATTAGAAGAGCGTTTAGGTGCTCTACATGCTGATGCAAAGTGCCCCCGTCTATTGCAATTGTAGCATTTACCTTTCACTATACGTTTAGTTTTCTTATCTTGTGAATTTGGCTGCCGTTGCATTAGAAATGCAGACTCACTTGTATCTTGGGGATTTTCATGCCTTCGCTTCCCTTCTTCCAAAAGCTTTGTTTTTAGCACACTTATAGAGGGCAACAAATCTCTGGATTCAATTGCAACCACAAAATTCTCAAAGCTCTTTGGTAAACTTGATAGTAAAATGATAGCGAGCAACTCATCCTGAATCTTAATATCAATTTCTATCAATTTATCGGCCGTATCGAAAAATTTAATCAAATGATCGGAGACTGAACTACTTTCTTCTAATTTTAGTGCCAAGAGATTTTTAAAAAGTGTTACCTTCCTAGCGGGGCCGCTAGGTTGATGTACCTCCGATAATTTTAGCCATGCTTCCCTCGCTGATGTCGAATTCTTGATGTGACTCAACTGTGTTGACTGCACACACAGCAAAATTGTTGCAAGAGCCTTCTCATCCTTTTGCGTCCAGTTGGAAATCTCATCTGCATTCGCACCATTTGCTTGAGCCTCAGGTTTAGGGCTGCTTCCAGAAACATGTGACCAAAGACCAGAATGTATGAGGACCGACCTCATTTGAATCTTCCAGCAATCGAAGTTTTCATTAGACAGCTTATCGATTTGGTATAGAGACGAACTCATTTTTTCTCGAAATTGACTAATGACTTATTTTTGATAATTAAAAACGTAATCCTGGGCCCATAACCTTTGTTAGTGAAAAAACCAGACGAACAGTTTTACAGGATTTATTGATAAGTTATTAGTTATAAGCAAATGAAGAATCGAGAAAAGACTGACAAATTATTTTCACAAAAACTTAATATACAAATCAAACGCTAACAAGTTATTTTATAATTCAATGAACAAAGTAGAATATAGCAAAGTAAATCTAACATGGAAAAGGTACTGTATTGCCAATGGTAACAATTCAATATATTAACAATTAAATTCAATACCTTTCATAACACCTAACTAATGACATTTGCATATCAAATATTGACTCAAGAATTCGTGCAAAACAAAAAAACGTCACCAAACCATAGTTTATAAATACACTCCATAAGACACCTCCATTCGCCGTCGTCGACTTAACATCCATATTGACAAACAAAAATAAAAAAAAAAACAACAACAATGAAAATCAATAATTCTTATTATCTTTTCAATATTTTAAATTTCACTTCTGGTTATCATAATTCGTAAAATGAACTTAGCGAGTTCTCTCTTTTATTTTCGACTTTTCCTGGATTTTTATTTATTTATTTTTACATGTTTTTGTGTACCTATGTGTATTCGTTTTGAACAGCAAGCAAGATACTTTGAAAATTATTAACATATCGATAAATGGTCGATAGAAAACCAGAGCAGCTGAATTTTCCTTCGTTTTTAAATTTTATTAATTTTTTTTATGAACTCACACTTCATTGACGGCGCCAGCATATTTGCTGCTTTACTTAGCATATTTTCTGCTGGTGGCATTTGAAACGCTCGCGCTCTGACGTAGATATCGACACTGAGACTTTCGAAAGCGTAAGACTTTGGCCAGAGAACAGGTTAATGACCAGTTTTGCGTCAGTTAGTTAATTAAATGATAACCGTGATTGGAGCCGAACGATGCGTAAACACCAATAATTGCTTTTTTTGTTTCCTTAATGTGTACGGGAATGAAGTTGATGAATGACTACCAAAGATGATAAGATCGATGATTATTTTCCCACTTGAACTTTTTAAGTTGTTTCTTGTGTATCGACCGAGTTATCGATGATTTTGATTGATCTACTTCAAACAGATCTTGAGAGGTTTATTTTTGTTTTATCAAAGATGTTGATCATTAAATTTTTTTTTGCATTTTAAGTTTTTTGTTTGATTATAAGCTAAAATAAATAACAACGTAAACACATTTTTTATTTATAGAAAGAACAATTTATTTATTTTTACTAACGTACGCATGGCAGTCGTTCAAAAAAAAAACTTAAACATCGATAGACTAAACTTTAGTCACTCAACGATCCCACGGTACGCCAATAATTCAGGGACATCCTGTCTCATGGATCGAGAACAATTAGCTGCACAGTATACGACGACATGCCGTGAAAAATGTGTTGATAAAGGGTGTTTTTTTTTTAGAGGTATAGAACTTAAAATTGCAATAAAACAACGATGGAATGCCATGATTTTTTATTTATTCGAAAGATAATCTTGTGGCATTACATTTTAATTATGATTTCTGGCATATGACTGCCACGGCTGGCTCGGATGTAGTCCAATCTGGACGTCCAATTTTCGATGACTTTTTCAACATTTGTGGACGTGTATCGGCAATAACACGGCGAATGTTGTATTCCAAATGGTCAAGCGTTTGTGGCTTATCCGCATAGACCAATGACTTTACATAACCCCACAGAAAATAGTCTAGCGGTGTTAAATCACAAGATCTTGGAGGCCAATTCACAGGTCCAAAACGTGAAATTAGGCGGTCACCAAACGTGTCTATCAATAAACCGTTTGTGGCACGATCTGTGTGACATGTTCCGCCGTCTTGTTGGAACCACAGCCTCCTGGACATCATGATTGTTCAATTTAGGAATGAAAAGTGGATGCACACAGATCCAATTCTTGTGCTCGATGGCGATGGACTCATTCGGGTCTTCCTCAATGCTACACTCTACACTAGCAATAGCTTCTTCTGTACGCACCGTACGGCCGGCGCGGCGTCTCTGGGGATGCGAGTTATCAATTAGAGTAAACGTGGTGCGAAAACGTTCCATGGTTAATCGAATTAACTGCTCTGATGGACGATTTTATCGACGATAAAATGGACGTAGAGCGCGATACGTATTCCGCACAGAACCATTATTTTCGAAATAAAATTGCACAATTTGCAAGCGTTGTTCAGACGTGAGTCTATTCATGATGAATACCAAACTGAGAATAAATCACTTGATAGCTGTTAAATCGGTCGACGTCTTGAAAAGTAATGCCAACTTAAGGTTCTATACCTCGAAAAAAACACCCGTTAGAAAAGTCGATCGGAAAGGAGGGCAACAACACCTGGTTTTCAGAAGAATCTTGGGCAAGGAAATAACTGCTGTGCAAGGGGAACAAAGAAACGAGCTGGAATACCTGTACTGCAAACAGGTGCAACAGCAGGGCCATTTACAAAAAAAAAAACAAGGAACTGACTGGTGTCTTGCTAATTTCAGAATGAACAAGACAGCAGAGTGTTTGAAAACAACGTTCAGCCAACGCCTTCTGATCTTCTGAATTGTCCGAATAAGCTTATCGCCAAATCAAGAACAACAAAACAGTGGGACTCGATGGAATTCCAGCAGAGCTTTTACAAGCGGGCGTCGACATCATCAAGCAAAGTGCCTAATCCGCTCATAACAAAAGCCTGGACCATCGAAAGTTTCCACGAAGTGTGGAAAAAGGGAATGATCGTCAAACTTCCAAAAAAGGAGATCTTTCAAAATTTGAAAACTGGAAAAGGATTTGCGTTCTTCCTGCGCTGTTGACAAAATAGTAGCAAAAATCTTCCTGGAACGCCTCTGACAACTTTTTGAGGCTGCACTCGATGCCGAAAAAGCACGATCCCGCACTGGATCCTCCTGTTTTGATCACATCAACATTTTGCGGATCGTTATTGAGCAGTTCGTTGAATATCGATCACGTGTTGTTCATCGACTTCGAAAAGGCCTTTGGTAGCGTCAACAGAGAGTACATCTGGTTAGCTTTACGGAGGAGAGGCATCCCAGAAAGCGCTATTATGAAATCAACATATTGTTGGACCAAAGTGTCACGTTCTGCATGATGGTAGATTGTCGGGCGATTTTGAAATCCACAGCGGAGTCAGCTGGCTGAGTTCTCTCGCCCATATTTTTTTTGCTGGTGATAAGCGATGATTTTCTAAGTGGAGTCAGGTAGTAGACGCGATGCATTCAAGAGGACACAAGCGTCGACAGCAACCTCTGTCTACCAACTCCTACTGTCCAGCTGCTCCCGGTGAACATCGGCTAACTAGTATCTCAAGCGAAGATTTTGTTCCAACCCTAGTGGGAAGATGTTGGTGGTAGAGAGAGGGGGGGGGGGGAGGGGGTATGCATCCGCTAAGGCATGCCTCCTTTCTTCAACAGGCGGCAGCGGAGAAATTCCCCAGATGGAATCAACGGGGGCACCTACAGTTCCAGTTAAGATGAACTCATAAGTGAACACCTTGAGGAGCTACTTAGACATATTCGCAGTCCATGCCTTTTTTTTCAAAATTCATTTTTTTATTCATTCATTTATAACTAAGGCCTAAGTGGCTTACTCTCATCAACAATTCCCTGAGTGCGTGTGAAGAATTGAGGGGACCTACAATTTAACGCCGATTCCGAACGGCAAAGTTAAGAAGCACTTTTTCATGACAGATTGATACTCTTGGAAGTTTTGTCATTTCTTCGCAAGAGGCAGTACCCGTGAAAGATGAAATAAAAACTGTATGGGCACGAGTAGGACTCGAACCCACGCGTTCTGCTTAGCAGCCAACGCCCTTAACCACTAAGCCACGGGCAACTGCAACAAACACCGGATAGGGACTGAATTAATGATGACGACCCACTCGAAATATTTGAGAACAATGAATGTCGGTTTTGCACTCAGAACGTCCCTTAATAGACCACACAGCCAAACAATTAGCGGAAACTCTAGACTTCTATAGAGCAGATATAACCGCCATATAAGAAATGCGATTAGATGGTCCGGGCCAACGAAAAAAAAAGATACCTACTACGACTGCTAGCGACTGCTAAGATGAAATTCGATGTCAAACGGTTTCACGCGCAAGAGATTGCTAGATCCTTTTCCGATCGTGTCTCCTAAAACCTCTTTAGAGCCAGCACAAAATGCAATGAACCAGTGGCATCACTGCAAAGCAACTATCAGGGATGCCGCCTCTGAGTGCTAGGGAACCTATTGACATTATTACTGACGCAAATGACAATAGATTGAAAAACAGCTTCGAAAAGGTAAGGATTACATTTCAAGTTAAGCAATGCAGTGACGCATCAGGTCTGAGGACCTACGTAAGTTAGGAAGTAGCGTGTGTTTTTTAGGGGTAGGTATAGAACTTTAAGTTGGGGGCCATTTTGTCAGCTGTTTAGCGATTTATTTTTATTTCCACGTTACGGAGCAGTGAATTGGAATTTTCAAAATCAAACCAAGTATGACGTGATCTTATGGCCAAATTTAAAAATTTGAACATCAAACGAGAAACGACATTTTTTTTCTATTCATGAATGTGCACATCTGCATCCTGCATTCATCCGTTAATAATAAAATTTTCAAAATCAAATCAAGTATGCCATGATTTTTTGTCCAGATTTAAAAATTTAATGTTGCTTTTACGATTTTTATTATTCGGGACTCAGCGCATTCATAATTTATTATCTTTCGCTGGTTGCATTTTGTTGCAACGTATGGTTTTAAGAAACAAAATATTTTTAATTCGTTAATTTTGATAAAATTACTGGGCGCAAAAAAGATGCAATTTGGAAGCATTACAATGAAATTTGAATAAAAAAGGTAAAGAGCTGTGTGAAAAAAATGTAACAAATAGATTCAAGGAAGGAAGGCAGTATGTATTCGACTCGTCGAGTTTCCGCAGGTGAAAAGAACGATTGAAATGCTCCGACCGGGTTATCAGCCACCATCAAGGTTTGATTTGGGAAACAAATTGCTTGACGAAATTTATCACGAAGAAAAGGAAAAATGTTTTTCTTCCGTGAAGGACCAGACGGTCAATTTGTCGATAGATGGTTGGTCTAATCTTCAGAACCTTTATTTGCGGATGTATAACGACTGAAACTGGAGAGGTGTTTTTACTGGAAAGCATCGACACTTCCGGGAAACCCCACACAGCTGATTATCTTCAAGAAATCTCGAAAGATCTAATATTCAAATGCAAGACGCAGACGTAGAGTAGCAAGTTTTGCTACCGACAACGCATCAGCCATGACCCGCATCAGCTGGAGTTGACATAATGAAGAACAGGATGTAACGAAGCGTTACAAATTTTGCTTCAAATCGCCGAAACCGAAAATGAAAATTATAAAACGAACCATCCAACCGACCGTTGAGAAAATTAAATGTGAATTTTTAAATTCAATTTCAAATTATCACCTGCCGCCCATGCGTTTCTAAACCAGAATCTCACGTCAACGCTCATACATTGATTCGATATGTTCTTACTATATGTGCATACACACCATGCATGCATTTCATTATTCGAAGACATATCCCATACCAACCGACCGATCATTGAAGAATGCATGCATTTAGTTTACTTACTTCCTTACAATTAACGTTAGGTTTTTACACAAAAATTCATAATGGGGAGTAAAATTTCAAAGCAAAATCAGGTTTTTCTCTTCTTTAGTTTTGTACCAATCTCGTGTACAGAAAAGTGAAAGACGCCGGGAAGCAAGCAACCTACACTTCGTGTATGTCCGCTTCGCCTTCTTAACCGGAAACTTTTTTTCTTAATTGTATTTCTTTTGCCAGTCGAAAATCCACTTCTTCCAAGTGTATCTCCGACTATTGAAGGCTTCTCCTGACCTGTTTTTTTTTTATTTTGCTGGACCGAATCCGTCCGTTTATTCTCTAGTTTGCTACTAGAGACAGAAGCTGCATTTTGAGACCTGCTTACTTATTATAAGACCGTATATAACTTTTATTGTAAGCACTTATTTGAAGATAAAAATCCGTATATGAAATACCGTTATTTTAAGAATTATTATTGTACATAGATCGTAAGCCTTATATGAAATGTTATTGTAGATCATAAGAAAGAAAATTTCATAAAACATTGGAAAGGTTGGTCGTTATTCGAAGTTTGGAACTTTTTGACCCAAGTTTATTTGCTTTCTTTGGGATTGATCCTGGACACCCTGAGCTTACCTCAGCATTAAATAAAAAAGCATCACAAGGATGCCAATCTTAACCAGAATCAGCCCTGAAAAAAAAGATATAAAATGCCCCTGATGATGATGATATAAAATGCTCCTGCTCATTTTTTAACTTATATGTTGAATCCAACGAAAACAAGTTTCGCATTGACATCTGAGAAAGAGAACACAGCCCTCGAGTACGCCCAAAGCGAATGCGCGGGAACAGGCCTGCTCTGATAATTAAATTTGCTCGAAAAGAGTTTTCATCCGTACACCATTTAATGAACTATTTTTATTCGGCGAAAAGAATATTTAAATAACTCGAGAAGAATGCATCTGTCAAAACGCCATAAAAATTGCTAAAAGATGATAAAAGAGATATTTTGAGCCCACTCATTCTGAATTCTTAAAATTCGAAAACGAAAAAAAAAAACAACTACCAAGAATCTGTTTTACAAGCCATTTCAACGAAATGGTAAATTTTCCTTTGTCCTCAAAATAAATTTGAACGCCGCCGCCGCCGCACATAACCATTACATCAATCTTCATCCACGCACTCAATTTATTCTAAAGACATTTGCAGCTCAACTACACTCGTTCAAGAGAATCATGATGAATGGAAAATAATTTGAATTTTTATGCTCTCGAAAACAAATCACACAAAAACAAGAAAGCAATTCACTCTCATAATCACGCTGAGAGATTCCTCTAAGGGTCTTACAAGACGACCACAAAAAATAACAAAAAAGAAGCCCCGCCAATGTAAATAGTCATTCATCACTCTTTTCAATAAATATATTTATTTATTATTCAGAAATTCCTCCTCCTAGGTAAACATAAAACGAGGTATTCACTAAAGGATACCTTCACCTTTTATCATATCTGCGTTGCTCGGCGTCGTCGGTCGTTAGTGGTCGTGAATCTTAAGTGGGTTGGTGGGAGCGTGCTACGGCGGCGGCGGCGGCGTCTGTGGTCTGTGGTGTCTATATTAAAAACGTTGGAACCTTGGAGCTTTAAGTTTACGAGATTTATTAATAATTGATATTTAATATTAAACAATTCGCAATCGCAAAGTTTTATTGCGGTGGAGATGGTTTTCCTTTGTGGGCCGCTGGCTTGTGCGACGCAAAGCGGCGTCAGACTCCTTGAATAATGGAAAACTCTGGTGAATCCCTACAAAGTGTTTGCTGGTTAGGTTTGTGGTGTATCTATTTATTACATCCTTTGCGATGACAAGAACAAAAACACAACAACAACAGCATTGCTCTTCTGTTCATTCAATCGTTCGGAAGGAGTACAAAAATAAGTATGATGAACAAGACCATCTGTAAGGCTTTGGCATTCGTTTGATATTAATTTGCTATGCTGGATCAATTACCGCGAGAAATATGAGCGATCTGCCTGTGTGTGTTTGTGTGCTTTTAATTGCAATTAAACGAATTGAGGCACTCCCAGTCGTCGGTCGCAAAGTTATTTAAATTATTTTGTTAATGAAGTCGTGTTGCAGATTCTATTAAACGAGTCGACTTATCTCATCGTCCGTCGTCGTTGATCGTAATCGAAATATTTAATGTCGTCATTGTCATTGGGTGTCAACGGCTGCTGTCTGCTTGGAAGTACATTTATCCGCATGGGAATTTCGATACTTGCGCGACCACACACAGATTAAAAAAAAGTGGTTAATCGGAACGAATTGCTATTTTTGACGCTGCTAGAATGTTGGCTGGTTGATTGGTGTTGAAACAAGAAAATGCTGCTACAAGTGTTACGACTTGGAAGGCATTTTTCAGAGTCCAAGGTCATTAGTTGAGCTCAACAATAATGCGGTTGAATTGTTGAGGTTGTTCAATTACGAGTAGATAAGCAAGAGAGATTGTATCAAACAAAACATGTGATCGCGGGCTTGGGTGCTCTATTTTCCACGGTTTTAATTGGTCGTTGAAGTGATTAAATGTTGTAAAGCGTTTTTATTGAGTCTGCTATTGAATTTTGTAAAGTGCATTGAATGGATTGTGAAGCTTTAGAATAGGAGTTTGAATAGAAACATTTTGTTAATGTTACGAACCCGGACCGGGAACACACCTTCATCATCATGTTGATTGCCTTACAACAGTATCTTACAGTTTTCCTGTCATTGCAAAATTCATAAGTTCCAGACCATTGTACACCTGATACCTCCATTTAAGCTCCTCCTTATTCTCTCTATGTGTCTCTGACGAAAGTGCTGAATTATAAGAAAAAGCAGTAATAGCTATAGCAATCCCCTTCTCTATCTCGGCGGTGGAAATGGGTCCTTGTCTGGTACGTTACCAATTTTAGGCATGTGGCTGGTGGCCTCCCAAAGAAAACCATGAACCCAACAATAAGCCTCGAGAACAAACAATTTAACCGACGAAGACTACCTCAGCAACTACAACGGCTACGAAGGTAGCAGCTGGCCGATGTCTTGCAAATTTAAGTACATCGACCGGGTACATGCTTCTGCACCGGGGATGATGAGACTAGAGCGTCACCTTAGTTGTTCGCGAGAGGGCTTTACTACTCAATTGCTTTCTTAGTCCAAGGAAACAGCGATTAGCAAGAGTTATTCTCCTCCTGATCTCGGCGCTAATGTCATTGTCCACGTTGATAGAGGAGCCAAGGTAGACAAGAACCCTTACTACCTCGAAGTTATATGCGTCGCTTTGGGTGTCCTTTCTTGATGACAGCATATATTTTGTTTTGCCCTCATTGACTGCTAAACCCATTTTTGTGGCCTCTGTCTGTGTACTCGCAAAAGCACTGTTTACATCATGCTGCGTTCTCCCAATGATATCAATGTCATCAGCGTACGCGAAACGCGAGTAGTTGCACAGACTTCTGCCTCTAGTGTTGGCGCGCGAGTTCTGCCAGTATGATGTTAAAGAAGTCGCATGACAGTGCATCACCTTGTCTGGAGGCTTTTTTGACATCGAAAGCGGTCAGTGAGGTCGTAACCGGCTTTATTGGAGCAGCGTGAGTTCTCCATTGTCATTTTGCTCAGACGAATGAGCTTTTTAGGGATGTCAAAACTGGACTTGGCTTTATATAGTTCTTCTTTAGTTCTCTCCAGGATCTGCCGTAGTTGTGAAAATTGATCGATTGTGGACTTTCCTGGTCTAAGGCCACACTGATATGGACCTATCAGTTTGTTGACAAACGGTTGCAAACGTTCACATAGTACTGCAGAAAAGATCTTATAGGCGATGTTTAGAAGGCTGATGCCTCTGTAGTTGGTGAAGTTTAGAGGTTCTCTTTTCTTCAGGATCGGGCAAACAATGCTGAGGCTGAGGTTTCATTCATCGGACATGCTCTCTTCCGACCATACTCTGCAGATGAGCATGCACCAATTCTTACCAAGTTATCGCTCGTCACTTTAAAGAGTTCGGCAGTGATGCCGTCAGCTCCCGTGACTTTGTTGTTTTTAAGCTTAGATATAGCTATCTTCACTTCTTCAAGGTCGGGTAGACGGATATCTTGGCTTGCGTCGTCGTCTTCATTGAATAGTTCATACTGCCTGACAGCGGAATTTGATTCTTCATGGCCGTTGTACAGTCTGCAAAAGTGATCCTTCCATATCCTCAGTATTGAATGTGACTCTTCCACGATATTTCCCTCTTGGGGTTTATAGGCTTCAGTTCGTACTCGGTAATCTTGAGTCATTCGTTTAACAGTTTTACCTCTTGATAAACTTCCGAACCTCATTCCTGTTTTTTCTCCCTCTTTTTCTTTATGAAAAGCTTGTTCTCTTCTGCTCGTAGAGTAGCCCTGTGTCGTTCGTGATTGATTCGTTCATTTTGATTCGTTCACTTCAAAGAACGATTGATTGCAATCACCCGTTCAATAAAGATCCGTTCAATCAAAGATCGAATCCATCTTTTTTCCATCTCGTTCATTCAAAGATTGAATCAATCAATCGTTCAATACAAGGTAGAATCGGTCTTTTTTCATGTCGTTTCGTTCGTTCAATCAAAAACGAACGGAACATATTAAAAAGAAATGTCTCGTTCATTCCATTCAGTTATCTGTCACAGTTTGAAGTAAAACACTTCTTGTTCTATATTGAGAGATGAGAGCGAACTTGAATATTGGAAAGAATTCCTTATGGTACGATCATCTAGTGATGTGCCGAACCGTAAATTTTGCAAACCGAGTTAACTCGGTTTGCCACTTAAAAAGCGGAAATGAGGTTTTTAATCCGTCAAAATCTCTGCCATCCGCTGATGGAATTTGAATGTTAATGGCGCAATAGAGAGATAAGGTACGAATCTAGGTCGCTAGAGGGATATTTCGTTCTAAATGCTACCGGATTGCCCCGAAAATCGATCTAGAAAACACTTAAAAAGCGGAAAAATGAGATTTTTAATCCGTCAAAATCTCTGCCATCCGCTGATGGAACTTGAATGTTAATGGCTCAATAGAGAGATAAGGTACGAATCTAGGTCGCTAGAGGGATATTTCGTTCTAAATGTTACCGGATTGTTCCGAAAATCGGTCTAGAAAACTCATAAAAAATGGAAAAATTAAAAAAAAACCCTTACAAAATTAGAAACAAGTTAACTCGTTTTTTTTATCGGCGCCGGCGAACCGAGTTGCAAACCGAGTTGGCGAACCGAATAGGTAAACCGAGTTGGATCGTTCAACTCGGGTTGGCTAACTCGAGTTGAAAAATAAACAAACCGAGTTAACTCGAATTAGGGCTAAACCGAGTTAACTCGAGTTAGGGCTAACTCGAGTTGACTCGAGTTAGCAAACCGAGTTGACCCATCACTAGATCATACTATTTAGTTTTCTTTGAGAAAAATTAATGCTGAAAAATTAAAATGAAACTGCAATTTTTTCCTCATTTTTTCCTCATCGGTTATAGCGAACATTTTCTTTTTTTCCAAACAAACAAACAAACCTAGCAAAAACATGGAACAATTGTAAAAAGAACCATAGAAAAGGAGAGCGAAGTGCAAAATAATTATTGATTGAAAAAGGGAACGATCCGAAAAATGAGCAATTGAAAAAGAGAAATGATTGGTAAAATGAACGATTGGAAAGATTGAATCTTTGAAATGAACGAGATGTGAACGATTGAATCTTTGAAAATGAACGATTGACACAGGTCTATCGTAGAGCTCTCGAGCTGCTCTCGTCCTCCTGTGCAGCGCTGCTTTAAATGCTTCTTGCTTGGCTGCATTTACCTGCCGGCATTCTTCATCAAAGAGGTTTCGTTTTGGTGGCCGTGTAAAACCCAACACATCAGAGGCAGCATCACTAATGGCTTCCTGGCAATTCTGCCACTGGTTCTCAATACTCAATGCTGGCTGTAGGTTACTTGACACTCGATCGGAAAAGGATCTGGCGATCTCTTGCGATTGTAGCCGTCCGACATCATACTTTCTTCTAGCACTTCCTATCTTTGGCTTTGGTCGAGAAATCGGCTGCACTACCTTGGCTACAACGAGGTAGTGGTCCGAGTCGATGTTGGTCCCTAGGAAGGTTCGGACATCAATAATGCTTGAAGAGTGTCTTGCGTCGATCGCAATATGATCAATCTGGTTGACAGTTGATTGGTCTGGAGACCTCCAGGTCCTCTTTTGGATGTTGAGATGTGGGAAACGCGTAATTGCTAACTACTATGTTCCGCCCGCTTCAAAATCGATAAGTCTGAATCTGTTATCGAAGGTTTCGTGCAGGCTGTGTTTTCCGGCTGTTCTACCAAAGATTCCTTTCTTCCTAGTTTGGCTTTAAAATCTCCTAAGACAATTTTAACTTCGAAGCATTTGAGTTATTTCCTTAGACAGGCGAATTAATCTTTTTATAGACTTTATAACAGCCTACGACAGCATATCCTGGGTAGAGCTGCTTACTTTATTCCTAATGCGCTCACTGTGTCTACAGTATTCAAATTTGTAGCGGATCGTCTCAGTCATAAGGAATTCCATCACACCAACAAAAAATCAAGTTCTGGCAACACTTTTGCCATTGAACGAGGCCACGTCATTATTATTGTTAAGTTATAAGAAAGAAGGAAAATCGCTCCATTTTTTTTGGCGCGTCGGAAATAAATCAAAATCACGACGAAAAAAAAAAAGATTTCGTTAGAGCGTGTGAGCAGTGATCACTTATACCAAGATTGGAAACTTTGCTGTCAAAGTGACATTTGCCTACAAGCCGAGGGAGCGATTAGCTGAAATAGTATGCGTGTAATACAAACTTAAGGAGCAGGTTAGCTGTAAGAGTATGTGTGCATGAAAAAAATAACTGTTGCGGTATTTGGAGGGTAAAACGTAGGTAGGTTTCCAATCTTGTTATAAAGTGATCACTGCGTGTGAGGTTTTGCTTTTTCTTTTTGGTTGTTAAGTACGACAAGGAAAGATCTCGACCGCTGCAAGATCGCGTCAGACATAAAAAAAAGTGCCGAACATCTACTGAGACGGCGGAAGTTATTGCGTTCTAAAAGTGATCACCAAAATTGGATGGCCAAATCCTTGCTAGAGCCGAGTCCCTTTTTTGTACTGCACGCGAAATGATTCCATAAACTGTCGAAGTGTTCTCCGGAATTGGATGGTCAATTTTTTCTGCCGGAGTTGAGTTAAATTCCTTCGTCCGCACTGCAAGCGAAGCGGTTCCAATATAGAGTCCACGTATTCTCCAGAATTGGATGGCCGGAGTTGAGTTAAATTCCTTCGTCCGTACTGCAAGCGTAGCGGTTCCAATATAGAGTCCACTTGTTCTCCAAAGTTTGATGGCCAATTTTTTGCTGGAGCTAAGTGAAATCCCTTCTTTTTCTGTACTGCATGCGAAGCGGTTCCATTGAAGTGTCCAAGTGGTCGAATGTGTGTGGAAGAATTGGGATATCAAAGGTGCTTGTGCTGCGACAACTACGACCGAGTCGACATCCACGCAAGAGTCTGTATCGATAACGTCTGTGGAGCCTTCAACATGGGAATAACCTGGAGCGACCGATGATCCAGTTTCGAAGGAAGAACCATTTAAAACAGACGGAACAGAAGCAAAAGAAGAACCAGTTTCAACGAGAGAAGCTACGTACAACCGACCCAGAGTATGTCTTCTTGGGTTGTGTTCCCCTTTTCCTTTCCTTTTACAAACAGCTCAGCTGTTTACATCCCTACTAGATACGCTTTTGGCTTTCAGAAGCAAAACCATTTTCTTTTTTTGAAAACTCACAACTGCTTCAGAGCAGTGAATTGCCTTCTTTCACATTTTTTCAGTTCCCGACTCGGCATGATTTTTTTGTTTGTGGATAGCATGGACGGCGGAAAAGAACCCCCCTCGACTGAGAACTAAAGGGTGTCCCAATAAAAGTGCACTTTTTAATTTGCAAATAAAACCAAGTATTTTATGACAGAGGTGTCATGTTTTTATTGTATTGTAAAGAAGACATGTTCCGATTTAGTATTAAATAAAATATCCAGCAAATGACCCCCCGGCTCCGATGATAGGCCATTACTCTCTTGATGAAATTTTCAATGACTTTTTCACAGAGATGTGGCTGCATCTCACCGACAACACGTTGGATTTCCGATTTGAGCTCAGGAATTGTTTCGGGTTTATTCGCATAAACAAAACCCCAAAGAAAAAAATCGCACGGCGTTAAATCGCACGATCTTGGTGGCCAGTTCACATCAGAATTTCGTGAAATAATGTGTTCTGAAAATCGTTGCTGCAATAAGTCGATTGTTTCATGCGCAATATGGCAAGTTGCGCCGTCCTGCTGAAACCACATGTTGTCCAGATTCATGCCGTCCAGTTGAGGCCACAAGAAGTCCGATATCACATTCCTGTAACGAATGCCGTTCACACTCGCTATCGAATTGATGTTTTCGGGTTCTCGACAACACTCTCGTTTACAGCAGCAATGTTTTCAAGAGACCGACCAGTACATTGACGCAAAGGATTCTTATCATCCATAATTGACCCAGTTTCTTCAAATTTTTTGACCACTCTTCGAATGGTTGACATACTATGTACACTCTCTCGAGTGAAAATTTTGTGAAGTTTGCGAAGCGTAACTTTCCCCATTTTTGTAATGCGTTTTTACCATTATAACGTATTGTTCTTTCAAAAAGCGTGCCATTTTTAGTAATCGGAACAATCATAGGTGACATCTGCCAAATTTCAGAGTTCCTACTTGCATGACAAAGAAATTATTCCAATTTTAAAAAGTGCGCTCTTATTGGGACACCCTATAGTTGCACAATTGCCAGCATGCCGAAACAAAAGAAGTTTGCTAAAACAATTTTCTTTCATTTTCATCAACTTAACCAAGTCCAAGTCAGGTCACAGATCGGTCATTGCAGGCTTCGGCCACAAATTATAAGGAAAACAAAAAAACATGGCAGATGCAGTTAAAAAAATTAAGCTTGGTAGACTCCGATAGGCTCAACACCTAGCTTTGCTTGGGATAATTCTTCAGTTATAAATTTCTGCAATTTTCTTCTTCTTTTTTTATTTACTTCCTGATTAGACTCAGGTCTTGTTCCAATTCCCCCAATATAATCCCATGCTACTCATAACTAATGGTATAAGATTGAATAGCTTCTGGCTATCGTCCATAACAGCAACAGATTGTTTTCTTTATTACCTTTCGTGTGTGACTCAAGTTATTTACCTAAACATTTATTTCTGCTTCTATAGAATCCACTTTACATGAAATTATATTTTTTAATCATACAATTCCTAGGGAAATCAAGAACACTACAACTGAGGATTTAGAGAATGTCTAAATCCCTGGAGCATGTACTGTACACATCTCTAGTTCTATACATGCAGAGGCATTAAATGAAGAACCTCCATAGTTAGCAGTTGGACAAGTTTTCATTGCGATTGTTATACTTAGAAATGTTAGAATTTACACTTTTAAGTGAGTATTTTACGGTGTAATTGGCGTTGAACGTTTCTGTTTATCTCACTCCCTTACTTGATTTAAAGAACAGTCTTCTCGAGTAAACTTAAGTTCCTCATATTTATCATTTATCAATAATGCATGGACCTTCGAAGTAACTCACCTGTTTCGATGACGATAGGTAAGGTTAGGTTTACGAACCTGAATTACTTCACACTTAGGCCGCGCGGAGGCGGACCCATTGTGATACCACATGAATCTAGGGTACTTCCTACTTGTTGAACCAAAAGAGAGTTTTTTTTTGTCTGTGTTGGCCAGTTCGCTGGTGTCATTGCAGTAAGGCTCTCTTAGATGAGTTTTCCGTCTTATGGAGAGCGCAGGGCATGAACAAAGCAAATGAGGAATTATTTCCTCTTCATCTTCGTCCATGCAGCTTCTGCAAAAATCATTTGAGAAGACGCCAAGCCGCAAGGCATGACGTAGGACGTCAGTGGCAGTAGGCACTGTCCAGTGATGACACCTACTAGAGAGCTTAAATACAGTCTTTTCAGAGATACAAGATCCTTTGTCCATTTCGGATTAATGCTGGCCCAGATCTGTTTGGTGACCGTACAAGTGGAAATATTATCTCATCTGAGGATAGTATTAGTATCCCTGATGGCATCCTGAGTTTCACGTAGCAATAGGTATGCCAACATTTTTCTATTGTGGCAAGTTTTCCATGACGTAGTGCCATTAGCTTTTCATGAGCGTTCTTGGATTCACATTCCTTGCTCTTCGCTATTGGATATTCAACTGTAAGGTTAGGTAAGAGTGACTGTCTAGATGTTGTTGACTCACTTAGACCTCAACGGTCCATTGCTATACCACTAAAGAAGTTACTCATGGGAGAGTAATGAACTTAAGGAAACCATTTTGTACTTTTAATGAAATAAGAGACATTTTGTGTCGATCGTTGCCAGTTCACTGGTATTATCGAAGAAGGGATTACTAAGATGCGATAGTTATTCCTTCTATTGGAGAGTGTACAGAGACGGTGTTGGACTGTTTTCTCTTACTTCTCGTCAAAGCAGCTTCTACAGAAGTCATTAGTGCAGAACTCCAGCCTCATAGCATGTGTACCTATGAGGAAGTGTTCTGTTATGACTCCAACTGTGGAGCTTATACTTTGTCTGCTCAGGGCAATCAAGCCTTTTGACCGCTTCAGGTCTATGCTTGGCCATATTTGTTTGGTTGCTAGGCAGGTGGTACCTTAACCTTGTGACCATCTAGCATTTGTTGATTCCAGAGCATATTGTTTGAGAAGATGTTTGCATGTAGCAAGTGATGTTCCTATGTTGTGTCTTTGTCTAACAGTCGGCAGAAGTGTTCCGCTTATGGCGAGCTCATCGGCTGTGGCCCGGCACCCAAATGAGTTAAACCATTCCGTCATCTCATTCAGAGATGATCGACAGTCGTGGACTATTAGAGAGTTTGTGGAGACAGACGCGAGAGATTTGAGAGCGGCTTGGCTGTTAGAGAAGATACGTATATCCTAACAAGATATAACGCTTTCTTTGAGTCAGGATAGTACCTCTTTTATCGCCATTACTTCTGCCTGGAACACACTAAATTGATTGGCAAGCCTATATGAAAGACTGAGATTCATTTGTTTCGAGTAGAAACCACAGATTCAACTGTAACGTATGATGAGTTCTTTTAGTTCGAATCGACAGCACGTTCAAGAACGGATCAAGAAATTGTGTGTCGAATTGAATGCTTCTAAAACTTAGTGCTTTGTTCTGGCGTTAAAGAGGAATATACTTAAGGAATATATATAAGGATCTCAGTCTGAGATACTGCAGCCTTCCATCGTGAACGGTCCCTCGCATGCACTCTCCAGTCGCCGAAACCAAGCGCTTTGGCATCCGCAGTCACTTGGTCCTTGTACCGTAGGTTCGGTCTTCCTTGTCGTCTCTGAGAAGACTTTCTTGGCTGGTGCGTCCATTCGCTCGATGTGGCCGAGCCAATGTAGTCGTATTTTCTTGGCCTTCTGGACTACATCCACATCTTGGTACAGCTCATACAGTTCCCGGTTGTATCTTCTTCTTCATTCGCCATCGTCGCATACGGGACCGAAAATCCGTCGAAGAATTTTTCTTTCGAAAGTGTCCAGTATCAATTCCCCTTTTTTACTTATCGTCCAGCATTCGGCGCCGTTGAGTAGGACTGGTAAAATCAAAGTTTTGTATAGCAGACACTTTGTCTTTCGAGTGAGGAGTTTTGAACCCAGTTGTTTGGCCAAACCGAAGCAGCAGCGGTTCGTTAGGGTAATTCTTCTTTGGATCTCCACTAAGGTGTCGTTCGTGGGATTGATGTTTGTTCCAAGGTAGGTGAACTCCTTAACTACCTCGAAATTGCTGCTACCAACAGTGACGTTTTGTCCTAGGCGGTAGACAGATGTTGCTTTGATTGTTGATAACATGTACTTTGTTTTGTCCTCATTCACTTCAAGACCAACGAGTTTTGCCTGTTCTTCAATCGGTGTGAAGGCCTCAAGCACAGCTCTTTTGGATCGACCGATGATGTCTATGTCGTCCGCATAGCCTAGGAGCTGGGTGGACTTGTTGAAGATAGTGTTTTCCGTGCTCACACCTGCCTTGCGCACTATCTGTTCCAGGACTATGTTGAAGAAGTCACATGAAAACGCACTTCCTTGTCTAAACCCTGCGCATGTTTGGAATAACTCGGATGAGCTGTTACCCATTTGCACTGCACTGCGTATTGTTTAGCGTCATGCGGCAAAGCTGAATCAGTTTGTTCGGGATCCCGAATTCAGACATCGCCATCAAAAGCTCTTGGCGGTGGATGCTATCATAAGCAGCTTTAAAGTCGATGAAAAGATTTGGAGGTTAGTGCGAGGGGCTAACAACCCCTCCACAGTAAGAAACTTGAACATTATGAGAGAGATACAAAGAGGAATATACTCCACCAAAACCGATTTTCTAGCAACAAAAGGACAAACAACAATCTCAAATATATTTCACCTTCTACCCCTGTTTCTGTTCTTTACCGAAAAAATCTCGGCTATCGTGCTCCAAGAGAATAGTCAACATGGACGTTTCGGTCTCAAAGTAAGGACAGTTCAAAGCAAATTCAAATTTCAAAACTTTATTCTGAAGACGAAAGCAGCTCAGACATTCAGAATGCTATTACGAATTCATTTGACTTCCCATCTCAACAGGTAAATCTTTCTTTTTTCATAAGAGTGAAGAATCTCCTACGAACTTGGTGATAAGATCTTGCAGGGAAGGGTTAAATGCATGCAAAATGTATGAAAATAAAAGCAGCAGAGAATACTTACAGTAAAATGCTCGGCAGACTTGAAATCCTCATCCATATAAATCCGAATGCACGAATAATCGCTCAATTGCTTTGCCTCGCATAAGCTCCGAATAAAGTCTTGAACATATTCCATGGACTTTTCATAAGTCTTGCCGCCGACTTCCTGTAAATGCAATGCCAAGAAACGTGGCTGTAGTTGAGTGACGCGCGCCAGGAACTCCTCCACCCACGGTTCCAACAAACGCGAAGGCTACAAAAGGCGAATACACCAAGGAGAAGAAGAAGAAAAAAGATTTTCCATAAGTTGCGTTAATTCAATTAAAATTTTAAAAACATCGAAGAGCATTAAAAACAAAAAATTCGCGTGCACGAGCAAAATCATAAAATCAATAGGGCGCACATTTTGAACCGATTTCCGCGTGAGGGGAATTTTTTGTTGTTTGCTTTTCTTTTATCAAAGAGTGACGACAGCGGGCGTATCACTTGCACTCAGCACTGGCTTTATCTAGAGAAAAAAATGTGGGACAGACGGAAGAAAAGGGTTGCACGCGGTTCATTTTGGACAGAGGAAGTGACCTCCTTTTTTTTCGGGAGGAAGAGTTTCATGTGAAGGTGAAGGGCGACACTTACATCTTCGAAAACACTACCAACATTGGCCGTGACTAGAAGCACTGAGGTAGATAACGACGACGACGAGGAGGACTCATCAGCAGCCGCATCAGCTTCGTCAGCCACAGAAGCAGCAGCAGTGGCCGCAGCATCAGCGTCAGCACTTGAACTCATGGTTACACTCTTAAGATAAATTTGGTTTAAATTTTAAGATGGAGAACTTGTTTTTCTGGTCAGAGAAATGAATTGGCAAACTGTTACTTTGTTGGCCGGCCGTTCAGTCTGTCTGTCCTTGCGTATTATATTTGTCTGGGGCTTCTGAGGAATTTCTCACGTCGAGATTCAAGACCTGCTTCTAATTGAAAGGATTTTAATTCACATTCGACCCGAATTGCCAAATCCCAATTGGATTTCTGGATTTTGTAATACCGTTGCCGTTGTTTATTCTTATTTTTTGTGTATATCACTTTTTATTCGTATTTTGTGCACTTTTTTCACACTTGGGAGTTGGTTCTTTGATTTTTTCTGTGTTTTCTTTTGGTTTTAAATGGGAATGCTGAGTAAGAGATCTCGTTGAAAACTGCAAAAAGCAAATTTTGGGTTCGAATGTTGGTTTCCTATTTCTCTATCATTGTGGACACACGAGAAAAACAACACCGAAATAGATTCTTTTTCAATTTTTCTGTATTTTCACTCGCGCATATAGACAATTTTTTTTTCTTGTGGTAAAACGACGACCGACAAACCAAACGACACAAATCACGATTGAAATGCTCCTGTGAAACGATGTCGAAGAAAAAGCAGAGAATGGTGGATTTCGAAATTGGAGCTGCTTGCTTGACGTTGGGGCTGAGGCTGACGTCTGCGTTTTTTTTGTTTCTTGTTTGAGAATAATTTTTTGACGTTTTCTTTTGTTTTTGATTTTCATGTAGGTAAGGTAGTTTAATAACGGAAAAGAGTAGGGGAATAGTGGTATACTCAAAATGGTGGTGTAACAGTATTGACATGAGACTGAATTTTGTTATGCGTTCGAATCGGGGTGGCGCCACTTGTAATTTTGTGTTGTTATTTCGCAATTGTTAGGGCTAGTTCCACAACACGGGTAAACTCTGAACCCCTGATCAACGAATACAAAATTCTATCACAACGTAGATTTCCTGAGTTCTGCGATATGTTGTGTGAAAATGAAGAAATGTTTTTATGAATTTGTTCCTTACTTGATCCGTGGTTCAGAGTTTACCCTCGATTGCATTTACTATAGTTCGTTCAATAAAAAATGTCAGTGAATGCCTTATGGGAGAGCTTTTTTTTAAGCAGAGGTGGCTGCTAAACACTCACTTCATAGAAATTACACAAATTCGCTCTCAAATTACAAGCGCACCGGCACTGATTTATACACACGAATTGATTTATTTTCCCTTAAACGTTGTACAACCCTCCATGACCATTCATGTTGCATGCTGAAAGTTTACTGAAATTACTGATCGTATTCTTTTTTCTTCTCTCAATCACAGATGAGTTAAAAGGGAGATGGGAAACCAAGCTGTCAAAATGACAATGTCTACAAGCTGCGGTCAAAGTTTACTGCAAGAGTATGCGTGTTTTTACCAATACTATCTCAGTAAACTTCGACATTCCACCTGAGTTTTGTTGCTGTTTTTTCTCATTTATTCACATACACGAGTAACGGTAAAATAAAATTTGCGGTATCCGGAGGGTAAAACGTAAGTCAGTTTCCGATCTCCTTTTGTCACTGCTCTCAATATGAGAAATGACAGCATTGCCATTACCCTTTGTCCCCTATTACACGTTGACTCACGACTCACGACTCACTTTTGAGTTCCCTTTTAAATTTGTATTCGGTGAGGCAAGCGCTATTACACGTTGACTCGTGCCCCATGCCTCAAATTCGACAATTATTATTTGTTTTGTTTTGAATGCTCCTTCTTCTGCTCATACGGAGTTACAAACTTTTCTGGTTTTCAAACAAATCCGATGTTGTTCCCAGCAACAAGAAAATCGAATGAAAAAGAACAGCATAAAACGAATATGAGAAAAATAAAACGTCAAAGTGAGTCTACTAAAAATTTGCCCGAGACTCACCGGAAATTTTTTTTTGCATCTCATTTTCTCACATCTGCTTTCTTTTTCGCACTCATGTGAGTCGTGAGTCGTGAGGCATCGTGTAATAGCAGACTTTGGAAGCAAACCTCAATAGCTTTTTCAAAGGATTTCGTGAAAGAGCTTTCTGTTTTAAAGCTTTTGAGAACAACATTTATTGAGGTGAGAGCGTTAGGTATTACCGCCTCAATTTTAATATTTTTGAATTTTGAATTTGAATTTTGAATTTATTTTACTTGCTTGTCTGAAAACGGTGCAGGAATGCAGTTATACATTTACAGCCGTATTTATAAAGATTCCTTAAGGGCGCTTAAGACGTTAATTAGTTAAACATGCTTAAATATTTAAATTGCCTTTAAGTAACGTTACTTAAATTCTTATTTATAATCGATAATCTAACAGCCCTATTCTGGCGCTGAGAGGGTCTCAAGTCTCAAATTTTTAAGACTAATTTTTTGAGAGGTTTTTTGTTAGGTGATCTCAAATTCGTATTCTGCAAATTCGGTCTTAAGAAACCTCTCAAAAAAATTCACCACAGGAAGGTAAATTTTTTTTGTTTTGGCAGGACTGTTTCTAATTAAAATGAAAAAGAATTCAAAACAGCAACAGATAAGTGGGAAATACAGTTTTAAAACAAAATAAAGAAAACTATGGAATCGATCGGTAAGAAATTAAATAAAACGTTCAATAATTTGTATTTCTATTAATATTTTTATAAATTGTATTAGGCAACTCAGTTATTTCATCGAGTTTGCGAAGAAAAATCCAAAACTCCTTGCGAATAAAAACGATCCAACGAGTCCTCATCGGGTAATGGATCTTTGGAGTCAACTGGCGGATAATAAAACAAACAAATAAAAGATAAAATATGATACTCGTACATACTCGAATGACAAATGGCAAAGAAGATGGTTGTTCGTCGTGCTGCTCTAGGTCATGAATAAAGTCCCAGCACAAAGTTTTGGGCAGCCGAAAAAATTTTGTGAATGTTTCCTCTTGAAGAGAAAATGGATCATTAATTTCTCTCAATTGTTTGAGCATTCTCCTCCGCTCCAATTTTAAAAATTAGTTAATTAAAAAATAAAAACACTTTATTCACTTTCTATAAAATAATAAAATTCTTACTTTTCATTCTCTTCCAAGAGATGTATTAAAATGAACATGTCCATATTTTGCCTTCTTCTTTGTATAAAAAAAACAAACGCAGTTGTGATGTGCCAAAGAGCAGATCTCAATTTTAAAGATTTTGAGATGCTAACAAGTTGAGAGGTTTTCGCCAGAATACCAAAAAAGTCTCAAAATAAAATTCACCCCGAGTTGAGAGGTCTTTATTTTTTGAGAGGTCGCCAGAATAGGGCTGTCAAAGAAAGTAATAGAAACGACTATTCTACTACAGGAAACTTGAGTTTCATTTGTCAAATTGTTGTCAAAACAAAAAAAAATTTCAGAGAAATATATCAAACGCGAGTTGGAATAAGAAGAGATCTTGTTTCGTTTGGCAAATCCAAATGATTTTGATTCAGGTAAGTTCTATTTTTTGTGTTGAATTTTCATACTAAGCAAATATGCGTATATTTCGTAGAAGATCCCGGTGAAGCAACGTAAACAGGCGCTCTCTCTCAATCCAATTGGAAATGCTGTTGTGAAAAGCAACATCAAATTTTGTCCAGGTAAATGGATGTTAAGTTTTCTTTTTCAATTTCTATATTGTCACTTTCTTTTTCAGCATTAAAAGCTACAGATGAGCTACAGGAGCGATGACCACGAAAAAGCAGGCGCCGCCGCCGGCCGGCCGCCGACAGGAGAATGCCAACAAACCAGAACTCGTAGTCAATTGATCTTTGAAAGTTAAAAAAAGTGTGAATTTTTAGATGGAAAATAATATATTTTGTAATATGTATGTGCATCATATGTATCTTACAACAATAAGCAAATGAGGTTGTTTTTGGATATTCTTGGTACTACCAATCCGTGTGATATCTCAGAAGGGAATCTTTCGTCTTGCACCAGGCACAAATCAAGTCAGGTAGTTGCGTTTTGGCTTTATTTAGTATGGACTACATCCATACTTGGTTTATCGTGCCCGGTTCAGTCTTCTTCATTAAACTTCTTCGAATACTATGCCGAAGAAACTGGTGGTTTTTTCTTCCCATGTGGAATCTTCTTTCCCATCCCGTCACAATACTGCAGGGCCCTATTGCACCAACGACTTTTCACTTTTCACTTTGCAACTTTTCACTTTTACTTTGCAAATTCTGTTTCACCAAACGCTAATTTGCGAAGAGGAAATTAATTTTTTGAAAAGTAAACAAAAAATCCTTCTTTGCAAATTTTGTTTCACCAACCGCAAATTCGCAAAGTGAAAAGTACTTTTCTGAAAAGTGAAAAGTTTTGCAAATTTGCAAAGAATTGTTTGATTTCGTTTCACCAAACGAAAAAACTTTGCACTTTGCATTTCAAATACTGAAAAGCTTTTCAATAATATGCAAAGCAAAAATTTTCTTTGCGGTTTGTGATAAGTTCGTTTATTTTTGTTTTATATTCAATTTTATATATAATTTCATTATAATAGATTATTATCTAATATATAAAATTCTTCTGTCACAGTTTTAGTGGTCATACTCCTCCGAAATGGCTTGACCGATGTTGATGAAATGTTATATGTTTATTCAGTATCAGTAGGTATGAGAATAGGTTTATAAGTTATATTATAACTAAGTTTTATACCGCTAATTGTTGAGGATGGCTCACCCACACTGTTTGTTTTTGCATTTCTTGGGCCGTTGTTTGTTTTTAATAATTTTTTGTGGTCTGTCATTAAGAAATACATTCAGTCCTTAATTTTCAACTTCCTACCACTTTTTGGACGCAGCGTTATTTTGGAAGGAAGCAAAGAGAATATCCTTGAATTGAAAAAATTACGAAATGATAAAGCTTGTTTTTGCAATCGTAATAAATTTAAAAATTACTTTTTTTATTTTTTACCACTTCCAAAACAGCTAACTTTTTGGCGTTCTTATCAGTACGACTCATTTTGAAAATTTTTAAAAAACGTGCACTATTAATATCTCTTTCTATGACATTCTGTCATTAAATTTTGTTTTTGACATTTGCACTTTTTTATCACTAGTGGAGTTGTTTACTTTTTACTTGCGCCACATGGAATATAGTATGGCAAGTATTGAATTCGCAAAAATAAGTTGAGATTTTGATGAGATATGACATTACGACGATAGAGAAGTCGACAAAAGTGGGTCCGGCGATTCCGTCCGTCTGTGAGTCTGTCTATCTGTAAACGCACCTACAGCCTAAACCACTGGTCCGACTTCAAACTTATATGTATTTTTGAGGTAAATATTTAAATTTAAAATTTTATTTATGAATTATAATTACATGTTTTTATTTTAAATGTTTTTATGAGTTATTATTTGGAAAACAGGAGCAAGTTCGTACGAAACAGTTGTTCACATATTTTTTAAATTCGTAATAACAAGGAAAAGAAGCCCAAATCTTATATTTGTTTTACTTTGCAACTTTTCAAATTAGGACTGAAAATGAAAAGTTACATTTTAAGTTGGTGAAACGCCCACACTTTTCACTTTGCAAAAAAACATTGAAATTTGCAAAGTGAAAAGTCGAGAACTTTTCATTTTTGGTGAAACACTTTTTACTTTTACTTTGCAGAAAACTATTATTTTGCAAAGTTGCAAAGTGAAAAGTGAAAAGTTGTTGGTGCAATAGGGCCCAGGTCGCAGAAAATGTTCGAATAAGTTGTAGAGTTAACACTCTTTTATATGCTTTATTCCTATAAAAACACTTAAATAACTAACGAAAAAAAGACAATTTCTCAATATGATACGAATGTCAACCTTTAAACAACAAATTTGGCGTTTAAGTTAAGTGAGCTTTAAGTAATGTTGCTTAAATCTTCAAATTGATTATAAATATGGATTTTCTACTTAAATCATACTTAAAGGTTGCTTAAAGTTAAGCAACCTTTAAGATTTGATTATAAATATGGCTGTTATTGTTCAGATTATTTTGTTCACAAAGTGTCGTGGTTTTATTTCTTTGTGGAGAAAAACAGGTCAAATAATGCGGTGATAAATGATAACAAAATTTGTTAATATTGTAATGTGTATACACTTTATTTTATCTCATACGCTCTGTATCTCCTTCTATTGCAATGTCTAATGTGTATACGTTATTATCTCTTACACTCTGTTTAATGTATACACTTTTCTTACTCTCTTTACTTACTCCTTATCACTATAACTCTAATATCATTTTATAGGAAATAAGTATGTAGCAATAAGTTTAATTGTAGTAGTAAGCACTTATGTGTATAACAGTTAAAAATGAGGGGCAACATCTAGTGGTTAAAAAGAGAACTTCTGGAACATTCGGTTTAGTAGTTTCTAGAACCATTATCAGGACTATATATACCCGATTCGAAATCGAAACGATATAGTTGATTGTGAACTGCGATAAGTAAAGTACACTGTGTTTGAAAGTTATAATTGAAAGTGTTGAATAAATAAGTTTGTGAGTGATTTGAATAAAGTGAATTTGTGTTTTATTTAAAAAGTGAATAAGTTTTAATTGTCGGACCAAGCCGAATATTACATTGGTGTCAGAAGTGGGATTAAAACTTATTGAGAATAAAACAGTGAACAGTGATTAAACTATTTTGTTTGAAATAGTGAAGTTAAAAATTAAAAAAAAAAAATGAGTAAAGTTTTGAAAGACTTAACTGTCTCTGAGCTAAAGGCCGAATTAAGCAAACGTGGCTTAAGTGGGGCAGGATGTAAAATCGAACTCGTAAAACGGCTACAGGAATATCTGGAAGAACAAAATGAAGACCCAGATACGTTTGCTTTCGAAGTGGAAGCAAAATCGAAAGAGGTAAATGCAACTGCTGACTTATCTACCATGATGACACTTCTTCTAGCCAAATTGAAGAGAATCAAAAGAATGTTCGGGAGCAACTAGAGGCTCAAAGAAATGACCAAAAGCAAGAACAGCAGAATATTCTAGAGCGGTTTGACGAACAGAGAAAACTTTTAGAGGGCAGGTTTACGGACTTCGAAGAGAGAATCACTACTCTCGACGAGCGCGTCGAAAAACAAAATGCACGTTTCGAGAAAATGGACGAACAAATCGAAACCATCACAAATGAACTAGAAAAAGTGCGAAAGATGAAAGCTCGAGAACCTTCTGGTGAATGCTCAAGAAAGAGAGAAGTGAATCCTCCAAGCTTTGATGGTCAGATTCCGTGGTCAATCTACAAGAAACAGTTTGAAGCAGCAGCGTTAACAAACGGCTGGGACGATGACGAAAAATACATTGCTCTTACGCTTGCCTTGAGAGGAGCAGCTGCTGAACTGCTACAAACCATCCCAGCAGAGAAGAACGGTGACTTCAAAGTTCTGGTAAACGCAATCGAACAGCGGTTTGGGGATAGCCACATGACTGTAGTCTTCCGAGTACAACTAAACAACAGGGCACAGAAAAGAGGTGAAACTCTGCAGCAGCTTCAGGCAGATATCGAGCGATTAGTCCACCTGGCATACCCAACAGCTGGCAACGAGATAATAAATCAACTTGCTGTTGAAGCCTTTGTGAGAGCTGTGGGCGATATAAATCTCCAAAGGGCTATTCGCACTGCCGGAAAGCAAACACTTCCAGAAGCATTGGCTTTCGCTCTAACAATGGAAGCCGCAGAACAAGCATCCCAAAACGTGCATCGCGTGAGAGAATTGGAAGTCCAAGAATGCTCTTGTCAGAAGGCTACTCTGGAAAGGAGTCAGCGAGACGGACCAGCACGATGCTGGAACTGCAACAAGACTGGGCATCTTCAACGACAGTGCAGATTACCGCGAAGACGAACCTCATGCCAACACTGTGGAAACAGAACTTACTCAACAAGTCAAAGTAACTCCAACAACGTTGCTTCCGAAGCTGTTTCCCACCCGGGAAACGAATAAGAACCAACTTCGAGGGGCAGAAGCTGGTTTCTGGTATCGATGGCCCCAGAAACGACATCCAGGTTTCTCAAACGAAACGTGACAACAAGAGCCTGACCGTGGAAGCAAGTATAAACGGCAACAAATGTGTGGCTACATCGACATTGTACGGCAGGACCTCGTTAAGAAGACATGGCTCCACAACACCAACAGCTATCGTCTAAGGACTGCAACTGGAGAAGCCGCAAAAGTTTATGGTGAGGTACGTCTTAAGATCCGGATGGCAGAGCTGGAATTCTCTCACCTGTTCCTGGTAGCAGATATATGCGACGAGTGCATTGTCGGCGTCGATTTCATGAAAGATCACGGAGTGATATTGGACATCGGGAACCAAGTCCTGAAATATCGAAACATCGAGATTCCGATGATCTATGGGATCCACTCGTATGAGACCTCGTTATCTGTGAAAACCGTCATCAAAGAAGATCTGACTTTGCCTGCTTCTTCAGAAGTATTCGTGTGGACGAAATTGAAAGGTAAGCCTGGCAGCCATCGATACCTCATGGTCGAACCAGCATCTGTAAAGTCCTCCCGAAACGTCACCATTGGGAAGACTCTTGTTAGACCTGTAAAGAACATGGTTCCCGTACGAATACTCAACATCAAGCCGTACGAAGTTATGCTTAGAAAAGGTGAGATTGTCGGACAATGCGAATCTGTATCAGCGATAACAAGGATCAACGAAGAAGAGTCAAGGCAAACCTTAAAATCTGAGGAGCTGAACTCCATAAAGACCAACATTCTCAAGTCATCTTATCTTGGTCACCAACAACGAAAAACTGCAGAAGGTCTCCTCGAAGAATTTGCAGACATCTTTTCGTCATCGCAAGGGAAATATGGCAGAACACAACTGGTTCAACATCGAATCAACACCGGAGATGCAAAGCCTATTCGTCAACCTGCAAGACGCCTTCCACTAGCCAAACAAGGTGAGGTTGAAGAACTGATAACCACCATGAAAGAAGAGGGTCTGATCGAAAACTCAAAAAGCCCTTGGGCGTCTCCAGTGGTCCTGGTAAAGAAGAAAGACGGATCAACCCGCTTTTGCGTGGACTATCGAAGGTTGAACGATGTGACCAAGAAAGATAGCTACCCTCTGCCTAGGATCAGCGATACTCTGGACGCAATGGAAGGAGCACAATGGTTCTCAACTTTGGACCTGAAAAGTGGATACTGGCAAGTAGAAATCCATCCTGAAGACAAAGAGAAGACAGCGTTCTCGACAGGAAACGGATTGTGGCAGTTCAAAGTGATGCCTTTTGGACTGTGCAATGCTCCAGCGACTTTTGAGCGCCTTATGGAATGCGTCCTGCAAGGACTCACTTGGAAATCTTGCCTGGTCTATTTGGATGACGTCGTCGTATACGGCAAAACATTTGACGAACATTGTACAAATCTGAGAGCCGTGTTTCAAAGACTTCGAGAAGCCCACCTCAAGCTCAATCCAGAAAAGTGTTCACTCTTCAAAACCGAAGTGAAATACCTGGGACATATCATCTCATCCCAAGGAGTTAAGACGGATCCTGATAAGGTTGACACCGTGAAGAATTGGCCAACACCACAGGACAAACATCAACTCCGAAGCTTTCTGGGTCTAGCCACCTACTATAGGCGCTTCGTCAAGAATTTTGCTGAGATCGCCAAGAGTCTACATCAGCTAACGGAAAAGGGAAAGCAGTTTAAATGGTCAGGTGAGTGCGAGCGCAGCTTTCAAGAGCTCAAGCAACGCTTGTGTAATGCACCAGTGCTGACCTACCCGACTCCAGGAAAACCGTTCATCATTGATGCTGATGCCAGCAATGTCGGGATTGGTGCTGTATTGTCACAGGTACATGATGGCGAAGAAAAGGTGGTTGCCTATTACAGCAAGGTACTCTCGAAGTCGGAAAGAAACTATTGTGTGACCAGAAGAGAACTTCTTGCACTGATTTTGGCAACAAAGCACTTCCATAAGTATCTCTATGGACAGAAGTTTCTTCTCCGAACCGACCATGGAGCACTAAACTGGCTTTTGAATTTCAAGAATCCAGAGGGTCAAGTGGCGAGATGGATTGAGAGGCTGCAGACGTACGATTATGAAATTCAACATCGGAAGGGGAAGCTTCACTCAAATGCTGATGCACTGTCTCGGAGACCATGTAAGCAAGACTGTAAGCATTGCAGACCAGGGGCGATTCCTCATAGTAACCAAGTATATCGGCGGTAAACCAAGAATTTCAAAAAATAAATGTATTTTCAGATATTTAATATTCTTCCGCAAATCAACAGTTCAAAAATTTATAGTTTCAAACACTTTAATAAATGCCTGAACACAAAAAAAAAACAAAGTTTAGCGCAAAAAAAGCGATTCCCTTTGAACCAGAACGTGGCATACACAAGAAATAACTTGTGCAGAAAATCTATTTGATACACCGCTTTGCTACCGTAAACAATTGCGGTTACTATTTTCATACAATCTTCAAAAACAGTAGACACAAACATTCCAATAAACGCATGTAAAAATAAAGAGAAGGTTAAGCGCAAAAAAAGCGATTCCCTTCCCTTTGATGAGAATTTGGCATACACAAAAAATCTCTGATACCGTAAAAATTTGCGGTCACTATTTGCATACAATCTTCAGAGAGAGATAGACGCATACATTCCACTGAACGCCTGTTAAAAATGAAGAGAAGGTTAAGCGCAAAAAAAAGCGATTCCCTTCGACTGAGAAGGCACACAGATACACATTTTTAACTCTTAACTCTTAAGCAACTTTCGTGGTCGTAGTCGTAGTGTTTCTAATGTTTCTATATCAATTAGCACGACGACGACGTACGACGACGCACGTGTTCGCCAACACGAAACGATTATGCTCATCATAGTCGCTGTTTTGATTTATGTACATCAATTTCTTCATTTTGAGTACTAAGTACATAAATCCTCTTATTTATGTACCTATACCTACTCAAATCTTAAATAATATATTAAAGCCGATTGTTTACGGCTTTATTTAGATGACAAATTTTCAGTTTTTGACGTTTTTTATGTTTAAGTTTTTTAAGACCTTGAAATATGTATTTTAAGTAAACTTAAGAATAGTCATTAAATGAAAACTTACCTTTAAGATTTGATAATAAATAAGGCGGATTATGTACATTCTAATTAGATATTCTAATTCGGGTCGCACTTGCCCATGTCTTCAACAGCGGGGTATTAATATAAAATATTAAGAAACTCAAAAAAGGTTTTGTTCTTAAACTGAAAATTTCAATTGAAAAAGAGTTTAAGTACAAAATTTAAATTTATGAAAAATTTTTGTTTTGAAAATCGTTAGAGCGATTTAGTTTTTTTTAATAATTTTGTATTAATCAAATTTTTTGAAAATTCTTGAAAAATAAATTTGGTATGTCAGTTTGTAGGTTTTATAAAGATACATGTGAAATCTGGAATTTAAAAAAAAAGCAAACAAAAATTTTTAATATTGTGAAATAAAAAAAAAAAAATTTTCGTTGATCAATCAAGAAGAACATAGAGAACAAAAAACAAACATTGTCGATTTTTGCTCAACAAAATTGAATGGCTACTAAGGTTAATTTTGACTTAAAAAAAAAAATAATAAAAAAAAACATCCGTCATGAATTCGCTAAAAACACTAACTTCTTCTTTTAAGAATTTTTTAAACATTTTATTTAGAAGAAGAAAAAAAATTCTTAACGAAAAAATAGCTCTAAGGATTTTACAAATCTTTTTCTTTTTATAACTTCAATTTAATATTGAAAACTGAATATAAATTGTAATTTCAATTGTGAAAGCAGTTTTTACTTT
Organism: Sphaerophoria taeniata; assembly: GCA_943590905.1. Taxonomy (NCBI): domain Eukaryota; kingdom Metazoa; phylum Arthropoda; class Insecta; order Diptera; family Syrphidae; genus Sphaerophoria; species Sphaerophoria taeniata. The sequence goes on along the minus strand of OX016540.1, from coordinate 222,962,297 downwards.
ACCTATATTTAACTTTTCACTAAAAATATTTTTCGAGTTTCTTAATTATTTTGATTTTTGTATTTTAATATTTGTTTTAAATCATAACTGTCGGACATTATGTGTTGTTATTTTATTTTATTTTTTTTGAAATATATAAAATTAACATTTTTCCTTACTAAAAATTTTATTATAAATTAAAAAAAACTTTTGAACAACAACAGTTTTGAGTTTTTTTTTAAATTATTGTCTTAACTTTCCCGAGGGTCGTAGGTAAACCAAGGATGAGGACCAGGAATCGCCACTGTTGCAGACGCCAAGAAGAAAAAGAAGTGGTCACTGTCCTACGAACCAGAACCGATCCCATTTATGGCTGGAGCAACGACGAGTTGAGGAAGGCTCAACAAGAGGACCCAGATATTGAACCCATCCTCGCATGCAAGGAACACCAGGAAAAACCAGAATGGGCTGATATCTCCGACAGAAGTCCGGCTCTAAAGGCCTATTGGGCACAGTGGGACTCATTGCATGACCAAGAGGGTGTCCTTCGACGTAAATGGGAATCAGCAGATGGAAAGTCCTATGTGATGCAGCTAGTCTTACCGAGATCGAAGATTGTGGACGTTCTGCGAGAGATGCATGATGGAGTTTCGGGAGGCCATCTAGGAGTAAACAAGACGCTAGAAAAGGTTCGACAACGATTCTATTGGCTACATGCAAGGGAAGATGTCGAGAAGTGGTGCCGAAAATGTGATACCTGTGCTGCCACCAAAGGCCCGAACAAAAAGAATCACAGCCAAATGCAGCAGTATAATGTCGGATCACCCTTTGAAAGGATTGCAATAGACGTGGCGGGTCCATTTCCGGAAACAAATAATGGAAGTCGTTATATTCTGGTCGTCATGGATTACTTCAGCAAGTGGCCTGAAGCATACGCCATACCGAATCAAGAAGCCAAAACAGTCGCAGACCAAATTGTGTTCAACTGGGTGAGCAGATTCGGTGTTCCATTAGAACTGCATTCCGACCAGGGAAGGAACTTTGAATCAAACATATTCCAGGAAGTTTGTGGGCTTCTTCACATCAAGAAGACAAGAACAACACCACTTCACCCACAATCTGATGGCATGGTCGAACGGTTCAACCGAACCCTTAAGGAACATCTTTGCAAAGTTGTGGACGACAACCAGCGAGATTGGGATCGACACATTCCACTGTTCTTGATGGCGTATCGAAGTGCAAGACATAGCTCAACTGGCCATACACCGTCTGAGATTTTGATGGGAAGGAACATCAGACTGCCGAGCGAAATCAAATTTGGATGTCCCACGTCGGAACCGCAAGCCGAGGATGTCTACTTGGATGACCTCAGAGAAAGACTCCTTCAGATCCACGACGATACCAGGTCAAAAATTAAGATGTTCAGTGACCGGATGAAGACACGCTACGATATACGAGCGACAACAACAGAGTTCCAAGCAGGAGATCGAGTGTGGCTTTACAATCCCCATCGACAAAAAGGGTTGTCACCGAAACTTCAACGGGACTGGGAAGGTCCATATACAGTGATTAGCAAAATCAACGACGTCGTGTACCGGATACAAAAGGGAGTCAGAGGTAAACTTAAAGTCGTACATCGCGACCGACTACATCGCTACAGTGGTGATGAAGATGATGGATTTGTTCGGGACGATCAATCCTAAGGAGGGGGCAATGTAATGTGTATACACTTTATTTTATCTCATACGCTCTGTATCTCCTTCTATTGCAATGTCTAATGTGTATACGATATTATCTCTTACACTCTGTTTAATGTATACACTTTTCTTACTCTCTTTACTTACTCCGTATCTCTTTTTATATTTAATGTACATACTACTCTTACTCTCTTTACTTACTCCTTATCACTATAACTCTAATATCATTTTATAGGAAATAAGTATGTAGCAATAAGTTTAATTGTAGTAGTAAACACTTATGTGTATAACAGTTAAAAATGAGGGGCAACATCTAGTGGTTAAAAAGAGAACTTCTGGAACATTCGGTTTAGTAGTTTCTAGAACCATTATCAGGACTATATATACCCGATTCGAAATCGAAACGATATAGTTGATTGTGAACTGCGATAAGTAAAGTACACTGTGTTTGAAAGTTATAATTGAAAGTGTTGAATAAATAAGTTTGTGAGTGATTTGAATAAAGTGAATTTGTGTTTTATTTAAAAAGTGAATAAGTTTTAATTGTCGGACCGAATATTACAATATGTAAATGAAATTTTATTTGCGTTCAATAACTGGTTTTGTGCCAAATAAGTAAATTTGTATTGAAATAAATTTTATTGCAGTGAAAATAGTGCAGCGACTATTCGACAGATCATTTTTGCGCAAATACTTTGAGACTGAATTTTTGATAATGTTTATTTTTGTTTTTTGTAAATACTTTTTGTTTAAGTAATGAATTTATTATGTTTATTTATTTATTTTATTTTTTTTTATCAAAGAAATATTTGTTTTTGCTTTGCTTTTTATTTTTTTGTTTTCCAAACAATCTATGTTTTTGAAAACAAAAAAAAAAGGGATTAGGCCTACTGGGGATACACTTAAAAAAGACGCACCTTTTATCTACCTCTTGGTGGTGTGGAAAAAGATGAACATTTTTTTATTAAATTAGTTAAAATCGCCAGCAGGTGGTAACCATACACACTACTCTTTGAATTCCGGTGATTTAATTTACAAAGTATGGCAACCACGTCAGAGCTTTTGCTTGAAATAGACATATGGAAGCTATTGCTACCAGAATGAGAGGCAAATTCCTTCACTGACATTTTTTATTGAACGAACTATAGCACTTTGTTGAAGATTATGACGTAAATATTAAAAAAATCATGGTTGCCAGCTCTCAGCCTGCCGCAACTCTAGGGTTGTTTCGTTCATTTCGTATCTAAATAAAACTGGGCCCTCATCATGTAAGCCAGACGATATCGTTTTCGATATCGCCTTCGATAGCTGTGTTTCACGTAAGCAGGGCCCTCATCACGTAATTTCACTGTCGACTGTCGCCGATGCGATTGTATTGAGCGATGTCGAACAAAATTTGCTTCATGGAAAACACCTACTCTCGTATCGTGTATCGCTATCGCAGCCTCAAGTTTGAAAGGCACTGAACAAAACATCAAAACATAAAGTGTCACAAAACTAGCAGAGAAAATCTATTTTGAACAAAAGGATATCTTTGGATTGGCTTGGGTTTGGAAGGCGTGCTTTGCCAGTGATGGTTTTCGAAGAGTAAGAAGAATTGCATGGACTAATTGGAAGGCGGTTAGTATTAGGGTCTTCTTATTTGTATCTTTTGCAGCTCTGCGAAGAGTGGGTAAGGGTTTGGAAAGGATTGCTTGCAATTCCAAGTACAGATTTCTTGCCGCTCATGTGCGGAAGGTTCAACCTCCAAGTGGTGCAGAGCGTCAACCTGACTCCGTCAGGGCGAATGAATCTACGTTTTTATTGTACATGTATCAAAATCACTTTTTACCCAAACGCCGTGATTAATGAGACTGTACTTGAATATCATTGTGATAGAATAAGGCACTAATGAGTGTTTATAAAAAGTTGTTGTTGCATGGCAATATGTCATGCAGTCTTCCATATTGGTCACCCAACTCTTTTCTGGATAAAAGACTGCATGACAATGGACACCAGTGTTCCTGTGAGCCGATAAGTCACGAAGCTGGAAAACTATCCTTTTGGTTTGTACGGATGTGTGATAATTTCACACATCCGATAGAATGTATGATGATAATGTCATACATTCACGGAGTACAAAATAACAAAAGAGACGACCATGTCTTCTGAAAAAACTGGTACTCTGGGGTAGTTGATGCCCGGATTCTAATTGAATCTTCAACTACAGTTGCGGTTGGCCCCCTTGTGGGAGTTTCAGAGTGGCTGTGGTTAACGAGAAATCCGTTCTCGGTAACTGAGTGGTTAGTCTCTAAGCTCAGTTACATAGATAAAAACACATTTACCAGTATGGCTTTTTTTTTATCAGGAAATTCAAACTGGTACTTGAGAAAAATGGAATTGGTGGAAGACAAAGTCTATGGCAAATGGGGCATATGTAAAAGACTAATTTTGTGCCTTTTCCCTTATCTACAAGGCAATACACCAAAATATGCATGTAATTCATGCATATAAAATGGAGTGGATTGGAAATCAATCCACCACGAAATAGAGGCCTCAGGCCAGGTGTTCGTGTGTAATTGTTTTCATAGTCTGTATCTTTTGCAAATGTGATATTTTTTTTTATATTTCATAGCCCCTTCATTGTGCTCTTCATTTCTGAGACAGAAAAACGTTGATGCTGTGCATCGTTTAATAGAACTATTTTTGCAACAAACAATCTTTGGCCAACAAGTTCCAATACAAATTTCAAAGTACCTTAACTAGAAAACTAATGAATCTATTGTAGTTGTTGTTTGTTAATGTGAAATACGTATTCACTGTGTATTAAATTTAAACTGATGCATCCCTAAGCTCTCTTCTTGCAATTGTTTTTCTTTTTTAATTTATTTTGTATCCGCTACAGTAGCAGCTGCCCGTAGCTTAGTGGTTAGGTGCGTTGGCTGCTTAGCAGAACGTCGTCGGTTCGAGTCCTACTCGTGCCCATAAAAGTTTTTATTTCATCTTTCACGGGTACTGCCTCTTACGAAGAATGGACAAAACTTCCAAGAGTATCAATCTGTCATGAAAAAGTGCTTCTCAACTTTGCCGTTCGGAATCGGCGTTAAATTGTAGGTCTCCTCAATTCTTCACACGCACTCAGGGAATTGTTGATGAGAGTAAGCCACTTAGGCCTTAGTTATAAATGAATGAATAAAAAAATGAATTTTGAAAAAAAGGCATGGACTGCGAATATGTCTAAGTAGCTCCTCAAGGTGTTCACTTATGAGTTCATCTTGACTGGAACTGTAGGTGCCCCCGTTGATTCCATCTGGGGAATTTCTCCGCTGCCGCCTGTAGAAGAAAGGAGGTATGCCTTAGCGGATGCATACCCCTCCCCCCCCTCTCTCTACCACCAACATCTTCCCACTAGGGTTGGAACAAAATCTTCGCTTGAGGTACTAGTTAGCCGATGTTCACCGGGAGCAGCTGGACAGTAGGAGTTGGTAGACAGAGGTTGCTGTCGACGCTTGTGTCCTCTTGAATGCATCGCGTCTACTACCTGACAAAGCTCCACTTAGAAAATCATCGCTTATCACCAGCAAAAACAATATGGGCGAGAGAACTCAGCCAGCTGACTCCGCTGTGGATCTCAAAATCGCCCGACAATCTACCATCATGCAGAACGTGACACTTTGGTCCAACAATATGTTGATTTCATAATAGCGTTTTTCTGGGATGCCTCTCCTCCGTAAAGCTAACCAGATGTACTCTCTGTTGACGCTACCAAAGGCCTTTTCGAAGTCGATGAACAACACGTGATCGATGAACAGTGGTGATCGATATTCAACGAACTGCTCAATAACGATCCGCAAAATGTTGATGTGATCAAAACAGGAGGATCCAGTGCGGGATCGTGCTTTTTCGGCATCGAGTGCAGCCTCAAAATGTTCTCTGATGAGTTCCAGCATGATTTTTGCTACTATTTTGCCCACAGCGCAGGAAGAATGCTATTTGTCTATAGCTGCTCATTTAAAATATCAACTTGTTGAAAAAATATATAATTTTCTTGGAAGAAAAATGTTTCGCCGCAATTTTTTAATTGCTGAACGGATACAGAATAAATTAAAAAAGAAAAAAAAATTGCAAGAAGAGGACTTATATACTGTTTCCACTGACGTGATTAGCGTCAGTGGAAACAGCATATTAGGGATGGATCAGTTTAAATTTAATACACGGTGCGTTGAAATGTAAACCTAATACCTACATAATAGTGAATACGTATTTCACATTAACAAACAACAACTACAGATCAGGCTAGAAGTTATTAGTTTTCTAGTTATGGTACTTTAAAATTTTTATTGGAACTTGTTGGCCATAGATTATTTGTGGTGAATCTTCGGATCAGCGGATTGAACAAGGAACAAGCTAAGAAACTGTTCGTTCTGTTTTTCAGTCAAAGGCCTCTCAAGTTCACTACAACTCTTTATTATCTCAGCACAGGCTCGCAGTTCCTTGCGATGATCTATAATTACATAAATGTTATTTTTCTATTGACACTTAAGTATCAACAATTTACTTACATTAATAATTAAATAGAAGACCCAAACAATTACTGCACGAATCGCGTTGTTGCACAGCACCAACGTTTTTCTGTCTCAGAAATGAAGAACACAATGATGGGGCTCTGAAATATAAAACAAAATGCCATTTGCAATAGATACAAATAAGAAGACCCCAATACTAACCGCCTTCCAATCAGTCCATGCAACTCTTCATACTCTTCGAATAGATGGGCGGCGGTTTTTTGATCCGAAAACTAGTCACTGGCAAAGCACGCCTTCCAAACGGAAGCCAATCCAAATATATCCTTTTGTTCAGCATAGATTTTGTCTGCTAGTTTTGTTAAACAGTATGACACTTCATGTTTTGATGTTTTGTTCAGTGCCTTTCAAACTTGAAGCTGCGATAGCGGTTTTCCTTGAAGTAAATTTTTTTCGACATCGCTCAATACAATCGCATCGACGACAGTCGACAGTGAAATTACATGATGAGGGCCCTGTTCTAAGGAATGTTTTAATGTTTAAACTCAAAATGTTGATAAACTATTTTTTTTTATTTCAAACTATTTTTTTTTCAAAGCTAAGTACTATTTTTTTTTCAAAATTCAATGCTCTTATCCATTTAAAATCAAATCCAGAAAACCAGATGCAAAAATAACTTGTCGTTTTCGAGATATTAAGAAAAAACCAAAACCACTTTTTGCCAAAAAATAACTTTTTTCCTTATTTCATAAATCAACATAAAATGATGACGCCAAACGACGCCAAACAACAATTTTGATTTGATTATTTTTTTATGTATTAAAAAAGTAAGAAATAATTTTTTTTCTATTAGTCTATTATTTAACATTTTTCTTATAACGGGTGATTTTTTAAGAGGTTTAGAACTTAAAAAAAAAAAACACAAAAAATTCGAAAAAATGAATGAAATATTTATTTGAATCGATAGTTTGAACCTTGCAATTTAATGTTTAAAGATAATTTCATGCAAATGTTGACCGCGGCTGCTTCTCAGGTAGCCCATCCGCTGAGTCCAATTTTGGCATACTCTTTCACACATATCGGCCGGTATCTCACGAATGAATGCATGGATGTTGGCTTCCAGTGCGTCAATCGAAGCGGGCTTGTCCCTATAGACATTAGACTTGACATACCCCCACAAAAAATAGTCTAATGCGTGAAACAGATTAAACCAGCAACAGCACCAGCGCCGTCAACAGCAAACAGCACGCTGCGCTGGCCAGCAAATATTTTCCAAACACATTGCCACCAGCACCAGCGACGTCATTTCATCTGTTTTGACATTTCGTTCTCCTTGTTTTCATGTTTGTTTTATTTTTTGTTTTTTGGTGCCTCTGAATTTTGTACATTGAAAGTTGTCAGCAATGGACCAGCAACAGCAAATTTAGGACTTTGACCAAACGTTGCTGTTGACGTTGCTGGTGCTGGTTTATTCTGTGTTGGACGATTAAAATACATGGGTTCTAAAACAATGGCCGCCGCTGTTGCTGGTGCTGTTGCTGTTGCTGGTTCAATCTGTTTCTCGCTTAAAGGCTGAACTACATCGAAACACAAAGTGCCAAAAAGTACAAAACAGTAGAAATTATGTGCTGTACTGCTTCTACAAATACATATCTGAATATCTCCCTCTCATTTTTTTAAAGTGAGCGTGAACAAAAGCTTGACTATGACCGAGCTTTAACTGTGCACAAAGTTCTCAAAACGAATACACTCAAACAATAGTTTATATATATTCCACAAGATGGCGCTACAATCTCTTAATTCCTGTGCTTAAAGCTCGTGCAAGTATTATATTTCTTTCTCTGATCTTTGTTTTGTTTTGCTTTGTTGCTGTTTGTTTCCTGCGAATTTCATTGCTTCGTTTTTGTTTGATCAAGTGCAGTGCAATATTTAAAAAATGGATACTGTTTTGGAAAGGACTTGGAATGGTTCCTATACCTATTTTTAAGTTGTTTTAATGCGAGCGATATCGGATATAAATAACTCAAATGAAATTCAATAAAAAAAACTTATTTGTCAGCAAATATATTTATTTAATTATTGTAAATCCATTCACGTAAGTATTCTCGATATTGCAATGCTGTTGCTGTGGCATTTCTTGGTCCTAAGCGGAATGTTGCTGCAATTGGGTTTAGTTGTTATGTGGCTATATGAGCCCTCCAGGTTTCGTTAACCCAAATTCCATCGATATCGCTCTGTCTATCAACAAAAGTATTTGGGGCATATGAGTGCCTGCTGCTTTCACATAGCATGTTGTGCAGAACAACTGTATCTTTGATAATGCTGTCTACCGTGTTTGGTTCAGCTATTATTCTTCGGTGGTATATCCTCCATCTAGCTGCTAATATACCAAACGCATTTTCGACTACGCGACGAGCTCTGGACAGCCTTTTGTTAAAATAAAACTAACTGATAGGATGCACCCACCACCTACGTTGGATTTTCGTTGTCCTATCAACAACATTTGCCGCGTCTTGAAGTTTGTTTAAGCGACTCTGAAAACTTACTTTTTGGAGTTTACTCCTTTAGAATCGATTCATATATAGACCCCGGTATGGAAAAAATATGGATAGGAAAATCAATCATTGAAAAAAGCGTTATAAAAAATTGACTACTAACGCTTTTTTTAACTCTTAATAACTTTTAACCTACTGGATCGATTTAGATGAAATTTGGTAGTAAGACAGACTAGAACCTGGAGAAGGGCACACGGTGTTTTTAAACGCAATAAAAGGGGTTGAAAAGGTCACAAGGGGTTGAAATGTTAGGTCAAAGTTTGTATGGAGGTCGATTAGGTTAGAAGTTTAAAACTCATTTTTATGGCTTTTGACTAAACATAAATAAGCATGACATTCAAAGTTTAAAAAAAAATAACCGAGGGGGGGTGAAAATAGGGGGTGAAAGTTTTAGTGCCACGTCGAATCTATTTTATTGAACAGAGATTTCAACGTAGAACGGTGAAATTTTCACACATGATACAGAATTTCATGCTCTTCAATTTATTATACTTTAATTAAAACGGTAACTCATTAATCTGGCCAATTAAGACATTTTCACATAAATTGGTATATACGTTTTAATCCTATAGACTGGTTGTTGATATTTCCATATGTCTAATCTACATGAAATAACGGTGATTTTGATACGTCATTTGTAAGGATACGTTTCGTACAAACCTCACAATCTCGATTTTAAAATAAATATAATTGCACACAAACGACCTGCTTGGTTCGTACGAAATCACACATCACCTGTGGGAGAATCCCGCTATGGCCAAAATTCGATCGATGTTTTTGGATAAAAAACATCCTAGCGTTCTAATAATCTGATCTTCAAGATTAAGATCTCTTAAGAAGCACAAGGCTTCAGGCTTTAATTCAATGTACAATTCAATGATATTCAATTCCATTTTATATGCAATAATGCACGATAAATGTGGACCCATTTGAATTTTCATCATTAATTAATGAAAAGTTGATAAGAAATGTAACTGTTCTGAAAATGTAATGATGCAGTTTTGTAGATTTTTTCATTATTTACAAAAATGTTTGTAGAAGTAACTACATTGATTCATTAAAAAATACGTATTAAGAACGTTTTAAACAAAGTTGTTGACATTCATATTGCTTACCATAAGTATTTAAGTATAATATACTTATTTTATCAAATTATTATGGATAGATGTATGAATATATGAATTCAATCCTTTGCGTATTATATATTTTAAGGTAATCAAATCATTCTTATTGAGTGAACTCCAGTCGCGCGTCGGAGCTGACACGTACAATTTTTTTTCACTGTTTCGTACATAATTTATCAATTTACTTACCTGGAGATTAGACATTTTTTTGACAAAATAATCAAATCAAATTTTAAATTCAATTCAAAAATTTCGTCCTAGCCAATATTTTTTTTTACACATGAAATGAGCAAATGTCAAAAAGAGCTTTTGTTAGTTCAGTTAGTTTTGCTCATAGATGTCACACCAGTATACGTGTGTTTGCTATGTTTTTATCGCTTTGTACTGTTTTGTACTTTTTACACTTTGTGTTTCGATGTAGTTCAGCCTTAATGGTGTCAAATCGCACGATCTAGGCGGCCAATTGACCGGCCCGAAACGTGAAATTAACTGTTCACCAAACTCGCCTCGCAATTGCACCATTGCTTCGCGTGCTGTGTGGCATGTGGCACCGTCTTGTTGAAACCACATATCATGCAAGTCAAGAACTTCCATTTCGGGCAAAAAAAGTTTGTTATCATCGCTCGGTAGCGTTCACCATTGACAGTAACGCTGCGATTCGCATCATCTTTGAAGAAATATGGCCCAATAATGCCGCCGGCCCATAAACCGCACCAAACAGTGGATTTTTCGGGATGCATTGGTAGCTGTTGCAATGCTTCTGGCTGATCTTCACTCCAAATGCGGCAATTTTGCTTATTTACGTACCCATTCAACCAAAAATGAGCCTCATTGCTGAACACAATTTTTCGATAAAAAAGCGCGATGAACATTTCGAATCGAGCACGAATTTTGATAGTAAAATTCAATAATTTGCAAGCGTTGTTCATTTGTAAGACGATCCATGGTTAAATTGCAAACCAAACTGAAGCTGTTTGACAGTGACACAAGGTACTAAACACACGTCAGCTGTCAAAACCAGTGTTGCCAAAACCAAACCAGCTAAAAAATCACCCGTTAGTTAAGTGAAACACATATCTTATTAACTTTCTGTGTCATCGGTGTCAGTATCATCTGTCTCATCAGGGCCATCATCTACTTCTATGTTTTCATTGTCTTGTTCTTGTTCATCTAAACTTAATTCTTTTGATGCTGACAAGATATCTTCAACAGTGATTGGTGTTGGATCGCCAATGAACCACGTTGGTTTTAAATTACCATTAATTACTGACCAACCGTAATCTTCTAGATTTAAAGTAATACAACTTGGCTCAGTTGCATTTTTCCACATGGAATTCATGAAAATTGTGCTTAATAGTTTTTGTTTTAACGATGTCCAACAAGGTGGAATCTTTAAAAAAATTTCTTTAAATCTTGTTGCTGAATATTGTTTTTGGAAGATGCTATATCTAGCCTTATTAACACTATTACATTTTTTTACGCCGTACAAAAGTGCTGTATATGAACAGATATTTTTTCATCATTATAAACGTAAGTTGCATGTGTCAACGACTCGAAAACTGTTTGAAAGGTCTCATTATTTAAAAAGATTTTGAAAGGCCTGATCTTTCCTTTATTATAAAACGCAGCTGAATAATCGCAGCCAGTAAACGCATGGAATGATTGCAATGCACGACATAAAGTTGGGCCTAACTTTGCCGCTAATTGCGTACAATTTATACAATTTTCATCTTTTTTCGTTTTTTTTTTTATTTGGTACCAGCGCAGCGAGCCAAATTTCCATATCTGGTACTCTGTGAATGTTGCCTAGTAAAATAATTAAAACATCGGTGTCATTAGCTTTCACTAAAACTTTTGTCTCTGGAGGTGCTTTTTTTATATGGAACATTATGCGGGTGTCAGCTTCCTCATGTTGACAACATAAATTAATCTCTTCAATTTTTATAACACGTTCTCCTTCTACATAATAAGAAAACCACTGTTTTTCAACGCGTTTCTGTGAGTGTAAGCTGTAAGGTCGAGTCCTGATGCTGATGGTCAAGAACGTCAGCTGAAAAAAAAACAGGAGGTTATAATTAGGTGCGTTGCAAATAGGCAGCTGTCTTCCATCTGCTCTGGTCGATGGGTAAGATGTTTAGTAGGTTAATACTAAGATTTCCTTCGCTCATCGTCGGTTATTTTTTCTGTGTTTGTATTTGCTTTTTTTGTTTTTATTATTTAAATAACACGAGAACAGAAATATAAGAGCGCACGAAAACAAAAGCAAAATAAAGAGCTGAATAGAATGCAGTCGCCATTCGCCCCGCGATGAAAATGACAGCTATCAAAAATTCGCTTCTCAAAACGCTGAGAAATTTGTGAACATAATGCAGTCGCGCGACGGGCTATTAAACATGGCCCACAAAGCAAAACAAAACATCAAAAATATTCTTCTTAATGTTGTTTATAATTTAAATTAAAAGATGAATGAAGATGAAGAAGATGTTTTATATTTTGTGCATGCAATGAATTTGCATATCGGATATATTCCATAATGTTCCGTTTTTTCTAACTTATTCAGTGAAAATGTTTGTATTTTCTTAACCACAAAAAAAAATAGTATCAGTAAAAATTACTTTAGTAAAAGATATAAACAAACAAATGTCTAACTCGTCACGCGATAAGTTGAAAAAAGTTCAACTTTTGAGCTATTTGTCGGGCGACAAACGGCGCATTGTGTTGCTAATGGGCGACTTCCATACAAATTTCACTTTTTTGACAGCTGTAATTTTGGTCGCCGGGCGACTGGCGATGCATTCTGTTCAGCTCTTAAGGCTAACAAATGTCAGGCAATGAAGTTTCATAAAGAGATGCTTTTTAGTATTAGCAAATACACCAACCGGGCATTTGCTTAAGGCAATGAACAACTAGAGTGCGCCACTAAACTCTATCTCTGGTTACAACCAGCCGGAACTAGTAAAATGCTTTGTAAATAAATTTTGAATGGGATCGAAAAGCTACATAAATAATAAAATAATTTTTAATAATTATTAAACTTTATGCAAGAAACATATGAACCGATCCAACAACTTACCCCCGACGTAACCTTTTTTCTTTTTTTTCATTTTTTTCGTTCCCGCAAATATTTTATTAGGCTCTTAGAAAATCAAGTGAGAGTGCCTCTTCTTAAAGTTAATTATGTCTCCAAGAACACGTAATCGCTCAAATTCTAATTCAGCCAACTCTTCCTCGAAAAAGTTCTCTTCTAATGAATCTCCGACTGATCTCACTTTGGAAGCCGTTACAAATCAATTAAATAAACTAATAAACTAAGTAAGTAACAAAATTATCACAGAAATAAGTAATGTGCGCAGTGACTTTATTTCAAAATTTGAAGCAATAGAACGTACTTGGACTAATAAATTCAATTTGCTTCAGCAACAAGTTGACAGTCTCGCTGAAAAAATTAATCAATGTGAAGTGAGCTCTTCCCAACATAAAAACAGTAACGAAGAAATAATCTCCCTTCGACAACATATTGATCTCATTGAACGAAGAGAACTTGCATTTGCATGTGATGCTGTTTTGTTTGGTGTACCAGTGACTCCCAACGAAAATCTTGAACAATATTTTAATTCTCTATGCTCTTCTCTTAAATGTGAACTCTCTACAAAAAACATTTTTCGCCCAAGACAAATAAACCCTGATAACGTACCAATTGTAATGAAATTTAATTCCGTTAATGATAGAAATTTATTGTTAAAAGCCGCTACCTTGCATCGCAAGAACAACAACCGCACTTTGCGTTTGAGTGATATAAACATTGATTCCGCTGCTCCTATATACTTGAATGAGAGCCTAACTAAAAAGAATAGAGCTCTTCTACGTTTTGCAACTCATTTGAAGAAGAAAAAAGACCTTTACTCTGTGTTCTCCATCTCCGGTTCAATTTATGTCAAACGGTCACCTGAACAAAATCCTATTTTAATCGAGTGTATTGACGACGTTACTGCTATTGTCGCTGCTGGTGGTGCTGCTGCAATCCATCTTACAACAAATAAATAAACTCATTACTTTGCTGAATTCTCTTATTATTTTCTATGTTATTATTGTTCCATTAATATTTAATTTTGATTTCTTAAAGATATTTGTTATATTTTGTTATATTTTGTTTTCTTATGTAATTTATTTTATGTTTATTATTTTCTATTTCAACATTTCAAAATATTTCAATTTCATTTTAATTTTTAATTTTCAATAGATCATTTTATTTATTTATATTTTTGTCTTTTTTCTTGTTGTCAAATTTCAATGGAAGATACAAACTCATTCTTAGATGAGGTTTCTTATGTGGTGGGCGGGAGTGAAAAACTGCGTTTGATGTTGAATGTTTTGTGCAGTGTTCAAAGTGGGCTTCATATATGCCATTTCAACGCTCAAAGCCTTATCAATAAAGTGGATGAATTCAAATGGATCTTTGAATGTAGTAAACTGGACATTATTTGTATATCGGAAACCTGGTTAAATTCAAACTACACAAGTGCCTGTTTCGCTTTGAATGGTTTCAATTTGTATCGGGCTGATCGGCAAAATCGTCGGGGAGGTGGGGTTCCTATCTATACAAGAAAAACACTAAAAACCAATCTTATTAAGACCTCACTCATTTCTGACGCTTTTGAATATGTTGCTATTGAAATTATCAATGGAAGCGATAAATGTATAGTTGTTTCAACTTACTTTCCACCTGGTATTGCTAATGATCACTTGTTGGGTAATATTCTTGAAGAGTTAAGTCTTTTGAATCCTAAAGTTATTCTTTGTGGCGATTTGAATATTAATTTGCTAAATCAGACTACAAGAAGAAATTTCTTAGAAACTGTGAATAATTACAATATGCACCTCGCAAATACAAATAACGCTACGCATAATATGCCTGGTAAAGTTCCTAGCCTCATAGATATTTTTTTAGTCAGCAGCCCAAGTATTCTTAACAACTACTCACAGCTCTCTTGTCCTGGTTTTTCTTACCATGATTTGATATTCATTTCTGCTAATATTGAAACAACGCATATAACTGAATCTTTTTCTTATCGCGACTTTAAGCGAGTTAACCTAACAAGACTCCATAATGAATGTTTTGAGCAAAACTGGAATCAAATATATCTTACACCAGATGTCAACAAGCAGGTTGAAATACTCAATAATTGCATAAAATATTTGTTTGACAAGTATATTCCAGAGAAACGCTTGGTTTTAAGACACGGTAATGCTCCTTGGATGTCGAATGAGATAGAAGAAGCTATTTTAACAAGAGATCGGCTTTATCGGTGTTGGAAAAGATTTAAGATTAGTTTCATTTTCACAGAATTCAAAAGAGTGAGGAATCAAGCATGGACCCTAACAAAATCGGATGAATGTGCCTTGGGCTGTTTCGAGAGGAAAATTCTTCGGGTCATCTTTGGCCCCGTGTGCATTGATGGGGAATGGAGAAGGAGATACAACAGCGAACTTTACGGGTTGTACAACGACGTGGACTTAGCCAGAAGGGTCAAGGTCCAGAGACTCAGATGGCTCGGTCATTTAGAGCGCATGGACACCAATGCTCCGGCCCGGAAAGTCTTCGACACTATTCCCGAGGGACGCAGAAGGAGAGGAAGACCGCGACTCAGGTGGCGCACACAAGTGGAAGAGGACCTCAATCAACTTGGAGTGCAAAACTGGAGACAGCTAGCTAGGGACCGAGCTGGCTGGCGGAGACTGTTGATTGAGGCCCAAGTCCACAAAGGACTGTAGCGCCACCTTAAGTAAGTAAGAGGAATCAAGTAACTCTTATGATTAAAAGAGCAAAGATGAGATATTTTTCTGATCAATTTGATTCTAATAGGACCTCAAAATTCCTTTGGGATCGAGTAAAACAAATTGGACTATGCAATAAAGCATCAACTATCAACGAAAATATTGATATTAATGATCTTAATCAAAAATTCACCCAACAATCATCTGGTCTTCCAATATCGTTACTGAACAATACCTCTTTTCCTCGCAACAACTCTATAGATAATCTTTATTTCTCTGCAGTGGACTTGCACTCATCAAGTAAGGCAATACTGTCAATAAAATCTAACTGTGTTGGATTGGATGGTATTCATCCAAAATTTGTTAGGATGTTGCTCCCATATATTCTTCCTTACATTACTTTCATTTTTAATACCATTCTTATGTCATCGGTCTTTCCAGACCAATGGAAACAGGCTAGAATATCACCAATCCCCAAGAACAGTAGTTGCACTGAGTTTCGTCCAATTGCGATACTCCCATTTTTCTCTAAGGCATTTGAATGTATTGTTGGTGAGCAAATTAAGCAATTTATAGAACCTCAAAATTATTTAACACCCTTACAATCAGGTTTTCGATCTAACCACAGCTGTACAACTGCTCTAATCAAGGTTACTGATGACATACGACAGGCTATTGATCGAGATGAAGTGACGTTGCTAACACTTATTGACTTTTCGAAAGCATTTGATTCGGTCAATGCTCTCATCCTTTGCTCCAAGCTTGTAACACTTTTCAATTTTTCACACCACTCTGCTCAGCTTATCAAGTGTTATTTATCTAATCGATTCCAAGCTGTTTCACTCAATAATATGACTTCAGACTTTATGGAAACAAACATTGGCGTCCCTCAAGGTTCGATACTTGGTCCCCTCCTTTTCTCCATGTTTATTAATGATCTTCCGCAAATTCTTCATAACTGCCTTTTTCACATTTATGCCGATGACGTTCAGCTCTATATTTCATTTCCAGTTGGTCTTATGGAGGATGGAGTTCATCGAATGAATGAAGATCTGATGGCTTTATCGGAATGGTCTAATAAAAATGGACTCTTATTGAATCCTGCAAAAACCAAAGCGTTGCAAATATATAAGCATTCACTTAATACACTGCTTCCACCCATTTTATTGGATGGTGTCTCTATCGAAGTTGTCCCTAAAGTCAAACTTCTAGGTATTATTATAAATAGCAATCTGACCTGGAGCGATCACATAAATACCGTGATCCCTAAGATATATGCTGCTCTACGTGGTCTCTCCATCTGTCGAGACATACTTCCAATAAATGTTAAACTGAAGCTAGTTAGGGCGCTAATCGTACCTATAATCTCATATGGTTGTGAGTTGTTTGCTAAAACTGATGCGAATTCAATGCGCAAGCTCAATGTTGCTTTTAATTCGGTTGCTAGATTTGTATACGGGCTCCGCAGGTATGACCATATATCGAATCACTCCCAAACGATTTTGAATTGTAAGCTTTACCAATATCTGAACTTTAGAGCTTGTATGATGGTTTTCAAGATAATTTCAACCAAACAACCTTCATATTTATTTAACAAAATAACGTTCTCCC
This sequence comes from Sphaerophoria taeniata, assembly GCA_943590905.1. Lineage (NCBI taxonomy): Eukaryota > Metazoa > Arthropoda > Insecta > Diptera > Syrphidae > Sphaerophoria > Sphaerophoria taeniata. The sequence continues at coordinate 222,945,054 of OX016540.1, read as the reverse complement.
AATGCATCCGTACAAAAATGATAAGGCCAAACACTTATGCATGTACTATAACACAAAGGCAGTTTTTCATACACGCTGTAAGTCTCTGGAACCAACTACCATGTACCTTAAAGAATAATATTAATCAGAAAAACTTTTCACTTTGTATGTTCTCCCACTTCAAGAACACATAAGTTTTGTATATTTCACTAATTTTAGTTTTTCTTTATTTTTACAAAATTGATACTTAATGTTTCTCAACGTTTTACTGATATTTGTAATTAATTATATTTTGTTTCTTTTTTTTACCAAATTGTTTTAATTGTTATACACCAATACCTCACTTTGCGTCGTGGTTACGTTCCAAAAAAAAACGACGCAAATTGAAACGACGCAAAGTGAATTATGATTTTGTATAGAAAGCCATGTAAAGATTGAAGATAGGTTCCAGGGTTATGAAAATATTTCTTTTTAAAAAGAAAATTGAACTAAGTAAAGATATTTAAAACGAAAATAATACTAGGTTTTATAACATTCATAAGAACAACAAAACAAAATAATAAATCCAATTAAAACCAAATAAAATATTCAATCAATTTATAAAAAAAAAAAAAAAAATCATATGGAAATTGCGTTGATTTTTAGTTAATGCTTTTTTTTTTTTGGTCGTCCGGAACCGTTCCGAACGATTCTGAATTTGTTCACTTGGCACAAGATGACAGTTCTTGTTATGAAAAGGACAGAAAAACGGTTCCGAATTTTAAGTCCCACTTACACAAACGTGCTCGACCCCATGTTTACAAATAAGGAAAATAAAAACAACGTCATGTCATCTGAAATTCTGCATATTATGAGGTTTCACAAATTCATCATTAAAAGCAAAAACATTTGTTTGGTTTGTGTTTGGTATCTGGAATCGAACAGTTCTGTGTACCAATTCCGGATTACAAAAGAAAAAAAAACCTATTAGAAAGGGAATCCCCGAGTTTTGATACCATGGTGAAATTAGAATCAAAAATCATGGCCATCTTTTAAAAAAATATTTTTTTGTTTTTAAATTCAAACTAAATTAAAGACTCCAACCCAAAACAACGCAACTTCGAAAATCTAACGACGCACAGTGAAAATAAGTTCTAATTCAGCATCGACGCAACTTCGAAAAAACGCAAAACGAAACGACGCAAAGCGAGGTATTGGTGTACTTTTTTTTCTTTTTTTGTAACTGCTTAAATATTTAATTATAATTTCTAAATTACCTTGTAATACTGTACAGGTTTTAAGAATAATTATGTTCTTTTTGTACAGAAAATAAATACGAAATAAATACAAATACAAATACAAATACAAATTACCCAAACCCAAGCACGACAACGGCATACTGATTCTCATATGGAACCCAACGTCGTCGCTCGTTATACATACTAGAAGCTCTCGCACCTGAAATAAAGGTGGTCCATTTTTTTGAAATATGGTTTCTGGCATATGACTGCCACGGCTGGCTCGGATGTAGTCCTATCTGGACGTCCAATTTTCGATGACTTTTTTCAACATTTGTGGCCGTACATCGGCAATAACACGGCGAATGTTGTCTTCCAAATGGTCAAGCGTTTGTGGCTTATCCTCATAGACCAATGACTTTACATAACCCCACAGAAAATAGTCTAGCGGTGTTCCAAAACGTGAAATTAGGCGGTCACCAAACGTGTCTTTCAATAAATCGATTGTGGCACGAGCTGTGTGACATGTTGCGCCGACTTGTTGGAACCACAGCTCCAAAGTAAGTAATCATGGCTCTATACCGATCACCATTGACTGTAACGTTGTGGCCATCATCGTTTTTGAAGAAGTACGGACCAATGATTCCAACAGCCCATAAAGCGCACCAAACAGTCAGTTTTTCTGGTTGTAACGGTGTTTCGACATACACTTGAGGATTAGCTTCACTCCAAATGCGGCAGTTTTGTTTATTGACGTAGCCATTCAACCAGAAGTGCGCTTCATCGTTTTGGGCCCATTCGACGAATCTACGCCTTGCTTGATGATCGTTTGGCTTCAATTCTTGCACGAGTTGGATTTTGTAAGCACGCAAACCAAGATCCTTCCGCAAAATCTTCCATAAAGCGGATGGACACAGATCCAATTTCTGTGCTCGATGGCGGATGGACTCCTTTGGGTCTTCCTCAATGCTACGCTCTACGGTAGCAATAGCTTCTTCTGTACGCACCGTGCGTCTCTGGAGATGCGAGTTATCAATTAGAGTAAACGTGGTGCGAAAACGTTCCATGGTTAATCGAATTAACTGCTCTGATGGACGATTTTGTCGACGATAAAATGGACGTAGAGCGCGATACGTATTCCGCACAGAACCATTATTTTCGAAATAAAATTGCACAATTTGCAAGCGTTGTTCAGGCGTGAGTCTATTCGACATGATGAATTGCCAAACCAAACTGAGAATAAATCACTTGACAGCTGTTAAATCGGTCGCCGCGCGCCGTCTTGAAAAGTAATGCCAACTTAAAGTTCTAAACCTCGAAAAAAACACCCTTTATAATCACGAGCTTTGTATATCAAATCTATACCTCGAAATAATTGATAGAACGACAAAAATTATGCTTGTTAGACTCCGTTGAGCTGAAAAAAGAACTCCCTTTGAAGCACTGAATAGTTGATTTATGAACAAGTATCTATGTCAGGGGCGGATCTAGAATTTGTGGGGCCCTGGGCTGAAACTACTTAGGGGCCTATCTAAGTACTCAACTAATAGCCATGTCAAAAAACTGTTTCTATAATAATATATTATTATTATATATTCTTTATTGCACAAAAAAAAACATAAATATTACTTAAATCTACGCAAGTATTAGTTGTACAAAAGGCGACCTTATTGCTGTGGTAGCAATCTCTTCCAGGCAACTTTGGGTGAGAGAGAAACCGAAATAGTGATATATATATAAGAATATAAAAAAAAACAATAAAATAATTTTATTTATTTATTATGAACTAGCGAACCCGCGGGACGTTGTACCCGCTTTAAAGGAAGGTTAATAGTAACTTAAAGGTTAAGTTTTCAGTTTCCCGTCCCAGGTTCAGCCATTCTTGAGTTATAAATGAGCCGCCTCGAAATATTTTCTCTCGCCCTATTTTTTTTCTGTTCGGATAAGTGCTAATGAAAGCATTTAAAAATTTCAAACCACCACACTGATTGATCACACTTTGCATGCACATGCACATACTTCTGTTGATCGTTTAACTTCGGTGCATTAAATTGTACAAGTGTTCTAAACTCAAAGCATTTGTTTTTTCGCGAAGTATTTCTTGTTCAAGAATATCTAGCGCAGCACAATTTTGGAACAACCAATCCTTACTGTACAGCTTTAATATAAAAGCATTCAGTTCCCCATTACATTGGCATTTGCAATGACTTTTGACTCAAGCCCAAACAATGTCTCTTTGTGGCTTAGATTTGAGCACACCATGTTTTTCAGATGGACAGTTATACGTCGCAAGCTCTCAAATGGGCAAACCTCCAATTTGTTTGTATTAATTAAATTATAAATGACACATTCCGTCAACATTCACAACGTTCTATGCTTCTTTTTCTTATATTCCACATACGCACACACAAAAAATAAATACGATTTTTTTTCATACTCTAGAAATAATTGATATATGGCAAAACAACGCTTGCCGGTTCAGCTAGTTTTTCTCTGGAACCCATACGGGTTGCGTAGGAGCCTCACTTCATTTTTAAAACGGCTGTATTTTATATAATTAAGGAAAAAGTCATAGTTTGCCTTTTTTGATTTTTTTTTAATGTTTCTTTATAAGCAAATGCAAATCAATTTGTTTTCTTTCTCCATTGAAAGTCAATATCGAGGTCAATAGGGTGTAAAAGTACCTACCCCAAATAGATTTTTCTTTTTAACTGAATGATTGTTAGTTTAAATTTATTTGTGGTCTTAGATAGTTATTGTGCTTTTTGTTTAAGTTTTGTAATAGAAAAAAGGGCAATATTTATTATAACAATTGAAAAAGCTAAGGAAAGAATGTCTCACTTCGACTCGTTTTTGAAAGTTATGTTGAAGATAATGATAATGTCTCAATCCAAGAACTTTGGAAAAGTCGAAAAGACGAAAATGCTTTTTGTCCTCAGAGCAGAGGACAAAAGCGATTTGCAGTACATGTGCTGGTGCCCGCGGCTTTGCTCGCGTTGGTTGTAAGAAAATCAACGATGAGCTATGCGGGTACCTACAATAAAAAGAAACGACTTTTGTAGTGATTACTCTTGAGCTGTATTCACATTCCTACGCCTGTTAAGATTGTAGTATACTAATAATATTCCGCCCAAGTTGTGTGGCACGAAATATTGTACTGTAACATAATCTAGGGCCATCTAAATTTGGAATAAGCATTACTGAGATGCCTAGTCTCAATTGTAGCTTATGTGCTGGCCTCATCCTACCTCCTGACCCCTTCTCACTTTTACCTTCTTTTTCCCAATACCCCCTTGTTCCTTCCATTCTGCCTTCCCTCTCACACTAACCAAATAAAAGCAAAAGCGCCTAATGATAAACAGCCAATAAATCAATGCAAAGGAGTGTCCTCTGCTCGAATGAGCTTAAGATCAGAGATTTCATCACAGTAAAAAGTAGCTAAGACAACTTTCCAGCGTCCTTACTCCATACTAACTCCACACAAAAAATAATGTCATAATATTGCTCCGTGAAATAGCAACAAACAAACAAACAAACAAACTGAATTTCCAATTTATGATATTAGTATAGGAAGTTTAGGATATACTATATTTATCTGCAGCAAACCTAGTTTCACCACAATAAAACGCCTTCAAAAAAACTGATTATGAAACATAGATGCATACTTCCTATTTCAATGATTTGAAGTTTTTCTTGCTAATCAACGAATTATCGGCCTTTTCAAAGCCAACATCGTAGTTGTTATGAAAAATCAAATATTTCGCTCATTTCCGAAATTTTCTGAGTTTTCCACCAAGAATTTTTAAATATTACAAATTTTGTATTCGAAACCAATTCACCTACAATTCTGCGCAATGAAACCCATTTGAAAACCAGTGAGTTTTTCATCTGGAAAAACAAAATCCACGAAAAAAAAGTATAGAAATTCTATTTCTTCTAATTCAGAATAAACCATTTAACCAATAGTTTTTATTTTGTGAAATTTAGGTATAACAGGTACATACATTCTTTTCCTCAGACCGTTTATAAGATTCCGCGTCTCTGAGGGCATTGAAGAGGATCTCGTTTTCTTGAACTGTTGAAAATGCGATCAGCCCAATCCAATGCTGGACTTCTTTCAAAATTCACGCATTTTTCCAAGCTTTCTAACGAAATTTATTTATTGACAATGGCTCCGAACATCATGCGATTAACTGGAAAACCTACTGCATGCTTCCAAACTTTCACACCACAAAAAAAGACATCTGGCCGTTTGCATAGTTTCCCTTGCTATTGCAATGCACTATTAAGGGATCAGGCAGGACATAATATGTACGTCTAAAAAAGAATAAGACTTCAATTATTTGAGTGTTCCTCGTGAACCATGAGTTTCTACTTACCAATACAACTAAAACTGAAATTATAAACAATTTCATTACGGATTTTGTTCTTGAAGATTGAAATAATGACTTTTTTCTATGTGTGTATGAACTATGAAGTTTAGAATTAGGAATATTTAAATTTGTCAATATTTTCAATCGAATCGATAATATTTTGTTGGAGTGAAAAAATTATGTTTTTTTAACATTGGCACCGTTTGTCATTTCATTGCATTTGAAAAATATACATTTTATTTTTTCTAAACCTTCTACACTAAAACCTCTTGCATTTAGAGAAAAAATTAGGAAAATCGGTCAACCAGTGTGCCCGGTTAGCGAACGAACACAAAAATTAGGCTGTTCTTTTATATATATAGATTAGGAAAAGAAATTGACAGGTTATGTGTGTGACAGTTGTGTTATATAAATTATAATTTATAAATCAACCTTTCTGCATTTTTGTGCTGCAAATTCTTTTATTTGGTCATCACATTGTAAGTCTTTTGTTAGATCAAAATTTATGGAAAGAAGTGATAAATTTATTTAGTCGATGATTCGACATTGTTGTCCTATATTTATTTTCTACATAGGACATCTTGGAGAAGGAGCGTTCTGCTTCACAGCTAGTGATTGGCAAAGTTAAAAAAATCTTTAAAATGGTATAGCAGTTAGGGAACACGTCAATAAGTTTATTTTCATACATGAGCATAAAAATGTCACTGCAAGAGGTGTAAGACTCTGGCTTAGATTGGAGCAAGTACGATTTTAATTGAATGCACTCATTCACTAAATGCTCGTCTATGTCATCTGGATAGTAATCAATAATATGACGTGCACTTTCCAAATCTATGTTTTCGATATTTTTGTTTTGCAAATCTATTGACTATTGATCTGATTCAAAAATTGCGTGAGAGTTTTTTCATAGGAAATACAATCTCTATATATATAAAAATGGAAGTGTGTTTGTTTGTTTGTTTGTTTGTTTGTTTGATTGTTTGTTTGTTTGTATGTCTCTTATAGACTCCGAAATGGCCCAACAGATATTTGTGAAATTTTCATGGTACATACTGTTACATTCAGTGATGATTTCTGTGAAAAAAAAATTGGAAAAACCTCATGGAAGAGTGGAAAAACTGGAAAAACCAAACAAAGGTCGGAAATTAGATATTTTTTGCTTGGAATTTTTTGGTTCAAAATGGGTTTTCGAATGGAAAAATAGAAAGTTCTTGATGAAAAACTCGGGAAATTAATTGGTTTTCAAATGGAAAATTGCATGAAATTGTGGATGCATTGATTTTCAAATGGAAAACTGGAAAATTTCAAATGGAAAACTGGAAAATTTCAAATGGGTTTTCGAATGAGACTCGGAAAACTCATTGGTTTTCAAAGGGAAAATTGCATGTTATTGAAGATGCATTGGTTTTCAAATGGAAAACTGGAAAATTTCAAAATGGGAAAGGAACTCGGAAAACTCATTGGTTTACAAAGGGAAACTGGAAAATTTGTGATGGGGAACTGGAAAGCAAGAAAAAGTAAACAAAAAATTGGAAAAATGGAAAATTTGAAATGCAAAAAAAAATTGACTTAACAAAAATCTCAAAAACACTCTTTCATATGAAATGCATTAGTTGTGGTAAAATGAGTGGTAAAATGGAAAACTCCAGAAGAGCAAGAAAATCCCAAGTCAAATTTTGAATGGATTTTAACCCTCCAGTGGGCGCGTGGTTAAAAGAGACACGAGTGGTCGCGTGGTCTACGACTGTAGACCATTTTGTTTTGCCAAAAAATATATATACTATAGCGTTTAAAGTATCCAAATCGTGGTCAAATCATAGAGGAACATATTTTGTTTCATATTCATCACTCAAAGATAAAAAGTTATTGATACACTGAAAAAAATAATCGGAATAAAAAAACAATCCCAATTTTACGATTTTTCGTAATCATTTTTTATAAAAAATAAATTAATACTTTAAAAGAGTTAATAACAAAAAAAACATATTTTTTTCAATAAATGATTAACCAAATAAGGTAATGAATAAGAAAAAAGGAAAATTGTACACAAAACAAAAGAAATATAAGACTTGAAAAATTCAGTTTTTCGTGTTCACGTTTTTTGTCTTTTTTCACAAAAAATCAAACAAAACAGTACAGCAAACATAAAAAAACTATTCAAAAAACATAGAATACAAATTCATTAATAAGTTTAAAAAAAAAAAATTAAAATGTGCACTACAAATCACAATAAACGCATATACATTTCAAGTGGTACCTACAAGCAAATTTAACACTTTTTTCGCACCTCACCCTAGAGGTCAGCTCACGGACCCAAAAATAGGTCCCTGAGATAGTAGAAGCAATTTTCTTCACTAAATAATTAATTTTTTAATAAAAGTAGTTAAAAATCTACAAACCCTTACCTATAATAATACAATTGAAGACAATTTTTTTTGTTACACGAGTGGTCGCGTGGTCTACGATGGTAGACCAAGAGACTTTGAATACCTTTTAAGCTTTCGTATGCCCCCTCCGAAGAAAAATAGCATATTAATTAGGTAGAGCAACTAATTATCTACAGCTATTGTGAACGATGGCGGAAAAAAATTGTTTTTCTGCGAACAGTGGCGTTTTAAAAAAGACTGGTCTACGACCGTAGACCACGCGCCCACTGGAGGGTTAAACAATGGGAAAATAGAGAATTCGTGATTTTGGTAATTTTTTATTTTGTAACACTGATATTTTTAATTTAAAAAAATTATTTTGCTGTATTGCTCCATAACGGTAACTCTCAGAGCAATCATAAAAAATCCTTTGTTCATTCAATATCATGGTCAATGTGTTTTATACGCAACAATTAGGGTCGAAGAACTCGAAATGTTTACCCAACAGCAACATGAAGAGCGAAGTGAAACCGAAATGATTCGCGTTTTACAAATCCGTGCACCGCAGGCAACGGGGCGTATACTTACCATTTTGTTTTGTTTTTTTGATATCGCTTATTTGTTTAAAGACGGATCCATACATACGAATTAACAAAAAAACAACGCAAACGATGGAGGAAGAGGGTTATCGATTATCGATTGAGGCAGTACGAAGTCTGCAGGGTCAGCTAGTTTTCTATAAAATTACTCATGACTATTTTATTCGTATCTCTAACAATTTATGAGTTATCAACGATTAATTATTGATAAAAAAGATCATAGAATCAATTTTTGTCATGATGAATACTGATCTACTTATAAGGAAGTTCTTGGCGCGACTTTGCAGATTGATATAATTTCCTTACACAATTGTGCTAAATATGAACCTCAATCATAAGCGATATTTTTATTTTAACTACTTTTTTTATAGTAAACAATATATGAAAAAATGGTAAAAAAACATGACTTATTTTAATAGTCCTCTGAAAAATGCAAATTTTTATTTTTTTTTTAAAATGAGGTTTATATAGAAGACACACATATAAAAGAAAGTTATTTTTTCTGTGCCATTGATTTCGAATAAAAATTGTGGCTTCCATCTTGTACACCAACTGCTAAGTCGGATGACAACCTACGATGTGTATCAGCTGATATCTCCGCTACTTTCTAAGTTATATTTTTGTAATATATGAAAAAAACTCATGAATATATGTATAAAATAACCTAAAAGTTTCAATAAATAATATTCATTTTTTATACCAAAAAATTAATGAAAATCAGCATGAAAACATCCTTTTACACGTATTTACCCCCTTAACTCAATTCATAGAAGTATGCAATTTTTCATCAATGTTTTTTTATGACATTATTACGTAAAAATATCGTCCGTGAACCGACTTTACAGACAACCATTTTTTAAATTCAAATTATCACCTATTGTTTTTAGCGGGGTCTGGGGGCCCCTTGTAACCTCGGGGCCCTGGGCTGCAGCCCAAGCAGCCCTTAGGTAGATCCGGCCCTGATCTATGTACATACCTATACATTCGAAAGAATCAATGTAATATTTATATAACATTTAGCACATTTTTCAATGGTATACCAATACATTCTTTTCAATGTGCACGAATTATGGGTCTTTGGGTAAGAAAGATAAGGAACGAGTCCAACGTTCTTGATCTATAGTTGTTCTATTGTTAATCAATCATTTGAACCTGAACGCAGCTTCATGCGACCAAAGAAAATTAAATAAATATGAACCAGAGAGGAGCCGAATGGCTATTAAAACAACTCTTGCGCTCAGTAAGTCTTTAAACTTGTCTTGAGCTGCATCATTCGAAGATATGTTTGATAACATACTTGGTGTTTAAATATCAGAACAATATTTGTTAAACAGTATGAAAACATTGCAGTTCCTAGTGATAATAATTTACACAACTGATGCAATTATAGCGAGTTCCGATGAATGTAGGAATATTAATTTTAGTCAAGTTATAACGCGACGAAAACGATATTTGACATTTCCTGCTGAATCAACTATCTCAATAAAACGATCGTTTTCGAAAGCACTTCTTGACAATATCCCGAGGGGAGTTAAAATTGTTATAGACGTCGGAATGTACTATCGATTGTTTGAGAAAAATCAAAAGAAGAAGATGAATCAGCATCACCAGAAAATCAAACCTAAAACTCAGCGTTGGAAGTATTCTAAAAATGGAAACAAATTAGGTATACTCCTCAAATCGGCGCAAGGTGAAAGAAGATCTCGTACAAAACTAATACCACGAACGGAACTGGAGAACACTTAAAAAGGCGTTTTTAAATATTTGTTTTTGTAAAAGTTACGCAAAAAAAATCGAAGTTATTTATGTAGAACATTTAAAATTTAATAAATTGCAATTTGCAAGTAAAAAAATTTTCCTATTGTCTTTCAGCATTTGAACAGGGACTCGAAATTATTTTTACGATAAAGCAAAATTTCATGTAGTCCGCGATGGATCAATCCGTCAAAACATTACTTCAAGTTCCTAATCTCTATTTTAACTGACTTCCACTTGGTAGACTGCACAAGTTCAGTGTTCATCTGCGTCCCGGAGATTTAAACTTTGACGTTTAAGTTATATAAGATGAAGTTTGGTGTAGTTTTTCCATCCTCAAACATTCAATAGAAAATTACTGAGATAGAAACTTCGACCGAAAGTTTCTTCTACATAAAACTCGCCTTTACCCATGGTTTGCAATTGAACGGATGATACAAAATTAATTCGCCAAACCAACGACGCGAAACTCAACAACGAACGCACGTTGCCGAGTTATGCGTTAATTAAATCTAGTGCAAAACTTTTGTTTTGCATCATTATTTTCATTTTAGAACGGAAACAAGCTTGAAATGAGATTGAAATGTATGTCCTTAATTTCAAATCACTCCTCTTGTTGGTAAAACTAAAGAAAAGATGCTCGTAAAACAGACGTCTTCATCTCATACACTTTGCGCCACGTCGCGTCAGCCCATTTCACTTCTATTGTCTTTCGAGTAGTGGGAGTAACGAGTAACATTGTGACACATAAAACACGGTCCGTGTCATGTTGATGTCAACCATCAAATGCTATTCGGAACTTGCAAACGCGTTTCTCATTTGATTCATTAAAATTCATAGAAGGTCACTGGCTGGTATAATAAAATCAGCGGAAGGAAAAGTTGTATCAGTTGCCAACAAAAAAAAAACAAAAAAAAAACAAACACACTGATGACACGTCTCGGGTTTGATGGAAAACCGGGGAACAAGAATGAACTAAATGCATAAATGATGAAAACAGAGAAAAAATGAAAGTATTTTCCTTTTTCTTTTATCTTTTTTTCATTTCACAATTCACATTGACATCGCTATCTAACGTCTGTCATTTATCTTCATAATTCAGTTCCGTGCTTCACGTATGCGTAACGGAAGAGGTATTTGATTGCTGAAACACAAACCCGTACCCGCGTTAGCTTCGTATTCGTCTACCTTACGAATTGTGATGCACCCGCATCTAGTTTGCTTTGAATCTTTGTATATAAATTTAACAGGTATGATCGAAATGGTATTCGACTGTAGCGCCAACTGGTTACAAGCCGAGAAAGCTATTGTTTTTACATAAGTTTGTATTGTGTGTTCTCTGCTTGCTCCTGTCAAAGAACTATAAAACCAAGCAGAAAACCAATCTTGATAGTACCTGGTAGTTCCATACACAAAGCTTTGAATGACATTCACCCATCCTTCACCATTATCACTCCAAAAACAAATGAATTTTATTTTTGTTGAATTTCTTTTAACAAAGCAAAGGTTCAGCATATTTGAACTAGAGCTTCAGTTTGAAGTCACATTACGTAACATTGCGTTCATTATCTTACTATTGTCAAACAAACGTGAGGTCGAAGCGTCGAAGCTTCATTGTGATAACGTGCATTGAATTCCTATTGCTGAACTCGTAAACGTCAGGCAAATTAAAAGCTTAATCGTGTTTGTGTTTCATCCATTATTCCAGGCCCAAGTGTTCAGAAAGGAAATTGTTGGGATTTCTATGCCTTTCCGGCAGATTGCACAGTCTTCGCATGTTTCGGAACACGTTACCTGGCTGTAGTCCACAGTTTCGACTGTTCATTGGTCTCTGGTGTGGATCCATGCTCATCGACTGTCACGAAACGGCAAAAAAACTCCTTCAGATATTGCCATGTAGAAAGAAGAATCACCGCACACAGAATCAAAATGCGCGATTTCCCTTTAAAAAACAAGAATCGAATCACCTCTTCACAGGGTTGTCGTTTCTTTAAAACCGGAGATATGGGTTTTTTGAACCCAATACCCCATAAAAGGCCTAGCTCAAACGGAGCTTGGCCTCGCTGCGCCCCGGATTTGTGGTTTTAACAGCTTTGGAGAGAGCTGCTTGGATTTTTTATGGCATCGTCTTCGAGAGCTTGGCCTTGCTGCACCACGGGTTCGTGGGTCAACAGCTTTGGGGAGAGCTGCTCGGATTTCTTACGGCCTCGTCTCCGAGAGCTTGGCATAGCTGCAAGCCGGGTTTGTAGAGTTAACGGCTTTGGGGAGAGGTAGTTGATGGATTACGATACCTGTTAAGGTTGCAAATATGGCAGTGTTCACACTTTTCATAATGGAAACGACCCCCTGCCTCTTTAATTTATCACAGTGTCAACACAAAAAAGCAATTTAATTGCAATGAGGTCAAACCTTTTATTAACATCATCTAGGACGAACAACTTGCAAAAGTACAAGAGCCAAGACTTAATAAAACTCAGGAAAAGTTTTAATATTTTCGTTAGCAGACAGACGTCTTTTATATATTTTACCTTTTATTATAAATTTTAAGCCTCAAGGTACACTGTCATTGCCTCCTTTCTCTCGCATTGGTATACCTATGGAACTGCTTGTCTGTTCTAGTTGTTGCTTCTGTTGTGAATTAAAGTTTTTGGGTCAAAACAAGTTTTTTATCCCAAATTTCTAAACTCCGAGAAACACAACAATAACAATAAAATCCAGGCAAGATGTACAAAGTTGAGTGGATATTAAAATGGCATTTAAATTCAACCGCTTTGGAAGACATTCCTGGCTATTCAAAATTAAAGTTTAAATTGGTTTTGAAAGACATGGTTCTATTTTGCTGAGGTAAAAGTTCAGTTGCTATAGTTTTGGTCGGTAGGAAGAGAAATTAAATTTATTTTAGGATTTTCTTATTGCATGACAATGAACATGAATCACAAAGAGAAATTGATATTACTCATACATTTCCTACCGAACAAGAAAACAAAACCTCTCAAAAGCAATCAAGGCGGTATTGTCCCGAATTCAAGCGTTGATTGCAATGAAATAATTAATTGGAGACTTTTGATTGTTTCAACCACAACACTTCACTTCCTCGTATGCAAACACTGAACAACAAGCTGGTTAATCTACGTCTAAACCATGTAGCAAACATCTTGCCCAAACTGTTAATAGCATCTAACCGGATGTTCGGACATTTAATTTTATTTGGTTCAGGTTCAGGGCAATCAGAAAGGTTTATTTGATGCATGTGTAAGATTTGAACTAGATTTAATTTGTTTCGATTGGAATATTATGTAGGCCAATGATGTCTGAATTTGATTCCAAAGAAAATTGTCTAAAAGGACATCAACAACAACTTCAGAATATAGTTCGAATTCGGTGCACACAGGAGACAATTTTATCTAATCCTATTCATGGTTTTCTTGATTCTACATGTTTTACGAGTGGCTTTCTGGAGACAGAAATTATTCTAGTCACGGAACTGAGATCCATTTATGGGTCGTGGTGGACAGTGGTTCAGGCGATAGAATGATCTTATATTTAACTTACTGGCCCCAATCGGGCGCTCTAAGTACAGTTTTTACCTACAGTGGTGGACAGTGGTTCAGGCGATAGAATGATCTTATATTTAACTTACTGGCCCCAATCGGGCGCTCTTAGTGCAGTTTTTACCTTTGTGAGAACGGTTGATTGTCGTCGTCATTTGATGACGACACCAAACACAAGATCTACGAGCTTCTCGACAAGAGCAATACCCTAGTTTCGACGTTAAGATTGTCTTAGGAGATCCTAACGCCAAACTAGGAAGAGAGAGACATCTTTGGTGGAACATTCGGAAAACACAGCCTGCACGAAAAAACCTCCGATAACGGATTCAGGCTTATCGATTTTGCAGTGGGGAGAAACATAATAGTAGCAAGTACGCGTTTCCCACATCTCAACATCCACAAGAGGACCTGGAGATCTTCAGACTAATTAACTGTTAACCACATTGATTATATTGCGATCGACGCAAGACACTCTTCAAGCATTATTGATGTCCGAAACCTTCTGAGGGGCCCACTACCTCGTTGTAGCCAATGAAGTGCAACGGATATTTCGACCAAAGCCAAAAACAGGAATTGCTAGAAGAAAGTATGACGTCGGACAGCTACAATCGTAAGAGATTGCCAGATCCTTTTCCGATCAAGTGTCAAGAAACCTCATGGGAAGTCCGCTAAAGCCAGCATTGAGTATTGAGAACCAATAGCAGAATTGCCAGGAAGTCATTAGGAATACTTTCTCTGATGTGGGTCTCACGCGGCCACCAAACGAAACATCTGGTTTGATGAAGAATGCGGGAAGTTACAAGGAGCCAAGCATGAAGCGTAAACAAAGCAGCAATGCACAGGAGGACGAGAGGAGCTCGGAAGGTTTGCGAGCACAGGAGGACAGCAGAACACAAACTTTTTAGAAAGGAAAAGAGAGAGCATGAAAAGCGATCGATTGGGGATGTTGAGAGCCTTAAAAACAGAAATGAGGTTCGAAAGACTTACCAAGAGGTAAAACTAATGAGCACGAACTGAAGCCTGTAGAGACCAATAAGGAAATATCGTAGTAGTCAGTGACAGGATCTATAGAGAAGAACTGTATAAAGCCATGTCCAGTTTTGAAATCCCTACAAAACTCATTCGTATGAGCAGGATGACTCGCTGCTCCACTAAAGTCGGTAACGACCTCACCAAGCGCCTTCAATGTCAAAAAAGGCGTTAGGCAAGGCGATACCCTGTCATTTGACTTTTCTTTAAATAATACTGGACCGAATATTGCAGACCTCCCGCGTCAACAGTAGAGGCATTATCATCCAGAAGTCCGTGCAACTACTCGTGTTTCGATAATATTGATATTATTGGGGGGGGGGGACTCAGCGTGATGTCAATTGTGCATTTGCGAGTATACAGACAGAGGCTATACCTACAAATAATAGGTTTAGATGTCAATGAGGGAAAAACAAAGCTGTCATCGAGAAAGGACAGCCAAGGCTGACGTCTTGGACAAAACTTCACGATAGACGCATATAACTTCGAGGTAGTTAAGGACTGAATGGAGAGGTTTGTCGGTTGAGGCCCAAGTCCATCCCGGAATTGAGTAAGTAAGTAAGCTTCTATTTCTAAGAGTCCCGAACCCAAAGACCTAGTTTTAGATTCTGCATTCAGATATTAATTTTTAGTAGTTCAACGTTAACTAACTTAAAAATATTTTTCAAACTTCAAACGATTAGTACTGGATTTGTCAACGATCATTCTATCGCCTGAACACACAAAAAAAAGCAATCAATAAAAAATGAGTTCAGTTCAAACCACAACTTTTCTTTTGTCATGACGTGATATTCACACAAGAAAGCTTTTCTTTTCATATAAAACGAAATCACTCTAAGCCTTCCCATTCATTTTTGAGAACCAAGAAAATCCCACAAAAGCCTCTAAATTGTTTTCCCCCTTTTAGTCTTTCGAAGAAACAATCCTTTAACTATTACTAGTTTAACCTACAACCACACACAACCAACTTAATAAAGACCAAGGACACAACCGACTGACCGACGCCCAAAGAAAATCAAATAATCCTGTTCCATTTACTTCGAAGAACGTTTCAATTAAAAAATCACTTTGAAGGGGATACAAAGTCTGTCCACATTTAACAAACACGAAAAAGAACCCAACAGAATTCCATTACGCCTCTCGATGTGTGTTCAGATTGGATTACCCGACCAGCCATATCGTTGTACCGAGCACACTGACCAGCCTGTTTCCGAAGCTTTGTCCTGTTCCTGTTGGTCGTTTTATTCAGTGGACATGCAAATACAGCAGTAGACAAAGGTAAGCCAAGTCCGATATCGGATGAAAAAGTTGACATGGGATTGCGTGATTCTGTTTGTTAATTCGAAAAGGATATTACCTTAGGGGGTGAAGCTTTTTCAGTTCAATAGGAGTCCATTTTCATAATGGAAGTTGCAACAATACTATAAGCTTTGGGTTCCGACTCAGAAGAACAGGAAGTTGCATGAAAAAAAGTAGGCGCGTAATTGTCCACATACACATTTCCAATACGAAAAGAAAAAAAGTTCTGATTGTTGCAGAAAATGCGAATCTGTTTTGCTTGGAATGACAATTTACATCGGTTTCAGAAGTGGGAAGCGAATTATTGGACTTGTAAATGGATTATCTTGAACAAAACCCCTTCGTTAAGGAACGGTACGCACCTCTCAGAATCTGGATAGAATGTCGGTGAATTACTGGCACACGTAAAAGAAGAAAAGAAAAGAAACGAAACATGTTCTGCTTTTATCAGCTAAATTAAAATGACAGAGAAATTATTTCTTTCAATCTGAAATTGCTCCCGTGTGAATAATTCAAATGTTTATGTGAGTTTGATACAAATCTTAACTGGGAATAAAGATAAGTGGCCGACGTGCGTTTAATGTAGGTACTCGTACGCTAATAAATTGCGTACTTGTACCTCGTAGAAGATTTTGTGAGCCCTCACTAAAAAATAAATAAATTGGAAAAGCTTCTGGAGAATGGCAAAGGTTGAATATGGCTGGAGAATTTATTATTATCGAGATTAAAATCTTTATGTGTTTCGAAAGTATTTTTACAATGGTCCCATTGAAACGGGGATAATGTGAAAACTTCGCAACGTACAAAAAAAAAGCAGATTCTTTCTGTATATTAAAAACTGGAGTGTTAAGATTTATGTTGAAAGGTAGGTACTGACGAGCACGATTGCACTGAGGGTTTAAGATGTGTTAAATATTTTTATTGGTTGCTGCGTGTTTTAGGATCAGAGGGCATATAATGTATCTTCTTTACACTCTGCACTCTACTCCACACTCCAGGTGCAACTCAAAAACTTGAGTCTGTCCTCACGCAGTATAAAGCAGGCATTACTGCGATGGGTAGGATCAGGAACAGCGAAAAGAAAAAAATGGGACATTTATTACAGCTGTCATTAAAGAATGCACATATTTGGATGCGGATTCGTCGTGGGATATCGGCTTAGATTAAAAGTAATGGATTTAAAGCTCATTAGTGATCGCCTGGCTGTAATTCGCATACTAAAAAACATCAGTCTAATATGTGCACACGCCCCTACTGATGATGCTGAGAAGTAGCAAGGAGGATTTGTAAGACCACCTGGATAGAGCCTACGGAGCTTGTATAGAGTACGACGTCAAAACCGTACTCGGAGACTTCAATGCCAAAAACTGGGAAGGAAGACATCTTTGGCGGATTAGTTGGAAATCACAGCCTCCACGAAGTTTCAACATATAACGGCTTCCGACTAATCGACTTTGCTGCCAGCAAGGAATACGGTGATAAAATACACTAGGTTTAAAAGATGAAAGATCTACACGAACCACCAATCAAATCGACCATGTGCTAATCGTTGCAAGGCACGGTGTGCAGGTGTGCACTTTCCGAGGAGCAAATGTCGACTCTGACCACTTTCTGGTAGGTTCTAAGTTTAGAGCTCGATTATCAAATGACAATAAACCATGCGGCACAAAGAAAGAAGTTTAACATCGGGTTCACTGATCGGTTACAACAAGATAGGAAAGCAAGCTGTCAAAATGACATTTGCCTACAAACTAAAAAGCAAGTTTGGTGCAAGAGTATGCGTGTATGAAAAATGAAATTTGAGTTATTTGGAGGGTGAAACGTAGGTAGGTTTCCCGATCAGTGATCGGGTTCCTTAGCCCTCCGGAGGATGCTAGAGATTGCAGTGAGCGCCTGAGTGAGCGGCTCTCCGCTGTCCTCCCAAGTACCACAGACGTCAACACCTTTGTTGAACCGATATCCCGAAATAATTAAAAATGTAGCCGAGACCACCATAGGCTACCAGCCACCCCCGAAAAAGAACCCGTGGTATGATGATGAGTGTGCGATATTGAAAACTATTGCTGCAACGGAAAACAAGAGTAGCAAGAGAAGAGTACCGAACAAAAAGGATAAACGAGAAAAAGACCCTGGGAAGGAAGAAAAGAGCATCCGCAGTTTCTCAGCTCAAAGATCTAGAAGAGTCACGGGCCAAGAACAACACCCGACGTTTCTTTAAAAGGCCGAGCAATTAGCTTCTGTTTTCAGATCCAGGCTCTTCGAAACAGTGAAGGAAACATAGTCACCGAAACACAGGGAATTGTAGATTTTTTCAAGCGGCACTTCCAACGTCTGCTGAATGAGCATAATGTCGAGCGAGCCAATGATGAAAGAGAAGCTAGACCAGTCGACACCAAGTCAAACACCAAGTTCCAGCCCCCAGCACAGACTTCGGATGCCAGAGCGCTTGGTTTTGGCAAGTGAAGAGTGCATGCGAGAGACCGTACCCCATGTAAGGCTGCAGTGTCAGGCTGAGATCCTTCATGTCTGTCGTATTGCCTGTCGTATTGATTTCCACCAGGGGATCTGATCTGCTGACGTCAATTGAAGCGTACATTCCCGTTAATGCATAGTTTGTTATCATATTATTTTGTTCAGTAAGGTTCAGTAAAAACACGAGAGCATAACACCATTTCCCATATAGTTCCTAGCACAGATTGCTAAAGTTCCTATGTTCCACTCGTGTATTGCATTAAAATACCAGCAAAAGTGCATCCTCCGGCAAAGTTTTTTTCCAATTAGAATGTTTGGAATTGAAGGGCTTCTCAGCTCCCTAATTGCATTTCGCATTAGGGATTGTAAATCAAAATAAACAGAAAAAAACTGCAGTAGCGTTTTCATGAATTTTATTTCCACCAGATTTCAACTTATGTTAATTCAATTATGCAATCCGAACCCAGCGACCTGTGTGAAATCGTCGTTCCTTCGTGATGCTAAAGTCGTGTTTTCCATCCACTGAACTGAGCAGCGAAAACCGGAATCTACCGCCCGAGCCTGCATTTGTCGGATAAAATTTTAATTCTTTCACTCTGCAAACCACAATTTACTTCGGAGATAATTTCATTATTCATTCGACTTTATACCTTCTGTATAATATCAAGGGTTGATCTTCCTGTAGTTGATGTAGGACGAAGTGGTCCGGATCTGGTCCGGCTTCATAATGAAGAGAAGTGAGTTCGTTATTCGCATTGGTTTCTGTGATATGCAAATAAGTGAACAGTGAAACTGCAATTATTGCCTTACGTCGTCGCTGGTGCTACTTTTGCCTCGAGGGCGAATTTTAATGGAAATGAACATTTTTAAGCAGTTAGAGTGCTATGTTATGTCTTAGACCTTAAGCCGAAAACTGCATTAAGAAAAAGGATGATGAAATGTTTCCTTCTGCGGGAATGCGGGTAATTTTAAAAGCTAAAAGCAATTAAGTTAATCTGAAGGACGTTTCCTCTGCTATATACATTTTTGTACTTTTGGCAAGCTTCAAGAGCTGTTAACGAAAGGAAGTGGGTTCGTTTTGATACTCGCCTCGTTCTCAAATTTTTTCTTCGAAAGTGTCCAGTGCTTTTTTTGAAATTATTGTCTAACATTCGGCCCCGTATACTATAGAACTGGTGGAATCGGGGTCTTGCAAGGCACATTTTATCCTTTGAGTAAGAAGTTTTGAACCCATTTGTTTGGCCAAGTCGAAGTAGCAGATGTTCCTGAGGTAGTTCTTCGCCAGATTTGACAAATGGGTAATTTGTTATAATAACAGTAATAATGTGGCATGACATCTCCGATTCTGAACGGCTTAGTTGAGAAGCAGTTTTCCATGGCAAAATATACTCAGAATCTTTGTTAGTTCTTCGAAGAGCCAACCTATATGACGTTTTATCCTTGGCAGTGAGCAAACGATACTTTGTTCAAGTTCAAGCCAAACCGCGCTTTGCTTCTTTTTTAAACACTGCACACTGACCTCTTGGACAGCTCTTTTGAAGCGGCCGATGATGTCATGATGTCAATCTCGTTTGCATAGCCAAGGTAATGGGTCGAATAAGAAATCACATGAGAGCGAATCTCCTTGTCTGAAACCTGAGCAGATTTTGAGTTACTCCAATTATATGTTGCGTTATTTCACACTGCCTTTTGTCATGCGGATAAATAGCTGGTTAATAGCGGACGAATCTGGTAAATCACGGACGAATACGATAAATCATGGACGAATTTGGTCAACTAACAGAACGAATTCTACGAGCTAATATGTGTGACAAGACCCCTTACTACTAGTGGGGTCCATGCCCAGTTAACAGAAAATCAAGGACAAATCCGGTAATTGACAGACGAATCCAGTAAATCGCGGACGAGTCCGGTAAATCATGGACGAATTCTGTCAATCAACAGAACGAATTCTGGCTAAATTGTTAGTGTACAGGTCTTATAGTAACCACCCCTGGGGACACGTCTACTCACTTTGAGTTCCTGGGCTAAACAGATTTTATCTAGATGGCTGACGGACTGCGCATTGAGAGTTTGTACCTGGAATGTAAGAACCCTCTACACTCCAGGTGCAACTCAGAAACTTGAATCTGTCCTCTCGCAGTATAAGGCAGATATTACTGCGATCCAGGAAATACGATGGATAGGATCAGGGACAAAGGAAAGAAAGAATTTCGACATTTATTATAGCTGCCATCAAAGATTGCATATATTTGGATGCGGATTCGTCGTGGGAAACCGGCTTAGATCGAAAGTCATGGATTTCAAGCCAATAAGTGATCGCCTGGCTGTGATCCGCATCAAGGCCACACTACAAAACATCAGTATAATATGTGCACACGCCCCTACCGATGATGCTGAGGAGTCTAGCAAGGAGGATTTCTACGACCTCCTGGATAGAGCCTACGGAGCCTGTCCAGAGTACGACGTCAAAATCGTACTCGGAGACTTCAATGCAAAAATCGGGAAGGAAGACATCTTTGGCGGATTAGTTGGAAAGCACAGCCTCCACGAAGAAACAACAGATAACGGCTTCCGACTAATCGACTTTGCTGCAGCTCGTAATACGGTGATAAGTAGCACTAGGTTTCCAAGACGGAAGATCTACACAGCAACCTGGCGATCTCCGGATGGTCGAACCACCAACCAAATCGACCATGTGCTAATCGGCGCAAGGCACGCATCCAACATCCTGAACGTGCGCACTTTCCGAGGAGCAAATGTCGACTCTGACCACTTTCTGGTAGTGGCTAAGTTTAGAGCTCAATTTCAAACGACAAAAAAACACGTGCGGCCCAAAGAAAGAAGTTCAACATCGGTTGCCTTAGCACATCAGAGAATGCCAGAGACTACAGCGAGCGCCTGAGCGAGCGACTCTCCGCCGCCGTCCTCCCAAATACTACAGACGTCAACACACTGTGGAACCAATATCGCGAAGTTAAAAAAAATGTAGCCGAGACCACCATAGGTTACCAGCCACCCCCGAAAAAGAACCCGTGGTATGATGATGAGTGCGTGATATTGAAAAGAAAGACGGAAAATGCACGCCTGCAGATGCTGCAACGGAAAACAAGAGCAGCAAGGGAAGAGTACCGCACGAAAAGGAGAAATGAGAAAAAGACCCTGCGAAGAAAGAAAAGAGCATCCGCATTTTCTCAGCTCAAAGATCTAGAAGAGTCTAGGGCCAAGAACAACACCCGGCGTTTCTTTAAAAGGTCGAAGCAATTAGCTTCTGGTTTCAGAACCGGGACACAAGCTCTTCGAAACAGTGAAGGAAACCTAGTCACCGAAGCACAGGGAATTGTAGATGTTTTCAAGCAGCATTTCCAGCAGCTGCTGAATGCGCAAAATGTCGAGCAAGATAATGACGAAAGAGAAACAAGACCAGTCAATGAAGACCCAGTCCCAGCCCCCAGCAGAGAAGAGGTAGAAAGAGCCATCCAAAAGCTAAAAAATAACAAGGCCACAGGGTCGGATGGCATACCCGCGGAACTCTTTAAACATGGAGGAGATGTTTTGATGAACCGCATGCACCAGGTCATCACCAAAGTGTGGGAGGAAGAATGCATGCCCACTGACTGGTCGATAAGCTCCATATGCCCCATCTACAAAAAAGGCGATCCGATGTTATGCAAAAACTACCGAGGCATATCCCTGCTTAATGTTGCATACAAAATCCTATCCAACGTACTGTGTGAGCGTCTTAAACCTTTCTGCAACACAATAATCGGCACGTACCAGTGTGGCTTTAGGCCAGGCAGAACAACGATAGACCAAATATTCACACTGAGGCAGATCCTGGAAAAGACCAACGAATTTCAAGTCGAAACCCACCATATTTTCATCGACTTTAAAGCTGCTTATGATAGCATCCACCGCCAAGAGCTTATGATTGCGATGTCTGAATTCGGGATCCCGAACAAACTGATCCAGCTGTGCCGCATGACGCTTAACAATACGCAGTGCAGTGTGCAAATGGGTAACAGCTCATCCGAGTTATTCCAAACTTGCGCAGGGTTTAGACAAGGAGATGCGTTGTCATGTGACTTCTTCAACATAGTCCTGGAGCAGATAGTGCGCAAGGCAGGTGTGAGCACGGAGGGCACTATCTTCAACAAATCCACCCAGCTTCTAGGTTATGCGGACGACATAGACATCATCGGTCGATCCAAGAGAGCTGTGCTTGAGGCCGTCACAGCGATTGAAGAACCGGCGGAACTAGTTGGTCTTGAAGTGAATGAGGACAAAACAAAGTACATGTTATCAACAAACAAAGCAACGAACGACACCTTAGTGGAGATCCGAAGAAGAATTACCCTAGCGAACCGCTGCTGCTTCGGTTTGGCCAAACAACTGGGTTCAAAACTCCTCACTCGAAAGACAAAGTGTCTGCTATACAAAACTTTGATTTTACCAGTCCTACTCTACAGCGGCGCCGAGTGCTGGACGATAAGTAAAAAAGGGGAATTGATACTGGGCACTTTCGAAAGAAAAATTCTTCGACGGATTTTTGGTCCCGTATGCGACGATGGCGAATGGAGAAGAAGATACAACCGAGAACTGTATGAGCTGTACCAAGATGTGGATGTAGTCCAGAAGGCCAAAAAAAGACGACTACATTGGCTCGGCCACATCGAGCGAATGGACGACAACGCTCCAGCCAAGAAAGTCTTCTCATCCCAGCCTCCAGGTTCAAGACGACAAGGAAGACCGAACCTACGGTACAAGGACCAAGTGACTGCGGATGCCAGAGCGCTTGGTCTCGGTGACTGGAGAGTGCATGCGAGGGATCGTTCACGATGGAAGACTGCAGTATCTCAGGCTGAGACCCTTCATGGATTGTGAGCCGGATAAGTAAGTAAGTAAAGTAGGCTGGTGATGCTAGCTAGTCGGCGGACGGTTGGCAGTTGGCAACTGCCTTACGTTTGCAGCAGTCTGGTGAAAAACTTCAGTTTTCATTCGGTTACCCACTGGTTTGTAAATGGTTCTGAGCGGCTGGTAGCTAGTATTGGTTATTACGATGTGTACTGGTGCGTGACTCAGCGGAGACTGATGTTTACTGACTGTGACTTATATTTTATGAAGTGTAAAAATAGACGTATGGCAGGAACTTTGAATAAGTCATTAGCATTACACAGTTATCTTGTGCTTTTTCTTCAAAGTCAACTCGTGCTCGTTTTCACCGTTTCAAAAGGAACTATCCGACAAGAAAACTGCGCTATTCTAAACATGGTACTGTTTTTCTAAAAAGGCCAAATGTCAACAAACAAATATTTCTTTTCAATGTCCTCACAAGGACAAATAAACAATTCCATAAAACAGGTTTAACACACGAACCCTACTCTCCAAAACCTTCAGTTCCGCAATTATTGCTACGACCACAATCTTGAGTGCTTCAATTGAGTACGGTGTTCCATAATCCGTGTTTCTCATTAAGTGATTCATGTTTTCGAAGCTTCCATCTGTCCAAGTATACCTTCACCAGTTCTCCATACCTCAACCAAAACCAAACCCTCACATCAATATGACAAAATTCACGATGTCAGATGATACTTTCCAATATTGTTTCAATTTCAAAGAACCACCTTGTCTATAATCTTGCAACATCCAAAGTGCTGAAAGTCATCATGAATCAAAAGATTTATTCCGGCCTGGTGGTGTTTGGTAGCACAGCTTTTATCGACATGGGACAGAATTTGTTGATTCAATTTAGAAGGTGAACTCCATCAGCATGCTTTACACGAAATTTCATCTTGTTCTGTGAACTGCGAAGGATTTAGGCGGAGAACAGGTACTTGATTGAGCACTGAAAGGTTGTGGTTGGGTGTTGGGTCCAATGAATGGAAACACCTTGATTGATAGGCTACATGAATTTTCTTCAAATTCATTAGTGTTCTACTAAAAGTGGTGTAGGTCGTTTGTTTTGTGGTTTGATAGCTGGGAATAGCCAGGGACGTTGGTTGTTAAACTTAAGTCAATGTTATCGGTGATTGCTAACACTAATGGCAAAACACCTCGTTCTTGAGGTTTCCATCAAGAAGTCGATATACCCTTGTATACAGCTAATAAAATGTTTGTTTATGACTTTGAATAGATGCAGGAAAATGAACCAGAGAATTACGACAAGTACGTGAGCATGAATTTGGAAGGCTCAGTAAGTAGTTTAAATTGGGGTTGAGGTTGGATTGTTTGCGATACGGAGGAATATGCGGGTTTTAGGTTTTTAATCTCTTTTTCTGAAAATAAGGTGAAACACCAATAAGTTCGAGAAAGTTGAAGAAACAGTAAAAATCTATGTCTTTACTCCAGCTAATCAAACTGATGCAGACACCTGCAGGAAGATTCAGAAGCCAACATTTATCCGTCGTCCCCAAATACTAGATGCACTGTCATTGCCATCTGCCATCATTTATACTCCATTTCCCGTTTCAACAAAGTCACACCAACACCATGCATCTGGTCTGGAATGGTTTTTCTATCTCACTCTCTTGCTGGAATTTATTTCTTCGATGTGGCCACATTGTGACGGTTGTTGCGGAACTGGTTCGCGTGAACGATGGAGTACAAACGAAAACATATCGACGACGAACGACGATGTTTCCTGTTTGAAAGTATAGAAACTTGCATCCGGTGGTTTTGCCTCAGACCCTGAGACTCCACAAGGATTTTCACTTTTAGTTTTCATCGAAAAACGTGGGTGCTAATGTAGGGCAACTAGATGGATGGCTTCGGTTTGGCTTTTCGCTCGCGTTCGAGAGTTTTTATCATTTCATATTTTCTTGTTTTTTCTCCTTCAATTTTAGGTTTGAAAAGAGAGAGAACGGTGGCAATGGTTTTTCATATTTAACGATACGACGACGACAACAACACGGCTTGGTTTTGATATTCTGATAGATGAGTTCAACAACAACGAGTCAAGTTTGGTTTCTTCAACGCCAGGTAATTGATTCAGCTCATGGAGGTTCCTTAAATTACTGCAGCTAGCGGTGGGTGTTTGGTGAGAGATGCAACAACCTCTTCCGGCTCTGATGTATAGTTTTGCTGTTGCAAACATTGTGGGTGGAAGTGAAGGGCGATAAAGGCTCTATTGTAATACCAGAGCATGCTATTTATGGAAATTGAGAAAATCAATCGATAATGTTAGAGAGTGAAAAATCATGAGATTGAAAATTTCTAATGCAAAATTTATTCAGGACATGCTACTTACAACAAAACACATACAGGGACCCAAATTCTGAATGAGTGATTCTTTTGCAATTTTCTTTCAGGCACTACTGGTTTTGATACATGAACAAGCAAAACTGCGGTTTTTGGAGTGAAGAGCAGCCAGAAGCATTGCAAGAGCTACCAATGCATCCGGAATAAATCACTGTTTGGCGCAGTGGGCACTAAGAATCATAAGGCCGCATTTCTTCAAAGATAATGCAAATTACAACGTTACTGTGAATGATGAGCGCTGCCGCAGCCAACATTTGCATGCAACAATCGCAGAGGCCCGGGTCATCTCGCACCAGGTGAAGATGATTTTACCGTCGCACTTTGATTCTTCTTGCAGATCCGCCCTGTTTGACCCATTGCCCTTTTTAAATTATCATCCAATTTAAGAAGCCGTAGAATAGGTGTTGTTAAAAAATTAGGATCTAGTTTAGTAAATGTAGTCACTTTGTCTTTTGAGGAAGGAATTTAAAACCCAATTGTTTACTTACATGTGCTACAGTCCAGGTCAGATCAGGACCTCAACCAACGAGCTGTCTCTAGTTTCGTACGCCAAGTTGGTTCAGGTCCTCTACCACCTGTGTGCTCCACCTGAGTCACGCTCCTCCTCTTCTGCGAGGTCCTTCTGGGAAAGATTTGAAACTCTACTGGCCGGAGTAGTATATTTCATTCGCTCTATATGCCTCAACCATCTAAGTCGTTGGACCTTAACATTTCTGGAGAACCGGGATGATAAGGGTTTTGTACAGTGACACTTTACTTGCTCGAGAGAGGGCTCTATGACCAAATTGCTTTCAAGGTCCAATTCGCTGATTTCAGCGCTGGTGTCGTTTTCTGAGTTTATAGCGATTCCTTGGTAGATAAAGTCCTTAACTATCGCAAAGTTAAATCTGTACTGAAGCGTGGTTGTTACGCTGCACAATGTTTTTTTCTTTCTCTCTCTCTCTAGCGATTGCGGGAGCGGGGTTAGGAGCGGGTGCGTGAGCGGATGCAGGATTGACCATACACTGATGAACAGAAGCGACGACGAGATTGTTCCAGAGCCAGGCGACCAATACTGTTCAGCCTGTCTACTGAGCGGCAAAGCAATTTTGTCAGGAAAAATAAATAAATCAAGTAACTCCAACAATAAGTTGTATGTTTACGAGAACACTTTATTAGAACAACTGCTTGGAATTTCTCATTTGCTTCGCCCTTTTATATTCTAGAGCTGAAGCATTTTCTGTCACGATTCTTAGAAAATTTAATAGGTATAATATTTTTTATGATAGTTACAGTGTTTTACAGAGTAGTGAAAAATAAGATAAGGTTTATAAAGTATTTAATATATTTGTTGTATTGGGTGAAAGATGGGTGTTACAATCTCCCCCTCTGCCTCATAGAACGTCTCGGAAATGGGGCAGCACTAGATGAGTTAGTTTCTGGTGAAGACATCTTTCTCTGAGAGTCACGAACAGTCATCTTTCTCTTATTCATAGGCTTGGGTTTCGATGGTCTTCCTCTTTTTCAATGATGTATGTAGTTGAACCTTTCTTCTTCAAGATTATGTAGGGACCATCTCTTTTCGGTGCTAACTTCGATGTAAATCCCGCCGAGGATTTACTTATGGGGTGCGTTTTGACGAGGACCTTATCGTCCATTTTAAATTGGTAATGATGTCTTCGTTTCTTGTCGGCATATAACTTGTTCCGGTCTTGTGCCTTTTCGGACGTCTCCTTAGCTTCCTCCAAAGTTTCGTATGAGGACCATAGACGGCTTGTTAACTTGACAGGGTGTTCCATGTCATTCTCCCCCTGGAGTGAAACAGCACCGATAGCATAGCTGCTGGTATCGGTATTAGGTTGCACTTTTCTGGCTGGGGATATTCGATAGGATGCATCAGCGATTGGTTTACTCCTCCAAGTGTCGATTATGTGCTCTATGCATGCAATTGGTTTTGTAACTTGTCTGAGAATTTCTTCGGGTGCCTCTTCCCCTGGACCAGTTATTCCGGAAGCTTCTTCAGGACCTAGCTTGATATCCATTGAGTTCAGTGTGAACCATTCATCAACGTTAGGAGAACTAACCCTTGTAGGTTCGGTGAACAGGTCGACTTCTCTCTCCGGAGTCTTCATTTCTTGCGGAACAGCTCTTGCGAAGATTGCTTGGATACTGTGTGGCGAGTAATCATTTTCTCTTTTTTTCTTTGGTGTCGGTGGAATAGGACTCAACATTTCACGGCTGTCAATCCAAGCTAGATATGCTGACACTTGTTGAAGTTTTTCATCTTTTTCAAGGACTTTAGCGTAATCTGTTTTAGGCTTTGACTTCGGTGTTTTGAATGGGTTATCTTTTGGTTGGATTGAATTTGTTGCTCTACATTTAGCCAGTTTAAAATCGTGTATGACTGCCGGGTCATCGATGAAATAAAATGCTCTTTGAGCTATATTTAAAACAATACCGCATTGTTGGAGAAAATCGATTCCCAAAAGAGTGCGATTTCCTTTAGCTTTTGGAAGTGCGATGAAGCGAATCTTACGTAGCCTTTTGCCGATGATTATATCAACCACGGTCGAGTGCACTACTTCCTTCTTCATTATACCGTCAGCCAATGTTACTTCAGCGTTTACTTTTTGGAACGGACAACCTTTTTGAAGGAGTTGTTCGTATAATCTGGCTCCTGCGACGCTGGTTCGTGCTGCGGTGTCAACATATGCTTCACCCTTCAGGCCGTTAATGTTTACATCAACAGTGGGGACGTCTCTGCCTATGACTGTTGATTCAATAAGGTTGAAATCAAGCATAGCTGGGCTGTTAGCATGTTTGTTGCTGCACGTTGGACAGTTCGTTCTGCAATAACCAATGGTCAATCCTGCATCCGCTCACGCACCCGCTCCTAACCCCGCTCCCGCAATCGCTAGAGAGAGAGAGAGAAAGAAAAAACATTGTGCAGCGTAACAACCACGCTTCAGTACCTATATACTGACGTTGCCTCCAAGACGTGCGTCGATGTTGGGTGTCATTTTTTCTTGACATCATTAACTTGCAATCGTTAACCACTTGACCCAACTTCCTCTTAGCATTTTCATGTGTTGGTCTCGATCGGGCGCATTCGCACCTATGTTAAAACAAGGTAGTACACAGAGTCAGTGTTGGCACCTCAGAATGTGCGGACATCTTGCTGGCTAGAGAAGTATTTTGCATCCATCGCATCGCAATGTGATCAATCTAGGTTGACAGTCGATTGATCAGGATATTTCCATGCCTCCTTACGGATATCTTATATGTGGTAATCGCGTACTTACTACCATTACGTCTCGCCTGCAGCGAAGTCAATTAGCCTGAATCCGTTATCGGATGTGGTGTCGTGTACGATATGTCATCCGATTATTTCACCAAAGATTTCTTCTCTGCCCATAAGCTTGGCATTAAAATCTCCAAGGTCATAGCTAAGGAAATCCTCGTAGCTCTTGTCGAAGAGCTCGTGGTACCCGTCTTTGGTGTCTTCATCCTTTTCCTCAGTGGGGATACCAAGCTTAAAGACACTTAAAAAATCCATAAGCTGTCTTAATGACAAAAATCACAAATTTAAAGGAGTGTCTTTAAAAATTAGGTTGTCCGTCTGGCTTCTCCATTCTGGTATGTGCGCATAGGCACTTACATTCTCTTGTTGTCAATATCTCTTCAAATACTTCCGTTAAAAACTAACTCTTCATCCCAGAATGATAATATTGTTTTCCTTTTCCCAGCCCAGTTTCAATTCAAAATTCCAAGGAAGGAGATGGTTCCTTCTTTACATAAGACAGAAAACAATTTAAATTCAAACTCCATTTTGAACTTCCAAAACATGTGACTTGGCCACAATCTGCAGGGTTTCGTGTTGTTTTCCACTCAAATTAGAAATTGTAAACAACCAAAGCTTGAGTAAAGGACGAACGGAAATAATGCATTCATTTGGGAAGGAAGGCATCTGTCTTCACATTAATTTCAGTAGCAATCCAGAAGACAATCAAGTCGGCAAAGTTTCCCAAACTTTTCCTCAACATTCAACAAAATATCGTTTAGTTTCCAAAATACCCAACTAATTGTATGTTAGACCCATTGGCTGGTGTCTGTACAATGTCTTGTTTGCGGGTGACTTCGGCTTGGTTGAAACAGAAGGCCTTGGTCCAGATGCCAAATATTGCATCAATTGCTTCTACAGGGATAAGCAAACAATAATGAAATTGTGTCTTCTTAATTACACTTGTGAACACAAGGGTGTGTTTGAGATCGATTTGAAATGTGTTTTTGAATTACATTTTCGACGCAAATAAGCATGAATTGACATTGAATAGCAAAATCTTGACTTCGTTTTAGAACAGTCGATAGTGGACTTGTTGAAGGGCAGATGTATCCCAACTTAATATTCATACTTGTGTTTACTCTGGTACCTTGGGAACACACACATGCCAATGTAATCAAAAACTTTGACAAGAGTAAGGTGTAATCTGTAAACATAAAAAGTTTATTTTAACTTAAGATCATTAACATGGAGGGTGTTAAAGTCCTTTGAAGCCCTAGGGATATTATCTTTAATTCTGACATTGAATTCATCATCTAAAAACAACGCTGTGCTTGAAACCTCCATTGAACGAAACGCCTGAGAAGCTTGTCTAATCGAAACGTTGCGTCAACCATCCTTCTTTCCCATTCAGTTTCAGAAAGAAAGTCTATTTTATTTAGAAACGAAACAAACAGGAAGTCCCTTGCAATAAGTTGATCGTTGTTGGCTCTCGTTTTTCAACTAATTAGCTTCTTAATCCTACTTAGAGCAATGATTGCTTATTAAAATTACATTCAATTTTTCATTTCTTTCAGAATTTTCTTGTTCGGATGCACATCAAGTATCAAGTTTTTTCTTGAAACTTTTCTCCAACTTGGATGAAAATAATATAACTTTGACGTTCATCTCATTAAAAGTTACGACACGCTGCACTGCTTCCGTTCATTCTTCTATAAGAACAAAAGTTAAGGCACAGATTGTTGCTGCCGCACTTTACTTTCGGGATTTACATGTCAATACTGTGGACCATTTAGTGGCTTCTTTTTAAATCAAAGGTTACAATGACCAGATTGGTTCATATAAGATCTGAACAATCCACTATCCTCTCTGGTAGAAAGTGGCTCCCCGATAAATTTGATCCTCTTTCTTATGCAGTATGCTTAATTAAAACGATACTTAATCAAGAGACTGTCATGATTTTGAAAACAAATAAAGCACATGGTAATAATTATTATTACTCTAGTTATTTAATTCGTCGTTTTTCCTCGTATGTAAATATAATTCCAGGTTGGTGGTTTCTTTGAGAAGTCATATTTGCCAATCAAAATCCAATTACTCATTATAAAAGTTAACAAACTGTGGGATGGAAAAGACCTTCTTCATAATAATGAAATCATATACGAACTTAAGGATTGACATAATTCAGCGATTCAATGATGGCAAGAGTTCCTCACACTAAACATAACACCCTCCGTATTAATCATGAAGTACCTAAAGTAAACGATTAAATATCTTGCGAGATTTTTCTTCTCAGGAATAATATAATCGAGCTGAAGGCAAAAACATAAATTCAAACATTATGGTATGAAAACCCTTATAAAATTCGAGACAATTGAAATTTAATTTAGTTCAATTTATTTCTAAAGTAAGAATTCTAGGGAAAGAGAAAGCATTAATTTCACTCTTATTTGATTTATCATTCAACTACTCAAACTACAATACTACCTGTTGAAAAATATGTCCTCTAAATATTGTGTACCATTTACAACTGATATCTCTTGGGGGAGTGAACTATACCTACTCATGGAACTTCAGTCGGATATTTTAAGTCCTACAGCCGATTGCTGTTTAGCTTTGGACTCATATCCATTACTCCTCGGCCAAGACCTTATATGATATTATCCAGTATGAAACGATTCCAAAAAAACCACAAAGGAGTCAGTCGAACTGTTCCTTAACTCACTATCTCGGCTTACTCATCGTCGACACTATTGCACGGTCGGATCAAGTTGTGAACCTGGAAACTAACCAGGCGGTTTTGTGACTGTGACTGACAAAAATGTTCATATTGTTGATTGGACACAAGCAAAAACTCTACCCTACTGAAGATGTTGTTTAAAACAATATGTGAACAATTAACACAAAAACGTAAAAACATAAAGTAAAAAAAAATCTTAAAAAAGCACGTATACGCCCGAGTGTACACTTTCATTGCATCCGAAGTAAAATACGAAATCTCTCTATGTATAAAATTGGGTGTATGTTGGTTTGTTTGTTTTTATGTCCGGTATGGACTCCTTAAAGGCCCAACAGATATTTATGAAATTTTCATGCTAAATACAGTTGTAGTCAGGGATTGTTCCAGTGAAAAAAAGTTGGTAAAACCATACGGAAGATTCTAAAAACTCTAAAAATCAAACATAGATTGGAAACAATTTATCCAACTGTAGATTCTCCCATTGCTGCGCTATATTTAAGATCTACGATGTTCCTTCCGGGGCAAGAAACCTTAGCGTTACCGCAAGGCTCTCGTTTGGGCTGAGTGCAGTTCAAAATGAGTGCTTGCTGCTTCAATCAAGCCACAATATTTCTTTTTTTCTGTTTTGTTTTTTTTGCAATTGCAGTCAGTTTGTTGCAAATTTCGAGAATTGTTTTTAGAATTTGACAAGCGCATCGTGCATACAAGAACTTAGTAAAATATTAAGGGTAATTGTAAGAACCTTAACAAGAAATATAATAAAGAAAACCTTTTGTTAGCATCGGGTGTTGTTTTAGAGGTACCTATATAACTTTCAAACGAGCTGTCTGTATCGACTAGCTAGTTTAACAACTAGTAGAAAAAAGCTCAGATAAATAAAAGACGTAATTTTGATATTTCAATTTAACAATTTAAGGTTTTAATATTCGTAGAATAGCAATTTTGAGTTGTACACTCGTTGATAACAATAATTCCAGTAATTTGTAAGCTAATTTGACATTGTATATTTTAAAGGTTAAGTTTGACATTTTTGTGGAACGTAATTCCAATAACAATAAATGAATTAAATGACATTTAAGAAATGAATTATAATTTAAGCTAGATCTGTATTAACGCGAATATTTCACATTCGCACATTCTCCCCGCCATCTGTTGAGATGTAGCACACAACATTATTTGGGTTATTTGGTATGACCAGTCCGCACTGCCTTGGAAAGTTGGTATTACTTTTCGCTGCATTACCGACATACCTTGTCATCGATAAATTGACATGAAAAGAGAAGAACGATTATAGTAATGCTGATAAAAAGCAACAACAAATACTAAACAAGATCAACATCAACAGCAAGACAAAATGTTACGATAACAGTGAACGTTGTTTGTAGTATGCGTAATATAAACCGCAATGTTGACTTTTTTGCATTTTCATTCAGTTGAGTGTTATTTGCATTCAGTTATCAGTTATGGTTTTACGTGTTGTATTTATGTGTCGTTTCGTTCTTTTTACTGGCCGGTCGTGTGCGATTTTTGCCGTGGTTAATTCGTTGTGATTTTTATTTTATTTGTAATTTCGCGGGTACGTTTGAGATTGCGAATTAAATTCGGTTTTATTTGGTGCGTTACATCAAATTTTGTGTTATTGATTCAAGTGCGGTTGAATGAATTATCGCGATCGTGTGTGTACCAATTTTTTTTTTTTTGATTTGCAGCTCTATGGATAATGCTGATTACTGGGTGAGTGTTTATTTAATCTTTAATTCTGTTTAGTTTTAAGTTTTCATTTTTTATGTATACAATGCATTTGCATTGATAAGTATATAGGTATATGTGTGCTTTTCGATTGTCGCGACGACGCACAGTGGCCCGTTTTCACTTTTTACCTTGCAAAAATCATAGCTCCTAAACGAAAAAAGATATCGCTTCAATTTTTTTTTATTTAGCAGGGAATTTCCAAAGCTATGTTTCGTGAAAATTTTAACAAAATATGTTCACAGGGTGTTTCAGAATTAAGTCCCAAAGTTGGAAGTTTTTTCAATGTCATAAAAATTGTTAAAAATGTATCCATAATGGCGAAAAATTTGTTTTTGTGAATGATTAGAGAACAATTAGCTTTGGTATAGCAGGAAAAAGAAAAAAAAATAACACTTGAATAGTCATAAAAGAAAAAAAAAAATTTTTTTTTAAGTTAAAGTTTTTAAGTTTTATAATTTTTGATATGCAACCAATCAAACCATCAATATTTACATTCAAAATCAAACAAGGTGTTTCAATTTAACTGAAAATTACCATAATTTCAATATTTCAATGAAAAAACAACCCTCAAATTAGAAAAAAGTGTTTTAAAAGTACGAATATGGAAAAAAATAAAGCATAAACGTTAGATTTTTATCTTGTTTTATTCTTAATAATTTACTTATATTATTTCTTGAAAAATATCATCTAAATTCAATGTTGAATCTAATAGATCTAACATTTCTGGGGAGTAGTGTGCTTTCAGTTCTTTTTAATTTCTAGCATGCCTTTTGGAAGAAATAAGTGGATCTGATGAGATTGCTAGCATAGTAAACTGGTCTTCATTTTGCCGAATTCTTGAAACCTTGCATGTATTTTGATACCTGTATTTTTGTAGTCCTTATTTTTGCATTCCTGAGCTTCTTCTGATAATTCCCCAAGTGGAAGTGACTGATACTCCATAATATTTTGACTATGAACCAAAATTTTATGAAGAGTAGGGGTGAGTTGTTTTTCTGGATAAAGTTGTCTTAATAACACTTTTGTTTCTCTTGTATACTCCCCAAATTTTACTGTATTAACTTTTTCTCGACAGTTTAAGACATTACGTATTATTTGAAGCCTTTTAATAATTTCTTCATTGACTCCAGTTATTCGGGCAGCTGCATCCGGTTGTTCAAAGAATCGCCTGGAAGTATTGCCATCATTGGTATTTCCAAACCCAGGCTAAGGTTTATCCACATCAAGTCCAAGTTCTTCATGGAAACGCTTTTGAATATCCTGCTTCCTCTTTTTTTCTAACTCTTTGATTCCAATAGAGCTATCCTCTCCTTCCTTAGCAATCGTATAGCTAAGTTTCAAAATGAATTCCATGCACCTAATTCTAGCATGCAATGGAGAAATCCCATACTCGTAGTTATGTTCGTCCGTAATATCTCCTTCATCCTGTGCATTAAACTTCTTTTGAGTTTTTTTGCAAATAGGACATGACCGTGTTGATATATTTTCCGTTAGTTCATTTAAAACTTTCCCATCAATCATAGTTAAAAAGAACTCGTGTTTAACTATTAATGTTACTTCTTCATTCACTTTATAAGCTGTTGGTTGAATATTTAATATTTGATTCCGGATATCGTTGACTGTCATATTTTTTTTTAGCTATTCCACTCATTGCACTTATTTAAATACCTAAATTAAGTCATGCAATTCCAAAATAAAGGTTGCGACTAAAAGATTAATTATATTCTTTTCATATGAAAAAACTAAAAAAAATGAATAATCACTGACTTGAACCAATTAAATTGCCATAACTCGGCTTTATGCAACTTTACGCAGCTGAGTTTTTGAGGACATGTTAAGGAATATGTGGGCATTCATCCCTCACTTAGTTTGGTTTGACGGGTTTTGACGTTTTTTATATGAGCCAAGTTAAAATTCAAAAATAGGTGCAAAAAGTGATTTTTTTTTTCATTAAAAAAAAGATATGCATTTTTGTTTTTTTTTCTTTGTTTCCAAAATTTGATTAAAATAATGTCAAACTTTTCAACAAAAAAAAAATAAATGGATTTACTTGCACCGTTTTTCTAATATTCAAGTTTGAAGTGCAACAAAAAACAAAAAAAAAATGTATTTTTTTTTTTTAATATTTTCTGACTTTGATCGGCTCCTCAAGCCAAACCGTTCATCTAATATTTTTATGTTTTTGGATTCTTACACTTTAAACAATTCTAAACAAAATGTGATTTTTACTTTTTCAAAATAAAATCACGCGAAAAATGATTATTGCCACGTTCCTCGCCTAAACGGGCCACTGTGCGACGTATGTACGGCTTACGGAATCGTCTACCGTTGTTTTGTATGTGATTACATAGTGTAATTTAATTATGATT
This sequence comes from Sphaerophoria taeniata, assembly GCA_943590905.1. Classification (NCBI taxonomy): domain Eukaryota; kingdom Metazoa; phylum Arthropoda; class Insecta; order Diptera; family Syrphidae; genus Sphaerophoria; species Sphaerophoria taeniata. The sequence goes on along the minus strand of OX016540.1, from coordinate 222,909,037 downwards.
TTGATTTCGAACTAAGAAATGTGTTCATAATATTAAACGTAAGGTAACGTGTATCGGTCGAATGTCTTCACGCACAAAATATTATTTTTGGAGTTTACTCCTTTAGAATCGATTCATATATAGACCCCGGTATGGAAAAAATATGGATAGTAAAATCAATCATTGAAAAAAGCGTTACGAAAATTGACTACCAACGCTTTTTTTAACTCTTAATAACTTTTAACCTACTGGATCGATTTAGATGAAATTTGGTAGTAAGATAGACTAGAACTTGTGGAAGGGCCATACGGTGTTTTTAACGCAATAAAAGGGGTTGAAAAGGTCACAAAAGGTTGAAATGTTAGGTCAAAGTTTGTATGGAGGTCGGTTAGGTTAGAAGTTTAAAACTTATTTGTATGGCTTTTGACTAAACATAAATAAGTAAGACATTCAAAGTTTAAAAAAAATTAACCGAGGGGGGGGGGGGGGTGAAAAGAGGGGGTAAAAGTTTTAGTGCCATTTCGAATCTAATTTATTGAACAGAGATTTCAACGTAGAACGGTGGAATTTTCACACATGATACAGAATTTCATGCTCTTCAATTTATTATACTTTAATTATAACGGTAACTCATTAATATAGCCAATTAAGACATTTTCACATAAATTGGTATAAAAGTTTTAATCCTATAGACTGGATGTTGAAATTTCCATATGTCTAATCTACATGAAATAACGGTGATTTTGATACCTCATTTGTAAGGATACGTCTAGTACAAGCCTCACAATCTCGATTTTAAAATAAATTTTATTGCACACAAACGACCTGCTTGGTTCGTACGACATGACACATCATGTTGGGAGAATCCCGCTATGGCCAAAATTCGATCGTTGTTTTTCGATTAAAAGCTTCCTAGCGTGCGTTCTCATAAGCGGATCTTCAAGATTAAGATCTCTTAAGAAGCACAAGCCTTCAACATTTCGATATTTTGACAGGCTTTAATTCCATGTAGAATTTATCGACATTCAATTCCATTTTAAATGTAATAGTGCATGATAAATGTGGGTTAAATTGTATTTTCATAATTAATTAATGAAAAATTGATAAGAAATGTTTATAGAAGTTACTACATTGATTAATTCAAAAATACGTAAGAACGTTTTAAACAAAGTTGTTGACATTCATATTGCTTACCATAAGTATTTAAGTAATATATTTCATCAAATTATTATGAATAGATGTATGAATATATGAAATCAATCCTTTGCGTATTATATATTTTAAGGTAATCAAATCATTCTTATTGAGTGAACTCCAGTCGCGCGTCGGAGCTGACACGCACAATTTTTTTTTTGTTTTGTTTTCAATGTTCTAATAATTTATTATGTTTGGTGTTTGGACGACGACGACAGTGTCGCGCATCGGTCGTATGCTTTCGCGCACAAAACATTTTTTTTAATGTTTTAATTAAATATGTTTGATGTTTAACGACGACGACGGTGTCGCGCATCGGTCGCATGCTTTCGCGCATAAGTTTATTAATTTGAGTCGAGTGACCGTGTTTATATTTTAAATCGTGGAATTTATTGTGATGAATTATGCAATTGTGTTAAATTGAGTGAATTATTTGTTAACTTTGTGCAAGTGTAGTGTGTGATTATTGATCACTTTATAAATTCGTGGAACTGTTTATTTTGATTTGTGTTTATTTTCTTGTGTTTTGCGTGGCAAATGAAGACATGTTATATTTTAACTCGGTGAATTAAATACTTTTATTTGTTTATAAATATGTTTTGTGTCTTTTGTTTTGACGTTTGATGTGCTTATGGTGAACTGTGGGTTCAATTTGTGAAGTTTGGGCTGTGGATTCGGACGCGTGATGATTCAAAATGAAAATGACTTATTTACATTTTAGTGAATTTTTTCTATTCGAATTTGTTAATGATTTGTTAAACTTAAGATTTGTAAATTATTTTATAAATAAATTTGTTTGTCGTTGCATTATGTTCAAATTAGAATTAAGTTCAAGTATTGTAACATTTTATAATTGTTGAAATAAATTTAATTCTGTGGAACAGAAGTTGTTGTTTTGATATTGTGTATATGAAGCGTTGACTTGTTCATTTAATTTTGGTTGCAGATTTTACTCTGATGTGACAATTTCGGAAGTAAAACAAATGCGGATTTTATTTTATTATTATTATGCTTGTTTGCTCGATAGTTTTTTTTTTCGACGGTAGCAGGCCAGTTTTAGAAATCGGTCGTCTTAACTGACCAGACCTGGTGAGAAGAGTGACAACGCGTTCAAGTCCGTCAAACCCACCATGTATTTCTTCAATTCGTGCTAATCAAACTTCTTTGGATCCATCTTGGAATTCGGAGTTGTTCGATGAGAGGAAGTTCTCGTTGAAAAGCTTCCCAATTCGTCTTCAAGGCAATTGGAATTGGATCATCCCAATCGCAGCCGTGCTCCCACAGACGCTGCATCATTAATTTCGCCGTGATGACGCAAGGTGATATCCAACCGAGTGGGTCAAAGAACTTGGCGATGGTCGACAACATTGAATGTTTTGTGGTGTCTTCGAATGAAGACAGGTTGAATCCCGCAGACGCAAGAAGTTGCTTCGCTTCGCTTTGGTTCCTCTTCGCTTCTTCGATGGAATCAGCTCCGCTGATCAGATCATCAACGTACATGTCCTCACGGACAGCCTTCGCCCCTTCGGGAAAATTCTGCCTTTCGTCGTCGGCTAGCTTCTTCAAAACCTCGAGATGGATAAATCGTCAAGTAGCTACTTGACGGCTGGTTCCCATCGCTGGACGACCTTTTTCTTTAAATAACAACTTTGCTTGATATCGCCCGTCTGTTAAACGGGTCGTTTTTCTTGCAAAATGGTCTTCGCAAGCAATGTTGTCTAGGGTTTCATGTGTCTGGAACGGCGGTTCTTCCATCTCCCAAAACTTCGGTAGCTGCGCTTTGAGGTCGGTAACCTGCACGAAGCTTCGAATTTGCCGGGGAATTTCCTCTGGAACTTTCCCTAACACGATCCACCCTAATTGCGTATTTTGCGCTATAGGTCCGTTGTCATCTGGAGACCTTCTGATTTCCGGTAGAAGTATCTGCGCGCAAACATCAGTTCCAAACAATAAATCGATGGGAGCAGGTTCGTAGAGATGAGGATCTGCTAACGAAAGACCCTTGAGATGACTCCAATTGTGAGGTACCACTCGTTGGGCCGGAAGATGCCCAGTCAGCGACTTAAAGACCAATGCCTGTGTGGCAGTTTCAAACGTCGAATGACGCGAGGCAAAATGAACTTCGGCAGTATGCTGCGATGTGCCGCTGCTGACCAACCCCAACCCCGATATTTCAACAATGGCAGGCCGCTTTTCCAGCTTCAACAAATGGACAGCAGACTCCGTAATAAAGGATGTCTCTGATCCGGTGTCAATCAAGGCACGTAATAAATGGATTCTTCCATCCGTGGCTCTCGCTTTGACAACTGCTGTTGCTAAAAGCACTTGGTGTCTTTGGACACCAGAACCATGCGACGCGTGGTAGTTAAAACTTTGTTGCTGAACAGCTGGCTGGAACTCAGGAGCATTCGGGTTCACTGAAGCCTGAAATGCGTTAGAACCGGTAGTTCTCGGTTGAGACGACATACCTTGGCCTGATGTTCCGGCTTGTGGCTGATGTTGAAACGGTTGTTGTTGGACTGGTTGTCGTTGAAACGCTTGTTGTTGAAACGGTTGATGATTATGTGTGTGTGTGTTTGCGGTGTTATGCTGATGCAAATGTAGGGCAAATTTGGGCAAATCCACCCTCGGCAGTCTAATCGCCGAATCTGATGATGATGCAGACGAAGATGGGGGCGTAGCACCCGTTAGTAAACTAGCCGGCACCATTGGCTTGTACTTTTCCATTGCCTCGACCAGTTCTGCCTTATATTCGAGGTACATTTCATATATTTGCTCATAAACAACCAGCAATTCATGTTTTGTTAAATAATCTTCCAGCAAACCACCACCGATGATTGCTTCATGATATGATTTTGACGTCGTCATATCATCTTCCAGCTTTGCTAGACGCCCAGAAGCGTACGCTGCAGTCCTCCGCTCTTTCGGGGCTTTTTTAAAATTGGTCAAGTCCTGTATGACTTTGGTAAGTAACCCCTTTTGGAGTTCACCATATTTATATGATTTATTGTACATTGTATTAATAAATGTTTCTTTTAATTTAACAGAAAACACGGCAAATGAAATTCTGGACAGGTTTTACAACAAAAAGCAACGACTTACTGATTGTCCTTGAATGCTTTTGCTGCGGCTGCGGAGGCTGACTTCGGCGACGTCGTTAAAGTTGCTGCTGGATTTACTGGACGATGGAATCGTTGTTTTTTTTTTGTTTTGTATAATTGTACTTAATTTTAAGTTTAAATTTGTTCAAATTAATGTTAATGTTCACTTTGTTTTGTTAATCAAACGTTTTGTTTGTTGCACACACTGCACACACTGTTTGTTAATGTTTATAGTTTGTAAGTTCGTAAAACTTTAATCAAATGTATATTTTAAGTTAAAAGAAGTTCGAAGGACCAAAATGTATCGACTAGCTAGTTTAACAACTAGTAGAAAAAAGCTCAGATAAATAAAAGACGTAATTTTGATATTTCAATTTAACAATTTAAGGTTTTAATATTCGTAGAATAGCAATTTTGAGTTGTACACTCGTTGATAACAATAATTCCAGTAATTTGTAAGCTAATTTGACATTGTATATTTTAAAGGTTAAGTTTGACATTTTTGTGGAACGTAATTCCAATAACAATAAATGAATTAAATGACATTTAAGAAATGAATTATAATTTAAGCTAGATCTGTATTAACGCGAATATTTCACATTCGCACACTGTCATTCCAGACAGCTGCCCTAGACTTTGTTGTTCAGAATACTTTGGAAAACTACCATAAACAGACTTTCGATTGAACATCGTTTAGAAATAGCGGAAGTTTACTTCCAAAACTCGCGCTCTGTTTGCCAAACTTGTAGGGCTCTTCGGCCATATTAAGTTCAATTCCTCGGTGCTTAACAAATCTCTCAAATAGCAGTACTTTGGCTGTTAATTCAGATATGGAGCATCAAATTAAGAGATTACTGATTTCTAAACGACTTCCAAGATTAAAGCAAGCCATCAATGATCTTTAAATGGTCGCTGCTCATCTTACATTAGTAAGTATACCTTACCTGCATAGGCATACCTACCATTTGCATTTCAGTTTACATTTTTCTCTATTAGAATTTTCTGTCATATTTTGGAATGATAAATAAAATAATCCTCTTGTTAGCCGATGGTCATTAAAAGGCTGCACTCAATAAGGTCGTTTTTTTTACTAAGAACATAATTCCTACGCACTAGGTACGCGAAAATAATTCTTTTCTTCTTGTAAACCTCAATTCTTGAAAGACAAACTCAAACAGCAAATTGAAATCTGCGTCAAAATCCCGCATGTTTGCACTGAATAGTTGCGTCACCGCAGCGACACCACAGCGTCAAAAAATCGCAATGTCATTTTGAACGTGTAAGATTGGCGGCCTAAATGGCTAAATTGGCTAAATGGAAAAATGTGTTTGTTTACATTTTTACTTGCCACATATAGAATACATATTATGGCAAATATTGACTTCGTAAAAAAAAGTTGTCTGTCTGTCTTTGCATTTACAGGCACCTACAGCCTTAACCACTGGTCTGATTGACTTAAAACTTGAAAATTAGAGGTTTGAGAAAATTTGCGTGTGTAATTTTTTTTTTTTTTAGGGTACCCACCATATAGTTTTTTGGCCAAAAACCAAAAGTTTAAATTTGCACAAAAACAGCTCCTACGATTTTTTGTTAACTTCCTAAAAATTTTTGTAAAACATTCATGTATCTTATGTAAAAAATTATTTTTGTTATAAGATTTTCTCGAAAAATGAAAGTCCGATCAGCGCATTTTTTTCTAGAAGTACGTATATATTGTTTAAATAGTATTTTGTTTTCCAAAAAATCAATTTTTTTTTGTATTTTAAAAAAATATTTTTAAACTTTTTTTCAAAATTCTGTGTCTAAAAACGGATCAATATTAAAAATAGAAATTTACTTATGAATCCTGCATACTCAAACATTTTAGAAAAATTTTATATATAAAAAAATTATTAAAAAAACCGCTCCAACGATTTAAAAAACAAAATTTGAAAAATCGAAAATTTCTTATAGTGGAGTCAATGAAGCTTTTTTCCAGAAAGTCCTCAGAAACAGCTCGGATTTTGAAACAAAAAAGTTCCAAATTATTTGGTTTTTTATATTCTTTAAAGTCTGAAACAAATCATTTGGGGGAAATAATTGCTTAGGTATATTGTTTAAACAATTTTTATATTGTTTATAAAGAGAGATCCAAAAACAATGTTTTTGATAATTGGAGTGTTTAAATTGCATTAAGACAAGAAAAAAATCAAATGGAAGGGGGGGTCTATTGTGCCCCGTATAGCCAGGAGGGGCGATCTTATAACAAAAAAAGCATATTTTTCAAAAAAATATTTAAAATCAACCGCTTTTCCCCCAATGCCGTGTTATACCTTCTTGCAAAGCTAAAAAATGTTTTTTTCATTTTGCATTTAAATAAAACTGTTTTCAGAAATATTTTTCGAAAAAATCATCTTTAAAGTCAAAATATCGAATTTTTCAACTTTTTTTTTTAACTTCGAACTAATTTTTTTCGAAATTTGGTGTAATTTAGTACTAACTTCTTCCACAAATAAATGCGGTTACAAGTTTTTAGTGAGATCCAGAAAACCGCATGCCTAAATGTCTTCTTGTTTTCGAGAAATTAAGAAAAAACAAAAAACACTCAGAAAAAAATTCACAAAATTACTTGTAAGTATTATTTTTTCGAATAAATAGAACAAAATATCATCCAAATTTTCTGAGTTTTTTTGGTTTTTTCTTAATTTCTCAAAAACAAGAAGACATTACGGCATGCAGTTTCTGGATCGCACTGCGAACTTGTAACCGCATTTAATTGTGGGAAAAAATAACACTTAGCTAAATACAATTTAGAAAAAAATAGTTCGAAGTTAAAAAAAAAGTTGAAAAATTCGATATTTTGACTTTAAAGATGATTTTTTCGAAAAATATTTCTGAAAACAGTTTTATTTAAATGCAAAATGAAAAAAACATTTTTTAGCTTTGCAAGAAGGTATAACACGGCATTGGGGGAAAAGCGGTTGATTTTAAATATTTTTTTGAAAAATATGCTTTTTTTGTTATAAGATCGCCCCTCCTGGCTATACGGGACACAATAGACCCCCCCTTCCATTTGATTTTTTTCTTGTCTTAATGCAATTTAAACACTCCAATTATCAAAAACATTGTTTTTGGATCTCTCTTTATAAACAATATAAAAATTGTTTAAACAATATAAGCAATTATTTCCCCCAAATGATTTGTTTCAGACTTTAAAGAATATAAAAACAAAAAATTTAGAATTTTTTTTTTTCAAAATCCGAGCTGTTTCTGAGGACTTTCTGAAAACGCCCTTTTTTGAGCTTCATTGACTCCACTATTAAGAATTCTTATGACATCAATTTTTTCAGATTGAATCTATTTTTGAGTTACATATTTCAATTTAAATTTTTATTTATGAATTTTATTTTATTTTATTTTTTTTTAATGTTTTTTATGAGTTATAATTTGTAATACAAAGGCAAGTTCGTACGACCCAGTCGTGCACATTTTTTTCGTGTGCTTTTATTTTTATAAATATCTAAATATCCATATTGTATAGTTCTCTGGAATGGCTGTAAGGAAAAACTTAAAAATCGAAAGGTCCGCAAACTGGACCACCGCCATGAAGGAGTTTCTAATCGAAGCAGCTAGAATAGCTTCGGATATAATTGAGTCAAAAATAAACGATGAAAATACCATAAAGTTGAAAGCAATGACTTGGGAAAAAATTACGATAAAGATTCGGGCAAGTGGATATAATTTAAAATAAATTTTTTTATTTTAACAGTTTACACAGGAAAACAACAAAACTTACAAAAAACCATTCTTCGACGTACTTGACGAATGAATTAACTTTTATTTAAAATATTTTTTGCCTCCTTGCAAGGGCAACATTTTCCAAAATATAGTCCCCTACATCGAAATCCATTTCAAAATGTAATGAAATAAAAATAAATATAAATAAATTAATATTCTTCTTTTTTTTATTTTCAGATCAGTTACTAATCTTACTTCTATACTTTCTTTTTGACAGCGAATGTACTAGATCTGGTAATAGAAGACTAACTAGTAAGATACGTCTTTATTTTGATTGTTAAAATACATGCAAACTAACTCGCTGTTAAGATTTAAAACGACGATACTAATTATTATACCTTAATTAAGTTATTATTGGTAAGGCCCATCTCTATATATATAAAAATGGAAGTGTGTTTGTTTGTTTGTTTGTTTGTTTGTTTGTATGTCTCTTATATGTAGACTCCGAAATGGCCCAACACATATTTGTGAAATTTTCATGGTTCATACTGTTACATTCAGTGATGATTTCTGTGAAAAAAAAATTGGAAAAACCTCATGGAAGAGTGGGAAAACTGGAAAAACCAAACAAAGGTCGGAAATTAGATATTTTTTGCTTGGAATTTTTTGGTTCAAAATGGGTTTTCGAATGGAAAAATAGAAAGTTCTTGATGAAAAACTCGGAAAACTCATTGGTTTTCAAATGGAAAATTGCATGAAATTGTGTATGCATTGATTTTCAAATGGAAAACTGGAAAATTTCAAAATGGGTTTTCGAAAGGAACTCGGAAAACTCATTGGTTTACAAAGGGAAACTGGAAAATTTGTGATGGGGAACTGGAAAGCAAGAAAAAGTAAACAAAAAATTGGAAAAATGGAAAATTTGAAATGCAAAAAAAAAATTGGCTAAACAAAAATCTCAAAAACACTCTTTCATATGAAATGCATTAGTTGTGGTAAAATGAGTGGTAAAATGGAAAACTCCAGAAGAGCAAGAAAATCCCAAGTCAAATTTTGAATGGAAACCCTGATATTTTTAATGTAAAAAAATTATTTTGCTGTATTGCTCCATAACGGTAAAAAAATAAAAAATCCTTTTTTCATTCAATATCATGGTCAATGTGTTTTATACGCAACAATTAGGGTCAAATCCGTGCACCGCAGGCAACGGGGCGTATACTTACCATTTTGTTTTGTTTTTTTTGATATCGCTTATTTGTTTAAAGACGGATCCATACATACGAATTAACAAAAAAACAATGCAAACGATAGAGGAAGAGGGTTATCGATTATCGATTGAGGCAGTACGAAGTCTGCAGGGTCCGCTAGTTATAAATATAGGAGAACGAACTTGGAATAAGATCTTTGCGCGTTTTAACGAAAAAAGCACGACAACATAAAAGTTATAAATAAATCTAAAAAAAGGTTTGCAAGCAATCTTAATTACCAAAATAGGTTCATTTTCTTATCCCACGTTTTGAATAAACTTTCTGCTTAGCTCAAGTTTACTTAAAAATCATTTCGAAGAATAAAGACAAATAAATTGATTGGGTCTCACGTAATTGCTCTTACAAATAAAAGCAAACTTTGAAAGCATTATTTTCATGGAATGTCGTCTTTAATGAAACCATACCAGTCAGCCTTGAAGAACAAAAAACAATAACAGTTTATTTAATTTAACGGCCTTTCGTGAAACCCTTTTTAAATGGTTGAATAGCTTCGTAGGGATTAGCAATTACAATTTTTTTTATCTTATTTTACCTGACCCAAGCAATTCATTTTTTTTCGCATTTTCTTTCAATTCGGTTTCTCATCTCTTCTTGAAAGAAACAAACAAAAAATTCAAAATAAATTCATAAAAGTTTTCAGGATCAGAAGTTGAAATTTTCATTTTTTTTTTTGGAAATTTTGCTTTCATTACGGAGGAGCAAGAAAGTGGGCAGACTCTTGACCATTTCCGCTAACTTTTTTAATTTTGTTCAATTAAAAAATGCGTGGAATGTTTTTATTTCTCAAGAAAATTTTAGGTTGAGCTTTTGTAGAAGTATATGAGTTAAATACAGAACTGGAGGCTTTGGGCCATAATTTTATTATTAATTTGTGAGTACACATTTGGGAATTTGTTGAAATGGGTCAGCATATTTTACATCTTATTTAACTTTCATTATAAAAATAACAAAAAAAATTACAAGTTGAAAAAGAAGCAAAGAGAATATGATAGGTTAACTACTCTGGTAGCTCATAAGTCCCGCAATCAAATTCGGGTTTTCTGACCTTCGTGATTAATTTAGAAAATTTGCGTGAAAAGTTTATTTTATTACAAATTTCTATGTTTTTTTCCGTGTATAACGGTTGAAACTTACCATTTGCCCCAAGTCTATGCGACGAGAAAGCAAACATTTTCCCATGCAAACGTTCTTCTGAACTTTGCGATGTCTAAGTTATTTTTTCCCCTTGCTTCGCTTGCAAGCACTTGTACCGAGTACATAGTTTCAGCGCTTTAAAAGTAAAACAAAATTAATTCATTGAGCTTCTCACAAAAAAATTAAACACACATAAAATAACAGTGTTTGAATTTGTGCAACAAAATTTCATCAAAAGTGTATGGGCAATCAAACCAAATGTTCCGAATTGGCATCATCCTCAGACGAAAACGAAAAAGATGCTCAAAATAATATAGAAGCAAATGAATCATTGTAATGCAGCATCTGTTTTCAACATTCATGGAACATGTACTATTACAACCTTGTACCTATAAATTAGAAGATATATAGCACAAAGTTGCTTTTCTAAATTAAGGAAAACGGCAACAACTTTGAAAGTGAATTAGGTACTCTGCATATTAAAAAAAAAATTATAACACATTTTCGTAGTTGTAGTTAACGTGTATTAATTGTACGATTTTTGTTTATTTTTTACCACGGTTGTTTTTTTTGCTTCCATAAAAATGATAGGTACAGATATTTTTAATGATTCTCACTTTTGTCCAACAAATGTTTTAGTAAAATTGGGGCTTATGACCTGCCAAGATGAAAAAATCGTAGTTTCCCAAAAATTTAAATTTCTTTAAAAAAATTCTGTTGAGCATTTTTTTAAAAATTAATTTTGTATATTCAAACTACCCGCTACCCCACTACCCTCTACACGCTATCCCGTTATACCCATCTACCCTGTTACCCGCTACCCCACTTCCCGTTACCCAATACTTCTAAACGCTACCCGCTAAACCAGTAATTACTACCCACTACCCACTACCCGCTACCGACTACCCCGCTTCTAAGTCATGACAAAATAAAAATATAAATCTTGCCAAAAAAAAAAAATTTTTTTAATTAATAAATAAAAAATAAGGGTTGATCATAGAGGGGTGAAAATTTAGGGTTGTATGTATTTTAGTATGATGTATCATAAAAAAATAAAAACAAACAATTTTGTCAAAAAAAAAATAAAAAGAAATTTTAAGGGTGGAAAATCGGTCGAGACGAGTTCAATTACGCACCCCGTAAAAAGGGGGGCACTGCCCGTAGATGAGAACATCATTAATTAATAATTACATAATTACATTGAGTTGTCAGTGTGATATCGTTGGGGAAGGTACCCCCGTGCTGTGTGTCGTCCGTTGTCTTGCCACAGTTTTTGTATTTTTAATTCGTCGCGTCTTGTCTCCAAAAAAGAAAAAGTAATAAAAGTTAACAGTTTCACATGCAATATGAAACAACAAAAAAGCAATCATCCAACAACAACTCAAATCAAATACATAAATAGAAAAAAAAGCACCGCCACTCAATCAAAAAAAAAAAAAAAAAAACAAAAAAATGCATCAAGCCTACACAGCACATGAGTGAGTACCCATCCTCCACTTTCCTATCCTTATACAGTTGCATGGCTTAATATATGCATCACACTGTAATGAGTTTTTTTTGCTCATACAATGTATGCATGTAATTTGTCATCAACAACGGATAAATAGAGAAATTGCCATTTGGGTTCCAGGGTCGGATCGACTCGCGACACCGCTAAGGCATAACACTAGCGGTGTCGTTGATTTGTTAAGATACCTGTTATTCATTTGGTAGTTTTTCTTAGTTTTTTGTCCGTTTTGGTTCTAGTTTTCTATAAATATTGCAATGATCGAAAATTTCAGAGTTGAATATAGTAATATTCGTGGGCTACGTACGAATTTTCTTGCTTTGTACATCCACACTGTTTCTAACAGGCCAGCTGTTTTGGCACTAAGTGAAACCCAAGTAGGTGAGAATTCCGATCCAACTGAATTTCTCATTCATGGGTATAGCTTAGTGCCACAATTCCTCCTCCACCATGGTCTCGCCGTTTACATTAGAAATGATGTCGCTTATCAATTTCTTCCACAATATGGGAACTGCTCCGACCCTTTTTTCAATTCAATGTGGTTCAAGTTCACCGTAAATAAGCACATCATTCACTATTGTTTTCTTTATCGAAGCCCAAATTTGGACAGAGCTTCAACTTCTCGCGAATTTGACGCTCTGTCTGACTCCATCCAAAGAATTGTATCCTTATATCCTCACACTGAAATCGTTATTACGGGAGATTTCAATGTACACAATTCTTCTTGGCTTCTCCATTCGGGCCCGACAACACCCGAAGGAATGTGTGCTGAGATCTTTGCTGAGTTTAACCACCTTACTCAGCTTGTCACCGAGCCCACTCGAATATCGGATATTGATGGCCAAGCTGAAAATACTCTTGACTTGTTCCTTACGTCTGACCCTGATAAATACACTATCAATGTATTAACGCCTCTAGGCAGATCTGACCATAGTATCATATCTTCAAACTTCTCGTGTCAAACTAATCCAGTTAAAGAAAGAGCTCCGAAGAGAACCGTATGGCAATACGAGAAAGCCAACTGGGACGGTCTCAATAACTTCTTCCGGATCTTTAACTGGTCATTATGCTTCCTCGATAGTGACGTGGACTCCAGCGCAGATATGATAACTAATATGATTATCTTGGGAATGAAAACTTTTATCCCGAATAGGGTTAAAAGCATCAAACCCAAAGAAAAGTCATGGTTTGATTCAAGCTGTAAAGAGGTTATCAGGGAAAAAGAAGTAAACTTCCGGTGTTTTAGAGCCAACCCAACTGAGGAAAACCGGAACAAGTTTAAACAAGCCAGGAAGGCCTGTAATGCCCATATTTGACGGACCAAATTTTTGCATGACCAAAAATTAAGACAAAAAATACTGCAATGTCCCAAAGGCAGTAAGAATTTTTGGTCATTTGTTAAAAGTATGAAGAATTCTTCTTCTTCCTCGGTCCCAACACTCGTTGACAATGACACTCCAGTCGTTAGCTCTCTCGCGAAAGCTAACCTTTTTGCTAGGCAGTTCGCCGCCAACTCTTCGCTGCCAGTGAGTGCCATGACTCCGCCTGTTCTTGAGCGCGTCAATGATTCCACGGGACAAATCTTCTTCCGCACTCGTGCTGTGGCGAGAGTCCTAAAGGATCTCAACATACATAAATCCACTGGTCCGGATGGTATCCCCGCTATTATTCTGAAGAGGTGTTCTTCCACGCTGGCAAAACCCTTGCGTAAGCTTTTCCATCTATCCTATTCTTCTGGGCTCGTTCCGAGCAGTTGGAAAACAGCATTTGTCCAGCCAATCCCAAAAAAAGGCGAATCTTCTTCTCTCTCCAATTATCGACCGATTGCACTTACGTCCCTTCTTTCTAAGGTCATGGAAACGCTGATAAACTATCAGCTCAAGAAATATCTCGAAGACCGAAAGCTTCTTAATGACCGGCAGTACGGCTTTCGCAGCAACAGGTCCACTGGTGATCTGATGGTCTATCTCACCGAACAGTGGAACAAATCTTTACATCGTTTTGGAGAAAGTAAGATTGTTGCACTTGATATTTCAAAGGCATTTGATAAAGTCTGGCATCTTGTTCTTTTATCGAAAATGCGTGCTTTCGGTATCGACGAATCCCTCCTTTTCGTTGGATTAGAAATTTTCTTTCGAACCGTTCAATACAAGTTGTATTGGACGGATTCAAGTCTGAAACCCACAACATAAATGCTGGTGTGCCCCAGGGCTCCGTTTTGTCTCCGACCCTCTTCCTCATTTTCATCAATGATCTCTTGTCTGTAACCTCTAATCCAATAAATTGTTTCGCTGACGATAGTACCCTTAGCTTTTCATATTCGTTTCCAGATTCACATCCCTCCTCTTCGGATGTGGAACTGCAACGGCAAAATATGATAAGCTCATTAAACTCTGACCTCAACAGCATTGTACAATGGGGAACACAAAATCGCGTAGAGTTTAATGCTTCGAAAACACAATGCTGTCTTGTATCGTCTAAGCGAGACATACCCCCCTTGCCACTGTCCATGAGTGGCACTTGCATCAATGAGACCGAACATCTCGAGATTCTCGGTATGTGCATCACTGACCACCTCTTGTGGAACGAGCACATATGCGATGTCGCCAAAAATGCCGCAAAATGTTTAGGTTTCCTAAGACGGTGCAAGAAATTTTTTCCCCTTCTGATCTGGCTACCATCTACAAAACCTACATACGTCCAAAGCTTGAGTATAACTCCCATGTCTGGGCTGGTGCTCCAGTGACATACTTAAGTCTTCTGGACAGTATCCAAAAAAGAGCATTCAAGATGATTGGTGATCATACCATCGTTGAGTCATTTACATCTCTCGAACATCGCCGTAATGTCTCATGTCTCACCCTATTTTACCGTTACTTCAACGGTATTTGCTCTAGTGAAATAGCCAGTTGCATTCCTCCCCTCAAGACATTCAACCGTAATACCCGCGCCTCCAGGAATGCCCATCAGTTCACCCTTGAGCCCAACTTCGGTCGTACCCTCAAGTATAGAGAATCGTTCTTTAGCCGTACTACGCGAATGTGGAACTCCCTTCCACACTCTGTCTTTCCAAATCATTGCAGTGTTCAGGAATTTAAGATCAATGTACACCGGCACCTCCTCTTCCACCCCTTTCCTCCTTCCTAAAGCACTCACTGTGTCTCTGGCATAATAAGGGCATAAAAAAACCCCTTGAGTGTGTGCTTATTATAAAAAAAACATACTTACTAGTAATTTATTCTTAGAATGGATGAGTACTTAACAGTGACACTTTGCATGTGTGGTTAAAAATTAGAATTTCTTCTTTCCTGGTTTCCATTCCTTTTGACCAGAGCCAAGATTCAGTTTAAAAATTGTTAACCCATGTGTGAGAAAACCCCCAAAAAGTGCTGCTCTAAAATATAACAGAATTCAAGGTAAAAGCCATTTTTTCCGCAAATCGGTATACATGACGTGAAAGTGAAAATTATTTAAATTTTTGACCATAACCCCATTCATATACCTTTAATTTAAAATAATTTTGGAAATAAGCTTAGAGCATACCTACAATCTACGAAAATATAAACAATTTTCTTATCTGTTGCATTCACAGAATTCTATTATTCTATACAAGGTGCTGAAAACATGCGCTCTCTGAGAGAATTTTGAATGGAAATTTCTTCTCTAGGCAGGATCCACAATCCACAAATATTGAGAAATTTACCATGGACTATACTAAAGAAAAGAATGAGCTCATGAAAAGCCATAGCATGCGAGCGTCCGTGGAAACTGAAAGTCATTCCCTAAACTTTTGGGAAAGAAGTGTGCGTGTGCAGCACATTATGGAGATAAAATATCAGATTATTGATTTTTCTTCTGTTTCCAAAAAAATATTCAATTTTTTCGGAATCTCCTCCTCCACGTTGTAGTAGTAGCTAGCTGCACTTGGTGCTATGAAAAGAATTTGTTTTGTCTGGATTGTGAGGATTTTTAATTTTTTAAATAAACAAAGAGATCGATTTTCTAATATACAAGAATTCAAAGCGAAATGACGATAAATATTTGTTAATTCAGAATAGTCAATGGAGGTCGATAGATAAAAAATGGTGTAGTTGGGTTTGGTTCTGTTTTGTGTGCTAGTTCAACTTTGCATACGAATATAATGTACCTAGTAGGTACTACCTACCGACACACTGCGTACCTGCCCAAACGGCAGGTTTCCTATTATTATTTTTCACATACTTCAAGGTTATCGTTTTTATTGTAAAATAACTTAAAATAAATAAAATATAACTAAAATGACCAAAATTGATTGTTTCTAAAAATATTCTATGACATCGAAATGTTGATTGTTTACTTAACCGTCAAGAAGTAAAATGCGCTTTGTCAGAAAAGATAATTATACGCCCAGTTTCACGAACTTTTTGTACAAACTTGCTTTGGTTGCTCCGCCAAGACGGTGAACCGGAGTGCATCGTGTCTGCAACGATGCGTTGGAGAAAGCAATCTGTGAGTCTGGAACACAAACAAGGGTGACAATCGTCACCAAGTCCACATTATTGGCATAATATGGTGGTAACATCGACATCTTTCAAATAAACCCACAGATAAAAATACCACCGACGAAATTTGTGAACGGCTGTTCAAATCCAGCAGAATTATCGTAGTCCTTCAAAACTTCCTATATTAAAAAATCAAAACCGCATTTCAGAGATTCTGTGAGGAAATACGACTTGGAAAACAATATTGTCTTATGAAAAGGAAAGGAAAGGAAAGGAAAGGAAAGGAAAGGAAAGGAAAGGAAAGGAAAGGAAAGGAAAGGAAAGGAAAGGAAAGGAAAGGAAAGGAAAGGAAAGGAAAGGAAAGGAAAGGAAAAGGAAAGGAAAGGAAAGGAAAGGAAAGGAAAGGAAAGGAAAGGAAAGGAAAGGAAAGGAAAGGAAAGAGGCAAGGCAAGAGGCAAGGCAAGAGACAAGGCAAGAGGCAAGGAAAGAGGCAAGGCAAGAGGCAAGGAAAGAGGCAAGGCAAGAGGCAAG